>JAPCWY010000001.1:44632500-45983333 GCA_028455895.1 Rhodomyrtus tomentosa
TCGCCCTGCTTCTATTTGTCTAGATGTGATCCAAGCGGGTTCAAGTGCCTGAAGAGCGTATTTACCGAAACAAATATGATTACCTCGATAAGATATTCCTTTCATTCTTCCTATGTGTTGTTTACGAAATTTGGTTCTTTTGGGGTTATAGTTGATGGTTCTTTCTTAATTCCATCTCTACTACAAAACCGGACATGAGAGTTTCTTCTCATCCAGCTCCTCATGAATGAAACGATTCGAATTTTATAATTATATAAAAATATACTGAATAAAGGATTCTTTGAGATTTCATCTAATCTATTAGAATTTTCTATATTTTGTTTGGATATATACTTAAAACATGTATTTTTTCTAGATAATTATTTCTATTTCTAGATAATGAGATAATGTCGTTTTTTAAAATAATTGTCATTTTTTAATGAGATAATTATTTCTATTTCTAGATAATGTCATCTTTTTCTAGATTGTTAAGACCCTATGAATTGATTGAAACCTCATATTCATACTAGAACCGCGATTATTCAATAAAACTTCAAGCTAAGTCCAAAGATTCCCTGAGTAAGAGCCATTGGACCATCACTTATTCAATGAATAGATATAATGACTAAAAATCCAAAGAAAGTTTTGTGCTTCGATAATAAAAAAAAGGGGGGGGGGAAGTCTTTGAAAAAGAAGAAAATCTTTCGATTTATAACATTTTGGAAAAATTTTTGGAGTCCGGTCATGGGATCTAAATATTAAGTATAAATCATAGTTAATGTTTTGTGATCTATTTCGTGCTCCAGATACTCGAATGAATATCCGACGAGGTAAAACATCTATATCAAGATGACAGACCCATTTTCTGTACTATCAATAGGATCAACTATAACAAGTCACACACTCATATTTCGAAAATACAGAAAGAAAGAAATTCCACGATCGAACTACCAATAAAAAAAATAATATAATGAGAAAAAAATCCGAAACCTAAATGCTTTACTTTGTATTGAATAGATAAGAATTAACGTTTCTCGTGAATTTAATTCATTGAAATTCCGTCCAGTAAAACGAAAGAATTATAAATTTCAAAAATAATAGATAGGAATACTGCAAATAGAGACATTTCGACACCCATCAATGGAGGAGTTCCCCATCCAGGAGCTACTTTACCATATTCTGAATTCAATGGTTTCAATAAATCCCCTACAATAGTTCTTCTTGGTCCAGATTTAGAACTACCCTCAACGGTTTGCGTAGCCATAAATCCTATTTTGTATTCATTGAGATCTGTTGACTTTGTATACCATTCCGTTGTAAATAAACGATCTTATCATAGATCTATTTTGGTCTTGAAATTATATAATAATGGAAATAGCAACCCTAGTCGCCATATCTATATCTGGTTTACTTATAAGTTTTATTGGGTACGCCTTATATACTGCTTTTGGGTAACCCTCTCAACAATTAAGAGATTCATTCGAAGAACACAGGGACTCGGGAGGCTCATTACTTCAATTCAATTGATATAATGAAAAATCATTTCACCTTTCTAGTTGGAACTTTAGGTGGTTCTCGAAAAAAGATTGCGAAAATAATTATCCCTAGAGTCAAGACTAAGAGGAATGTATAAACCAATGCTTCCATAAATTCGACCGTGCTTTACAATTATAGCTTCCATACATGTTCGGTTTATTTGGGATTATCTCCCAGACAAATAAAGAAAGAAAAAAGATAAGAGAAAAATCAAGTATCAGACTACTTGTCTTCTTATAGTTGGATCTCCAAGTTTTTGGAACGCTCCAAATTCCACTTGAGCATCCAAATCCTAGTCAATACCGGCAAAAACATCTCTAAACAAGGTTCGAGCAGCATGCCAAATGTGTCCGAAGAAGAAGAGCAGGGCAAATGAAGCATGTCCAAAAGTAAACTAACCTCTTGGACTGCTACGAAAAACACCATCAGATTTCAAAGTAGCACGATCTAATTCAAAAATTTCACCTAATTGGGCACGTCTAGCATATTTTTTCACAGTAGCAGGATCACTATAACCGCTCCCCACCATAGAACTCAATAGTTACACCTACTTGTTCAACACTATACTTTAATTCCGCCCTTTGAAAAGGAACGTCGGCTCAAACAATTCCGTCTCCGTCTACCAAAACAACTGAAAATGTTTAAAAAAAAAGTAGGCATACGACGTACAAAAAGTTCACGCCCTTCTTTATCTCGAAATATAGGATGTCCTAACCACCAAACAATTATTCCATCTCCGTTGTCCATTGAGCCCGCTCTAAATAATCCCCCCTTTGCTAGATTATTACCGATATAATCATAAAAGGCTAATTTTTCAGGAATTTTAGACCAAGCTTTGGATAAACTTTGATTTTTGGCTAGCCCAGCACTAACTCTTCGATATATTTCTTGCTTGAAGTATCCCTGATCCCGTTGATAACGAGTAGGACCAAATAATTCGATAGGGGTAGTTGCTAAACCATACCACATAGTTCTAGCAGCAACAAAAGCTTCACAAAAAAAAAAACAGCAGCGATACTACTAGAAAGAACGGGTTTACTAATAACTAAACTTGCTTCATTGAAACCCATATTATGACTAGCATTTGCTGCTGCAAAATAAACCAACTTAAAAATAGGATAACACGCTCGATAGGGCATAAGTTCGAGTATCATAAATGTTTCCTCGTAGGAACGTCCACGAATCTGATCAATTACCCTTCGTGCTTTGTGAGCAGACATAGATATATGTTGACCTAAAGCATAGACTTCTCCATATAGGTTCTTATTTCTCTTCTTTGTCATAAGGTTCACCTCTTACTAATGATCACTAATCATCTATTTAATAACTCATTCATGTTGTTAACGACGAGATCTATTATCATTTTTCGCACGTCCACGGAAATTTATAGTTGGTGAAAATTCTCCCAATTTATGGCCTACCATATGATCTATTATATAAATAGGCAAATGCTCCCGTCCATTATGGATAGCAATAGTATGGCCGGTCATTGTAGGTATAATGGTAGATGCCTGAGACCAAGTTCTTATTATTTCTTTTTCCGCCTTTGTGTTAATCTTCTCATTTTTTCTTAATAAATGATTCTCTACAAAAGGATTTTTTTTAGTGAATTTGTCACGATTAATTACTCCTATTTTTTTTTTGTAAAGACGAAGAAAGAAATTCGATTTTCTCTCCTATTTACTACGGCGACGAAGAATCAAATTATCACTATATTTCTTCCCTTTTCTACTTCTTCTTCCAAGTGCAGGATAACCCCAAGGGGTTGCGGGTTTTTTTCTACCAATTGGGGCTCTCCCTTCACCACCTCCATGGGGATGGTCTACAGGGTTCATAACAACTCCTCTTACTACAGGACGCTTACCTAACCAATATTTAGATCCGGCTCTACCCAACTTTTTCTGGTTCACCTCAACATTTCCCACTTGTCCGACTGTTGCTGAGCAGTTTTTGGATTTCAAACGGACCTCCCCATAAGGTAATTTTAATGTGGTAGATTGTCCCTCTTTTACAATCAGTTTCGCTACAGCACCCGCTGCTCTAGCTAATTGTCCACCCTTTCCAAGTGTGATTTCTATGTAATGTATGGTCGTGCCTAAGGGCATATCAGTTGAAGTAGATTCTTCTTTTTGATCAATCAAAACCACTTCCCAAATTGTACAAGCTTCTTCCAAAGCATACGGCTTTCTGAATGTAAATGATGATATCTATACAGATGGATCTTATATATATATATATATATATATATATATATATCGTATAATGAAGTAATCCATGAGTGGATATATAGGAATCCAAATCTACAGAATCACTCATGTTATAATCTTCTACATCCTAGGTATTCTCGTTCCGTCATCTGGCTTATGTTCTTCATGTAGTATTCAGACCGAATGACTCTATGAAATTACGTCGATACTTCCATATATTACGGGTAACGTAGGAGACATCTCTATTTTTCCCAGGGAATCTTTCGAATTACCACTGCTTAGCTTTCAATTCGTCTCTGACCATCAAATGAAATGTGAATAACCCGTACTCCTCTCTTTGAAACAAGGGGTCTTCTAGTTTTGTTGATGCTTGAAACGATTTTTTCTTCTCCATATTACTATATCTTCAGAGTCAATAATTTTATATGAGGAACTACTGAATTCAATCACCTGCTACCATTACTCTTCAATTTTTTGTTGAGGTCTATCTTGTAGAGGTACTCAAATTGGATCAGTGATCGATTTCTAAGTATCGTGGTAAACTTAATTGGTTACTTCCAATTACGTAAATCAATAGTTCAAACCACACTCAAAGGTAGGGCATTTCCCATTTTTATAGGAACTTTTGTACCAGAAACAATGGTATCTCCAATTTTAGCCTCTCTAGGATGTAAAATATATCTCTTCTCACCATCCCCATAGTGTATGAGACAAATGGATGCATTTCGATTGGGTTCATATTCTATGCTTATGATTCTACCATATATGTCTTTTTCATTTCGTCGAAAATCAATTTTACGGTATAGACGCTTATGACCTCCCCCTCTATGTCCTGCGGTAATGATTCCTCTGGCATTACGACCTTTACTACAACGATGTTGTCCTAGATCAAATTATTTCGTGTATTGGATTTCACTTGATTGTATACGGCTCCATTGCGTGTGCTCGGGGTAGAAGTTTTGTACAAATGTATCGCCATACTATTAATATTAAGTATTTGGATTTAAGTTCTTTTCTTTCTAAGAGGTGGAATAGAATAACCCGGTTGAGAGTAATGATCATACGTCTGTAATGCATTGTATGTCCTAGAATAGGTCCCATTCTTCTACCCTTTCCCGGAAGTCGATGACTATTCATAGCTTTTACCCTGACACCAAAGAAGAGTTTGACCCAATGCTTTATTTCTGTCCTAGTTGATCATGATTCGACATTAAAAGTATATTGATTTTTCCCCAATAACCGAATACTTTTGTTTGTAAATACTGCATATTTGATTCCATCCATAAGTCGATTCTCTTCCCCATGAGTTCGAGTCTCAATAAGAATTGGAGTTCTTACTGTTTGTTCATATGTTATGATATAAATATACCACATCAATTCGTTATGTATGGATGATCAGATTCCATTAATACAGAGCCAATTCCAATAGACTTATTGTAGGGTCCCAAACTACCCATTGCAAGGAATTTAGTTTTTACAAGTAAATGCTCAAGACTTTTACAAAGTTCATCATAATCAAGTGCTTTATGGGCCATCTCAAACCTTGGAATTTAACTTTATTCCCAAAATATCTTGAAACTTTTTATTTTACCTTAAATACAAAGGATTTACTTGTTACTAATATAGTCTAGCCTCTAGCTCTTCTTTCTTTAGACCCCTTGTTTCACTCTGATAGTATCGAAAATCAGGTGGATGCAGAAGAAATGCCTGCATTTCTATACTATTAAGTAAGTAAAATAGCTAAAACAAAATGTCTTAAGTCACATCACTTATTCTATTGGATCTTACGGAGCTTGTTCATATACGATATGATCGGGTCTGATCATAGATCATAGAAAAGATTCTCTTCAAACAAACTAGCCTATCCTCTGTATAGGGCTTTTACGGGGCGGTTGAAGCAAAGACACATTTGGTTGTGAATCCCAATGTGGCAGATAAAGGCATATATCCATCTGCACGGCCCAATCAATAGTTCAAGTTACACACTCCCATAATCCATTTTCTCTTCAGAGAATTCCCTTCAACTATTCGAGTCAAATAAAGAATACTCGATTGTATAGTTGAAGGGAAATATCCAAATACATGTCTTATTCTTTTCAATAATCCATATTTGTACCAATGAAATACTATTGTTCCTCCTCAAGTGAGAAATGACTTATTACAAATATCTATGATCTATATTCTCTATAACGGACCAGAAATACCTTGCTTACATATCATTAGAAAATGCATTAACATAAACACGGCAGTAAGAAGAGGTAATACAAAAGTGTGTAAACTATAAAAACGAGTCAAAGTGGATTGTCCCCACTAGCACTTCCTCGTAATAACTCTACTAAAGGAGATCCTAATAACCAATTTGGTCCCAAGGTAAGGAATAACTAGTTACACCAAAGGATGCGGTTAATACAGCTAGAACCACACCTATAACCCAAGTCAATTCGCGAGGTTTTTTAAAACCACCAGTGAGATACACACAAAATACGCGCAGGATCATCATTAGGACCATCATACTTGCTGACCATCGATGAACTGATCGAATTAACCAACCAAAGTTAGCTTCAGTCATTATGTATTGAACAGAAGCAAAAGCCTCAGTAACAGTTGGACGGTAGTAAAAAGTTATAGCAAACCCCGTAGCTACTTATACTAAAAAACAAGTAAGCGTAATTCCTCCTAGACAATAAAATATGTTGACATGAGGAGGAACATATTTACTATTTATATCATCTGCAATCGCCTGAATCTCGAGACATTCTTCAAACCAATCATAGACTTTATTGAGATAGGTAAACCAATAGTACTCCCCCAGAGAACCGTATTTGAGAATTTCATCTCGTACAGCTCAAATAAAAACCCAAAATATCGCTTTGGTTTAAAGGCATATGGAATAGAAAGTTTGAAACTTCGTCATCAACCCTTTCTAACTTCTCTGAAGATACGAACTAGTAAAAATACGAAAGCTCTTATTTGTGGTCATAATGCCAAAATATCAAGTCGGCACGTTCGTCTTTATGTTGATCGTTACAGGCCTCTTGAATCTTCTATTTACCTACTTCTTTTTCTAGATAATTATTTCGATTCGAATTTTAAAATAAATGAAGGAGTACACATTCGAAAAAAGCCTTGTTTTATTTTTACGCTTATTTTTATTTTTACACTATTTCGGAAACCCAAGGACTCAATCGTATAGATTTGTAAAATACAAGATTTCCAATCCTAGCAGGAAAGGGAGGGAAACAGATACCCAATTTCAAGTGAGTAAACAAAATTCCATACTCAATCTCGTGGATACATATCGAATTCTGTGGAAAGCCGTATTCGATGAAAGTCGTATGTATGGCTTGGAGGGAAATCTTTCTTTCATATCTTTCGAGATCCACCCTACAATATGGGGTCAAAAAGCCAAAATAAATTATTTTAGCCCTTATAAAAATAAAATTGATTCTTGAATCCCTTTCACGCTCATGTCACGTCGAGGTACTACAGAAGAAAAAACTGCAAAATCCGATCCAACTTATCGTAATTGATTAGTTAACATGTTGGTTAACCGTATTCTAAAACACGGAAAAAAAATCATTGGCTTATCAAATTATCTATCGAGCCATGAAAAAGATTCAACAAAAGACAAACAAATCCACTATCCGTTTTACATCAAGCAATACGTGGAGTAACTCCCGATATAGTAGTAAAAGCAAGACGTGTAGGCGGATCGACTCATCAAGTTCCCATTGAAATAGGATCCACACAAGGAAAAGCACTTGCCATTCGTTGGTTAGTAGGAGCATCCCGAAAACGTCCGGGTCGAAATATGGCTTTCAAATTAAGTTCCGAATTAGTGGATGTCGCCAAAGGGAGTGGCGATGCCATGCGCAAAAAGGAAGAGACTCATAGAATAGCAGAGGCAAATAGAGCTTTTGCGCATTTTCATTAATCCATGAATAGCGGATCTATATAGACACATAGATCCGTGGATCCATATATCTCGATCGGAAAAGAGTCAATAGAAAAAGAAAGAATTGGAATTGATCAATCTATTTCTCGAAACAAACAAAAATGAAACGAAAGATGAAACATAAATCATGGATCAACTAAGCCCTCTCGGGGGCTTGCTTAAGAATAAGAAAGAGTAATCTCATGTAAATACCGTGGAATAAGGTTTGATCCTATTCATGGGGATTCCATAAATATTCCATTCCAAAAATAGAAAGTTCGAAACAATTGGAATTTTTTCGGAGATTGGATGTGGTTACTAATTCATGATCTGGTATGTACAGAATGAAAAACTCATTCTCGATTCCACGAGAATTTTTATGAAAGCCTTTCATTTGCTTCTCTTCGATGGAAGTTTTATTTTCCCAGAATGTATCCTAATTTTTGGCCTAATTCTTCTTCTGATGATCGATTCAACTTCGGATCAAAAAGATATACTTTGGTTATATTTCATCTCTTCAACAAGTTTAGTAATGAGCATAATGGCCCTATTGTTCTGATGGAGAGAAGAACCTATGATTATCTTTTCAGAAAATTTCCAAATGAATAATTTCAACGAAATCTTTCAATTTCTTATTTTACTATGTTCAACTCTATGTATTCCTCTATTCGTAAAGTACATTGAATGTACAGAAATGGCCATCACAGAGTTTCTCTTATTCGTATTAACAGCTACTCTAGGAGGAATGTTTTTATGCGGTGCTAATGATTTAATAACTATCTTTGTAGCTCTAGAATGTTTCAGTTTATGCTCCTACCTATTATCTGGATATACCAAGAAATATGTACGGTCCAATGAGGCTACTATGAAATATTTACTCATGGGTGAGGCAAGCTCTTCTATTTTGGTTCATGGTTTCTCTTGGCTATATGGTTCATCTAGGGGAGAGATCAATTGTTTATTAAAATAAAACGAAGGAGTGCAGTTCATTCGATAAATTCCTAACTCTCTATCTTTTTCTAAGATGTTTAGAATTTTCAAAACTCCATG
The DNA here is from genome assembly GCA_028455895.1 of Rhodomyrtus tomentosa. Classification (NCBI taxonomy): domain Eukaryota; kingdom Viridiplantae; phylum Streptophyta; class Magnoliopsida; order Myrtales; family Myrtaceae; genus Rhodomyrtus; species Rhodomyrtus tomentosa. Next base: position 44,641,207 of record JAPCWY010000001.1, read on the forward strand.
GACATGCAGAAGAGAAATGATGTCCCCACTGGGACCAAGACATAACTTTTACTTGTTCAAATAATAATTAAGGTAAAGCAGGGTCAAGAACAACGGAGTCAATTGCTGAATAGAATCTCCTCCTTTCTTTCCTTTCGAAGTGAGCGCTCCTCACGTTCCCTTGGCAAGTCTAGATACACGGAGTCAATTGCTGAATTAGAAGGGTTAAATTGTCGTCAAGAGAAATATGAAAATTTCCTTTCGTGCAGGCCTTCATGAATGACCAGATTCATTCCATCATACACGTCGCGAAAGACGATATGCGATCTTCCGAATCAAACAATCAAATTGCTGCCCTATCCGTTCCATTGCGAGATTCAATTTCGGAGGTGAAATAAAATTGAAGGCTTTTGTCTGATCTGCTTTCCTTTTCCTGAGGAAAAATTTTCGTGCACTCCATGGGTTCTCTTTCTTTCCTTTCTTTTGCTCATGATATCAAATATATGGTCCAGATTCAATCTCTCTGATGACCGAATCCTATTTTGCCCAACTTCTCCAGCAAAGATTATTTTATCAATCATTGGATGGTCCAAACGAATATTGAATGGTCTATGGCATAATCCTCTCTCTCTCTCTCTCTCTCTCTCTTTTTAAGCACATGAGGCTTCTTCATACGCAAATAATTGATCATGTACATTGGAAAAATGCTTATTCAAACGAAAAATTGCACCTTAGATCCAATTGATTGACTTAGTATCTTATGTATGAACTTCAGCCATGTAATATTCGAGTAGGCTTGGCTAACCAAATCTCACAAATAAAGCCATTCACTTAAGTCTTTCTGCCGCCATTCCAATTAAGCTTAATGCTATGAATGTAGATGCAATTAAATTAATCTAAATGAGAAATTATATAAAAAATGAATTGATTTTTTTTGCTAGGGTCTAAGTTTAGTCCCTAATTTTTATGCAATAAATATTAAAGAAGAAATCAAAATTTAGGTGTCAACAGTCTTGTTATATATCGGTGGTATATGGTGATCATACTTTTGTGTCTTGGAGGAGTCTATGGGCTGATCTCGTTTGATCTACTGTGCTTTTTACTGGTTTTCCATGGTTAGTTGCAGGGGACTTTAATGCTATCCTTGATGACTACGATAGGTTTGGCAGTTCTAATGCCTGGATCCCCGCTTTTGATGACTTTGGTACGTGCCTCACCCAAGCGAGTCTTGAAGACCTGAGATATATTGGCCATCGATTCACTTGGTCTACCTTTTCTAGTGCTCTTCGCAAGCAAAGGAAGATTGATAGAGTTCTCGTTAACGCCCAATTGACCATTGACTTCTCTTTCTTAGAGGCCACCTTCTTAGCTCCTAAGGTTTTAGATCATACTCCGATGTTAATCATAATTGTGCCTCCTCAGCAGTCTAGGAAGCCTTTTAAATTCTTTAATTATTGAATGTCTCAGCCTCTTTCTCAGATATTGTTACTCAGGTTTGGGACACTCGGTTGACTGGCACTCCGATGTTCATCTTATGCCGGAAGGTAAAGTTGCTCAAGGAATGCCTCAAACAACTAAATGGGGATTCTTTCTCTGACATTTCATCCCACACCTCTCAGGCTAGAGCTACTCTTACTATTATCCAAGATGCTCTCGCTCTGGACCCCCATAATCAAGAGTTGGCGGATCAAGAAAAGGAGCAACTCGCTACTTTTGCTGGTCTTCGATTGCAAGAGGAGTCCTTTTATAGGTAGAAGTCTCAGGTGAAATGGCTCTAGGAAGGGGATCTCAATACCAAGTACTTTCATCACTCTGTTAACAAACGACAACTTGGTAAGCGCATTATATCAGTGGTGGACAACGAAGGGGCTATTCTTACAAATACAGGGCTGGCGCACCGCCATATTACCTCTCATTTCCAAGACCTTCTTGCTGGAAATGAGTCGCCCACCTAACCAACTGTGCATGAGATTCGGGCTATCCTCGATGCTACTCTCGATGATCACCAGGTTCAATTTCTATCTCGACAGGTGACAGATATTGAGATCTAGAACACTATGTTTTCCCTTGCTAAAGGCAAGGCTCCAGGGCCGAATGGCTTCAACATGGATTTTTTCAAAGCTACTTGGGAGATTGTGGGCTCATCTGTCACGGCAGCTATCAAGGATTTCTTTGTATCCGAGTGTCTCCTAAGGGAGACTAATGCCACCATCCTCACTTTGGTGCCGAAGGCCCCCAATACCTCGGCTATGAATGACTTTCGGCCCATTGCTTGTTGCAACACGGCGCATAAGCGCATCACCAAGATCTTGGCCAACAGGATTGCTAGTGTATTGCCTTCCATCATAAGCTAGCCGCAAAATGCCTTTGTAAAGGGCCGGAGGATCAGCGATAACATCTTGCTTGCCCAGGAACTTTTCTTTAGATTTCACCATGAGCCATATTTGCCAAAGTGTGCTATCGAAGTAGATTTTCTGAATGCTTGTGACACAGTTGATTGGGGGTACCTTCAGTTTATTTTAAAGGCATTAGGGTTTCCAGAATTCTTCATTAAGCTTGTCATGGCATGTGTCTCTTCTCCGAAGTTTTCCGTGGCTATCAATGGTGAGCTTCACGGGTTCTTTTCTAGTGGGCGTGGTATCCGCCAGGAAGACCCCATCTCTCCCAACTTATTCATGCTGATTATGAAGACTTTCACTAGTATCCTCAATGTTCATACTCGGCTTCCTAGCTTTAAATTCTTTTGGAGGTGCAAAGGTACTCGTCTATCCCACTTATTCTTTGCTGATGATGTCCTTACTTTCTTTGAGGCAAATGCAGAGTCCGCCGCATTATTGATGGAGGGTCTTCACAAATTCTCCATTTGGTCGGGCTTAAAGCCAAATCCCAACAAGAGTGAGGTTTATCTATCAGATAGCTCTACTTCTCTTAGGGATCAGCTTCTCCAATTCATTGATTTTCGACAAGGTACGTTACCTTTTTGGTTTCTTGGAGTCCCGGTTATTGCTTCTAGGCTTAGCAAAGCGGATTGCACTTCTTTGGTGAATTCCATTACTGCTAGAGCTCGTTCGTGGTCGCACCGATTTTTATCTTTTGCGGGTCATCTTCAGCTTATCAAGTCGGTCCCCCACGCCATTCATGTATTCTGGGCCAGTGTTTTTTCTCTCCTTATGTCAGTTCTTGTCACGCCCCGCGTCCTGAGGCTAGCGTGACACACCCTTAATTTAATGCTTAAACCCAGGTTACGACTCTTGCGGTACATGTGATATGAGATACACATGCGAAAACGAAATAAACACACAACTCCGAAACAAGCCCACAAGAGAACCTGGGATAACGAGAACATAACTATACATAATATAAACATTGTTCATACATAAGGCCAAGGTTCGAACCAAACCACTGTGTAGGGTTGAGAAGAAACAGGGACTAACCAAAAGACAACAACTAACCTAGTCCCCAAAAGCTGACCATCCCTCAAAAGAAATCTCCAAAAGACAACCCCTAATAAGAACAGAATCCACTAAGATGAACTACTAGCTTCATCTATGTCCTCGTCCTTGTCCTCAACTGGACAGTAATCAGAAAAGGTTTCAGTGCGCACATCCACAGAGTCATCCTCCATGGCGTCCTCAAGCTCGTCTTCGGAAGTAGAAACCTCTATCACCTCAATATCCTCCTCAACAATAGGGGTTCTCTCCGGCACATTCTACAATCCTACCATGGATATCTCCACCTCTATCTCATTGCGAATGAGATGACACCAACTAGGCACTACGCCTCGTGGTACTTCTGTGGACTTCAAAGGACCTGTAGTAACCTCACCTATTCTACGAAACCATGCCTCGAACCTATGGGGTTTCCACTCCTTTCCTCCCTCATCAACCCAAACAACAGTACATTTCCTCACATAAACCATACCCCGACCATTAGTGAATTCGTCAAAATAGGCGGTCATCTCCTTGGGATCACCTAGGCTGATTGAAAACATACTTCAGTGCTTGGGGTCTGAAAAAGGAAGGTCCCATGACTGGGTAAGATTTACATCTCAGTAAGCTAATTCCTAAATCTAAGTTTGGCCGACAGTACACCCAGACATAACTTCAGACAATAAGCAAAGGCATGTCAATAAACAGCATAGGCAAGCAATCGTCATAATGCAACATAGAAAGACATATGGTAAATAATCATCATGGTATACCATCAGGACGACATATAGCTCACAATTCAAGGCAGGCATGAGGATACAAGATCAAGCTTAACGTACTAATGCCATGATTCATTTTATCATATTTGCCCGCGTCAAAACGCCTCAAACCATGACAATCCACAAACCCGCGTTATACTCCTCAGGTTTTCAATGCCATACAAGGTCCGTGTCGACACATGCACAAACTTATCCCTCGTCTCAACCCCTCAGGATATCACTCATTTCCATCCCGCGTCCCGACGCATCAAGGTGCTAAAAGCCCTTAGGCTCACAAGTTTCACTTTCCCCTCAAGACTTCATGATCGAGTACTGTCTTATACATCAAACAATGAATCTATAACATGCAAGCCAATAAGATTGACCACCCACAAGGTGACATTGAGCGCAGAGCATATACATTACTTGAGTGCACATAACTTGCACTTGATCACCACGATGGATAATGAACAATCACACGATAATTTCACGAAAATTCATCCAATCTAATCCCAATTCGTCCAGTAGCGGCTTATCCTCCTAACGAAGGCTTATGAACTACTTACCTTTAGATTAATCAGCAAAAATCCTTTTAAAAGCTCCCCTAAGTATTTGGTTTCTTTGTTCCAAAACAGGACAGTCGCGCAACCTAGAAAAATTCACCCAATTGATGAATTTATCTCATCCAATCGCCAATTCATGGAGTGTACAACCTATTAACAACTCGATTGACATTCTAACATGTCTTAACGGCTAAATTAAGCCATGACGACACCCCTAACAGCCCTCAAAGTTCCAGTCTATTCGGACCGAAATAGGGCAGAATTCGATTTTGCCCTTTACTCCTTTAATCGGTCTGTAATTCAACCTTAACCTTGATTTACCATAAAATTAACTTGCTAACATATCACTCTATGGCTATACGAGTCTCATCGAGAATTTTGGGGCAAGTTGACGTCAAAAGTGCCGCAAAAAGCCCCGGTTTCCCCAAGTTCACCGGCGGTCAGTTTCTGCTCAACGGAAATCATCCCATGTCAACTACAAAGCTCCATCAAAACTCAACTAAACTTGCTATCTTATTTTAGCAATATTAAGTACAATAAGTCTAGAAGGCCTCACCAAAAATTTGAGGCAAAACAAAGCCTTGAAGTGGTCGAATGAAGGCCTACTCCCAGCTGCGTCCAAATCTGTCCAGTTTTGGGATTGTGACTGGTCGGAGCTCCTCCGGTGTTGGTGGCCGGCGCGAGGCGAGGTGGCCGTTGAAGGCGGCGGTCAATGGTAGCGAAGCGGGCAATGGCGTCTGGTCGGGCGAAGTAGCTCGGTGAAGAAGAAAGAAAGAAGAAAATAAGAGGAAGAGGGAGAGAGAGATGGTTCGGTAGGAGAGAAGGGGATGAGGGCTTTCCACAAAAATTTCTCTTTGTCAACAACAAGAATGGTAGGTTAAAAGTGTTTTATTAAAGGCTAATCAATCACTCAATGCCACTTGTCCTCATGCCCATAATATCAAAGCTCCAATGACCTCCTTGTCCCTCTAATTTTCAGTAGCCATACGGATTTGATAATGACTAAAATGTCCCTTTTCAATTGCTAAAATAAGGCCAATCTTTGAGGGGCAGAATGGTAATTTTGTTCTCATCGTCCAAAACGTTTATTTTCCAATTTAAATTATCTTCGATGAGGCGACGTCCAATTCTATTTGAATGTTGGAATTCTTTATTTTTTGTTTTCCAATTTCGAGATTCATCTCCTGGTCAATTCTTTGTCAAGTGTAAATTTCAGGTTATCCCGAACTAACGAGCGGCTTTTGCAAACGTTACGTGTATCGACTCTGTGATTCTTATCATACTTAGGGCTCGTCAGTTCATGGCGACTTTGGTTGTCATGTAATTGTGAGGGTCTATTACTAGTTCCGACGTTCTGGATTGTTATTGTTCAATTTAGTAAAAATTACAAATTATACATTGGTTAAGCGGCATCACCCGCGCTCCAACCGTATAACGCTAGCAATGCATTCCTTAATCATTCTTAGATCGGCCTTTAATGGTTCTAAATACTCCCTCGGCAATCCTTATGGTCAAAGTGTCATTTCCTATTCGAGTCCCCTAGGTACACGTACCTTGTCTTGCGTTAGCCTTTCCCTTTTGGTTAGTTAACTCGAGATTGATCAAATCCGAGCGAGATAAGGCTGAAATACATCGATAGATATATTTTTATTGATAAGTCTCGAAATGACAAGGAAAACTAAAATGTCACAGTCCTCTCATGGATTGAATTGATACTTCGTCAATTTTTATGGAAAAGCCCGGGATTAGGTATAGGTGGTGCTAAGGTCCCTTAGAGCGACGTGTGTCTCCCTGAAGAAGAGGGAGGGCTGGGCATTCGTAGACTCATTGATTGCAACCGTGCTAATATGCTTAAACATATCTGGATCTTATTCTCGGATAAGGAGTCCTTGTGGTACAAGTGGGTACATTCGACAAACTTAAAGAACAAAAACTTCTGGATTGCCACTAGGCCTATGTTCTGCTCTTAGGCCTGGAAGAATATTCCTGACCTCCGCTCGGATTTTCAGCTCCAGGTTCTTTGGCAGATCGGGAATGGGTGCTCTATCTCATTCTGGTTTGATCATTGGCATGATAAAGGGCAGCTATACAAACTCTTTTCGAACAGAGATATCTACAAATCGGGTATCCCTACGAAGGCCTCGGTCATGGACTTTGTTTCTTCGGTGTGGCAACCCTCTTATGCGTTAGCCACCATCACTGTTTCGCCTAAGGGTGCTTCGATGCTTACAGAAAGACGAGAATATCGATTCCTATGGTTAGGCCATCATTTGGGCTCCTTCTCTATCTCTTCGACTTGGGAGTTTATTCGTCGCAAGGGGACTGTGGTTCCATGGCACTCCTTTATATGGGATCGATGCATTACTCGGAGGCATGGCTTCCTCCCATGGCTAGTCACTCTGAATCGACTCCCAACCCAGGTAATTCTGCTAAATTACCATAAAATATCGGATGACGTTTGTGGTTTTTGTTGGTATAGACCAGACTCTATGGATCATTTATTCTTCAGATGTAATGCCACTAGCATTCTTGCATTGGTATGGGCCAAGAAATGCAATTTGGGATGGTGGAATCAAACTTGGCAGGATAACCTTCGATGGGCCATTCAGCATACTAGCGGCCAACACTTCTATAAGTAGATTGCATACTTTTCCTTTGGAGCTCTTTGTCATATCATTTGGACGTAGCGTAATCATATTCTATTCAGAAATCGCTCTTTCTTTAGGCTAGCACTTATGAAGCATCTCCAGAAAGTTGTCAGAGATAAGGCCATCGCCTTTGATCAGGTGGAGGATTGCCCTTGGAATAGGCGGATGCAAGTTAATTAGGGCATTTCGGCATCTATTTTTTATTGGTGAGATTGTTGCCCTTTTCTTTTGTTGTTGTATTTTCTCTCTTTGATTGTATTTGTGGCCGATTGTTGATACAGGTTGGTTAGTTGGGAATATGCTTTAGGCTTAACATTTGATTAGCGGTAACACCTTTGCACTCGCTATAACACATTTATGTGTCGTAATGGGTACGAGGTGTTTGTGTTCGGCTACCCTCTGTATGCTGTGATGTGAAAAGCTAATATATTTCTTACTTTACCAAAAAAAAAAACTGCAACATCTTCTTCCCAAGAGCTGCTTCCTAAGTTATCTGAAGACCTACATGAAGAGTTTCGATGTCGAGCCTTGGCATAACAGCCTAATAGGTGCGTTGTCTCGACAAGTTTTGACACCAGCATGGGAAGTGGCGGTTCGAGGCTAAGGACACTTTGTCGGGTGCCACTGAAGCATATGCGGGGACGTTTCTGGTGGCTGCTCGTGGTGACAATGGGAAGGAGTGGGTGCCCAATGAGTGCCTGGTATAAGTAGTTTTGAAGGATAACTAGTCACTCGATTCAGTTCTTGAATTATATGAAAATGTTCAATATCGTCATTTAATTAATATAATTTTAGGAAAAACATTGAGTATTTTCATATAATCCAAGGACTGGATTGAACATGAGTCAAAAGTTCAGGGACCATAATGAACAAATTGAAAGTTCAAGGACAACATTGCACATTGAGCTAAAGTTCATTGACCATAAAAGAAGTGGGTCATAAATTATTGGATCATCTCACACTTTGGATAGAACGAGCGAATCTGTTATGCTAAGATTATTGGTACCGACACTCAAACTCGTACATGCATTGATTCGACCCCCAAAAAAAAAGGTACATGTATTGAGCCCGCAATGGTTTTATTAGGAATATTATTGTACAAGTTCCTTCCCGTGATGCCGTGGATTACATTTCCGTGATACTTAGTAATTTGAAATACATAAATATTTCTGAATAAGATCCTCGAAGGCCGATGAAAGGGCCGTTTTTTTTCTTCTCAACGGAACGACCGATTTGCCCCCTATCAATGTTGGGTACATGAAGAAGATCAAGAGATGAGAGATTCAGGTACTGAAAAGGGATGAGAGATTCAAGTAATGAAGATGTACCTACGCTACACTCGACCACATGAAGCTTCACATATGTCGGTAATTAGTTTCGTGTTCATCATCCGACTTATAAGTATTCGAGCAATCACCATTTAGAATAATATTTAATAAAACATGGTTTATAATAGGGATCCTAAAACTTGTCACGAAAGTGCCATTGAGTCCTAAAACTTTCAAAATGTGCAACTAAGTCCTTAAACTTATCAAAATGTGCAATTGAGCCCTAAATTTTCCAAAAAATGTAATCAAATCTTAAAACTTGTCAAATAGGTGAAATCAAATCCTTCCGTTGATAGCACATTTTGAAAATTTTCGTATTCGATTGCAGTTTTATGACAAGTTTTAGCATTTGATTACATATTTTGAAAGTTTTACAACTCGATTGGACTATCTTCATAAGTTTTAGGACTTGAATGGACTTTTGACGATTTTAGAACTCAGAATTTCGAGATAAGTTTTATGAATTTCGGTACACTTATCCCTTTATGATGCCATTCCAGAATTTATAGGTTTTGATGATAAGAGGGCACGAAATTGCATGCAGTCTCTCCCACCGAAGCAAAATCGGATTTGCAAACGGCAAGACTGGTCATCTGGATGCCAAAGTATTTGCTACTGGATACAAGAGTGCAGACAGAAAATGGCACTAGGTTTGGCGCTAAATAGAAATATTAGAAAATCCAACACAAAAGCTTAAGTCATTAGGTGGAGAGAAATCACATGAATATAAAGAGCATACAAGACCCATTTAGCTTAAACCATTAGGTGGAGAAAGATCACGTGAATTTAAAGAGCATACAATACTCGTTCACAAGCAATGTGAGATAATGACTTAAACACCCCCTCTAACGTGCAAGCCGAATTATGAGTGACGCGTGGAATTTGACTAATGGGTGGTGGATGCACATTTGCAGAAGGGACAACATTGTATCTGATACCATATTAGAAAATCAAATCCAAAAATTTAAGTTATTAGGTGGATGGAAACCACGTGAATATAAAGAGCATACAAGACCTATTTACAAGCGATATGAGACAACAATAGTAACTTCAACAAGAAAGAGCCTAATTTTCTAGAAAAACAAAACATCAATTGTATGTCTAATCGCAAATCTGTCCTGAACTTTTTTTTTTTCTCATAAAAAACCTCAAACCTTAGGTCCAATCTCAAATTTGCACCAAAATTTTTCTTGTCTCATAAAAAGACCCCAAATTTTAGGTTTAGTCCAAAAACTCGAACTTGTTTTTATTTAAGAGAAAACTCACCAATTTTCACTCTAATCTCAAATCTTTTCCATTAACCCTCTGTCCAAAAATCACTGTTGGTCATCCCTAATTTTATATCGTAGAACAGTTTTATTTTGGAGGATTTCGATAATTCTTATTCGGCTGGATTTGCTGTCAACGTGGAAATGCGACGTCGATCCGTACCATCATCCCATTACTTTGCTGATGTGGATTTGTTTTTGACTGAAAAATGTCACGTCAAGTAGGGACTGAATCACGGGGTTGATTTGAATAGATTGAAAGTTAGTGATTTTTCTAAACAAAATAAAATTCGAGGTGGATTAACAATTAATCTAAAGTTTAAAGTTTTTTTCGAGACAAAAAAAAATAGATCTAAAGTTATGAGTTTTTTAGGGAATTAGGCCATATAAAAAGTGATTTAACAATTACAAATGGAACTTCAGGAATCAAATTTCTTGGCGAGATTATATCATAGTAATGCATAAACTACCGAAAACAAGTAACTAATTCGTTTATGGAAAATGCAGGGTGGAGAAGACCTCCCTAAAGAGAATGGAAATGGAATGCCGGTTAGAGGTTTTCAAAATCATTGGAAGAGAGAAAATGTCCTCGACTGCGCTGGGTTATTCTCAAGCACTGGTCTTTTTGGCATTTAAAAGATGCAAAAAAAATATATTGCTAATTTTATGAAAGAGTTATTAATAAGTGTCAAAAAACAAATAAAGTCAAAAAATTACTGGTAACTGAGTTCTTAATTACTCCCATCGCTTGTGTTAAATTATGAACTCTTTCAAACGGTTTGCAAATCATCAACTTTCTTTTTACTGCCTATTTTTTTTCCCTTCTTACTTACCTCTTAAATTTACCAACTCTTAAATGAATTTGATTTATATTTGAGCCAGTTACAATTTTTTTAATTAAATAACTAATTAGTTATCAAAGTTGCTTACCAACATTATTAATTTTGGTAGCCAAAAAGAAATTAGGGATCGGCCCCGACCCCTGAACAAAAATGTTATTATTTTCATATCGGAAGCATTATCATTTAGTAGTGGTAAGTCCATGTTTGTTGCTCTGACTTAAGCAAGGAGACTCTGAGCTTAATTGGATTATCTAGACTAAACCCAACCCATATAACCTTCTCCACGTGGCCAAAAATGGCGTGTAAAGGCCCATGGATGTCCTAGACTTAGACTTAGAGAGACCTAATCCTTAATCAAATTTAGAAGTAAAAAAAAAAGCATATAACCTTGAGATTTTCGGCAGGAAAAATACCAAAAAAAATCATAAACATATTACATTAGTACCAAATCAATTATAAACATTTTAATTGGACCAATCTAGCCCTAAACATTTTGCTATTTGTACCAATTCAGTTCATCTAACCAAATTTGGCGAGAAATCACTGACCATCCTACTTATGACATGGACAAATTCTAAACATTTTTTTTATTTTGTATTAGCTTTTCTTTTCATTTTGTGACCCTCGCAACGATTTTCCACAAAGTAGTAATGAAAGGTTTAACTTGTACAAATCTTTTCATTTTGCAAGTTAATTAATTATCATTATATGGGACATAATGCTTTTCGAAGTAACTAACTCGCAACCCGGTCGCCTAGGCAAAGGCCGCCAAGCCCTCGCTAGATCCAGCGAGCGTCAAGTCCTCGTGGCCTGGGTGAGGGTTGTCCTCACTAGATCTAGCAAAGGCTCGACCCTCACGAACGTCATGTCCTCGCCAAGCGCCAAGCTGGCGAGGGTCTCACCAAAGTGAAAAATAAAAATAAAATAAAACATGGTTAAAAAAGGAAATTATAGAAGAAATATTAAAAAATATAACATATACCAATGTTAGTGCCGACCGCACCATGTAGGAGGGCCAACGTCCATGTCAAGATTTTTGACCAAAATTGACTAGATTGAATAGGCGCAAATGTAAAGGTTTAAGATCAATTGGCAACAAAAAAAAAAGTTTAAAACTGAATTGGCATAATTGCAATATGATTAGGACTTTTTTGTAATTTTCCCTCTGAACAACGGTGTATTTGTGCTTTGAGCTATGAATGCTGTGGGTTTGGATGTAAACTAGGGCTGGAATTTCGTGCTGATTTAATTGCAAAATCCGATAGATTCCACATTATTTTCTTTTTGCAAGATTACTGTTTTTTTTCAAAAAATTTCAGCCAACCTTTTTTTGGTTTTAGCTCATCACAACCATCCTTAAAAAATAAGAAATTTATCTCTGGAAATACGACTTTAAATTGGGCCAAAATCCGAAAAACCTTCAATTTTAGCATCTATTCCAATTATATCCAAAACTTTATTTTATCTCATGAAAAGCTCCATATTTTATTTTTGTCCCAATTCTACTGGCCTAGTACCAAAAAAAAAAATCCAACTTTAGCCTTTATCCCAATTGTATTTGAAACACTTTTTGTCTCATAAAAAATCCTTAACTTTTACTTTTGTCCCAGTTCTACTAGTCTAATACCCGAAAAACCCCAAGTCTTAGCATATGTCCTTCTGTCTGTAATCACCGTTAGTTAGTCTTATGCAGTATATCCACGTTGTTAATGAATTACATGTCAGCAAAGCTAATATGAAAAAATCCTCAACTTCTCTTTGATTGTCTGCTTCCCTACATATTGTCGAGACATGTAGAGTCACTAAAGAAGGAAAGCTGATGAGAGTAGAATTGGGACAGAAGTAAAAGTTGTGAGTTTTTTAGGAGAGAATTTTTTTTTTTTTTTGGATATTATTGAGATAGATGTTAAAATTGGAGAATTTTTTAGTTATTTGGCTGGTAGAATTAGGATAAGAAAAGTTTTAGATATAATTGGGACACATGCCAAAGTTTGGGGATTTTTTATGGGACAAAAAATAAGTTTTAGATATAATTGAGACAATTTCTAAAGTTTTTTTTTCCTTGAATCCAACTATTGAAAGTATACCAAATGAACACGAGCTCTAGATTACAATATGATTCTCGAAATATGTGATCAAACATCATATTGTTCCAACTGAACATCCTTGGAAACCAGAGGAACATACTAGCCAAGATAACCTTCGAGATGATTCGAAAGTGCCCACTTGTCTATGTCCTCGTGATGGTACGAGTTGCACACGAAGTAGATAACCGTTTGGACGACGAGTTCGAACAGGACCAGCACGCAAAGCAGCGAGAAACACAAAACTCCAAACGCGATTCTCTGCACGATCCCCGTAGATACGGTGTTGTTCCCATGAACAACCAGGTTCTGGAGCCCTAATTGGATGAGCCCAAGAAGCAGATTCAACTTCAAGAAGATGAGTGACGCCACCCACAGCTTCCCTTTAATTAGTGTATGGCTCTTGTTAAGGGCATGATTCATATCAGAAGCCTCGTCCAACACAGCCACAACACTAGCCAATTGCCATATGATGCTAATATACACAAGACCCGCCAAGTAAAACCCGCCAAACACTATGTAAGACGTCGTACCGACATCCTCCTCGCCAATGATCGATTGGAACGCAAAGAAGAAGACCACTGTGCCGATGCCGCAAGTGAAGATAAGGGAGAACATCAAGATAAAGATTGGCATTAGCTTCTTCCAAACCCTAGGGACCACCCTCATGACCTTCTTGAAGGAGATCTCTCGGCCGGCATAGACCAAGGCGACGGTGTAGACCATGGCGGAGGTGGCAAGGAGGGAGAAGATGAGGAGGAAGGCAAAGCAAACGGCTTGGAAAAGCAAGAAGACGGCAGTTTCTTTGTCGAGGCAGTCCGAGAGCTTGTCGTAGTTCTCGGCATCAAGGGACATCAAGTCGCTGCCGATTTCGGAGAAGAGGGCGTCGGACACATTCATGTGAAGCAAGAAGACGAAGGAGAGAGGGAAGACGAGAGCAAGAGCGATCTGAGCGAAGAGTTTCTTCCGCTGGAGCAGATCTTGCATGACTCTTTGCAGGTGCCAAAGAGACCAAGATACAGCATATCTCCTCGCTCTCTATCCATGATTTTTGTGGTATATATTCTTCCCATAAACACTTCGCACCCAATTTAATCAATGGCAAAAGCTTTGATCTACTTCTTGGCCGTTGTTGGTCGGAGATGGGATATGAAGGGTGTGCATTTATAGGGAAAAGAATATGATGGTGAGAAAAGAGAAGGTTCGAGGAAATAAGTATTAGATGTACATTTGAATTTTTCTGTGGCGAACGTCGATTTTTGAAAGGGGTTTTTCAAGTCAATCGGCGTCATGGTCAAAGGTGCAGCTGATATTTTACTTTTTGCCTCCTTCCCTCCAATTTCCACCAAGGGACAAAATTGACAAGATGTCCCTCTGCCTCAATTTAATACAGACGTACGTAGCTATCTCTCTAAAGTTACTGCATGAACCGAGTGCGTTAATCATGAATTTATCCCATTGATATAAATTTGGTGCTCCGGACCTTAGTTTTTAGGAAGGTTGTATTTTTATTATTTTTTTCTAAGCACTGTGTGTGTGTGTGTGTGCCAACAGCATTGTCTAAGACAGGACATAAAATTTTTGCAATGAAATAGGTTAAGTTTAATTACAGCAATTTAAAATTGTCCCATTTAAGGTTTGTGTTTTGTATAAAATGAAACCGTGCGCGGAACTTAGCCTCCTCAATGGCTACTTGAGTAAAATGAGGGAAAAAAAAAAACCAATCCCCATTAAAAAAAAGACTAGACAAAATAACGATCTATAGTTTACAAAGTATAGAAGTTAGTAAGTTTTAGATAAGTCCAAAGTTACTTTTTCCTCATTGATTCTAGTCACGAATACGTGCACACCTATATTTCCAAATATATAGGGAAAATTTCGCCAACGGCAGTGGAAATCATTTATAGCTGTTATATACAGATAAATATGTATATTGAAACTTGAAAAATGATTACATGACGGTCACACCGTGTTATACTTACCACAAAAATTTCATGACCTTTTTTGTTAACGTTATGTGCCAGCCACAAATTCTTTTGTGGCTGACATTGGAGTGTCCATTGTCGAAATGACGGTGGACAGTCAGCCTAACAAGGCTCTTGAAACTTTGTTTTGTGTTTAGTAAGTCACTTAATCATGTGAAAAAAGTTAGCAATTTCTGATAGAAAAGTTTTTTATGATACTTTGCAGAGTCGAAAGCAATCTATTTCTCGTGAATAGTTTCTCTGACGTTGCAATGTAAGAATTTGAAGTTCTTTGCATTTTCCTGCCTCTCCATGTCCTAGCATGCAGAAACCAGTTTGAACATCTTGTTGTCAAGAAGGCAATTAAAATCCACGTCATCACAATGCGCCTAAGCATCTGTTTTCGTATCTGCTCGTTATGGTCTACTTAAGTAAATACAAACTCAATTAGCTCGCAAACCTAAGCTGTGTGGCGCTCATTCATGCATGGACTGCTGGAGATACTTGAGCATTTGTTATCTCTACCTAACTCCATTAAAAATCAAAGTGGATGTGTTAGAGCAACTTGTTTGAGCCTGATATAGGTGCATTTTATTCGTAAATGTTGATTTGCGAAGCAGGCATACATATGTTAATGAGAATGGGACAAGGAAATTGTAGAACAAAAGGGATGAAAATGACTCGAAGAACTCTTATTACTAGTCGAAATTATAGAACAAAAAAGAATGCAAGCACGAACATTAACTAGTTCAAGCAATAAGACAAAGCCTACATCACAGAGATGCTATAACCTGCATGAACATCAAACTATCAGAGAACTACTTGATTAATTTGTTGATCGCTTCTTATAAACATGTGGAATATAACAAAAAGAAGATTATGTGAAATTCCTCAAACTACTAATTAGTTGATTAGATCATCAGAAGAGAAAAAAAAACGACAAGGATAAATAAATATCTGGGAAAATTTCTCTAGGGATCAATAAACATATCAAGAAGAAATCCCCACACCAAGGAAATCTATGAAAGGAACACCCTTGTGCTTGAGAGACTCATCTGCTTGTTCTTGATGCGTCGAATTAGCGTGCAATCTCATCTTCTCTAACCTCGGCATTTCATTGCGAAAGCTCACCATCTCCTGCTTCTTCGTCGCATTACCGGCGTTGCAACCGTCGTCGAGGTAAACGTATCCGAAGGGACTTGGAACGACCCTCCGGTAGGGGCTAATAGAGTGAGCACTGGAAACAGACGAATATGGAAGGGAATGGAAGGGTTGGCTCAAACTTCTCAACCCCCCTGTAACCGAATAATTACTGGAAGCTCGATTGTAGTAATCTCTTCTCTCTACCCTATTTAAATTATCAACTGAAGATGAGTTGTGCGCCGACTTTGCGAGCAGTTGGCCGCCTAATGTCCAAGAAGCTGACGAAGATGACGATAGAGCGGAATTTCTCTCCATACTGGGGTCGTGAAAGACGAAAAATCCCTTCCCCTGATCGCTCTCAAACTGCGAACCGAGCAACTCATCTTGGAAATGAGTCTTTCTTCCTTGAAAAGCAGTGGTGTCACCGAGAGAGTACTCTTGGTGGCTTCTTTTACCACAGAGCTTGGACTGCTCTCTTTGCTTTCTGGCCATTATAACATGCCAATGGTTCTTGACGGCATTGTCCGTTCGACCGGGAAATAATCGTGCTATGAGCGCCCACTTGTTTCCGTGCACGCGGTGAGCCGCGAGAAGCCTTTCCTCTTCTTCTTCGGTAAATGGCCTCCTGTTAATTCTTGGATCAAGTTGGTTAAACCATCTTAATCTGCAACTCTTTCCTGTAAAAAAGCGTGTTCTGAATTATTAGCATTCAAACCGAAGATCCTTTGCAGATTTAATTGGTAAAGAAATTCAACCAAATCTCAGTTAAACACTCTAAAGTTATATTTGTCCGTATGATTGCAGTAAATTAAACAAAATAAGAACCACCTAGATGTATGTGAGAGAGGGAGAGAGGTCCGACTGAACTTTCAACAGCACATAGCATTCCATCATCTGATCGTGAATTGACTTACAAGAACTTGAATCTGGAAAGTTAAAATTGATCCGGAAGACACAGAGAGTTCATATGCATATGTGTTCAGATCGAATTAAAATATCATGCCTGATCTTCCTTGAAGCTTCTCTGCAATAGAATTCCAATTTTGCGCACCGTACTGCTCGACGAGCTGCCGGAGCTTCTCATCCTCCGCGGGTCTCCAGTGGCCACGTGGACAAGCTGTAGCACTCTTCCCTTCATCGCCAGAGCCCGAGTTCGCTCGTCCCGACAAATCCATGATCGCGTGGCCGAAGGAAGTTATCACACATCCGATTCGAGATCAAAGTAAATGCCCGGCTTCGTGATTCGCAGTATATATAGGAAATCGGGTATATGCATAATCATCAGAAGTAGAACCAGCAAAATAAGAAAGAAGGGTTTGGTTTAGGGTTGTGGATGAGCAGTCACTTTTGTTGGTTTTACACGACAAAAAAAAAAGAAAAAGAAAATTTAAGGCTGCTAATTTATGTTCATGTATTTGTGGAGGAAAAGCACTGAACTTTTTCTTGCCCATGAATATATATATATATATATATATATATATATATATATATATATATATATATATATATATATATATGTATGTATGTCAATATAACCTATTTTTTTATTTTTCTTCCTCATTGATTTAATCACTTCTTTTTAAGCCATGGTACTACGTTAATGTCAGAAGCTCTAGCTATCTGAGCAGTTGCTTGGTTTGTCTCACAGGGACAGCTCTCCTATATATTTCAAAGACTGCTTTCCTAATGATCCTGCCTCCAGAAGGATGATTTTTTCTTTATAAGGAAAGGGGGGAATAAGAAAATTTTGTCGACAGACAGTTGTTCGGCTTTCTCTAATCCGATCGCATGTTAAGGAACAATGACGTTCACATCATAGCTAGTCGCATGAAAAAAAAAATACACAGTCCGATACGGTGTACATGACATATTGAATTTCCTCTATATATACAGGTCTTCAACTCGCTCCTAATGCTAAAATCTGGAGTACATATATCAAATTTCTGTTGTCATAAATAGTTTGTTTATTGATGTAGCTTCTTTGGCTAATGCGATATGGGGGAGAGAGAGAGAGGGGGGGGGGGGGGGGGGGGGGTGGGGGGGGGATTGCAAGACGGCTCTTGCTTACCTAAAATGAATAAACTAAGGCTAATCCCATAATAGCAAACAAGCTCTCCTTCTTGAGCATGTTTGACGAAGATTGTTAATGCGCTTCTGTTTATGCGTATGTAGATAAGAAAAGTGTCCACGTCAATGTAAAAAACAGTCACCCAACCTATTAACGCGTGATTCTTTTCAGACACTCTTGTTGATGGGAACCCCATTTGGAAGGGCAAATGCATGTGGTAGATGGATTAGTGAATGTTGTTGTAATAATACCTAGTTGAAGACAACTTAAATAATGTCCATCAAAATCGATACGCTCCCAAATCTGACGTGAAATCAACTCTCGACACTATCTTTAGAGATTGTAAAGACTTCCATATATGCATCCTTCATTTCCCAATTTTCTAGAAGTATTACATGGAATACTTGCTGTCGTATAAGTGTCCATTTGCAGGATGCCATTTCTGTTTGGTGCAGATGTTCCTAGAAGTAAAATATTCAACGCAAAATATGCGATGTAAAGGGCAATGTTAATCCAATTTTTCACGAGATATATACATATATTCAACTACTAATTGTTATGTCCATGTGTAGACAGTTTGCTAAGAATTGCGTTTACTTAATCATGTCGCAGCCTATAAAATTTGTTCAAGAATATGTAGCCCCCAGTCCTATCGCGAAAGCTTCAGAACTTGTCCAGGTCGACCACATTCTTGAAATGCTAACAAGACTATACTGGTGGTTTGTTGCCCGTAGACAAGATGGTCGCTAGATCAAGAAACGATTATCATATTGATTTAGTTGTATAAGCTTACACTCTAGCAATGATAGTTTCTTGTTTTCATTTTGTTGGGCAAACGAATGATAAAGTACACAGAGAAACCAAGAATTGCAGGGGGGGGAAAAAAGAATCAGGGTTTTGCATTCAACGGCGTCACTCTATCCATGGAAACTGAACGACCGGCGTTAAAGAATTGACGAAAAGAATATGGTAGTTGCATGAAAAAGACGTGGGTGATGGCTCAAATCCAAAAACAAAATTTAAAAAAAAAAAAAAAAAAGATGTAGGGACTTATTTTTCTTTCATATGGGTGAAAATAAGAGCATAACTGACGAGACATAGATTGGGACTTCGAGGGGGTCAAAATCAGATTCCGTGCAAGAACGGCATTAAGAATTGTTTAAGGTAAACGGTCTGTGTTTGGACAATTCATCCACTCAGATGGCAGGTCAAATTATAAGTTGAAAAAAAATTATAAATGCGTCAATAACTGAACAAAAAAGAAAAAGGAAAAAGAAAAACAAGGGAACAGTTCTATGCGCTGTAATAACACATGTATAGTTCATGGTTTCTTAACTGGACGTTGAGATTTTGTGCCCCCACGAAATCAAACTCTGAAAAAAAAAAATAATAAAGAGTTTCTTAAAATAGCTTATCCATTAACATCGCGAGCTTGGATCAAGAAACTATCGTCGCCAACTGCTATGCATAAAAAGATGGGTACCTAATTGTAATTGGTGGGTTGTAACTTGTATCTTGTCCATGCTGTATCATTCATATTTTGCTTTGCAAAACCTAAGGAAAAGTGCACGCGCGAGAGAGAATTTGATTTATTCAAGGTAAAGCAAGATATATTACTATATATGAATATGCATCTCTTTCAAGAGAAAAAAAAAATCTAATCAAGCAGTAATAGTAATTCTCAATTTTGCTTCTAGGTTTTGAATTTTCACAAGGCTGAAATATTCATTGCCAGAAAGGGTTATAAAGCTCAATTCCAGACAGGTATAGTTGCAACATCCGCTGTTTTAAAAGGAGCTGATGGAGTTAGTTCCGGATCGTATGTACCTGCAAGAATTCGCCTCCAAATCCGTATCTATCTAAACCGGATTAAGAAAACGATGAGGTTCTTATTTATATGTCCATAAAACGGGCCAGCCCTCAAATTGGTGATTCAAATCCTTCCTAGAAGTTCCTGACCAAATAACTCTTATATCGAGAAATGGGAACTAGGAAATGATCTGTCAAGAAAATGTCCATACGCTAAAGATTTCATTAGACACCGTATGCATTAAGACACCAATGTTCATCTATCTGATCTAAATAGATGGAACTTTTTGTTTTTATCGCAACAAGGAGATGTAAGAGTGATAAAACTTTCAAACTCTCAAATGAATGGTACATTAGAAAGCTCTCACTTTAATAAAAGTAGGGCAAAATGGAGCATGTTCCTATTTTTGGCATCTAGCTATAACCGTATACTAATTATAGAAACAGAAATGGCCTCTTGAAAAGGCATATGGATCATTTTTAGACGACTTATAGCAGCTATTTATTAAATGCATTCATATTGCCTTTGCAAATTCAAAGTCCCCAAAGTCTTAAGAAAGAACATGTTTTGGTTGTGGATATTAAGGTCAAGGTCACAAATAATATACGGGCAATCGTCACTCTAGCCTATGATTCTCCTCTTAGGCTGCGTTTGGTCGTTCGGATTTCTAGTCAGGATAGGATCGGATATGAAATCCAAGGATTTTGGCATATTCTATTTTGTGTTTGGTGAATCGCAGTAATAGAGTCAGATATTTTCATATCATATCAAGTCTACTGTTTGATGTTTACGGCATATCAATGTAAAATAAATTTGAAAATGCACAAATGAAAAATGTAAGAATCTCTCATAATTCACTGCCAAATATAGTAAGAGAAAGAAAATATAACCATTCACCTTTGCAACTATGAATAGTTTTGTCTCTCTATATACCTTCGTTAAACCTCAACATGAAATTCAAAGTTACGGAGGAGAATGAGGTTGACTTTCTTTCTGCTTTTCTTAGTCTTTTGATGTGAACCAAAAAGTTCAGGATGAGAATAAGTTTCAACTCTCTCGCTATTTTTTTAGAGTTTTATATTAAACTAAAAAGTTACAAATCAATCATGAATCTTGCACATGAATTAAAGATATAGAGGAGATGGAGATGGAGATGTTAGTTTTTTTTTTTTTTAGAAATTTCATTACCCCTCACTCTTTGAGAATTAGAAAAATCATTAAGTTTGTTATATAATAAATTTGTTATTCAAAAGAATAGTTTTTATACCATAAACAAAAGAGATCATATCCACTTTTATCCTATCTCTCCCCTAGAATAATTATATCCAGCCTATATCACATTTATTTCCCATTGTATCATATCCTTAACAGGAACTAAACACAAAATAGGATAAATTTTATCCTAATTGTCAAACTTAGCCTTAGGATCTTGGGTCATGCACGTGGTAGATTTACCTTGGCCTCATGTATTTGCTACTTTCTATCTATTTTTCCCGAGTTACAAATATATTGCAATTGTGTCAATTCAGTAATAAATAATTTATTTTTTATCAATTCAGTCCAAAACCTTTTTTATTTGTACCAATTCAGCCTACTTGGTCGGCCGGCGCTGACATGGTACTATTGGCACTAGCTTTGACTTTTTTTCTCTCTAAATCTGATTTTTAATATCAATTTTATTTAAATTAAGTTCAAAATAAGGTAATTTTTAATAATACTAATAAAAACAACAACCCTTGCCGCCACTGCCCCATTATTGGCAAAAAGGGCCAACCGTAAGCCCTCGCACAGATTTGGGCAAGGGCCGTGACCATCGGCCAAGTTTAGGCAAGGGCCGATCGTAAGCCCTTGCGCAGATCTGGAGGAGGCCCATGACCGTCAACTAGATTTGGGCAAGGGCCGGCAATCCTTGCCCAATCTAGAGGAGGATTGTCGGCCCTAGTTGGGGCTCAGCGATCCCCGCCGACCATCCTCGAATCCCTGCCAGCCCTTCTTGACGTTGATGGAGCCACGGTAACGAGGGTCACCCGCTCCCCCCCCCCCCTCTCTCTCTCTCTCTCTCTTAATTTTACCTCATTTTTTAAATTTAATTTAAATAAAATTGATATTAAATATTATAATTTGACAAAAAAAAAATCACATCAGCGCCGACTAATGAAATGGACTGAATTGATACAAATGCAAAAGGTTTAGCCTGAATTAGCACAATTGCCTATAATCTGCAAGATGTTCTACTTGTCTAGTGTGATATGATCTCGTCTACATTAATCACTAAAGCCATGAGGGTGGACGAAATTGTAGGCCTCCTTATAATGACTTTAGAAAGATAATTATTGTGCTTTTTCCAACAAAATAAAAGATATGTTAACTTTCAAAGATTCTTATACATAAAAAAAACAAAAAAAAAATTACAAGGGACCGTCAATGATCATGTATATTGGATTTTGGATGATAATATATTGAGCTAAACTCAATTCTCATATACTAGAAACCAAAAGATTAAAAAATAAGAAGTCACTCGAAATAGACCTTTATTTTTTAAACCTACGGATTGATGTCCGAAATACAAAGAAGTTGGAATTGAAGTCGAATGACTTGATCTAGAAAATCAGAACTATGGTGTGAAAGCAATAAGGTGGAATGCCAATTAGGATTGTTTACTAGTCGCAACCTGATAGATGCTTTCAAGCCCTACAATAGCTTATTCTGGCAACAACAAATCCCTTAGAAAAGAATTAATTTGCACTTTCGTGTAATTCGACCAATCGGGTCACTAATTGAGTCGAGCTCGAGGACAAATTTGGAGGGGGGAAAAGACCTTGAATGGATCAAAGGAGATTCATCTGTACGTGTCACTAGACTTAGCCATGGCAGCTTCTTTTGTTTCGCAAGAAAGTGAGTCATCAACTCTAGTAAGAAGTCACGTTCCTTTGAGCCTGCCCAGCAAATGATTTGAAGATGTCATCTCCCCCTCTCTCTCTCTCGGACGCAAAAAACAAATGGGTCGAAATAGCTTTCAAACATCGCCGCCGGCAAAGCTGCATGAGCAATTTATGATCAAAATTGCTCGGATGAATTGAACTGGCAAAAATACAAAATGTTTAGTACTCAATTAGCATTAAAAAAAAGATAGAGTTTAGAACTAAATTGACGCAATTGCAATATGTTTAGGAATTTTTCTGTAGTTTTCAAATTTCCAATATTTTCAGTTACCTGCATATCCAAACATCTGTTTCTCTTCAAATCAAACGCACTTCGTTGAAAACTATGATACCACCTTTCTTTTACCACCTTCTTAAGAAACACCTCCACCTCCTCTTCCTAACCAAACGCACACGCACATCCTCGTTGGACATCAACATACCTAAAAGATCCTTAACAAACCAGTTTGACTACTCCTATGTCCCATCTCCTTACACACCCCACAAATCACTAATGACCTCCATTCTTGGCTAGCTATATGAGCTCCGCCTTTTGAAAGCTTACCCCTTTTCCTATCATCATTCAATGCGTTTTGTTGCACGGTAGTTGATATCGTGCTGGCTTCATTAAAAGCTCAAGAATATGATTCTTAGGCCACGTCCCAAAAAAAGGGTGCAGAGTTTCTAAGGCGTGAAGAGATATGGCTAGCCGATTCTCTGTATGGGTTTCAAGTTATGTTAAGGGTCGCAATCCGTGTCGCGTTGTCATGTCCATTACCAAAGAATTGTGCTACCATCATATTTTATCGAATGTAGATGAAATGAAGAACTCATTAGAACGTGTCAAACTGTTGCCCTCGGCTTCCATAATCATCGTGATATTATCTCGTGTCGTTTCGTGTTCAAGTCGCGCACAACGCAGTTTTATGGGCCATAAAAATTGCACTGGGTTAGTTTCTATCTTTATTCATCTACATAATCAACCAATTTTTTGTGTCCTCTCTTCCTATATTCACACCAAGAAATCATCTGAGCACAGTTCCCCACGCTATAGCTAACATGAATTTTCCAACTTTTTCTGAGCTGTGTATCTAATGAACAATACGTATACAATTCACATAGCGTTTTTCTTGCCCATTAGCAGCCGTGGAAGGTAATCACCAATTCCAAGACAGCCAATGTTCTACAGATTCTGCAGCTGCAAGAATTTAGTGATGACGTGTGATCCAACACCATGGGTGAAGTGACCCACAAGAATCTTCCTTGTTGGGACAGCTTTCTTGTATCCCTCATGCGGATTTGAAACTAACGCGAATATGTTCTGACTAAAATAATTTTGAATTTGCAAGGTGAGAAGTACAGTTAGTTGGAATTTCTGGGTTAGTAAATCAATATCCTCTATTAGGTTGTGTCTCTGATATGTCCTAGTTTTGTGTCCCCATTGCAGCTCTGAAAGTGACTCCTCGTTTCTTGGCCATCTTCTTCAATATGATGTTGCAGAAGACGGGTTAGTGCCTTGAGATGGTGACAGCTCAGCTACCCTCTAGGGTTTGCTGCTCGTGGGGTTATTCTTGCTCTCACGATGTTCTCCCATGATAGAAGAAGGGATCTTTTTAAGAGCGTTGAATGATCGTCCACTAAACTAATCAGGAAGCTCCATATATTATCAAGCTACTCGAAATTTGCTTCTTCTTCTTCTTTTTTTAGTGGAATCTCCTCTCGGAGTGTGATTGAGTTGAGTTGGACCGACGCGATTGTCACTCACGACAGGCTTAATTGTTTATGTGTCTAGGGCTTGATGCCTGGCTCAATTCAATTTGCATTTGAACCTTGTCAATTCACCAAAAGGGTTTGTTAACTCGATCTCGTCCTAACTCGGCTCGATCACATGAAAAATGGATTCCCTCTATGTATTGTTGGATCAAGTATTGAAATAGCGAAAGAAACTTAAAACCTTGCAACCCCTTGACTAAGGTCGCGAGGCTATTCATTTCGAAATATTTTCCATCCCAAGCTTATCTTGGTACGATATAAAAGATACTCGAAAAGAACCGAACCAAGTTCAAAAAGCTCGTCATTCATGAGTAACTTGACTCGTTTGCGTTGTAACATGAGAGAGCGAATGGTTAAGGACGATTTCTATACACGTGACCGATTAAATATTATTGTCTTCGGAGCTTTGTGATTTTAAACAACCTTCTCATGATGATTGGCCTCTAAGGCTCAACATTAACGTCTCTCAAATTTGGATTATACCTTATTCTGTATCTTAATAAGCTCGTCTTCGACAAATAATCTGATCATTTATTGTGATAAGTACAAATCACCAATTTACATTGTCAATCAGGTTAAGGCAATTTAAGCTTTTCGTTAATTTTGGTGAACGTGTGAACGCATTAGTAAGCTTCACAAACTCAAGATTTTGCGTAAGGAATGGCGAAAGAAAGATTTTCCTAAAACGAGCTTATGATGGATAACTCGTATGAGTCATCCTTAATGATTGTAATTTAAAAATGGTTATGTACATTAGTTAGTCACAAGATCGCTTCTAAAGATATGATCGCTATTTAACATTCCGCACTATCCATAGATATACAAGATTATGACATCTAAACTCGGCTAACACGAGACGCTTTTTTTTTTTTTATGACCGAGGTATCCGAGCCAGTTTGCGCGCACCTCAACTATAACTAACACGAGACGTTTTCATCTCCTAGTAATTTATTTTCCAGCTGATTATTGTGATGAGGGGTCAATATTGGCATGCTAAATCAAAGTAGGTAAATCTGCATACTGTGCCACCACGCCGCCATCGGCTAATGATAGCTGATCCCAAGTTTAACCGAATAATCAATTTGATTAGTTTAAATTGCTTGTGAGATCTAGCTAAGTTTGCGGTACATAGTCTCAGACAATGTCGCTTTCGACCAAGTAAAACCGAAGTTTGAGACGGTTATCATATATGATGTGCTTCGTTTGCGTGACACCGTACCTACTAGTTCTTAAATCCATTATCAGAATGAATGTTACATCTTAATTTTGTTGATGTCATATCATTATCTCAACCTCCACAGATTAGCCCACAAAATTCAAGATTATGTTTCAGTAAAGTGACTACTTCATCGAATTAATCTCTCTCCGTGTCTCAAATGTCGTTATCATGTGCTTCACGGTCCCATATTCTGCAATCCCTCTCACAATTTTGCTTTTTTCCATCCAAAAGCTCGCATTTAGACACAAAGAAGCCAGTTTCGGGGCACGAAAATATGACTACATCCACAATTGAAAAGTTCCCTGTCATGGAGAAAATCGCCGCATCGTTGAAGTTCAGGATATTGAATCGAAGAGCGGTCCACGAATCAAGAACATGAAACTCGTGTGGCAAATTTCCCAGGAAAACAAAAAGAAAGAAAAGAGGATTACCACATAAATTACTCGAGGACGCGTTGTAGATTTAAGGTTTCACTTTTGTTAATCATTTCTCACCAGTGTAATAAGATCGTTGAAGATAGATTCTAGTGACGAGTCATGTTGACTGTGCACATCCAATCTGGGCAATGTGCTGGTGATGAGTTTCAAAAATAAACTCCTTTTCAGTATTTATAATAATAATAATAAAAGGAGAGAGGGGGAGAGAGAGAGAGAAGAAGCAGCAGAGAATATTTCATATTGAGATAATATTGGTCAACGTAAGATGCTGCTATAATTACAGTGATTCCTTTCGATTTTTGATCATCTCCAGGTTCTGAAGTGGGGTTAGGTGGAACAGAGAAAGCATTTACTTCTTTTGCTCCACTAAAGCATGCATATGATGTAAATGACACCAGACAGATTCACAAGAGGAAGAGCTTGGTAAACAAGATAAGGCCAATGACACCGTAAATTTTCTGGATTTGGACATGCAGAACCACCTCCTGGGCATATCTTCAATTTCTGTAACTTTTGGCATTGGGCAATGGGCACTTAAAAAACTGCAATATGAATTCCTTTAGGTGACATAAACACGGTTTCGCAAAACGTGAAATTCTCTGCAATAATATCACATAAGACCTTAACGACGAAAAACCAGAGGCACCCGCATCACCATACTAATCTCAAAACGTGAGTACCCTCCTCCCTCATGGCCACAGACCAGAGAACTAAAGATGCCAATTAATTAACCAGAAAAGAAGTCAGACATAGTTGTCGTCGTCTCGAAACCATGACCTTCCAGATCCAACTCGAGATAGAAGAAGCAGTTCAAATACACCTTTTGGAAACTGGAGAAATGTTTCTTATTGACTTGCTGTTTCTTTTCTAACCCAAGCGATACCGGGAAAAAGAATCAAGGCACTCTAGTCCCAAAACTAAAAGATGCTTTTCTGACATTTCCTTTTTTCACAGAAATGATGCCCAACTAGATTTTCCAAAGGAAAGTCTTAACTAAACACGGATCTACAACATCTGAGCAAACAAAGCATGAACAAATTTACAAAAGAAGCTACAATTCCGAAAATCAATTGGCCAGACAAAATAAATGGCAATGGACCTCCAATCAAAAGTCAATGCTTCACTCCCACAAAACATAGAGCTACTTCAGCTTGGGCCTGAAGCTCTTCCAAAATCTTCACAATCTTCTCACGACCTATTGTGGTTTCACTCTGCTCCGCAAGCATCTTCCTCAATCTTAATCAAAGCACGAAAAAGTGTTTATAAAATAGCGGGCATAAATTCTGAAATGTAATGTAGCAGAACACCCAATTGAAGCTAATCAAATTGAGCAAGCCTACATTCCGATTCCTCAATTCGGGACATCCACAAATTTGCCATGCCTAACCTAATACAACACTCCTGTAAACCAAATGACTTTTCATGCTTAGCATTGGATGCCAATGACTTCGGCCTAGTCCTTACGGTCATTCTACATTTCCAATGTCGCTATTCCTAAGATGAGTCTTAAACCAGGAGCTAAATTTGGTCCAACAGGGAAAACAACAGGAGCAATTTTCAATCCACCATGTTATAATCTTAGAAAGATTTAAAACAATTGCTATAGGACTGCTTCCATTTTCATGTTGAATCTGATGCACGTCAGAGTTGAATGCTGAAGAGACGATATGACCAGCCCAAGAACACAATGATGAAAATAACAAACTGTCCTTGGTACTAACAACTTACACATATTGTTGATACAACTAACTCAAGTGGTAAAACACAATTTTACTATACCTGACCTTATTCGGAAGCTCAGATAGCAAATTCACCGACGTTAACAAAAAGGAACAATTAAAAAAGAGGTAGTCTACTTACCTACGAACAATAGCCGTGTCCCCATGACCAGTACAAATGATGAGCATGGCATTGGTGGGTAAAGCGTCATACAGGCTACGGACCCTAGTATTAATACGTACAAGAATTTCCTCTAATTCAGGCGCGGTCCTACATTTGGCCCTGCTCCTTTTCTCAGAATTCTTCTTGCATGTTAGCAAGGACATCAACTCTGCCAATCTTCTATTTAAACTATCAGACTCCTCTGCTTGTTTCTCAAAATAGGAATATAGTTCTGTGAAATGAGCCCAAACAAAGTGGGCTCGTTCACTTTTAACCTGACAAATTACAAAGGAAGAGACTTATAAAAATTGTGGGACTAGAGGGGAAAAGCAAACTCAGTGACTCTTAAACATCTACCTCCTTAGTGGCCTTTAAAAGAGCATCATCATCAGAAGACACTGGTAACACATGGGACGATCCAGTAGCATATCTCTTAACTGTCGATATCTCATCAATGACAGAGGAATTTTTCCCACACTCACTTAAAACTGTAAGAAACCTCTTCCGAATAAATGATGGAGGAGCTCCGAAATCAGGTCCTGCATTATATAGGAATAAACAAGTAAAATCAACATATAAGTGTAAACAATTATTAAACACAGACAACAGGGATTTATCCAAATGCAACATCCATGCATCACTTGCCATGTCTAATCTTTAGCAATGCTAATTCCATAGTGGCTCTTGCATCTTCAATACTGTCATGTCCACTTTCTGACTGTTGTATGTATTTGGACAGAAATCCTTTGGCAAGCACACGAAGAGCAGGCTTGTAAGACCCTCCACGGTGCTTGTACAATACTGCTGTGTCAATTACCAAATTATGAGAAATCTTCAATGCCAACAAGTCGTTCTCCAATGAATGCCCGATTAGAACAGTCTCCTGGTAAACTAGCTTAAGGAAATCTCTCTGAACAACGGTACCAAAAAATTGGGAGACAAGGAGACATCAGTAAGAGGAGGAAGCACAAAAAAGAACGAAGCTACATCAAAAAAAAAAAAAAAATGCAAATGCAGGCACACACAAACGCACGCAGGCCTGCATTGTCACATATACACACTCACTTGAACATCCTCAAGACTAGTTGTAATACCATCCAGCATCTCAAAAGTGATTCCACTATACCTGGATACAGGGTCACAAAAAATAGTCATATTTTAACCACAGTATGCTCGGTCACATAATCATAGTTGCAGATAGGAATTTTCAGGTGAACAAAACGTGATAAGAAATTGTAATTAGTATAGGACATTAGAAAATATAGTTGGCAAGAACAACAAATGTTCCATTGCAGTCACATTTCCATGCAGAAATAGTCTCACTTGCAAATTCATAGTTAGAGGGACAAAAATGATAAGAAATCCTAACCGGTGTACATTAAAGAAGTCTGCAAGAAGAGAAGTTCCCACAACATAATCATCACACTCACTTATTAAAATTTTAATCCTACGAACTGGGAGAAGAGAAAGAACGTCACATACAGCTACATCATTCGTGTCTGGATCTCCACCTCAGGCATTTCGTTCTAACAACCAACTACCCAAAGGAGTGTGCAATGTGCACACATAGAGGATACCGGCATTTTACGTCTTGAATCCAACACATCCTATAGAAAATCTGCTCGGCCTAAGGAATAAGGGGTGAAGAATAAATTGCCACATCAGGTACTACCGAAAAAGGAAAAATGGAGAGCTCAGCCACAAAAAGATAAATGGTCCTTGGATGGAGACATTTCTTTATAGGAGTCAAAGGAAAGGGTTGGGCTCACATAAGTGGACTATACAGAGAGAGAGAGAGAGAGAGAGAGAGAGAGAGAACATGCAAGAAGAATTCTGATGTTTGGCCGTGATAAAAGAATGGATCTTACCTTACCAAAAAAAAATTTCCTTACCAAAAAAAAAAAGAATGGATCTTAAGTTTTACAGCAGAGAACTTAATATGGTCAATTGATAATAACAACAGACTACTAGGGGAATTGGACCGCAATACACGTATTCTTCATATCAATTTCTTAAACCAATTTTGCAGTATTTGCAAACTGAGACAATAATTCACTCCGTTTAAGGAAAAACATGTGCTTTATTATCTATTCAATGGCTAGAACTTCACAACCCAAAGAAGCCTCGCCATACAACTGCCCGCCGCACCCCACCAAAATAGTTGACTATTGCATATGCACAATACATCAACATCAACATCAACACCTTTATCCCAAACTAATTGGGGTCGGCGGTCGATGAACCCCAAGGAATCATAAAAATAAAAGCAAAATCAAAAGAGGGAAAAGAGATAAATGTGTATATATCTATAAATGTGTAAAGATAAATGTGTAAAAATAAATATATATATATATATCTATATCTATATATCTATCTATCTATACACTACCCCTCCACAACACTAATAGCTTTCCTCCACTCCGACCTAAGACAAACCGTACGCCAATCTATTTCCCACTCCATTAAATCTTGCTTTATTGCTTTCTCCCAAGTAAGTTTCGGCTGACCTATTACTTTTTTCGTGTTATGCTCTCGATAGCAAACTTCTGTTCGTACCGGTGCATATGCAAAATAGATACATGAATATATCTGAATGAAGAGTCTTCTCAAAGGTTGAGTTACTTGAGCCAAAACGTGCATTAGCTCAGACATAGAGATCAGACCATACATGCATCAATTAAGAAGCTGTTGCTGAAATTCCCAATACTTATGTACATCAACTTAACCCAACAGAATAGCAAGGCAAATTATGTAAGAGAATTAAACAAATGCATATCAGAAACCATACCTAGTGTTGTAATCAACTATGTGATTTGTGGGTTTGACAAGTTTATCCAAAACCACCTATGAAAAGTCACAAGAAAGACTTAATAAATTTGAAATTCAATTCAAACTCATGAAAATGATGACTAAATATATTAAATAATCCAAGAAATGGCGAATAATCCCAGTGCCAGCTGCCAAGTTAGTCACTAAGACAGGGTTCATACATAGTTCGTAGGTATTATCAAGATGCTGCAATCTCCATCCATAATGAATCAATTAACCAGTTCAAACTTCAAAGAGTAGAGACTAGGGGATAACTATTTTCCTCAACACAAAAACCTGAAACTTTTGTACTATCTCTCAATATAGCACCCACTGTCGTAATCACACCACTCTAGAAACAAAAGAAGTTCAGCATTGCAACTAATGAATTAGATGGAAATAAAATACCATTTTGAAATCTCTCTTACTTAAGAACTACTAAAAATTCCCTCCTTCCTCAACCACCAGCACTCCCTCCACGAGCCTACCCAGCGGTAGCCATTTGAAGAATACGTGAGTCTACCTTCTCTAGGCTCCAGCGTCATCCCCCAAGTTGAGAGAAAATAATTTTTCTTCCGTTCATCCCAGGGAATACCCCGAGTTTTTACGTCCTAGAGTTCAGAGGAAGCCTTTTAAGGTCTTGCTTAGGACCAAAATCTCTCGCTTAAGAACTACTAAAAATTCCCTCCTTCCTCAGCCACCAACACTCCCTCCACTTTCTCAAGCCCCAAAAACCAAAAGAGTGAAAAACAAAGAGAAAAAAGGAAAATGAAATTATGAGGACATATTTCTTTGAAAAAGAACTAGATGAAAAGTGAGATTATACAGATACCTCTCCTTTCACGTCAACGAGGGTAATTCTGGTGAGTTCAAAGCCCTCACCTGTAATGCACTGAAATAACAGAAAATTAACAAAGATTTAGCAGCCAACAAGCCGTTCTTGGAAACCTATGTATTCTGAAATTATGCTTGAATGACGAAATTTTGTAATTTATACCAGGCTTCTACTCTTCAACCGGTCAACAACAGCAAGTTGCTCATCGAGAAAGCACAAATTTGAAAATAAAAAGATGATCATGGCTATTTCCCATTTACAACTTCCTATCAGATTACTCTCATCAATCATCCAGGAACCATTAGGACCTGTGAACCTCAAAACTAGAAGTGTCAAAATGGTTGTTTGAAGACCCATTATTAACCCATATATGATTCGTTGGTCATATATGGATTAGCTAAATTTTGCTAAATGGGTTGATATGGGTTTGAGTAATGCAGTACACCACAACTGCAGTCCATCTTCACTTGTCTTCAGGTTCAAGTCAGGGGTTTTCAGGTGGGCAACTTATTTTCTAGTTTATCTTCTACTTATGACCTGACCCCAACTAGTTTGGGATAAAGGTGATGTTGATGTTGATGTTGTTGATCTTCTACTTATGATCTTCATTTTTTCCAAAATTGAATATCAGTGAAACATTTATGATCTTTCAAGCGTTAGAAAATCGTGAAAAGCAATATATGATTTTACATGTCAAACTTATTGATTTTAAGATATGTCAGATACTTCATTGTGAAACTCAAAAATTTTGCAATAAATAAAAAGTTGAAAATTTTATTTGGGACCTTATAAAACGACTAAAATTTTTATCTTTTACACACTGCACGCATAGCATAAATGTTCTTGTCTTGTGTTTCACTAATGTGGGTTGCGTTGGGTATGGGTCACTATATTTGTGTTGCATATAAATGAGTCAAAACGGGTTGAATTGGGTCAAGACCATTTCAGACCCAATCCAAACTATCCAAACTCGATTCCACCCACCCATTTGACAACCCTACTCAAAACCTATGAGAAGATAAAGAATCAAAGAACAAGTAAACCGTTCTTTGACAATTAAATATAAGATACACTTTAAGACCAGTCATAGATGTTCCATACCATCTCACAATCAAGAGCCAACAATTCATAGGGACAAGATCCTGAAGGGGCAGGAAGAGTAGAAACAAATCCTGCAACATCAATGCTTCATAAGTAGCTACTTTGGGAAGAATTGTAAGCAAAAGCTTTCAAACCAAATTTAATTGGTAAGTGAGGGATTTATATTTACCAGGTTGGCTGAGACAGTAACCATTGTCTTCCATTTCTTTGTCTGTGAGTGTGTAATATGAGAGGGGAAATGGTATATTTTTCAGGATTTCCGAAGTTGATAGATCTGTGGCAACAACATTGCTCCTTTATTAATTGAAAGATAAGTATGATAGCATGGTCAACCATAAGAACAGCCCAAAATAATTAAACACATGCAATCAGAAATTTGGTCAGGTGGCGAAGATGTCACTACTGTTATATCATCACAAGACTGATTGTTGCCTGATTATGAATACAGATACAACTGTGATTTTACCGCTCATCAACAATCCCTCTCTAAGAAGATCCAAATAGGTGTTCACTAATTGCCACTAATTTTTCATGTTGCCACCTTATGATCTTTCTTTCACTTTTCCCTTATCTTCAAAGGTAAGAAAATATTTGCATGCCAACAAATGATACTACGACTAGGTGATTAACTTTTTCTCTTCATGTAAGCAACAACGTCCTAAAAGCAGCATTATTTTGGTTCAACTCTTAATTGGTCGGTCCATAAACTGTTTTGACAGCATTTCGTTTGTTCTCATCCCTGCAGCTGCTGACTGCCGTTCCCATGGAAGGGAATCTAGTACCAGGTCATCGAAAAAATTGAGAGAAAAGTTGCCGCGTAGTTTACATGTAAGCCAACTAGAAACAATCTTCTATGCCAAAGAATTGCCATGAGAATCGCAACAAACCTTTTCCAAATATCTGATTAGGGTTTTCTGCCAAATCACTTTGACTTCTTTTTCTCTTTAGCTTGC
Organism: Rhodomyrtus tomentosa; assembly: GCA_028455895.1. Taxonomy (NCBI): domain Eukaryota; kingdom Viridiplantae; phylum Streptophyta; class Magnoliopsida; order Myrtales; family Myrtaceae; genus Rhodomyrtus; species Rhodomyrtus tomentosa. The sequence goes on from JAPCWY010000001.1 coordinate 44,675,018, forward strand.
ATGTCAGAAGTGCATCTATGGTCTGCATCCCATCTGATACACAACTAGCATGGAATAAACACCAAATCCCATGAGGATTGAGCATTTGATGCATTTAGCATGCAAAAATGCACGAGACAAATATATCAAAGACAAGAGGAGGAAGAAAGTTTGAACAACCTTAAAGCCATAACTGCCCTAGGATTGCCACAACATTGTTTAAGCCCAGCAAGTAATTTGGAGTTTGACATATACAGTGCAGCATCCAGTCCTGGGATATAAAGCATGACCACTTTTGGAATAAGGGGCTTATTCTGCAAATTGCACAAAAAGTACTTATAAATACTGAGAGCACAAATAGTACTTGACGAAGAATATGGGAACAAGCACAATGACAGCACATACATTATCTATTCTAGGACTGTGGCTTCCTTTGAAAATTGGAAGTAGCAATTTACTTCCCAATACAGTTTGCTGCCTTAATATTTGTATGCTGTGTAAACAAATAAGAGTAGGACTGCTTTAGTTTAATCTAACAAATTACCATTGATGAAGTCAAACGACCCACTAGCAAGACAAAGCACCATGGATCACACACCAAAAGACTGGTACAGTAGACACCAGACAATTGGTATAGAGAGAGGCTACTCAAAAGTAGATATCCTAGCATGTAGAACAGACATGATTCTCATAAAAGCTACAGTTGAATGGTAACCCAAATATAACGATAGCTTGCAGAAAGCAACAGAAAACATCATTATAACTGCGGCATTCAGGAGCATCAAACTATATCAACCAAAGACCTTACACTTCATGCAGAGTTAACACCATTCCACTATAAACATGAACTAACTCTCCATCTAGCAGTTATCCCAAAGTTGCAGCGATGCACTGCATTATCTGTTTCTTTTTTCTTTGCCATATAGTCAATCACCGCATTACCTTAGTTGACATCAATACGAACATTATGCAAAATGCAGATACCAAATCATCAAATATTTAAAGGAGAGATTGGAGGGAAAGAAACGAGAAGTTATTTACTTTAATGAAAACCCATGATGGCATAAACCCTTCAGCAAGAACCCAGGTCACAAGTCCTTGAATGTCCTGTTTTTCACCAAAAAGCTCGCATGTCTACATATCATAGAAACACCAAAAAGAATGAACAGGAGAAAAGAAGGAAATTACTTGCAAATTCAGGGTTGAGTTAGCTTCAGGAGTCTTCAAGACAACTTCTGCCTTAGCCTGAAAAAGTTGGGTCAATCCCAATATGTAAATCCAAACCCTTTCCTCCCCCTTTAAACCGCACAGAACTAGTGAAGATTCGACCTCTTTAAACACGACTAATTGTCTTCTAATGCTATTCTAATCGAAACGTAAGATCGTCGGTCCATTATACTGCTTTCTGGCAAACAAAAAAAAAAATTGCGTCTTCCCACACCACCCCCCCCCAAAAAAAAAAAAAAAAGATTAGGCCAAAACCCAGAGAGGGAGTGTGTACCTCAGGTCCATAGACATCGAAGAAGGTGTTGCCATTGTTGGAGTCGCTTCTTTGGTTTTTGTGGCTTGAAGAAGCCATTTTTTTCATGCCTCCCGTGTCAATTCTCGCCACAAAGCTGCGAGTTCCTTTCACTAACTTCCTTGTGTCTTACCAAATTGAGCTGCTTTTGCGTAACCAAAAGGCCTTCGGCCCTCAGGGCAAGCTCTCTCGTTTTCCGGGTTCCTCAGTTTACTCTCTCTCTCTTTCTCGCTCTCGCGGTTACGCCGAGCTATTTGTTCGTACCCTAACGAGCAAAGTTGTTCTCGAGTGCCATTGATCAAAGATAATTTATTACCATAACAAAGGATCATGAAAATCTAAGAGAAACACAACATAAAACCTTGGAACATTTTTCAAATAAGAGCTACCCTCATTTTCTTAAATAAGCTTTGAATTAAACTTTATTTTAAATAAAAACCCGAAATACCCATATCAATCTATAAAAAAAAAAAGCCTAAATTCACTTACTCATCAATAGCATTTTCGTCCATAACTTTTTTTTCTTTCTTTTTCTTTTCTCTTCTGTTTTCTTTCCTTTTTGTGGTGGCCCCTTAAAAAAATCCAAATCCTTTTCATAAAAAAAAATCAAGAAAAAAATACTAAAATTTAAAAACACACACACACACAAAATAAAAAATAATGAAGACTCCACCAATGGCGATCACCCCATCACCTTGTGGTAGTGGGGCAACAACGACCTCCCTGACCAAAGGCGACGGCCAGTAGTTTTGTTTCTTTCTTTTTTTAAAGTTTTTAGGTTTTTTACAATTTTAATCTAATTTAACTAAAATGTAAGTTAAACCTTGATTGGCCAGAATATTTAGCAAGCCGACGAGGTCAGTCCCTTATTTGAAATAGTCATGGCCACCCTTATTTAAAATAAGATTTACTTCATGCTCTTATTTAAGAAAATGATAGCACTTCAAAATTTTATTTTAACTTTTTTCCTAAAAACTTTGCCTTTTGGACATAGTCTAGTTGAATCTTTCTTTCGAAAAAAAAAAAAAAAAGACATCCTCTAGTTTTATTTTGTTTGAAACGTGTGTTTTAACCTCTTTTTTTTCAATCGAATGTATTTTACCCTTTTGACATCTTATCCTTAGCCACATTTGATTTTGTACCTTTTCTCATACGGATTGCCTAACCTTTCCTCATAAGGTTAAGCGCCTGCCCTTGGATCTGGGCCGTCCGTTTTTTGATGGATGGCTCAGAACTCCTATTTTTAGGGAGTAATTTTTGAATTTTATATATATATATATATATATATATATATATATTTGTTAGTAATAATCCGGGTCGTCCATTCATAACACGGACGGTCCGGATTTCAAGTGTAAGACCTAACCTTCTAAGGAAATGTGAGACTTGAGGTGGGTTTTTCTAAAGTACTTACAACCTTTTGTAAGTAGATAAACATCACAAAAGAATCACAAATCATGCCAAGTGTGATAAAAATAATCCATCTTTTTTGTTTTTTCGCCAAGAACCCTAAACATGGCCATTGTGACACAAATATCCCCAATTTTTTTCGACATGATCGAATAAATCTCGAACGGGGACATGAGGGCATCATTCAGCAATGCTGGTGTGAGCAACATTAGAACCATGATCATGACGGAACTAGGCAGGCCAGCCTAGTAACGAGCTACATAGATGTTTTGCCATGATCGCCCTCGATTAAAAGAGAACTTCAAATGAACTTTCTACTCAAAATCAATTGGACTTGGGCTACATTTGGCTCGGTTTAGGAAAAGCATTTGAGAAAATGCAAAGAACTTTTAGGTTAAAGGGTTTTCACGAAAACCAAACATTATTTCAAAGGGTCAAAGTCCCTTAAAAAAACTGGACCAAAGGCACCCTTTTTTTCTGGTCGAAAAACCCACCATTTGATTGGGAAAAAAAAAATCAGGCCAATGGGGCCTAGATAGGAGGCCCAGCAGCTTGCAGGCCTATGGTCATCTTTGGCTATGGATGGATTTACAAGTGAAGGAGAAGACAAAGGAGAGTCGTTTGCTCCTATCCATTGTTTTTGTGCTACTGCTGCTGCTGGCTCCGTTGTTTTAAGCCCAACCCTCAAAGCTCGCTCTCTGTCTCTAGTTATTACCATCCACATGCACCCGAAAGCCTTCACGACCTCACGATCCACCGCAAGTATCTATCCATTCCCGTTCACAGGCTCTCCTACTTCTCCTTCATCCCCGAGAGCACAGGAGAACAAACGCAAAACAAACAGAATAAAAGAACCCCCCAAGTGAGATCAAAAGTAACCAAGAGGAGAGACTTCATCGGAATCAGCTAAGTCACCCAAAAAAGGAAACATCTCACAGTTCATTTGGAGAGAGAGACAGATATAGACGGGAAGGAAATGGAGCAGAGCCTACAGATGATGGGCACGACGAGAGGTAGAGTCTTGCAATGTTGCGACCGCCCTGTCGCATTCGCATGCAAAGGGTTGCTAAATTTGTCAACACGAAGAGGAGGGGTGATGCTGAAGAAGCCCGCCCTCAACTTCTCGCTGTCTTCTTCTCCTCCTCTTCCTCCTAAGCCTCTTGGCGTTAGGCGCCAGAGGAAGTCTAGCGTAATCTGCAAGGCTCGTGACGCACTAGACGAAGGTCAGCCTCTAGCTCATGGTGAATTTGTATCTGCACTCTCTCTTTCGTGCCAATGTGATGTATATGGGTGGCCCTTGAGCTCTTGCCTGCTTATTTCACTATTTGAAGTTCGGATGCAAGCTGTTCGAGTAATTTCAGTCTTATGGTCTACTCTTGAAGCGGACAAAACACCGGCTTTCATCCATACATGTTGGCAAAATTATGTTCTCATCATCCTCCTATAGCATTTCCTGAAAAGGGGAAGGATAAATTGCCGCAACAGATAATATGCAAAGTGCTTGCTTGACTAGATGTTTGTGCAGTACGAGTGGTGACGGACTCGAGCTGGGACAACCTGGTTATAGGCAGCGAGAACCCCGTCCTGGTGGAGTTCTGGGCGCCATGGTGCGGACCCTGCAGGATGATAGCCCCAGTCATCGACGAGCTGGCCAAGGAGTATGCCGGCAAGATCGCCTGCTACAAGCTCAACACCGACGACTGCCCTACCATCGCGACACAGTACGGGATTCGGAGCATCCCGACCGTCCTCTTCTTCAAGAGCGGCGAGAAGAAGGAGAGTGTGATCGGGGCCGTCCCCAAGTCCACCTTATCTGCCACCATTGAGAAGTACCTTGATCTGTGAATTGTGAAAGCCTCTCAAAACAGTTACTCCAGGATTTTGCTCCGGTGCTTGTACTACATTACTTGATGTGTTTATAAGAAACATTCTCACGTTTCTCAGATATTATTGTACATGAACATACTGCCATTTGAAATCTACTGTTTCTTTGTGGGTGAAGGAGGGAGATCTTACTTGGCAAGATACGTGCTTTAATTAACATCTGCTGTTTCTTCAGCTACAGAGCTGTTACTGTCCCTCCCTTTTCGTGCTCAAATTAACCCGACCCGCCTAGTTTTGAATGACCGGAAAGTGACTCAACAATCGCAAACCATACGAACATTCATGTCTGGAACGGAGCCGAAGAGCGATTCTGAACCAGCTATATCATGCTCTTTCAATTGATACGATTTCCTTGCCTTCGATCATGTTGAAGCCATTGATCGATTTCGAGAACTCGTACACACAAAGTACTCATCAACCACACGTACATTGCTCTGTAATATAATCAGACCAACAGACGATGAGCGTTATGGCGAAAAGTCCATCAAATCCCATACTCTCTTGTTGGGACATTTCCTAGTTATCTGGCCATCCAAAGGACATGGAGGAAAAGGAATTATCTTGCGCACAAGAAAGAAGTTGGGATTTGGAGATGACCTGGTTTTACTGCGACCTCAAGCCAAAGTAGTATGAGGGACGCTGGAGCTTCATGGCAAAAACACAGTTAAAAGAACAAGAAAGAGCGGGCAACAATGAAATCACTTCAGTGACCCGGTAAAAAGGAAAGGGTTGTACATTGATACTGCTTCAAGGCCCAACAAGTTTATACATTCAGAGAGACAGGAGAGGCAGAGAGAGATTGAGAGTGATGAAATGGGGTACAGTGAACAGTTTCTCAGTTTGGCCGTGAATCGAGGGGAGTACACACTTCCGGTACATCCACCAGATGGTAACACCTCCCGGAACCAAATTCACCATGTCAACGGCGGCAGTTAGTCGGACAGTCAGCTGTATAAGCTATGTAACAGAGAACCACTCAGACGGAAAAACTGGAGCAATTTCAAGACATTCGACATCATGAGACTCAAAACACCGTATGCTGTATGTTCCTACTTTGCTGTTTCTCTGGAATTAGGTCGAAAGCGGAGGAAGCCCCTAAAAACTCTCTTCACCAGGCATATGATCTCCTAAGGGGCTGATGGCTTTCGTGCCATGTCTAATGATGTTCTCAGCTACCAATAACCCATCCATCGCCCGTCCACACTGTTCAAGAGGATGGTTTCCAATCGAACTGAAGATCGGTAAAGCCATTAACAGCTCCTAGCCCGTTAAGAAGCTGAGTACTCAAGTCCTGCTGGTGATTCGTGCTTTGTCCCCGGACCATCGGCATCATTCCCACCCGTCCATTCATAAGTGAACCACTAGCCATCGCGTTACGGAGGCCATTGACCATTGCAGACTGGCCCTGGCCCTGGCCCATTCCCCCAACCACGGTGCTGTACCCAGAACTTCCAAAACCAGGGTTACTGCTGGTGGGCCCATTCCCGACAAAGTACCCGGTACTATTCTGGCCCCTATTAGAGCAACTTGGTGAAAGACCGTTAACATGTTTCATATCGTTCCCCATAGAACCGATGCCCACCATACCACCTGAACCATTGAGTTGGCCTGATATCATGTTTTGCAGGATCTTCTGCACGCAGCTTTGGTTATCATTGACATCGCCCTCACTGGAAATAGCAGGCAGGCCACTATGGGCACCTTGCATTGGATTGTTGGGTGGGGATGGTGTAGGTGGTTGGAATGATGATGTGTTCGGTTGTGCCGGAGGAGCTGTAGAGGAGGAACTGGGAGAGGGATTTTGGACCCCACCAGCTCCCCCATAAGGACTACCCACATCAGCCAAAGGACTTTGCTTTCTGTAGTTCATGGAATTCTGGTGTAGGAGGCCAACAATTGTGCTGGAAGATGCAGAAGAGGAAGCCGCGTTTAGAGGGTTATTTACACTGACCCCACCACTGTGCGTAAGAATTTGCGTTGCACTGGCCCGGACAGAATTTTGATCTCTGCTTGTGTTCTGAGCAGCTGTTTGCAGCTGCTGGTGTTGTTGCTCAGGCTGTAGAGGTACACTGTCACCCCGAGATTGCGGACTTGTTCTGCGAGGAAACTTGACCAAGCTTTCTGAGGAAGAACCAAAACGTCAAAAATGTGTTTTGTGAAACTATCTGGGCAAAGGGGAGATGATGAACGATGCTCTTTTCCCTTTGGCCAGAAAAGTAAGGAATATAACATGATGACAATAAACTTGCATAAAAGCTTACCCATAGGTCCTGTTTTTGTTTCCCTGCTGTAATCAATTAAATCTTTCATGCTATTAACTACTTCAGATATCTGCAAGAGATCCAGGAAAAACAACACAAATAAATGAGTCGAAATCACGAAGTTCTAACAAAGTTTCTACGCAGTAATAAGTCCAACTTAAGATTACTGGAAGAAAAGAAAAACCTGGTATAAGGGAAAAACCACAGATTCTAAAGTCAAAGGAACCCAACAGACAACGGTAAAGGTGAAGCAAAAGGCCAACTAAATAAGTCTCCAACTAATTGTTTCACGCATTCCATAAACGAGGATATCACTTAAATTATATCACAAAAAGTTCTGCATAGATCATGGAGCCAGCAGACACTACCTGGAGACACCGTACATATCGTTTTGTATATCCTAGATCATTTACTAACGGCACTTCAAGAGCTTTTGCCAATTGACGAGCAGATGAAAGAAACCTGAAGGATAAATACGAAAATTCATTAGCCATGAGCAATGCAATCTACAAAAAACCGGAATGTGCATCTCAAAATTCCATGCCGGGCAATGCATATTGATTTATTCTAAGTAATTCATAAAAGTAGCCTCAACATATCAGTCATATTTTGTGAAAGGAAATCCACGAGCATGAAACTTCTTCCAAATGTTTATTAGGAGATCCCAATCATCCCAAAGTAAAGTCCTCTCCCACTCCAGTAATGCAATTATTATATTTCACTCCATCCCAATTCCATGTTATGAAGAACTCTAACAAAACCCGAACAAATCATCAAGTTGATGCACATCAGCAGCAAACAGTGCCTCTCCCTCCCTCCCTCCCTGCCTCTCTCAAACAGAGAGAAAAGTGGAAGGTCCACATTCACTGAGACAGAAAAGACGTCCGCTGATACTACCGACTCAGGAAAGAGATAAGTGCTTCAATCCAATATTACGAGAAAACTCACATGTTGCAATTATTCTGCAACTCTGATACAGACAAATTAGATGATGCATTTTGGGTAGCTGCTTGGTACTTTTGAGCTGCAGCTCCTAACTGACTAACCTGCATGTGTTGTAAAGAACCCTAGAATTATAAGCCAAATAGAGATCAGATGCACTGAAACCTCCCAAATAAGCAGAAGAGCCACCACATGTCGTACTTCCAATACTGATTAATAAGTATAGTATGGATGATTGACGAAATATCTCCAGAAATGCCTTCTACTAGACAGCCACTTTCACCACCATCCCATTTAGATACTTAACAGGTAAATTAGGCAACTAAAAAAACAATAACTGATCACAGGGCACCACTTGCGAGGCAGGGCTTATCATTTTCAGTGGTGACAAACTTCAAGGCCAGATCAAGATCAACTCGAGAGAACATGGATTACCACTAAATTGACTATTCATTCAAGAACTTTGCTCCTCGTCCTCATTCAAACATTCCTTCCTTTTGTCTTCTGGCCATTACTGAACTATCCAACAGATATAATGATTATGCCACTTAGGTCATCTAAAAGGGTCAATTTTATCTGGGAAGCTCCCTGATTTATTGGTAAATTACAGATACCAGATAAAGGGACAGAGTGGCCATGATTTAAAGTACATAGTTATCTTCCTATCAGTAGTAAGGTGCCAAAAATAGACAACGAGGATGCAGCTCCACAAATATCCCATGTATAATGATATTAACCAATCAGTAAAGCTGCCAAGCTGAAGTCGAGGAGGCTACTACCAGTGAACAAAAGAAGATCCATGTAGTTGAGCCTCCCATGAAGAAAGGCTTAGTAACTTTGTTAAAGCTTGCTAGCTGTTATGCACACCCCAGTGTTGAACTTTGAGAAATTAACAACTGACATAAGGGCGTGTTGTTTATTACCAAAAGAAGGTGGTGTCAAATACATCTCCGCATCATTCCATGGGGTGGCACATATGCAACATATCATAGGCTACTAGCTAGGAAATGTGCAGTTTAACATCTCAAGGCATTTAGTAATGGCTATTCCTAAAAAGTCAACTCCATTCTACCCACAACATTCTCTCAGGTGGACATACTGTACAAAGCCCTTGAAAGAAGTACATATAAATTGCTCATTCACCTGAGGTATCAGCAACCTTCGAGGAATAAGTTCTTCATGACGCCTTGCACAAAATTCCCAAGAGCATATCTGTTGCAAAAGGCAACACAAGATCTCAATGTTGAATAGTTCATACCCAATAGCCCAAATGCTGAGAATAATGTACTAATGATCACCTTCAGTTCGGGAGTGAAAACAATTCGAAGTTGACCATCACGAACAACACGAAGCTGCTCAAAAACACTTTCTTGGATAGCTTTTGCATAGTCCAGGACAATTTGACCAGATGAGTTTTCCTGCTCCCGTGGCATATCAACATAAAGTAGTTCTTCCAAAGTACCACTTTCATATTTTATCTTGAAAAGTCTAGGAAGGACCTCAAAAGTTGCTTCTGAAAACATGAATGAAGCATTATGAACTTGTGACATATATTGCCCATGATGTAAGTGAACAGAAAATGCAGGCATCGAAAAACGAGAAAGGTTGCCACCTAATCTATTTAGATTTACCCAAATATCCATTCTTCAGCCCACAAGAGCAATGAACAAAATCGAGGAAGTGACAATTTGAACATACCAAATCCTCGGCCTGGCTTACGATTGCATATTTCACATTGCCAAGCTTCCTGCAAGAAAGTGTTACCAAAACAGTTCATAACATGACTATGTAAAGTAAACAACTAGGTAAAAAACTAGGGCCACATAGCATATACAGCCAAATTCTGTGAGGGAATGTTAGCAATGATTTGTTACAGGCCTTGGAAGAACCTAATCATTCCAAGCAGGTCTGGTACTGAGGTGCACGTAACTACATTCTAATTACCAGCATATCGATAGGGTAGAGGTTGACATTCGTTTAACAAAGTAGTCTAAATGCTAACCTGTGGAAAAACTCCAGTTGCTTGCCGACCATTTCCGTACATAGAGACACACCATTTCTTCTTGGCATTGGGAGCAAAGTATTCTGTTACGAACTTTCTCCAGAACTCGATATTATTGTCCTAAAAGAAATTAGCAATTGTTGAAGCACAATATACATCCATAAAAAACTATTCATCAAGTACAAAGTCTACCTCCGGCCTACGTTGCTGCTGGTAAATGAAGCGGGTCAGCCTACGCGCACATGTCCCAGGTTCATATGCTGGTCTCGCAGGAGATCTCAAGGGCAAGTTCTGCTGTGGATACTGCTGGGGCAATATGGCCCGTGGTTGGGGGATCCCCTTCATGAGTTGTTGCTGTTGCTGGAGTTGCAAGAGTCTTTGTTGGTTTAAGAGATTAATCTGGGCCGCAGCTTGAGGAGACTGCCTCGGCAATTGCAAAACTTGCTGCTGCTGCTGCTGAGGTAATAGAGGCACGTCTGAGTTCTGTGGTTCAAGTTTTACAGGTGCTAGGTTTCTCATGTTCGGAATCTGTTGTGGCTCTGATTTTACATGTCCAAGATTTCTCAGCGATCGAGTTGGCTGTTGTGCCTGTTGCGCAGGCTGATCACCACCCATCTGTGGCTCCAACTTAACAGGTCCTATGCCAGCCAATCCTCCATGAGTTGACTGGAACTGCTGCTGGGACGGCTGTGCTGCATTGACCTGGTTGGAGACCTGTTGCATCGAATGCTGACTTGCTTGCTGAAAATTCTGCTGATGAAAAGATTGAGACTGTGGTTGGGACAGGGAGTAATCGGGCATCAGCTGGTTACCCGGTGGGTTCGAAAATTGCTTTCCTGGCACTGGACCAGAAGTGCCAGGATTAACAATGTTCGACGGGACCAATGTTGAAGAAGGGGTGTTGAAACCCATTCCATTGCCTATAGATGACAATGGATCAGACTCTGCTGCTGAATTGATACCTCCACGCAGGCTACTTCCTGAAGCAGCAACAGCTGGATTCTGACCACCATTTCCAAATGGCTGGCCAAGCTCAGCCGACACATTCAACATATTCCCAAGCACATTCAAGCCACCAATCTGAGCTCGTGGTGGCACAACATTCGAAAACGTCATTGGAGCAGGCACGGCATTGCCTTGGGATCCTAACATACCCGAGTTTGATCGCAAAAGCGAAGTTGAGACAGACTGGGCACCACCAATGGGCGTGCTCGGCCCCGAAGGTACCATATTTTGAACTGTCAGTTTGCGAAAATGGCCTCTTCGCGAAAATACAAAATTTAGAGAACTATCCAAACAACGGTATTAAAAAAATCTCAAATTGCATGAACTCATTACACAAAGTAGAAAAACTAGTGATGCTTAACCCTAGGAAATTTCACCCTCGGATTCAAAGCTATGGGAGTGAGGTTCCTTCTTGTGCACCAATAGAAATGGCCGAGCTTTTGGCCGAAGCGTTTGATGAGTACCTCCAAACAAAATCCATAAACCACATACGCACAAAGGCAGGGAACAAGCTTTTCTCCTGAGCATTCTACAATTTCACTATCCTCAGGTGACAAGAAATCCTCAATTGGCTCTTGCATGGGTTTTCTGCAGAAAACATAGATGTTTCAGAGTCTAAGAATTGAGATAAATCTGAAGTGAATCAGCGACCTCAGCTTGCAGATGAAAAAATATAAGAGAGACCCATAAGAAACGAAAGCAAATGGAGCATACCCATGAAAGTAGAGACCCATTTGTCATCTCTTCAAGCTCGAATTCCCACCCAAAACCCCAATAGGAAAGCTCAATTAACACGGTAAAGGACGAACCTTTTTCGACAAGAAAGAACTAACAGAGGAAAAAGAAGCTGAAGAACTCGAAAAGAAACATCTTTGAACAACCCTCGGTGGATACTTAACAGTGCCCAAGCCAACGATCCCGATACTTCAAATTATGTGTAAAAGCTCATTCAAAGGCAATTTTAAAACAAAGAGAAAGGAAAAGAAAATTACAGAGACTCGCGAGGACTCACCGAAAGCTGGAATCGAAATTTACAAGCATCAGCACTCTGTCTTCGCCACTCTCTCTGAAATCACTGTCATGAAACTTTTCACTCTGTTTCCGTGCTTACGATATCCGAGTGGTGGGTTCTCAATCCTCCTGCTTCTGTATCAAGAAGAACGCATCTACATGGGAAATTTTTACCCTTTGTTTTATCTAGTCCTCGAACACTGGCAGTGTCAATGACCTGTTCCTTCTTAGCTGTGTGGGGTGCGTACAGAGAGAAATTAGAGTGTGTGTTGGTGTGTGTCGTTGTGTGTCGTCCTTGCGGACGTCAAAGCTGTATTCGATCGGATTGAATTTTCTTCATTCCTCTCTCTCTCTCTCTCTCAAATGAAGTCAAATGGTATTCTTCTCTCTCACCTTTCCGTTATGTGCCAACGTTTTGATTATGCATCTCATGTATGCACATAGCATCATGAAGCATCGTCTCTTACAACCATCGTCGTCATCCTGACATATTACGATGGTCTTGCTGGGTAACGCTGATGTTTGTTTGCTTTTGTTTTTTCGCCTTGCTTTTAAAAGCACCAAAAATGAAAACGATAATCATAATAATAATAATGCGAGGATGAACTTTGAGCTAAGTTTATCCATGACTTGGGTCCACGACAGATTGCCTCAAAACTAGGGAAATGGCTGAGATTCTTCCTCAGTGGTGACAATAGATTAGTTTCATATTTCAAATTGAGAGAAAAGTCTGGAATTTAATTATAAAATTTTTAAATTATTGGCACCGTCAAAATACTTTTTTCTGTCTTTTATAAATAATCAAATGGGTTTAATTAAAGACATGTGGAGGTTGAAACTCTCATGTGCGGATTAAGGGCACGAATAACAAACATTCTATTTCTAAACGAGTTTTTGAACCGACACAGAATTTCTTGTCCTAAAACAATAACAGCATAAAATATCTAGGGTCGCCGTTGAATGACGAGCCGACGGACTAGCAAACGCAAGGACGCCAGACCATTGGCCGGCGGCGACTAGCGTACCGACAACCTAGGACCGGCGACCAGTGGCCATAGCGCGAGAGAAAGGGAGCAAGCAATGAGAAGAATCCTTGTTTCTCATTAACGCAACAAATTTTTGTTCCAAACGGATTTAGAGAAATAGAAAATTGAAACTACATTATCAAATGCATTAAGAGAAACAGAATGATTATTATTCGCGGCATAAATTGTCGAATCTTTGGTCAGAGTGCATCAGATTTTGGAACTGAAGTGCTGATTCGCAGCATAAACAGCTTCATTCCGGTTTAAGAAGCAGTCAGCAGAAATCACAAGAAGCACTGTCTATCTTCATCAATGGTCAAATGATTCTTATTTCTCGTAACCAGGAATCACTGGTCCAACGAGGAATAACTAAAATCCAGATACAAGTTTCTCTAGCTACAACTTTCTTTTTTCTTTTTTCTTTTTTGAATTACTTCCCCAACAGTAAAGCAGCAGAGAATATCCAATGATGGCTTTCACTTGTATAGCTGCTTAAATCTTTGACAAGCCTCAAGGATGTTGTTTCTGTGTCCGAAAGCACTAACCCGGATGAAGCCTTCCCCAGCTGGTCCGAACCCGCTGCCGGGTGTCGTAACCACATGGGTCTTATCGAGAATCTCACTGAAGACGTCCCAAGAGCTTCGCCCTGGGAAGTGGACCCAGACATATGGTGCATTTTTCCCTCCATACACCTTGAATCCAAGAGAACTAAAAGTATCCACGATTATCTTGGTGTTTTCTTTGTAGAAACCAATCACTTCACGCATTGCCTACAAGTAGTAAAAAATTAATTAAATTATGAATAAAAAAGAACAATATAGGCAGCCCTCCCAAGTCCAACAAAAAAGATTGCATATAGCAATCAGCAATTACTAGAGTTGCATCATTTAATTGAAAAAGATAGGACAGTGAAGCTCACCGACAGTCCTTCAGATGAAAGGCATGACAGTCCACCAGCTTGAGCGATATTGGATGCACCGTTGAAGCAAGTGCAGACAATGCGGTTGAAGTCCTTCGCAACAGGGGAACCATCTGCAAACAGCAGCTCTTTGGGAACCGCAGTCCAACCAAGACGAACGCCAGTAAATCCAGCATACTTGCTAAACGATGATGTCTCAAGTGCAACCTTGAACAACCACAGCAAATTTGACCGAGTGGATAAAAAACGAATTAAGCACAAGTGGTGAGGTACAAGGATAACAGATTCTCAATAGGAAATACAGATATATATGTCAATATACTTTGCTAGAGAGCATTCCGTAACTGAACTGATGCAAACATGTAAAAGGAATAAAGCAACGTGCAAGGGAAAAATGCAGATGTAAGTTCAGCAATACCTCTCTGGCGCCTGGAATTTCAAATATGCTTTGGGGGTTGTTATCTGACATGTACATTGCATATGCAGAGTCGTAGATGATAATGGAGCCATTGTCCTTGGCAAACTTAACTAGCCTTGTCAATTGCTCCCTCGTTGCAGCAGAGCCAGTAGGATTGTTGGGCGAACAGAAGAATATGATATCTGTTCGAGCTACAGTTGATAAATCAGGAAAGAAACCATTCTCTGGCGTGCACTTCATGTACTCGATTTTTCCATACTTTCCAATGTCTTGTTGGAACTGCCCTGTCTGGCCCATTATAACACTAGAGTCTACATATGCCTACAAGATTCGGAAGTTCCAAAATTTGTTTCCAATTGTCAAGCCAAGATAGACACAACATCTTAACCAGCAAGAAGTTGCCCTATTTCCAATCAGAGAGTTTTACAACATGTTATCTAGGACAGAATCTCCAACAGACTTTACTGAAGCCACAAGTGCATACAGAATCCAGTGGTTTTCACATGATGCACCAGGGCAGAATGTGGTAAAACCACCTAAAAAAGTTTCCTTCAGTTGGTAAATCAATGAGAAGTATAGTATCAATTGTTAGATAAACAAGTTACCGCGTTTCACAAGACAATACAAAGAACATGTTCTCCACGATTGATTGGTGTTTACAACCCAGGTACACTATGCCCCGAGGCACTGAAGGCATGCCCGAATCTGAACTTGCGCCTCTTAAAAAGAATGCAATGAAATGCTTCAACTTACCTACAGAAAGCTCACAACTCTTTAACTGCAGCCAAAGGAAACGGAATAATTTCTCTCCTACATTTGTTGAAAAAACAAAAATTTGACCTTCCCAAACCGTTTTTCATTTCTCACTTAAAAGGAAGGAGGACCAATACTCTGACCCAGAGCTTAATGCTAGGGTTCAATGAGGGGAATGAAGTCCTTAACTTTATGCAATCAATAGACGGGATCAAACATAGATTATATAGTCTCATTTAGAGAAATCATGATTACCGGGTATGATGGATCTTGCACAGCCATTGTAACATCTGACCCAAAAACAACCTGCCATGAGCAAAGCCAAGTAAACTAGTTAATGGCCACGAAAAACAAATAAAGCTACTTAAGAACCTCCTTGAGATGGAGTAAAATCTTGCATCCATCCGGCAATCAATAACAAAACACCTGTAGGAAAGGATTTACAAAGTAGAAAGGCCACCTGGAGTAATACAAGATGTACCTGAAGGCGAGAAATATCACATTTTGCCCCATCTGAAACAAATATATCTTCTTCCCCAATGCCAAGGTCTCTATAGAATGTTGAAGTGATTGCAGCTCTCAATGGCTGCAAGATTAAGAAAGATAGTTTGACTATATGAGAGAGTACAAGAACACTTTAAAGTTAACTATCACTCAGCATTTTATATCCTTGATTTTCCTTTTAGTTCTACCAAACTAAAGTCAACAATCCCTCTTGCAGACAGTGAGCTACGGAATAACTCAGGACCAAACGCATCTGCAATGCCATATAGGTAACGTAACGGGTCTTGAAATCAAAGATCTTAGACTGATATTTAGTTCAGATTTAGCTATTCAAGAACTCTGGTTTAAAATAATATGCCTAATTAGGTCCTGTCCTTGATTACTAAGCAGTTCAATACTAAATAAAAGTTGATGATGCAAGAGGATCTGCGTAATTGACATCACTTTGTGGAAAAATCATCACTAGTTTGTACTTCGGCACTCTTCCTTAATCAGATCTTGTAAACTTATTTAAATGACATATCCTACTATCCATTGCATGCACATAGCAGGTTACCAGTGTATGAAAAATGAGAGATAGATGCAAGGCCATGAAAATCAATTGAGGAAACCCTTAAGAACTCTTAATTTTGCTCAGATTAATATGGAGCAAAATGTAGAAGCATTTTTTCATCTGATTTGACCTTAAGAGTAAATTTTTACACATTTATCTCTTCTCCCTCCCTTGATTCTGCTTTTATTTTTATGATTCTTTGGGGTTCATCGACTGCCGATCCCAACTAGTTTGAGATAAAGGCGTTGTTGATGTTGATGTTGACGTTGACCTTAAGAGTAAATAACAAACTGATGCACAACAATGCTGTTAAATCATAAGAAGTTGTTGAAGTGACAATGCATCAAGGTTTGAAATTCAATGTCTAACCAGCGAGAGAAGAAAAGTGGTTGAAAAACAAGCACCTTTTCACCCTGCTCTGCACCGTACCCACTGTAACCCTCCAAAGTTGACAGTGCATAAGATCTCTGTCAAATTTTAAACAAGAACTCAACTATTTGCTAAACGATGAAATAACCAGAAATATTAAATCATCACATATGCATGTTTGTATAGAGTTGAAGCATGTCTGAAGCATGCAACAACAATTTCAACCAAGCTTTTAGAAGCAGCAATGAGGCTTGAAATCAAAAGAAAGAGTACAACTAGCTCATCTTGAAAGTACTATACAATAGACTATATGAAATTTAAGGGAAACGAAAGCAACAGGTAGATCTGTCTGTATGGCATGAACGCTAACCAGAGGCCTCCTGTGACAAAAGTAGGTATTTCTGACTTACATCGCCAGTTTTTTTTTTTTTGGTCGGAACTTACATCACCAGTTCAATGATGACATTTTGTGGCTTCATGGTACCAATAAAGATATTCAAATTTGTTCCATAATTGACCTTTTCTCCAGCCATCTTGAGAAGTAAATGATGGTAAAGTGTGCAAAAAACCCAAAAGAATAATACCTTAATGTCATTCCATCAATCAATCAATAAAGATTCCCATGTTCCTATCCTCTTTATATAATATATATATATATATATATATATATATATCTTCCCTCGATCGGTCTCGCTTTTATTTTATGTATCTTTGGAGGTTCATCAACTGCCGACCCCAACTAATTTAGGATAAAGGTGTTGTTGATGTTGATGTTGATGTTGATGTCGAACCAATCAATAAAGGTTCGAGGTCAGAAGCAATATGATCTAGCTACAAAACCGCAGGAAACAAACCATAAGAACTTGAATTTCAGAAAGACTGAATAGTAGTGATTGAATGAAATTGAACTAGGATGTGCACTTGAATGAACCACAAGAATTAACCAAATAAATTTACTGTTCCATTAAATCCACTTATAGTTCAAAATTACAGATAATATGATTATAGAACAAAAAATAAAAACGGCATTGAAAATAAGAATGACTAGACATTGAGCTGAGAAAATAGCAGCACCTTTGCCATGGCTGACGTGATAACATCTGGAATGGGCTCAGTGGTATCCCCAATCCCCAAGCTAATGACTTGTGCATCAGGGTATTTCAGCATGTGTGCTGCCTTTCTTCGAGCAATCTAAATGTAAAGGGATTAGCTATACAAGTAATACATAGGAAAAGAACAGTCTCGACAAAATAAGAGAGTTTCTTGTTCAATTAAAAAGAGAGATTAATCCATCGAAGATTGATTTAGAAAGGCCCAACCCTGGAGGCAAATTAAGAAATGCAAAGGTAATAGAAAATGATTATGAAGAAAAGCAAGATAAGTTAATGCAATGACAATGATGCATGAAACCAACAAGGAAGTGACCTGTTTCAAGCATTTTATTATATATTTTCACATGCATCAAGATGAAATCATCAGATTTCAAATATGTGAAGGTTACTTTTCCTCATTTTAAGCATCGCAACAAAGTTGCCTTTATTATTCATTAATTTGCTTGCTTGTTTACAATCTTGAAACAGCTAATTCTTGCTCTATTGTGGTTGAGCAAAACATCACAAGCACTGAATAGGAATTGGTGCAGACAAACTTAAGAAGCATGATCACTTATATATTAAACTTTATTGGCAATTAATCATTTTAAATTAACTTGAAGACTGACCCAGTGTTCAAATAGCGATGAATTGACAGAGAGCAGATCATTTGAACACTCACAATCTTTAGCACAAAAAAAAACAGATATGCAAGCTTTTAACGGAAGATCAGCAGTTCTACCATATTAAAATCATCAAAATCAGTTTCCTCGAGCAACTCATAACATGACAGGAATAAGAGAACACAAAAGACATAGATGGTCGGCAAATATTATTAGGAGAGGTTCAAAACTAAGCACAGTGCATGTATCTTCAAATATATGCCAAGGATACGTCTGAGCATATACCAAAAAATAAAAAATCAAAGAGAATGATAATCTCGTTACCTTATCATTAGATACAAGGATATCTCCAGAACATCCTTCCACTATTTTCAGACTACAAGAAAAGCTCGATGCAGACGCATAGTAAAATCAAGTTTTGATAATTTTGTCAAGTCCTGAGCTTCCAAATACCTTTTTGAGGTCGTCAGGCCAGAGCACGGATTAAGACCGATTAAGATTCACTATCTATAAGTCCATACACATTGAGAAAGTTGAATTATGGTTCACAGTGTTCGCTCATAAGAAGGTACAGTACTTAAACACTCCATAATAAACAGTCCAACACCATTGAAAACAAAATAAATAAATAAATGGCAACATACCTCGGGGAAAAGGTAACCAGCTTGAAGCTTGGCTATGTTGGCATTGCGGGAGACCTTAGTCTTGTAAGCTTCGTACACACAAAAATAAGAAAGTACAAACCATCAGCAATCTAAAGGGAACGCACTTTCCATGACTCTGAACTGATTCCAAATGGTCCTATTTTCACTTCAACTAGAGAAAAAAAGAACTAAAACTACCTAATGGACCAAAACTACAATGACTTAAACTACCTAATCAAAACAAGCCTTATCCACGTCCAATGATCTTATAGGGGAGAGAGAGAGAGAGAGAGAGAGAGAAAGGAGCTCTTACTGGTCTTTTCGTCATGAGGCGCGGCTACACAACGGACAACTCCAATCTCTTTGGCAGGGATCGATACATTAGAAGCCCTGTTGAACAATACAAACGAACAATAAGTACAGCAAATGCAAACAAGAAGATCAAAAGAAAAGTAAACCTCTGTAATTGCTTTGCTATGATATGGGACTTCAAACGACACAGTATCAAATGACGCCAAGTATAAAAATTCCACTCATTTACAGCATACAGCTAGAAACGTGACTAAGCAAGAAAAAGCGTCGACTTTTAGAAAGCTACGATCTCGAACCAGACGGAAACAGGGAAAGGAGACGTTCGAGAGCAAACTTGTTGCCTTTTTTGTCGACCGAAGAGTAAAGCTGGTTACCTGGAAGAGCCCAAGTTGAAGGGCGCTAAGAATGCAGAGGAAGACGAAGAAATCGCGTGATTCTGCAGAGCCATTCTCTCTCTCTCTCTCTCTCTCTCTCTCTCTCTCTCTCTCTCTCAACTTCTTTCAGAAATGGAAACCAAAGAAGATGAGACGAACTGGTGCAGAAGCAGAAGAGAGAGAGCCGCCAAAAGAGTGGAAGTGGAGAACGGTCCGTACACGCTAACCCTAAGGTTGACGGCGGACACGTCGGACGACGGGCGAGCGTTGTGTGTGGGAATCATTTCGCAGGGGACACTTGAATTTCGTGGGTCCCAACTGCGCTGCCTGTCTGAATCACGTGCCACGCACGGACCGCTTTTTTTCAAATGATTCGATTCAGCATAGGCTCACGTGCCATATTTGGAGTCTTTCTCTAATCTGTGAATCTTGCCTCCTCCCGATCACGATTTCAAGAGTAGATGCTTTATAAGCGAGTTCGGTTCGACTTTAGGGAATGCAAAGTCATTTTCCCAAAGAGCTTTGAGTTTGAGTGAAGGTGTATTTGGCAAAATCAATAGTGTTTGGTAACTCATTTTTGTGTATATTCTGCAAAGCAACTTTACAATAAAATAAAATAAAAACAAAGAAAAAGAACAAAGCCGAGTTCAAGAGCTCCTCTATTCCTCTTCACTTCTTATGCTCTCTCTCTCTCTCCATATTCTCGCTCAAAGGTAGGGAAAAAAAAAACTAAAAGGAAATTCAATTTGTTCTTCGTGACTCGCCATAGAAAGAAACACAATCAAAACTAGATTCGAGAGTGGCCATCGCCATCACCCATGATGGAGGACAAGAGAGGGTCGAAGCGTCGGTGGGTCGAGCACAAGCTCTCTATCCTCTGCCAAAGCGAAGGTCTACTTCATCACCTGCTCGCCCAATGGTAACCCCTTCGCCTTCACCCAACCATCCACCCCCGACGCCAAGGTCGAGAGTCCTAGCCCCACACCCATCGATCCACGCAAGCGAGCCCAAGTGTCAACCATATTTGCATTTGAAATTCATATCTGGGTTGAGCGATAGATTAACACGCCTGTGTGCCCACAGCCAATATCGCGTGACCCCAAGTGATTGCCGGTGTTGCGTGACCCTAGGCGATCGCCGTTGGTGGCGCACGACCCCATGAAACCCAATAGCAGTGTCCCTTGAGCGACTGCTAAGTCATGATTCGTCTGTTAGCCAAGGTAAAAGGCGAATACGAGAAAGCAAGTGAGGGCAAGATACGAAGAAATAAAAGTCATTAAACAATTAGAGATGACATTTCGAAAATACTGCATGCCCAAGGTAGGTCCCCTCCTGCTTGGGCTTTTAACTTTTTCAATGCCAGCATTTGACCAATGGAGACCTAAAAATACTTGCCAAACGCCTCATATTTTGCCCAACGAGCTTTGGAGACTCAAAACACCTTGAGCAAGCTAAGCTAAACTAAACAACGCATTTTTTTTTGAATCGCGCCTTTTTTTCTTGTATTTGGTTCTCGCGTTCTGGAATGAAGAAAAAAAATATAGGATAATGATGTAAATGGTCTTTAAATTTTGGCATAATACGCAATGCGATTCATGAATTTTGAATTTATTTTATGTAGTCTAAATTTTAGCATAATATGCAATTGTTATGCCTAATTGGCAGGGTTACCGACTCTTGCTGAGGCGCCGGAGACCTCGCAGGCTCCACCACACACTCCACATGTGTTTTTTTCTTTTATTTTAAATATAAAAAAATAGAAAAAGAAAAAAATATAAAAGGAGAGTTGACGAAAATGCCCTTTAGGCCAGGACTTTTCTTGAGACTCCATGGTCAATTTAATCTCTTATTTGAAATTGTTATACCGTTTCAGGAACTTTATTTGAAATAATATTCACTTTATGTCCTTATTTAAGAAAATAAAAATACTTTGGGCCTTTATTTTGAAATTTTCTCCTGAACAAATTTATGTATCAATTACTCGACGTGTCAATAATAATATTCACTCAAGGTCAATATGCAACTTATTCTTTGCAAAAGCTGTGAATGCAATAAAAATATAATGCTCTACTTGTTTTGTGAAAAATATATAATTTTGAGAAATATTTTACTTGAAATAATGGTTTGTATCAGCTATAAAAATTAATGAGCAATTTTTTTTTACCGATCATAAAAATATTTAGCAATAAATTGTTATGGACAGTAAAAATATTTTGTATCGACTAATTAATTCAAGCAATACAATCATCATTTTAACGGAATTTTTTGTATGGATTATTCATTTGTTGCAAGTAAATGGAGAGTAATGTTTCATTTTGTTTCGCGAAAAATGAATAATTTTTATATATTTTTTTGTCTTCATTGCTTATATCTTTCGCAAGAATGATTGAATGCTATTTATGAAAATATTTAGATATAAATTATTGTTATAATAAAAAAAATTATTTAATTTTTATTTTAAGCGATTTATTACAATTTTTTTAAAAAAAAATTATTCATTTTGCAAGAAGCAATTTCCTTGTCTTCTAACCTATGCGTCACTCTCTCTCGCCTTGTCTCCTCGCTCCTCCTCGCGCGCACAGAGTCGCACTCTCTCTCTCTCTCTCTCTCCGCAGCAGCCCAGCTCCGCCTCTCTCGTTCTTTTTCAGCTCGCCGACTCTGAGGCGCCGCCAATCTCTGCCGTCTCCACGCGTAGCTCGCCGATTCGCCGTCGAAATCTAGGCGAGTTTCGTTCTCTCTCTGTTTGTGTGCTCGTCAGATCGCGAAAGCATAGTCGTAATTGCAAAAAAAAAAAAAGTTAGAATTTCGTACTTTAGGCCTCGATTTATCAAATTTGTAGGAACCTTCGATCCTCGGAGACTTAAAAACGGATCCTGCAGTGTAATATCGATTTTGACGAAGCGATCGAAACGAAATCGGGCCGATTGCGGCCGGTTCCCGGTTGAACCGGATCGGATGCTCACCCTTTGTTTGTCATGTTCTTCGCTTCAGGCACGACTGAATTTCCAAAAGTTCAATCTCACTATTGGTTTAGGGCAAACTAATAATGTTGTGAAGTTACGGGCTGCACAGTACAATAGAATAAACTTAAGAGGCTCGATGTGTTTTCTAGTGCTTATAATTTGTTATTGGAAGCTATACAGCTCCTGCATACTTCTACTTGGCTTTGTTGAGATTGACGTAGATTGATCAATGTTCATTATCTTATTCAATGTTTATTTAAGCTCCAATCCTATTCTATTTCATTTTTCATAGGACGGGGGATTTGTTGAACACCACTGCTACTTGGCAAGTTAGCATTGCTTAAACCCCTCATGGAGATCGAAGCAATCATAAATCAGTTTGTCATAGTTCAAGAAGACCCTTCTAAACATTGTAGCGTAGCACAAAAAATTAGTCCAGACTACTCGTACATATAGGTTTATCAGTAGTCCACTGTACTGTTTTCCCATCCTCTGAGAGCCTAATTGCTGGATACAGGTTGTTAGGATATGGGAGGACATGATGAATCAGAGACATCTGGAAGAAAAGAAAGCGAGGAGATTGATGTCCCAATCTTCAGCGGCGAGAATATGCAGAGCAACATGAAAGTCATATATTACAGGTCTTTTAGAAGCTTTTGTAAATCTGTTACCGTGCTTTTCTGCGGCATAGAGCTTAAACTGAGGTGTAACTTATTTAGGATGCTCATAGATTCCCATACTCCATCTTGATTTGTTGATACACTTGCCTTCTTTATGTGGATGCTCTTGTGGATCAACTTTCAGAAGTTTGTATGCTAAGAGATATTTAGTATTAGAAGGCACGTGTAAACAACCTTTACCCTAACAGACAGCCTTTAACATGTCTTAAAATGTATTATTGTTCAGTTCCAGTTTTAAACCAAGATCTCTTTTTTATTTCACTTGTGCAGCCGAACGTTTATGTCCATTATCGGTGGTGTCATTGCTGGGATTCTAGGATTCACAGGCTTAACTGGGTTTATATTTTACTTTCTTGTCATGGCAATCACCTCAATTGGCCTTATTGCGAAGGCCGGATTTTCCATCCACTCGTACTTTACCAGCTGGAGTCATATCATCCTTGACGGTTTCCTGGGTGGGCTTTTGGTATGTTTCTTTTTTGCTCCATCTATTCTTTTTTATTTCTCGAAAGGATTAAATTGAGTTACCCTAGACCTGGCGTAGTTACATGTACAATGTCTAGTTTTTCACAAGATTCATTCTTAACCACTTGTCGTTGGATTTGGATGATAGTAGATTCGTGGCTTTGTAAGTAAGCCTATAGGAGGTGGCTTTACGTGCCATTTGGCGGAACCTCATGTTTGTTTTTTTGGTAGTCCACTTGCTTTATTCTGCATATAATATACTTCCCATCACTTGGTAGATTCCCTTTGCCAAAGGGTCGTATATTGGAAACATCTTGCTGACCCAGAGCATATTGACACTAGAGGGTACTCTCAAGTTACTGACTAGTTCCTGTCCAGCCAAAAAATCCCACGATTTATTAGTGAAGTCAGTAAATGAGTAAGAAAAGGGGTGATTATTTTTCTTTGATGTACACAAAAATGACAATGCTAAACACCTGATCAAAGTATGAGGGATGCGATTTTTGGCAAAGTTCAGTTAAAATTTAGTTAGTGTTGGTATTGGTCAGTGCGTGAAAATATCGACTCCAGAGGGAAAAATTGACATAATTGTAAAGATTTTGTAGACTGGTGCCCCCATTTGTTAAATACCTAATAAAAAAAATCTGTCATTTTCAATCAACCGTCTATCTTGTGTTTTTTGTAATGAGTGCATTGAAGATGAAAATGTGATGGGTGTGGTTAACAAGACCCTGATAATAATCCAAGCAGCAATGCATAACATTATAAAGATTTCAGCTTGATGAAGAAAAATAAACTTAATAATTCAGTTACAAGTATACTAAAGTAGAGATATTCTTCAAATTGAAAGTTCAATCAAATTAAAGATAGTGAGATGTATCAGTTAGAGTTAATATGTTAGCCAGCTTATGCCAGTGGAGTATCAAAAAGAAGAATGGAATATTTAGTTGTACATCTTGTTGTTCTCAGGGTAGTATGGTAGCTCTGTTTTGTCGTTAAGTTCTTGGTTTCACTAACATTATCTATATAAACGTCTTCTGTTTTGCAGTCGTTCGTGTTGTTTTGGACGTATCCTTATGGATAAAATCGGCATTTAATTCTGGCCGAGAAGTTCTTCTTGCCTATATTAGGATGACCTTGAGTAGCTTATGGAGAATGGATGAATGACAATATCATGGTCTTGTCAGTACTTCTTTTCTCGTATACGAAATTCTTTCAGTCACGGGTTATGCCATTAGACATTATGCTTGACATTATGCAACTAAGAATATAATGTTTATACCCAATGGGGCATTTGTGACATAAGATGCAAAAGAAAAAAAGAAGAAGAAGAAGAAGAAGAAGAAGATATTGGAATAATGACGGTAGAAGTCCTAAAGCTTGTGTGGTCTAGTTTATCAGTTGATCTGTTTTTGGCATTGGTTTAAGTGGATGGAAAGTCTACGTGGAATTTTTGTCATCAAATTTTCCTTATTACGTAGACACATGGTGCTAATGTGACACATGTGGATGCTAAATCAGAAAAAGGTAAATTAAATAAAAACACAAAAGAAGACAGAGGGAGAGATAAGTGTAGGGTAGTTGGGAAGGGAGGTGGGGTTTAATGGCTCACAGGGTGCGGCGCTGCTTCCCCCTTCATCTTGGTTAGGGCCGGCAGGTCCTTGGCAGAGTTAAGGTGAGAGCATCCTTCTCATGGCCAGCGGCAAGGCCCATTAGCAGGGGCAAGTGGGCTGCTTGCCCTTGCTAGATTTGGGCGAGCAGCCCTTCTTATGGTACTCACTTCTTGGTCTTCAACCCTCTCAGTCACTACGAATGGCCCCAATCAATTCAATGGGATGTGCTGGGAGGGTTGCGGTCCTCGTTGCCGCTATGCATCCCCGCTGCGTTGTGCCCTTTCTTTTTCGGATTTTAAAGTTTGAAATATGCTATTTCTGTTTTTTAAGTTTTTTTAATTGTTCAATTTTTTCTGATGTGCTACTAGGTAACCGACGTCATTTTGTGCTTGAAGAAGCTTCATCACGTTAACAGCCACGTGAGATGGATAAATTGTGAAAAATGCCTAGTTTTATGCTCCGTCCACAAAAAACTGACAGATGAATCTGAAGTGCTGAAGCGCATGTCGTGAATAAGTATTGGGTGATTAAATGGAACAGAGAAAGTTGAGGAATAAAGTGACGATCAAAATTAAATTTAGGATTTAACACTGTCATTAATCCTGAATTACGCCATTGTTACTGCTATTTCATATCTGTCCCCCGGCAGGAAATTGGGGGGGCAAAGACTGAATATGTAATCTCTATGTTTTCCCCTCTATCTAACCCCCAGCCTGTGCATCTTTATCATGCGTGTCCTAGTTATTTTTGTTTAAGTTGATTCTTTCTTTCGACCAAAAAAAATGTTTGATTCTTTCTTGCTTTTCTGATTCCTTATGCCTTTTGCTGTATATCTATTCCAAATGTCTCATTCTAACACTGCATGATCTTCATGAGAATATGTGCAATGGATAAATGCCGCCGAATGCTTGCTAGTGGGACTGTACAGGACTATGAAGCATGAGTATTTTCCTTCAGATGCGTTGTGTTTTTGTTGATATAATTGGATTTACCTCCGTGTTACTCCTTGACATAACAAGATTTGCTTATGACATCGTCCATATATTCTGAGGGAGTGTCATGACGGAAGGCCAGGACGCTGCTCTCTGGAACAAATCTGACAGATTGCTTCGATGCTGCGAGGATCCATCATTGTTCCTCTTTTTTGGTTATGTGACTAATCTCTGAATCGAAGAGAGCTTTCGTAGTTAATGTTGGACATGGTTTACTGAGCTACAAAACTGAAGTGATGCTTCGGTCATGTGCTTTCGCATCATTGTGCTCTTTGACGGATTAGACACGGTATACTCTGGCTGGTTTTGTTTTAGTTGGACTTTGGATTTGTTTCGTGCTACTCTTGGGACATTTTCGGTCACTCGTTAGGATGCAGTCTGCTTTTCACAGATTTCATCATGATGGAGATTGCTTTGTTTCCATAATGTACTTTTTAGCACACTGCAAAGTCCAGAAGAGTAACTATGGAGCAATTAATATTTTCCCTCCGAAAATTTGGCATACTATATTTTCCCTCCGAAAGTATATACATAATGTACTTTTTAGCATACTATATTTTCCCTCCGAAAATTTGGTATCTAGATATAGCAAAAGTTGCACGAAATTTAATCTTTTTCTGACATTTTAGGTTGTAGGGAGATGCTCGAGATTTTGTCGTCCCTCCCATGAAATGTTAGTAAGGGCAAGCTTCGGTCTATTTTTTGTACTCTGTTTTGATAAATCTACTTGACGAATTCACCATCACATAAATGTATATAGAGCCTCGATAGAATTAGTCCTACATTAATAATTCATGTAAATCTTTCATAAACTAATGTGAGATTTTAGGGGTTCATTATTAAGTTGTTAGATGAATGCGTGGTTTAATATTTAAGGGAAAAAGTGCACTGAAAGCCCTAAAATTTATCGAGAAGGTGCATTTGAGTCCTAAAAGTTTTAAAAAGTGTGATTAAGTCTTAAAACTTGACATATTAGTTCAATGAAATCCTTCTATATGTTGAATTTTTTGAAAATTTTAGGATTCAATTGCACTTTCGTGACTAGTTTTAGGATTTCATTACAATTTTTGAAAGTTTTAGGACTTGAATGCTTTTTCGTGATAAAGTTTAGAACTTGATTGAACTTTTTAAAGGTTTTATGACTCATTTGCACTTACATTATAAGTTTTAGGACTTTTGGTGTAATTATTCCAATATTTAATTACTCGAATGCTTTTCCTCGTGTTCAATTTGGTTTTTTTGCTTAGTACTAAGGGTGGATATATTTTATTAGGAGACAAATCAGACTTGGAAGATTTGAATTAAGGACCTTTGGCTTTGATGAAGGCTTCATTTGTTTCATGGAGCACGGATATTTTTTCAAAATATATTTTTTAAATTGATTATTTATATCATTTGAAATAGTTAGTTGATGAATAATAAAAATGATATCAAAAAGTCTAAACGTTTTTGTCAATCCAGCCCTAAATTTTTTTATTTTGTTAATTAAGTCCTAAAGGTTTTCACATTATGTCAATTGATTATATCGAGCCAATTTTGACTAGAAATAACTGATGTGGACTTTAGTAGTCTTACGTGTATAATTTTTAATATATTTTTTTATTTTTCTTCTTTACTTTCTTTTACTGTGGCTGGCGAGGGTTGCCGGGCTTTTGTCGGCTGCAGGATAGGTCAGCCTCACTAGCTTACCACAGCAAAGATAAAGTAAATACGAAATGAAAAAAACACAATAAAATTTAATGAAAACAAAATTATTAAAAAATTCACTCTAGCTAAATTAACTGGATAGACTTAACTGAAAAAAAGAAAGAAATTTAAGACTCAATTGATAAAATTAAAAGGTTTGAGACTAAATTAGGAAAAATATAATAGGTTTAAGAAAATTTGGATAATTTTTTTTATATCTAAATATTTTTGTGGATGATAAGAAAATATTATTATATACGATTAATTTTAAAAAAATTAAGCTTTTTTAAATTATTTATTTTTCGAGAACGAAATTGAGCAGAAGATAGGGAGGGATTCAGCGCAAAAGAGATGGAGGCTTCTCCCTTTTCTTCTTCCCATTGGTTTGTCGCCACGTACCTAAGGCTAGGAGTTACATGCTCTGTCACTCATCAACGCACAGAATGCATAGAGAATAGATAGGCAGATACCGCAGGCCTTTGCGTATCCTGCGTCACATGATGCGTCACATCACGCCGACATCCATCCATCCCATCCATCCGTCCATACATACATACATACACACGCACATCCACGCAATGGCATGTCCCGCATCGACATCTATCGGGCCTGCAATTCCGTTACGTGGCTCGACGGAGATCGAGGAAGCGCCATTAGGTTTTATGGATAGGGGACGGAAAGGGACATAACGGCCGTTTATAGCTACGTTACCAGACCCAGCGGGGGCACGATATATATATATATATATTTTTTTTCACATCGTACCAAAACAGATTCAGCAAATGACTAAGTTATTTATTCCTACAGAAAAAAATTAATATATAATTTTTGTTTGTATAAATCGAGTATTTAGTTTTTTGGCCAATACACGTACACAGATGTTTCGTGAATCATAATTCAATGTACAATGTGATCCATTAATTTTAAGTTTGATCAATATGTTTTTGAATTTTAGCTCGATAGAAAATATTGTCATTTAAATTTTTAATTTACTCAATATAGTTTCGGAACTTTTGTATCAAATATTTTTGTATAGTGTAAGGATTAAATTCAACTTGTATAAAAAACTCAAAGAGTTAACTTTCTACACTTGACTAAATTTTGTGAATTACATCTTGCGTGTTTTTTTTTTATGGAAGATTTTGAAAAGCCCGCCCTCTCTCTCTCACTCTCTAGCAGATTCGGATTCCCTACCATAATGGTAGGGGATTAGGATTTTTTGGGCCCTTGAATTTTCCCCCCTATCCTATCATAAATGTATGAATACCATTAAATCTATATCGTTCAATTCAACACGGACGGCTCAGATTAATCCATAATTTTTTAGTGAAAAATGATGTGAATTAATCTGAACTGTCCATTATGAATTGAACGATTCAGATCAATCATAGTAATAAGTCTTTTATGGTAGTAAATCCAAATCCATTGTATGGGAAATATCCGAGGACTATAGGGGTTATAATTTCTTACCTATGACGACGAATCCTAGTCCCTCTCTAGCTACCTACACGATCAAGATGATGAATGATCATCGGTGCTGGAGCTGCGATCCTCTGCAAATCGCGATCTCACTTGTGAGTCGCCGCATGGCCGTCCATTCAGTTTATCGGAGGGCTGAGGAGGGACAAAACTGTTGGCGCCCACCGAACGAGATCGTGTTTCAATATGTTGCGGTCCTACGAGGGGGATGGATAAGGCTTCATTCATTTTAGATTTTTTTTTCCCTCTCTTTTTCGTGTTTTAAATAATAGTTATCCGAAACTTGGGATAATTATTTTTGTGGCTACCAAAAGATTTACCCAATTATTTTCCGGTTTGCATTTGGGGCTCGTTTAGGTCCACTGCAGGGGAGTTCTCAAATGAATTCTCATTCAATCGTTTTGATTGCAAACGAATTCGGTTTCGACGATAGACTATTCTTCGTCGGCGAGGAGGAATGATAACCGGCAGCCGATGGTGAAGTTTGACGGCCGGTAGTCAGCCGCCGTCGGGGGCCAGTGGCAGGGTCCGACTACCGGCACAAATTTCGGGGGTTCAATGATCTAACTGGTCATCTGACGGGGGAATTATCAACAATTGGAATCAAGTGGCACGACTCCCCGAGAAATTATGAACCTTATACAGGAGAGCCCGGAGGCCTTCAACGATGGCATTGGTCATTCAAGGAGTCCAACGGAGAAAGCCCGTGAAAATTGCCATGAAGCCTCTTTCTCTCTCTCTCTCTCTCTGCATGAGTGACACATCTTCCTCATGCAATTTATTATTATTGTAATCAATACGAGCAATTATCGGAGTTTAGGTTTAGAGATAACATAGAGGATGACGGTCCAAATCTCTAACATTATGAAATAATTAATTCTGTGCTTTACCATTCGTAGAAACTTTCGGCAATCAGAAGCCCCAACCTCCTTACTAATCCCTGGGCAAGTCTTCCAATATTTTGAAAAAAGTTTGACATGAATTTTGATCTAATATTTTATGTCGTCCTCGGACTTTTAATTTGTACTACTAGTAAATGATCAATCTAGTCTTTAGTTTATATGAAAATGTTCGATTCATCCTTCTGCTAATTCAAGGTAGCATGATTTGCTGATATGGCTCCAATTCGATAAGTTTGAAGGTTGGACAAGAAAAAGAGAAGTTATATGTGGATTATCCAAGTAAAATATTCATCTCAAATCAAGTTGTAATAACCCACATCATCAATTAATCATGGACATGTTAATGCCCTAATCTTTTTTCCCCCTTTTTGAAGTGGATGAATAAAAATGTGGACATGTTGGCTCATCATTTTTAAATAAATATTCAATAGACCACGTCATCAAATAATGTATGATTTATCTTTAGAGCAAATCGAATGACTATATGGAACGTAGTATCAGATACGAAAATCCGTTGATGGTAATTCCGGCAACTACATCACGTACGATGATTGTTATGAAGTTCATCATAGCCAATGATAGGTACAACAAGTGCTAAGTTGTGACAAAGTGCACTCCAGTACAAGAGTTCGTTAAACAGCGTCCCCCAAACCCTGGGCAATCAAAGGATCGTAACGCACCAAAGACATCACACAGGCTACGGAAAATTTTCTTCGCTGTATCTTAAGTCTCAAAAGCAAAATAAATGCAACAATGGTAATAGGAGATATGCACATGTGCCGACGTCTGTTCCAGTAGCTATATTACGTACAACGATCACTCACAAAGTTCATTCTGGAACGAATATGATGATCCTCTGCCACGTTTTCTTCATTTTGTCTCTCCTGTTGTTCCAAATCGTTGAATAATTTGTATGACCATGTAGGAACTTTTTTACTTGAACCAAGATTTCTAGATAGATGTGATAGGATATTAGTGCATCTTCTTTTAATCAAGAAGGAATTCATTTGGATATATTATCCAAATTGTTAAATCCGTCTATAAACCTTTTACATCAGAATTCAAATAATTCGGTGGATTGGTATGAATTTGTGACAAATGCAAGTTTTTCTGTCAGTATAGCTTTTTTTGGAATATTTATATCGTCTTTTTTGTATAAGCCTTTTTATTCATCACAGTAGGGGTCTGTACATTTTTTTGGAATTCGATCCTATAAAAAAACCAACAAGGTGCCCTGCTATCAAGAAAAGAATTGCAATAGCTAAATGATGATGAGCAATATCAGTCAGCCATACAGATTCCTTTTTATTAATAAATATTCAAGTTTGAAACTCATGGAATTAATCTATTTTGCTTTTGGTTAATTTGAGAAAAAAAAAGGGACACCACAAGAATTGGATGAGCCGACAAAGGAAAATGACTCATTTAAAAATTATTATTTTTACTAAAAATCCTTATGGTTTTTCGCAATGTAATGTTGCCCTTTGACAAAAATAGAATTTTAAGGGGAATTATTTTGATTCAACCATCTCTTTTTTGACTTGCTTAGTTTCGCAATTTTTTTTTACTTCTTCGGATTAAAAATTCGAATATTTTTTGAATATTCGAAATGGAAATCGATTTTCTATATTAAAAAATATTATTTTATTCTAATTTTAATATACTAGTTAACATAATTTAACTAACTAAAAAAAAAGCCAAATCCTATATTTTGAATTCGAAATCTTTTTAGATCAGATCGAAATAGGATTTTTTTGGATTTTTTCTATTTTCGATACAAACTAATCACATAATATCCCTTTGAATTTCATATTCGAAGTTGCGATCGGATCAACCCCAATCAAGGATCCTCAAGTATTAGCTTATGACTAAATACGCTATGGTAAAGGAGTTTGTTAAACAATGTTACCAAAACTCCGAGAATCGCAGTCCAGTATAACGCATGCCCATCAGTGACGTCACATATGTTACAGGAAATTCTCTCGAGCATGCCTTAGTATTACAAAAGCAAAATAAATGCAGCAACGGTAACACGACGTGCGAAAATGCATCGACGATATAGCCATATACACTCTAAAAACACTTCCATGTGCAATCCTAGTAGACTACCATGGTTCTCTTGTAGCTAATTGAGTCGATTAGGGTTTGTTCACACATGACGCCCGCCTCCCTCGCGAAGGTAACGCACTGAAACGAGCAGAGACGACGAGGTTGAGACTCGGCATCCAAGCACATCCGCAAGCGATTTTCTCATGTTTTGCCACGCCTCGTGTACGGAGCTTAGCTGTAGATTCTCATGACTGTTGGCCACGTTCTTGCTCGAGCTTGAGTTGCTGTTACAACGCCTGTTAAGCTTCCTCCTTCATCTTCTTCTTCCATCACTGTATAAATGAAACCCTAAAAAGGCCGCAAATGTAGCTTCGACGAGATAGAATCTAGGTACACTCACCATCTCCCCAGTTTTAGGTTTTTGTTTGAGAAGCAGGGATGGAGAATTCGCTATCGCCATCTTCTCCTAAGCATCAGAGGAGCTCATCCATTGACAACGAGCCCAAGACATTGAACTTTGAAGAATGTGAGAAAGCCCTGGTTCGACTACTCTCTCTCTCTCTCTCTCTCTCTCGCAAAATTTATGAAGTTCTTCATTTTCTTTGATAATTAGCAGCGTTTGCAATTTAGCAGAAGGAAGCGCTTGATGTGATCAATGCCCACGCTCGAGAAGAATCGGAGAAGATCTTCTTGGAGGTAATAATAGATTATATACATTTATGCATGCCGATGATCTGTTAGTGTTCTTGATTCATCAGGTGCACAGAATTCCGAAAAAGAAAAAGGAAAAAGAAACTCTACCATATGCATAAATTAAATTCTATTCATCGTCAGGTCACTCGTTCGAAACTCTCAACTCGACTTCGTGACTTAAGTGGGGTGCCATGGTTGGTGGGCCGCTGTACTAGCTCTCCCTGAAGTGTTGATGCAGTCGAAAAAGAAAAAGGAAAAAGAAACTCTACCATATGCGTAAATTAAATTCTATTCCTCGTCAGGTCACTGGTTCGAGACTCTCAACTCGACTTCGTGACTTAAGTGGGGTGCCATGGCTGGTGGGCCGCTGTGCTAGCTCTCCCTGAGGTATAGATGCAGTGTTGACGCAGGGGCAAGCCGTTGCGTATACCTGCGGATCCTCGGTTAACAAAAAAAAAAAAACTTCTTAAAATAGTTTATGTATAAAAGGCTTTGTACTTTCGGGTAACATGCGAAAAATTAATATTCGCGATTCAAAGTTGTTCTTTTCAGACACGAGGGTGTCCATCTTATGAACAAATCAGTGGCCCGATGAAGAATCTACTAGTAACCTCGTGGACCAGCTAAAATAAGAGCTAGAGCCCGAGCAGTAGCTCCAAAATGAGGTTGTCTACGTTAGTGTGGTGGTGGCACCAAAGCATGTTAGAGAAAGTAAAACGCGCCCGGCATACAACAACGCCTCTGAAAAACTCTACTGATAAAACCGAGCGAAAAAATTTAATGACTTGTAATGTATCGTGAAATAAGAATTCCAACGTTCGTATCGATCAAGAGTCTTGTTCTATCAATATGTGACTTTTTAGATGGAATCAGCGTGATCATCGACAAGCACATTTTGTTTTTCATCTTATGTAATTCTTGGAATGTAATCAGGATCACTAGAGGACCGTGGATATGCAATGAATAGAACCATTGACAGGCCACACCCTTTCAGTACACAACAAATGTCGTTGATGATAAATTGATATCATTACCTTAAACATCAGGAATAACTTCTCTTGATTAATATCATCACAAGAGCACAATCTACTCCAACAAAATTCACAAGGATCTGCCCCATAATATATATGAGAAGTATATATATCTGAGAACACTATGGAGATCAGGTCAATGAGATCTAGTTTGTGATTATGACGACGGGTTTTGATGAACAATGGTTACGTGCTTTCTCAAGGCTACTTCCGAAGGTACAGTTAACTCACAGGCTGCGTCTGCAGGGATTGAAACCGGTTGGAAGTGCAGTGAATGCGAAGCTCGCCTCCATGGCCAAGGCAGACGATGATGAAGCCGATAAATAAACCATAATATGGATCGCAGTGTCATCTGGATAAGATGCCATTATGCTGCTTCTATCCACTAGCAATATCATAATTAACTTCCTAGTTTGTGCTGTAATGTTGTCTTGGTATAACTTCGTTTTCATAGCACATTCCTAAGAGAATGTGGTGACTATTGTGGAGCTATATGTGCGTTTACCATCGGATATGTACACAAATGGAACGCATACTTTTATCCTATGTTGATAATCCATATCGATTCATCATATTTGTATGAGTTAATGTAACGAAAAACCTTAAATCAGTACACTTGTGACAAATTTACCCCAATTTTTTTTTACCATAAAAAATGCAAAGCTGGTACACCGTGACAAATTTACCTCAAATTATTTTTTTGACTACAAAAAATCCTAAACTCGTATGCTTGTGACAAATTTATCCTCCATTAATTTTCGTTAAATTGAGTTAATGCCATGAAAAACACCAAATTGATACACATGTGACAAACAAAGAGCAAAAATCCCAGATGAGGACACTCGTTAATTACCACATGTCATCTAATTTATCAATTTAAAGGTAAAATTTAACAGAAACTAACGGATGGTAAATTTATCACGAATGTATCAGTTTGGTGTAAATTATCATAGGTGTATCAATTTAGCGTTTTTGATAGTCAAAAAAATAATTTGAGACAAATTTATGACATATATATATCGGTTTGAGGTTTTTTACGGTAAAAAAAAATAGTTTGGGACAAATTTATCTTAATATATGGGTTTGAGGTTTTTTTGTGGTATTAACCAATGTGATTATAAATTATTTTGTATAAAAAAAATAGGTAGAAATATCATCAGTTTCCATACGCTTTCTTATGTCAACAAATTGAACACCCCCCGCGCGCCGGTCCCATTGTCGCATCGTGTCAAGAATTGCCACCCGGGTCACGATTCATGAGCACCAGCACGCGAAATGCGTATGCAGCACCATTTCCGTGTACATGGCAAATCTGTTTTGCATATGTACAACAATTTTCAAATACATGGTAAATCTGTTTTTTTTTTTTTTTTTGTTTGTCTGTGTGTGTCGCATATAAAACCATAGAGACTCCATCATTGTTTTCCTAAATGCATCTAGAGAATAAATGATGTGTATAAAGAGATGAGAAGTATGAAATACGCGCACTCTTTCGAGGATCTCAACTTAAACCAGCCCTTCATTTAGCATGAAACTTGCTAGCAGCATTGATGATAGTGTCGGCATAGTTCTTAGGTATCAACTCAACTCCACATAATATCACCAAAAATAAATAGAAAGGTGAAATTTACATATAAGAAAATTGTATTTACTTTAAACCAATGTGTAATGTTGTCATTAGACTTTTAATTTGTTCAATATGATATCTATAATTTTGATAAATGTTCAATTTAACCCATAGAGTATGTGAACAAATCCGATGTTATTCTTAGGGACAAAATTGAACATTTACATATAGTTCATGGACTAAATTAAATATGTTCCAAAAGTTTACGGATCATATTAGATAAATTAAAAGTTCAAGGACGGCATTACAGGTTGAATTAAACTTTATGGATCACATTGAGCAAATTAAAAATCGAGGAACCGAATTGAAAGTTAGGTATCATTTGTGATGTTTTCTATTTTCCAACTACCTTCATCTCACTAAATAGCCTCTCATTTCCAAAATCTCGAAATTAATGCCCTCCCTAAATCGGTCAAATGCGTCGACCACAATCAGTGACAACATGACAAAAAAGACAGCTCACAACGTAAGTAACTTTCCAAAGGACAGTCAATTGCATTTGCCAAGTGCTCTCTTCCTTCTCCTGCCATCTCCTCATGGTTTCCACGTTCTCTCTCTCTCTCTCTCTTCTTCTTCTTCTTAACTTAAACCATAGTATCCTCTCTCATTCTGATCTAGTACTTTGTTCAGCAAAAGAACAACAAATACTTACTCTCTGCTATGGAGAACCAAAAGCTCTCTAATCAGCTCGAGAGAAAGCTGTCCATAGATTCCGAGCCGCGAACGCTCACGAAGGAAGAGCTGGACAAGGCCAGGGTATGTATCCTGTATCCTCACATTGTGTTCACGTCCATATTCATCTACCATATGTGTTGCGAAGCTGTTAATTTCCTTCTTTTTCTGTTTTTTTTTTTGGTTCTTTTCTCTGTTTCTGAGAGTGTGCGACCTGTAACGTAATGGTCATTCTCATGTACATTAACGACGAGACTATTCATCTTCAGGCGGCTGCAGAGGCTTTCATCAGTGGGGACGGTCGAAGCGCTGTGAGTGTTGCTCTCATCATGCTGCCTCTTTCTTCTTCTTTGTAATTCTTCAGCTCGTGCTTGAACGGAAGTCTGGTTACATCGGATCAAACGAGCAACTACAAACATTATAGCATTTATCAATCCTTCCTTTCACTTTTCTTCGTTCTCATTCGATCATGCGTAATAACGTCGTCTTCTGTCACTGTAACGCTCGGTCATCTCGCGTCTCCACACAGAAGTCAAGTGTGATTTGTCCTTAACTCGTCCAGATACGCTTCTCACTTTTGCTGATGTTTCCCATAATGGGCAAGGTTGCCATAATCACGCCGTCGATCATGTTCGCGTCGAAGATGACTACTAATCTCCTTTGATTATATACGTATATGCACAGGTTATTGCGACGGAGGAGGGGAGCTCGAGCGACGAAGGTGGCAGCCGCAAATGCGAAAGCGGTGAAGACAAAGTCGCTGCTTAACCAGTACGATGACAAAACGTCAACGAACTAATTGTAGGGACGGCTTGCCAATGAGCTATTTAGCTTTCTCCTAGGACTATCATGTGACCGAATCTGTTGATTCCATAATAAAAGCACCCATGTTGTTTAAGTCGATTGCTCTAGGATGTGCGCTAACAGCCGAGAAATTGGTCATTGTTTAGACAATTTTGATTCATTACTGCATTTATTGCAACAATCGACAACTGCTCTTTGGCCCTGTACAAATTCATATTTTATACGAGGCGGGTTGCGGAGGTAAAGATGCATGAACGAGTGAATTATACAATTCCGGTCTGTTGGATTTTTTTAAGGAAAGTTAATGTCACGAAAAATTTTAAATTGGTATACTTATTAAAAATTTACCCCAAACAAACTAATTTTTAATCATCAAAACTAAAAAATGGTACACCTATAATAAATTTACCTTAAACTAATTTTTTTGCTACTAAAAACTCTAAATTGATACACCTATGACAAATTTGTCCTCCGTTAGTTTTTGTTAAATTCTGTTAGCACCATGAAAAATCTCAAATCGATACATATGTGACAAATAGAAGGTGAATACCCCAAGTTGGTACACCTGTCAACTGCTAATTGTCAACCAACCTAGCAATTTGATGGTAAAATTTAATGAAAATTAACGGAAGCTAAATTTTTACATGTGTACCCCAGTTTAGGATTGTTTATTGTCAAAAAAATTATTTTGGAGTGGATTTGCCACAGTTGTACTAGTATCAAATTTTTTTGTGTGGTATTGACCCTTTTAAAAGCAATGTATAAGTGTATTGGAAGTCCTAAAACTTATCACAAAAGTGCATTTGAGTTCTAAAATTTACATAAATTACAATCGATCATAAAACTTGTCAAATTGATGCAATTGAGTCCTTTTGTTAATTCCATTCTATTTGGCTAATAAAAAATAGCGATGTGATATTATTTGTTCTTATTGTTGAATCAATTGAGCGAACTGCCTACGACCACACTTTCAAAAGGTCGAATTAATCCATTGATAAAAAAGAGTCAGTCCTTCTACCTTCAACTTTCCAATTTGAAGCGCAGAAAGAAAACGATGTTTTCAATCATTCACAACCACGATTCCTCCAAAAGTACAGGAAAATCGTGTCTCCTAAACATATTGCATTTTTACCAATTCAATGATAAACCTTTTAATTTTGTTAATTTAGTCATGACCCTTTTGTATTTGTGTCAATCCAATCCTAAACCTTTTTTCTTGTGTCAATTCAGTTCTAAATTTCTTGCATTTGTGTCAGTTCAGTCCATCCGTTCAACTTTGACCGGCCGGTACTGATGTGGATGCTAATTGGCGCTGACGATACAATTTTTAATAATATTTTTTAAAATTTTCCCGTTTTTCCTTTTCTTTCTTTTTCTGGTTCATCTTTTTCCTTTGTATGTTCTTCCTCCACCGAGGTCTCCCTGGCCACTGGTGTCGCCGCCGTTGGCGAAGTTGGGGTCACCATTGCTAGGTGAGGTTGGCCTCACCCAGATTTGGTGAGATCGACCTCACCCAGCCATGGTGTCGCATCGCCATCGCTGAGTGAGCTCGGTTGAGCATCGCCATCGCCCAGCTGGGCACCATTGCTTGCCTAATTTTTGGTCATCACACGGCGATGACGGTCTGGTTCTTGTTTTGGCTGAGGTTTAAGTGTTGGAGAATAATTCTTGGTTGGCGATGTTGAGCGATTTGACCACCAATGAAAGTGTGTTGATGACTGTAATTGGCTAACAAATAGATTGGTGAGGGTCGTTAGAGTCAGTGGTGGCAGATGACGGCCAAGGATGAAGGTTGGCGGCGATCCAAGCAGGCGCATGCGAAAGCCTGGGAAGAGGTGTGCGAGGAACAAGAAGAATAGTAAATACAAAAAGAAATAAAAGAAAATGATGATTAAACTTTGAAAAAAATAAAAAAATATTATTAAAATTTTGCACTGTTAGTGCCAACAGGGTCCACGTCAGCGTTAGTCAGCCAAAGTTGAAGGGATAGACCGAATTAACACAAATGCAAAAAGTTTAGGATTGAATTAGCATAAATGTAAAAAATTTAAGACTGGATTGATAAAATTAAAAGATTTAAGATTGAATTGGTAAAAATATAATAGGTGTGGGATTTTTAAACATAATTTCCCTCCAAAAAGTACTCATTAAGATTTGATCATTTATTACCTTTGGTTTGTTAAGGTGGAAAATTGAGGAGTCCATTCCCTTGACGCACATCGATGAGAATTTGGTTATGTTAGAGATATCTATTTCAAGAAGGATAAATGATACTTTTAAACAAAATCAGGACGTTCAAGTGCTAGAGCTTTCCATGATAGATAGGGGCGAAGCGTACATGACGACGGAGAAGAAGGCGATGGCGACACTGCAGGACAGCTTCCTCGTTTTTCCGTGGAGAGTGCAGAGGGACATAAGGATGACGACAGCGAAAACGGTGAGCAGGAATGTGAGGAGGCTCTGGATACATTGGCCTTCTCCTTCCTCAGTTGAGGAAAATCAGGACAGTTCAATGAAGAATATAATGTTTATTGTGCATATTCCCGATTAATTACTATTGATATGACTATACCCTTTATGAAGAATAGAACGACGCTGGCGATCTTCATCAATCCTCCGTGTTTGCTTGCTGATGTGATGCAATTGATCGATTCGCGGGCGACGAAGGAGAAGACCAAGATCCTGGGCCTCCTCGCGTTCGTGCTCAACATGTTTGTTGTCCACGGCAACACGGGGAGGCTCTTTTGCGCTGTCGCTGCCACCTTCTTTTCCATCGTAATGTCCGCCGTCGCATCCATTGGTCATGGTAAGCTCTAGCACCATGTCGTACCATCAGTATTGTCCATTGCAATGAGTATACATGCCCATTCTTTTTCTAAATCCTTCTCTCCATTTTCGATCCCCAGCTCATGAATAGTGTTCTTTTTGCTTCTTCTCCACTGCATAATTGAGCTTCGACTCTGATGCAATCAACTCCATTGTCTCTCGAACCCAGAGTCACAATGCCTTGGGGAGGACTCACTAAGATCACCCCGATCGTGGTGATCCTGTGCATCCTCTTGTTCGGCTACGACGTCGGCATTTCCGTTAAGGATGAGTGAACATTGCTCATTTCTCACGGTGGCGGCATTTCTGTTTCAGCATCATTGTTGTTGTTGTGGTGGTTCGGATTCAAATGACACGTCCTCTACGAACGGGGGGCTGAGAATTTCTGCTTTCTGAATTAGTCGCAATGCCTTCGGACTTGACATTCGTTTCGTTATCTATCTGATGCGTCTCCTTCATCTTTTATGGGGACCACAAGTTGATGTGGATTTGTCTTTGCTATGGATTCTTACGTATCGGATCAAAAACAATTCTCGACCAATTGCGATTTTGGGGACCACCTTTTGAAGAAAAGAAAGAGGACTTCCAACGAAACGTGCAGTTGATGTACCTGTCATAAGCAATTTGTTGA
Organism: Rhodomyrtus tomentosa; assembly: GCA_028455895.1. Classification (NCBI taxonomy): domain Eukaryota; kingdom Viridiplantae; phylum Streptophyta; class Magnoliopsida; order Myrtales; family Myrtaceae; genus Rhodomyrtus; species Rhodomyrtus tomentosa. The sequence goes on from JAPCWY010000001.1 coordinate 44,715,729, forward strand.
TGAACACCAGCAGACCAGAACCTAGAGATGATTGCATAGACAGTGAGAACGGAAAAGGAGTAATACGCATTGTGATAAAGCACGCATTTCTTTCGAAATTAACTACTTAGATTGAGTTAGGCATACCTTAGAATGGTTATTCTTAGTCCATGGACTCCGGACATAGACTAACTCAGATTGCTTCTTCTTTAAATTTTCAACATGGTGTGTAACATCAATGCCTGAGATCTTGAAAAAGTTTTTCCCGAAGCTGGGATCAACAACAATTACTGCAAATGCGATAATCAAGGCCTTCAACTGTTCACATAATCACTGTGCTTGCTGGGCTAATGGCGACTTACCTTGCATCATACAACACCACCAGGAGGCATAATGCTAGGAATTTGACCATCCTCATGGCTGCGTTTTTTCTTCATCGATGGGGTTTTACTTAACGACGTAGGCGAAGACCTCGCCGTGATCATCACTGGAAGGAAATTACTAGGTTGTGGCGTTGGTTTTGCTAACTAGGTTACTTCATGTTTATTGTTGTCCGACGTTTGTGTGTGTTATTTTGGACATTGTTTTCAGCTTTAAATGAGGAGTTGGTCCGTGAAATCTGTGGAAGACTTGCAATTGTCGTGTAGAAGAATTGTAGGCTGTAGCTTTCGTGGTCAAATTCAACATCTGGGGAGATGTCACCCTGTATGGATTACTCGGTGCTTGACCTGTATTTGTGCACCTCGTAGAATTTCTTATTCACAATTGAAGACGCAGGATTTAGCAATTGTTTTTTATTTTTATTTTTGTAAAGTCATGTACTTACAATCCTTTCAAAGTGCTTATCATTGACTTTCTGAAAATGGAGCCGAGCCGCAATCATAACTTCACTGGAAAAGATAATCTGAACTGTTCGATGAAACACAGAATTGATGAATGATGCATGCCTGGTTCTGCCGAATTGCCTTTGATAACTTCGCTTGGCTCATGAACCGCCTTAACAAATAGCAAATATCAGTTCCTATATGACCCAAGTATACTCTTTCGTCTACTTCTTTAACTAATGCAACTTAACTGCGGCCTCTGCAATAATAGGATCGAAGCAGCGTGGGGTTGGATGCTATTCAATATCCTGATCGTGGGAGCTATTTTTGTTGTAGACACTCCTAACAGTCTCTCGTTGAACGTGGTCATATTGAAGATGGAAGAGCCGTGCTCGGAAGGATAATGGGAACTGATCACATTGAACAGGAGTTCCCAAAGCTTCTTGAGGCCAGTTGGTCAATCTAGTGGCCATGTAGGTCAGAGTCGTTTCTGGCATCGATCATCATTTCTCACCCTCCATATTCCTTAATCATACATATTCCCGATTAATTACTATCGATATTATTGTTATATCGTTTTACATTGAATAAGCATATAATGGAGAATAAAACGACACGAGATGCAAAGTATACTTTAAATACGCATGAGGATTGCACGGGTGTGCACCGGGGGCAAACCTCGTGCGCACCTCATGCGATTGGTAGTTGACAACAACAGCCTGCTCGACGATAATCATTAATCCTCTGTGTTTACTTGTTGATGTGATATGATCGACTGATTCACAATACGACCTTCCGTTCGTCTCACCAAGCATCTTTCCTTGGCAACTACAAGGGCATTGGCGCCGAAATCAAGTCCATGCACGTCGTGATTTTCCTCATCTTCCCCCCGAGGAAGGAGAAGGCCAAGTTCTTGGGCCTACTCGCGTTCCTACTCAATTGCTCTTTGCTCTCCATGGCAGCACGAGCAAGCTCTTCCGTTGTGCTGCCACTAGAGGTGTCAAATGGGTAAATCAAGTTGGGAGTCAAATCGAGTCGAATATGGTCTGGCTCATATTGACCCATTTAACTCATTTTGACTCATTTTCATGCGGTACAAATCCAATGACTCGCATCCATACTCGACCCAATCCGCGTTACTTAAACACTTATTTATTTGAACCAAATTATGGAATTTTTTTCTCTTAGAATTTGTTAAGAAAAATGATATTGTTACAATACTTTCATGTAATACAAATTCAGTGAAATCATTTTTTCTAATTTTTTTTTTATTAAACAAATCGACGGTGGCGACTAGCGACAACATTAATAGTCTTTATATTTCTCAATTTTATTTGTATTTTTTTTTCTATCTTTCAATTTTATTTGTATTTTTTTCTATCTTTTACTTATTAAATAAAATAAAATACAATAAAAAACCAAAAATAATAAAACTGATAAATGGATTGGGCTTGTTTAGCTAAACGGGTTGTAAATGGGTTCAATGACGAACCCATTTAGAATCCAAATATAATTAGGGTAATCCATCAACACCTATTTTGTAGGATTCGATAGCCCGTTAACAGCCTCTAGCTATCGCTCTATCGCTTCACCCCTATCGATCATGGTACGCTCTAGCACCATGTCATGCTACAGAAGTCAAATTATTCGTTTTCGGAAACCTTTGAAACTTGGAGTTACTCTTGTCACTTGTTATGTGCATTTTCACATTGCCTTCTTGTAGGATCACGAACACGCCAATCCAGTATTTCGCATGAGCTGGGGCATGACAGAGGCTGAGTGTCGGATTGACGTCTGCCCGCATGGCGGACTTATGAGCACCGGCTTATGATAGCCGAACCAAACGCCTCGCGCGATGCTATCTTCCAAGGAAAGCGCAATCGATGGAGAAACGTACGAGGCACGGGGCAGCAAGTGAACTGGCCAGTTATCCTCAGCGCCCATTTAATTTAACTGAGTCCATGCTACTTTCTCGCCAATAATCGTTCTTCTTCGACAAAGGACTGAAACACATCTTGACGCGACAGTGAAGATACCAAACCTCTCCGAGGAGAACCTAGACATTCAGTTAAAGAAAAGTAGTGGCTTCTCGCGTGTTCAGGACAGAGAGCTGGGCTAGTGAGATTCTAGGTCGGGTTTGATTCCAGAGTGTACAACAAGGTCACGGAATGCGAGCGTTAAAAGACGAGGGTCGCTAGCGCTTACATCATCTTAAACCTGCTCATCTACTTGTTTGCTCGCCACATTGAGCTGATGATGCTTCGCTGGGTCACGCTCGGCAGCTTTCCCTGTCTCGCCCATCATCTCCATAGACCGGTCGCTGTTCACTCTCTTCGTGGGCTCGCCTTTGTTGTTACGGTAAATGGCGTACAAAATCAGCTGCACCGCCCCAAGCCCACATCCAAAACCATTGGGCACCTGCAGAATCCCACCACCAGAAAAAAAAAAAAAAAATCCCTCAAATTCATAAATAGATTTTGGTCCAAAAAAAAAAGAGTGGCCTTAAGAAAATTGACAGAGATTAAAAAAGAAACAAAAAAGAAGAAAAATAATGAACAGCTTACGGCGACAAAGGGGTCACGGCCGAGGAGGCCATAGATGAACCAGGAAGTGCCACATAAGAAGACGAATAGGGACAAGAAGAAGGGCATGTACTCCACGCTCTTCGTCTTGATCACCTGCCTCTGCACTTCCATAACATAAGTGGAGAATAAGCTGAATCGGCTTCTGGCTTGAGAATCACAGTTTTGGAACCTTTTGTCTATGTCTCTTTCATCAACAATCCCCTGAATGATCTTAAGGAAACGATGTTCTCTAGAGGATATTTTCCCACTCACTCTGTGCCTAAGTTCATCTTAAATTCACTCTTCCTTAAATAATCACTAATGCAAAAGGACTAGCTTACGAAGTTAGCGGAATTGTTAATTGAAAACAACCGTCAATGCTTAAACGGGGTGGCATCACATGGTGCTACAGCTTACCATGATCGACAGAGGCGAAGCGTACATGATGATGGAGAAGACGGTGGCGGCGACGCCGCAGAAGAGCTTCCTCGCGTGGCCGTGGAGAGCGAAGAGGGACACGAAGGCGATGATGCCGAACACGCTGAGCACGAACGTGAGGAGGCCCAGGATCTTGGCCTTCTCCATCCTCGGGGCGAAGATGAGGAAGATCACGACGTACACGGACTCGATCGCTGCGCCGCTTCCATTGATCGTCGACACCAGAAGGTTGTTCGGCGACACGAACGGAAGGCCATACCTGCAATCAGATCGACAGCAACGCATGACCAAGTAAACACACCAACACAGAGGATTTGTAAAAACCTTCTGAATTGACTGAGGGAAAAACTCATTTTCATTTCACTCAAAACATTCAAGTCCTAGAGAAATCATGGATGGTACACTTCATCCTGCACAAGATTTTTACTGTGGAAAAGAGAATACCCATCACAATTCACTTGCAACTTCTACTGTAGATGATACCCAAAATTGCAATAAATTAATGCGTAGAGCTAGTAAAATGTAAAGCAGAGAAAGTGGGAGGAAGTTGGTAGAAGAAAGAGAAGGCACGAGAAGAGTACCAAGCAGAAAGCAAGCAGTTGAGGAGGGTCATCACATAGGGAATGCCTGAGAACTCTTCTGTAGACTTGTTCTTTATTATCCTTTTGAACGTTATACTGCATCATCGGCGACAACAATTTCATCTTGCTATCGATAGAAATAACCCGAAGAAAGAAGAAGCGAAATCAGGAAGAAAAAAGAAAAAAAGCAAAGGGTTTCAGCCGGAACGTTTGAAATTGAACTTAGAAGGGAAAAAGTTCTTCCCATTTTCAGTTTCGTACCAAAGTCTAAGCAGACATTTGCACACAAAGAATACGAGAAAAGAAGAAGCGACAGCATGTTCTCTGCCGAACAATGAAAAACTTGATCTTCCGTGAAATTTGCGGGGGGGTTACTCACGTGGGCGACAAGAAGAGGAACAGAGCAGTGGCGTTTCCTGTAAACGAGCAGAACCAGAGAGAAAGATAAGTTTCATCAACATGGTGAATTCCATATCCAAGAACACAAACTAGTACGAGTTCCTGAAAAATAAAAAGGAAGGTTGAATTTGTGAAGGAGAAAGTCCAACCAAATTCAACATGAAAAACAGAGAGAGAGAGAGAGAGAGAGAGAGAGAGAGTGAGAGAGAGACGGAGAATGAGCCCTTTTGCCAAGAAAAACGAGAACCCACCAAAGACACCGAACAAGAAATGCAGAACATCCATTTCTTCTTTTGCTTCCCTAGCGGTTTGCTTGCAAAAACAACGAAAAGCCGCCCCCAAGACGAAGCGCCGCTTCAAGTTCAAGAATCGTCAAGTAAGAAAGTGATTGTGGAGAGGGAGATGGGGGAACTCTTGGAGTTTATATAGGGGTCTGAATATAAAGAAAAAAGGTGGTAACTAACTCTCTTTTATTTAGTTTTCTCCTTCTTGTTTCTCTCTCTCCCTAACGATGATAACATCATGGACGTCACTGTCGTTCTTATCCATGGGCTCGAGATTACCTTCTTCTCAAAACTCTCTCTCTCTCTCTCTGTAACTGTAAAAATTGAAATTATAACTTTGGCTTGATGTTATAGGGGCGCAACTTCAAGCAGCACGTGGAGAGTTTTCCCACTCTGTTTTTCTTCTTCTTCTTCTTCTTCTTCTTCTTTTGCATTTCTCTGCATATGGACTTTGCGAAGGCAGGGACGTGCGGAGGGGAAGCAGAGTAACAGACGTGGCCGATCTTTTTCCCGTTCTCTTTCGGCGAAACAAATCAAACGAAGGGCATTGAGATTGAGGTCCATCCAATGGCTGCGCCATGTTTCGAGACACCACGTGTGTTATCGCCGGACGAATCATAGCCTTTCCTTTGTTTCTCGACATACCAAAAAAAAAAAATACTGACTTTTTCGACCTTGGAAACGCGAGGGGGCGTGTTCGATTCGGGCTGCAATTACAAACGCGGGGATTGTTCGCCCTTGTTAGTTTCGCAACGGATAAGTTAACGCGAGTCTAATCCTATGATCATGTGGAATTGATCTGTTTAAAAATCCTCGTTAGTTTTTTTTTTTTGGTCCGAAAAATACTCGTTAGTTGAGCGTCGTACACAAATTGTGTAATTTTTTTTTGTCAAAAAAGCTCTTATTGTATTCGACGGTGCCAAAAGTACGGATTTAAGCATGGGACACTCGTGAAGTAGACAAGAAAGGAGGAAGAAAATGAGATGAACGATCCGAATCCGAATTTATAACCCTAACAAGAAAGCTAACACTTGAATGTTTATTATCAGCACGTGAGAATTAGATTTCACATGTAAAACCGTTGAATAATCCTACTGCGTGCAAGGATGCTGTAGCCAATGTTAGGGAAAAACGTAAAAAAAAAGTCATAAACATTTTGCATTGGTGTCAATTCATTTTTAAGTTTTTTAATTTTATCAATTTAGTCATAAATTTTTTGCATTTGCCGAGTCCATTCAGGTGATTTTGATCGAAAATCAATGACGCGGATGCTGGCTTGCCTACGTGGCATGACAAATGAAGATTGCCGTTGACGTGGAGATTTTTTTATTATTATAATTTTCTAATATTTTCTTTTTTCTCTTCTTTTTTTTATTTACTCTATTTTTATTGAGGGCCGGCAAACCCTCGCCCAAACCAAATGAGGGCCGAGAGGGTCGTCGGCATTGCCTGTGGCGTCAGGGGTCGGTCGGTGACTCTTGTCGGCCCATAGTAACAAAAAAGGAAAATAAAAAAGAGGAAGAGAAAAATTAAAAAAGTTATTAACAAATGAGTAATATTAAAATATTATAAAAACGTCGTTCGTATCACATAGGATAATCAACGTCCACATCATCGATTTTCGATCAAAATTGACCGGATGAACTTAATTGGCACAATGCTATGATTAAATTGACAAAATTAAAAAGTTTATAACTGAATTAACACCAATGTAATAGGTTTTAGACTTTTTTGACGCATTTTCCGAGAATATTATCGGTGGAGTAACGTGTTTCTCTAATTCAAGTCAAGTCCAGTCCAGCAACCAAGCACAGGTGGATTGAACTTTCGCCTAACTTCCACCTGAATATTTACAATTTAATCCATGATTCAAGCCAGGAATGATGCCGGATCTATCATTAACGTTCGGAAGAAGTATGTTACCAATCATTTAATTAGAATCCGAAAACACGATTTTCATATTCAGTCGAAAGTATTGATGATCGAGGACTACAAACATACACGAAATATAAATATAAATATATATATATATATATCGAATTGAGAAAAGAAAAGGGTTTCAATTACATGAATCGTGGAAGAAGAGACCACGTAGCACTGTCGGCCTCCCCAAGTACCGTCAAGAGCCAAAGCTTTATTAATCAAGTAGCTCTGTCTATTTGGAGCCGGTTGTGGCTGCCAACGACAATTGTCACGTGATTGGACCATCTAAATTTGGGAGAATTACCAAAAAAAATTCAAAACTTATTGTAATTTAGTGGATTCAATCTTTCTTTTTTTTCCCAATTTGATCTAAATATTTTGTATTTGTGTCAATTCAACTCAACTGGTTATTTTTCTTTTCTTTTCTTCATCTTTCCTTTTTTTTTTTACTTCCTTTCCTTCATTGTCTAGCTAATCGTCGAATCACAAGGATCCGCCAGCGGCAAAGGCCGGCGAGGTCGACCTCGCCAAGGTTGGATGAGGCGGGACCTCATCATCCCGGGCAAGGCGCAAGGTCGAGCCTCGAACAAAGACTGCGAGGTTGCGGGTCACTAGGGGCGAGCGAGGTTGACTTCACTGACTTGATGAAGAAGGAAGGGAATAAAATAAGAAAAGCTAAAAAAATATTAAAAATTATCCACATAATCTCATATCGCGTCATGTCAACAATTTTCAGCGTAAATTGATCGAACGGACTAAGGGGGTGCATGAAAACAAATCATAAACAATTTTTGGAACAAATTTATATTTCCAGAATAGATTTGAAACAGAAATTCGTTTTTTAACATCATTGTAAGAAATTATTTCTAAAACAATATTAAGAAACATAAATAGTTTTGAAGTAGAAATGAGAAATAAAAAAAAAAATTACTTCTCCGAGAAATAGAAATATCCGTCGACGACCAACCCCGCCGATCGCACCACACCCCTACCACCGATCACCGGCTGCCATCGCCACTGCCGCCCTCGCCGATCGCCGCCCACCGTCGCCCACCTCTCGCCTGTCAAATGAATTTCTATTCTAGAAATAGAAATTATTTACCATTATCAAACACATTTATTTTGCTCAGAAATTCATTTTGAAATAGAAATAAAAATAGAAAAAACTATTTCTAATCTAGAAATTCTTTCTGGAACAGAAATTTTGTCATATGCGACCTAAATTGACATAAACACAAAAGTATTGAAACTTAATTAGTAAAAAATAATTTATGACTTAATTGACATAATTACTATATATATATATATATATATATACACACACACACACTTTTTAGATAATTTTCTCGCTAAATATAGATGCACGGAGCGATGTTTACGGTCAAGAATGTCGGCGTCGCTCCCTCATCATGATCCCATGCACGACGGAACTCCAAATTTTGCCGTGATTCAATTGCCAAGCACTGTGGATTCACGATGTACCTCTCTTCTTCTTCTTTCTTCTTCTTTTATTTTGTATGCACAGACGAAGTACCTTACTCAAACTACTACTTTTGTTATTATTCTTTTACGTGTTAGTTCTCTAAACTTTATTTTTTCGGTCGAACAGTTCCCTAACTTTGCACGTGCTTCACGTGCACTGTTTTGCGTACGTCTGTGGTGGAAACAACATGAATTTAATTTCTCACCAGATGCCGTTCCAATTTTTTTTTTTTGGAAAGTTACTTAAAAAAAATTCTTAAATATATTGTACGGATGTCAATTCAATCTTAATTTTTTTTTTATAAATTTTGATCAATTTAGTCCTGAAATTTTTAATGACTTGCCAATGTAGTCATTCCATCTAATAACCTTGCTTGTGGATGGTGATTCGCAGAAGAGAAAAGGGGAAAAGATAGAAAAAAGAATTGAAGGAAAAAGAGGAAAAGAAAAAAAAGAAAAAAAATTCAAAAAGTTGTGAATATCATCCATGTCAACACAGCTCGTGCCACGTAGGATGGTCCTAGCTTGAAGAACAGTTACTTTTGCGGGCATATCAAAGAGAAAAAGATGGCCTGGATAGCTCGGATTCCGATGATGCAAATTATCATCCTAACACGGTTCATCATCGACTTTAATCATGTGTGTTTGTCGTTCACATGTGTGTGTTTTCTTTCCAATATTTGGCCATTAGACGGTCAAAAATTATTGTCCTATGTGTACCGTTCATCGATTACTGTTCACTATAGCAGCAATTAGGGTACTGTTCACTGTAGCGGTTCTGTTCACCACTATTCACCTGGTGACTATGTGTGTACTGGATCTGTGAATCCAATGTGTTTTGTCCAGTCGTGTATACGTTTGCCTATATAAGGCATCCCATTGTAAGTGTTGGGGCAGACAGAGCCTCCTCTGAATATCAATGTGAAGTTCGCTCACCATGAGTTTCTAATCCCTTATCTTCTTCTCATTCAGCATGGTACCTATGATGTGGAATCATCTTATTCATCGATGTAGTTCAATATGCTTTCCACTCGTCAGTCAATTGAACTTGTGGATCAGAAATTTTTGGCATCTTAAGGGTTGAGCTTCAAGATTGAGCTTGGAAGCTAAAAGGCAAGCCCCTAAGATTGGCTGTTGAGCATGGTGGGTTGAAGATATCATACTTGATCAAGTTCAGGTTTGTCTACGCTTCTTTCTAGTATCAGAGGCAGAAACCAAGTTAAGAGTATGATTCTTTCCTAGGACCTGGTAGGTGAGAAGTATTTGATCTCATGGAACCTTCTTCTGATATCCCTCATGTTCATCATGAATCACCTCTCTCACTAGCTGCTCCACCTGAGTGTCGAATATCGTCTGCTTCAAAAATAGACTATCTCTATGAGGTAGCCTATTCAAAAGATAATAAGAATTTTTTGAGCTCAAATGTTGCTCTATAGCTAGAAAAGACCTTGATCGCCATTTCAAAGAGAAGATTAAACTCTTCTATCATCTCGGTTTTGATGTAAATCTCAAACCTATTTTCCTAGCTTCCATCCCTAAAGAAATTGGTGATGCTGTTGAAAAGACTCTACAAGCAAACAAAAGGCCATTAGAAGAAGCTACATTTGGAGAAATCCAGCAAGCAATCCATGTAGCAATTGAAGACTTATGCCACAGAAGAGAACTCTTTAAGAGTTATCTTAAAGACAACCATAGTCTTGATAAGGCTTGCATAAGGCATGATTTGAAGATAAATTGTTCTAGAGACTGGATTGATCCATCTTGCTCGGGTTACAAGAAAAAGAAGCACCATAAAAAGTTATCTTTTGCAAGAAAGCATGGTAAGGGAAAGTGGAGGTTCCTCCGACGAAAGAAGCATCATTCTTCCAAGTACAAGAAGAAGTCCAAGTCAAACAGATGCTACATCTGCAACAAAAAATCGCATTGTGCAAAAAAGTATCCTCAGGCAAAACGCCAGGGTAATTATATGATCCAAAAGATAGCTCAAAGCATAGAGATTTCCCTTGATGATCAAGATATTGAATCAGTGTTTTCCATTGAAGATGAAGCTTCATCTGACACCCTTTATGCTTTTAAAGCCCATTAAAGGTGAAATCTTTGCCTTTTTTCCAGACTCTCCTTTGGACTCTTTCCCTGTCCAATCTTCTATCTTTCATTCCCCTTATATTCCAGTCCAGATATTTACTTCAGATAATAAAAAGCCTATTCAGGTGATTGGCCTCATAGATACTGGAGCTGCTACTTATCTAATGGATATAAAGGTACTCTCAAAAGAATTGTGGATGCCTTATACAAGGTATTTCCATTCTTCTTCCGGTGATACTTTTGCAACCAAGGTTCGCAGCTAACAAGTTACTTTCCAGATCCTACCCCAATGTTCGATCACCACAAAATCCTTGGATGTCATTCTCATGACAAAGATCTTATCATTGGTTGGGACATTCCTACCCAATTACCACAACTCAGAATTGTTCTTGATGGATTACAATTCAAAGATCATTTTAAAGAGTTTGTTGATATCCAAAGACTTTTTATCATTCAACCTAAAATTCTTGATCTCATAGCTTAGTCCCTCTTATCCAGTTGTGCTGATTCTCATTCTCAATTTTCACAAACTTGTCCCTATCCACTCTGAAGAAATCATGACTTCTTTGTTAAGCTTAAATTCAAGAAAAATGAAGATGTCAATTCTACAAAGGCAAATCATTCAAGTATGAGCCCTGGGCACCTTGCTCTAGCTCAAAAAGAGTGTGCCGAGCTTCTCCCCCAAGGCCTCATTAAACCCTTAGATTCTCAATGGGCTTGTGCAACCTTTTATGTTAATAAAAGAGTAGAGTAGAATCGTGGCAAACTCAGGCTAGTTATCAGTTACTAGCCTCTGAATCAATTTCTCCAGGATGACAAGTTTCTATTGCCTCACAAAAATTTCCTCTTTTCTAGTCTTTGCTCAAGCAAAGATTTACTCCAAGTTTGACTTGAAAGCAGGGTTTTAACAAATAAGAATCCACCCTGAAGATCATCCAAAAAGAGGGTTTTGCATTCCTAATTAGGATTTCCAATGGCCAGTTGTCCTATTTGGCCTCAAAACTGCTCCTTCTCTTTTTCAAAAGGCCATGTGCAAAATTTTCCAATCCATTCTGCCTAATGCACAAATTTACATTGATGACATCATTCTTTACATTGCTGATGAAGAATCTCACTATAAACTTCTTTCTCAGTTCGCTGAGATTGTGCAAAAACATGACATTATACTCTCTTAGAAAAAATGTTCATTGCCTAAAAGGAGATAGAATTTCTTGACATGCACTTAAAGGAAGGCACTTATTGTCCAGGTACTCACCTTGCTGAAGAATTGCAAAAATTCCCATATGAAAATTTTACTGTCGGTCAGGCGTAATCGTTCCTTGGCATCGTGACTTATCTTAGGGACTTTGTTCCAAAGATATCAAAAGCCTTTCATCCTCTTCAAAAGATGTAAAAGAAAAATGCACCATCATGGGGACCAAAGCAGACAAAAGTATTGATTTATTTGAAGGAGATATTGCCACACCTTTCGCCTTTGCAGATCCCATCTACATGGAAACAGATATTGCAAACAGACGCTAGCGACAAATACTGGGCAACTATTCTTTTAGAAGAAATCAATGGTAAGTGTGGAATCTGTGCTTACAAAAGCGGGCGGTTCACCCAGGCGAAAATGCCTTATCATTCAACCTTCAAAGAAATTGGCAGTCAAATATTGAATTAAAAAATTCGAATTCCATCTTATTAGACATCATTTACTTGTTGAGATGGATACATACTCGTTTCCTCAAATGCTTAAATTCAAACAAAAGCAGATTCTACATCCACAGCTTTTGAGATGGGCGGAATGGCTTTCCGAGTACTCTTTTGATGCTAAGCATATTTCAGGGAAGAAGAATGTGCTTGCAAATTTTCTCTCCAGGCCCAAGCAACAAGTCTCTTCAATCAACATGTATGTGCGTAGAAATCCCTCGAAATCAAGAACATTTCGTGCAGTTCTAATGCTAGAAATTCAATGGAATTCTCACGAGTACCCTCTTGAGGTCCCACAACAGATTGAAGAAAATGTTCTTTCTGAAAATTTGAAGTATCACATGTGGCTAGATCATTATCACATTTTCAGCATCTACGGTATATTAATGTTAAGGCCAAATGGTCTTCACCTGGATTATCCATTCATTCATCCTTTGTGATGGTATCCTGATCATGAGTTGGTTCTTTTGGTGCCTGTTCAATCTATATATTATTGCTATTGAATTTCCCACAGACAAGATCATTTGAATCTTATCTAGAGATATTATGGGAGATTTTTTTAATCAGAAAGGCCTGACAGAAATGCTCACTTGGTTACAGCCTTTAGCAGCATGGCAAGAACAGTTCACAAGACAAAGGCGCATTGGCATAGCTAAACTTGAAAGACGCGCTATTGTGAGCTTCCATAGACCATGGGCTTTCTTTAGTCCAACTAGAGATTTGCGACAATACACTGCATCTTTAGGCACCACAACATTTAAGCCTAATGTCCAACAATAGATCCTTCGTGCTCACAGAACACTTCCCAGATCTATCTCACAGATCCATCATGAGTGCATAGAACTTCAGAGAGTTTTATGTGAAGAAAATCGTGAAATACCTGCTAAAATATGGTCATATCATCACACAAATCTCTCATGTGATAGACCCCAAATTCATCCTAGAACTACTCACGCCTTAGAAGAATTTAGGAAAAACCAGCCAAGTTCTTCTATGGACTCAGAAGACCCTTGGGGAGGTCCATTATCCCAAGACCCCTTCCGGGATATGCCATCCAACTGCTTCTCATGGCCTCAGCCGCAAATGCCTTCCATCTCAACTTGGCCGCCACAAGATGACCCTCGGACCCAATCACTATGGAAGATATCCTATCAAGAGAAAGATATATGGCAAAACAAGAAGTAAGAGAAGATAGTACCTTACTATCTAATGACCTAGACACAAGACGTAAGTGAAAGCTGGCTAAAATTGATTAGGAGGACTAAATTAGCAATTCATCAAAAGATTTACGACTAAATTGATTAAATTCAAAAGTTTAAGAACGAATTTACATTCATACAAATAGATTTAAGAATTATTTCGATAAATTTCCCAAATCTTTTGATATAACCTATGCTATCTAGTAAACCAATTATTTTCTTGCAACTGAGATCGCTAGGATTTATTTGTTATAATTTCCCCTTCTTCTTCTTTTTTGGTGTATGGTCTGTTGACGGGACAAGATTCTAGGGATTTGAATCATATAAGGTGGGCGCATGAGGTTTCGGCAGGTTTTGGCGGTCCAATTGGAGGCGTTTTCTCATGTAATGAGGGCAGAGTAATGATTCAGAAAATTGGCACTCCAAAATAAAAAGAATTGACTGGACCAAATTCCATCAGAACTACGCCCCACTCTGATCCCAATATCAGTGTGCCGCGTGTCCTCGAAGCTTCACTTATTTTGCCAAAAGTCAGAGATTTTAAAAATCACTTGTCAAAAAATATTATATCTCGCTTGAAATAATTATTCCATAAAAATATTTTCATTACCGATAACAATTAATATCTAAATATTTACATAAACGATAAACATATTTCCCCTTCACTTATTGATTTTGTTGTTTTTTGGACTCCTAACTTAAGTGGGAATGATTCAACAAAATCCGTGGAATGAATAAAACCCAATCTGATCGAAAGTAGATGCATCTATCCGATTAGGGCAAAGTTTTATTATCATGCCTGTTGTCAAGTTCGACCTGCCATCCAAAAGATAGGACATATCAAACTAATTGGACAAAACCCCGATCGGGTCGAAAGTAGACACATCTATCGGATTAGGGCAAAGCTTTGTTAACGTTCCCGTCATCAAGTTCGACCCGCAATCCGAAAGATAGGACACATCGAACCAACCAACCCGACCTGCATTACGGAATGCGTAAATTCTCGCGCGCCTGGCGAACATCGCAGTCGGTTCCGGATGTGGAATGAATTCGGGGCTTCCCAGTTTGACCAGCTTTGCCTGTTAATATATGTTATCCTTCGACTGCACACTTGTGCAGACATATATAGCATCAAAAGATTCACATGGAAGATTAAGTAAGTGTCGTGGATCACGTGGGATTCTGTAACTGGAGTACTTCTTCTAAATGCCTATCACATCGGATAATATGGGAGACAAATTACAAAAAGGAGCGAAGAATTTTTTCTTATTGAAAATATGCAAATATAACTAGAATAACAAACACATTCGATATTGTATTAAAGAATTACTGCATCTAAAGAAGCTGCATTATTTATTTATTTTAACTTATTAGGCAATTTATCAGGAGAATTATCAAAAAAACTTCTAAACCTATTGCAATTGTGTTAATTCGATACTAAACTTTTTATTTTTATCAATTTAGTCATAGAACTTTTGCATCTATGTTAATTTAGTTCTTTCGATCAATTTTGATTTGCTGACTTTGACGTGCAATTTTTAACAATATTTCAATATATTTTTGATTTTTTTCCTTTTATTTCTCTTTCTTTTTTCCCTTCCCTTTCTTCTTCTTCTTCTTCTTCCAACTGGTGATCAGCAAGAGACAATGACAGGTGAGGTCAGCTTTGCCTAGCGGTGAGATCGAGCCTCCCCAGATCGCCAACGAGGCAAGCCTCACCATGGTTAGGCGAGGCTGACCTTGCCTAGAACCGTTGAGGTTGTGCCTTGCTAGGGACGAGCAAGGTTGCCCTCACTAGAAGCAGACGGTGGTGAGCTTCGCCAAACGCCGATAAGGTCGACATCACCAGCCCTCACCTTTGGACCTACGTAACCGCTGGAGGAATAAGAAAGGGGAGAAAAAGAAAAGAAATAAGAAAAAAATTGAAAACTTATTCACGTTAGCGGCAACCATTCCTAAATTAGAGGAATAAACTAAATTAAAATAATAATATAATGTTTAAGATTGAATGGACATAAAAAAATATTATGACTAAATTGATACAATTGCAATGAGGTTAAGACTTTGGCCGGCCGATGCTAATATGGATAATTTTTAATAGTAATTTAATAGTTTTTTGAATTTTTATTTATTCTTTCTTTTTTTCCTTTCCTTTCTTTTTCCTCCAACCGACAACTTGCTAGAGATGAGGACCAGCGAGGTTGAGACTCCCCAAATCAACGAAAAGGCAAGCCTCACCATTACTAAGCAAGGCTGACCTCGCCTAGTGACTGCAAGGTCGTGCCTCACTAGTGGCTGGCTGAGGGAGGGGGTTGGGGATGAGCTTTGGCAGAGGCCGATGAGGTCGTCCTTGCCGAGGCTTGCCTCTTGTTGATCGTCGGACCTCAGTGACCAGCTGGAGGAAGAAAAAAAAAAGAAAAAGAATCAAATTTTGTTAAAAATTATCCACGTCAGCGCCGGCCACGCTACGTTAGCATCGACCGTGTCAAAATTGGATGGATGAGCTAAATTGCAGAAATTTTAAAATTGAATTTGCACAGTTGCAATGGAGTCAAGATTTTTTTTGGGCAATTTTCCCATAATTGATCTATTTCCGTATTATAGCCACGTGCTTTAATAATCAATAGTTATTAACGTGATCCCATATTTACCTTATTTAATTTTGAATTGGTAGTTATTGGAAGACCCAACGAGAGAGAAAGAGGTGTGGAAGAACATGTTTGATATATATATATATATATATATATATATATATATATATATATATATATATATTTTATGACCGAAATGTCTGGGTCAGTTTGCATGCAGCTCGACTATTACTCGGAGGACTAGCACCACAACTGCCAACCGCAACCTCCACTTAAGTCACGAAGCGCAAATTGAGATATTTGAACATGGGACTTAACAAGGAATGTTGCATCTCTTAACCAACTCGGCCATGCGTAGGTGGATTTTCTTTTTAACCTTCTTAATTTTGTAAATGTTAATTTTTTTACACTAATCAAAACTCGAGAGGAGTACTGTTTTGTAATTATTTCAGCTGATAAAACTCTAGAAGAAGCATGCCGGAAGATGGTTTCTATTTGACTAACGATTTTTATTTTTATTTTTATTTTCCGCTTGATTGGAGTCTGATGAAGCATTTTCCATTTTTGTTTTTGCAATTTTAAAATTATTTTTTGAGCATTTTGAGAAGTAGAAGATGTGTCGCCCACTGAGAATGAATAGCTGCACATTTTGGATTTCTTTGTGAATTTGAACATAGTCCCTTGTGTTGTAGTCACATAAATGATGGAGTAATTCCAAAAAAAAACCTCAAACTTTGATGTTGTCTCAAAAATATCTATAACTTTTTTTTGTTTCTTAAAAGACTTTTAACTTTTGATTTTGTACCAAAAAAAAATCTCAAACTTTGGTATTTGTCCCAAAAATATCTATAACTTTTTTTGTCTCCTAAAAAACCTCCAACTTTTAATTTTGTTTCAAATTTACCACAATTATTTAAAAAAAGAAGTGTTTCGCGCCGAGTTGAACAGAACCCATGATTATTCGACAAAGTTCAAAATGTACTTTCAATTGTTTCAAGGGGGAATGTTTGACACATTGCAGCTGCATTCATTCATTTCGAGACATAATTGAGTTACTCGAGATTCACATACAAATTTCAGTGAGAATAATATATTAACTAATTTTCTTCTTATACTTCAAATATTTATCGAAATTGTGATCATAAAAAAGCGTTGGGGGCAGCTTGATATCACAGATGTAGGATAGCACGATGGTCCTCGGTGGGAGGCTCGATTGACATTGAGGACTATCAACGGGTAAGGAGCCTATGATGAGGGTTGTTATTGTCTCGGGATAAGACCACACAATAGGGCGGTGGTTGAGAATTACTTGGAGTTTCGACAGAAACTAAATGGCCGACGTCGGGGTCGTCAGGAATTCTACGATATGGGTTTTGAGGGTTTTTGTGATTGGAATGGTAAATTTGGGATAAATTCAAAAATTGAAGGTTTTTTAGGAGACAAAAAAAAGTTATGGATATTTTTGAGACAAAAGCTATAATTGGAGGTTTTTTAGGAGGTAAAAAAAGTTGGGACAAAATATAAAGTTTGAGGTTTTTTTTTTGGATTGGCCCCATAAATGATAGATGAGTTATCCCATTACAGGTGAGCCGATGATATGCTCGATGCATGTATATCACGCGGCATCCATCGCATGGCTTTAATACTCTTTCACATCGAGATTATGATCCGCCATATAACCGAGAGGTCAAAAGTTGATCTCGGCAGACTCAATCTAGCTCTAGATCAGCAAAATCCCAATTACATCCACCCACACGTTATGCCGAGAGCTTGTGTTCAGAACAAAGAGAGTTTGTCATCTCAAATCTTCCTTCGACAAAGAGTCAAAGTGACAACACCACCTCCTCGTGCATGCATGTGGGATCAAAGACGCTCGATTTGAGAATGGTCCATCATAATTTTGTGGGCGGTGAACTTATTGCTGGCACTGAAGCCTTGAATGTTGTGATGCGTACGTTGCCCTAAAAGGGAGGAAACAAAGCCGAAATGCCTAGAAACCTTCCCGTGGCCGAGAGAGCACCACCGAGCGCTGTGGGGGCTAGGGCAACCAAGGTTCCGGTCACATAATCCAACTCGAAAGCATCTATAGTTTCATGTCTGGCAGGCTATCTCAGGTTGCTGACATGTTTTTTGGACTCTTTCGCACACTACGCAAAGCAATAATAAATATGGGGCAGTAATAATTGTACTTTCCCTTTCATATATTCATTGTGCCGCATTTGGTGCCCTTCGGTGTAAGTCACGCTACAATATACTTTTAATAAAAGCCCGTGGACGAAGATGCCTCCATTTTTTAGGACTAGTGACCTGTGATCTGCTTGGTGATGGAAACTTCGAGCCCCTGCTGAGGAAGATGATACCCATCAATATGGGTCGATAACCCATTTTTAACCTATAAATGGATTTTATATGGATTGTAAGTTTGTAAAGGATAGAATGAAAATTGGTACAAAATACTTAAGTTGAATCAGAAGAGCAAAAAATGAGTCATACACTTGGATCCATTTTCGATCCATGAGGACAACTTCCTTCTGCGAATTGCAAATGGGCCAAAGATCTCAAAGGCTTTGTTATTATTTTTAGTAATTTTTTAATTTTTTATTTTTATAAGTGAATGAAATAAATCAAAAAAGAAAAATATAATTAAAATTTTAAAAACTACCTTCGATCGAGGGTCGCCGCTGCCGCCAGTTGTTGGTTGCCGCCTCCTTCCCTCCACCGACCGCCGTCCACTGTTTGCTGGAGAAAAATGAAAATAAAATAAAATAAAAATTACTTTTCAAAAAACTTAAAAGATATTTTTAATGAAATATTTTTTAATAAAACATATTTTTAACAATAGAGTATTTTTAAATGTTTAATATTTATTGAAAAATATAAAAATTCTAAAAAAATAGAAAAATCTAAAAAGTTTTAAAAAAAGGAAAAGTTTTCATTAGATTTTTTATTGCATGGAAGTATTTTAGTAATATTATTTTCTTATAATATTAATATGGTTTGGTATGGGTCAAAACGAGTAGGGTATAGGTCAGTTGCAGGTCGGATCGGATATGGATCATTGAATTTGGGTCAAAACGGGTGAGACGGGTCAATGTGAGTCCGACCATACTCGACCCGACACTCCCATTTGACACTTCTAGATGATAATAAGTTAGGTTGCATGCGTGAAATTGCATAGAATTGAGTAACTCGAATGTTGGTGTATGTTATGAAGTACATCATTCGATTTGCTTTCAATCCGATGACTTAGGATGGGTTTGATTCAGCTTTTTTAACAAGTTTTGGGGAAATGCAAAATAGTTTAGCTAAAAAGGCTTTGGAAAATGCAAATACTGTTTGGTAAACTCTGCTTTGAAAAGCATTTTTGAGAGAAAAAGAATGTACTTTTGGGTGATTAAGTTAAGCTTTTTATTTTTTATTGGTTTAAAATTGAAAAAAGAAGTCTACAACTTTTTTAATTTATGTATTAACGACGATGTTAAAGATATATATTAACAAATTTATAAATAAAATTAATTTCTTTTTTTGCTAAAAATATTGAAAAGGAAAAAAATCACATTGAAAGAAATTCGATGCCCGATGCGATCGCGATTCGGTGACCCAGCATCTCTCATTCATGATTATGATGGACATAAAAATGATACAATCTAAAGTATATATTTTTTTGTATGTGTACATATGCATAAATTAGGAGTTTTTTTATCCATAATGTGGTAATTTTTTTAATCAATTCACCTATATTTTAAAAAAATTACCAATATAGAGCATGTGCGCCTCTTCTAAGAGACGCACATATTCATTTTTTTTAGCAGCACATTTCACTTTTTTATTTTTTATTTTTAGTAACAGTTACTTATAACATTTATATTTATACAACTTTATAAATATAACATTTTTTTCTTTTTAAACCTTCTTTTTATAATGTAATTATCAATAATAAATTTTAAAATTTTATGAAGACATATAATTAATAAATAATTTAATATTTATGTAATTAATTATTTTAGTATGTGAATAATTAACATATAATAATAGATAAAATTGCTAAAAAAATAAAAAAGCAAAATGCATAAAATAAAATTGCAGATACATAATGATGAAATATTCAGATTAAAAAAAAAGTGCAATAGTAGATAACAATCCATGAATTGAAAAAAAATCCGGAACCAATCCATGAAATTATGCTGTTCCGCAACCGAGTTGTCTCCGTCATTCGGTAGGTCTAGTATTGCATTGTTTATTTGACAGATTTTTTTTTTTTTCAGTTCATGGATTGAAAAGTACCATCCACAACCGGGTTGTCCACTAGCGTGAGTTCAATGAGAAGTTGTTATATGAGAAAGCATTAATCATATATCGAACTTTACGATTGTGAATTTTTGGATTTCGATTTCCAGTACAACTTTACAAGAACTTACTCGAAGATTGAATGAATTGTTTGCCGATTTTTTTTTTAGTTCATGAATTGTTATCTACTATTGCAATTTCTTTTAATCTGGATATTTCATTTTTATGTATCTTACCAATTTTTTATGCATTTTTTCTTTTATTTTATTTTTGCAATTTTATCTATTATTTTGTCTATATCTATTAATTATTCACATACTAAACAAATCAATTACATAAATATTAAATTATTTATTAATTATATGTCTTCATAAAATTTTAAAATTAATTATTAATAATTACGTTATAAAAAGAAGGTTTAAAACGGAAAAAATGTTATATATATAAAGTTGTATAAATATAAACGTTATAAATAAACGTTATTATAAATATAAAATATAAAACAAAAATAAAAAATAAAATGTGCCACTAAAAAAACGAAGATGTGCGCCTCTTCCTATATTGTATTTTTTTTTAAATTTACGTAAATTGTAATTTTTTTTAACCGTATTATGAAAAATCCCATAAATTAGTTGAATAGAAAAATTCATTAATCCACTTAGGCTGCGCATGATAACCATTGTGATTTCGAAAATCGATTCTAATTAAAATAATTTTTTTATTTTGTTCCTGGATGAGTGTTGGAGAATTAGAACGTGTTTGATAACTGCACAAAATTTCTATTTTAACAAATGATTCTTTTCTTATTTTTTTCATTTAAGTCAAATAACTATGTAGTTAATTTATAAAATTTCATAATAAATTGAAGACTAATTTTCAATGCATGCTAAAATAGTTTTAAATATATTATTTTTTAGCATGTCATGAATGAAATATAAATTTTAATATATAATGTTTAAAGTTTGATGTAGCATGGGACATACTTCGATATTAAGGACTCATTTTTCTTTAAATGTTGCATTGTCTAAATACATAGGAACATCTTGTGACGCACGACTACGAGTACGCACGTTGGATGCTCTCGTCTTCTGCATTACTCTTTGTAGGAGAGTGAAATCTATGAAATATAGGCCCAACTTTATGAAAATAAGGTCACACTAGCCTAATCTAAGCCTTTTTCTATTTAATGGAATTTTCTAAATTTTTTTGTTATTTTTTAAACATTTTCTATTTTTTATTTTATTTTATTTTATCTTTATTAGATAGATGGGAAAATGATGAGAAAACTACAAGAAAAAAGTGAAAGATATGAGACTTCAATTTGTTTTGTTATCGTCAAAAGTGATTGTTTTCTAGAAGCAACTTTTTTTTGCTTCTGGATTTTACTCTAAAATTGATTTTGATTCTCCAAAACTGATTCTGGGAACAAAATTAGAATTAGAATTATTTGCGTTACCAAACAACATTCTAATTTTTTTACTATTCTTGGGATGAGAATTAGAGAATTATCATGGTTACCATGCAGGTACTTAAAAGCTATCTCACCCAACTTTAAAAAGTTATCTATGGAAACACAGAAGAAGAAAAGAAAAACGGGGGCAAAAACCCAAATAGTGTTCGATATTACACTAGTGATCCACTCGGGAGCAGCAACTTCGTCAAGAGGTTGAAGATGATGATGCTGCTCCAAAAGGCTAAAAAGATCATGCCTTGTACATGTTTCCAACCAAAGACATTGCAAGAGATAGCCATCAAGATTATGGCAGCCTCTTCTTCTTCCCGCAACCTCCACCTCATCTCGCCTGTCGTTGCTCTGTTTCTATTGGCTCTATTTTCACAGCATGATTTACCGATCGCTGCTTCACCATATCCGCTAGCCCTCTTTAGATTCTGTCATCGTCGTCGTCGTTAGCAGTGGGGGTGCTCTTGAAGCTCTTCTTGTCCTTGCCCAGCAGTCCCCTGCGCTTCTCTTGTACTTGATCCCACACTCATTACACACTGACTGCTAAGGAACACAGAGCATCAACCAAATTAGGAATCGAACAGCGATGAACTACAAAAATTGCGGAAGCAGGAGTAGCGTGAATGAAGGTAAAGAGAGAGTGAAGTGTTACGGGCCGACAGATTTCAGTTACGGAATTAGTCCATGCGGCATTTGGCAAGCCACGCCAAGCCAGCCTTTTCCCATAAAACACATTGGATCATACTACACTCTGCTTAGCTTGAGCATCTATTAAATCGAGTGAGACTAGTAGAACCCTTTAAGTACAACAACTGGTTTCAGTCTATCATGATATCGTCAGAAGAGTCACATTAGCTCTTGATCAGTTTGTACACAGGAGGCCAAACCCGCTTTCAGAGCTCCTAAGGAATATATCCTGTTTAATCCTAGAATTCCTGGTACAAACTAATCGTCAACCCCCTGACCCAGTTGTCCCTTTTCCCTCTACAACGCCTACTCTTCATGATGATACCTCAAGTTTCACCTACAAGGGAACCCGAGCACGGGAGAACTTAACCATATGGGACACCAAACTCTCGGACCGTGTCATTCTCCCCAAGTCAATCCGCAAACGCCCTCATTGCGGGTTGTTTTGTCACTTCCCTGCGTTACTCGCTCAACAGAACAACAACACTCCAATGGTTGCTTCCCTCGATCAAACTGTTTGCGAATCTCCAGTCACTTATACGTCCGTCGACAAGTATGGCATCCCATGCCAACTGCACACCCTCAGTAGCACTTTCTTTCGCCTACTAGGCTCCTTCTGACCTCAGTAAACCAATAGAGGTTCCCCCCTTAGATGAAACATGGTAGGGGACCCTTCTTCATATGCAGGATCGTTATCCCATTCGGTGAGCAATTTGATTCCGCCCTATGCATCCATTGGCATCCTTGAAGCTAGACGAGAGCCACACCTTGTTTGAGCCCTCTTGGCACGAGCGATCACTCTCCACCCTCAAAGGACTAGGAAGACCACAGGATTTCCTTGAATCACTCACCTACTGGAGGGATCCTGCTTTGATACCGTTTGTCACGGGCCAACAGATTTTAATTGTGAAATTAGCCCTACGACGTTTGGTAAGCCACGCCAAGTCAGCCTTTCCCCATAAAACATATTGGCTCATACCACGCTCCACTTAACTTAGACATCCGTTATACCAAGTAAGACGAGTAAAACACTTTAAGCACAACAACTGGTTTCAGCCTGCCATGAGCTCATCAGGAGAGCAACATCAGCTCCCGACGAGTTTGTACACGGAAGGCCAAACCCGCCTTCAGAGCTTCTAAGGAATGTATCATGTTTAATCATAGAACTCCTAGTACAACCCAATCTGGCACAATCTCCTAACCTAGTTATCTTTTTCCCCACTACAACGCCTACTCCTCATGATGACACCCCATGCTTCACTCATGAGGGAACTTGAGCACGGGAGAACTTACCCATTAGGGACATAGAACTCCCAAACCATGTCAGAAGCATAGATCTAGGGTTGTGTTCTTTAAAAAGGGCAAAAATGAACTCTTACTAAATTTTTTAGGGCAAAATAGACAATTGAGTAATCTTCATTAATTGGGGCTTTAGTATTCCCAATGCTAAATTTCATCACAAAACCCTTTCAAAATAGTCGCCAAACACCCAGCATTTTCCCTAATCGGTTTTGCAGTCCCAAGGAGCTTTGATAATGCTGAATCAAATCCACACTTAATCTTTTGGAGAGCATCTCTTCCACTAAAATGTTTAGTTGGATATGGTTTATGTTAGAACCAAGCGAAAAAATTATAACGAAATAAGGGAAGAAAGAGAAATCAAGACACAAATTTTTATCATGGTTTAGCCTTAAACTAGGATTACTATATCCAGCAGATAAGTTCGCTATAATTAATACCCAACACCTCTCTGTTGCAACTCTCAATTACAAGATAAATAGATTAATATATAAAAATAGCTATTCATAAAGGACCAAACTATCAATAAAATATGAGCTCAAACTACAAAATTCGTCTGGCATTCAAGAGACGCTGATCCCTTGAGACCCTAGTTCGGTCGACTTCCTTGGACCCTCTGTCCGTTCAATGGGAAGCGGGATTCCATACTTTTCTATCGATGGGCACATGACTGCACTCAACAATTTCTTCCACTGACGAGGTATTTAATTTTTTGCATTGTGATTCTTAATATGAGTGGCATCATAGTGATGGTTTGATGAGATTTGTCTCCCTTTCACCGGTACATGCACTGTCCCAAACGATTTGTTTAACTTTTCACGAACAAGTCCGCACTAACGTCAGAATCTTCGGGAGGCGACCTTTTTCATAGATATGACAATAGAAATGCTCTTCTCTCTCCCCTTTTCCCTTGTTAAGGAATTCCCTCTAACACTATGGGCCACGGTGGTTCTTTACCAAGTCCCTGCGATCACGTCCTTTCCGTTTCCCTCTGTAGTACCTTCTTGTGATTATCGAAAGAATTGCCGTGTGCAACTGAAGACTCGGCCGTTTATATGTGTTTGAAACGCACTAGGCAAGTTGTGTTGGAAGTGTCCCACGTCGAAGAATTAGTGTGGTGTCTAATGGATTTGCAACTCATTGATTTAAACATTTGAATGAAGGTGAGTCCGACTAGAAAAATAGACAGATTCAAACTCAGGCTCTCTTTGGGTGATCTTCCCGATTAGTATCGATTTCTGTACCCGTGTATCCCGTCCATTTCCGAAACTGACGAAAAACTCCTCTTCTTTTTACCAAATTCTGCCCGCAGAATCTCATGGAATGGCCATGATCCAACAAAGGCTTGGGTTCACTTCACTATCACCGAAAGTGGAGCTTGCCGGTCGATGATAATGGGACATACAGAAAACGCACACGTCGTGAACAGCGGTGCACGAAGGAGAGGTATTGGATTCTTTGTCACCAAATCGAACATGACCACGTTTCCGAGTGCACTTTTTCTAGAGGGAGCTTTCTTTTGTCTGGACATCATCAAACTTTCGTGTCGTGGATGAAAGTGATCACCCCCCGATTATCAAAAGGCGGAGGAGGGTCAATCCAAGTTTTGGAGGACCAACATCGGATTCTTTTGTGAAATTGCACCTCGCCAGCACATTCCATAGCCAAATTTGGCAATGGATTAGCAGAAATTATTCGGTGAGTATGTTACATGTACCAAATTAAATTTGGTAGGTTCCCCCAAATTCAACAATCCATATTCGACGTACTCACTCCGTTCATTGAACGCTCGCTTGGCTTTATGGATATGGGTAATCTTTGAATTTATATACGCCTCCACGTGTTCCCTCGTCGTGAGCATCAAACGATCAATACTATATATGCCCATGCCTCTTGTTAATATGTACTAGCCAAAAAACATTATAAAGAACCAAATAATCAAACATTGCAGGTATGGCCCAAAAAAAAAAAACTGACATTTGAAAATTTTGCGAAATCACCTTATTCTAAAAAATTTGAATTATTAACAGTATGAAGATATGTAAAAGAGAAAATATTTCGAGACTCGAATTTGTTTTTGGTAAGGAGATTAAGTTGTATATAAAATGTAATTTTTTACCTGGAAGAATAGTTATAAAACAACTAAGTGTTAAATTGTTAATGCATATGGAAAGAATTTCAACAAGGATTATGATATTTTAAAAGTAAAGGGTTCTCTTTACTTTGCATAATCTTGTGGAGATAGGTTTTATTGACGTCACAGCAAAATGAACAAAATCACATGTCACTAATTAAGAAAGTTGTTAACTAATGATCCGTTTGTTTCGAGAAAAACGAATAATTTGAAAAATACTTTTTCTAAGAATGATAGTTTGGGTCGCTTCCAAACAAGAATGAGTGAAATCATTTTCATGGACGATGAAAATAATTTACACATAATCTGTTATCCATAAATATTTTTTTTTTCATTGGCTATTTATCTCAAACGATACAAGCGATCATGTTTAGAAAAAATATTTTTGGAATTATCCCTTTTTCAACGTAACAAACGGAGCCTTAGAGGGATCTCACGAGGCCACCATCCATGCGACGGAAAGATACTTCGAATAACGTTTTGAGTTATAGTATTGTAAACGGGAAAGCCTTCATAGGAAGTTTCTTTGCCTCGCGCTCTTGATCAAATAAGACTTTTTTTTTTTGGTCAAAGAGGAAATAAGGCTTAGTTATAAGTTTCTTATCTCATTCTCTAATTAGTCATAAACCTATAGTGCGATTATAAATTCAGTCTTAAAGGGCTATGTGAAAAGGTTTATAACTAAAACGATAAATAACACACCATCACGTTAGAGATTTCCGGTGAAAATTGTCCCAGAAGACTCAATTAGAATTCTGCAAAAATATTTAAAGCTAAATTGACAAAATTAAAAAAAAAATGTAGGATTGAACAAGCATCTGCACAAATATGTTTTGCACTGATCGAGTAATTTTCCCTATCATTCCCCTCAGCTTAGGACTCTGGGTGCGCCACCGAATCTTTGCATCCTTAATTACTCTCAGCCTCCATTGAAATTCGATTTCGCGTTAAGTTCTTAACTGTGTAATCAATTTCACCGAATCCCACGTGCTATAATATTTCAGTCAAACGCTTCATGTGAGTATTTTTGTGGAATGTTGAAAGACAAACCAGATCAATTGGGCAGGCATGGACCGGCCGAGTAGGGCAGCAAGCCTTTCTAAAGTTGTCCGGGTTCGTTCGTAGATAATATGAAATTTTTATACAGATCTAGCCAATTGCCTTTAGGCGGAGTTCATGTTGAGCCTTGTCAAAGACATGAAATTTTTTATACAGAGTTTGCGTATTGTGATTGGTTCTGTCTGCTGCCGCGACGCTCATCAGGCATCAGATAAAGCATATGTCCAATCTAGCAAGGAGTTGGGTGACAAAGAGGGACACATCGCTCATGCGCTAACTAGGCTCAACCAGATCTAATTGGCCCAACCATCATTTGATGTCTCGACTCTTCGAGCCTACATACGTATGCCGTTTTTGGCCGCAAAGCATATCTTATAATTGTCCCCTGTCCAATGTATTTAAGGCAAAAGTTGTACATGGAGCTGGCCGGTTTTTATTCCTCGGATACCTGTTGCTGCGGAGAAAGCGAAGACCAGACAGTGTTCTTGTCATCGTTATGCAGCTTGGCCTCTCGTAAGAGCACGAAGTATCTTCTCTTCGCACCTTCATGTCTCAGCTAAAGTTGACGTTTTAGCCGACATGAGACCCAGTTTGTCCCAAGAGCTGCAAGAATCTAACAGAGGAACCTCGTACCCGAACTTTGAGGAGCAACGCGCCCTCTCCAGCCCAGTCCCGGACCAAAGAGCTCGACCAAGTTGGTCTCTCCTCATAAGGAAGCACCTCGAACAGGGCACGCCGAGGGAAGCAATTCACGTGTATAAAAACTTTCGTTGCAAGGGAAGCTACACTTTAGGTCTTGTTGCTTTGGTAGCCAAAGCTTGCGCTTCTCTCGCATTGCTTGGTCCTGCGAAATCTTTGCACGCTGAATCTGTCAAGTTCGGGTCTGATCACGACGTCGTAGTGGGTACCTCGCTGGTTGGTTTGTATACCAAGTGTGGTAATATCGGCGATGCGCGTAGGATGTTTGACTTAATGCCCCAAAGAAATGTTGTGACGTGGAACGCTATGCTCGGTGGGTATTTGAGAAATGAAGATACAAAGTCAGCTTCATGTTTGTTTGAACAGATGCCAACACGAAGCCAAGTGACGTGGATCGAGATGATTGATGGGTTTGCTAAGAACAGAGATACTATGACTGCTAGGAGGCTCTTTGATCAGGTTCCCCAGGAGATGAGGAATGTAGTTACGTGGACTGTAATGGTGGATGGATACTCGAGCAATGGAAAGATGGAATCAGCAAGGGAGATCTTTGAAGATATGCCAGAAAGAAATTTCTTTGTGTGGTCATCAATGATCTCTGGGTATTGCAAGAGAGGTGATGTCAAGGAAGCTGAGGCGATTTTTGACAGAATTCCAGTAAAAAACTTGGTGAACTGGAATGCATTGATTTCTGGATATGCCCAGAACGGATTTTCTGACAAAGCATTGCAAGCATTTAGCCGAATGCAAGCTGAAGGATTAGAGCCTGATGAGGTTACTGTGGTCAGTGCCCTATCAGCCTGTGGTCAGTCCGGATCATTGGATGTTGGTAAGAAAATCCATGATATGATAAAGGAGAAGGGAATTAATCTTAACCAATTTGTCTTGAATGCGCTGGTTGACATGTATGCCAAATGCGGGGATATAACTAAAGCAAGATCAATTTTTGATGGGATGCCCGAGAAAAACTGTGCTTGTTGGAACTCCATGATTTCAGGTTTTGCCGTTCATGGGCAATGCAAAGAAGCTCTTGAGTTTTTCTTGAAAATGGAAGGCTCAGGTCAGAAACCGGATGAAGTAACATTTCTCATTGTATTATCGGCATGTGCTCATGGTGGTTTTGTGGATGAAGGCTTGGAAATCTTCTCAAAGATGGATAAATGCAACCTACTAGTCAGGGTCAAGCATTATGGCTGCTTGGTTGATTTATTAGGGAGGGCTGGAAGATTGGAAGAAGCTTTTAAGCTAATCAAGAGAATGCCCGTGGAACCAAATGATGCAGTCTGGGGTGCTTTGCTTGGAGCATGCAGAATCCACTCAAATCTGGAGATGGCAGAGGATGTCCTGAAGGACATTGGAACACTTCATTTTGATGAGGATTCCCCAGATGACTCTCATTATGTGCTACTGTCAAACATTTATGCTGCTTCTGATAGATGGGAGAAGGCCGAGAGGGTGAGATTAGGCATGGGATACAAAGGGTTTCAGAAAGTGCCAGGATACAGTTCTGCGATGGTTGCTGGCTGTGAAGGCTGGTGACTGTGAAGGCTGGTGATTGTGAAGGCCAGTTTTTCCTCCCACAGTTTTTTATTCCATGTTATATAATGTTCAGAGGGGTTAGTGGGGAACTAGCAGTGTTTGATGATCTCGAGGTTTACTCGCCTAAGTGGCGTTTACTCAAGGAAAAAATATCATGTCATACTGGACAATATGCTGAGACTAAATTTCTACGGTGCTGACAGTGGTGAAGTCTATTAACTACCGTGCTTTCAAGTCAAAACACCAGGCCCAACTACGGGGTAGCAGATATTCATGGGGTTGAAACGAAGAGATGAGAATTATTGTCTTTAGCCATGGGCATAGTGCTAAAGCTACCCTACATCAGGCTTCCAAAAACTAGGAAGAGGCATTCTAGTACTTGCATTGTGCTGCCTGTTGCTCCCATAGATATATGTAGAAAAAAAAAAGGTCCCCATTGTTCATACGAATTAGGAACATTCATCAAATCTTATCCTCTACGTTGAAAAGCAACTGAAGCTCGATATAATGAGTTTGCATTAGCAAGCTCTGGACATTGGGGAAAGGAAGCGCAAAGTCTCTGAACATCAGAGCCATGTCAGCGGACCTGGATCGGAACCACTGCAGATAACTACTGGACAATTTCTTCCAAGAGATTTTTGCCAGAGAAAAATTTCCATTTCAAATTCGTCATTTTTTATTACCTCAGTATGTAAAAATCACGATGTTGCTGCCTTTTATAGTGGCCACAAGTCTCTTACAAAATCATAGAGAAAGGGTGACTTCCACAGAATATCCAAGAAGAGCACATCTCAGTTATACGACACGAAATGAATCTGCTATCCTTTTTAAATCAGTGTAGTGCCTCTTCCACTGAAGACCTGCGAGGGTCAAGATTCATCCAAGCAATTAAAATTTTCCCTATGTAATGCGGCATGTGATGAGATGTGGAATTCCATACCATTTGCAGTCACATTGAACAGGTAAAGGCGATTTCCAGCTGCTGTTGCTGTTATAAGACAATGCGGTGGCTCCAATTCAAATTGGTAATATGTCCTTCCAGAATGTACTGCCACGCTCATATTCATGACTTTTCCTTCTACGTTCTCTCCAATAACTTCTGGCCCAAATGCACTTATCACTTTGTCTGGAGGTCCGATTAATTCAATTCTTACATCCTCGCCTAGATCTGCATTGTAAAGATTTTATGCGAGTGCATTATGTTTAGCTACACTTGGAATAGTCATGGACTCATAGCATCCACCAATCCAATTTAACATTCAACTGGAGTAATAACGTCCTTCCATTGTTCAGGACCTCATGAAACCAAGTAAGCAACTACAAGAGGCAGAATGCAACCAGAAACAAGCAAAGTTCTGGGTAGCTCACCATCTGCAAATCGGCGAACAGGAGCAACAATGACAAACAGACGTCCTTCCTTAGGACTGGCAAATCTTAAGTCTATCTCTGTGCCACCCAGATCAGCAATTGATACCGGAACCTGTGATTTATAGATTAGTCACTTTCACGATTGGTGGCCAAAGGGAAAGCTTGTTCTTGTTCAGAAAAGCAAATGGGTGAAGTATTATGTTGACCGGGAAAAACGAAGGGAAATTACAAATTCCCAAAAACTAACTCTGGAGTTCGATGGGGAAATTTTATTCATGTTAATTCTTTCACTCTTTCATTTCTTGTCTTCTTTCTCCTTTCTCTCTTTCCCCTCGTTGAGTTTTGTTGTTTTGTATCAGAATTATGTTATGCAAGCAAATGGAAAGTGAGGATAGTGTTAATTTATGAGCACCTCGTCCCAGTCTTCAGGCACTGCGAAGGCATATGGGATGATAGGACTCCATCCGACACCATGGCCTCCTGATTTGTCCTCTGGTCTGCGATATGTCCTCCAGCCTGTCTGAGCACAAGCTTCTCTTATTATAAGTGATTTTCTTGTTAATATCACAGGAACAAGTAGAAATATCGAATTGCAGCTCAAAGCATGTAGTTTCTTGACTTAAACTTCAGAGAGAAGGATCAATTGTTAGCGGCATGGATTGAAGAGTCAAGCTTATAATACCATTAGGGCTAAAAGACAAAAAGAGCAGGTGAGCATTTCCTTTCATTTTGGCCAATTCATAGACGGTAACTGTTGGCGACTGACTGAACTATAGACCTCAAACCCATCTCTGAAAATATGTTTTCAATCAATCCATTAGCTGATCAAGATCTGGCTAGTGCATAAGTGTAGCACAACACAGCTAGTATAATGAGAAAACCAACCTTTTTCATCAGGTTCAGACAAACCCGGTATTCTCCCAGCGAGAATGCCCTGTTTCACCACGGCTACTCCCTCACCTGAGAACCCCAACGCACCAGTTGATGAAACCAAACACGCCCCTGAAACTAAAGCCAGTCTTCTTGTCAAACCTCCATTTCCGCCGAACCTGTCTTCTTCTTTGCTGGTCAAACCGGTTTCCGCCAGATTCCCGTTAGCTTTTGCTCTTGAGTGCCTGTCATCAACCGGATAATCACAAACAATATGCAGAGGAGTGGTAGTTTGCAGGTTAACTTTCCATGGGAGTCTGCAACTGCTTATCAGCGTTGTAGCCATTTCCTCTACACAGCTCGAACAGCAAAGAGATTACGGGAAAATTACTGGCAAATTACTTGCTTGACGGTGGATTTGATGGCTAGGGACTAATGAATGTCGAGT
Organism: Rhodomyrtus tomentosa; assembly: GCA_028455895.1. Taxonomy (NCBI): domain Eukaryota; kingdom Viridiplantae; phylum Streptophyta; class Magnoliopsida; order Myrtales; family Myrtaceae; genus Rhodomyrtus; species Rhodomyrtus tomentosa. Next base: position 44,747,622 of record JAPCWY010000001.1, read on the forward strand.
TATAGCCTATAGGTCGAAAGAAATGAGGAGAGGTTGTTCCGGTAATGAAGCTGAGCTCTATTGCTTATTGGACATGTAAAGCGTGGCGTAGGAGGGAGGAGAGTTTGTCGTTTAGATTTTATGTGGACGTGGTCGGCACTCGGCTGCTTCCCAAGTATGTACGGGTTCTTTATTACTGGTTGTGAGCTGCTGACTTGACACGTGGGTGTTGTCTACTGCCGAGTTATTCTTCCGCGCCTATGATTTCTGTGAGCTCGAAGTATGTGAGCTGTTGGATCGTTAGGTCCCACAAAATTCCGCGGATCGATATGTGACAGCTCGGCGCACTTGAGCTTGGCCAAAGGGTTGACGGTAGGCCTGGCGGACAGGTAACTACCAAGTCTACCATTCGAGAAGGTGCTATGTTGGTGAGGGTAGGGGATGACCGGCCGGGTCCCCGAGCCTCGGTCCGGGGCTTAGCCATTGTCGGATTTCCGTGGCCTCGTTTCGTGCAACCCTAAAATAATATATATATATGCGCGCGCTCTTTTAGCTTTTTTTTTTTTTTAAAAAAAATTTAGTCTAATTAAATTTTTATTTTTTATTTATTAGCAATTTTTGAACTTTTATATTGTTTTATTACTGAATGGATTTCGACAAGTCATGTCAGTTTCATATATTAATAGAAAAATATCGCATTGGATTTTCGACTAAACAGATTAGAGTTCACTTAAGTGATCATTTTTCAAAAATATTGACACTTAAGTAATTCGACGTAAACTTTTGGCACTAAATTTAGTCTCATACTTGACATTTCTAGTATACTTCTTCTTTTAAACTCATTTACAAAACGCAAGTGACGCATGTAATGCGCATTAATTTTAACATGCATTGTGGTTAAACATTCTTATCTATTTCGTCATAATAACTATTTGATAGTCTATCCATCAATATGGAACGTTGATGTACTAGTTCTTTTTTAGAAAGTCCTAAACATATTACAATTTGGCTCAATACCCTAAACAATCTTTAACTTTAGCATTTGTGATAATTATATTCAAAACTTTTTTTATCCTATAAAAAACATCAAACATTTACTTTTGGCTCAATTTTAGCAAAAACTTTTACTTTGTCCCAATTTTATTTGCCTGGTATCAAAAAAATCCTTAGCCTTTTCTTTTGTATCAATTCTACTCAAAACTTTTATTTTTGTTCCGATATTATCGGCCTAGTACCAAAAAAATCCTCAAATTTTATTTTTATTTCAATTTTACTATTGTTAGCCTTCTGTCTATAATCATCGTTAGTTAATCTTACATGACGTTGTCATGTCATTAATGAATTACACATCAGCAAAGCGGACATGAAAAAATTTCAAAATTCTCTTCTATTTTTTGCTACCCATATATATATTGTTTAGATATATATATATATATAGTCACTAAAGATGACGCATTTCGTATTATTTTCGGCACTCAACAGTCTAAAGAACGTCTAGATATGGAGATATTCTGACGAACTTTTTAAAATCTCGTCGTCTCTGAATCTATTGTTTCTAAATTTCGAAAGTTCATTGGTAAATTTGATAAGAAAATTCGAGTCACGTAAGATTAACTAAATGTGATTATAAATAAAAGGATGACGGTGGTAGAATTGTGATAAAAATAAAAGTTAAATATTTTTTTAGTACTAGGCCAGTAAAATTGGGACAAAAGTAAAAGTTTTGGGTAGAATTGGGACAAAATTAAACGTTGAGGGCTTTTTTGGTACTAGGTCGGTAAAATTGGGAGAAAATTAAAAGTTTTGGATAGAATTGGGACAAAAGTAAAAGTTTAGGATTTTTATGAGACGAAAAAAGTTGCATTAACACCGGCTGGTGGCCAAGATGGTTTGCGCTCAGCTCCTTTCACGAGAGGTCCTGGGTTCAAAACTCCTTGGTGCCAGTGTCGTACCTGGGGACTGTGGTGGTGGGGTCCTGCAGTTTACCCCCGAGGACTAGTCGTGCTTCACCGCTGGTTTGAGCGCAAGCTCGCCGGCCGCGCGGACACCTCGGTTATCAAAAAAAAAAAAGTTGCATTAATGCACCGATCCATCAGAGTTCCGAAGTTAAGCGTGCTTGGGCGAGAGCAGTACTAGGATGGGTGACCTCTTGGGAATTCCTCATGTTGCGCCCCTCATTTTTCCTTACAAAAAAAAAAGTTTGGTGCACGCAAGTTGGCCCGGACACCTTGGTTATAAAAAAAAGTTTTGGATATAATTGACACAAATACTACAATTGAAGTTTTTTTTTTGGCATTAGGCTATTACAATCGTGTTAATTCAATCATTTTTTTTTTTGTAAATTTAGTCTTAAACTTTTTGGGCTTATTCAGTCCATCTACCCACTTTGGGCCAAAAAATGCTAACTTGATTGTTTGTAGGTCTACGTGGTGATATCGGCGTTGACGTAGATACTTTTTTATAATATTTTTCACTGTATTTTCTTTTTTATTTTATGTTTTTTCCATTATGTCTGGCAAGGTCGCTGATGACCTTCTCCGGCTAAGGGAAACTCAACCTTTCCATCGTCGGACAAGATTGACCTTGTCTAAGGTTGGTGAAGGCAAAAAGGGAAAAGGAAAAATGAAAAGAAAAAAAAAAGAAAGTGAAGAAGGAAAATAGAAGAAAAGGAAATAAAAAATAGTATATAAAAATTCAAAAAATATTAAAATATTATAAAAAAATTGTCCACATTAGCGCAAAACATCATATGGCATGATTGGCGCCCATATTAGCAATTTTCAGCTAAAATTGACCGAATAGATCTAATTGACGAAATTTGAAAATATTTAGGATTGAAATGACAGAATTAAAATATTTATGATTGAATTGACAGAACTGCAATATATTTATGACATTTTGGATAATTTCCCCCCCCCCTCCTCCTCAAAATCTCGTTCAACAACTTTGCATCACACTTGCCGATCGAGACGTGGGGAAGCGAGGGGTACAAGGACTTGTTGAACTTGGTGCATTGGCTGTGGAGAGGAATGCGAGAATTCGAAGAAAAGTTCATGAGGAAGGTTCGAGGTGACTCCATTTCTCGATGAACTGTGAGTCGTTTCGAGATGTCGGAGACATGGTGAGAGGAGGTATGGAATTCAACGGATGTTCCGGGTTGTGTGGATCAAATTTGTAAGAGATTGATCCCGGAGAGAGTGTGAGTTAGCGTGGATGAGCGTGGCAATTCGACTCATTCACGGATTTGGCGGTGTCGGCGGGCATGACCGATGGCGAGGGGGTTAGAAAGCTTGGGTGACGTTGTGTGAAAGAGGACGTGGCCTCGTTCGAGCGTGACCGAGAGTTGCTTGAATTCGCTTCTTCTAGTTGACTGACTCATGTTTGCTCATGTATTCGATAAAGAAATGCTCCTTGGTTGCATATGTTTTTATAGGTGGCAACGATTGATTTTATTAGGATGGGGCGTTTATTTGGATAAACTCTATTTTGATTAAACGTATGAATATAATAAGATCGCTTAATTACGGGGTTCACTTACCTCACTTTTGACAGCAAACCATGGTACCCTAGACGAAGGGTGCGCAAAAATTTGACTTACCTGATTTTTCTTTTATGAAAGGTCAAAAAAGAAAAATATGCGTGCACCCGCTTGGCCTATCCATGTACACTCGGTGCGCATGGCGGCACTTTTGCTCTGAAAATCTATTTCTAAAGATAAATGATTTTTTTATTTTACATTTTCAAGTGACTCCAAAACTATTTACGGGGCAAAAAAAGCTCTCGAAATGTTGTTATAAGCGCCCTCAATGACCACTTTTATGTCTACAAGAAGGCACTTTTTAACGAAATCCGTTTAATTAACCCTTATTATAAACGCCAAACGGCACGGTACGTGGGTGAGATATAAGATGAAAAATTTGGCAGAGACGCATAACTTCTAAAAATCCTAATAAAATCATAAATTTTTTTTTTAAAGTGTCACGATCTTTTTCAAAGACGACAGGCAGCTTCTATTTTTTATCAAATACAACCATCAACATGTTTGTTCATGACATTTATAAGCAAAAAAGAATTCCGTCGAATTTTATTACCTCATCCAATTCTGAAAAACTGTATATAGAGCCACGTATCGTAAAGATTTATAGATATTTTGTGGGAAAAGTCAGAAGTGCAAGAGGACAAAGTGGGAAAAGTCCATTCCAGACACGCCCATGAATGGCTGACATGGCAAAGGTTCGACAATTTTTGGATCATATGAGTCGTGTGGAATACCGAAAATGCCCATCTATGTATATTCGAATGAGAGGGAATAATGTATTACCAGTATAAATAGATAAGGCCCAAGCCCAATAACCTCCCCAGTACGATAAGGCCAATAACAACCTCTGCTAATCATAAAAAGCCCAACACCAAAACACCGACTCGATTCATGATTTTTCACCCTTCAACAGAAAATGTAACGCATTTACCAATTCTAGGGTTCATAAAAAATCCTGGCAAATCCCCCCACTGAGTGATACCCAACTCCTTCAGAGCCTTATATATTTGATTGAATCACTCTTACGTTTTCCCCCCTTCGATCGATACGTTACTTCCCCCGTTGTTAATCCAATCCTTCCCCGGCCATGGCGCGTCGCAGAGACGAGGAAGACGACGAAATGGAGCCCGAAGAGGAGGAAGACTACGAGGACAGGGAGGTCCTGGACGACGAGGAAGAGGAGGAGGAGGAGGAGGAAGAGGAGGACTACGGGAAAACTGGGCGCGGCAATAAGCGGAGGAGATCGAGCTTCATAGATGACGTCGCGGATGAGGACGACGAGGAGGAAGAGGAGGACGACGATGAGGACGATGATTACGGCGGCGGGGGCGGCGGGGGCGGCGGGAAGAGGCAGCGTGCGAAGAGGAGATCGGGGTCGGAGTTCTTCGATCTCGAGGCTCAGGTTGATAGCGATGAGGAAGAGGATGAGGACGACGGCGAGGACGGTATGTAAAAGAGTGTTTCTTCCCCCCCTCCGCTGTCTTCGGGTCGTGGTATTCATTTCGTCGCTTGTGCTGGCAAATTGGTTTCGGATGTGTTCGGTGGTGAATTTATGTCACTTGCTTCAATTTGCCTGTGCAGCATGCCATTATGAGGTTTTGTTTTGGGAGATGGCCTGGAAAGTAGTGGATTTTCTTGCTGCAAATTAGGGTTCCATTTTTATTGAGTTCGTGTGGGTTGGGTGCCAAGTAGTGTACTTTAAGGTCAGATTTGAGTAGGTTTTTTGTGATATTCTCCGTGGGGTGTGAGGTGCCAGGTGGTGTTTTCGGCTTACTTAGTTTGAACTTTGCCCAAATCTAGAAAGTATTAACCTTGTTTTACCTGAACGAAACAAGTGCTTATCCCTAATCTTACTTACATCCTATATCTGATGAAGCTATTAATAGGAGTATTTAAGATTACATGCTCTGAATAATGGTTCTTGGGACCACGGGTATTCCATTTGATGGTAAGATATCTGGCTGACTGGTAATTCGATGAATACTTGGCCAATCTGTCGTAGAACACGATGTACTGATGTGATCACTGGAAAGTTTGCCTGCTTATGAGCTGATCAGAACTTGGTTTTAGAATGTGATGATCTTAAATCTTCAACATTTGTTCTGGGTTAAAATTGACCTTCTTCTAGATCGAACTATATGAACATTGGGCAAGAAATTAGCTGGTCGGCAATCTAATGTATGTTTGTGACTGGAAACACCACTAGGTTTCTAGAAACTTTTTTTTTTTTCTGTAACTTGTATTTTGTCTTTGTCCCCTATTTCAGCAGAACTGCCAAAGCATCGTTTTGCTCTCTTGCCCAGTGAGGCAATTCTTTATTCATGGTGTTATGGCCTTGTAATGTGATGGAAGTCTCAGCAAGATAAAGGGAGGAACGATGGAGAAACTTGTATATAGAGGGTGAATGATGGTTTTCTGCTGGGTAAATTGGACATTGCAAGTTTATGGAAAACCTTAATGACAGATTGTAGACATTGTTAACATTTATCTTTGTGGAATTAGTATATGGAGGAAGAATACCTATTTCACCATCTCTCTTGTTTTTAGGAGGGTAGGCTTTATTGGTTCTAGAGTACTTCATCTGAAAAAATTGGATCGGTCAATTAAGGTTGGTATTAAAAAGGTCGCTATACCAAATCTTTTTAGTCTTTTTCAAAATTTGGCTGAGAGAAGATAATGGGGCTGACTAAATGGTAGCGTAAGTCATATGAGACTGCTGCAATGTATTGGGGCTGGGTTTTTCTGTATGATGGAGGGTACTTTAACAAATGTGTAACCTTTCTTTTAAATAGACCTTTATTGTGGTTTCTGAATTATTCACTTGTGTAGTGGAATCTCCAAAAAACAATTGAGAATGTTGGGGAAACTTAAAAATTTATTTGTCTGTACTAATTTTTTGGGAGAACCCAGAAGACAGTGTTATTCCTATTTATTGTCATGCCCATTTATTTTTTTAAATAAAAGAAAGATGGTAAAGTGTCAAGGACTCAAAGTACACAATTCTGCTACTGAATATCGATTTTGTGCACAAAAGATTTAGGGAACTTTTGAATCTGTCACCGCCAAGGGGGTGTTGACTTGGAGGGGCTTTTTTTATTCCTATTGAAACCAAGTGCTCATGCGCCTTTTTGGTGGACCATTTGTTTTCATTGATGATGGAATTGGCATGAACCTGTACATGCAGATTTTATCGATAATGGGGCCGACCTACCTGATGATGATAATAATAGACAGATCCATCGGCGACCTTTGCTTCCGCGTGAGGAGGAGCCAGAGGATGTTGATGATCTTGAAAGAAGGATTCAGGCAAGATATGCTAGGTCTGCTCATACCGAATATGATGAGGAGACAACGGATGTAGACCAGCAGGCTCTTTTGCCGTCTGTCAGGGATCCAAAGCTATGGATGGTGAAATGTGCGGTATGTTCTGTGATGTTTGTAAAATGTAACTGACTCTTTTTTCCTCCGTTTCCCTATGAGTAGTTGGTTCTTTATTCTTTGTTGAGCTTGGATTGATGATTCTTGTATGGAACTTCATAGATTGGTCATGAGCGAGAGGCAGCTGTGTGCCTAATGCAGAAAGCCATTGATAAAGGACCTGAATTGCAAATTAGGTCAGCGATTGCACTTGACCATCTGAAAAATTACATATACATTGAAGCGGACAAAGAGGCCCATGTGAGGGAGGTAAGTTCTCATGAGTATGTTGATTCTGCAGGATATGCTGAACTTCAGAGGCGTAGGCCAGTGATTGTTGTATGTTGTATGACCTGGACACCTTCATTTTTCCAGGCATGCAAAGGTCTGCGAAATATATACTCGCAAAAAGTAATGCTCGTTCCAATTAGAGAAATGACGGATGTCCTTTCAGTTGAAAGTAAGGCAATTGATCTTTCTAGAGACACCTGGGTCCGACTGAAGATAGGGAAGTACAAAGGAGACCTTGCCAAAGTATGTTGGGGTTTCTTTACTCATGTCAATTTAGTTATTCGCCTCTGTAACCTCCACTCCTCTCGCCCCTGCCCCCTCTCCCCTAGCGCTCTCCGACTTTCGACGGTAAAAGTTGTGTTACAACTTCGATTGCTGCTTACGTTACATGGGACTTTGGTTTCTGCAGGTGGTAGATGTGGATAATGTCCGGCAACGAGTTACAGTGAAATTAATACCAAGGATTGATTTGCAAGCTGTTGCAAATAAGTTGGTAATGGAGCATTCATGTCTTTTATTAGTATACTCAAGTGCATGTGTTCATATCAATTTTAAATATATAAACGGAGTATTTTGCATCTGATGAAGAATAGAAAATGAGAACGATTGTCTTCTATGAAGGCTTTGCTATTCTTGTATTTATACTAGTTGATTTGTTAGTTTCCATGTGAATTTTATACATAGTTTATTTCATCACCAGGAAGGTAGAGAAGTAGTGAAGAAGAAAGCATTTGTTCCCCCTCCACGATTTATGAATGTCGAAGAGGCCAGGTATTCTTGTTTCTGCTACTCCTTTTTAGGATAACTTTGGGGTATCTGGCTTACTAACTCTTGGAGTGTGTTTCTTTCCAGGGAACTGAATATCCGTGTGGAACGTAGGCGAGATCCAATGACTGGTGATTATTTTGAGAATGTTGCCGGCATGATGTTCAAAGATGGTTTCTTGTTCAAAACTGTATCCATGAAATCAATAAGCTCTAATAATATAAAGCCTTCGTTTGATGAACTCGAGAAGTTCAGGAAGCCCGGTGAGAGTGGGGACGGTGATATAGGTAGTCTGTCAACTCTATTTGCAAACAGGAAAAAGGGTCATTTCTTGAAGGGCGATGCTGTAATTGTCGTGAAGGGTGATCTTAAAAATTTGAAGGGTTGGGTCGAGAAAGTCGAGGAAGAGAATGTACATATTCGACCAGAAATGAAAGGCCTTCCTGTAAGAAATAATTCAAAGCCTATTGTTTTGAAATCAATTGCTTTTAGCATTGTATGCTGTACTGAAGATATCTCTTCACATTTATGTTTGCTGATTCATACAGAAAACACTGGCTGTTAATGAGAAAGAACTGTGCAAATACTTTGAACCTGGGAATCATGTTAAGGTTGTTTCCGGTACCCAAGAAGGTGCTACCGGTATGGTTGTAAAAGTGGACCAACATGCACTTATAATTCTGTCGGATACAACGAAGGAACATGTGAGCTTAACTTCTTCTGTGATTTCTGGGTTCTCGGAACATCTCTTTAACCCTGCTAGTTTGAGCGAAGAAATAACTTCTGTCGTCTTCAGATTAGTGTTTTTGCAGATGATGTCGTTGAGAGCTCAGAGGTAACGTCTGGTGTAACCAGAATTGGAGACTATGAGCTCCACGACCTTGTGCTGCTGGAGTGAGTTCCACATTTGGTTAAAAACATTCTAGTTTGTACTTTGCTGCTACTCTGTTGGTCTAACTGTTTTTTTTTGCCATCTGCTGCAGTAATACCAACTTTGGTGTCATAATTCGTGTTGAAAGTGAAGCTTTTCAGGTAGGTGACACTCAATGAGGCAAGTCTCTTGGACATGCCCTTCAGAAATTTGGGCCTTTGCAGCTCATGTTTGATGTAAAATGTGATTAAACTGGATGATTTTCTCTTTCCATAATGATAGATGTTTCACTTTCTTTCAGGTTCTTAAGGGAGTTCCAGATAGACCTGAAGTCATCACTGTTAGATTGAGAGAGATAAAGTCCAAGATAGATAAGAAATTTAGTGTCCAGGATCGCTACAAGAACACTATATGTGTGAAGGATGTTGTTAGGATTATGGAGGGTCCATCCAAAGTGAGATCCAATTTCCTGGATATTTCTTTTTCATGGGCATGAAATCTTGAAATTTGTTAATAATTTTCTTTTCTTTTGCTTCAATAGGGAAAACAAGGACCCGTTGAACACATATTCAGGGGAGTTGTGTTCATTTATGATCGCCACCATCTTGAACATGCTGGTTTTATCTGTTGTAAATCTGTTTCGTGCTCTGTTGTGGGAGGATCACGAGTAAATGGTGATAGATATGTAAGTCCTGTTTGTTTCTTGATTTTGGTTAGATGGCAACTGCTCAACTCTTTCTGATTGAGGCTTTTGTTCGTTTGCGAAAAACTCTTTAGGGTGATTCATTGTCAAGGTTTTCCAATTTGAGACCATCTCAGATACCCCCATCGCCAAGGAGATTCTCTGGAGGCAGACCTCCAATTAGCTGTATGTTGCTAAGCGATAAACATTTTAGTGTCCTTTGATTCTATGCATGGGCTAAGCATTCCTTTTTTAATATCTTTCTCTAGCTGGAGGAAGGCATGGTGGTGGGAGGGGCCATGATGCTTTGGCAGGTACCACGGTGAAAATTCGCCAAGGTCCTTATAAGGGATACCGTGGGCGTGTTGTTGAAGTGAAAGGCCAAACTGTCAGAGTCGAGCTGGAGTCACAGATGAAGGTTGTTACAGGCAAGTTTTGGACAATGGTGGAACTCACCTTTCGGTGAATTTCTAGGGCGTATTTTCTTAATCTAATAGATTGAATATTTTATGTGCAGTGGACCGCAGTATGATTTCTGACAATGTTGTTGTTTCAACTCCCTACCGGTAAGGAATATGTTCGTCATTCAATGACCTGATCAATGTAATTTTCCCTTCCCTGCCCCCGTGAATACCTGGCTTGATAATCTCAGACAATATATTGCAGAGATTCAAGATATGGCATGGGCAGTGAGACTCCCATGCATCCTTCTCGAACTCCTTTGCATCCATTTATGACTCCGATGAGAGATCCTGGAGGTTCGGTTTTCGTCCCTTGAGTTTTTTTTTTTTTGAACTCTTCTTGTAATGGAATCATAACCTATGTTTGTGAGTAACTTTTCTAAGTCCATTACGGATCCAAAATAAAAGGTCTGTTGAATGCCCATTAGATAGCTGAAGACTCGTTCTGTGCACTGTATCTTTGCCTTTTTTGAGAAATTGACAATTTTCTTGCCGCCTCATTGACTTCATTTTTGAATAACTTGATGTCAATTTACTTTCAGCAACACCTATTCATGATGGAATGAGAACACCTATGCGTGACAGAGCATGGCTTCCGATGAGTCCACCAAGGTTTGCTTCTGAAACTTGCTTCCTGGACAGCTAGAATTCTGTGACTTATTGAGGATTGAAATGGCATATGCGGCATTTATCCCTGGAATTGGTCTCCCTCCACATTCGGCTATGCTGCTTCCGAATGGAGTTTTCTCTTTTCTAATTTAGAAGGGTGCATGTTCTGATATGCATGCCTTATGCTGGACATTAGACAACTTGTTTCATGGTTCAGATGATGCCGAGTTCAGATGCTGTCGACATCATCTTTTATGCATTAAGTGTATTATATTACTGAGGATATATGGCATTATTAGGGTTCTAGATTCCGAGTAGTAGTAAGGGCATGACTACTGAGTTTGATTTTGAAAGGACTTGTAAATTTTAACGGTAACCACTGATTACTGATAACCATAGCAAGTCGTAATGTTGTCACTCTGAAATGCAAACTGTTTGGATCCCATGATTAACGCATGTTTAAGAAGACATTTTTCCTCGATTCCTTTTTTTTTTTGTGGCCTTTTGGACTCAGTGAGTATTTCATTCCTGGATTCAACCAATTGCTCTTCAATTTACCGTTTTCTGTTTTAGAGCTTCACTAACAAGCGGTGTTCATGATATTTTTCACGCTAAATTTAGGGATGATTACGAAGATGGGAATCCTGCTTCTTGGGGAAGTAGTCCACGGTATCAGGTGAGGTGGAATCCTTAATTTATGGCCCAAATGGATCTTTTTCCTGCATATGGATATTCCCTTACCCGTCCTTTTTGTGTCCATATTTTCAGCCAGGAAGTCCTCCTTCACGAACATATGATGCACCCACACCTGGTTCAGGTTGGGCAACTACACCTGGTGGTAGTTATAGTGAAGCTGGTACACCAAGGGATAGCAATTCTGCCTACGGTAGTTGACTATATTTAGTATTACCTTCTGTTTGTTCCTGTTGTTTACCAAGATTCAATCTTGATTGTTGTCATCTAATTTTTGTCCTTATTGCAGCAAATGCTCCTAGCCCTTACTTGCCATCTACTCCTGGTCAACCTATGACGCCAAGTTCAGCATCTTATCTGCCTGGCACTCCAGGAGGGCAGCCAATGACGCCTGGAACCGGTGGACTGGACGTCATGTCTCCTGTTATAGGTTGGAATTCTTTCTCTGGTAACATATGATTATGACATGTATGAGGGCTAGAAAGTACCTACAGATCCTACTTAGAACTGTCCGTCGAAGATTTGGTGCCTGGTGGCTTTTTTCGTGTTTGATCTTTTTTCTCTTCATTGAAAGTGCAAAACAGGAGGAATTACTCTTCCACTTGTCATGAGGGTGAAGATTTTTAATATTGTTTTGTTCGTCATATTCCTCATTTGATTACTCCAATTGTCATTAATTAATTCCTTCCGGAAAGCTGGATGAGCAAGCGCAGTTCATTGACTTGTGGTTCTCTGGTTTTGTGGTTGAACAAAGTCTTAGGGATCATCTAAAAATTTAGATAACTAAGTTTTAGAAACCCTTTGGGCTGATTGCATGCTTTTTATTCTCAAAGCAAATGTAAAGATATATGAAAGTCGGATTTTTATGTTCAAATATTATGGATTGTCATGATCACTTTCAATATCATCCTTTTGTTGGTGCTTCTCGAGTTCTCATTTTTCAGCTTTACTGTTACAGGTGGGGAAAATGAAGGACCGTGGTTTATGCCAGAAATTCTGGTTAATGTGTCCAGACCAGGTGAAGAGAGTGTTGGAGTTATCAGAGAGGTTCTTCCTGTAAGTTAATTTCTTTATTCCCTGTCAATATATGTGCTTGCATGTGTAAACGATAAGATACGTCAAAAGAAATGCTGTGCCAGTACTAGTACAAGCAGAAAAGAGGAGAAAAAATATCTCTCCTTTGCTTTGACCAGTAAGCCAGTATAGAAAAATATGATTCAATGGGCCTTCTTTTAGGTCACACATAATTTTCGCTCATCTTGGAACTGTTTCCTCTTTGATCTTTGGGATGTACGCATAGTTGAGTTTAAAGTTTGGGTGCTTTATATGGTGCAACATTTTTCTCTGATCATTAAGTTTGTTCTGTGTCCTGAAACTCTCAAAGCTTTCAAAACAGTTCTCCAGTTTCATGTTGCTAACAATAATTGAAGCTGTGCATGAAGATACACGATCAGTTTATTGTAGCAAGCTTTCGCGATGAGGATTTTGTGATTGTATCTTGAATTTTTCATTGGAAGTAATACATCGAAGAACTTCCATAATCAAAAGCAATTGCAATCTTCTTATTGGGATTATATGGGGTGATTTTGTTAGCAAAGCTTCTCTTTGTCAAACAATAACAATAGATTTCAGCTTCCTGAAAACCTATAAGTGGGTATTGTGTCAAAAGCTTGCTCGTTTATTTGGAGTATTGACTGTTAGTTATACTACTTTCCCGTATCTTCTTGAAATAGGATGGCTCCTGTCGGGTAGCCCTTGGGCCTAGTGGCAATGGGGAGACGGTGACACTTCTTCCTAATGAAATGGAGATGGTGGTGCCAAGGAAATCAGACAAGATCAAGATTGTTGGTGGCCAATTACGCGGTCGGAATGGCAAATTGATGGGCGTGGATGGCGATGATGGTATCGTGAAACTGGACAATCTTGATGTCAAGATATTGGATTTGGGAATTCTAGCAAAGCTAGCATAACTATGGGTCCGGTAAGAGTCTACATCTTCGGGGGCTCGTGATGTACATAATTCTTGCTTTAATGTTATAGAAATTTTGCACGGAACTGTTGTTTATGCTTTGTAGAGTTACGGATGACTCAGGGTCATGGGGGGCTGATGCGCGCATCTTGTAAAAGTTTGCGGCCCCAATTGGAAAATGATATGCCCTCGTTCCCAGGCAATTTAATGTCGAAGGGTTTGGATGATTGCATTTCTTGCCCGACCCAGCTGTGTAGATGGGAAAGTTTATCTTCGGATTGATCTGTCTTTCCGATAAGCCTCATGTTAATACTCGGTTTTGGAGTGTAGGATGGAGGATTATTTTCGCGTGAAGGTTCGGGGTAGGTGTGTTAATGGCGTTATAGATTAAAGTTATAGATTAAAGATTTGCTAATCAGTGGATGTCGGTAAGTCAGTGGATGTCATATGTTAGTATAGGTGGTAAATGGGTGGATCGGGTTGAATATGGTCTAATTTATATTGATCCATTTAGTCCGTTTTAAACTATTTTTATGCGGTATAAATTTCTCGATCCATGCCCAACTTGACCCATATCTAATCGATATCCAATCTGTATTTCTTAAATATTTATATATCTAGTCAAATAATCATACAATGCTTATTTCTTATAATTTAAAAAACAAAATCATATCAATAAAAAAAAATTTAAGGCATTTTAAGTTTAGTGAATTTTTTAAAATTTTTTAGAAGGTATTTTTTTGTCTAGTTTCTTTTGAAACAACAGAAACAGTTGAGGACAAAACGAAAAAGAGACTGGAAAGAAGAGCGACGAATAAACGAGAAGACGACGGGGAGGCGACGAGACGAAGCAGAGGAATCGCAGAGGAGGTCCGGAAGGCGTGTGTCTACGACAGATGAGAGAAAGGAGGGTTAAAATATGGGTCATTTTAGTGACCCATTTATGACCTGTTTTGTGGGCTTTGAAATAGTGGGTTACACTGAGGGCCCTTTAGATAAAAACGAGCTGCCCATATATGACCCATATTTCCTATCTATGGGTTAAAATGTGGGTTTGTGACCCATTTTGACAGCTCTAGATGTCAGTAATTCAAGAAAGAATTTACAGATGGAGCATTTTAAAGACTATTGCGTCGCAAATCACTAAGTTGCCTTCTATCTATCAGCATATCTCCAATTCCGAAACAAACATTAAACCACGGAAATTCCACATTATGGGGAAAGTGTGAACTATTGTGAGGTTGTTTATATCATCTTGATGAAGGCTTCAACTCTTCATTTATAGCTGCAAGATGAATAATTTCTTCAGTTCTGATTCTGGGATGTTTCGAATCCAGTCTTCACTTAAGAATAACTGGTGATAAACACCGAATTAGTCTCAGTTTATCAATTTTGTACATTCAGGGAGTTTTATGCATTGTGAGTCAAGTTTCGAAGGCCTAAGGATCACAAACTAGGAGCAATTTTATTCCCGAAAGCAGCACATGTATAATAGCAGAAATACAGTCCAATCGAACCCCGAATTGGACCCTTAGGCGCGCTCTTCCGACAAACTCTTCTTACGCATTACTTCTATTTCTCTTCAGCGCTATTTGGGGTTCTATCCGCCTCTTTACTCCTCCATGTGAATGATGCACCGGAGGCTTTCGCCTTTAAGCATGTAGTCGAAGGCCTTGTTGATCTCCGAGAAAGGGACCTGATGAGTGATGAACTTCTCCACTTCAAGCTCCTGGAACATTTGAGGCTAGGAATCAATTTCATACGGGACGGCAGTAAACGAACAGAGAGATAAATTGGTAACTTTCGATGGCTCTAGTTCTGAGTGCATTGTACTTTGCGCATGTATTTCTCGACGACGGAGGGAATGTCTGAACGTGGCTTGTAGTTTCCGAAGAACGTGCCCTTCAGAGTCCTCTCGTTCAGTAGATTGATCGGATGAGTCTTGAAGACAGCATCCTTGTGGGGCACTCCCACAAGAACAGCAACCCCCCAACCCTGTCAAGAGTTTCTCACTTCATCAGAATCCGGAATATATAACCAGGTCAGGGTCTGTAAATTTCTTGCGCACAAACTGAATGCATGGCCATAAGAAAAATGCATACATCGTGTACGCATTCGAATGCGGAGATCATGGCTTCAACATTTCCAGTGCACTCGACACTCCTATCTACTCCTCCATTTGTCATCTCAGCAATCACCTGGTAAGCAATCGCATTTTTGAGGGGATCTTGAGGATGATATAGACCAGAGGAATGGATTCCATTTCCTTGAACAGTTCAGTACAAACCTCTTGAACAGGTTTGTTGTGGTCTTTCGGGTTCACGAACTCAGTCACACCAAACTTCTTTGCTGTTGAGAGACATTTGAGCAAATCTCATTATGAGAGTGCAGACACAGACCGCATTTTTAACAAAAAAGAAAGTGAATTTAGCTAGAACTTTGATCGCTGATTGAATATCGCGGCAATCATCTAGATCTACCATCTTTGCTTGAACGCTGCGGGTCAAGTTTCTAGTTCTATGGTTTCTTCATCTTTCTGAATGTTGTCCCTGACAAATTTTACAGTTGCAATATTGCTATACTGCTGCAAGACATTTGGATTATAATGTTGGGAAAGATCTATGAAAATGATCAGTATCAGCAGTGAAAGTCATGCATCGCGTGAGTGAGTAATAACCTCCTTGAAATCGATTTGGATTCAAATCAACTCCGATAATTCTTGAAGCCCCCGCAATCCTTGCACCTTCAGCAGCCTATCCATCATCAAGAGATGCGTAAGTTTTCACCGTCAAGTTCTCAAATCAAGATCAAAGTCTACACTACCGCAAAGGCGACTTACGGCTAACCCAACAGCTCCCAATCCGAAAACAGCCACCGTCGAACCCTTGGGCGGTTTCGCTACATTTACCATTGCTCCCAGGCCTAAAAACGACGACCTTTTTCGTTATTACTGTTTCAAACTGAGACGGTAACATGTCGATGTACACTTTCTGTGAGATGCACTGAGCATGAACATACCAGTCGAGATCCCACAACTGATGACGCAAACTTTGTCCAGAGGAGCCAGCGGGTTGATCTTGGCGATGCAGCCAACATGAACCACGGTGTACTCGCTGAATGTTGAAGTCCCTAGAAAGTGGTATATGGGCTGTCCTTTGATGGAGAATCTCGACTTCCCATCATTGAGCATGACTCCTCTGTCAGTGTTGATCCGGAGGAGGTCACACATGTTGCTCTCTTCTGATTTGCAGTGGGCACATTCCTTGCATTCCCCAGTGAAAATTGGGAGGACATGATCCCCTGGTTTCAGATCAGTCACTCCGTCACCCACGCTCTCCACAATCCTAACTCGCCCAAAATACACAGATTCATCAAATGCTATCAGTTCAAGAAATCTCTAAAAATTCGACAGTCTTATTGAGATTTTCACTCACCCTCCAGCTTCATGACCATAGATTCTAGGGAATAGAGGGTTTTGTCCCTGCAGGAAGCAGACTCATCAGCCGGCACAGATAGATTCTAAGGTTGTAAACAGTTTCTAGTTTCCTTGTTTTTTGAAGTTGTGATCTTTTTAAGCAGGTGTCTTCTTGTTGTTCACCTTGGCTTCCCAGAAGTAGACATCAGTGTGGCAGAGAGAGGTATAAAGGATCTTCATCCGAACCTCCATGGCTTGCGGAGGTGCTACCTCCACTTGTTCAATCACTAAGGGCTTCCCTGCTTCCCATGCAACAGCAGCTGAAAATCCAGATAGAACCCACTTGAATTAGGCCACAAAAAATATGGCAAAACTCCAGCGGATCAGCAATTATTTCCATTCGAATGAAAAAAAAAAAAACCTTCGCATTTAAAAAACATAAGCGTGATACCTCTGCAATGTATCACTTGACCAACAGTGGCTGACATCTTGTTTTCCCAAAGAACAAAACTTTCTGACTCTGTGTTTTATCTGGTACCCAAAGAACGATTAAACTGAGGCTTTTAGCTTTTGCTTTGATGGGTAGTGCCATTTTTGGTAGGTATATATACACACACACCAAACTCGAAGTGGAGAAGCAGCTTTCCCTCATAGCTTTTGCTTTCACTAGAACAGTCGTTCAGATTTTTCAACAGGCCTTATCAGGAGAAGGAAAAATACAACAGGTGATGCCAAAACCAGCCCTAGATTTTCAAATTCCGTGGTTTTACTGCAGTTTTACTTCGAAATGACAGATAAAAAAATGTTCAAATTGCCAAGTGGGTCGTCCTTCTCTTTTGGGGATAAAGATGGATAGTGAAAACTCCAGTAAAAGTCAAGATGCTGTTGGGCTGAGACCGATCAGAGCGTGCATGATAATCCACTCGGTGGCGAATATTCAAACGCACCCAGATGATATTTTGGCGTCTTTCCGCTTCGTTCTTTCGTCACGACAACGTCGTCGCCATGTCTTGGGTCAGACGCCTTTAAGTTTACTATGCAATCACATCACTAGAGGTCCTCTGTTTAGCTATCTGTGCAGTTCTGCAATTTGTCGAAGCCCCATTTTGCTCACCAGCCTGTCTTTCCCTCTCGCTTCAATAGCAGTACTGGACATGTGGGAAAAAATTGCTCGTATCGGGTTTCAGTCATTGAACGCAATGCATTAACATACGCATTAAAAGCAGCTAACAAAGATAAAAGAGACTGTCGGATTCATGTCATTTTATGAGTAATACCATATGCACAACCGCAATTCTTAACAGATTTGTAAACTACGATCTGTGGTTGCCATGGCATTTAGAGTTGAAATAAGTTCATAACTTGTTGATTGTCATGTTAGAAAGTTCGATTCAAAATCTTAAGTTCATAGATGGAGAGATATTATGTGTATATAAAGAACACTTAGGATCCGCCGTCACCACACAAATTTGAAAAAGGGATAATGTTAGATTTTATAGAATCACTGTCAATTGTTCTAAAATCTTAAACTGTTAGATGAAAACGTAATTTGACAGTTGAATATTTTGTTGGCAATTCTTTTCGTGATCCATCTATTGAGTCGTGCTACTCCTAAAAGACAAAACGCACGTTACTGGTTTGGCTGCAAGCCAGTTTCGCAGCATAAATATGTAACTTGAGCCTCAAAAAACGTAGGCTAAAGGAAAGTCGACGCTCTTGTGTATGTGTTGGCACCAAAAATAACAAGTTCCAAGACCGAACAGGCAATAACATCGCTACATCCTGAAGTTCGGTAAATTGAGAGCGATATACCGAACAGGCAACAGTGTTGTTGTTCCAATGTATGGAAGCTGGAAGCGATATACCAAAGGATTGCGGGATCGCTAGATCCCGAGATTCAGTAAGTGGAGGATAAAGTTTTGAACTTCAGGATTCGGCAGGTTAAAGATAACAAAGAAACTTATCAAAAGAGTCACAAAGGTCAATAATAAGGAAGCACAACGACATAAATATTGCATGAATTGGCCAAGTTGGCCAAGTCAGCAAGCAAGTTATAAGCCAAAACATGAAGTGATGGGAACGAATAGATCATGGAAAGTTATTTGAAAAGATTCAAATTAAAAAATTTTGGGGCAGTTGAGGTTCAAAAAGAAGCGCTCGAATTTTGGCGAACAAGCTATGAAGATCGTGGGCAAAGGAAATTACTGAAGTCACCAATATTCAAGATTTGAAAAACATGAGAGTAAGTGACTGAGCAGTTACAAGGTGCAAAAGAATACAAGTATGCAGTGAAAAGGAAGGGGACGACAGATCAACAGAACATAAAAAAATCACCCTTACCTTCTTTGCAATTTAACTTTCATTGCCCTTTATATTTTCTGCACTTTTCGTTCCAAGTTGTCAAGTTTATTTCATTTCCTAATCATCTATTGCATTTTTAAGAATATTGTAATGTAACTTGTAGAAATTTAACCCTTTGTTGATCTCACAATCCATACTTGACCCCTTCATTCTCAGTTCATTTGCACACACCTATTTCACTAAGTATTTCTTGCCAGAATCCACCTCGATAATTCAGCCACAGAACCCCCTTAATAAAAATGGAAGAACGAATTTCGGTAAAAAATATTCTATCGTCGCAAAACGAGCAAACAGTATGATCACAACTCATCAATCCCTTGCAGTAAGTCTATCCATGAATTTGCGTTGTTCTTTTGCTACTTTAATGTTTGTTTCTCATGTAAAATCCGTCTATAGAATTTAGATATCGATGTTTGTTCTCTCTTGGACGGTACTTGAAATAAGTCTTGATCACTGTGTTTGCCTTTCGCTATGAATTTCCTTTGTCTAGATCAACTCGTTCATCCTAAAACTCCAGTCTATCTCTTTGGTTAGCCCAACCTTGGCCAACAGCTTATCTATATTGCTATCCGCAATGAATTGGGTGACGATTAGAGACATTACAGGTGCATTGGGTTCACAAGCTCCTCCAAGTACACTCAAGATTTTTTTTAATAAAACAGGATTCAGTGAACAGATTTTTTAAAGTCAACAGTTTACAGGCTTCTCAATTGCTCTCTTCATCGGTCGGCTCATTTGAAAGTAATATTATGACCAACCGGCACTCTTTTTTTTTTTTTTTACAGATCTTCTCTCCCAATCTAAAATTAAATTTAAATTAAGGTAATCTTCTGATCTAAAAATAAATCTAGCATTTTCAAGAGGTTTTCTGTGCTCTTTCAACTTATTGATATTATTATTATTGTCTTTATACGGTGACGATACTAGTGACGCTGAACCGAGGCATGCATCTTCTTTTGGCAAAGCCGTAGCCACCGAAAAAGAAAATATCGATATGTATTCACTACTGATATTGATGCAAGATTCGGTAATCGGTCACTACTTGTGGTTTGATACTATGACAAACCCGTCTTTGTGGAATGAACGAGTTTCTGTACGCTGTGCTACGTTGATTTATCATTCAAATTTACTTGCTTTGTTTGTTTTGCATTTTATCTTGAAATTATGTATTTTTTTAACTTAAATAAAAAATTTCCTTCTAACAAAAAATAATAATAAAACAGTTGCATCATTCCTGATGGGTGGTTTTCTTATTGATGAATTGCAAACATAGAAATTGACCTTAGTATTTGCTATTTCCATTTCAATTCTTGCTACCTTTTTGTTGTTTCACCCTAATTTGTAAATTAGGCGAATTATAAAAAAAAAATTCATAAACTTATTATAATTGTACTAAATTAGTCATAATTTTTTTTTATAACCAGGGTGTTTGGGACAGTTTGCGCGCACTTCGGCTATTTCTCGAGGGAGACTAGCACAGCAACCCACCGCCATGGCCCTCCACTTAAATCACATATGGTCATCTGAAAAATTAAACTTGAGACCAGTATGCATAACCATACAATCCCTAGTGCGCCCTAACCAATCAATTATGACTTGAAAATCAGTGACATGTCGCAATCACGACTAATGTGGATAATTTTTAATTTTGTTTTATCTTATCTTTCTCTTTTTTGTTCTTCTCTTCCTTCTTCCTCTAGCCGGTCGGCAAGGTGCGACCAGCGAGGTCCTTAGGCAAAGCTCGCCCTCATTAGCCCCTAGTGAAGCTCACCCCCTCAACCACTGACGAGGATGTGCCTCGACTGCTCTTGGCAAGGCAGCCTCGTCATCACTGGTTGAGGTCCAATCCAAGGCTCGACCTCGTCGGCCCTCGTCTCTAGCTAGTCGTTGAGGTTAATCGTCTGGAGGAAGAAGAAAAGAAAAAAAAGGAAAAAATAAAAAATAAAATAATGTTAAAATATTATTAAAAAGGTAATAATCATCAAAAACCAAACTTTTTTTTAAGTAAGGACCAATTTTTTTTTTTTGTAATACCAAAGCACCAAACTTGTTCCCGTGTGGCCATTTATCCGGAACTTATACCAATGTGACACATTTAGCCTAACCTTATTCTTGTGACACAAAAAATCCAAACTTATTGTCATAAAAAAATAATTTGGGATATATGTGTTACGCGGATAAAAGTTTGAAATCATCGGTGTCGTAAAAAAGTTTAAAATAAATATTTTATATAAGTATAAGTTTCTAATTTTTTTGTGTTATGCAAAAAATTGAGATAAATATGTCATAATGGACATAATTTAATTTTTGATGGCTTTTTTTTTCCTATTACAAATGACTACGTCACATAACTCAATTGATGAAAAAAAGATTTATTATTAAATTGATATAATTATAACAATATTATGATTTCTTTTTGGTAATGTTTCTCCTGTAAATTAGTCCCCACATAAGGGCAAAAAGAAAAGAAAGTCGAAAAAATAAGCGGTTGGCTTGGCTTATGAATGGCACGTTGCAAACACAAAACATTGACACTCCTCGGAGACCGCCACATCCGCAACGAAACTCCGGAAACATCTGCCGAAAACGAAATGGAAGAGACAACGGCGGACACGACACCGAACTGAGGTATTAAAAGTCTCGTGCCGCCTTGCATGGGATGACGATAATGGCGAAGTCCCACTTCAAGTGCTGCAAATCCGTTTGAGCATTTGCGATCTCACCCTTATCATCAACAGACCCATTTCTCCTTCATTGTGATTGCGAAGTGGGTGCTGAAGTATTTATCGCAACCGAATCAAATAATCACATAAAAAATTAATAAAATTAAATGACGCACGGGATTACTCAGATTCACCCAGCATAGGGTTACGTTCTATGAAGAGATTTCACTATGATTGTCGGTTTACAGTCACTCAACTCGTTACAATTTTCAACAAAAAAAGAGCAAAATATATATGCCCCAAAACGAGCCCAAAACTTAAACATGTCTAAAACTTTTTAATCTCACTACAAACGGGCTGATTTAAACTAAAACCCAAACCCGTTGAGATTTCGAGGGCACTACCCTCGAACCCTCGCCCGTTGACCGAGCAGCAAGACACCTGTGTCGGGGGCGCTGCCCCCGAACTACCACATCTCACGTGCATGGGTCATATGTCGTCGGATAACACTTTAGTTTCCTTAAACTAACGTGGGCGTACCCTGTGTGATAAACAAAGGTCCTTGAAGTATTAACCAACTCCAACATTCTCCCACTTGGTGGATACTCCGCGCAAGTGAGAGCCATTCCAATATCATTCTTCTTCAATCCAATTGCCGTAGAGCACCATTCAAACTTCGCACATATGACAACTTTAGTAAGAAAGTCTGAACTATTTTTCACCGTGTCGACCTTTACAAGCCGAACCTCTTTATTCTCCACTTTTTCTCGGATGAAATGATATTGTATATCAATATGCTTTGTGCGTGAGTGAAATGCTGGATTCTTAGCTAAATAAATAGCCTCTTAATTATCACATCTCACCTCTACGATACCTTGCTCAAAGCCGAGCTCCAAGCACAACCGTCGTAATCATACGGCCTCTTTTCCAGCATGAATAAGAGCCATGTGCCCAGGCTCTATAGAAGAGAGCGCTACCACGCTTTGCCTTCTACTCATCCAACTCAATGCAGCCCCAAACAATATGAAAACATACCCACTAGTGTACCATTTACTATCAATATCTCCACCCCAATCAGCATCTATATGGTCTATGATATCAAGCATGTTTCCGTTCCCTGTACCTTCAAGACGTAAAGAAAAATTTGAAGTTCCACGAAGATACCTGAAAACTCTTTTGATCTGTTCTCTACCTGGATTAGAAATTTATCTGCTCAAGACTCCCACTACTTGGGCTATATCCGGACGCGTGCACACCATAGCATACATCAAGCTACCCACTGCACTTGCATAGGGAACTCGGGTCATCTCTTCAACTTTCTCATCCGTTTTCGAACATTGTTCCTCAGATAGTTTGGTTCCTAAAGGTAAAGGTGTACCAACAGGCTTGCAGTTTATCATATTGAATTTCTTCAATATTTCTTTGTTGTATTTCTCATGCCCTAGCCACAGCTTCTATTTCTCACGATCCATCCTAATCTGCATGTCCAATATAAAATTTGCAGGCCCCAAGTCTTTCATTTCGAACTTCTTGGCCAACAAACTCTTCACATATTTTATCATATTTACGCTATGCCCGATCAACAACATATCATCCACATATAGTGTAAGAATGACAAAACTGATCACCCATTCTCTTCACATAAATACAATGGTAAGAGTTTTAAAGAACAAAATCAAGCTTGAGCATGTACGTGTCAAACTTCTGGTACCACATCTTCGGTGACTGCTTCAATCCATATAAGGAGTTTTTCAATTTGCACACCAGATTCTCCTTTCCTTTTACTTCAAAGCCTTCTGGTTGTCTCATATATATCTTCTCCTCCAAGTCCCTATGAAGGAAAGCCGTCTTTACATCCATCTGTTCCACCTCAAGATCGTATGCAGCTGGTACAGACAGAACAAACCGTATCGAGGTCAGTTTCACCACGGGAGAAAAGATCTCGTTATAGTCAACTCCCTCAATCTGAGAATACCCCTTGGCTACAAGCCTAGCCTTGTACTTCTCTACAGTCCCATCCGGTTTCATGTTTCGCTTAAATATCTATTTGCACCCAATTGCCTTTCTATCCTTAGGTAACTTATACAAACTCTATATCTCATTATGATCAAGCGACTGCATCTCATCTATCATTGCGAGCTCCCACTGATTCGCATCATCCATGGATCTCGTCTCTTTTATAGAATTAGGATCATCTCTGGTAATGCTTAAAGCATGAAACGTACTCAATGCACTAAGTAAGTATCGAAGTGGTACCTTTCTTTCCTGCGTCGATCTCCTAAGAGCCGGCATGCTATCTATGTCTGAGTCTTCATCCAAATCTGCATCATCGACTTTATTAACCGAGTCCCCTTGCTCCGATTCAGAATCATACTTTACTTGCGTACCTTGTGAAACCATCTCCTCAGTTTCAGCTTTAGGATTATCTTCAAGCACTACCACTTTCTTGGGCTCATCACCTTTTTGTGTGCCAACCTGTGATTGTGATTCACGAAAGACAACATCCTTGCTGTATACAATGGACTTTGATTCTAGATTCCATAATTTATAGCCCTTGATCCCTTCTTTGTATCCGACAAATTTGTTCTTCTCATATTTATTGTCGAGAATACCTCGTTTCTCCTTGGGTACATGAACATATGCGTCACACCCGAACATGTGACAGATTTGGTTTCTTCCCAAACGCTGCCTCATATGGTGTATAGTCTTTCACTGATGAGGTCGGTGATTTGTTCTTCAAATAACAGGTCGTTCCTACAGCTTCTGCTCAAAATTCATGCCCCAAACATGCTCAACTGAGCATGCATCTTGCCCTTTCTATGAGTGAACGATTTAATCTTTCAGCCACACTGTTCTGTTGAGGTGTATATGGGGTCGTCTTCTGCCTTGCAATATCATTGTCCACACAGAACTGCTCGAACTTGTCCGAACAGAATTCACCTCCGTTATCTATACGGAGTATCTTGATTTTCCTGCCCAATTGGTTTTCAACCAAAACCTTAAATTCTCAAAAAATTTCGAATATATCTGATTTACTTTTAATAAAATAAATCCAACCATATCTCGAAAAATCATCTATGAACGATACATAGTACCTAGATCCTCCAATAGATGGAGTCGGAGTAGGCCCGAAAACATCGCTGTGAATCAGCTCGAGAACATCTGTTGCTCTCGTACCAGTGTATTGGGAGCTAACTCGATTATGTTTTCCATGGAAACAGTGTTCACAGAACCCGAAGCTCATAGTGCAATCTGGTACTCCTTCTACTATTTGACTCGAAGCTAAGGTAGACAGTCCATTTTCACCGATATGCCCCAGCCTCTGATGCCACAACATGGACATATCATATCCATATTCCTTGGTCTTTTTAGAGACGAAATCACTATCGACGGTCATTGTTTCCCCTAGCAGCTTATACAATGTCCCATAACAGACTCCTCGTGCAATCACAATAGAACCCCGAGTTATCTTGCACGAATTCTTATCACAGCCGAAAGTAACCCCTGAATCAGCCATCGTACGGACTGATAACAGATTTCTGCTCATCAAGGGTTTGTACATCACGTTTGGAAGAGTTTTGACCACTCCATTACTCATCATCAGTTTCACGTTGCCACGCCCGGCAATCTGAACTGCAGTATCATCTCCAAGCATGACATCTCCACCATTATATTGCTCATATTCACAAAACCAGTGTCTATGAGGCGTCATGTGATATGAAGCACCGGTGTCGATCAATCAAATATCCTTGTCTGACTACGCCATACATACAGCAGCCAAATATGTATCTCCTGAATCGACCTCCTTCTTTCTCGGGGATGATTCAGCTTCTTTCTTAAAAACTGGCTTATTTTTACAGTCTCGCTTCACATGGCCCCACTCTTCATATCTCCAGCATTGTACTCTCCTCTCCCTACTCTTCGATCGCTCGCGAGATTTCGATCTGGACCATCTCCGATTTAGAGTCTTCTTTGCAGGTCTACCCCTAGCAGCCAATGCCTCTTTCCTGGAATTTCCTAATTCCTTTCTTCGCGTCTCTTTTGATAATAAGGCTGAACACACACTTTCATACGACAATTCCCTGTCCCCACCACCAATTACCACAATCAGGTTATTCTATGAATCCGGTAGTGAACAAAGTAGTGTTATTGCCTTCTTGGAACTTAACACCGATTGATACGAGTTGACTAATCAATGTGTTAAAGTTATACAGATGTGCAAAAAATGAGTCGTCCTCGTGCAACCGAAGATTATACAGCTTTTTTCTCAAAAACAGCTTATTAACTAACGACTTACTTTGATACAACGACTTCAGTTTTCGCCACAAATCCCTGGCTATAGGTTCGTTCATCACGTTCGTCAAAATCGAGTCTGCGAGACAAAGTCGGATCAAACCCTTTGCTTTACGATCAATCCGATCCCAGTCTTCAATCTCCTTTGGATCCGCCTTTTTGGAAGATGAATCGTCATCCTTCCCTGCTTCCTTACCCGCTTCCTTTATCACAATACCAAGCATCGAAGCAACAAGCTTTTCCGTTACGATTGCCAACCAAAGATCTCGATCATAAAGTAGATCATCCATCTTCATCTTCCACAAATCGAACCGCGTTCCATCGAATTTTTCGATCTCAATTCGTGACCCTCCTGACATCTCAGATAAATCCTAATTCCTCAAACACAAGGCTTTGATACCAATTGAAGGGATTTATCGCAACTGAATCAGATGATCATACAGAGAATCAATAAAATTGAATGACGCACGAGATAACCCAGGTTCACCCTAGAATAGGGCTATGTCCTGCAAAGAGATTTCACTATGATTGTCGGTTTACAGCCACTCAACTCATTATAATTTTCAGAAAAAAAAGAGAGCAAAATATATATGTCCCAAAACGGGCCCAAAATCTAAACATGTCAGAAACTCTTTAATCCCACTACAAACGGGCCAACTTAAACTAAAGCTCAAACCCATTGAGGTTTCGAGGGCGCTGCCCAAGAAGCCCCGCCCGCTGACCAGGTAGCGGAAGCCCCACGCGCTGACCGAGCAGTGGGACACCCGTGTCAGGGGCGCTGCCCCCAAACCGCATCCCTCGCGCATGGGTCACATATCGTCGGATGACACTTTAGTTTCCTTAAACTCACGTGGACGTACTGGATGTGAGAAACAAGGTCCCCAAAGTTGATTTCTGGTGTTCGGCACTGATCTTCATCGACTTTTGCGTTGGCATCGTGCGCTTCATAGAACTTGCCCGTAATTCCAATAGGTTTGTTGTTGTGAGAATGTTTTTTCTAGCTAGTCGATGTCAAATTGACATGATCTGGCAGTATAATGCTACGGATCCGAAAACAGCAGGGCCAACCGGGGAGTTTTGAGGCTTCTATTCTAGTAGCAGCTCGAAATTTCCATTCATTTGTGCTTGTGATGCCGCATACATTTGTGTATCGATCGATGTGTTTATGACTGAATTGGCATTAACCCTAGCGAATTCGCATTTGGTTGTGTCATTTACTTGGGGTTTATGCTGTAGCCACCGTGGCGTGGGAGGCAGGGAAGCCGCTGTCGATAAAGGAGGTAGAGGTGGCGCCGCCCCAGGCTAAGGAAGTCCGTTTGAAGATCCTCTTCACTGCCCTTTGCCACACGGATGTCTAATTGTGGGAGGCCAAGGTACTTAGTTTAAGCCTCACATGTTTACTTTTTTATACCGGACTGATTTAATGTATTCCAACAGTAGATATGAATCTTTTACCTGCTAATCAGGATAAAATTCGGGCGAGTGTCACACTTACACGACACATAATCTGGTGTGCGGCAGCCGAAAACGACCATGCTGCTCGAATTGAAATAGCCCTCAGCTTTCCTTGTAGTTTTGAAATTGGTTCTATCACATCTCGAAGATGCTGATGTGCATCCCATCAACCGAACATGACGTGGGATCCTCAGCGCATGTTCTGCTCATTTTATCTTGTTTGATATGCATATATAGATATAATAGATGTATGAAATTACGACTGTTGACCAATGGCATTCAATGCCAAATAGACCTGAAGTGGTTCTCTGATATGGCAGGGCCAAAATCCGTTGTTTCAACTTTCCACGTATTTTCGGTCATGAGGCTGGCGGGTATGTAATTTCCATGACCTAACACCGATCCCTTTTCTTCCTCCCTCCGATCAAGCTGATGCTCAATTACACAAGTAGCTATGTAATAACGGCATGCATTACCCTTTTCACTTCGAGTATCTTATATGTTTATCGAAACATTTCATGTTACAGCATTGTGGAAAATGTAGGAGAGGGAGTGACGGACCTTAAAGCAGAGGAGCAACATGAGTAACCTCCTCAGTATCAACACCGAGGACCACGGTTTATGCCAGAAATTCTGGTTAATGTGTCCAGACCAGGTGAAGAGAGTGTTGGAGTTATCAGAGAGGTTCTTCCTGTAAGTTAATTTCTTTGTTCCCTCTCAATATATGTGCTTCGTGTGTAAACGATAAGATTCATCAAAAGAAACGCTGTGCCAGTACTAGTACAAGCAGAAAAGAGGAGAAAAAATGTCTCTGCTTTGCTTTGACCAGTAAGCCAGTACAGAAAAATATGATTCAATGGGCCTTCTTTTAGATTACACATAATTTTCCCTCATCTTGAAACTGTTTCCTCTTTGATCTTTGAGATGTTCGCTTGGTTGTCCTTTAAAGTCTGGGTGCTTTATATGGTGAAACATTTCTCTCTGATCATTAAGTTTGTTCTGAGTCCTGAAACTCTCAAAACTCTCAAAACAGTTCTCCAGTTTCATGTTGCTAACAATAATTGAAGCTGTGCATGAAGATACACGATCAGTTTCTTGTGGCAAGCTTTCGCGATGAGCATTTTGTGATTGTATCTTGAATTTTTCATCGGAAGTAATACATCGAAGAACTTCCATAATCAAAAGCAATTGCAATCTTCTTATTGGGATTAATGGGGTGATTTCGTTAGCGAAGCTTCTCTTTGTCAAACAATAACAATAGATTTCAGCTTCCTGAAAACCTGTAAGTGGGTATTGTGTCAAAAGCTTGCTCGTTTATTTGGAGTATTGACTGTTAGTTATACTACTTTCCCGTATCTTCTTGAAATAGGATGGCTCCTGTCGGGTGGCCCTTGGGCCTAGTGGCAATGGGGAGACGGTGACGCTTCTTCCTAATGAAATGGAGATGGTGGTGCCAAGGAAATCGGACAAGATCAAGATTGTTGGTGGCCAATTACGCAGTCGGAATGGCAAATTGATGGGCGTGGATGGCGATGATGGCATCGTGAAACTGGACAATCTTGAGGTCAAGATATTGGATTTGGGAATTCTAGCAAAGGTAGCATAACTATGGTTCCAGAAAGAGTCTACACCTTCGGGGGCTCGTGATGTACATAATTCTTGCTTTAATGTCACAGAAATTTTGCACGGAACTGTTGTTTATGCTCTGTAGAGTTAACGGAAATTTTGCAACTTATAAAAGTTTGCTGCCCCAATTGGAAAATGATATGCTCTCGTTCCCAGGCAATTCAATGTCGAGAGATTTGGATGGTTGCATTTCTTGCCCGACCCAGCTGTGTAGATGGGAAAGTTTATCTTCGGATTGATCTGTCTTTCCCATAAGCCTCATGTTAATACTCGGTTTTGGAGTGAAGGATGGAGGATTATTTCCGCGTGAAGGTTCAGGGCAGGTGTGATAACGGCGTTACAGATTAAAGAGTTGCTAATCAGCGGACATCAGTAAGTCAGCGGATGTCGGATGTCAATAAGTCAAGAAGGAATTTACAGATGGAGCATTTTAAAGACTATTGCGTCGCAAATCACTAAGTTACCTTCTGATCTCTCTGGTTTAATACGACATATCTATCAGCATATCTCCAATTTCGAAACGAACATTTAACCCACGGAAATTCCAGATTATAGGGGAAGTGTGAACTATCGTGAGATTGTTTATATCAACTTGATGAAGTCTTCAACTCTTCATTTATAGCTACGGGATGAATCATTCCTCCAGTTCTGATTCTGGGATGTTTCGAATCTAGTCGTCACTCAAGAATAACTGGTGATAAACAGCGACTTAGTCTCAGTTTATCAATTTTGTACATTCAGGGTGTTTTACGCATTGTGAGTCAAGTTTCGAAGGCATAAGGATCACAAACTAGGAGCAATTTTATTCCCGAAAGCAGCACATGTATAATAGCAGAAATACAGTCCAACCGAACCCTGAATTGGACCCTTAGGCGCGCTCTTCCGACGAACTCTTGCGCTTTACTTCTATTTCTCTTCAGCGCTATTTGGGGTTCTATCCCCCTCTTTACTCCGCCATGCGAATGACGCACCGGATGCTTTCGCCTTTAAGCATGTAGTCGAAGGCCTTGTTGATCTCCGAGAGAGGGATCTGATGAGTGATGAACTTCTCCACTTCAAGCTCCTGGAACATATGAGGCTAGGAGTCAATTTCATACAGGAAGAAAGTAAAAGAACAGAGATAAATTGGTAACTTTCGATGGCTCTAGTTCTCAGTGTATTTTACTTTGCGCATGTATTTCTCGACAACGGAGGGAATGTCTGAACGTGGCTTGTAGTTTCCGAAGAACGTGCCCTTCAGAGTCCTTTCACTCAGTAGATTGATAGGATGAGTCTTAAAGACAGCATCCTTATGGGGCAATCCCACAAGAACGGCAACTCCCCAACCCTGTCAAGAGTTTCTCACTTCATCAGTATCCGTAACACAAATTTAACAGATGGCCATAAGAAAATTGCATACGTCGTGTACACATTCAAATGCGGAGATCATGGCTTCGACATCTCCAGTGCACTCGACACTCCTATCGACTCCTCCATTTGTCATCTCAGCAATCACCTAGGAAGCAATAAAATTTTGGAGGGGATCTTGAGGATGACATAGACCAGAGGAATGGATCCTATTTGCTTTAACAGTTCAGTACAAACCTCCTGAACAGGTTTGTCGTGGTCCTTCGGGTTCACGAACTCAGTAACACCAAACTTCTTTGCTGTTGATAGATATTTGAGCAAGAGTCAATTATGAGAGTGCAGCACACGCCCTCTTTTTAACATCAACATCCATTTTATCCTAAACTAGCTGCGGTCGGCTCTCGATGAACCCAAAAATAAATAAACTAAAAGCAAAATCGATTGAGGGGAAAAAAAAAAAATATATATATATATATATATATATATATAACATAAAAATTCATGTAGCTAGGACTATGATCACTGCCTGAATGTCGCGGCAATCTATCTATCATCTTTGCTCGAAAGCTGCGTGTCAATTTTCTAGTTCTATGGTTTCTTCGTCTTTCTGAATATTGTCTCTTGACAAATTTTACGACTGCAATACCGTTATACTGCTGCAAGACATTTGGATTATAGTTTGTGTCAATATGGACTTCTGTACTTTTCTCTTCAGATAACGTTGGGAAAGATTCTATGAAAATGATCAGTATCATCTCGAGCAGTGAGAGGTCATGCATCGTGGGAATGAGTAATAACCTCCTAGAAATCGATTTGGGTTCAGATCAACTCCGATAATTCTCGAAGCCCCTGCAATCCTTGCACCTTCAGCAGCCTATCCATCATCAAGAGATGTGTTAGTTTTTGATTGTCAAGTTCTCAAATCAAGATCAAAGTCTACACTACCGCAGAGACGGCTTACAGCTAACCCAACAGCTCCCAACCCGAAAACAGCCACTGTCGCACCCTTGGGCGGTTTCGCTACATTTACCATTGCTCCCAGGCCTATAAGCCACAACCTTTGTCGTTATTAGTATTTCAAATTGAGACGGCAACATGTCGATGTACACTGTTTCTGTGGGATGCACTGAGCATCAACATACCAGTCGAGATCCCGCAACTGATGATGCAAACTTTGTCCAGAGGAGCGAGCGGGTTGATCTTGGCGATGCAGCCGGCATGAACCACGGTGTACTCACTGAACGTTGAAGTCCCTGCAAAGTGGTATATGGGCCGTCCTTTGATGGAGAATCTCGACTTCCCATCACTGAGCATGACTCCTCTGTCAGTGTTGACCCGGAGGAGGTCACACATGTTGCTCTCTTCTGATTTGCAGTGGGCACATTCCTTGCATTCCCCAGTGAAAATTGGGAGGACATGATCTCCTGGTTTCAAATCAGTCACTCCCTCACCCACGCTCTCCACAATCCTAACTTACCCAAATACACAGAATCATCAAATGCTTTCCGTTTCAGAAATTTCCAAAAAATCGACAGTCTTACTGAGATTTTCACTCACCCTCCAGCTTCATGACCATAGATTCTAGGAAATAGAGGGTTTTGTCCCTGCAGGAAGGAGACTCATCAGCCGACGCAGATAGATTCCAAGTTTGTAAACAGTTTCTAGTTTTCTTGTTCCTTTTTGTTTTTGTTTTTTTTGCAAAGTTGTGATCTTTTTAAGCGTATGACTTGTTCACCTTGGCTTCCCAGAAGTAGACATCACTGTGGCAGAGAGCGGTATAAAGGATCTTCATCCGAACCTCCATGGCTTGCGGAGGTGCTACCTCCACTTGTTCAATCACCAAGGGCTTCCCTGCTTCCCACGCAACAGCAGCTGAAAACCCAGAGAGAACCCACTTGAATTAGGCCATACAAAATGTTGCAAAACTCCAGCAGATGCAGGTCAGTCATTATTTCCATTTAAATGAAGGAAAAGCTTTGCATTTAAAAAGAAAAGTGTGATACCTCTGCAATGTATCACCTGGCCAACATTGCCTGTCATCTTGTTTTCCAAGGAACAAAAATTTCTGAGTTTTGCGTTTTATCTGATACCTAAAGAACAATCAAACTGAAGCTTTTAGCTTTTGCATTGATGGGTGGTGCCCATTTTGGTAGGTATATATATACGCGAGATATTTCAAGTCCCGCAAAATAACACTCCATTCATAGAATGACACGTGTCCGATGGGTCCGCATTTCAAATTTTTCGCAAATCCCTTCATCACTCATCTTCTTCCTTCCGAAAACACCCCACCATCTCTCTCTACTCCCTTGCTACTCTCTTTTCCGTTTCTCTACAAATGCCATAGGACGTTTGGTTCAGCATTGTGAATGAACATTGGGGCTCTGAAAATCCCTTGACTAAATACAAGTGATGTTTGATTAATTTTTTGGCTCACTTTGGAAAGATACAATTACATCTCAAATGATTTCTAAAAACCCTTTGCTCAAAGCACCTATGGAGATACTTTAGGAAATTGCAGCCCAAAGTATCGCCGCCCGCCGATAGCCGCCTATCGTCGCTCGTCGATCATCGTTGTTGATCGCCAACCACCGTCGCTTGCTACCACCAACCCATCTTGTTGCCGCCACCCACTGATCATCGCCACAGCCGAGGACCTCCACCAACCACCACGCGCCACCAACCACCGTCGCCTCCTGCCATCGCCACTAACCGCTGTCGCCTCTCGCCACCGCTATCTACCGTCCACCACCATCACCGCCAGTCGATGGCCAACGGCCTTTGCCGACCATCGCCGCCCGCCGATCGCCAACCATCGTCGACAACCTCTGCTTCTTGCCGTCGCCAGCCGATCGCCTACGCTCGTCGATCACCACCGCCTGCCGCCGTTGCCTGCCACAACCGATTGTCGCCCGTCAATGGCCACTGCTGGCCGATAGCCGTCGCCACTTGACACAACCTACCGACACCCGTGAACATCCATTTAAAAAAAAGTAAAAATACTTTACAAATTGTATTATGGTGTGTTTTAAAAAATATATATTTTACCAAATACTATTTGTATTTTAAAAAATGTCTTTAGCCCAAATGTATTTACATCTATTCTGATGGGAGTGCGCAGCAGAAGTTCGATACCTTAACCTAAGAAAATCCAGTCAAACTCAATTTCACTCGATAGCTTAAACTGATTAGTTATGGGACAACGCAGATATATTAACTACTCTATACCACTTCGATTCTCTGATGTGAGATTTCTTTAACTCTTTAACGTAACTCACTCACACGTGTATCCTAGTGTTGAATGGTCTTGGTCTCTTTCAATCCAAAAATTAGCTTAAAGATTGAGATTTTTTCTTGCACTTATAAAGTGATGTGAGACATCACCAACAATCTATTCCTCACACATCGGGCCATGAGTCGAAGTAAGCGACGACCCGTATCTCTCGCGTGT
This sequence comes from Rhodomyrtus tomentosa, assembly GCA_028455895.1. NCBI lineage: Eukaryota > Viridiplantae > Streptophyta > Magnoliopsida > Myrtales > Myrtaceae > Rhodomyrtus > Rhodomyrtus tomentosa. Next base: position 44,781,508 of record JAPCWY010000001.1, read on the forward strand.
GACTATTCTAGTCCTCACACATATGTCAATGGATCGACAAAAGCGACAACCTGTATATATCCCGTGTGATTAGTTAGTCCAGACTTGTTTGGTAACCTAGGCTATGATACCAATATCGAATGATTTTGGGACTCTTTCAAATCAAAAACTAGCTTAAAATTTGAGGTTTTTTTATCACACTTATAAATCGTACACCAGTCCATTCCATAATCGATGTGGAAGTATCTCAACATGTTCAAAGTGTATTGACCAAATGCTAAACTCAACAGGAGATTAATAAATATGAAAGGAACCAAAAAAGGGTGGTCTTTTACTATTGAAGTCTACCAAAACCGAGAGAAAAAAGGAGAGAGGAGAGCGTTTGAAAAAGAAAAAGCCCGCGGAAAGGGACGCTCGTACATCTCTCTCCGCCATGTCCGAAGCAAAGACTTGTCCAACTCTCCGAGTCCCAATTTCAACGAATGTTTTGTGGGCGCTTCAGTTTTGGATGACTTGGCTTCTCATTAGGGTTTTTCTGAAGCTTGAAGAAGAAAGGCGGAGAAGAAAGTATCGGAGCAAAGAAGGTGGCGGGTGTTTTTAGAAGAAAGAAGGTTAGTGAGTGAGTGAGTGAGTGAGGGAGGGAGGGAGGGAGGGTTTGTGAATAAGCTGAAACACGGGCCTCGGAACAGGTGTCGTTTAATGAATGGAATGTTATTTTGTGGACTTAATATCCCAGACAGAGGGCAAAAAATACGACAGGCGATGCCAAAACCAGTCCCAGATTTTCAAGTTCCCCGGTTTTGCTGCAGGGCAGTTTCACTTACAGATAAAAAAATGTTCAAGTTGCCGAGTGGGGGTCGTCTTGGGGATAAAGATGGGCAGTGAAAGCTCGAGTTACAAGTCAAGATGCTGTTGGGGCTGAGACCCGATCAGAGCGTGCTTGATAATATTCCAACAGACCCCCGGACGATATTTTCACATCTTTCTGCGGCTCTGCTTCTTTCTTTCGTCACGACAATGTCGTCGCTTTCTCTTGGACCAGACGCCATTAAGTCTACTGTGCAATCACATCGCTTAGAGGTCCTCTGTTTAGCTAACAGCTGTCTGTGCGGGTCTGCAATATGCTCAGACGCAACTCTTGACAGATTTGTAAACTACGATCTGGTGGTTGCCATGGCATGTAGAGTTGAAGTAAGTGCATACGGGGGCTGATTGCGCATGCACGAAAGTCCAGCTTAAATCTTAAGTTAATAGATAAAAAGAGATCGCATGAATATTTAAGATCCGTCGTCATCACGTACATTCGCAAATGGACAAATACTTGGCTCTCTGGCACAATGTCAGATTTCGTAGTATCATTGCCAATTGTTCTAAAAATCTTGAATTGTTACAAGAAGATGGAGCTTGATAATTAGATATTTGATCAGCAAACGATATGGGGATTTATTTCGGTGGTTTCTGTTGAATTGTGCTACTCCTAAAACACAAAGGGGCACGTTATTGGCATTGTTGCAAGCCAGTTCACAGCATAGATATTATATGTGTAACTTGAGCCTCAAAAGTCCGCAGAGACTTTTCCATTCCATTGCAGGAAGTCTATCCATAAATTTGCGTTGTTCTTTTGCTTCTTTAATGTCTGTTTCACACGTAAAATCCACCTTTGGAATCTAGATGTCGATGTTTTGTTTTCTCTCTTAGACGGTAATTGAAAAAAAAAAAAAAAGTCTAGATCATTGTGTTTGCGTTTCGCCACGAATTTCCTTTCGACTAGACACCTAGCACATCCTAAAAGTCCAGTCTCTCTCCTTGGTTGGGCCAACCTTGCCCGACAACTTATCCATATTCCTGTCCGCAATTATTTGGGGGTAAGGCATACAGACATTCTCGGGTGGCATTGGGTGCACAAGCTCCCAGCACACTTTAAGATTATTTTTATTCCAACAAAGATTTTTTTTCTTTTCTTTTTTCTTTTTGGCTTTTATGAGATCGATTTATTGATTTGGCAAAGTCAACAATCGGCTTCCATGTTTGCTTTATATGAGCGAGCGCTACGCAACACTATCACACTCCTTTACTGCTCTCTTTAGCGACCGGCTTATTTAAAAAGTAATTTTGTGATCTAACTGATATTTTTTTTATAGATCTTTTTTTTTCTCTCTCTCTCTAAAACTAAATATTAAATTGGGGTACTCTTCTCTTCCGATCTATAAGAGGTCTCGGATTTATAAGGTTTTTTATATGCTCTTTCAATCAATTAGTGTTTTCGACCAAAAAGAAAATCAATTAGTGTTGTTGTTGTTATCTATATACAACGACAGGGGGCGTCGAATCTAGGCACACGCTGCATTTTGGCAAAGTCATAGCGGCCGGGTGGATTGAGTCAAACTTAGACCATGATATCAACCATGCTATAATCGGTTCTCAGTTTTTGAAATCGAAAACCGAGGCTTTTTGTCTTGGAACATATTTTGGAACCGATCATGTTTTTCTGTCCAGTTCTAAGATCTACTCGAAAACCTATTTTTCTTTTTTTTCATCAAAATAATATGAGTATCGATGAAAATGTTGCGGGTCACATCTTTCTATGACATTCTTTCGACAAAATATAAAAGATTCTCTATCTCCATCTATGGATGTTGATATATTTTCTTTATGAAACAAAGTTTGGAGTGGACACTAGGGTTTTTTTTTTCTTAAGTAACTAAAAATCTATTTTAAAATCAATCCGAGTGGGTCTTCACCTAGAACCGGACCGGTTTCAATCGGTTCTCAAAAATTAGAACCGATTTCTGGACCAGTTTAAGTAGAAATCGATTCTCGGCCCTGTTTTTCGGGTGGGCCATTCAGATTTCGGGTAAACCGGTCCGATTGCACACCCCTAGCTACTAGAGAAGGAAATATTGATATGTATTCATCACTGATGTTAATGCAAGATTTGATGATTGACTATTATTTGTGCTTTGATGCTATGACAGACTCGTTCTTATGAAATTAACAAGTTTCTACAGGCTGTACGAAGTTGATTTATCTTTCGAATTTACTTGGTTTGTTTGTTTTGCATTTTTATCTTGAAATTATATTTCCCTTTGAAGTGAAAAGAAAATTTTTCTCTCGGAAAAAAAAAACAGCTGCATTTTCTTAAAATTATATATCTCTTTTTAGATTGAAATAATTTTTTTTCTAAAAACAACACTAATTCCACTTCAATTTTTGCTAGCTTTTTTTTATTTAGTCATAATCCGTAAATAAAGAGAACTACAAAAAAATATACTAAATCTATTACAATTGTGCTAACTCAGTCATAAATCTTTATTTTGGTCAAGTGAGCCCTAGACTTTTTATATTTATGTCAATACAATCCATTATATCAATTTTGACTGAAAATTGATGGCACGGCGCAACTATCATTGATAGTGAACAATTTTTAATAATATTTTCATATTTATTCAAAAATTTATTTTTATTTATATTTTTTCTCTTTCTTTTTTTTTTTACTCTCTTTCTTCTTACTCCAACAGTCTCTGAGGTTCGATGACCGACAAGAGGCTAGCACTGGCGAGGTCCTTGGGCAAAAAGCTCTCCCTTGCTGACATTTAGGACCTCCGCTCCCCGCAGCCAGCATGGGTGAGCCTTTCCGATCTAGCAATTAGGGGTGAGCAAATCAGATTGACCGAGCGGGGATCGCCCCAATTGGACAGGGACTGGTGGTTCAGTTCTCGATTTTAGAGGGTGACGGTCCGGTTTGTAGTTCTTAAAATTAGTACCAGTAGCCAGGCGATTCGGTTCCTTATTGCAAGGGCTTAAAACTGGACTGGCTCAGATCGATTGAATTTTTTATGTTACTAGTTTCTTGGATTGTTAGTAGATTCAACCAATAGTACGTTTAGCAATATGGATTATGACTCAAATGAAAAGGACACTGGCTAGTGACTACAGTAAGAGAGAGAGGTTTCATTGGAAGATAAATTATTGCTGGTTATTAGAGCTTGAAAAATGGATGTGTTTTTGTCCTCTCGGATATAACAGGCTATAAATCCTCTAGAGTTGGCCATGGAGTCACTGAAAGAGATTCAGACAAGGTTTCGCAACGTTTTTCCTCCTCATGCCAAGGAGTAGGCATGGATTTGCTACTTCGTCGATAATGAAACCAACCTAGTGCTCTTCTAAGTCACAACTTACAACAGTGCAAGTTACGATTTCAGTAAAGCTAGAATTTGCAGCTAAATCATATTTGCTCGCACCACAGATCCTGGGGGTGGAATTAATCAAATTCCAGCTAAGTGCACTATTTCTGGATATGTCAATTTTGAAAAGTGGCATAGAATTGGAAATTGGAAACAGATATCACAAAAGGCATGCAAAAATTTATATGGTTCCTTGGAACCGCTCAGGAACCGCATCGAACTGATGGTCCGGTTTGGTTCTCGGTATCCAGGGTGGCCGGTCCGATCCTCGATTCCAAAAAATGGAAACCGGGATCACTAGTTCGACTCTCAATTCTTGAAGGAAATTGGATCGGATCGGGAACCAATCGCCCTTACTGGCAACCAGCTGAAGCAAAAAGAAAGAGAAAAAAGAAACAAAAAAGAAAATAAGAAAAGGAAAAAATAAAAAATAAAAAAATTAAGAAATAGTAAAGGGTAATAACCTATGTAGCACCGACATTGACATCGATATGCGATACGCGATGCGATACGATACGACACAACACGTAATTTTTCAAAAATAGAAAATTTCAACACGTCGGGACACGTTGTATACTAAATTTGTATTTTTATATATTTGATAAATTATTATTTTTATGATTCTTTCAATCAAATTAATTTGATTAAAATTTACCAAAAAAATCAATAATTAAAAGAAACTACCCACCCATGGGTAGCTCAGTTAGTTAGGGCGCACTTAGGATTGTGTAGTTAAGTGCACTGATCCTAGGTTAGATTCCCCAAATGAGCACCTGTGATTTAAGTGGGGGACCATGGCGGTGGGTTGCTATGCTAGTCTTCCCCGAGAAATAGTTGAGGTGCACGCAAGCTGGCCCGGACACCTTGGTTATAAAAAAAAAAAACTTAGAATTGTTCTCACATCGGTAGTGATAAAAATAGACAAAAGAAAAATAATTCAAGAAGATGCGAACTAAGCCCTCCAACAAATTATTATGTAAGAACAATTACAACATTGATCCAATGACCCAAGATAGAAAGAATTGGAGACAAACTTGGAGGGTGGATTTTAATGATTCCAAGAATAGAACCTGCAAATAATGGCTTTTATACTTATTATATTTCTTTCAAGTAGAGGAGTATATATTCTAGCTGATTCTATTTTCATACTTGGCGCATTTATCTTCTTCTTTTTTTTTCAATTTTAGTACACACGTCTCTTTATCACAAAAGAGACTAGAAAACTATGAATTATATCCATGAGAAGAAAGTGTGTTAACATAAACGATGTAATAAACGATGTAATAAGCAAACAAAATCAGTTTTGCCTTTGTTTCAATTCTAGTAGGCAAAGTGAATATGTTTGTCGTGTTCAGACAAAGCTCATGTCTTGAAAATTGATAAATACAATGATTTATTGGCTTTGTTATCATTTACATTTTAAATCATAAGCTTTTAATTGATCCCATATTGGCCATAAGGAAAAGAGGGACTAACAAGAAGTCTTTTTAAAAAGCTGAGGATGACATTTGAGGCTTACCTCTTGAAAGAAAGAGTCCTGCATTGATTGACTAACAAGAATAATAAGTGGGATGACTTTTTAAAATGCTGAGAATGAGATGTAAAGGCTTATTTTTCTTGGTTTTTTTTTTCCCGGCTAAGTGATATGTACTTAAAATTTAGTGTTTCATTGCAAAGGCTCATCATTATAGTTGAGCCCTTTCAAGTGTTGCCCAAAGTCGACTCGCGTGTCCATTCAGACACTAAGCATTGACTGCGTGTTCAAGTCCGACACATGTTGGACACCGACACGGAGGATTAACCCACGTGTCCGTGCTACATAGGTAATAACCACTAAAATTCAAATTTTTTGTGACATAAAAAATACCAAGCTTTTGTCCATGATACATTTATCCCAAACTTATCTTATTGTGACACATTTACCTCAAACTTATTTTCGTGACACAAAAAAGCTCAAATTTATATCCATGTGATAGGGTTTTTAGTGTTATAAAATTATATTTTGGATAAATATGTCACATAGATAAAAGTTTGAAATTTTTGGTGCCCTAAAAAAGTTTAAAACAAATGTTCCACACAAGTACAATTTTGAAATTTTTGGTATCACAAAAAAAAGTTCAGGATAAATATGTTATAATTTAGTATTTTTTGTATGTGCCTTATTTCCTATTAAAAATTATCCACGTCAGTGCCAACCACCACGTCAACAAAAGGTTTATGACTCAATTGACAAAAGAAGATTTTATTATGGAATTTGTATAATTATAATTGATTTACGACTTTCCTTTTTATAATTTTTCCAAGGCAAGTTCCACAAAAGGGAAAAAGAAAGGGTTAATAGAATAGAAAACTCCAAACTGGTACATTTATAATAAATTTACCATAAATTATTTTTTTAACCACAAAAAATCTTAAACTGATACATTGTGACAATTTTATCCCAAACTGGTACTTCTTTGATAAATTTATATTCCATTATTTTCGTTAAATCTAACCATTAAACTGTTATATTTATGACACGTGGTAATTAACGGGTATGCTAGCTTGAGATTTTGACATTTTGTTTGTTGCATGTGTATTAATTTGAAATTTTTCGTGGTATTAACATAATTTAACGGAGGGTAAATTTATAATAATTATGCCAGTTAGGGATTTTTCATGGCTAAAAAAATTAATTTAGGGTAAATCTATCACAGGATACCAGTTTAAGATTTTTGGGAGCTAATAAAAATATTTTAAAATAAATTTATCATAATTATAACAATTTGATATTTTTTATGGTAAAAAAATAATTTGAAATATCACTTGGCATGGGCGGCACGTTGCAAAAGTGCTTCGACCGAAACACAAAACATGGCACTCCTCGGAGACTGCCTCACGCGCAACGAAACTCCGGGAAACATCCGCTGAAAACTAAATGCGAAGAGAGAACGGCGGACCCTGGCCAGGACACCGAACTGAGGTATTAAAAGTCTCGTACCACACTGCATGGGATGACGATGATGGCGAAGTTCCACTTCAAGTGCTGCAAATCTATTTGAGCAGTTGGGATCACCCTTATCATCAACAGACCCGTCTTCTTCTTCACTGTGATTGTGAAGTGGGTGCGTCTATCAGTATCTGAGAAGCAGAAAAAACCATGGCTGGCACAGCTGGTCAGGTCATTCGTTGCAAAGGTAAAAACTTCACCATCCCATCTTTCTTTCCTTTTGTTTTTGCCCCTTTTTTCCTGATCCCAATACCGTGAGTTGTAGTGATCGTTAAAAGATTATTTCTGGTGTTCGGCGCATCTTCATCGACTTTTGCGTTTTCATCGTGCGTTTCACAGAATTCGCCTGTAATTCGAATGTTTTTTCTTTTTCCTGGCTTGTCGATGTCAAATAGACATGATCTGGCCGTATAATATTTACGGATCCGAAAACAGCAGGCCAACCAGGGAGTTTTAAGGCTTCTATTCTAGTAGCAGCTGGAAGTTTCCTTCATTTGTGCTTGTGATGCCGCATACATTTGTGCATCGATCGAATTGTATATGACTGAATCTGCATTAGCTCTTTCGAACTCACATTTGGTCGTATTGTTTATTTGGAGTTTATGCTGTAGCTGCGGTGGCGTGGGAGGCAGGGAAGCCGCTGTCGATAGAGGAGGTCGTCGTGGCGCCGCCCCAGGCTAAGGAAGTCCGTTTGAAGATCCTCTTCACTGCCCTTTGCCACACGGATGTCTATTTCTGGGAGGCCAAGGTATTCAGTTTGAGCCTCACATATTTGCTTTTTATACTGGACTGATTTCATGTAATCCATCAGTTAGATAACAATCTTTTCCCTGCTCATCGGGATAAAACTCGGGAGAGTGTCACGCGATCTGGTGTGTGGCAACCGAAAACTACCATGCCGCTTGAAGTGAAATAACCACCTTGTAGTTTTGGACATGGTTCTGTCACATTTCAAAGATGCTGATGTGCATCCCATCAGCCGACAGCATGATGTGTGATACTCAATGAATGTTCTGCTCATTTTATCTTGGTTGATATGCATGAATACTGAAGTGCGAAATGACAAGTTTTGAGCAATGGTGTTTTTTTTTTTTTTTTTGGGGTAAGGTAGTTTTGAGCATTGGTGTTCAATGCCAAATAGACCTGAAATGGTTTTCTGATATGGCAGGGTCAAACGACGTTAGTTCCACGTATTTTCGGTCATGAGGCAGGCGGGTACGTCATATCCTAAACTCTTTCCATGACCTTGGACTGATTTGCAGAACACATCCTGTAGTGGCCGGAACCCTTTTTGTTCCTCCCTCCGATCAAGCTGATGCTCAATTGCATAAGTGGCTATGTAATTAAGGGATGCAGTACCCTTTTCACTTTGGGTATCTTATATGTTTATGGAAACATTTCATGTTACAGCATTGTGGAGAGCGTAGGAGAGGGAGTGACGGACCTTAAACCGGGAGACCATGTCCTCCAGGTGTTCACCGGGGAATGCGGGGAATGTGAGCACTGTAAAACAGAGGGGAGCAACATGTGTAACCTCCTCAGGATCAACACCGAGAGGGGCTTCATGCTCAGCGATGGCAAAACTAGATTCTCTATCAATGGGAAGCCTATATACCACTTTGTTGGAACCTCCACTTTCAGCGAGTACACGGTTGTTCATGCTGGCTGCGTCGCAAAGAGCAACCCTGCCGCACCTCTTGACAAAGTCTGTATCCTTAGCTGCGGGGTATCCACAGGTCCGGCTTTGAATTCCCAATTAGTATGTCGTGCTGAGAAGGATATAGGAATCTCTACGAAGAAATTATGGAGCATTTTCACTGAAAATCGAGGCAGGCTCTTGTTGGTTTATTTAACACAATCTATCACTTTGTACTTGATCACATCTACTGACAAACATTCAAGCCCGATACTGCCAAATCATATGGCAACACCACTTTATTAAGGCGTGTTAGTGAAAACTCGGTATTTTTTACACTGGTCCTTTCTAGAATGTTCAATTGATACCAGTAGCCATGCCATGTTCCAGCGGCATTATCTTTTTTGTGTGCAGGACTGGGTGCGACGCTGAATGTTGCAAAGCCGAAAAAGGGACAGTCTGTTGCTATTTTCGGCTTGGGCGCTGTTGGGCTTGCTGTGAGTGATGTTGCCTCTGTGGTTTGTCAATTAGGATAGGGCTACCGTTCTCACTTTTCTTCCCTTCTAATTGTTGGACTGATCTATAGGCTGCTGAAGGGGCGAGGCTCTCTGGTGCTTGCAGGATCATCGGAGTTGATTTGAACCCGAGTAGATTCGAAGAAGGTATCGCGATCCATAGCATCTATGAGTACGGTTACAAATGTTAGGAGGGTTTGATGTGTGTATGTTTGGTTTTCCATTAGTATTATATCTGGATCCTTACTTACGGTTCAAGTTCATACCCAAATTTCTGAGACAGCAACGAAGTTCGGTGTTACTGAGTTTGTGAATCCTAAAGATCATAGTAAACCTGGTCAAGAGGTAAGTCCTTATTATGCCATGTGCATGTAACAATCCCTCATTGCGTCTACTTTGCTTACATTGATGGAAAGTCATGATCTCTGTTCCAAGTTTTTAGTCTGATGAAGGTCATGCGAATGCTTATCTTCTCGAAATCAGGTGATTGCAGAGATGACCGACGGAGGAGTGGACAGGAGTGTAGAATGTACCGGGAGCGTCCAGTCTATGATCTCAGCATTTGAGTGCATTCACGATGTAAATCCCGTTGCTGTCGCTGAAAAGAAGAAAGAAGAGGAATATATCTTGACTCTGTTTTGAACGGTTACAAATGAGTCTCCTCCGTTTCAGGGTTGGGGTGTTGCCGTGCTTGTCGGCGTGCCGAACAAGGACGACGCATTCAAGACCCATCCGATGAATATCTTGAACGAGAGGACATTAAAGGGCACCTTCTTCGGCAACTACAAGCCGCGGACCGACATTCCTGGAGTCGTGGAGAAGTACATGAACGAGGTAAAAAAGAAATCTCCTGTCGCGTCAGGCACTAGTGGATGCATTGAGCTCGTGGTTTCTCCCACAACCATCCATCGCGGGAGCTGGAGTTGGGAAAGTTCATCACCCCCTCGGTTCCCTTCTCGGAGATCAACAAGGCGTTCGAGTACATGATGCAGGGTGCGAGCCTGAGGTTTAGGAGGAAAAAACGAGAACTGGGTGGCGACGGCGGACCGTGGCAAGATCGGCTCAGATCGATCCGACGGAGGAGGGGTTTTACGTGAGGTTCTTGAATAGGAAAGAGTAAATTTTGCTCAATGCAGTGACGGTGCAGTTTCGAGTGATCTTCGGTTGGTGGCCCAAATCTAGCAATAAGATATGTATGAAGAATCGAGTTTCTATGAATACCCAATTGAGAAATATCTAGGTAAATATATCAAAGCAAAAGATATAATATCAAGATTCATAACTTTGCTTTCTTTCCATATTTGGAATTCAGGAATTTGCCATAAAAAACCGGGCACGTTCGATTGCGCTCACTTTGTATATATAACTCGAATCTATCAATCCATGGCCTCTCGAAAACTCGTAAGCTTGCCCTACCCGACAATGCCGTCCCCGTCTCTCGGACCACCGTGGAACCGCCCCGAGCCGCCATGCTTTCCTTTGCCATGTCAGCCGCCGCATGTGCTTGCTCCGCCGTCATCGCTGCCGCCTCCTTTCGTGCCAGCTCCGCCTCTGCCGCCGGGCTTGCCATTCATATTTCCAGTGCTGCCTCCGCCGCCGCCATCTCCGTCTCATCAGATGTCCCCGTGGCTGGTGGTTGTCTTTGTTCTGTTGGGCCTCCTCCTACTCGTAGTAGCCTCGGTAGTCGTGATACGCTGGTTGGGAGCGAAGAGACGGCGGGAGGAGGAGGAGGAGGAGGCAGCAGCAGCCGATGAAGAAGCGATGCAGGTAACTGAAACTTTTTGAGGGATGGGCGGGGAACATTCGTCCTATGATTTCTAGGATGTAAAAATATTCATTATTTTAGAAGAAGATCATGGGTCCATCGAAGAACACACGAAAATTTAAATTTGTCTTCCCACTAAAATTGTAGAGGTGTGTTATGTACGTACATGGTCAGCGATTGATTGATTGATCTTTTTCCAATGCAGCAACCGGCCAGCGTTCCGGGCAAGTTTCAGCGGTCCGACCTGAGATCGGCTCTCCCGCCATATGCAATGCAATCCGTCCGTGCCGGGACTTCAGCTCCCCCTGCAAATTCATGGCAAACCATCCGCGCCGGGACTAGGGGGGGATCCCTAAAGAATTACCTACAGATAGTCTTGGCGATGTGAGAGTAGATGCGGTCGAGAGAGACGAGACAATTGGAAATCAATTTTACAATGCGGTAATATATGGAAATTTTCATCAGGAAGGCAACGGCATGGGCACAACATCTTAGCGGCTAGCTGGTCTTTTTCCCCCTTTCTTTGGTTAGTATAATTGCGAGAGAAGAGAGGGTCACGTGCTAGAATTTCCATTTATTTATTTATTTATTTATTGTTGCTGTGGTGGTGGTTGTCGTCATCGTTATTGTCACGTGACATAGTCAATGTGCTGACAGCTACGCGTGTAGTTAATTACTTTTTTAACCCACAGTTTCTCTCTCTCTCTCTAGAAAACAACTGCACCCCTGGTTTTGTGACAAACGCGGTTCCTCCCCGCCTCACTCCTCCTCCGCCGATATTTTCCGGGGAGATATTCGCACTCTTTTTGGTTTCGTTGAATGACCATTATACCCTTCTCGAATATCTGCTTTTGCTATCGCGTATTTTGCCAAACCACAACTTCTGTCGAATAAAATCCCCCGGTTTTGGGTAAATATACCGCAATAGATCCAAACAGACTCGCTCTAAAATATTTTTCTTATTCTTTTTTGTAAAATGTAAAGATCTTTATTTAGATGGGGAAAAAAAATCTAAACGAACTGTTATTCAGATTTGGTCATTAGAGTGATAAATTGTCTTCAGCCTTGCAAATATTAAAATCAAGAAATTCATCATCAATTTTATTAAAAGAGAATTAATTTTGTGACCATCCTCCTGAGGCGAATGAATGTAAGATTACTGTAAGATTAACGGTCTATTTTTGGAGCGAAAAAATAAATAAATAATTAGTTAAAAAGTTATTATCAGAGTCCCGCTCTTTTAATGAATATGTGAGTTACTCTCATGCGAGAATTGTTATGCCAGTAGAAATCTTATTAAAACGTACTCTTTATTTGTGGAAATAAGTTTATCTGATGTCATATAAACGAAACAACCCCTCAAGAATGATCCTATATCAAGACAAACTCGGATCCTTATGAGCAAAATATGAAAGTGCATGCTAATGGCATATTCGTAATTTGATGGGGGACATTGCGGTCAATTTGTTGTTTCGCCTACGTATAAATAAACATGGACCCTCCTTTTCCTAATTGCCATCCATCTCGCAACGCTCCAAATATCCCCACACGGTCGCACCCACCCCCAACCCCAACCCCACCCCCACCCCCACACATGCTAATGGCATATTCGTAATTTGATGGGGGGACATTGCGGTCAATTTGTTGCTTCGCTTACCTATAAATAAACATGGACCTTTCTTTTACTAATTGCCATCCATTTCGCAAAGCTCCAAATATCCCCACACGGTCGCACCCACCCCCATCCCCACACAAGGAGTCGGCCATGCAAGCCTCCTACTCCTTAGCAAAGCACCCTCCATGGGTCCCATGTGACGCCTCCTCCAGCAGCCGCCGCGTGCCTCCATTGACGGCCGCCAGCCTCAGCCTCAGCCTCCGCCTCCGCCTCCGACTCCCGCGGCCCATATCTGCGGTGGCGGCGGCACCAACCATCCTCAAGCATCAGAAAACCACCCACTCAATGCCACCCGAAAAAGTGGAGGTGTTCAAGTCCCTCGAGACCTGGGCCTCCCAAAACGTGCTCCCCTTGCTCAAGCCGGTCGACCAATGCTGGCAACCCCACGAGTTCGTCCCGGACTCGTCCCTCCCCACGGACGAGTTCACGGACCGCGTGGCCCAGCTCCGCGAGCGGACCGCCGAGCTCCCGGACGACTACTTCGTGGTGCTCGTCGGGGACATGATCACCGAGGACGCCCTGCCCACGTACCAGACCATCATCAACACGCTAGACGGGGTCCGGGACGAGACCGGAGCCAGCCCGTGCCCGTGGGCCGCGTGGACTAGGGGCTGGACCGCCGAGGAGAACCGGCACGGGGACTTGCTCCGGACGTACCTCTACCTGTCGGGTCGGGTCGACATGCTCATGATCGAGAGGACAGTACAGTACTTGATTGGAGCCGGAATGGTACGCTCACAAAGATGTTTCATTTACCTTCGCCAATTTGAAAACGAAAAGAGGTTTTTGGTAGAAAAGTTTATAGACAATTTTCGTTCTTATGTCTAATTACCATACTTCTGTTTTTGTCGTTTCTTTTTTGTTTTTCATAGACAGTGATTTTTTTAAAGTTAGACACTAGTTTAATAGGAAATATTTCGAATTCTTGGAATCTTGACAGGATCCCGGAACAGAAAACAACCCGTACCTGGGATTCGTCTACACGTCGTTCCAGGAGCGAGCCACGTTCCTCTCCCACGGCAACACGGCCCGGCTGGCCAAGGAGGGCGGCGACCCGGTCCTCGCGCGCATATGCGGGACCATCGCGGCCGACGAGAAGCGCCACGAGGAGGCCTACTCGAGGATCGTCGAGAAGCTCCTGGAGGTGGACCCCGACGGTGCGATCGTCGCGTTCGCCGACATGATGCGCAAGAAGATCACGATGCCCGCGCACCTGATGCACGACGGGCAGGACCCGAAGCTGTTCGAGCACTTCTCGGCCGTGGCACAGCGGCTCGGCGTGTACACCGCGCACGACTACGCGGACATACTCGAGTTCCTGATCGGGCGGTGGAGGCTGGAGAAGCTGGAGGGGCTGACGGCCGAGGGTAGGCGGGCGCAGGAGTTCGCGTGCGGGCTGGCGCCCCGGATCAGGAGGCTCCAGGAGCGGGCGGAGGAGCGAGGCCGGATGATGGGCCCGCATGGTGTGAGGTTTAGCTGGATCTTCAACAGGGAGATCAAGATATAACTCCTAAAATCCTTACATGGGAAGACAAGACAAGGAAAAAAGAAAATTGGCTGTGGGAAGCTTTAATTTTGGGGTTTTCAGGCAATTTGGCTTTGAGAACAGAATGTGCATGAAAGATGACTCACGCTTGATTTTCATTCATTTCTAAAATGGTTTTTGTACTTGTTCATTCGTTTAATTTCCAATCCAATCTTTGTTTCTAACAAGCAGAATCATTATGCTCTTGTCCATTCAATTTATCAGACAACGGGCGCCTATGTCAACACTTTAGGAATAGAATGCTTGCTCTAAAAATGTTACCAAATGAGAAGTTTAAAATTCAAGCTGGAATAGAATGTTTGCTCTAAAGGTGTTAATAGAAGGAGTAATGCAATTTTTGAAGCAAAAATCTGTTTATTACCAATTTTGTCTTTCTTTCTTTTCTTTTTTTAACTTTTGGAGCATTTGTTTTTCCAAGTCACTTGAAGAAGTTAAAAAAAGTACCTCTATCAAAAAAAAAAATTAAAAAAAAAAAAATCAATTTCTCACAAGAATTTGATTTTTCAAAGCATAAGTGTTGCCAAATGCAGATTCTTAATGTCCAACTGCATATCATCAAATCTGTGCAAAGTGTCTCCTTTCCTTGCTGATCAGCAATACCCAGGAATCCACAGGAAACATCATCTCAGAAAAAATTGTAGTTCCTCAGCCAACAGTGAGACAGCACACACTATCAATTCCAAAGATCACACCAAGCATTACTTCCTACGTTCCTCGACTTCTCAATCTGGGTAATAGGAAACAGTTCATGAACAACAGATTTTAAGCCCCAAGTTGCAACAGTTGCTATTCATTGGAAAAGTTCACCATTCTTGGACAGCATATAGGAGAAGAGGATTTCGTTCCACATATCAGGAACTCCTGGTAGGCACCAGTGGCTGCAGTCGGGCACCGATGGATTGTCGCTCCAAGGACCGACGTGCGCGTCACTCCTGAACGCACCCATTGGAGTAACATGGAGCACGCGTACCGGAAATACCATTTGCTTCACGACCTTCATTATTATGTCCGAGATTGAGCTCTTGTCCCTCCCATTGGTTTTAGAGGAGGGTCGCCGAGTAACTTTGCACAAATTACGCCTTCGACCTCTGAAACAAGCGAAATCACTGGTTTGAGGTCCTCACTACCTAGACTGGCAAAATATACATATTTAAACAAGCAAAAGAGAGTCAACCCTTTTGTTCTTTTCCTTCATATGTAATTTGCAAGGACAACATCAACGAACTTATGTGAATTGTCAGAGGAGAGAAGACTAAAAGGGAACTTTTTCCTAGACCAACAGCTGAAGACATAACTCATTTCACAGTTAAATGGAATACATCAAAATTAAATTCACAGCTGAGCACTCCAACCCACCAAAAAAAGGCCAACGCAGCCACTACAACTGCTGTGAAAGGATATGAAATTACAATCCTACTTACATACCTCCAGTGAGAAGACTCGAATGTCCGGAAGAACACAGATGTCCGATTGGGATTGACATTGCTCTCAACCCAAGATGCCCAATTGCTTAATGCAGTTTTGAAGGCTGATGCAATTGGCATCCCGAGCTTTAGGGATCCACCAAGCTGAAAATAACAACCCCTGTCTGCAAAAGCATGTTAGAATTCTGTTCCCGATCAACAGTAATCACTTCTAAGCCCTATCCCATAAAGCGAGGTCATCCTTGTTAAATTTTATTCACCATGTAGAGTCTCTGGCAGGAAACTATACAGCCACAAAAACAATGCAACAGCTCATTCAACAAATTTACCAAATAAGTAGCATTGAAAGACATCATTGAAGGAATAGTCGAGGAGCGCGCAAGCTAGCCCGGACACCTTAGTTATAAAAAAAAAAAAAAACATCACTGAAGGGAGAACATTTTTTTACATGCCATAGTCCCAGAAGAACGGAAGTTAGTGGCATCGGGTTTAACATTTTAACGTGCTTCAACCAAATAATTTTACTGGTATACCAAGAAGCATCACATTTTTGTAGGCTTCTCCCAGATATTTGTTTTGACACAGTATGAATGATCATCTACCACAGACAGAGATCTCCTCCAACCCTTTTTTTTTTGGTCGAAATCTCCTCCAACTTATCCAAGTACAGAGAAGCAGAAATGACACACATGTCACGTGCTAATGATGAAGGAAAACGTCTGCTCAAGCTCATTTACTGAGTGAAAATTACATCTAGCCAGGCCCATTGAAATGGAATTAAGGCCATTTTTTTCTTTGGAAATGGGGAAGAATAATGAAGTTTTTCAGGAAGAAAACTAGAATATGATTTCATTAAGTTGCTTCAATTCATCATTTTCATTGCTTCAACAAAACTTCTAACATACATTTAGCATTTAGCATATCCTAGCATCAGCATAATACAGACTGATAGGATGCCCAACTATTTATATTTACAGAGCAACAGGTACACCTCCTGAGAAAAGCATGTCACAGAATGGTAAGTCAGTAAAACTGGAGATATGTGAATAAACAAGATCTTGCAGGTAGACATCACATATACATTTTGAGCAGACAAACCCTCTTCAAGACTACTGAAAGAGACCAAACAAAAATAGATAGGTGAAGGTCATGGCAAATAAGTCATACTTCCAGTCACCACATATCTGACTGAAAGTACTCAACATGACTTACATCTCAAAGAGCTTCGTAGGTGTCCACCAATGCCCTGAGTTGAAGATCAGAAAATCAGAATCAATCCACTCTTTGCTAATGTCATCCATCTTGTCCAATATAATGGTCGATTTGACCCTTTTTGGTGCACGCTTGGGCACTGAACCAGGCTGGGCCAAGAATACTGACCGATAGAAGTCAACTCTTAGATCATAAGAGCTAAAGCCCACGCTCAGAAACCTGATTTGTTTAGTGATTTGATTCCCATATATTTCATGTACACTCCTCTTATCTTCCACGCCCGTCATGAGCATGCATATGAAAGACTCCCACTGTGTCCTACTCAACGAATCACCAACAAAGACAATACGCTTCCCACGAAGATACTCTAGAATCGCGTGAACGTCAAACTGGGGGATATCACAATGCTTAGGCTTCCACCTCCATTTTGTATAACCTCTTTCTCTGCGGCCATTAGCCAAGCAATTAAAACCACGCTCAGCAAATGGACATTGCGAGGCATTGTACAGGGGGTAACTTTCTTCAGGGACCCAACTCCCTTCAAACACATTGCATATATGCATCAAATTCGAACCACTAGATTTGGGAATCTCAGAGGTGTATATGGCCGGTTCAAAAATGGGCAAGACAAACAGAAAAGCACAGGTTATTGCTACAAGGAAAGAGAACAACGAACCGACCACAGTGAACCCATTGAAAGGACCAAAGAGCCGGACTTTACAGTGATCTGTGACCATTTGGATCGCAAAACTCACACTCCTCTTGAACATAGGCCTCATATTGACAAAAGAATTCCCGCTAAAATCCACTCACAAACCGTATGTGCGCGCCACTTCCATTTCCATCATTCATCGTTGCCTCAAAGTGGGATTTACGAATATAACAGTCATCATCCTTCCCCACAGCACTAAAACCAGCAGGTACCCTCTAAAACTAGGAAACTCATTTAAGCAAGAGCAGATCAGAGACGGTGCAAATACCATTCGAAACAAAGATGAGTCTCTGAGCATTCAAAGTCCCAACAAATCTTGGGATTTTCAAGAACCCATTTCCATTCATCGCACTGAATACAAGAAAATACCGACATTTATTTGCTGCTCGAGCTATCCAAATGGGAAATTTCTGCTCCTGATGCCAAACTTCAAGCTGACAGCTTCATCGAAAAGGAAATTCGCCTCGCTGGGCAATCCACCTCGAGGCGGAAGCTATAGTAGGAAGCTTCCTCGTTCTTTCTTGTTGAAGTAAACTTCGTTTCTGGTGAAAGGTTTGGTGATGTGGGGGCTTTGGCACGGAACTGGATCTGCTGCCTTAACTTTGGCACAAACCGAAAAGCAGGCTCTAACAGCAGTTGGCGCACATTTAAGCTTGTCGGTGAGATAAATGAATGGAAGCCGGTTTGTTCACGTGGGAGCGTGTACGCAATTGGACGAACACGTGATGGGCACACTCCTTTGTCGGCAGGCACAGAAGTAGAGAACAGGAGAAGAGGCTGCTTCTCCCAAGCATTTCTTGTGTTGAATTTTGCAGTCAAAATAAGAATATTTCAGGTTGGTCTTATTGGGTTGAAAAGTTCAGCCGTTTCGTATTGAATATCGATAACATTTAAAAAAAAATTAAATAGCTCGAAAAAACCCAGATATAATTGCGACGCAAATTCAATAAATCACAAAAAATAATTTGCTCTCCCCTATGTACTAGGCTCCTAAGTTCCTAACCGACCTAGAATATGTTAGCAGCAACAGTGGTGTAATAATCAATTACTAAAGAAAGTGTATGAAGTTGTGATCGGCAAAGATTAAAAAAAAAAAAAATTGTGTGAGGAAGACATTCAGCCTACCTAAGAGTTCGTTGGCTGCTCAGAGTCTTGCCTTCAAAGGGCCTCAGCAACTTTTCTACAGGAACGCTCGCGGTGGACAAACAAACCCATAAATTACTTGTAATATTCTAAATATTTTCACTATCAACTGAGTATATCCGCTCAATTTAGGCTGAAAATTAATTACGTGACATTAAGGTTATATGTAAAACAGTTGGTATGTTGATATTTTTTTAAAATATATAAAATATATTTTTAATATATATATATATATATATATTTTATGAATTTTTTACTTTTCTCGATCTTTTTCTTCTCTTTCCTCTTTTTATTTCTTTTTCTTTCCTTACTCTTTTTTCTTTTTTTCTTACTCTGTCTGCCAGTGCCAGCCTCCATGAAGGTCGACAAAGGTCACCCGGCGAGGGGCATCACCAACCTTTAGAGACCACAAGTGGCCTCATCGGCCACACAAGGTTTATCAAGACCTTGTTACCATACCAAGAAGGTACTGGCCATCATGGAGGTTGGCAACGGATGGGGGGAAATAAGAAAAAATTTAAAATGGACGACAACAAAATTGATCTCTGCAAATATGGTACTCAAATTTTTAATTTGAGTAAAATAATTCATGAACTTTAGCTCAATATGCAATGTGATCATTGAACTTATATTTGACCAAAACAACATTTAAACTTTTGAAACATGTTCAATTTAATCAATGAATTACAAAAAGATGTTAAATGTAGTCCCTCCAATATTTGACCAAAATGGCCTTTGAACTTTTAAAATATGTTCAATTTAATCACTAAATTACAAGAAAATGTTAAATGTAGTACTTCCACTAATTCAAATTGAACTTATATTTAACCAAAATGGCTTTTGTAATTTTTAAACATGTTCAATTTAATTACTGAATTACAAGAAGAAGTTGAACGTAGTCCTTCCACTAATTCAAATTGAGGGAAAATTTTGTACATTTTCTTATAGTATAAAAACTAAATTGAACATGTTTCAAGAGTCTGGAGACCAAATTGAATAGATTGAAATGCATTGACCATATTGCATATTAGGTTAAAATTCATTGACCAAATTAGTCAAACTAAGATTTCATGGGTTACATTGAACATCAGACTAAAGTTTAGGGATATTTATATCATTTTCCCAAAAGAAAGAAAAAAGAGAAAGAAAAGGAACGGAAAAAACGGAAAAAAAAGGAAATTGGAAAAAAGTAAAGTAAAAATTAATTAAAAAACAAACAAAATATCTACGTCAGCACCAGTCGTGCCACATAAAACGGCCACTGCCTACATCATCAATTTCTAGCATAAATTGGCTAGATGAGCTCAAGTAGTAGCAATGTAAAAATGTACTAAATTAGTTCAATTGAAACTTTTATAATTGAATTTGTGCTGCTTTATAATACATATATTATGAAACCTGGTTTAGGATTTTTGTTGGCAATTTTCCCAAAGAACTTGTTGTGATCCAAGCGTGTGTCAAAACTCAAAATTGCCACGTGAATTTCTCCGTCTCCACGTACAGCCGGCTAATGATACTCTGCGCGAGATAGGCTCATGCTCATCCATTAACGTGAGTGCAAAACCGAAACGTTTGAAACATCATAAACTGCAGTCCCAAAGATTAAGCATCGATTGGTGTATGTGTTTTTTAGTTGGCACAGCATAGATCCAATCTGAACGAATTGCAAAGCTCTAGGAGGCTGGGATGTTGAGCAGCACTTTCGCATGTTGCAAATGCCAATCAACTCCCATGGACTCAGTTTCCCCACCACACATCCATACCTGCTCAAAACAGAAAAGGTAGGAGTGATGTTCTAGTATTCTGGGGACAATTTTACGGCACTGTCGTCTATCTTATACATGAAGGATTTATTCATGGGAATAACAACGGTGATACGTGATTCCCGAGGTATCATTGCATGCACCAGGTGCATGCGCTGAGAGAGAGAGAGAGAGAGAGAGAGAGATTACATTGTTTATCAAACAAAATACCTCGTCTCCAAGCTAGAGATTTTTGCCTAATTGCATGGACGAGCAAGCACTTACCTGTTGCAGACTTGCAGTTGACCGAGCATAAGGCGATTCAGTCCAGTATATGGAAACTCCTCATGGACATCCCGATGATTTGAAAAGAGGTGGCTTCGATAAGGTGATAAATACATCATTCCCCTGACTAAAATGGTGGCTGCCAATGTACCAAATTAAAGTTTAATAAAAGGAATTTCCACTTTAGCCAAAAAGAAGAAGAAGAAGATGGGACTTTCCTTCATGCGATGAATTGCAGAACAAAAGGGAACCCTACATACCACTTTTTCTGGCTAAAGTCCCGGTTAATCATAGCAACTATCAAAGATAACATCATGACTTTTTGGAATGCCACCCATCCATGAATTACCGTTGACAACAGATCTTCTAGGTCTTCTATCCTGCATATGAAGGTCATCAAGAAGATTCATCGTACCATTGGCAAGGATATGAATTACTTTCATGATATCCCTGATATGTACTCTTACATAGATGCAAATGCTTAAAAGTCCTGAGGTCCATTATAAACAAGCTACAACTCCACTCCAGGACAGCAGAGCAGGAAAAGAGCTGTAAATCAGACCTTTGAGTATGACAGTGCCACTTTCTCTGCGCGCATTTCATTCAGCAGTCTACTATACGGTCCAGTTACCGGTCCTCACCTTTCCCTTCCAATTTGATAGCCAAATCTTGGCCAAATAAGAACAATTACAACCTATAGTCCATAGAGAAGATTCTCTGTTTTGACATAACCGTCCTTTTTCATTAGAGATGTTAAATTCTCAAGAAGTGCATGAACTTCACCAGCACGAGGAAGGGACTCATCTCCTGCTACAAACAAATTATTCTTATTTCCCACTGTAATTCAGCGACACCCCGGCAACTTCTTGACTCCCTTTTCCTTCATTTGCCTCCTCAACGAATTCACCTCCTTCCAGTTTCCCGTTGCAGCATATATATTAGACAACAAGACATAAGGTGCAGAATTTTGCGGCTCTGACTCAAGGAGCTTCTCAGCGGCCAACTTTCCCCTAATTTCATCCCCACGCAATCTGCAAGCACCAAGTAATGTGGTCCATATCATATCATCGGTTTCAGACTTCAATTCATCAATGAAGGCCGCTGCTTCTTCAAGAAATCCCCAACGCCCAAGAAGATCAACCATACAAGCATTGTGATCTACTCTCGGCTGAATCCTACAGTGATTCACCATTTCATCATAAATATTACGGCCTTCCACTACCATTCCCGCATGACTACAGGCCGTAAGAACGCCCAGGAAAGTAATGTCATCAGGAACAACATCTGATCGCTTCATTGCGTCATATGCTTGTAGTGCATTTTCTGCAAAGCCATTTTTAGCAAAACAAACAATCATCGAGTTCCATGAAATCACACAAGTTTACTAGTCATCTCATTGAATACTCGAACGGAACTTTTCACATCTCCACATTTAGCATACATGTCTAGAACAGCAACACTAGTTAACTCATCCAAGTCAAAACCAGAGTGAAACATGAGAGGATGTACATGTCTACCATCTCGCAGTGAAGATAGGATGGAACAAGCCTTTAGGAGACTGACAAATGTGGCTTGGTCTGGTGGTGCATTGTGTCTCCGCATTTCCCGAAAAGCCTTCAAAGCCTCCTCATTGCAATCAGTTTGAGCGTACCCTGAAATTAGAGCAGTCCATAATACAGCATTCTTTGGACTCGGAAATTCCAAGAAGAGAGCACATGCATCCGATATACTCAGAGTTCATATACATGCCCAGGAGGGAGACACCCAAGAAGTCCTCGTAGTACCAAATACCACTTTTTAATATACAACAATGGATTTGTGTCCCTAAAATCAAACCTTGAACTCCACTGCATGCATCTAAAATGCTTGAATAAGTAATCTCATTCAGATGCATTCCTATGTCAAGAATCTCTCCTAGCATGCTGATAGCTTGATCCAAGTTATCTTTAGCATAACCAGTAATCGTAGCATTCATAGAAGCAACACTTCTCTCTGGCATGCGCAAGAGAACAACAAGAGCTGCTCCAATGTCTCCACACTTTGCATACATGTCAATAAGAGAGCTTCCAGCATAAAGACTCATTTCTAGACCAGATTTCATAGCAAGACAGTGTACTTGCTTGCCTTGACCCAGAGCTTCAGTATTAGCACAAGCACTGAATATACCGGCCAAAGCTGCTTCATCGGCCACTGTACCAGTTAAATTCATCTTTTGAAACATCTTGAAGGCCTCATTCGCATCTCCCCCCTGCACATAACCAACGATGATTGCATTCCAAGAAACTTTGTGTCGGCTCTTCAAGCATTCAAATTGTTTCCTTGACTCATGCAGATCCCCAGATTTGGCATACATATCCACCAGCGCGTTTCCAACAAACAAATTTGATGCCAACCTGTTCTTGATGATAGAGCAGTGCAATTGTCAACCCACTTCTACATACTCCAAGCATGCGCATGCACTCAAAATGCTAGTATATGTATATTCGTCAGGCTGAAAGCCACATCGCTTCATCTGGGTAAAAAGCTCCATGACTTCGCTGGCATAACCATTTTGACCACACCCTCCAAGCATTGCATTCCACAAAACCACATTTTTCTCCTCTAAAGCATCAAAAACTTTCACTGCAGCTTCCATTCTTCTGCACTTTGCGTACATGCTTATCAAAGAACTGACAACGTAAACGCTAGAGCTCAAACCCTGTTTAATTGCTTCAGCATGAACTAACAAGCCACACTCAGTGGCACCTAGAGCAGCAATGGCACTCAATATGCTACCTAAGGTGGACCTTGTTGATCTAGTGCCAGCCCTCCTCATTTTCACGAAAAAGTGGAGTGCTTCCACCTCATATCCTCTTTGAGCATGACCTGAAATCATCATATTCCATGCCACAACATTAGGGTTAGGCATCTGGGAAAAAAACTCACGTCCCCCCTCAAGATTTCCTGCACCAACATAAGCGCTAGTGACAGTAACAAATGCCACCTGGTCTGGTTCACGGCCAGCCTTCCTCACCTTCTCGAAAACTTTGAGTGCCTCCTCTGGCAAATTTCCTCGAATATACCCTGCAATCATCGCTGTCCAAGAAACTGTATCAGGTTCTAGCACCCCATCAAAAATCCTCCTTGCATCGAAGAGACAATCACATCTGGCATACATATCGATAATTGAACCTTCACAAAACGAAACGATCTCCAATCCCACTTTAACAAGATCACAGTGTACTTGTTTCCCACAGTCAACATCCGTAGTCCTTGCACAAGCAGAAAAAACAATCGAATAAGTGAACTCATTTGGCACCAAGCCGTTACGCTTAAGCAGTCGAAACTGCCATTTAACCTCTTGAACAGACACCCGCCTCAAATACATCGAAAGAAGCGAGTTCCAAGCCAGGACATCTCTCCCCTCAAGCCGGCTAAACAACTTCTCCGCGTAATCCACATCCCCGCATTTGGCATAAAGATCAAGAATCGCATTCCCTAGCAACCCTTTTGTCCCAATTCCACATTTCACGCTCTGGCCATGGATCACCTTGCATATCGTTGTAGCCCGCGCTGCCCTCTGCGGCATTTCGTCGAATAGGTGATGGGATTTCAATTGTCTGCATTCTCCAAGGCATAAACGCAATAGACGAGCGTGGATATCGAATCCTCGTATTGGGTCAGGCTCAGGACTTGAAGTGGGATTTTCTGGATGCCGTGCGACAGCAACAGTTGATAAGTTACGTTGACTCAGGAAGTTCTTGCGTGACCTCGTGGCAGGCGATGTCCCGGTTAAGTTCTGGAGGCGCATTTCACTCGGCAGGTCAATTGCATCGTCGATGAGCGTGGTGATTCGCAGTTTGGGAAACGGAGAAACTCGCGCCTTAGCGGCTAAAGGCAGCGCATGATAACACTTTTTGCAATCGATTTTCATCCCAGCTTTCAATTTGATTTACGGTTAAATTCGTTTGGTAAAATAAGTTTTGAAATATAAATATATTTGGTAAAAAAATTAAATTATGATTGGATTTTTTTATTTTTGATTGTATTTTTTGCCAACTTTGAGGAGTTAATTCTAGACTTCAGAATCAATTCTTCGATTACACAAGTCTCAGCCATTCACTATTATCACCCGTGGCTGGTTGCCCGTCGCCGATCGCCACCGCCGCCGTTGCCGGTCACCTGTCACCACCTACTTGCTTGCCTGCCGCCACCAACAAAGAACAAGTCTAAGCCGACCACCGTTATCACCCGTGGCTAGTCACCTGCCACCGATTGTTGTTTGCTGCTACCGGTTAAGATTTTGTTAATAATTTTTTAAAAATAAAAATTTGCAACTGTTACCAAACGAACAAGTCTCGGCCGACCATCGTTATCACCCGTGATTGGTCACCTGCTGCCTACGCTGTCTACTGTTATCGACAAAGATTTTGTTAATAAATTTTCAAAAATAAAAATTTTCAATTCTTACCATATGAATTTTTTTTATCAAAAGTCAATATATAGCAGAAATTAAAAAAAATCAACTTTTGATTTTAAGAAGAAATAGATAAATCAATTTCTGATTAGAAATTAAAAAGTGGGCCAAAAGTGTTACCATGCGCTACAACGGCCGGGATTTCCTTCTCTCCAAATGCACATCCGTCGCTTTAATTGGCCCTCAACCGTTACTTGGCCACCACTTTTAGCGGGCCACATTTCCCGGCCTAACCACACAAATGACCACTATTCCTCGGATTTGACTAATAGATTAAAATGTAATGTACGTCAATAAAAAACTTCACAATGGAACTTCCTTCTCAAATTAATTTCGTCACAATAAAATCCTATGGTTTTAAGAGTATTTCAAAAAAAGGAAAAGATAAGGAAAGAAAATAGACGCGGAGATACTTTTGGTTTCTTGTAATTCTCGAATTTAGTTTAGAGGGAAATGCTTGTCGCATGATAAAGGTACTTAGATTCTTCAGTAGTTACAATGTCAAGAACGGTGCATTTTTCAATTTGAGTCACATAATATTTTGAATTGCATTCATTAGCTTGAAAAAAAATCACCAAAAAAGTCATAAACATATTGCAATTATGTCAATTCAATCCTAATTTTTTTAGCATTCATGCCAATTCAGCCCACTGGCCGAAAATCATTGATGTGGCACTGCCGACGCTGATGCCGATATAATTTTTTAAAATATATTTATATATTAATTACTTTTCGTTGTTTTTATTATTATTTTATTTTCCTTTTTTCCATCTTCTTCCTCTCATTGACATTAATGCAGTGTTTTGGTGTGAGCTCTTATGTAGACGTACCTAGACGTGGCCAATTCCATTGAACCATCGGTTCCGGTTCCACCAAAAGGGGGAACCGGAGTCAGCCCCCGGTTCGGAACCAATGGTTTCGGGCCGATTTCCGGTTCCGATTCCGAACTTTTAATTTTATTTTTAAAATAATAAAATAAATAAATTATAAATTATAAATTATAATCATTAATCAAATTATACATTATAATAAAATTTAAAAAATAAAAATATTATTTTCTTGAAACATTATTTTTTTGTATAATAAAATATTATTATTATTATTATTTATGTGGCAATTCAAAACTGGCCCGTGAAGGCCGGTTCCGATTCGAAATCGCGGGCGAGCTCCGGGCCATGGTTCCAAATGGCCATGGCGTACAATTCAGATGATACAATCACACATGCCCTACCAACACGGATGCCGACTTACAATTTTTTTTTGGGGATGGGTCTGATTAGAAAGTGGAAAGGCTCTCTGGTAGTGGAATTCTCTGCTTTAATTGCTCAGAATCAACAATCACAGAGATCAAACTCTAGATATTCAGCAAAAAAAAAAAAAAAAAGGAGGAGGAGGAGAAGAAAGGAGTGTAGATTCCTGCACAGCAGTCACCAGTCGCCAGTTGCTGACAGTGAAGGCCGTCTATGTTTTTGGCCGTAGCCCTAGTGTCACACGTGTGTCTTTGAGGGTGGTTTAAATTCACCTACCTTGTTATTAAATTCAGCCGCGTCTCCAACGGCTGTTAATTAAGAGCTCCTGGGTCTAGGTTGTAACCTAATTAAGAGTTCACAATTTTTACTCGAGCAGAACCAAGGGTCATGATGGAGAGGGAGAGAGGGAATTAAAATCAATGAAAATTGGCTCACATATGTATGTGGTGATTCCGATTTGAATTGAGTTAAATATGGTCCAACCCATTTAATTCATTTTGACTCATTTTCATGTAGTAAAAATCTAACGATTCATATTCGACTCAACTCATACTCGATTCATATTATTAAAACACTTTCACACATTAATATAATTTAGCAAAACTCATGGATTATTAAAAAGTTATATTACTAAAACATCGTGGACAATTTTTATAATTAAAAAAATTGATGTTTTCCTTTTGTATTTTAGTTGTATGTTTCCTTTTTTCTTTTTTTAAAAGTCTGGCAAGGGTCACCAACCGACCCTCGCCTACCATAAGCGAGGGTTAGGAGCTCGGGCGAGGGTTTCATGGCCCGCACGCTAGCGAGGGTCACCAACCAACCCTCGCTTGGGTGAGGGTTTCGTGGCCCTCGTTGATCGCTGGTGAGGGTTGCAGCCTGGGTGATGGTTTTGTGGTCCTCGCTGATCGCTGGTGAGGGTTGCAGCCCTCATTGGGTCCAGTGAGCTTCACCAACAAATCATCGTCGGGCTATCGAAAAAGAAAGAAACATTAAAAAATAAATAAATATTATTATGACTTTTAAGATAGTTAGGTAACCTATTTATGATCTATTTAAAACCCAGTAAGTTATTAAGTGATTCATTTATAACTCACTTGAGTTTGTTAAACAATTCGTGTATGACCTACGCTGGGTTGATGGCCATTTTGCCACCTCTACTTTTTAGGTCCTTGTGTTACTCAGCCAAAGTTTAAAGATAACTAATAATGCATGTGGTTTGTCAGAACATGCCCGTGCAAGCGAGTGTGTGTAAATGTCTCTTTTTCAATAATTATCGTGTCAAATCCTACAACTTATCATGTTCAAGCACTTGAGTTCCAAAATGGTAAATCCAAACTTCATACGCAATAACATTATTATCTACACGGTTCTAAGGATTTGAGATTTTTCGCCTGAACAAAAGCTAGGAAAAAAAAATCAAAATACCATCATTAATTGAGAATAATGCGGAAAAATAAGAAATGAGAAATTTTTATATGTGAAGATTACATCAGCCTATTTATATGCTTTACGATATCATTATTAAAGGTCATAGATATCATTCTGAGATACACACAATCAAATAGATGAATATGCACACAGTCTTGAGAAATACATGGAATCAATATAATTATCAAATATCTGTAATATGGTAAATTGTCCTAAATAAATCCTAATTATTTCTAACAACCCAACCGGTAGTTAATTAATCATTACTCATGTCAAGATCAATGCATGGGCACCGACATCTTTGGGAATAAAAAGGCCGAAGACCTCCTCCACCTTTGTAATTCCAAATCTCGGGTCACACGCATGTCTTAAATCACCAGAAGACAAAGCAAAGAACAAACGCCACCCCCGAACCCTAAGTAAATTTAGTGAGTTGTCCCCTCCGCTAATCACAAGCGCTAAAGCAAATGAAAATGGGGACATCAAGCCGGCCAGTCTCTTGTCTGCTTGCAGATGCTGTACATGGCAAGATTCCTTGTGTGGACCGAATGTATTGCTGGTGATGGAGAGATTCCCACTTATACAGTCCAATTATTTAGATGAAATCGACGTTTCTGACCCGTATAATGGCAATTCAGTATTAATCCTTTCGATTGCATCAATTTTACCCTAAAATCTTTTGACGATTTGTCAATTCAGTGCTAAGCATTTCAATTATGTCAATTTAGTCCTAAACCTTTTGAAAAATTTTCAATTTAGCACTAAACTTATTGTTTGGATGATTGGCCCAAAGTGTCATATTTTTAAAGGAATCATCCTGTTAGATCTTCCATAAGATCCCGTGAAGATTTTGAAAAGGTTAAGAATTATATTGGTAAATCGTTAAAAAAACTTCGGAACTAAATTTTAGTACAATTGAAAAGCTTAGTGATGAGTTGACTAATGATTTAAGATTAATTCGGTAAAAATTGAAGGATTTAAAACAGAATTGGTATAATAAATTTATTTTTATTATTTTTTTGGACAATTTTGACGTTTTTCATTTGTTAAATCCTATCCGGTTTGATTTGAACAGTAGGGCTTCTCACTTCGGAAGGTGCGAACGATGTGGACATTTGTCGAATATTATATGGTCCAATAAAGCGGCTAGAGAGCACGCCTAATAATAAGAAAAAAGAAGGCTCCTTTCGTTTTTTATCTTCTTCTTTTCTTGTCTCCTTTGACCTGCTGACTGTCTGTCGCTGCTGCTCACTTAATATTTTTTTAAAAAAAATCGTTACAGCAGCCGGCGAAACGCTGTTAATTTCAAAGGAAAGGTTAATTAATAATTCTTTCATAGCTCACGGGCTATGTAGTATATACCAGACAGATGAGGTCTCCTATTTAATTTCGGAAGCACATGGTACTCAAAATATTTCCGCTTGTCTTGAATGTCATGCGTGCGAATCGGGCCGTTCATGTGCGATTGTGCATTAGTTTAGGCTCTTTATGTCTTATGTACTTTGGTTTAAATACGAGGTCCGGCACATCCAAATCAAACATGTACCACTTGCTCAATTCTTTCGGGGTTCACTTAAAGCTAATTGATTGTAAATCCGACATGTAATGAAATGTGTACTCATGACGTGTGCAAATTGTCGGGAACTTGACTTGTGAAGTGCAAAGATAGATTTTTATGCGCGCACCGTGCCCTTAATATCGATCTATACCATCCTCAAAGTGACTGTTCGAAATTTGCATCATAGATTAATGAACCTACTTTATTCTTCGGTAGACAGAAGTCATTAGGAGCCGAACTCATGCCGTGGAATGATCAACTTACTTTTCAAACGCGCTGGTTAAGTAGTTATCTGGATTTATTCTCAATATACTAAAGAGTGACTCTCGAAAACTCGACGAATAAGCAAAAAATAAAAATAAAAATTCAACATGCTAATTGCTAGGCACGGTTTTAAATGGGATTTGGAGTATTTTGAAAAGGGAGGATGTGGAAGATTTCCTACCCAGTGTTTCATAAAAATTAGGAGACATGAGATTGAGATAAGAGACATGGAGTTTGAAAACTGTTTTTACTTTTTGCTGGTGGGAAAAGCACGCAAAAAGACGCAACACCGTCGCAAGTGGATCTGAACTTCTGAACAACATTGAATCCAAACGTGCTACTTCCAACGTCTCTCTCTCTCTCTCTCCCCCCCTCCCCGGCATTAATTGGATAAAAGGCCCCCTGCCTACATGGATAGCGATTATAGCCTTCCTTCTTCAAGGAGCCTGCAAGTCTGCAACTTCCCCAACGTCTCTCTCTCTCTCTCTCTCTCTCTCTCTCGTGCGCACGTAGTAGAGTAGAGGCTGTTATATACATTACATTGGCAGCAATCTGTCCATATATGAACTTAAAAATCCGATCTTTTGTGCTGTGGGGGCGTACAGAGCTTTTTGGTTAAAGTCGCCGAGGACTCACGTGCTGCTTTCTAACGGAATTTGTCTCGTATGTTGTTGTAGTTCTGCCGAGAGATGCAGAGATAACACCTCCCCATCGACATCATCATTCATCACTCCCTCTCTCTCTCTCGTTCTTCTTTTTCTTTCATTTGCCTTTTTTTTTTCTGTAACACTGAATTTGGTCCCGTGAGTGAGTGTGCGATTCTATAGTTCATATAGATAGAGAGAAGGAGCAAGAATTGGGTGTGGGGTTGGCTTGTTAGCATTTAGCAGTGATAGTGAGTCTCGGTGAGAGAGGAATGACGGGTAGAGAGTGGGTGTGTTGGGGGTTGATTGTTTTGGGGCGTGTTTGGTCGGTGGTGGAAGGTTATCCAGCGCAAGATCTGGTTGCGAATTTGCCTGGTCAGCCCAAGGTTGGGTTCAAGCAATTCGCTGGTTATGTTGACGTGGATGTGAAGAATGGGAGGAGCTTGTTTTACTACTTTGTTGAGGCTGCTGACGGGCACCCTGAGACCAAGCCCCTCACTCTCTGGCTCAATGGAGGTTGGCTGTTCTTCTTTCCTCTTTTGGCCGTTTCTGTTCTTGCTGCCGTTTTTGAGTTTCTGATGTTCTTGTTCTCTGGGAATTTTCATCGTTCAGCGAATGCACGCGATTTGTTCGAGATGTTAAAAAGGGTTTCTTCAGCACGCATTGAGCCAGAGATTCTTGTCTTATTTGCTTGTCTTCTGATGTTATTTCTGTGATTTTTTTATATGTTCGCCGCAGCATGATTCTATTTTTTCTCCGACCTTTTTACTGTTGAAAGTTCGAGCTTGTCATGCTGCTCATCCTCATCCATTCAATACTACCAGAGATTCCAGTTGTGTTTTCCTTTCCACAAGTTAAAACCAGAGTTGCCCATTTCCAAGAGAAAAGAAAAAGAAAAAGCAAAATCGAGTAGCCATAATGGCATGTTTCTACAACTCGAGGAAGAAGCGACAAGAACTCATGGAGTCCATCTTGCTGCAAACCGTGTTCTGCATTTTTCACAATTGGATGAATTTGTGAATTGTTAACGCATGCTGACTAATTCCGAGCGGATGATCAGGCCCGGGATGTTCGTCTATTGGTGGCGGAGCATTCACGGAGTTGGGGCCATTTTATCCAAGGGGAGATGGCCGAGGCCTTCGAAGAAATTCAATGTCATGGAATAGAGGTGGGACCCAAACTATGACCCCAACCGCTGTTGATTCAACCTGAGCAGCTCGGGATCTCGCTAATTATGAACCTTTTCTTCTTCTTTTTTTTTTTCGGTAGCTTCGAACCTCCTCTTTGTTGAATCTCCTGCTGGAGTGGGATGGTCATACTCAAACACAACTTCGGACTATAACTGTGGAGATGAATCCAGCGGTATGATTATACTCGGTCTCCTGTACTGGGCTTTTCAAATTTGATTTTGCAGATGTTAATGGCGGAATTGTCAATGTATTTTTTGGTTCTATACCAGATTTTAACCTGAAATTGCTCTTCCTTTTCCTCACAGCCAAGGATATGCGCACATTCTTCTTGAAATGGTTTGAGAAGTTTCCAAATTACAAGTCCAGAGAGTTGTTTCTCACTGGAGAAAGCTATGCAGGTGAGAGAGAAAGCACGGAAGCAGGAGCAAAATTTTTTGGAATGGCATTTTGATTTGACCTTATTCCCCCAATCCTTATCCTTTCCACAGGGCATTACATACCGCGGTTGGCTGTTGCTCTGCTGGACCATAATGCACGCTCGACTGGTTTCAAGTTCAATCTTAAAGGAATTGCAGTAAGGAAACTTTGATTTGGTGCTGCTCCTTCCACCGAGAGCTTTTACCATAATCCTTTCGTTTCAATGAATGTCGTCTGACCTTTTGACTTGGCTCTTTTCTCACCTAGATTGGAAATCCACTTCTCAAACTTGATAGAGATATCCCAGCAACATATGAATTCTTCTGGTCCCACGGAATGATCTCCGATGAACTCGGCCTTGCCATTATGAATGAGTGCGATTTCGATGACTATGTCTTTGCAAGTCCTCACAACGTCACTCACCCTTGCAGCGAGGCCTTGAGTAAAGTAAACATGATCGTCGGCGAGTACGTAAATTATTACGATGTCATCCTCGACGTGTGTTACCCGTCAATAGTGGAACAAGAACTTCGGCTGCGAAAAATGGTACGTGCTTGTTTCTCTTGCTCTCAAATTTCCTTGCTTTAAAAATGGGGGGAAAAAAAAGAAGAGAGAGAGACTCCTTTCTTAGAATTTTGCAACGTTCCGGATTTGTTGCAGGCCACCAAGTTAAGTGTGGGGGTTGATGTATGTATGACCTACGAGCGCCGCTTCTACCTCAACCTACCCGAGGTCCAGGAGGCGCTTCACGCGAATCGGACTAAATTGCCTTATTCTTGGTCGATGTGCAGTGGGTAAGTTCCTGCTAAATGCAAGGAATTATGTGAGTGGGTTCTTTCTTCTCCTAATATTGTTCTCCGGACAGTGTTGTGAATTACAGCGACACCGACGGAAACATTGACATGCTTCCCTTGCTCAAGCGGATAGTTCAGAACAATATCCCTGTCTGGGTTTTCAGGTAGACTTACTCAGAATCTCTCTGAAACCTAGTAAGAACTCTCCCTGTCCCATAGCGTGATAACCAAACTAGCACCTAAATCGCAGCGGCGACCAGGACTCTGTCGTGCCACTGCTTGGATCACGGACTCTTGTCCGCGAGCTAGCTCATGATCTGGATTTCGAGGTTACAGTTCCATACGGAGCCTGGTTTCACAAAGGCCAGGTATACTCTTGCCACATGCAAATTTTTAAACA
Organism: Rhodomyrtus tomentosa; assembly: GCA_028455895.1. NCBI lineage: Eukaryota > Viridiplantae > Streptophyta > Magnoliopsida > Myrtales > Myrtaceae > Rhodomyrtus > Rhodomyrtus tomentosa. The sequence continues at coordinate 44,814,719 of JAPCWY010000001.1, forward strand.
CTTTGCTGAAAGGGACCTTAATAGAGTTTGCTCGGTGCACCAGTTTAAGTTTAGACGAAACAGGAATCGTGCATACCAAATCTAAACACCGTAACGAACTTCGGAGCTTATGCGGAACTGTATTGCAGAATCGATGTGCTCATTCGAACAACATCGTTTGGACAAGTCTTCCCTGGTGCGCGAGGCGCTCGACTCATCGTCTCCCATACTAATGACTTGATCTTTCTGTTTAATCGCGTTGAATATAGGTGGGAGGCTGGGCGACGGAGTACGGGAACTTATTGACGTTTGCGACGGTGAGAGGCGCTGCACATATGGTGCCCTATGCACAGCCATCAAGAGCTTTGCATCTGTTCAGTTCGTTTGTGCGTGGCCGGAGATTGCCGAACACAACACGCACTTCCATTGACGATTAAAGTTTTTGTAATAGCAGTTTCTGATGTTGGTGTCCCGAAGGAGAACTTTTTCGCAACTTGGTTTCCATAGTGACAATAAGCAGCTATAGATGTGTTAGGATTCACATGTGATTTGTGTTAGAGAAATCCCACATTGGAGAATTAATGTGGTGTTGAGCATTTAATATATTCAAATTGACCCATAACTCATTAGCAAAAATTATCGGACTTCCGCTGCGCACTCTCATCAAATGGTATCATACCCATAATTAATGGGCATTTAATGCTTGGCTTTCTCACCATTTTCGATAGCCATATAGAGAAATCACACATTGGATAATTAATATGGTGTTGAGCACCTAACACTGGAGAATGAGGAGATTGTTAGATGTACGATGCACGTGTGAGTTGTGTTAGAGAAATCACACATTGGAGAATTAATGTGACGGCGGACACAAGAGCTTTAGATTGGGGGCGGTTTCGAAACAAAATATGTGCAAGAAAGGGCCCAACTTTTCGACCGCCACCTTCGCCGCGGCAACATCTCTATTGTGGCGCACGGCAATACTAAAATTCTCAATGCTAGATGCAAAATAACCGAAACATCGAAGTGGAATTAGGGGCGATTTGGTACAGTCCGGGCCGATGAAATCAGGGTTCAATTGATATTCGCATGTTGCAAAGTTCCACAGCACGGAATGTATGTCTGACTGGTCCACACCACAAGAAGCTCAACGCTCGATGGCTTTCAGTTCGTTTTCAACTATTCCTAAAAGTTACCCAACGTCCTCAATTTCATCAGCGTGCCGTCCATTTGGTCCACATCGCATGCGAAGGAAGATGCTTCAAATCTAATTGCCAATGATTCGCATTTTGGGGAAAAAGTCACTAAAAAGTAAAAGCGGCCGCTACATATTTATCATGAACTTTTTTGATAACATTAAACACCCCATGCTATGCCTACAATAACATTTATCCTAGGATTTTTTTCTTTTTATGGCATAAGAAACCATAAATTTATACTTATATGGTGCATTTGCTCTCCGTCAAAGTTTCGTATGATGATTTTCAAGCTAAAACAATGTCACTTGTTCTTTACTTGAGTCACGTGAGCATCATGTCATCATCGTTTACTTTGCAACGTTCATATTGATAGATTTTTAACGGTGCTCATTGATGGAGCCTTAGCGGAAGACATATGTGTCACACTATATAAGTTTTGATATGTTTAGTATCATAAGAAAAAATATATACGATAAATGTTCATAGTGAACAAAATTTGAGGCCCGTGGTGGCTTTTGATTTTTTCTTCTTCTTATTGGTGGTTGGTTTATAAGTGTGAAAGAAAGTATCAACCTTTAGCTAACTTTTGGGATGAGAGTGGTCCAAGATTACTCAACAATGTTTCACCAGAATCTACATCGGTTATAACAGAGTCAAGTTCAGGGTCTAGATCTAGAATCTACCTACCTGGACCATGCTCATCCCTATTCATGACACCCGCTTATTTGATGAACTTGCGAAAATAAAAGTCGTTCTATTGGAATAGGGATATGTACGTCAAAGTTTTAAAACTTATTACAAAATTGTAATTAATTCGTAAAACTTTTGAAAAGTGCAATTAAGTCATAAAATTTGTCAAATTGGTATAATTGAGTCTTTTCGTTAACTCCGTTTAATTTGATAGAGGAGAAATGTTTTTTTTTTTGGTCGAAAACGGGGAATTGCATACATTTAAACATTAAGGTTCTTACAAGAAAACCCCAACAAAAGGACATCAAAGCTGTATCGATTGATCCATCCACAAATCTTGATTTGTTTGACTCTGTCCTTGCACTTGTGGGTCTTGCCATACTGTGTCTATCCATTTACAGCGTAGGAAGATATGCTCTGTTGTTTTCTGCTGTTGATTGCATATAGAACAATGGGGTTGGGTGATGATATCTCTTTTGCATAGATTCACATTTGTAGATAGGGCATCCTGGCATAAACTCCAGACGAAAAACCTTATCTTTGGCGGGATTCAAGCTTTCCAGACTTTGTTCCATAGTCTTCGAGAAGGTGTGGTGGAAGTTGAGCCTTGGATTGTTCTTGAGAGAGTATTTTTGTCTCTAACCACATTATAGCCACTCTTGACTATATATATACCCGACTGTCTTACAGTCCAAATGACCTTGTCTTTCCCAGTGTCTAGATTGAGGGGGATGGACAGAATCTCTTCAATAGTCTCCTCATCAAATAACTGTATAAGTTTCGGTTCATCCCATTGTGCATTCTGTTTAGAAATTAGTGCTGCAACTATAGCAGGTTCATTCCTATTTCTCGGACCTCCTGTAGTACCCCTGCTCAGCCAGCGATCCTCTATTATATATACTATGTTCACGTGACATTTTTCATTACTTTCTCTTTCATGAGGTTGTCGGAGTGGAACACGCATTGATAACCACACTCATCGCCGGTTAAGCTCCGCATTGCGAACTCCGTGGGCATAACAGACATCGCCAATATAAAGAGCTTGACGTCTTAGATTTCACCGCCATTCTTCTTGCAGGAATCTTAGTTACGGGAGAGCATCACACTCGTTGTTAGGAATATCTAAGATGGCGGAGAAGCAATTCCAACGTGTTTTCAAAATCTTATGTTGAACTTATACTTTTGATAGCAGAAATAACGGAGTCCTCTTCGTCCAGTTGAGCTTGTTCGAGTGGGGCAAAATTAGGTTGGAGCGCACGTAGTTATCTTCTAGAATAAAGGGATCATAGGAGAATTTTCGGATGTACCGGTAATAGCAATTGCATCAAAGAAGCCGTTATCGATTCTCCCGAATCGTTAATAATAGAGCATGCAATGACGTAACAACCGAACAACCTTACATTATGGATTACATTCATATTGTAACTATGGCAATTGTAAGCAAATTCAGAGAACTACACAAACGCACTTTCTATTCGTACTTTTATTTCATGATCCCTTCTCCTTTTGCTTCGATACAAATATCCCAAATTCCAATAAGTACGATCATCGAGCAATGAGGTATGGCTATCCAGAGATTCATGAATATCGAGCAAATTTTACGAATCAATTTATTGCCAACGAGCGTTTTGGCCTGTGTCAGTGACCATGACTCAGACCCGTAACTGGTGAAATTTGAATCGGTGAGCTACAATCCCTAAACAAAGAATTTTTACACTCCAAAATCCATAGTACGACGAAGCAAATCATCGTCCGGGCTATGCATCCAAGCATCGCTATAAACACACGGCTCATGATTTACCATGTAACTATTAATCACGTTTAGGCTTTGTTGTATCACATGATCACTCTTGTAAATCCCATTTGACAGCACTAGCTACATCTTCCATAGTCGATTCGCATACAGAAGGGTATATGCATATTGGGCCGAGCCAAACCTACCAAGATCTAATGACCAATCAAGTTGTTTCATCACAATATAATCGATTTTTTGTCAAATTATAAATTAATTTGAAACAAATAAGCTAGTGATTTGAATGGCATTGCAAGCATGATTGTTCATCTGATGATTCCACGTAAAACCCTAAATGTGACTTTTGAGGAATTACGTATGATCAACCGTCTCACTTAAGAGTACATGATGCTTCATTGACAACTATGTTCTCAGACTCATACATTTGATATCTATTTTTTTTTTCTTTTTCAAAACAGTGAGCCTTTATTACTTAGTTGTAGTTCCCCACATCTATAATGCGGAAAAAAATGTCAAACAAGTCTTAAATCTATTGCATTGGTGTTGGTTTAGTCATAAACCTTTTTTTAGGTCAATTCAGTCCTAAAACTTTTGTATTGATTCCAATCTAATCCTAAATCTTTTTTTTAACCAATTTAGTTTTAAACATTTTGCATTTGCGTCGATTCAGACTTAAACATTTTACATTTGTGTCAATCGAGTCAATCTAGCTAATTTTGGTTTAAAATCATTGACGTGGATATCGGTAATCCTACATGGGGCGACTGGTACTGACATGGGTATTTTTAATATTATTTTAAAATTTTAAAATACTTTTAATACTTTTTTTTCTTTTTTTTTTCATCATGTTCTTTTCGCTCCCTTTTTGGATTATAAGCTTTATGGATATTTATTTAATTAAAATCTGGATGGGGTGCTCCATAATCCATGATGTGCATTGTCGCCGGAATATGGATGTTGAGTTCCGGCGAAAGAAATTCCCCCCCTGTCTAAGCTTGCCGCATCCGAACAAATGCAACTAGACGAAGAGAAACTCTTAGTCGGCGATCAAAGAATAAGTCGAACATAACATTTGAAAACTCGATGGAAAAATGCAAGTGATTCTTTGCCATCTTAGTCCTAAGCGTGAGAATCTATGTCAGTCTCCAGCAAAAGTACAAGGATCACTTTGATCCAATACCGATCAAGAGGCAAAAAACCAGGCGTATCTCTTGTAAGAAAATAAAGGAATTCGGACATAGTTAAAAACAAGGGCAACCTCTATGTTCTTAGTCAAGCCTAAACTGCAATCACTACACATAAATGTGAGACAATAGGGCGGGAAAGTTTGTGAGCATCAACGTCAATAAAGAGGAAGAGATCACTAAAAACTTAGAAGACTCTGCTGACTGCTTTACGACGCCTTGCAATTCCAGTACTCTGTTGCCTGATCTGTGATTCCAGCAGTCTTGTGAGAGGTGAACCAGATGTTACGGTGAAGTATTGCTATTTGTAATACACGGAAACGATGACGAGTGACTCCATTTACTCTTTAAGCATAGAAGAAGCGCTAGAAGATTTACCGCAGGGAACGACGCATTAGGGTTTCAACTTTTACAGCGGCTCTTCTTATCCTTTTGAGAGATCCTGCGCCCACGGAGCTTGCGACTGAGAAATTTCAATCATGATTCCTTCCAATGCGTGCACACTGCCATAGACCAAGTATGGAACCGATATTGTCACCTAAAGCTCGGCGATCAACTACAACTGAAGGACTGTAGAGGTAGAAAAGAGATCTATGGTTTCAGAGAGTAATCACGCTGCTTTCTTTCAACAACGTTCTTAGCGAATATGGGATCTGATAAATTCGCATGGAGCTTCCAGTTCCAGTTTCCCATGAAATACTACATGGAGGTTATTGCCATTAGAAGGCGCTATATAAGGGCTTTGAAGGGTTCCGCACCTTGAACTTCAATTTCAGTTCATGTACTGGTCATTTGTGTGAAATCTTCCTTGCCATCCAAGAAAAGAAATGTCAGGATTTCTAAAGGATCCGTCGCACGTTATTGGCGATGGACTGCTTTCGGAGACTCCATTCAAGACTTCAAGTATAGTTGTATGCATGAATAAGATTCTCATATGCAAAGGAAATGCAGTTGCTGAACCGACCAACAAAGGTTTTGAGTATTCATTCTGAAGTAGGAAGGTCTCTAGTAATACCAGTGATGCATAAATATATGTTCACGCAATGGCCCTCTCCGGAGTGAGATATTCAGTCTCCTCACTCGGGATTTGAGAGCTAGTCACATGTTCATTATGTATTTGCTCTTCTCCTTCCTCTTTCTTAGTCGCCTCCCCCATTTACCGCCTCATGACACCGTGATGTGCATCGTGCCTATGATTGTTTTTCCTTTCTCGTTTTCCTTCCTTGAATATCTAACGTATCTGTAATTTCGAGCTAGCATACGTTTTCTTCCCTTTCTCGAACGATAATCTCTCTTTCCTCTTCCACGTGCTACTGTTTCTTCCACGCAGTGATACTCCATCCGGTGTTTCTTCTCCAGCCGTTTGTTGCTATATACAACCTTTCTGATACTTGTTTCGTTTCCTCTCATTGTGGTTCAGTGGTGATGGCGAGTTCCAGATCATCTTGGCATTGTTCAATAGAGTCAGATGGTAACCATTCGATCCTAGAGCCTGGGGGAGACAATGATGTTAATGCTATTCCAGTGGGGAAACTTGTCCCTAAGAGAAACATTAACAACCCTGCAGCATGCAATGACTAAGCTTCAGTGATCCAACCCAAACACTTCTCCCAGTCCCTATCCAACTGATTCAACTTCCAACTCCACACAAAACACCAGTTGCCCAATTAGTTCTCCCACGTCCATTCACACGCTGACCTCTCCAACAAGCATGATGTCCTGTGCCAGTCCTGATCCCACTATACCAACAGCTGCCCCTCATACGACCCTTGCTGTTATCACCAATGCTTACTCATCCATGGTACCTAAGGACATCCAAGGAGTAAAGGGGGGTAGTGAAGGAGCATATCTAATATTGCGGATATTCCTCCCGGCGAGGAGAAAAACAGGATCTGGAGAAGGTGGTGTCTGCAGTAGATGATGACTTCAAGTTGGAGAAAAAGAAGACTGTCATAATAGCAGAAGGATAATTGAGTAACTAAAAGGGAAAGTAGCTGAGGTACAGGCGGAGGGCTCTACTGATGGTAACTTTAAGTTGGATAGAGAGATTGTACAAGAACAGGCAGTTATATAGAGAATGGAGGAAATGTACTGGTATTATAAATCTCAGGTTAACTGGCTCGCCTTCGGGAATGGAACACCAAGTTTTTTCAGCATTTGTAGGTCTTACAGTAACTGGTTTGTTTGGAAATATATGTACTCATAATTTTTTTCTTCTATCTTTTCTTTCTCCTGGAGTTTACCGCGTCATATTGACCCTCTTATTGGTTTTAAAGACACATGTGTTAGATAATAAAACTAATTATTAGGTTGAACTTAAGTTGACAGGAAAACAAAAAATTCACTCTATTGCTGTCATCGGGTTTTTTAGTATCTTATGTTGAACTTAGTATTAGGTTACCAAGAAATTCATGGTATCTTGTTATCCTTGCTCAAAACTCGACATATATTTGGTGAGACAAATCTTTACATGTAAAGCTTCACGACTTCAAATATCATCAAACAGGGAAAAGACGATGAGCAAATGGTAAATACATCTTTCCAGGCATACCGTTAATAACTTTCAGATCTCAGAATATAGTCGAGCAAGACATAAAGATTCGAAGGATGTAGTTAACCGCCATTCCCGTTGCTTTTTGCTAAGAGGCCTTCCTTTACCGGCTTTTTCTCTGTTCACTCTTACATTGGCTAGACCCCAGGTGCAACATTTGGTCTCCATGTCGACAGAAACGAGTTTGAAGATGCCATCACCTTGTGAGGATGAGCCACTTGCATCTGTCCCTGCTACATATTTTACGAACATGGGTCGATCCATGAACCGATCAAAATCATTTGGAACATGAATGACTCTTTCAACACCAGGCGATGACACCTGAAAGGATCGACACTTTAGGCAAGACACTTCAATACACATCGTGAACTTTTCTTCAAATAACTCGCTTCTAGTCACATCTACATATGGTGAACTTAACTTCAAATGAACTTGCTCATATCTTCTTCTTGCACGTTCAAAAACTAACAACGCTACTGCTCCAGTTCATCAAATTAGAAACCAGAGTTTGTTTAACAGGCACTATGGTAATGGGCTAAAGCACATAGGATAGTATCAAGCAGTATGGATATTATATCAAGAGTTCAGTACCACTCCTTATACTTCAATCTTGACATTTTACAGTGCAACAGTTAGTTGGGCCCAATATACCTTAACCTCACCTCTCATGGCAGATTCATTGAGTCCATCAAGTACCCGCTTGCTCCCAAAGTTCAGCATGCAGGAAAGAATGCTCAATACTGAGAAGTAGTGACAGAAACCAGTACCTCCAATGACAGATTTTCTGGTACAGATTTTGCAGCTTCTGCTTCATCAAGACGAGCTCTATAGGTCGCAGAAAATGCTTCTATATCTTCCATACTAGGGGAACCATACCTGTCGTGATTACAGAGATTAACTAAATTAGTTGAAATTGGAAGCCATCATTCGAAAATATTCAAAACCAACGCAAGAAAGGGAAGATGGGCCAATTTGCCCTGTCCACTGTAGAAAGGTTTTACAGCATCTGTTCAGCACAACTATGGTTAGCCTAGAGATCCTTCAGGAATTTATGAAGCTAACTAAAATTGAATTGTTCAGGTCCTTGCATCTAACTGTTTCTTCTGTCCTAGAGGCCCAAGGAGTGGGCAAGGTCTAAGAAGGGTTGTAGCAGCATTTATTCCGCAGCAGTTCATTTAATTTTCTTCTAAAAAGAAAATCAAGCCAGTACAAGAAACACACAAAAGTCCGCATTGTTTAGAACATCAACATATGAGAGAGACGGAGGGAGAACCCCAATGGGAAGGAATTCCACATACTTTCAGTCATTCATGATTATATCACCATGCAATCATCTTTCCTGCTGGTTCGATGTAAATATCTAAACTTATAGAGCTTTCAGTGCTGGCAAGTCTTGCCCTGGGAAGATCAAGGCATTCATTGTTTAATTGGACTACCACAAAAGGTGGATGATAAATTTCAATCAACTGTACCGCTCACTCTTGACAGAGCCTCGCCTGTATTAGGGTCATTAGGCGATTACCTCTTGGAAAGCTTTTCGATACGAACTTGAATTGTGCAATTTGACAGCGTTTTGAAGGCATATATCTTCAAGTCGCCACCAAAAGACTGAGAGACAACCTCCGCTATTGCTAATGCTTCCTTGTCCCACCAAGTCCCAGCAAGAGAAATCCCACCTCCTCCACCTCCATCCCCAACCTTTCATACAGTGTCAACAAGAGAATAGATTCATTGAGCAGCTTACAAAATTCATGTCCAAGAGAATTAGAAACATGGGCTCTGTTAAAGGAGCATTAACTCACATAAACTTCAGCATCTTCTTCCAAATACTCGTCTTCAAAAGTCCCATCATCATACTCATCCTCCAGTGCATCTGCATATGTGCTAAGACATCTTCAAGTTTAAATGAAAAGCACACCTTATTGTTTATCGAGGCCATTAAGAACATATATGATAATTCCACTGTTCTGTCTTGCACAGTAACTATAAGGGTCATCATTCACTATGACTATAATCATGAATAATACACAAAAAGAGCTGGAAAAGCCAAAACTAGGGAGGAAAGAGAGAGAAATCAAGAATAATCACTTCACTCACCATCATCGAAATCGTCGAAGACGACCTTGTCCTCATCCTCGACATCCACCGACACTTCTTCAACGATTGTCGGCTCGAGGACTGGCTCAGGCCGCAAGTCTCGCTTCTTGGCGAGCGACGTGAGCGCCCTGCTCGGAGCAGTAGCAGACGGACATGCCCGAAAAGAAGACGAGCAATCATGGGTATGGCGAGAAGGTAGGTGGAAGCTGGTCGCTTCGACACAGGACGAAAATGGAGCGAGCGTAGCTCTCGGTCTGAGCTTCCATGGCGTCACCAAGTTCATCTCTTTCCGGCTGCAGCAACAAGACGCCGAAACGGAAAAGGGCCCTTCTTTCTCCGATTTCTGGTGGTGGGGATTAGACAAGACAAAATCTGAACTTCCCTCTCTCTTTTTCTGAATCAAACAGTGATTAAACCGGACCCAAGTTTAAAGAAGATAGAAACATGATTCCGTTTACCCAAGAAATGGATAATTTTCTAAGCCTCCGGTCTTAAAGCTGGATTTCACCGTCTAAATTCAACCTAAATTTCTTTTCCACGACAGCGTTTGATAACAATTATTATCGAGGCTATTTTCGTTTTGCGAAAAACAAAAAGTTATTATAAAATAGCCATTTTTCGTGAAAATGAAAATATATATTTTGTGTTCGGTTGAAATATAAAAAATAACTGAAAAATTTCACCGTTCGATATTAAAAATTAGATTTCATTTTCCTCTTTGCATCCCTTTTAATAATTTTTAATTTTATTTTTTTACTTTCTTTTCTTAAATTCAAATTTTTTATTTTGTTCTCTTTTATTTAATTTTTCTCTTTTCTCTCCTTCTTCTGCTAGTCGTGAGACGAACGAGACCTGCCTGCGGCCGATCATCAAACGTGGCAATGATCGACGACCAGCCGAAGGAGAAGAGAAAAGGAAAGAAAATTTTAAAAATAAAAAAATAAAAAGTGTTGGAAAGAAAAATGCTCTTCTCTTCCTAAAAAAGAAAAATCATTTTTTTCCGCTTTTAAATATGATTTTTTGATGATTGGAAAATAGTTTCCTTGACTCATTAAATTTTCCATAAACCGGAAAATAGCATTTGCTTCAGCTCCTAAATATTAAACCACGTAAACGATACTGTAGTAGTAACCGCTTTCTTGTTCAATTATATGTTAACTACAAATATAATACTACACGGCTGTCTCTACTTCAAGCCTCACCAAATTGTCAATTAGGACGAATGCACTTCCTTAACGCATGCCAATTTGAATTCATCCTCTTGCGGTCTATCCACAACACTTCGAAAACATGAAACAAAGCTCATGAGCCCCAAGTCAAACCGGTTTCAAAGGATACTGCCAGGTGAACTTCCAAGAAATCAAATGTATTTCACTATTGGGTAAGCCATTTGAATTCAGTACAAATGTCGAAGGACGCGACCCGGCAAGGCGGCGACATTTCTGTACTATTCGATCCGAACTGTAACTATTGAGTCTCTGTATGATTTGCACAAAATGGAGGTGAAGATCAGAAGGGGCTTGGGGTCATAAAGAAGGGAGGGATGACGTACTGATCGCCGGTGACGAGGGAGTGACGGTCACATTATCGGTCCAATTCTTCTCACCCCAATGCCACAACATGCTTTCCCAGAAACAAAACTGCTCGAAGCACGTCTTTAGACGCTCGTCTTTTATTTTGATCTTCCAGTGACCGTCTGTGTAGTTTCCTGTCTCGGCTTGCCTTCGGTCCCACTCCAAAGCCGCCTTCTGCTTCGACCGAAGCAAGCAGAATTTTTGCAAGTTCTCCGACATGGCATCGTGGACCTTCCACCACGTCCTGTGGGCAACATCGCTTGCAAACTCCTGCAGGATGTCTACATTCCAGTTGCAGTCGTAGTCCCGGAAGCACAGCCATGGTTTGTTACCGAGATAGTGAAGGACATAAAGGATCGGAGGATTGGCACCAAAGAGGCGCGTTTTCATCTCCTTCTTCTCCACCTCATCGCCTTCCCAAAAGTGCTTCAAGAAGTTCATGTGCTTAGGGATCCGATGCCACCAAGTGAATATTTCATTTAGATATCCCTGATCCCCACCATTGTAGGACTCGATTTCATTAATGTGATCCATGAGCAGCTGGAATGTACAATTTGAAGGCTCGACCACCATCACACCAGAGTTGAAAAGAGTAGCGTTATTGCCGGTAGCAGATATTTCAGGCATTTCAAACAGGAAATCAATATTCCTGAGGATAAGCAAGTCAGCATCAATGAAAATGATCTTGTCGTAATCAGTCAGCTGCCAAAGCCGAAATTTGCTGTAGTTCCACTCGTTATATGCGTCTCTTTCAGCTTTCGGATTCCTGATTCTCTGGATAGTGTGGATTTTCCACCCTGCATCCTCCAAACCTTTTCGGTGATAGTCACTGATGGTTTCGTCAACAAGTATCACAAAGTCCCGAGTAGAACCGACCATCCGAATGCTCTGAGCCGCTGTGATGGCCCCACAAACGTAGAGATGAGCAGAGTGCAGGATTGTGGCATATGCTTCTCGATGTGCCGTTTCTGAGTAAAAGTGCTCTGTTGACAAGCAACAATCCCATCAGGGTGAAAAAAATAAAGGAAAACAAAAGGAGAAGGGAATGCAAATCTACGTTATATGCAAATCTCTGAAACTGATTCATCAAGATCCGAGTTCACTTTGGCAGTAATCATCTCAGGTGTCACGAAGGATCTTGTTTAAGAACCAACTAGGTGGAAAATGGGAAGGAGGATGTTCACTTTGCAAAAAGAAAATTGAGCATGAGGAGATCATAACGAGGTAAAGAAGAAGCTGACCTTTAGCCTTAAGAGGCACTGCTAGTTCACATGACCCAACAGGAAGACGTGCCTTCTCTCTCAGTTTATTTAGGTCAGGCTCATACAGCCAGACATTCCCATTGTGTGTGATAAGTTCCTTGCAAGTGAAGAGATTTGGAATGGGAAAGCATTCAGTGACGAAAAGAAGGCGCACTTGATGATAACTCTTAGCAGAAGCAGCAAGTCTGGCTGCTGCTAATTGCAAATGCAGACGAGCCACGTCTCTTGACCACCTTCCCGACTTATCACATGGAAGCTTGACGGCAATAAGATCAAGACGTGGTTTTCCAGGAACCTGAAGCTGAGGCAAAAAAGGACAAGTGGGGACCTCAAATTCTTCTTCCTCATCTATCCATTCCGGATAGAGCGACTCCCAGGTTACATTGCGAGGCACGTGTTCCAGGTGTAACACGACATGCTCGGAATCAGGGAATAGTTGCTTCCAATTATCAATTTCATTGTCATTAAAGTTCAATAGACCAACACCTTGATACTCATTCTTATCCGTCAGCTTCCCAATAGCAGTTGAGATCTGATCCCAACTAATGTCCAACAATGACGCATAACGGGTATCTGCACTAGCAGTCTCTCTTGTCCATCTACCAATGAGACTTGGCCTGTGTGAAATTTAGATTAGTAAGGCACCAACAAACTGAACTATGTGCATATCATGCATTTATCCATGAATTATACAATGAAGTCAAATGCAGAAAAAATGTATATCTCTAATCCCCTTTAGCCCAACCCACAGGTAAAAAAAGAGGAGAATAACAGTTCGCACCCAAAAAAGTAAATAAAAAAAGAAAAGAAAAATCTTTCACTCTGATGGAGGATTGGAGCACAAGAATTACCGAGATGAACCACCAGTGGGATGATCTGTATTATAAATTGCCGGAGAACAATAGAGCGTCAGAAAAGTTCCTAGTAAAATGATAAGCAGAACAACTTTCAAGGTTGGAATCTTGCAGTTCAAATTCCTTGCTTGGATAGGTAAATGGAAAGCTTTCTCAACATCTTTGAAATATTTACTCCTTTGGAACCTTCTCTTGTTTGTCTCGTCACTGCACCAAGAAGACAGCAATGAAAATGTATCCTAGGGTAAGTGAAAGACAACCCACACAAATAAACGACAAACATGGGGCAATGTGGATAAACCAACACAAGATAGAACTCTATAACACATATTTCAACAAAAGTGAACATCATTCCAGATGGCGAACTTCTGCACATTGCCAATTGAAAGTCCTCATAATACCGCAGGAATTCTCTCCCTATTATAGTGACAACAAGAGTCAGCAAGACACCAATCAGCAACCAAGTTGGTTCACTGAGGGCGACCGCGAAAGTCATAATTTGCAGGAACTGCAGTGATCTTGAATAGGAAAGCCCCAGAGATTCTATGGGAAATTGGATACGTCGAAGTGAGCTCGGCAACAAAAACTATAGGGGGCTGTATCGGCGAGAATGAATCCCATCTCCAATGCAAATCAAACTCGGCTCTGCTCCGTCAGGCCTTCTCTCTAAAATGGGCTTCGTCTCTTTTTCGGGAGAACCTCTAACTTCAGAGTCCAACCGGGACTTCTGCTCCTATGTCGATGTTTTCAGAGCAATGGATTATTTGATCCATATGGATGCAATGCGGCCAAATGAAGAAGGAAAGGCGTTAACCTACTGGCTATTGGAAGAGGGACTTTCCTGGCGAGCTTGCCTACACTTGGTAATCAAGGAGTCTTTTTTGCCAAACAACAGGCTACGGGGCAATCATTTTTCACGCCCCTCTACTGAGAGGCGCACCATGTCGCTCCTGCTGGCTGCCCGTTGCAAGCCTATGCCCGCCTCCTCCACTTTACTACTCTCATAAACCCTTTCCTCCACAACTTGATCAATGAATAATTGTACAAGTACCAACTATTATGTCTATACAGCTTCTGGGCAAAATGCAGCTTTCTTTTGAAACCTTACTTCTTGGATTCTTCAAATTGTTTGAAGAGAAATGTAACAAGAGAAGCAATAGGAGAAACAAGGCAGAGCTCTGAAATATTCAATTTCAGTAGCATATTGCTACTTACTAAACATCAACAGCACCTTTATCCCAAACAAGTTGGGGTCGGTGGTCGATGAACCCTAAAGATTCATAAAATAAAAGCAAAACCAGTCGAGGGAAAAAGAGAACAACGAAACATTTTAGATTCGAACTTGAGATCATTATTTCTCTGACCATCACTACTCCTTCTCTTCTGAAGCGAGCACCACTAACATAAGCACAAGAACAAAATGCTAACAATGATGAAAAACTTAAGGGGGACGCCGAAAAATATCTGGCTGGATGGAAATAACACGCCATGGCAGTGTATCAAATTAAGCACACAAGATTAGTCTGTCTCTGGATGGTAGGAACAGATGCTGCAAAACTAGAGAATGCACATTTTTCTCTCCCCTTAGAGAAGAAGAAAGGGAGAAATTGACAAGTTACAGAATACTTCAGATTTTGAAACAATTATACAAATTATTTCCAATGCGTATTGCTGTTCTTCCCTCAACCCAACAACCCCTTCCCAACCACCACGGGATATAAATAATTGACTACATAAACAAAAACAGTAAGGCAGCTTGATAATTAGAAAATGATGAGCCACTATTAAGTTAAAAGCATCATAACTACCTCAATCTGTCAGGGATATCCTATGGCATTATTCAAACAATTTAACATCCCCGCCCTTCAAAAATGGAAAAGCTAAATGGTTTCCAGAAAAATGAATATCACTATGTAAGGATAACATTGCTGGTCGTGTTCTGAACCGAGTTGCAGAATTCACATTTTTCGACCCAAGAACAACTTCAATTGGGAATTTCAAACAGACGAGACATTGATTTCGGCGTTCCCAACAGTTATCCATGTTGAAACGAAAATCGATCAAGGTCTTCTCCCACCACATAGCTCAGTAAGCAAACCTACGTCGTTGCTCAATTGATTGCAAAAGCTTCAACACTGAACAGCTCACCAAACAAATTGATCTCCGCAAATAAAAAAGAGAAGACCAGGTCTCGCTGCTAGGACAGTTTATCACGCAAAAGAAATACTCCCGACACCAATTCAAATCCCAAAACCACCAATTTTGATGTCGACAGTGACTTGATAATGCTTAGAAAAACAGAGCGGTCAAGTTCATCAGCAAGAAGCATTTTTTTTTTTAACTCTAGAAGTCTAGATGCTAACAGCCACATGAGCCAGCACAAAGCAAAACGGAGCACAAATCCAACGCTATTGGCGCACACAACGAGTTTCGGTCCCCTGATCAGCTAACACACGAGAGAGAGAGAGAGAGAGAGAGAGAGAGGTTGACTTGGAGGAAGGAGAGAGGCGGTGTCTAGGCTCGATGGTGCTGGGGGAGGGTCCTCTCATCCTCCGACGGTTCAGTGGCGGCTCGGTGGAGAAACCATCTGTACACACCCAGATGACAAAAATCAGCCAAAAAGACAGAAGAGAGAGCGCATAGAAAACAATAGAAAGAAGAAGAACTAGAGCTCAGACAGAAACTGTCGCCTTCCTGCTATTCGAAGAGAGAGAGAGAGGGAGGGGGGGTTGACACCCGATAAGCAAAATGCCGAGTGAGGAGCTGTCTGTCTGGTTGCTCCTTAATTTAAGGTTCGGTGAAGTGAATAATGACAATGCTGTCCGCCTTCACAATGCTGCCCGCCTTCTCTTAACCCATTTCTCGAAACTCTAAAACAAATAGGCACAGGTCAATGTCCAAATCAAAGCAGCTCTTTACCATTTCTGCTTCGAAACATTCTCCGCTCCAAAATCCTTTTTTTATCTTTTCTTCACTCGCCTTCGGTTTGGTAAAAATCTCATCTTTTTATTATTTTATCGAACATCGGTATGTATGCTGACTCGTCAAGACGGGGGATTGTTGCGTATCAACTGTACATGAATAAAATATATTTTGGGGAGAGGGGCAATCGGGGGGGAACAGAGCTTGCACGTTCCAGTTGGGGGTTCCCAATCCCAAGAACATTCCGATGATTCAAGAGTTTTAACTGAGATTTCTCTATTAATCCCCCGAGTAAATTAAT
Organism: Rhodomyrtus tomentosa; assembly: GCA_028455895.1. Taxonomy (NCBI): domain Eukaryota; kingdom Viridiplantae; phylum Streptophyta; class Magnoliopsida; order Myrtales; family Myrtaceae; genus Rhodomyrtus; species Rhodomyrtus tomentosa. The sequence goes on from JAPCWY010000001.1 coordinate 44,831,085, forward strand.
CATTGTCGGTGCAGACGTTAATGTTAGCAGGGCATCGCGCATTTTTTAACCGTGTGAACCGTACGATCTCTTCCGATTCCTCCCTTGCCTTGGGAGGCGTCGGGCCTCAGACCATGCGGCTCGCGTTGTCGCGTAAAAAAACCTAGTGATTATCGAAGCACACGGGCTCATGCTCTTGAGCAGCCGCTGGCTGTGTTTCGCAGGGAAGATCGCCTCCCGGCTTTCAGCCCGCCGTGATAGTTACGTGGTCTTTGGTTCGAATTTGTATTTGGTGATTTTTTTTTTTTTTGTGGGGAGGGGGGGGGGGATATTTGGTGAATTCACAACCTAATTGTACACAAGTGAGAGAAGGGATATTGGAAGGTTATGCATAAAAAAGGTTAAGATTAAAATGACTCAATGCGTACATATTGGAAGGTTATCATTTTCTTCCTACATTGACTAAACCACCCACACCCACGTGGGAAGATATCAATACAATCATAAATCTATTGTAGTTGTGTCAATTCAGTTTCAATTTTTTGACTGATTTAGTTTTAAATCTTTTGCATTCATGCCAATTTAATCCGTCGGTGCTAACGTGGCATGACGACGACGACGTGCCATCTTTTTTAAACTATATTTAAAATTTCTAATTTTTATGCTTTTTTCTTTTATTTTGTTTTTTTTCCCCAACCCTCGGCCACAGGCGACGACTGCGGCACCACGCCTAGTGTTGGCAAGGACATCTTCGAAGGCCATCACCCAAATTGAGCAAAGGCCTCGATGCCCCCACCCGACTAGATCTAGGGGAGGGGTCGTGAGCCGTGACGCCCTCGTCGGCCTAAGGGCTTGCGGTAAAAGGACTCAAGATAAGAAAATAAAAGAATAAAAAAATCATTGAATATAATTTAAAAAAGTGCCACGTCACAATTGGCCGGCTGAATTGATATAATTGCAATATTCTTAGAACTGTTTTGGTAATTTTTTCCATCCATATGACAGTGATCTTCATGATTCTATTTGTATTTAGCCAAAAGTAAGTTTTCTGTGGCAAAAAAAAAAAAAAATACACATAGGTTACCGATCTGACCGATGACTTGGGTATATGCCGAGTTGGGTCAAGTTACACTAAGTTTATTTTTCTAAAATGACTTTATTTCTCTTTTGGTTCCCAAGAACAAAAAAGTAGAAAGTAGATTTTTTTTTTTTACTTCTTATTTCTCTTAATTCCTCAACTACTGATCTATTCAAGAGAATAATACTACGTATGGTAATGTTTCTATTCCTAGGAGCATTTTTTGAACATAATTTTTTTTTGTTTCTGTTTCCGGCTACTATTTTTGGAAACAAAAACGCACTTGGTAAGTAAAAAAAAAAATACTTTTTCCAGTCGACGGCTGGTGGTCACGTCGGCGGCGACGGATGGTGATTCCAAAAGTGTTCCAAAATTCAGAAATAATTTTTTTTTATTTATTCAAAAGTGTTCCCTAACACAAAAGTGTTTCGCGGAATAATTTTGGAATATTTTTTAATCATATTCATTTCTGTTTCAAAATTATTTTCGAAACACTTTTGAAACAAAAATAGTTTTATTGGCTACGGTCCATACAGACCCTAAATTTCTGCTCCAATTCTGTTACCAGGAACTAAAAAAAAAAAACAGAGAAATAAAAATGTTATCAAAAGCACCCTAACTCTCCCACGGCCAGCGCGTGTTAAGGACCGGTTCATACACAGTGAGGTGCGTTGAGAAATATGCTACACAAAGGTTGTTTTGAACGGGCAGTCTTCAATCTTCGACTGATTGGTTTATTCCTAATAACCTCAATTGACCATTTGACAACAAGCAAAAAAAAAAAAAAACGTTAACTTAGTCTTCTTTAATCGCCCGTTATTGATTAGCGTGTCATTGACCCGTCTCGTGGTGAATATGACATAAAAAAGGCGATTAGGAACTTGGTGGAACCACTCCTCCTCCTTGATTTTGACCTAGTCAAAGTAAACTGCCTACAAAACTGGCATCATTGAATTCATAACGCGTTTGTTTCACGAAAAATTTAAAATTTAAAAAATATTTTTTGAAAAAGTAAACACTTATATAGCTCATAATAATGAACGGATGTAAATTATTTTCATTATCACGAAAATAGTTAGGCATAAAGTGTTAACGACAATGAAAATAATTTTTTGTGGACTATTTTTTTAAAAGGTATAAGAGTTTATTTTTTGAAAAATATTTTCTAAATTTTTTATTTTTCGTGAAACAAATGATAGTTTTATTTGTCTGACCAAATTAAAAAGAAAGGATTTAATTGTAGTTGGAGCTATCAGTACGGTGGCCCCATTGATTATTGATCTAATCATGGGATTAAAGTATTCATTGCAGTTAAACAAAACGATAAGGACTTGCTAACCATTGCCAGTATCTGAGAATTTAGTATTAGTACCACCTGCCCCCTATTTTGATCACTATGTACGCCATCATAACTAATTAAAAATAGACTTTATAAGTCTAATTATAAAAGAAACGAAACATTAATATCTTTTTTTTAGCCACTGGAAGTATTCTTGTCTGGAAAGCAAAGTATTTTGTTGTTGCTTCAATAACTAAACACAAACACTTCTTCCAAAATTGGAATGTTACGCATAGAAAAACTGTGCGTGGCTTATTTAAGGAAGAAGACACTATAGAGACACTATCAAGAGTCACGAATCCACGTGACTCCTATTGGTCGTCATGATCGGTCGATCGTCGAATAGCATCAAGCAATCTCAAAAGTCATGATAAAAGAAAATGGAAATAGCCCCCCCCCTCCCTTTTCTTCTTTTTATACCATTTTCATCAATATCCATCCCATCGTGAATGAATCCATCTACCAACGAATTGATGCTTGGAAATTTTATAAATATATACATAAATCGAAATTCCGCGACGGCAATTTAGGTGCCCGTTGAAAGAAAAGTCGACACGGGATGAAAAACTTTTAAGTACAATTAAAATCTATGTTGACGGAACGTTGCCCGCCAGTGGAATTAAGTCCCAGTCCCGTACGTTACTTCTTCTTCTCCTCCACCTCCTCCTCGAGTAAATCGAACTCCATTTCTGTTTGCAAATTTTAACCTTAGCTTTGTCCGAGCAAATTACTAGCGATGATTGACGACAAGCCTCGGTCAAGTCTTTGTAAATCATCAAGGCAACTGTACAAATAAAAATCTTGAATTTTATTTAATATGTTTCTTTTTTGTTTTTTTTTTCCTGTTATGAAATGATTCTAGATAGATATCACGTGTAATGGTTGCGAAGTCCAAATTTGACTATTAGTGGGCTTCCGTGATGCCTTCCCACTTGGTTAAAGAATTGATGGCCTCCAGACCAAAAAACAACAACACGAAGCAAAGAGTCGACGGCGAATCCCCATGGAATTGATGGCCTCCCGACCAATATTTAGGGCTTTTTTTTTTCCCAAATACGGTAACAATTTTTTTTAATCAATTTAAGCTTTTTTCCAAAAAAAATATTATAGATTTAGGGCATGTGCATCTCTCAAAGAGGTGCAAATGGCCGCTGCGTTTTTTTTTTTTTTTTTTACTTTTTGTTTTTGTTTTTGTAGCAGCACATTTTATGTTTTTTTGCTAATTTTTTTTATATTTATAATAATGTTTATTTATAACGTTTATATTTAGGGAAAATACCATAAAAAAACTTGTACGCCGCATTTATCCTGAACTTTTTTTTTTGTGACGTCAAAATCTTAATTTACCCTAAACCTTTTTGTATAATTCACCTGCGCTTATTGTTTTCAATCTGGGATTTGCCAATCTGAATTTGATTTACCTCTTTTGAATTTGCATATTGTTTTCAACCTTTTTTTGCGGCTCCCTATCACTACCCTCGTTATGTGCACCTCGTGCGAGCGTGTAACCACCACCTCCATCTTTACCACTGCCGCTGCCCGCCCACCGCCCGCCCCCCGTGCGAGCGTGTAAACGGTGAATTAGTATTGACGAGTTTAGATTATTAGAAAAGTTTAGAGGAGTTACTATTAGGCCGATAACATTTTTAGGGACACTATGAATTTAATTAGGATCGTGTCGGGTCAAATATATGCGAAATAGGAACAACCGGATGACAACATAGACGCGTGGACATGTAGGGGCCACGTGTCAAACACGTGGCAATCAAGGGACACGTGGCAGGACGTTTCACCGCAAGGGAAAGTGGTGCTATGCGTCAACATGTGTGATATGTGTTAACTGCCCGAAGCTAACTGGCCATCTCCTGTTTCCCTTATATAAACCTCTCATATGTAACCTCTCTACCCGAAGCTGACCGGCCACCTCCTACTTGTGAAACCTTGAGTTCACGCCCGTTGATTAACACCTTTTTTTTTAGGTGAGCAAGTTAGCGAGGATGAAACCGGTTAGATATTTTGGATCATGCCGGCAATGCTAGTTTAGTTGGGAGTAGTGGAGAACTCGTGCCTTGTGAACCTCCCGGCAACTTTTTGAACTCTTGTAAGAACTGGCTAAAAGATATATGTATGTATACATGAATTCAATATTTTTAGAGTCTATTGACTGTGATTTATGTGCGTCATTAGGTTAGTGAAACCTATAAGGCCATACCCTATTTAGGCATGCCTGTCCATTGATATATGCCCTGCAATTTGTGTGGTTAAATGTTTGCTTCTCTCTTCTTCTTTCATTTTTGAAGACGAAAATGACGACAGGGCTAATTTTTTCGATTTTTATATGCACATCTTTCTCCTGAAAAATAGCGAGTCCATGTAACATAGAAGTCACACAAGCCATGTGCGCCTCTTCGGGAGGCGTACATGCCCTAAATATGTAATATTAAAAAAAAACACTTAAATTGATAATTTTATTTTGTTACCAAGCCCAAATATTTATACTCGAGTCCCAAGTCATTTTCTCTCCTGCACCCTCGATTTGCTCTATAATGTGTACTCTTTATCCGGCTAAATGATACGACGACGGTCAGCCATCCGGCATGGTGCTTCGATGGGAAAGTGCATCGGATCGTCTTTTATGGGATCACGAATTCGCATCATTAATATCCCGAGTGAATTCTTGGTCGGTTTTCTTTTTTCATATGAACTTTTCGTCGACCTGTACTTCGAATGTTTGTGATCTCGTCTGTAGAGAGGCCTCATAACTTTTAGGGCACCAGTGAATCATAGCGGGTAGTGGTGGGAATAAGAAATATAATTTGGCGGGAGGCGACACATCGATTTCTCCGAAATAACCGAAAATAATAAAAACGAATCTATGGCATTTTGGTTAGTAAGCAAATAAAAATCTTTAATTTCTTGCTTATCGTTGTCCTTTAATAATTAATATTATTTCATAATATCATGCAATTCTTGCATTGAGTTAAAAGGAAACTCAAGAACGTGAATTTAGGGCAAGAAAATAGTGCAAAAAGCTATACAACTATTGCAATAACCTTTCAATTTCGTCAATTGAGTCTTAAACATTTTGACATTTTGCACATGCAAGAAGACGGCATGTGGAAAATGACAAGAAGATGACATCAGTCGCTATAACTTACCGATACTGAATACTTATGTCGATCAGATAATCGCACATGCAAGTAAATTCTAACTCCAGAGGTTTGAAAACCCTTGCCAATTATGCATTTCTTATGAAGTTACCAATGTGCTCTCTGTCTTAAATTAAGTTGTCTATAAATGCATAAACAACTAACTAATAACATATGGAAGGCGAAGTTGGGAAAATTTTCAAAAAAATTATAAACCTATCGTATGGTAGCTGATTTAGTCTTCAACTTTTCAAGTTTCCCAATTTAGTCATACACATTTTGACGATTTCATGATGTAGCTATACCAGCCATTTTTGGCCGGAAATCGTTGATGCAAATGCCGGTCGCCCCACGTGAAACGATCCCCGCTGACGTGGGCGATCGTTACAAAATTTATAAAGTTCTTTATTTTTCTTATTTCTTATATTGGATTTTGGCCGGCCAGGTTGACGGGAAATAGAAGGTAAAAAAGAAAAGGAAAGAAAACAAGTAAAAGAAAAATTATAGAATATAAAGAATTTGTAAAAATCGAATAGTCAGTGATTTTCCGGACAAAATTGTTCGGAATGACTATTGGTATCTGCACGAGGGATTTAGAATTTTTTTTGGGTAATTAATTAAGTAAGAACTAAGCGTACTTCATTTGGAGCTTATCATGCTTGTTGTGCTTTTCATGCTTGAGTTCTTGGGTTGGGTGCATCCGGGAGACACTTCCCTTCGCTTTATTACACCAACCTTTCTGATGCTTTCCTGCAAGGCGCGGATACGTGTCTTTAGGATATATATAGATATTTTTGGAGTCTCAAAATACATGTCTTTAGTTACTGATATGAAAAAAAAAAAACACAAAAAAATAAAGGGAAAATGATACGAAGTCAGTCTGAAGACCGGCTTGACAGGAAAGTCATTTGAGGTTGCACTTGGGTTTCAATGTACGGTCGTGGGCCAAATGTTATGGGCTTAAAGCCCAAATGATGGAGCTAATTTCCTGGAAAAACCTGCAATTTTAGGTCCACCCTTCATTTTGTCATGGATTTTGTGTAGTGTTTCCTTAAAAATCATCAAGTTTTACTCTTAGTTTCAAATCTGCTCGCGGGGCCAAAAAAAATCGCTGCTGATGTTTTCCATATTATCGATATCAGGAGGTTGCTATTTGTTTCTTACAAGGTGAGAGTATTGATGAAAACGCATCTTCTAACAATGAACTTCTAATTGGTTCTGATGTCAATAATTTTGAGTAAGCTAGTGGTAATTTTTGGAGGGGTGGGAAGATTTTGGGACATACTTGGGACTATGACAAAAGTCGGGAATTTTAGGTTCAGGGAAGATCTGAGATTGGACATAAAATTTCGGGTTTTTTTAAATATATTTATTTATTTATGATGTGACCGAGGAAGCTGTAGTCCTTGAAGTTCAAATTGATCGCGTCATTTAGAGCTAGTGTAAAATTGTCATTTCTTGGCGCATGTCAAGTGTAGCGGGTGGCAACCACTGACAACGGTGACCTGAATTTACCTAGGATTGTTCGATCCTTCATGACACGACAAGGCCTAATTCGAAATTGACATGCCTTTTTTTTTTTTTTTTTTGGTGGGGGTCAAAGCACACTTTATTGATGATCTCAAAGATAAGGACATTGTGGATAGGCCTCTGAACAAAGCAGAGCCTTGAGTAGAGGTGGAGGCAAGGATACGCCAGTCGGCTGGCTGAAAATTCTGGCGTTGGGCTTGGGCCTGGGCCACCCAATGTGCAGTTCAGTTGACCTCACGTGGGCAGTATGAGAAAGTTAAGCTCTTGTCAGCCCGTTTCAAAAGAAAATTACACTCCTGCAGAATTGCATTCGATGTCCATGAAGTACAGAATGCTTTCGACCCAAAAAAAAAAAAAAAAAAAGGTACAGAATGCAGTTTGAGCTGCATCGCCGGGAGGATTTTTTTGGAGCTGCCGAGCCTGAATGCCCTGGAGATCTGCTATCGCACATTGCTGCAATCGGCCCCAATCGTAATCTGAAATGGTATCCAGCGATCAATATAGAGACGTATTGCCTCATTAGGATTAAAATCCCGCGAAAATTAATTTAGGCGTCTACACGAGTAGTTTCACACGAACTGTGAACCCCTTGTCTAGAAGTGTCGTGTGTGATTGCGAGACGGGTGGAAAGGTAACGCAGGCAAGATAGATAATACATTTGTTTTTTCTTTTTTTCTGGAAGAGTAGATAGATAATCCAATTCAAAGCTTGCTCATTCGCCATTCGGACCTAGACACCGGACAGGCCCGGACTGAACGGGCTGTTGCTCGTGACCGACCCGGAAATATTGACCGACCCGGAAACTCGTCCTCGGGGAAGAAAAACGAAAGAGCCAGTTAAAACAGAAAAGCATGAAGTTTTGGCGTTCGCATGTTGGTTCCGAACCCGGGGGGTCACCTGATTTTGGTGTGATGCTCCGACGTCCGACCCTGTCCTCTACTCAGATCTGAGACTCTGTGCCGACAACCGGAAGATTTCTCCAAAGAAGGACGAGGAGGAGCTCCGGCGAAAACGGTGATCTGTCAAAAATGGTGCTGGTCTCGGCCGTGCGAGATTACGTCAACAGGATGCTGCAGGATATATCTGGCATGAAGGTCCTCGTCCTCGATTCTCAAACCGTAAGCTCCTCTTTGACTCGATCACTTCCCCCAAAGGAAATCTCACGATTTCGCCCGCTTCTGTTCGCGCTTTGTCTCTTGGATCGTTGCTGTTAGCTGCGGAATTGCTTGATCGAGCAATTGGTAAGGGATGCGGTGTTGATGGAGTTTGCGTTTTTGTGTTGCGGTGATTATTGTGATTCGCAGGTCAGCGTCGTTAGTGTTGTGTATTCACAGTCCGAGCTTCTTAAGAAGGAGGTGTTCTTGGTGGAGATGGTGGACTCCATTTCCAAGTCTAGAGAATCGATGTCGCATCTCAAGGCGGTTTGCTTTCTCCGCCCAACATTGGAGAATGTTCAGCATTTGCGGCGGCAGCTTGCCAGCCCTAGATTCGGAGAATATCACCTCTGTGAGTTTCTCTAGTTTCTGTGTTGAAGGTGAAATTGGATGTTAGCTTGAGATGATTGTGGATGGGGACGAGTGATGATGATAATTGATGCCTTTTTTTTTTTTTGGTAGTTTTTTCGAACATACTGAAGGATACTCAGATACATGTTTTGGCTGATTCGGATGAGCAAGAGATTGTTCAGCAAGTTCAGGTACTCGCCTTTTTGGGGAATGTGTATTGCAAATCGCACTTGACTAGTTTTACAATTCACTTCTATGACGAAATATGCACATGAAGACCCATGTTCACTTACTTTTCTTATTTATTTGTTGTTAGCTCAAAGTTCAGTTGGTCATGGCTGTGTAGTATTAGCTTGTAATGCCATAATCTTATCTGTTGTTAGATCCAACCACCAATTTGATATTGCAGGAGTTTTATGCAGATTTTGTTGCTACAGACCCTTTCCATTTCACATTGAATATTCCGACAAATTACATGTATATGCTCCCAGCAGTTGTTGACCCCCCAAGATTGCAGCAATTCTGTGACCGAGTCGTTGATGGTGTTACTGCAGTATTCTTGGCCATGAAGCGGAGACCTGTGATCCGTTACCAAAGGACCTCCGACATTGCAAAAAGGATAGCACAAGAATCATCGGTAAGCAGGATTTGCAAGAGATTCTTGGAAACATTTTCTAGGACATGTATTTTGATTTTTTTCTTAGTTTGGGCTGTGGAGTTCTACTCAAATACGGTAGACTATTGTAACGATTTTGGAATGAGCAAGCAATGTGCTTTTGTAAGATATTGACCTTGGGATGCATAGAGTTCTACCTTTTTTCCTCCTCTAGACCTGTAGATGTCTTCCCAAGGGCCAAGCTTTTCTCCATCATTGTACTTAGCTTCTGCTGAGTTGATTTTTTCTCCTGTATTCAGTAGAGTTATTGGGCTTTTTCTTCTGGGAGTAAATTTGGCAACTCTACTAAATGATGAAGTTTGCATTTCGCTTTTGTGTGCATCTTTATGCTTCCATGCCTGGCCTCATTGCAATAGATATCCCTTCAAAGATCTGTTTGATGAAGCAACTAGTAAATTGCCTTCCAAAACAGTGTGCTTTTGACTTTTGTCCGTCGTTAGTGAGTTACATGTTTAATTTCTTTTGCTTGGCGGGTTACTGAGTTTTAGTTGAGATATAGAGAAAGGAGAATCTGATCTTCATTGTTTTTGCTTTAATGGTAAATGTTGGCAGAAGTTGATGTACCAACAGGAAAGTGGGCTTTTTGACTTTAGACGAACAGAAGTTGCTCCGTTGCTGCTGATAATTGATAGGAGGGACGATCCTGTGACTCCATTGCTGAATCAATGGACTTATCAGGTATGCAATTATTATCAGTATGACTAAACATGTACTTTGTCCTTGCATAAAAGTGCCTGATTATTTACTTTAGAGTTTGAAGAGCAACTCATTGGTTTCATGAATTGTTTCTAGGCAATGGTGCACGAGCTGATTGGCATTGAAGATAACAAAGTTGATTTAAGAAGCATAGATAAGCTGCCTAAAGATCAGCAGGTTGTTTTCGTTCTTCCTTTCTCTATGTTGATTTCAATACTGAAGTATGCATGTTTCTGATTTCAGAGTTGTTTTTCTGTTGTGTTCTCTTCGCAGGAGGTTGTACTTTCATCTGAACAAGATGCTTTTTTCAAAGCTAACATGTATGAGAATTTTGGTGACATTGGAATGAACATCAAACGGATGGTTGACGAATTTCAACAACTTGCCAAAAGTAACCAAAACATCCTGACGATAGGTTCGTGTAGAACGGCATGAAAGCTTTGTAAATGTTACTTTGCATTATCGTGATCTCTTAGTACCGCCACTCTGTGGAAGAATAATATGTACGGTTATTTATCCATTGTTCTGATGATCTGCAGAGGATATGGCCAAATTTGTTGATAACTACCCTGAGTATAGGAAAATGCATGGGAATGTTTCAAAGCATGTGACATTGGTTACAGAGATGAGCAAGATAGTTGAAGAGCGAAAGCTAATGGTAGTTTCGGAGACAGAGCAGGAATTGGCTTGTAATGGTGGCCAGGTGGCAGCTTTTGAGGTACTGTCAGCATTTATTTTATACAACATGGAGGGTTGATCTGCCGTGCATAATTTGATACGTTACTCTGTGGGTGTTTGGTTGCTTTGAGCACTCAGAGTCTGCAATCATATAACTGGGAAAGGTAGCTCTAAATATGTTGCCACGTGATTCTTGGTTTGGATATGAATGACAGATGTCTAATTAATAATGCTTTCAATTTAGAGAAATCAGCTTAGCTTCATGTCTGGACCTTTGTCATAGAAATTAACGAGATTGGATTGTTCATGGACAAGAGTTGCCTTTGTTTCAGAGGCTGTTATATTGTTCTGCTGGCATCAATATAAACCTTGCAAATGTAAATGGCTTGATAGGCCATGCCCTTGGTCATGACCACAGATTAAAGGGGTACTGCAGCTTCTGCAAGGTGTTTGTTGAACACGTCAATTTGCAGCTCCACCACAGCTGCAGCATCTTAACCTGGTTTTAAAAAATTCCACTTGACAACCTGGTGGTTCAGAATGCTCAATTCATTCGAATGTTCATGGGGAGAAATTCCTCCTGGTTTTGACCTCTATAAGCTGCTGCAATTTCTTTAATATTCTGTATAGATGTTTCTAGCTTTTTATACATATATGGAATTGTCTGACTGGTGAATGTAATTTTTGTTTCTCCTTAGTCAATTCAGAATGTTGCCATTTGGTTGTAATAACTCCTTTTAGATGTTTCATTTAGGCAGTGACGAATCTTCTGAACAATGAAAGTGTGTCCGATATCGACCGTCTGCGCTTAGTGATGTTGTATGCTCTTCGATATGAAAAGGAGAGCTCTGTTCAGTTGATGCAACTTTTTAACAAGCTAGCTTCTCGATCTGCCAAGTACAAGCCCGGGGTAAGAGAGAGACTTTTCTCTTTAGCATACTCCGAATAATGTTAAGACCCAAAAGGGAAATTGATACTAATGGTATTATCCTCCTTTTGAAGAATGATTATACTGTCTCCCTTTACTTTCTCTTCCTCATGGCGCATTTTTGATGACCATCTATTGTGATGCGAATGTTTTTAGGGCAGTTGTGCTGTTGTCAGATACCAGTATCCTGTGTCATGTGTTGATCACCCATTGAGAAAAAAGAAAAGGAAAAAGAAGACATGATGATCAAGGATATTTTCCTTGTGCTCTATATCGGCTGAGGAAACACATAAACCTGCACATTCATTATGATTGCCTTTTTCTTTTATGATTTCTGTCAAAAAATATTAATTTCTGATGTCCATCATCGTGAGTCTATATTGTGGTACCAAAGACTTTGAGTAGTCTCATACATGTAATTCTTTCTAGTCATTAGATCAGGAAATAACTGCTTAAATCATGAACTCCAGCTGGTTCAATTCTTACTGAAGCAAGCTGGTGTGGATAAACGGACTGGAGATCTTTACGGGAATCGAGATTTCCTCAATATCGCTCGCAACATGGCACGTGGATTGAAGGTATGTTAAGTAAAGCGAGGTTCTAGCGACACAGATATGCTGTTGAAACTGATAGTATCTTTCTGTTTCAGGGGGTTGAGAATGTATATACGCAGCACCAACCTCTTTTGTTCCAAACCATGGAGAGCATCATAAAGGGCCGACTGCGAGATGTGGATTATCCATTTGTTGGAAACCACTTCCAGCAGGGCAGGTGTGTTTGTCCTTCTCTCTGTAATGATGCCGCGTTGCACCTCTGTTTTGATCTCGAAGTTCGTCATTCCTTGAAATCACTCACTTTGTGTGTGTTTTGAGTGAGGGCTTCTGCTTGGATTGTTGTGGAAATTTTCTGATTCTTGTCTCAAGTTTGATCACTTCTTAAAATTTATCGCACTTGTTGTGATGTAGTAATGTTGGTTTTACTATTGCAAATTTTAGCATAAATGTGCTTTCTGGAGATGAAATTTGATGCTCAATTTGATGGGACTTACTAAAACGTAAATACATAAATTACATAATCCGTCCTTGCATTTGGCATAGATCGTAGGATATGTTTCAAATTGTCACCTAGTGGTCTTAGGTGATTAGTACAGTCTCTTGTGAAGTGGTATGGATGTGTATCAGAACTGGTGAAGCTAGAATGTGGTTTGAATCGTGTTTACAGAGAATTTTAGCTTTTTATGCGCGTGTGAAGGTTTTCAATTTTTTGGGAAAAGGAAGAGGACCTAAAAAAAGAAAAAAAAGGGGGGGGGGGGGTGGAGGGTGTGTGGTGTGATTCAGAAAGTGTGTTCCTGTGAATGTTTAGATAATTTGTCGAAAAGGTTGCGCTTGACTTTGAGATCATACATGATGTGCCATGCAGCCTTTTTTTTTTCCTTTTTTTTAACTCCTGATTTTTGTTTGCAGGCCACAAGAGGTAGTTATTTTCATTGTCGGCGGGACAACTTATGAGGAATCACGATCTGTTGCTCTTCAAAATGCTAGCAATGTGGGAGTTCGTTTTATACTCGGTGGTTCTGTAATTCTCAACTCTAGAAGGTAATGTGCAGCTCTCAATAGTCATATGTGGTAGGGCTTGTCTAGGAAGGAGTTCCATTGATGCAGAGGTCACTATGCTGTAGTACATCAGCGTTCCATGAGCTTAATGCGGCTTAGCAGTTATCTTTTGCTTGATGCTGGCCTCATCTTTCTTGAGCCTGTTGGCATCTTGAGTGGGGATTTTCACATTATCTTCTGTGAAGTCCATCCCGAGGGTTTTCTATAGCTTTCTCCCATAGCCTGGGATTTTAGAATCAGGGATGGTCTTACGTGGAACTTGTCATTTTCGTCCTAAAACATCTTATTTAGCAATGCTACAAGTTCCCTATCCTTTTCTCATGGGTAATCTACTCCGCAATGTAGGTTTTTGAAAGACCTGGAAGAAGCTCAGAGAATTGTTCGTTCCAGCACCGCCATGGTGTGAAGATCAGATCCTCAACTTGGGAATTGCCAATTATGCTGTTTATGTTTGATTCTCATCCACAGAGTCTGCTATCTGGAGCGGCTTGTTAATATCATTAGAAGAAAGCTTGCTTCTTTGGTGTCAAGCCATGCAGGAGAACATCTACCCAGTTCTCCACGATTAATGGGATGTTTTGCATCTCCAGTCATAGAGATTTCGCTCAGGGATAGAGAAAGATGATCATATTCGCATGGTCCTGCGGTGTTTGGTAAAAACCACAATTGAGGATTAAATTTTGTGCTCTTGGGTAAAATGATAGCAACTAGGGAGATCGGACTTTCCCTCTTCGATAGACACCGCACTTAACACGGAGCTGTATTTGTGATTATCTTTAGAGATTTAGTGAAGAGGAACCCCGACATTGATTCTATAGGCCATTGTCTATGATCTCCGATGAACCTGGGTTTACGAATTGGTCTTTTGGGTTTTGTAATGGTTTTTGCTGTGCAGACTTGTATCATATGATCGGAAGCACCACGATGCCCCTATTTCTGTCAAGTGCTCGTCTTGTTCGTCCTCATAACCTGGTGCACTTATTGATTTCAATTTTCTTCGCAATGGATTCTGCCATGTTGCCCGCCGAGCACGTGCTGCTTTAGTTCTTTGGTACTGCGGGTTCCGACGGAGGGGTAGCAAACTGTGGAGGTGCTCACCCTCAATTTCGCCATGCACGATGCTCGTGCCCCTTCATCGAGCCTACTTGGTTATCGTCGAAACCGAGTCTATTTTCTTTGGACAATAGTCGCTCTAGTCAGAGACCATGTAATGAGAAATGTCGTTAATGGTCAATGTTGGCAAAGTCTCGTCTTGGTCTTCTTTGACCCGAGGGGGATAAGCTCTTGCAGATTTGACCCTATCTACATCCGGAGCCAATCCCCCAGCGGTCCTGCCACCACGCAGCGGAAGGGGAGCCCGTGTGAAACCTTCTTTTGGATTTGGACTTTGGTTGGGAGAATGTGTTATGAATGATATATGTTTTTTTGCTTTTTTTTTTTTGGTTGACAATTTTGAGATATTCTTGTGCCTTTCACGTTTTGACTTGTATTTAAATTTTTGGGAAAAAGCCACAAAAAAATCCTCAAACTATGCCCATCGTGACACATTTATTATAATTTTTTTTTGACATGAAAAATCCCAAATTATGGCCACTGTGATACATTTATCCCGAATTATTTTTTGGGACACCAACTTGAACTTACATCCGTGTGACAGATTTATCTTGCATTATGTTTTGGTGAAAAATCACCGTTAAAAGTATTGCGTGGCTGCTGACGTGGACGACAGACTTCAAATGGTTCCAGCGTGGATTAAGCCAAGGAAATCAACAATATTTTTTATTTGATGTGGCTGAAATATTAGTTAACGTCGTTTTTTTTTCCTTTGTTGAAAGATAACGTCTTTGCTAGGGCTTCATCTATCTTTCCCGTGTCTCCATGATCAAAACTCTTTGTGCTCGGGTCTCTCTGCCAAAGCTCCATGCTCCATCTCTCTCGGTCCGCTTTCAAAGCTTGTTGCTCCATGCCCGAGGGCTCTATCTGAAGCTTCACTTGTCCACACAAATAACGTCGTTGTCCTCTCTCGCGATTGCTCCCCAGAACTTGATTTCGGGATTTAAGGTCAGTATTCCGCACTACTCTCTCTCTCTCTCTCTCTCGAGGAACCTCGATTTGTTTGAAGCTCCTTTGCTGGCTGAATGGTGAAGGCGATTTGAGGCTCTAGGATTTCGTATGTTGGTGGTTTCTGCTTGCATTTAAGGTTCTCTATAAAATGTGGATGTGATGGAATAGAATGCCGATTTGAGGGCGAACAACTTCCCATTGTGATCTAGCTTTACAATCCTAGCGTCTTGTTGTTGATGATGCACTGGTTAAATATGTGCTCAACGATTGGTCAAAAAAAGAATCTTGCCGCATATGAGGGCTATGATGATACAGATTGCTCGTCTAGGGAGCTCGATTCGTGATTGAAGGGCGAGTACTATCCGTCTATCCTTCGATTGCTCCTGAAGAATACCACAAGAACTAGATCCCCATCTAAACTTCGTTCATGACTAAATTATCACTTCACAATTGAATAGGAATTTGATTTGGTTGTTCAAAGTCATCAATTCTTGGAGTCTCGATTCACCAATAGTTTGTGCTTGAATTTAAACTGGTAACAATCTTGTGGGTAGCAATAGTTATTTTTTGAGGACCTTTTCAATTCACAATTTTCATGTGCTTCTGGACAGAAATTATAAATACGTTGCTATTGAGTCTGCACTTGTGGGACATTAAGAGATGTCATCCTAAATACTTTTTGAGATCTCATGAGAGTTTGGTTTGTGTGCTTATGTGCATCGTATTCTTTTCCTGCCGATCGAGTTCGCTTTGCATGGTTAGTAATTCTGAACGAGCAAGGGTGATTGATTTTAGTCGCTAAGGTGACTTTGGTAACACTTCCTGGAAATTGTTTCTATTCCAAAAGTGTTTCGGGAACACTTTTGAAACAAAAACGCGTATGGTAACAAAATATTCCAAAAGTGCTTTGGGAAACATTTTTGAAAAAAGAAACAATTTTGGACAAAAAAAAGAAATAAAAAAAACTTGCTTGTGGATTTTGAAACAATTTTGGAACACTTTTGTGCTAGCCACCACGGTCATTCTCTGCCGCCATGTCACCACTGCCATCCTCTGCCACCATGCCGCCACCACGACCACCACCCTACGGCCGATCGGTCGTCGGCCACTGCCAGTTGCCGTCGCCGCCATCTCCGGTCGCTGGCCGCTGGCCGCCGTCGCCGCCGCTGCCCGCCCACCGATGCCCACCGCCGCTGTTGATCATTCCTTTTGACGAGAAAAGAGTTTCTTTTTTTTTAGCTTATCAAACACGTTTCTATTTCCAAAAATACGTATCCGGGAGTAGAAACACAAAAAAATATTTCTGTTCTAAATATGTTCCTAGCAACTGAAACGTTACCAAACGCAGCCTAACACGTAAATTGATTAATTAAATTGAATGAATGATTTTCGCGGTTATTCCATTTACCTTTCATTTTTGTTGCTAGAGTCAGGTAAAGGAGGATGGTTACGTCAGGCGTAGCGAACCGGTTATAAAAAAAGAGCTACCTCTATGAGATGAACCCTATTAATATTTCGTTGAAGCGCATTCTTCTTAGCGACGCGTTGCATCGGCGCCCGGGTGTAGTGAAAAATGAGCAAGGGTCTTTGCACCAAGATAGGTGGGTGCAAGGGGTAAGGAAGCTATCCTTGGGCCATCATTCCCAAAGTGATGCGCCACATCGGTGCCCGGATGTGGTGATAAATGAGCAAGGGTCCTCACACTTCTGTGGGCGAGTGTGGAGGGCAAGAAAAGCCCATAGGGTACGGATTAGATTGGGGAGTTGGAATGTAGGAACCTTAATGGGTAAATTGAGGAAATTGACAGATACTTTTGTTCGAAGAAAAGTGAATATTGATTGCCTGCAAGAGACTAAATGGAAAGGAGAGAAGGCTAAGGAAGCGGATGGCATCGGATTCAAGCTATGTTATACAGGCACAACAAAGAGTATAAATGGAGTTGGGATTCTGATCGATAAAAATTTCAAAGATAGAGTGGTTGATATTAAAAGAATATGAGATATGATTATTTTAGTTAAGCTAGTAGTGAGAGATTTGATTTTGAATATTCTTAGTGTGTATGCCCCTCAAGTTGGACTGCAAGTGTTCGAGAAGAGCAGATTTTGAAAAGATTTGGAAGAGATTTTAAGGCGGATACCACACGAGGAGAAGGTATTCATAGAAGGAGATCTAAATGGACATGTCAGTCAGAGTAGTGGAGATTTTGACAAAGTTCATGGAGATTTTGGATATGAGACTAGAAATGAGGCTGGTGAAGACATTTTGAGTGTGGCATTACCTTATGATTTGATGTTGGCAAATACTTTTTTTAGGAAAAGAGATTCACATCTGATCACTTTTCGCAGCGATCAAAATTGTAGTCAAATTGATTTCTTCCTTACTAGGAGAGAGGATAGAGTTTCGTATATAGATTGTAAGGTATACCCTGGGGAATGTGTAGTTACACAACATAAGTTGGTGGTTTTAGAAGTTCGGTATAACAAAATACAAAAGATGAAGAGAAGTGCGTAACATCCCAGAGTAAGATGGTGGGAGTTACATGAGGAGAAACAAATAGAATTCAAGGAAAGAATGCTACAGGAAGTACCGTGGCGACTGGAGGGCGAAGTAAATATGATGTGGAAAGAGATGTCTAACTGCATCCAGACAGTGGCAAAAGGGGTATTAGGGAAAAGTAGAGGGAATGGACATCAAACAAAAAAAATCTGGTGGTGGAATGAAGAGGTGCAGGAGGCAATTAAGCAGAAGAATGAGTGTTTCAGATGCCTACATAAATGTCATAATGAAGAGAATTTATAAAAGTTTAGATTGGCGAGAAAAAATGCCAAGAAAGCTGTACGAGAGGCCAGAGGCAAGGTTTTCACGATTATGTACAACAAACTTGGGAGCAAAGAAGGAGAAAAATGCATCTATAGACTTGCAAAATCAAGAGACAAGAAAAGTAAAGACTTGACACAGGTTAGATGTATCAAGGATGAAAATCAAACACTCTTGATAAGAGATGAAGACGGCAAGGGCAGGTGGATGAGTTATTTTAACAAACTTTTTAATGGGGAGAGCGATAGAAGTGAGGTGGATTTGGAAGATACTTCTAATGATTTAAATAGAAGGTTTGTGCGTAGAGTTAAAGCACGGGAAGTTAGGGAGGCATTAAAAAAGATGAAGACTAGTAAAGCCTTGGGACCCGATGGTATTCTTATTGAAGTGTGGAGATGCTTAGGGGATGTAGCAATAAGTTGGTTGACTAGTCTTTTTAACAAGATCCTCCATACTAATAAGACGCCTGATGAATGGAAGAAGAGTATACTTGTGCCTATATACAATAACAAGGGGTATATCCAGAATTGTTCTAATTATAGAGGCATCAAGCTTATGAGCCATACAATGAAACTGTGGGAGAGAGTTAAGCATCGTTTCAGAATAGAGACCAAGGTTTCTGTCAATCAATTTAGATTTATGCAAGGAAGATCTACCATGGAGGTTATTTTCTTAATACGACAATTGATGGAAAGATATCGAGAAAGAAAGAATGACCTCTATATGGTGTTTATTGATCTCGATAAGGCGTATGATAGGATTTCAAGAAAGGTTTTGCGGTGGATTCTTGAGAATAAAAAAGTACATTCAAAGTATGTCGAGGCAATCAAGGATATGTATAACGATGCTACTATATGTGTGAAGGCTTGTAATGGCACATCAAGTTATTTTTCAATCACATTAGGCTTACACCAAGGTTCTGCTTTGAGCCCTTACCTTTTTGCCCTGGTTATGGATGAGCTAACAAAAGATATTCAAGATGAGGTGCCGTGGTGTATACTATTTACAGACGATATCGTGCTTATTGATGAGACCAGAGCTGGAGTTAACGCTAAGTTAGAAGTATGGAGAAGCACGTTGGAGTCTAAATGATTTACGCTAAGTCGAAGTAAGACGGAATACTTGAAGTGTGAGTTTGATACGGCAGAAAGAGGGGATCAAGAAGCCGTAAATATGCTCGGACAGGAGGTACCCAAAAAAGATACATTTAGATATTTGGGATCAATATTGCAAAAGGAGGAAGAGATTGATGAGGATGTAAGCCATAGAATCAGAGCAGATTGGATGAAATGACGCAGTGTATCGGGATTTTTGTGTGATTGCAAAATTCCTCTTAGGTTAAAAGGAAAATTTTATAGAACAACGGTCAGACTTGCCATGTTATATGGAGCTGAATGTTAGCCAGCACAAAGGAAATATGAGCATAAAATGGGAGTAGCGGAAATGAGGATGTTAAGGTGGATGTGTATTCATACAAGGATGGATAATATAAGGAATGAAAAGATTCGACGAAAAGTTTGAGTAGAACCGGTGGCGGAAAAGATGAGAGAGCATAGATTGAGATGGTTTGGGCATATTTTCCGAAGACCCTTAGATGCACCGGTACGAACAGAAGTTTGCTATCGAGAGCATAACACAAAGAAAGCAAGAGGTCGGTCGAAACTTACTTGGGGGAAAGCAGTAAAACAAGATTTAATGGAGTGGAAAATAGATTAGCGTACGGTTTGTCTTAGGACGGAGTGGAGGGATGCTATTAGTATTGTGGAGAGGTAATGTATAGATATATATATATATATATATATATATATACTTATTTATTTTTACACATTTATCTCTTTTCCCTCCCTTGATTCTGCTTTTATTTTTATGATTTTTTGGGGTTCATCGACCGCCGACCCCAACTAATTTGGGATAAAGGTGTTGTTGATATTGATGTTGATATTTTGTTACTAGAGTTCAACGAATTAGAAGTAAATAAGTGTTAATGCTTTTGTGATCCATATTTTTGTCCTCTTACTACTGTGCACTGAATGGTAGTAGTATTACTAGGTAGATTCTATTATGGCTAATTGCGTGTTGGAAGAACTTATGTAGTGGTGATATTTTGACTTTGCAGGGAATATATTTATTTCGTGGCATCTCAATGGTACCTTTATTGCACTTCGTCATCCGCAACAACATTTACATGCTGGATGGATGCAAGACCTGAACTAGGACGTTTCTGTAATAACCTGAGAGTAGATAGAATTTGAAGGCGAGTGCCTTACCAGAGGATCTGTTGTATAATCCATGAATCTGTATCACTCCTCTTGTGGACTTATATAAATAAGGAAAACTGTAGAAAAATGCAGTGGAGAATGTTCTTGCTAAGTACATATTTCCCCTATTAGATGTAGATAAAATGTTGATGCAGTTGAGTCGTTAACGAGCTCGAAGCTTGCTTGGGTGACCATGTTGACCTATTATTTTGGAATAAATGAAGATGAATGTTGACACATTCCTTAAATTTTTTCACTATCTATTGCACTATGGTTTCTTCCTCAACTTTTGTGTGGTTACTTTTTTACATAGTAACCGAAAGATCTCTTTCTCTGCTTATTCCTTAATCATGCATTGCATGTTCTAGAAGTTGAATCTTGTTTCATCTCGGTACAAAAAGTTGTGCCAAGACTTATTACTAATTCTTGTTCGGCTTTGGCTAAAGCTGATGTTTCTTCTATGTTTGTCGAAAATTCGAGTTGTTTCTCTGGATTTGTTATTGAAGAAGAGATAACTTCAAGGGTGCATTGACTTGACAGTAAAGAGTGACATCAGTAACTAGGATGGAGTAAAAAGTGCGAGAGGAGAGCTGGGATAAAACTTGGGTCTTGCTTATGGTCACTAAAATGTGGAAATCCATGAAAATCTTGACAATAGCTTCTTGGACAATTCCATATTGTTTGAATCTTCTCAACATGTAAACCAAAAAATGAAAAAAGAAACTTGTGTGCATGTAATAATTACAAGAAATTTTTCAAGGAAAAAATGGCAAAACTGCCTCGAGTCTTGATCATAGCATCCCGGACAATTCCATATTATTCGAACATTCCAAGAATTAAAGAAATTAAAACAAAATAAAACGGGAAAAAAATTGCGTGAAATAATTACGAGGAATTTTTCAAGATGAAAAATCAGCTTTTGGACTATCTTTTGATCAGCTACAGTTCATGAATAGGAAGGCCAATAGTAGATGGTATTCTGCAAGAAAACAAAAACTACATTAGCTTCATAACATCAACATTATTTGTCTGAAAATAGCCTAAGCGAGGGAAGTGATTATTCTAGCATAAGCCTTGTCAAAACATTAATGTCTCATAGAAATCAACCAACATTTAATAGTAGAAATGCATGTATAATTCTTATTATGATTAGTCTAAAGCACATTCATTCATGGCAGCCTATAAAATATGCAGAAATCATTCACATGACAGCAGGTTGTATATCCATAATAGCTTAAACAAAACATCCATGTTTAGCTGACAACCACAAACAACCATGTTCAACCAACACAATTTACAAAACTTACACATGCAAATTAATGTGGGGCACGACTTGCAGATTCTTGGGTTCCACATGGTCCATAAGCTTGGGTTGAGACATGGTTTGTCTGGGTTGTAGAGGCTTCAATCTGGCTTGTAGAGGCTCCAGGAGCATCATTTTTGTTATTAATTTGAATTTCGTGGATTATGTCACTTCCAGTATTCTAAAAATATTCAAAGAGACAACTTGTGATCATGTAGGTCCAGATTATGAAAACACTTTAAACTTTGATGAGTTGTTACCCTAAAATACGAGTTTTCGGTGGATTCTGAAACATATAATTCATATCCTTGTCGAACCTGTAGATGGATAAACAATGATCATATTAATATTATAACAATACTCAGTTAGAATATATTCTTGTGAATCACTACTCACTCTTCTTTTATCAGCTCTAATAACATTGGATTGGGTCTTGAGAGGTGCAGTGATTGTATCTCCTTGTTTGGTGGATGCATCTTCCATCGTAGCTGGTGTCAGATGTTTTCTTGGTCTACCTTTTTTACCCTACATAGAGAAATAAAACATAAGTTACCATGAATATGCTCAACTAACAAATGCATAAAAATTATTTGAAAAATTCCTCACATGAAGTCTAACTTGTGTAGGTGCTTGAGGCTCGGGGATGTTATCTTGTTATGTCTCGAGTCGTGACAGTTTGAGCATGAGATAATTATCTTAATTTTTGCCAATTTATTTGGATTAACATTTGGGTTGACTTTGGCCTTCCTTTTTTCTTATAATTTTCTCTGAATTCTTGCCCTGCTTATTGTGTTGTTTTTTCGGTCTCCTTGGAAGCTTTCTGAATGGCGGAGGCAATATCAGCTCTTCAATGGACATTGGCCACATTGTCTTCCCACTCAATGTTGGCAAAGGAAATTGATAGCATCTTTCGTAAGCATCCTTCTTGAAACAATCATCAACATAATGATTAATATCATACTTCATGTGATTGATACATGAAATAGCATGGCTATAAGGTATTCCCAATATATCCCATTGCCTAAAATCACATGCACTCTCTCTGAGATCCACTACAAATTTATCATCATCCACTTAAACTTCAATTTTCCCGGTACATGGTTTTGCTACACAAGACCTAGACTTCATCTCTGCTTCTTCTACATTTGCTCTAATTCTTGGATATAATTCATCTCTAGAACATCAACTTACTTATCTCATACATTCTCACCATCAATTATGTTCTCATTCCCTCTAGCATATCAACAATTGGCATCTCTCTTTGCTTGTGAATGTACGCATTATAAGTCTCGCTCAAATTATTCTCGATGGCATCACATTTTTTACCATACTTTATAAATGCCCTACATAAGTGCTCTGGTCCTTGTCTCATGAAGTCTTCATAAGCATCAACAGACTCCTTCTTTATTCCTTCAATTGCCATATTGAATTCAGCCTTGTGTGTGGCACATGCAGCTCTCCAGAAGTAATTTCGAAACATTTCTCCCTTTATAGTTTTTTCCAATTTGCATAAATATGCCTTGAACAATTTCTATGTTCTTCACAAAGAGACAATAAGGAAACTGCATTGGTAAGGCCCTGCAAGACATAATGGCAATGCATTAATAAGGCCCAATAATATATAATTCAAATACTATTATGAATGAATTAATAAAAATATAGACAAATTTTACCCTTTGTTGATCACTTATGAAGGTCCAGTTATCACCTCTGTCTGCTTGAAGGTCTTCGAATAGCAACTTGAGGAACCAAGTCCAACTGTCTTGTGCCTTCGCTTCAACAACAGCCCAAGCAATTGGAAACATTTGATTGTTTCCATTTCTTGCAACAACACAAAGCAACATTTGCTTTACTACAGTCTTAATAAAATAACCATATAGTGCTATTACTTTCCTGCATCCTTCTAAGCAACCCTTTTTCAGCCCTTCGAAGCCCACATAGAATCTTTTGAGCATATTGTTTGGATGTCTAAGAGCAAGATCGAATGTGTTGTTCTTACTAGATTGCTTTAATTGAGCTTTATAAGATGTCAACAACTTATATTGCTTAGCAAATGGACCCCTAATGGTCTTAAGAGCTTTAGCAATTGCTCTGTAATAGGTTCTTTTGTTGATTATGAGTCCCCACATCTCCATTGCATCTGCCTGCGGTTGTGATGCCGTATATTTAAGATTAGCTCTAATTTTAGGCAATAAGTGTTGTGCAATCTATACATAAGATGTTTGTTTGTTTCTCATGCTTCTAGGGCAAGTATGTTCTTCCCCAATCGTCTTGATAACAAAAGTTTTCTCCTTTTGCAACCAACTCCCGTAGAGGGACCGTTCACATCCAAAAACACAATTTGCATACATCTTTGTAGATTCACTCTTTTTCCAATCAATGTTGTAGCTATTTGTAATTGCATAATTCTGCACTGCTTTCTTAAACTGAGTATGAGACTCGAACCTCATGCCTATCTGAAACTGTAATTATGTATGGTCGTAATTAGGGTCATATCTAATAGTCAAAGATCTTGGTTGGTAACATATTTCTTCATTTCTATAATTAGAAGGACTGAGACCTTTATATGCTTCGATGTCTCTCATTTTCTTCACCCTCATTCATTTCTTCTTCTACTACATCAATGGCCAATGTTGCCTCCCTTGTCATCCCCACCTCTTGTCCCGTTTCCTTTCTTGAAAGAATTCCTCATTGTCAGATAGGATGTGGTCATCATCAATTATACTTAATGCATTTATCTCACCATCATCACTCCCAAAGAAGAGGACATCATCACTCTCGTTATATTCACTTTGGCTAGTAGCCTCATGTTCAAGCCCAGCCACAACCTTAACCCCAGTTTTCATTCCAACTTCATCTCCTACTTCAACCGTAGCTTAAACTTCAACTTCGCTCTGGCTAGCAGCACCAACATCAGACCTAGCCCCAACTTCGGATAACCTCAAATCAACTTTCTTCATCAACCTTGAAACATCAAGCTACAATTTTTCGATAGCTATGCATATTAAGAAAGCGATATCTACTCTATGAAGTAAAACTTGCAGAGTTTACATGAGAAGATCAAACAAAAGAGGTTAAATAGTCTATGTCAATAACATTATTTCCTGATTAAAATGGGTGAAATGGATCCAATCCATCCACCTTCTATTGACCCACTTATGGCAATTTAAGCCATATTTTAGATATTTTTCTTTTAAATAGATAGATTGGCCGTAAAAAGTAGAAACAGAACATAAGTGTCCCACATCAAATCACATTGATGGTAAAAAAACATAATGTCGACGCAAGAAAGTAATGAGCCTAAATACTGAAAGTAACAAAAAACAATGTATCTTGATAAATCCAAAATGCACAAGAAGGTAAAAAAATAAAATAAAATTTGTATTGCGTAAGGATTATTAAAAGGAGAAAAAGTTGGTTGTTTAGTTGCCAAAATAACTTTAATAAATCATTGATCTTGCGACTTTGAACTAAAATTGATCCATCCATCCTCTACTTACCCATTTATGGCAATTTAAGCATTATTTTACACATATTTCTCTCAAATAGGTATGTTGGACATAAAAAAGTAGAAAGCTAACATGAGTGTCACATATGCAATCACATTGATGATGCAAAGCATAGTTGCATCACAGGAAATTGATGAGCCTAAAAACTAAAAGTAACCAAAATTAAAGTGTCAGATAAACAAAAAAACAAAAAAAAAATGCACAAGAAGGTTGAAACAAATTTGGGGTAGACTCGAGTTAGCACCTGTGGCAGAGTTGCAACTATCAAGATCGACAAGAAAAGAATGTGATGCACATAAGCACACAAACCAAACTCTCACGAGATCTCAACAAGTGTTTAGTATGGAAATCTCTTGATGTCCCACAAATGCAGACTCAATAGCAACGTATTTCTTTCAAAAAACAAGTATTGCCACCCACAAGATTGTTATCAGTTTAAAGTCAAGCACAGACTGCTGGTGCTTGTGGTGCTCTTTAGCAGCAATCGAAGGAGAGACGAAGAGTACTCGCCCTTCAATCACAAATCGAGCTCCTTAGACCAGCAATCGGTATCATCATAACTCTTTGTATGCGGCACGGGTAAATTTTTTTTTTAAACTAAATTCATGACCAATCATTGAGTATGTATTTTACCAATGCATCATCAACAACAACAGGGCGCTAGGATTGTAAAGCTAGATCACCGGGGGAAGTTGTTCAGCCTTAAATTTGGCATTCTATTCCATCACATCCTGATTTTATAGGGAACCTTAAATCCAAGTGGAAGCCACCAACATACGAAACCCCAAAACCCCAAATCACCTTCATCCGTTCAGCCAGCAAACAAGTTTCGAACAAATTGTTCTTCCTTGAGAGAGAGAAAGGATGAAGCTTTGAAAGTGGACCAAGAGAGAGACAAAGGATGAAGCTTCCGCAAAGAGACTGGAACACATAGTTTTGAACGTGAAAACGGGGGAAAGGTAGACGAAGCCCTATCAAAGGAGTTATCTTTCGAAAAAGGAAAAAAAAAAATGACATTGTCTAATATCTCAGCCACGTCAAATAAAAAATATTGTTGATTTCCTTTGCTTAATCCACGTTGGCACTATTTGAAGTCTGTCATCCATGTCAATAGCCATGTGGTACTTTTGATGGTGATTTTTGACGGAAACATAATGGAAGGTAAATGCGTCACATGAACGCAAGTTTAGTATTTTTTTCAATACACCGAACCTTTCAAAATATGCAAAAAAACCGATCAATCTTTTATATTAAAAAAGAAATCTTCTTTGAAGAGAATGGGCAGCACCGTGCAGATGAAGCGCTCCATTCACAGCGGGGGCAGGTGCGTTGTTACTTCTCTATGTAATGATCCTTCATTGCGCCTCTTTTTCTGATCTCAAGGCTTCAGGCCATTCCTTAAAATTGCTCACTTTGTGTGTGTGTGTGTGTGTTTTTTTTTGTGAGCAAAAGGCCTCTGCTTGGATTGTTGTGGACATTTTCAGGTCCTTATTCTCAAGTTTGACCACTTCTCAGAATTCATCCCACTTGTTGTCATGAAGTAAGAGCCACCATAAGGTTCTTTGAATCTCCTATCTAAGTGTCTTTAGAGCAGTTTCATTAGTTTAGTTCAGAGGAATCCAATAGTCATTTTGAAACTGGATTTGCTCGCTCAGTCTTTTTAGGATTTGTAATGGTTTTTGCTGTGAAAATCAATGTTCGATCTTCAATGTTGCGCCTTTAGTTTTTATTCAATTTTTCAATCCACGAAATCCTTTATAATGTGCGGAATTTGATTTGCAAAGATATAAATTATTTTATCCAAAATTTCAAACTGAAAAATATTTCCTATTTTATTTTGAATGATCAATATTTGCAGCCATCCCTATCTGAAATTCCGAATTCAACAGGCCATCATTGTTGATCAATTGTAATGGACGTATGATTTGATTATAATGATTTTGATTTTAGCTTGACTCTCTATCTCCAAATTTTTACATAGTGATCTCTTTTTGCTGTATTCGTATTTTTTTTCCCCCTCTTTTGGTCGAATGTGTTATGACTTTCATTTATCAAGAAGTATGTGAAAAATCTTTCAAACATGTAAGTTTCAAAATACTTTCAATTGTTGATTATTTTCCCCGTATGTTGAGAAAGAGGATAAAGCCGGAGTGTTACGTTGTTACTCTCCTAATAAAAGTTGATCCCGTTCGATCTCTAAAGTAAGCCTCTTGGGAACCTTTCTAATGCTAGAGCATCATTTACATCATGAGGTTGGAAAATCTAATTCGCTTACCGTTCCGCACATGAAACCTAGGAATTACATACAATTTCGACTCCAAAAGCGAGAGTTAGTTGATTTATAAAGAAATTAAATGGCCACTTGCTAGATTCTATATCCACAATAAATTTGGGAATGCCCAAATACACTTCAAATTTCTGATTTGAGCGAAGAACACGCTTTTACAGTTTGCGCCAACCTATATTCATCGCCCGATGCATTACGGAAAAGGGACGGTCCGACATATAAACACATTATCGAATATGTTCAGTAGAATGTTAGGAATACAAGCTACACATAACTCGTTTATTCCGTCCCACCTGCTCAACCACCGCCAAGCTCGCTAAGGGGGCTCCTAAGGGTGAGATCCAAAACGACTGACGTGGACTCCACGTAATCAGCAAACGGGATAGGTTTGCACTTGCGTGTCTCAAATGGTTACATATCCATATATCCATTTTTTTCTCGAATAGTCAAATTTAAAAAAATAAAATTGACCAAGAAAAACCAAAAGAAAAAAGGAAAATTCGAGTAACGAATCGGCATGCGTGCCCTCATCAACCGTCCATGTGATTTGTCATTGGGCCCCGCAAAATCGACGGTGATTGCCGCGCCTGAGATCCCACTCATACTTGATGCCGTCACTTTGTTTTACGTTGCGCCCCAGACATTATGATTAATAGGGAAAGATAAAATAAGTCCCCGATGACTGTGTCTCTTTCCCAACCGCCGAAGCAAAATCAGTTTACTTTCTTACGTTTTTTCATTTTAACACTTATTTTCATGTTTCCTCTTCGTTGCGTAATCTTCCGCTGGAATTAGAGCTTCGATCGCTTCTCTCGCTACTGCACAAGGTTCGATTTTGGAATCTGAATCTCTGTTTTTTTCTTTTTTTTTTCCGTTTCGTGTTGAATAGCTTAGAACGAGTTCGGATTGCTGCTTGATCGGAGGTTTTCCGACGCTCGGGTGCGATCATGCGTTTGATTCGCGACTCCTAGGGTTTCGATTTCCGCTTTTTGTTTGTTTTTTTCCCCTTATTGTTATGATTTGGTTTGGCTCGATTTTGTTGCATTCCGATCGCGGTTCACGGTCTCGCTGGACGTGGCTCTGCAGCTTCTGCGACGCTTGATCATGACTTGAAACAGTTTTTCGCTTGCAGGATTTGTGGTGTTCGATCTTTTACGTTGGAAGCTTTGATTCCTCAATTTGTGTTTCGTTGGTGGAAAGTTTAGGGATTGGTTTTCAAGAGCTGTACAAGATTAAGAGCGAGCGATTCCTCGGTGCATGAATAAGAGCCGAGCTATTGATGGAATTTTCTCGCCAAAGGCTACTTAAGGTTTCTTAGTTTTGGTGCTCTGATGGGGCAGAGTTATATAGTTTGATTTTCCCAATCTAGCGGTGCATTGGGTTTTGTCTTTGCCGCTCGATGGGACGGAGGGAGCTTTTCTATTGTTTAGTGCTTCTCCTCCCTTTAGCTGAATCCTCAAGCCGAATGGGTAACGGATGGTTATTGAATCTTGGAGCCGAAACATCCTTCGAACTTAGCTGGACATCCTTCAGCGCGAGCATATTTGTGCTAGTCGCTCTCGTGCTGTCCACGTATCTCATCTTTGAGCACCTTGCTGCTTATAACCAGCCAGAGGTACATATTACAATCTTTCCACTTTGGATTTTGGATTTATATGTCATGCTATTATCTCCTCTCTCTTTTTCTCAGTCCAGTGTTTTGTAATAGTTCTGTGTTATATAGGATATTCCAAATTTTGGAACTCCTACCCTTTCTTTCCTTTTTTGTTCTTCTAGTTTGTTTAGAGTGATATAGTCTACTGTTTTAGTTATTCTTTGGATGTTGAAACAGTGACTCTTTATTTCATCTCAGGAGCAGAAATTTCTTATCGGACTCATTATGATGGTTCCTGTCTATGCAGTGGAATCGGTATCATTAAACTACTTACTTTTTTGTTGCATGTGTGCAATATCGTTATTTATAGTTCTTTCTTGGTCGTAACGATATAATCTTTCCTACATCTTGCTTACTTTTGTTACTTAATCTTTTTTTTTCTTGAGTTCACTAATTTCTCTTGGGATAGCCTTCTGAGGCTACTTGTCAGTTGTTGAATTGTGTTTCTACCTGTGGCTGCGGTATTAGCTTGAGCTTCATGCTGCTTCTTGTGTAGTTTTTATCACTGGTGGATTCAAGTTCTGCGTTCAACTGTGAAGTGATTCGGGACTGTTATGAAGCATTTGCTCTATATTGCTTTGAGAGATATCTTATTGCTTGCTTAGGTAAGACTATAGAAATTTGACATATTTTCTTTCCTGATATGGTAACAATGCTAATTTGGTAGTTCCGTTAAGAAGCTCTTCATCTGTACAATCACAAGTTACTCCTTGTAGTTCCCTGGGGTTGTCCTCCTAGTGTGTTCTCCTGCTGTTCATCAACATGGGGTCAGCAATTCAGTACGTATTTTTTTATTTGAATTTTGACTAGGTACGTTTTTCTAATTAGGTGGTGAAGAAAGTACCATCAAATATATGGAAAGTCGTAGTGTAATTGATGCTGGCACACCTCTTCTGGAAGAAGCCTATGCGTATGGAGTTGTAGAGCATCCTTTCCCACTAAATTGCTTTATACGGGAGTGGTATCTTGGTCCTGACTTCTACCATGCTGTGAAAATTGGCATTGTGCAATATGTTCGTAATCATGTTTATATTTGTAAATAACTTGAGCTGTTTACTTATGGATTTTTAACACGGAAAAACTTTGCGCTCTGCAGATGATTGTAAAGATGATCTGTGCTTTGCTAGCTATGCTTCTTGAGACTTGTGGGGTATATGGAGAAGGGAAGTTTCAATGGAACTATGGGTAAGTACATGTTTATTTACATTCTAGTCTCCTTTGATCTTACATGTCCGTGAATAGACACAATTCAACCGGAAAAATTTGCCTTCTAGCCTGGGCGACTATTAATGTCTTAGTCACACCATTCTTGCATTACATTTACGTTATTATCCTCGACATTTTTCCTGATGAATTGTAGTGCATTGACTGGATTTCTCTTACTCTTCCAGCTATCCTTACTTGGCAGTGGTTCTGAATTTTAGTCAGACATGGGCCCTGTATTGCTTGGTGCAGTTTTACACTGTAACTAAAGAAAAACTTAAGCCAATCAAACCATTGCCAAAGTTCCTGGTTTTCAAGTCAATTGTTTTCTTGACATGGTGGCAAGGCGTTGCTGTTGCATTTCTTTTCTCGGTTGGAGTCTTGAGAGGGTCTTTGGCTCAGGAGCTGAAAACACGTATACAAGACTACATCATCTGCATAGAGGTGGGTACGATAAGAACGTGAATATATGGGCTTTTCTTTTTGTTTTTAACCTTCATTCCAATATCTACAGTAGAAATTTTAGGGCAAGGAAATCGTGCATATTGGGGGTTTTTGTTTTTATTTATTAACCTTCAATCCAAAATCTTGGCAGATGGGCATCGCTGCTGTAGTGCATCTCTATGTCTTCCCAGCTGTCCCATACAAGCATGGGGAGAGGTGTGTGCGTAATGTGGCCGTGATGACCAACTATGCATCTCTTGGATCACCTCCTGATCCTGAGGAGGTTCGAGACTGTGAAAGGACAACTAGAATACGTGTTGCACGGCATGACGAGAGAGAAAAACGGATGAATTTTCCCCAGAGTGTTCGTGATGTGGTTGTTGGAAGCGGTGAAATAGTAAGAGAGACCCCTTTTCCATAACTAGAGTTAACTGGCTTCTATTCATCCAATGAAACTGGTGGTGACTCTCTCTGTTTGTTCTTGCAGATTGTTGATGACATGAAGTACACGGTTTCTCATGTTGTAGAACCAGTTGAAAGGGGTTTTGCGAAGATAAATAGAACCTTTCATCAAATATCAGAGAATGTGAAACGATTCGAAGAGCTGAGGAAGAGCTCTAACTCTAAGGATGATAGTTATTTGATCCCCCTCAATTCTTGGTCTGGAGAGTTTTCTGAAGTTCATGATAATCTCATTGACGGGAGCACCAGCGATAGTGGATTACCCAAGGGCAAGAGACAGCATGGCCAGTCCAAACCCGTACTATCTCAGATGAAAGGCAGATGACATGTGCAGCTGCACTTGGGCATAGGAGGCAGTGTGGATACATGCTTTAAGCTGCTGAAGTGACTGGGTAATCTAGGATTAGTGTGCGACTTTTTTGTTGTTCGCAAGGTCATGAAACCGGACGATCACATATTCTTTCGACAGTGGAGAACTGTATATAGGAGACTGGAAGACTCTGCCGTTGTGGCACAATCTCAAGCAAACGTATTGCATCCTAGTGCTGGAGTTCTCTCACAGGATTCCCTTTTTGCCAGGTGCTGATGCTGGATGTTGATTTATGAAGTTGATTGAAGGAAGCGAGATCATTGTTAAGACTGTACATACTAAAATAGGTACATCATTTTTGGTTATAATGACGATGGGGGAGCGTTTTGTGTCTGTGACTTGTGTATTGCCGAGATGACTAGATAGAAGCGCACCTGTCCAACAACAGTAGTAATTCATTCCGGGATATAGAGTGTCTTGTTGGTTCCTAAAGCCGGGGCTATCCATCCTCGAGATTTCCTTTTCAGGCACCTCTCTCTTTTCTATTGGTGGGTGTGCCGCCCGCAACTGACCAAAACTCCGGTTAATCAAACCGAGTGATAGATTTGCTGTTTACTAAACTAAACCAAGAATGAGAACCGGCTGATGTCCTTACGTGGATTAGTAGTCTATCGTCGTAATGTGGCGCTCCGTTGCCACTGCCATTTACATCGTACGTCTCTTGGTGAGTGAGTCAAAAGGTGGGACGGATTCGGTGCACGTCACTAGATACCAGTTTCATAACCGGGGTTGAAATATTCTGATTATATTAGTCCCATGACTGTTGCTCAATGCGACGCGGCAAGACTACGAGTTGGAGCAAAGCTGAACCTCTTATCGGAGAAGAGCGAGGTTCTAAAGGGCCGTTCGGCTTGGATATGGGGAAATATCTTTTTTTTTTTTTAAAAAAAATATTGGGCTAAAGAGATTTTTCGAAAGGTATTTTAAAATACATTTGATACAATTTTAGCGTGCGGTCCCAGTAGATTAGGGGTATACTACCAAATCAGGTTTACCCCAAAGTCGAATCGGACCACCCGAAAAGCAGGTTCATGAATCAATTTCCATTCAAACCAATTCTAAAATTTGGGAGCTAGTTGAAACCGGGTCGGTTCTCGTACCTAGGAACCGGACTAATTTTGGAACCGATTTCCAGCTATTGTAAAAAAAAAAGAGAAAGAAACTAATCTCTTTCGCCTTACCTTCACTTTTTTTTTTTTTGTGGATTGTAATTTCTATTACTTATATTAAGTATTGTTGCTTTTGATGGATAGTGAATTTTATTAATCATATTTTACTTTAAATCATTTTATTACTACTCATATTACTTTGTTGAAAAATAAAACAAAAAAAATAGGTTCTTAGGTAGATCCTAAAATTGGACAAAAACAAAGGGTGGATTTCAACACTGACTTTAGGTTTCAAAAATTTGAAACAGATTATAACAGGATCGATTTTAATATCTAGGTCCGCAAACCGGCCACGCTCACCTCTCCCGTGGACTCTAATTAATGTTAATTGGGCTTGCCCATTTACCCACGCGAGACTCGGGGTGTATTCGTAATTTGACTTTGCAGCTAGGGTTTTTGGAGATCCTCTACAGCTTTATTATATAAAGTGCCTACAGCCTCCTCTCTCTCGTCACATCTTCGTCTTTCGCTTCAACGGGGGCTTCAACGGGGGCACTACTATGAGCTGCTAGGGTTTATGTCCTTCTTAGTTCAGTCATTTTGGGGGGATGATAAGGGTAGGGGGGAAACGTGGAGAGGCAGTGATGATCAACGTGAGAAAGTCATGCACCACTCTGATCTCAATCTGTGCTGATAAGTTTGTCATCACCCATCTGTTTTCCATCTGAGCCTCTCCCCCTTCCCCCGAAA
Source organism: Rhodomyrtus tomentosa (assembly GCA_028455895.1). Taxonomy (NCBI): domain Eukaryota; kingdom Viridiplantae; phylum Streptophyta; class Magnoliopsida; order Myrtales; family Myrtaceae; genus Rhodomyrtus; species Rhodomyrtus tomentosa. The sequence goes on from JAPCWY010000001.1 coordinate 44,864,486, forward strand.
AGACGCCACCTTTTTGCTCTTCTTGATTTACTTTTTCTTGCTTTTTTGGTCAATTCGAGTCCTGCAGTAGATATATACTTTGCCCCCCTTTGCCTTTCGATTCGGCAGACGGTTTTGGTCGGATCGAGGAATTTTGCGGATTGGGAAGGAGGAGGAACCAAGTGATGCGGTCTTTCCGATTGGGGAAAAGGCCGAACCATGATGCGGACCGTACAACTACTGCTGTTGCTGGGGATTCACTTTGGTCGCTGATGGTTCCCTCCTCTTCCCTCCCCCCCCCCCCACCGCCCCCCCCCCCCCCCCCCCCCCCAGCCATTCCTTCCACCGATTTTTTTTTTTTTTTGCTTTCTTTCAAAAAAATTTCCGGTTTGGCTTTTCGCTTTACGGATTTACTTACTTTCCCGTATTTGATTTCTGTTTAATGCAATTCCGAGAAAGAATAATAATATAATAATCACAAGTGAAAGTAGAGACTGTAATTAGAAGAAAATTGCCCCCAAAATGGGCCGGAATTAGGTTTGAGATGAGCCTGGAAAAGATATTCAAACTGAACTCCATGGGAATGGGCTGAAATGGAGGTGGCTAATGGGCCTGGCAAGGCGACCCATTTCTTATGGAGAGCAGGCTGGCAAGTGCCGATTCAGGTTCTTGGGCTTGATGGGCCGGCTCATGGACGAGTTTTTTGTCCCTCCATTTCTAGGTTTTCGGAGAAGTTTGCCCAAAAAATTGTCTTGGTCTGAACGGAATTGTTTGGTTTAATGATTTTGGGCCAGAAAACTATGGAAATTTCACTTTTAAGGATGCAAAGTGAAATTTGTTTCATATAAGGTTTGAGCTTGAAATGAATTCTCACCAATTGGTTAGGGGCATTTTTTTTTTGTCATTTAATTTTTTCCAAAATTTCTCTTTGTGTTCTCTTTTTGATTTTTTTTTTTAAGTAAATACATGCAGCAGCCCTCCGGCCGATGGTTTGGTGGTATTGGTCGCGGTCGTGGTGAGGGCTTGTTGGGCTTTGTCAGCCCTCGCATTTGGTCGACAACTGTCACCGTCCTATTTATTCACTAATTTTCTTTTGTTTTCCTGAGATCATGTAGATTGTTCCAACATTTTACTTTTGAACATGAAAATCAGTTCCAATATTTGTTGTACTCTGCTGAATTGAATTTGGGCCTTGTACCTAATCTAATGGAGTTAATTACTTGAATGACAAATGAATTTCACATATCATAAATGTACAGACAAATAGAGAACTTCCAAAGTTGGCAGGATTCCCTAAAAAAAACTCCCAGAAAGGAATATCTAGTTCACTCACGTATCTTTCTTAGTCAATGTTGGTGCTCATTGAATCAGTTCTATGGATCTATCCAGGAATCTGACCAACCCGGTGGGTCGGTTCTCGGGTGGATCTATAGAAGGAGCGGGGAAATCAGTTCCTAGAGGGTGGTTCTCGATTTTAGGCTGGAAACTACGGAACATTAGGTTTACAACACGCTATTTGAATTTGGCTATCTCTCGATGGACCACCAAGAGTGCCACAAAATTAAGAGATTGAGCCATGTTTCCATAACTGGTGGTCTATATGAAATTGGGTCACTTTCAACCGTTGATCTTGTGAATTCCCCATGAGGCCCCATGACAAACATAATAATGCCCATGATTTCCTGTCCTTATTTTACTTGAACGTAAAGACTCAGGAACATCCAAAGACTACAATAGCCAGACACAACCTCGCTTTCCCCCACGCCCCACACACGAAATTAGCCAAGCGATGAGGAACACAAAGTGCAATTGGCTTAGTGAAGAAGAAGACAGGGCATGTCACCTCTTAATGCAAACGAGTCCAAACATTAGCCTACATAATAGCCTGAATGGCAAATCGAAGTTCGCATCGAACAGCTCTAGAGCGACTAGTAGAATACTGGCTGCCAGACATTTTCCAGGAACAGGAAGGAGAGAGAGGTTTTTGATTATGACAAGTAATGATGTAATGTTGGGTGAAAGTGATTGCTTGCCGGTTCGCTTTCTTAATTTACGTCTGACTCTGTCTTGCCTCAGATCAATTATAAATGGAAAACTAAAATTATCCAAGCGGTGATTCTGCCAATGATTCTCGCAAAACTTACTACTTCAGATTTAGATTTGGATCTCTTCGTAACAGATGAACAATTGCCTACTCATTCAACTTGGTTTTGAAAAAAAAAAAAACAAAACAAGTTGACTTCATGTCATGGGCAGGCAAAATTTCATTTGCCTGCCCATGACAAATGAAATTTTGGCCTTTCTCGTGCCTTCGTCTGTCCTCAGGTACTTGTGTTTCCCATAAATAAGGAGGTCCATTTGCTAGCGATCTCCTTGTGAAACGGAATCGGAATGGCGGGCTTAGGTTCCGAGGGAGACAAATACCGGTCTTTCCTAAACGGCGAAGGAGAGAAGAACACCATGTGGAGATTCGGCGGCCCGCCGAACTACAATGTCGTCAACAAGCTGTTCGAAGAAGGCCGGACTAAGGTTTGCACCTACACTTGCACCCGCGTATCGCCCATCCTCATTTTGTGCAACCGGTTTCTATATATACAGCTCATTAGCATAAGAGCCAATATGATTATGATGTGCAACTGATTTGGATTCGGCTCAATTTGAAAGCCTTGCGATTCTCTTTGTTATGGTTTTGCTTGAAGATATGGCCGCCCGGTTCCTCAGAAGAAAAAGTGCAGAATCTTGTGAAGACTTGGGAAATGGAGATCTTCCACAAAGCCAGCCCAGACGATTACAAAACAGTTGACCCCAAAAAGCTCACTTTGAGCCTAAATGGTTCTCAAAAACATTCAAATTCTAGTTCCATGGAATCATCACATTCCACCAAATTCTTAAACATTCGAGTGTAGATATTCACAGCTTCAGTTTCTAATTTGTCACTTTCAGGAAGTAAAGCCCAGAGCTTGGCAGATGTGGGCAAGCTTGGAGGGGGTTACAACTTCTTCCTGCAGTCTGCGCTACCGAAGAACCTGAGGTTCTACGATCCGGAGGACGAGACCTTAAACTCGTCCCTTGCGGCCTTCACGACGACGTTCCCACGCGGCTTCGCGGTGGAAGTCCTCCAGGTTTTCTCAGGACCGCCCTTGATCGTCTACAAGTTCAGGCACTGGGGTTACATGGAAGGCCCCTTCAAGGGCCACGCCCCAACGGGTGAAATGATCGAATTTTTCGGGATCGGGATAATGGAGGTGAATTTTCGTTTTGCTCATCTAACGTGCTCCGTCACCGATACAGATACTCCAGTTCTGAGAAGACTAATACAAGTGCAGCATCCATATTGGATGCAGCACGAAGATTAGAGCCACTTCGAGTCGGACAAACCTCATTTCGGGGCATTCAAAGACTTTCTGTAGCGTTATATATTCAGTTGTGACGTGCTCGAGGTGAGATTGATTATGTCACCTATTGTGCAGCTCGACGAGAATGAGAAGATTGTGAAGGTGGAGTTCTTTTTCGACCGCGGCGAGCTCCTCGGAGGTCTAATGAGAGGAGCCACATCGGGAAGTTCTGGTGAAGAAGCTTCAGCCACAAGCTGCCCTTTCATGAGGAACGCTGGCCGGTTGACCAACGCATGAAAACAGGGGAAAATGTCAATGGGTCAACCCACCCCGTTGTTGCTTCCTGAGAGGCAAAGTCTGATGTTTGGTTCATCTAATTTCGAACTTTATGATCATCTCATGGCTGGTTTCCACTGAAAAGTTCCACCAGAATACCATGTCTGACCGTCTCTTATCATTCCAGCGCTTTTTGAACTCTCTCGAAATGGAATCTATTCCAAACATATAGAGTAGTCATCTTGCCTATGGGATGCCAAGTTACCGACAAACAATCTGAGCCTCTCCTGCTCAAACACCATCCTCTGATCTTTTTTGTCCTTTTTGATTTGTTCTAATTTTGTAGCCGAATGCGCCTTTTGACTTATTTCTTCGGCCTTAAGCACTGCGTATAACTATTGTCTTATGAATTCACACATAGCTTTCCATTTGTTTTTGCACAGTTCAAGCAAGAATGAAAATTCTAGCGGAGAAGAAGCAGCAGTTTCTCACGTTCTTTGGAAAGTCGAAACAGAGATGCCCTGTTCCAGTTTTTCGGGGTATTTTTTTTCCAATTTAATTCAAAACAAATTATAAAATTAGTTAAAAATATATATGTATTTACAAGTTTAGGTCTTGCTCGGGCTTGCTCCACAGTTCAATGCCATTTGTTTTTTTTAATTTGTTTTTTTTTGAAACGAAAACAAAAAAAAAATGATTTGGAGGGGATTTTGACCTATTTTTGTAATTTTTTTGACCCAAATCAGGCAAAAAAAAGAAAAAGAAAACAGAGCTTGGTGGTTCTTGTGTAGATTGAGCAATGCATTTCTATTTTTTTTTATATAAATTTTTTCTTATTTTCTTTGAATCATTTTTTAAGTTTTATTTAAATGGGCCACGGAGCGATTATTTTTACGTAAAAAAATATATATTTACGCGCCTTTACGAAAGCGAGCGAACAAGTGAGGCGACGGGACCACGATGACCACCTCGTCGCTCAGCGGCCTCGTTGCCTCGGTCGTTCGCTTGATTTTCTTGAAGTCGAGGCATATAAATATTTTATTTTTACGCAAATATTATTGCTTCGCGGCCCCACGAGCGAATGCAATCGGCTCGCTCGTTCGCTTGCTTTCTTCATAGTCGAGGGTAGTAATATTTTTTTTTATGTACATATGATCCTCCGCGGCCCCGTCGCCTCGCTCGTTCACTAGCTTTCCTCAGAGTTAAGATGCGTAATTTTTTTTTTTACATAAATATGATCTTCCGCGGCCACGTCGCCTCGCTTGTTCGCTTGATTTTCTCGGAGTTGAGGCGTCATTGTGGTCCTGTCGCCTTATTTGTTTGCTTGCTTTTAGCGCGTAAATATATTTTATTTTTTTTCGTACATATGATGCTCTGCGGTCCCGTCGAATAAAACTTAAAAAAAATGATTAAAAGAAAACACGTCTTGCTCGTCCACTCGTTTTTCTTGAAGTCGAGTTAAGTAAATATATATTAATTCCGGCTCAGTCAAATAGAAATTGAAAAGATGATTAAAGGAAAACACGCCTCGCTCAAAATCCTATATTTAGGGTTTGGTAAATATTTTTTTTTGATTAAATTGGAAAAAAAAAACCCCCCAGTTTTTCTCGCCGTACTTAACATTACAAGGCAAACGAGTAGCATCAGAGCCGAGCACCCAATCAATGACCGAGCTCCAATCATCACAGTCCAAGTCAACCGCTGGTGTGAGCCGCCTCTTCGAGAAGAGAAGTCACGTGGGACGAATCGCCCGGAATTTGTGTCGTCCCCGCGCGACCCTTGAAGATTTATCTTCCTTTTAGTTGGGAGTCCCATTCAGGCGCGAAACCACCTTTGGCATTTCTTGTCTGGTGGGCAAGAAACGAAAGGAGAAGGGGAAATTTTTCTTCCTTGCGATTGTTTGTCTGGGGTTTAGGTGCATCATCTGCAACTGAGGGAAGAAACTACCTAGGTGGGTAGAGATATTTTTGAAGACTGTGGCTACTCCTTTGACTGGTTTTATCAGTATCTGGATTGCCTACATCAGCTGCTGGGAAGAGAGACGATTTGAAGGCCTCTAAGCAAAGTCTCACTTTCCTTCCAGGGTGGGCCGAGTCATACAAAAGACTGAAAAGATAATATGAAGTTTAAGGTTAAGATCACATTCAAAGTTGTTGACTTGAGACTGTTGATCAAGTGATGAATTTCTGCCTATTTAAATGTTCTCTCTCGTGCTTAAAACGTGTACCCACGTACGAGTAGAGCGAAAGATGGCGAGCTCGGAAACTTGTAAGGACAAGTATCGCTCCTACTTGAGTGGGGAAGGAGAAGAGCACACTCACTGGAGATATGGTTCCCCTCCCAACTATGATGCCGTCAACACTCTCTTCGAACAAGGCCGGACTAAGGTCTGTTCTCTTTGATAAAGAGTCGTCGTGATTCGGTGCGAGCCACCTCTCTCTCGATTTCGCCTGTTTTCACACAGTTGATGTACTCGTTCATGTAAAGGTGTGGCCACCGGGGTCTCTGGAGGAGAAAGTGCAGAACCTGGTGAAGACGTGGGAGATGGAGATGTTCCATAAGACCAGATTCCTAGACTACAAAACTGTCGACCCGCTTCATTACACCATCAGCCTCAATGGTGTGGTGCTTTGTAATTGCATCATCAATTCTCTCTCAATTAGTGGACTAATCGGAACAAGTTGAAGGATTTAACCCCAGAATAACGTTTGGTATTTTAGGAAGAAAGGCTCTGACTCTGGAAGAGAAGAGGAAGCTTGGGGGTAGCTACAACTCCCTCCTCCAGACCTCGCTGCCCGAGAAGTACAGGTGCTACAACCCGGACGAGGAGACTGTGGACTCGGCCCACCACGCCTTCACGACAACATTCCCCCGCGGGTTTGCCCTGGAGGTCCTCCAGGTCTACTCAGGCCCGCCGGTGATCGTGTACAAGTTCCGGCACTGGGGCTTCATGGAGGGCCCTTTCAAGGGGCATGCCCCAACCGGGGACATGGTGGAGTTGTTCGGAATGGCTGTTTTTCAGGTACCCCTAGATATTTGCATCTCTTATCAATTGTGTCGTTAATACTTTAGGAGCCGAACTCTTCATTCGCACACATTTATTTTGCTATGATCTTTTCAATGTAAAACAGTTGGACGACCAGGAGAAAATTGTGAAGGTGGAGTTCTTCTATGACCGTGGAGAGCTGCTAGGAGGTCTAATGAAGGGCGTGGCAATAGCAAATAGTAATGCTGTTGAAGAGGCTGGTTCAAGCTGCCCTTTCCTGATAAAAAATTAGTAGAATGATACAATTAAGCGGAGACTTGTTGTTTCTGATGGTTTTGCTTCTTGTTTCGGACAACGTACTATTATTGTCTTTGTCATTGTCATCATATCAATAATGCTTGGAGCAAAACAATTTCCACACACTTCGTTACTTATATATGTAGGATCCAAAAACCGATCAGCAGAAGGCTCACATGCACCGAATACACGCATAAGCAATTAATATTGGTGACCCCTTCCAGTATCTAGGATAAGCGATTGATTTCTGACTCACTCCAAGAACTCTCTCTGCCAATTTGATTCCTTGGTTTGAAGTTGGGGCTGGGACAGTTCCAAGGCCAGAACTGGGAACCAACTGTGCCCAATGAATTCCTTGTTTCCTGAATATGGGCGGAACGGACTTATCAGAGGATCAACCTAGAGCAAGCACGGCGAGGCCTAGTAGGTGCGGTCATAGAGGCCTGGTTTTAGCGGGAAGATTCATGCAGTTCCATTTTGAGTAATGTCCTAAGTGATAAATCTTGACATGGTATCTATCGCCCACGGTCAAGTACCATAGTAACACTTCTCATTCCTATACTGAAGCCTGCTCTTCAATGTCATTTCCCATGCATATTTCGTATTTATACTTTTTTTCTGACAATTAAAATCAATCTCCGATGGCCTTGGATGGAAGTTCGAAAGGGACAGATCTAGTAGTTGCAACCAAAGGGAAGCTGTCTTCTTTCTGCAAAACCATTTGTGACAAGGCCGGCAGAGACAATGTGTACCATTTCCTTCCTTGGAATCATCGATTCGCTACTCCTGATCGGCTCTTTAAAGAGAAGCATCTTGGAATATGTCCGAGTGACAAGTTCCTCTTGAACGTTTGATCTGTTCTCTAGTTCTTTGGACCTTTCCACTTCACCTATACAATGCAAAAGAAGCTTTCTTAAGATACCGAAGAACAAGAGCACAACAAATGCGTGATACAGAAGTATAGGTGATCACGAGAAAGAGATGTTGCACTCTTAGCAAACCAGCCAGCAGGATTTTTATGCATAAAATCTGTAATTTGTTCTTTTTAAAAGAAATTCTCGTCATAAAGCACAATCCTCTCCCTTCCTCATATCAGGAAGCATACTCTCGGACCTCAATCTTTTCAACTATGCCGAGGTCGGACTATTCTATCGGTTCGCCTTCACATAATTCTGCAGTGGATGCGGACGTGAGTTCTGTAAGGTTCGTTCACACATCAGCAGGGCGGATTCTGCCATCTGATAGCCGGTGGAATTCCATAGAACTCAGCTGCAACCTTTTTCCTCAGTCACAAACCAATGGTTATGAATCTATCCCCTCCAGATTCTCAAAGTCCTATAAGTATGATCTTGTTATCACAGATATGAAACACTTCAAGCGTGTTCTCTACACCGCCATCTCAATAGTACTGTTTGTTGTCGCGCTTGTTCTGCTGGTTCTCTTTCTCCCGCGGAAGCATAAGCATCATGGGCCCTCGAACAATCTCACTCTTGCAGTGAACCAGGCACTTACATTCTTTGATGCTCAAAAGTGTAATGATTCTCATTGCACCAGCTTACATATTGTTTCTTGTCGTTTTTACATTTGTAGTACAAACCAAGGTGATTCGTTCTTCTTCCTGAATCACGTTGAAGTTTGTCTTTTGCAGCTGGGTATTACCCAAAGACCAGTCCGGTGAAATTTCGAGGAGATTCGGGATTGCAAGATGGGAACGCCACGCAGGCTGGCCTTTTAGGTGGTTTTTACGACTCCGGGAACAATATAAAGTTCAGCTTCCCAACTGCGTACACCGTCACCTTATTGAGTTGGAGCGTGCTAGAATATCACGAAAAGTATGCTGGTATTGGCGAGCTAGATCATGTGAGAGACAATATCAGATGGGGCAGTGATTACTTGTTGAAGCTCTTTATTCCTCCAAGTGCAACTTCGGATCCCATCTTGTATTCTCAGGCAAGATTTGAGCAATTTCCCTCCATAATCCTTACTCTCATCCGTGGAACTCAGTCGAAATGTCGTCCATCTTTCTTTATAGGTTGGAGGTGCTCAGAATGATACTGAGGGTGGTGACAATGACACAAGTTGCTGGCAAAGACCCGAAGACATGAGCTATGTAAGACCCGTTTCATCTTGTGACATTACGGCTTCGGACTTAGCAGGGGAGGTAGTTGCAGGATTATCGGCGGCATCTTTAGTGTTCAAGGACGAAAAGGACTATGCAATACAATTGACAGCAGCGGCAGAAACTTTGTTTGAGCTTGCAATCAAAGAAGATCCAACGAAACAAGGGACCTACACCGCAGCTGATGAATGCAGAGGGGACGCCAGAGCATTTTACGATTCAACAAGCTTCAAAGATGATTTGGTGTGGGGAGGGACTTGGTTGTTCCTTGCTACCGGGAATGCGTCCTATCTTGAATACGCTACTCACAATTTCGGTTCGGCCTTGCAAGAGGAAAGGACTAGTGAGAGAGGGGTGTTCTATTGGAACAACAAGCTCCTCGGTAGTGCGGTGAGTCTCGGGAAACAAACTACTCTTTTGGATGCAAAGGTTGATTGGTGTTCATGTAATTGTGGACGAAAATTAGGAATTAAGTCCTATACGTGTTCTTATAGGTATTGCTTGCGCGAATTCTATATTTCCGCGATCTTGGCTACCCTTATGAAGATTCTTTTGCATCATCAGCGAGCATGACCGAGTCAGTCCTCTGCTCATATCTATCGGATGAAAGCTTCAATAAGACACAGGGTAAAAGTTCTTGAGTTTGCTGTTAATGATGCTCTAGGCAAATTGTCATGTCTGTCTATCTATCTATTCACATTAAAATGAGCGTATGTAGATAAAAAGTCTGTCAAGTTCTCCAGTTTATGGTCCTGAATTTTTCTAATTTCTCTCAGTTTCTTAAACAGGTGGATTGATACTCTTGAAACCAGATTCTGGGTCGCCACTGCAATATGCAGCGACAGCGGCATTTCTCAGTAAGCTGTATAGTGACTACCTCAATCTTCTCCGCCGGACGGGAGGGGCGTGCCGTGACCAGGCATTCTCAGTCCAGATGTTGCGGAGCTTCTCTTCTTCTCAGGTCAGCTTAGCCATAACATAAATTAAGAACGCACTGAGCCCACTGTGCAAAGTGGAAAATTCACTAGCCGAATAAACAACGGTGTCAAGGGAATCTTGATGCAACGGCTTCTCGTGCTCATGAATTTGTGATTTCCTATATGACGGTTAAACAATCACCACCAAGCCTATGTCTGACAATATGCTATTATTTTTGTTAGATTAATTATATCCTGGGAGATAATCCAATGAAAATGAGCTACATAGTTGGCTTCGGAGGCCAGTACCCGTTGCAAGTTCATCACAGGAGCGCATCGATCCCGTGGGATGGTCGGAAGTACTCGTGCAGCGAGGGAGACAGATGGCTGCACTCCCAAGACCCCAACCCGAATGTTCTTTTGGGAGCCATGGTGGGTGGACCGGACCAGTTGGATCATTTCATAGATGAAAGGGACAAACCGTGGTTCACCGAGCCGAGCATTGCGAGCAACGCAGGTCTGGTCGCAGCACTTATTGCACATCACGATCCTCCTCGCCATCCCAGGGACTCAAGCGGCATCAACTTGGGAATAGATCAGTCGGGGATTTTCGAAAAAATCCATCCGACTACTTGACGTCATTGGGCACGATACAAAATAGCACTAACTTTCAAGGGAAGTCAAGGATGAGAGAGGAGACTCATAAACTGGTTCTGACTTAATTGATGAGATCCGGTGAATGTGATTTGCAAAAATAATGAGCTTCATGTAAATTAGTTATTTCCAACATGTTAACTTTTGATCTGGGACTAATGTTTTGAAGAAAATGCGTCTGGAAACTCTGCTGTGTTTCGCCATTTTACAGTTGCCAAACGGAGCAAAAGTGAAGTATCTATGAGGAGTGGAATAGTTCGAACTTCAACTGGATTTGAAACGGGTGGTTGCGTGACAATATACACGGAACTTGTGCAGTAGATAGATAACATTATCGTTGAGAGCCGATTAAATTGGACATGATAGTCGAAATATTGACGGAAAATGCACTCTATGTATATCTCTAACTTTCGAAGCAACAGGACTGTACACAAAACTTCTTGTACGTTTCACAAATTCAGCTCTTTCAAGCCCAAGCCGACTCTGCTCAAGAAGCTAACGACGCTTGGATGTAATTACAAGAGCGAGCGATGATGCCAGGAGGGGAAAATGAAAAACACGAGAAAGAAAGTTCAAAACTTCATGACTAGCAACAACTGTACAAGTCTGGAGGTCCTTCGTCCGATCTCCTTAAATAGATTTCAACCTATCCAAGCCATAAAGTTTCTGCAAAATGTCAAAGGGATTTTTAAAAAATCAAGTAAATCTTTTTAAGAGAGTTAAAATCAAGTTGGAAATATGATGACATGAGATTACCAGGACACTGTGGATCTCTTCCAGGACAGGAGAGATTAACGAAATTAAGGTCTGTGTGTCCTCTTTGAAGTTTTCGTAGCTTTCATCTTTTGTCTTGACGAGGTTGATGAATGTTTTTGTTTCGGGCACCAGTTGAAGGGCAACCTGTAGAAACTTTTATCAGTACTGATAATCTGATGAGGATTCGGTACAAATTACTTCATTAAGCGCATAACGTAAATCACTAAAGCATTTATTTTAACAACGACCGACTTGATCAATCCTGTCCAATTGTACTACGTAACACGATCAAGATTAAAAGGCTATACAAACTCGGAAACTATGACTGATTAACAAAGACTAACAAAAAAGCGAAACGACAGATGATTGGGGGATCGATATTACTTTGAAGGCGGCCGAGGAAATCCATCCATGCCACGGCTTTAAGGTTACATTATAGGACTCCTCCACTGCTTGTTCCATCTTCTGTCCAGGATCCTCAGCTAACCTTTGTAATAAGGCAACCATCAAGTCCATGGATCTGGTGTAAAACAACCACTGGTTACTTGGAAGTTGGAGAATCTTCAAACACATCAAGGGATTAGTGCTTTCTACCATGGCAATCCCATTGTAAATCAATGGACACAGTGTAAATGAACAATTTTCAATTGGCAGTAACTGCTTCTTAGTTGTGCCAAAATCATCCTATCAAATGCGAGTTGCGATGTTGGGATTGCTACATGCAGTTAGTGTTTCAGTATATCTACTGATACAGATCGAGTTGGAACATCACTTGGACTATGTTTGGTCCTCTCGACGGCCTAAGCGATTTGAGTAACCGAAGAGTAGGGCAAGATCGGATTTACTTACCTGGTAAGCCAAACTATTGCTTTGCTGCAGCTGTTATTCTTTCTTGCATTACCTTCACCTGCCTCTTTCTTTATCATCTCAGCCAAATTCGAATACTTCGACGGGTCGGATTCTTTGAACAACTCCACTCGCTACAAACCAAAATGGACAACCCAACTAGGTGAATCTTATATTCTTCTTCTTTAGTTTATGGAAGTGAACACAGAATAGTGAGAGATGGGGAAGTTTCCTGGCCTCATCCCCATGGAAGGCATGAACCAAACCAGCGTTGAGATCAGAATAACTGATAAATATCATCAGACAGACAATGTCACCCTTAAGTTTGAGTGGACAAAATGACAAAAGAGGACACGCATCATGACGCCACGGACCATTCGGAATATGCACACGGGGGGTACTTTTGTCCGACGGCGAAAAATGAAAAAGTCAAAGCATGAGGCCTCCACGTTCTGGACAATGGACAGTACTTCGTCCAAGAAAGGAAGGGATTTCCAAGGCATAACAAACAACAAAGCCAAAAACAAGAACGAAGGCCCAAAAAAAAAAAAAAAAAAAAACATAGAGAGAACTTTGTATGCGTTCGTTGTTCGTTTACCTGAATATTTTGATGGATGTCCAATCTCAGAACCACCATTGTAGGGCCAACCTTATCTGCAAAATCACAGAGCAACCGGAAAAGATCGAGTTGAGTGATGATTTTGCCAAAAGCCTATCAAAGCAAGAAAATGAGAAATTCGGGGCTTACCAAGAACTTCAAGGACTAGGGTGCAGAGAGAAAGAAACGGCCTTGTTGGTACATGGAAGGCATCATCAATCGGCTCGCCTTCTTCATCGCCATTTCTAACTCTGTTCACGACTGGTTTGAGCTTGACCATCAGAGAGACCTCTTCAATGGCGGACTTAATCTCTGACCCTCTCTCCATCTTTCTCCTTCTCTTGATACCAACTTCTGCCTCCTCTTCTTCCTGTCGTTCTTTTCTTACTTGCATCTCGGGACGGAGTATCTTTGGCTAGCGAGAGCTGAGAGAGATGTGTAAGACTTTTATGCACAGGAATGACGGCCTGGCTTATCAAAGGCTTGCATTAGCAAAATAATTATCTGGGGGTCCGAACAAGTTTCCATTTTTCTAATCCCCATCATTGATAACGACGTTCAATCTGACCTTGGAGCTATCACCGTTTTATGACGTTTAGTTTCTGCGGGAGGATAGAGCCTGCTTTTATATGTAGTTCGTGCCTATCCTCATCGAGTGACTACTTGTTCCTGGCAAGAAACAATCAAACCAGAACAGATCTCTGTTCAGGGAATTGGATTCTCAAATCTAATGATAGAAGGGAAGTTCAACCATAATAGTATCTTTGTGCTCGTTGAATGATGTAATCTATATATGGACCTTCTGTTTGCGATCGTATAATATAAAGCTTGATGGAGTGAGAAATGAACCCATATTTTAAATGTTTGCTGAGTTTCGAAAATTATCAATTTTTTTAAATATATTAAAATTGCTGACATTGACCGGTTGCAGTTAGAACAAAATCAGCCGGTGCATGAGGTTGAAAAATAAAAGTAAGTGCAGATGGGTCCAGATTGCATTCAAGAGTGATAATTGAGATGGGAACAAATGATTATGATAATGCTGGACTCATGGTGAAAAGAAGGAAGAGAGGAAAAGAAAGAAGGGTTGTGGAGTGTGGAGAAGAGCGCCTGTTGCAGATTTGAAAGCGTCATGATTACTCTCGCGATAGATCGATCGAGGGCCCTACTTGGGACTGCCATTGTAACGAAGGATGAAGAGATAAAAAAGACTCTTCGACAAAGAAGACTCCCTGAAAGCGTCATGATCTCTCTCCCTAGGGCAAAGATTGATCCTCTTCTTTGAACAAAGGCCCCCATGGCGTGAGCTTTATCGAGAAAGGGTCAATTGGGGGAAAAAGAAAGAAGAATCATGCTGGAAAGCCTTAGTGGCGTGTGGCCGGGAACCGCCCCCGTCCCCCCCCCCCTTTTGATGTAGACTTGATCATGGATCACATCAGGCTATATGATTAGGACGAGTCGGAAAGAACATATTTCTGTTGGGTTTTTGAACTTAGGTCCATTGAGGTTCTATGTCATTTGATACGAGAATCATGCATTGTTTTCTTGATATCAGGCATTGGATTTTAGATCATGAGCCGATCCGATCCGATCCGTTCCAAGCCCATTTTTAGTATTATCTCTGATAGAGATGAGCAAAGGGAATCGATCGCGTCGGGAACTGTCTGGACCAAACTAAATTTTGCCGATTCAGTCTAGTTCCCGTGAAGCCGATCTAGATTCCGATTCCATTAATATTGAAGCGGGTGATTTTCAAACATAAATACATGGCCGCGACCGAATCTATGAACATCGCTTGCGTCTTTTATTGAGACAAACTTAGCAACATATGGTAACCAAAAGAGAGAGAGAAAAAATCCTCATGTATAATTTGTCTGATACTATATAGGTAGAGCCGTCAAACAGGTGGATCGGATCGAGTTTGGTGAAACCTATATCGACCCATTTACTCCATTTTTACACAGTATAAAAATTTAATAACCTATACTCGACTCGATCATATTTCTTAAATATTTTTATATTTAACTAAATTATATAATATCTGTTCTAATAATTTGATAAAAAATGATATTGCTAAATTTTTTTTTATATAATACAAATTTAGTAAATTTTTTAATTTTTAATTTTAATTTTTGTTTTCTTTTTCCTTTTCTTTTTTCCTCCTCTCTCCTCCCGTCGTCTGCAACTCCGCCTCCCTCGTCCATCTGCAACTCTTCCTTCGTCCGCCAATTGCGGGGCTTCGACGACGGCCGGAAGCCCGATGACCGACCGCATCCCGACGACCTACTGCTCGACCGGTCCAAGCGAGCATGAGTTCGCTCAACGCGGGCGAGCACGAGCTTGCCTAGGCTCGCGAGATCCTGGCGCGCACAAGGCTCGCCGGATCCCGCGCCTAAGGCCAGATCCCGGCGAACTCAGGGCCAAATCCCTGCGAGCTCAAGGCCAGATCTTGGTGAGCCCCAAGCCCGCTCCGCCGAAGTCGGGCGAGCTTGATTTTTTTTCTGGTGGCCTTCGCAGCGGAGGTAGTTCTTTAAAGACGGGAAGAAAGAGGAAAACCGAGAGGATCGTGGACTTGTCTAGAAAATTTGGGTTAAAATAGGGCTAATTCCCTTAAAAAACTCCGTCTAATTAGGATTTTGATCCGAATTTTTTTTATTACCTCTTAAAAAAGCACAAACAGTACGAACGACGATTTTGGCCTAAACTATTTGTCATCCCATAAAAAATCACAAAATTTAACTCAATTCTCAAATTCAATCTCTTAATTTAAAATAGTTTTAAAATAGTTAGTCATTCAACATGACAATTTTACGTCATTAATAAATTCGCGTGACTTGTTAACATGAATTTAATATACTATCCATCGTGTTATTGGTACGAAATATGAAGTTATTCATTCTCTTCGATAAGAGTATAGGGCAGAGTTTTTCTGAAAAAAAAAAGGATTTTAATCGTGAGCTTGACAAAACTCGTCCATGGCCTCTCTTCATGGGTGGTATTACACAGTTTCATATTTCAGTTTGACAGCTGATACTTTCTAGTGAAATGAATGAGACGATGAATATGTTAATCATTGTATTTCAAGCTGTGTCAAAGGTGAAGTAGATGAATAATTTCAAATTATATGCTAAGAAAACGATACCTTAAATCCACATCATATGTATTTATTAGTGAAGTGTAATTGCCACGCTGTACAACTAATGATTTCAAATTAAGGGGGTTGGATTTGGGACTAGAGTTTTTTTTTTTTGGTCGAAACTAGAGTTAAAATTTGTGTTTTTTCATGAAATGAAAAAAATTTGGGTCAGATTTGTTATTAGACCTAAAATTGTTGCTTTTTTATAAGACAAAAAAAAAAGTTCGAGTCAAAATCATTGTTAGTGGTATTTTTTTTTTTTTTTAAGGAATTGGCCTGGTTAAAAGCCTTAAATTTTTTAAACCTATTTTAACTGAGACAGAAAACGGGTACGTAACGCATATTCTGGCTCCATAGGGAGGGCCATCGTGAAGTTGACACGTGTCAAAGAGCGACACATCCCTACCTATAGTGACGCTGGAATCTGTCCCCCCCAAAAAAAAGGCGACGCTGGAAAGAGAATTGGGAATTTGCAAGCATAAATATTAAATAGGAAAGAATTTCTCCTCGGGCACCAATTGAGAAAAAAGAAAGGGAATAAGAGTTTATTTAAGGAAACAACAAACGAGCTTCTGCTTCTTCTTCTAGAGTTCTTATTAGCCTAAATATTCACAAAAGGTTGCGACTTTTAACAGATTGGGAAGAGATTTAGAGCGCCAAAGCTTCGTTTAATGAGCGCTGTTAATTAAATAAAAATCGATGATTGTGATCAAGTCTGTTTCTATGGCTCCGCTAAATCGCCATTACATCACTTTCAAATTACTTATAAACACATATATATATAGTCTCCAAGTTATTACTTTAAACTTTATAAAAATGAAATTACTTATTCTACGGTCGATGCCATATTAACTTGTACCACATAGAAAAAAAATAGAAGAATGTGTTTTAAAAAAATAAGCACGTTTCACGTTATTCTTGATTATGTTACCTTTTTTGTTAAGTTTTGTAATGGATTTGAAGCTTAAATACACGATTTCACTTGCTCCACAATCCGCCACGCCAAAAATCAAAATCAAGTCTTGTGTCAAATTGAACCAAAATCAAGGAAGATAAAATATATCTATCCCCTTATTGAGGAATATTCATATTCAATTCCGTCTAGCCAAAAAACTCCTAAAATTCTAACTTCTCAATTTTTTTTTTTTTATTTTGACTCTATTTTTTTTTATTTTTTATTTTTATTTGAAAGGAGGGAGGTGGAGAGTTAGAAATCTTCCTTCAGGAGTATAAGGTGAGTACGCGTGAGGAGGAATAGGATTTCATAATGTGCACATGACATATAACGCACACAATATAGGGTATAGCATGACAGGATAATATAGAACCCGACCCAAAAAAAATATATATTTATTCTCTTCTTACCGAAACATGCCGTAAGAGGAACGTTTTATTTCATCATCTTTCTGCTTTGTTCGATCGATTCCTTGCGTATTGGATAAAAGACAGAATTCCCATGGCCACTCCAGCAACCGTCCCTTTAGCAAGCGCGCATCTTCTTCGTCTGCCTCGCAAATTTTCATTGCCCACTGCGACTTCGTTATCGTCTCTCTCCTCTCTCGCTCCGTTCAAGATGGGTATGTTCCAGAGCAGAAGCTCCGTGGCCGTGCCCCCAAGAAAGCTCACAGTCAGAGCCGCGAGAACCGAGTCCGAGAGAGTCTCTCTCGGCTTCAGAGCTCCGCAATTCCAGGTTCTCCTGCTGCTGCTACCGCTATCATCACCTACTCGCTTTTCCTCATGTCAGCACATTCAATCGGGTTCACTTGTTGATTTTATTGGGGGGTGAAAACAGCTTCCCGAGCCGCTCACTGGGAGAATGTGGAGTCTTGAAGATTTCGAGTCTTACCCTGCTCTGCTGGTACTCTTTCAATTGCCTCACGAGCTCAAAGTTTTGGCTTTTGTTCTTGGGTCCTCGTACTAAATGGATTTTTTTTTTGTCATTTTTATGGTGCGGGATCGTGTTGTTTTTCTTTTTTGTGTTCCTCTTGCGATGGGCTCTTGTTTTGTTCATTCTTGAGTAGCATCTTCATCTGAAGGGTACATTTTGAGGGCAGATTGCTTCAGTCTTTTAGTTAATGTGATTTGTTTTTTCTTTTAGTAAATTTATTTAGTGAATAAGGTTGCTTACAATAAGTCTAAGCCTCAATAGATGTGGCTGCATTATGGGGATTTACTGGTTCTAAGTTGTCTCATTTTTTTGGGGACTTTGTAAGGTGATAATTAAGAAGGTTCAACAAATGCTTTTTCTTGGTAATCTTCTGTAGCTTATGCCTTGGTTTACTCTGTTTCGCAAATGAAAGAGCTATACGGGAGGGAAAAAGTGGTTAAAAATGGATTAGTACATATGCAAAGTGTTGATTTGTAACGCATAGCATCGATTTCATTGCGGATTGTTGTTGTATGAATAAGATGAGGCTGCTCATCGAATTCATAGTTGCAGGGCTTTCATATTGGTATACAACAACATTCTGGGCTGTTTTGATGCATGTCTGACTCTGAAGCACCTGGCACTGTAGAAAAGGCATTTCCACGCTTCTGAAAAGTGAAACTAAAAATTGGACACCCCCCCCCCCCCCACACACACACACCCAATCACACACAAAAAACCATGCTGCTTCTTGGACAAAATATGGTGACAGCGAAGCTAGCTCATCTCTTGATAATGAGCAAGATGCGAGGATATGGCTTACTAACTCAGTAACTGACTTTGATATTTATTTTTAGCTGCCCCTCTACGAAGGATGGGTAATGCTGACCATGCACTTATTTTCTTTGTATCTCTGTTGTTCAGGTTATGTTTATATGCAACCACTGCCCGTTTGTTAAACACTTGAAGAAAGATATTGTAAAGCTCACAAATTTCTACATGAAGGTATCTAGACACTGTCAATTGACAAGAATGTTTCGTTTCTAGTTCTGAGAGGATATACTGAGTTGACCATATGTGCACGGTATTTTTGCATGCTGCAGAAAGGGCTGGCAGTCATTTCGATATCTTCGAACTCTGTAGCTACTCACCCACAGGTTTGTTTCATATTGTTATATTCATTTTAGAGCTGCATGAGTGCTCTTTGTGATTTGACTACGATGCATTTCCTTTTCACAGGATGGCGCGGAGTTCATGGCAGAAGAAGCTAAAGCATTCAATTATCCCTTTCCTTATCTATATGATGAGGTATGCAACAAGGAACTGTATTTTTTTTTTTCTCTAAAGCTGTTTGCAGAAATTTGTCCATGCCTATTGCTCCATATGTCTTAGTAAATCATACGTAATTGTCCACTGATAGAAGCTTAGATGTTGTTGTGGATCTTTGATTCATTTGATGAGACTTTGATATATACATGCACATTAACGAAGTAGTTTATTTAGATGATTAGGCATGCGCAGAGCCGTGTCAAATTTAATGTAAAATTTGAGTATTGGTAATCATGTGTCTTCTATGCTAATCTGTCTTATTACTCTAGATACCAGCATCTTTTTGCAGTGGAGACTTTATATGATAGTCACTCTGTCAAAGTTTGGGAAAATTGCATCCACGTCAATATCTTTTGGGCAAAATTGACCGGATAGACTCAATTGGCAAAACGTGAAAAAGTTTAGAACTCAATTGACAAAATTAAAAGGTTTGTGACTGAATTGGAAAAAGTACAATAGTTTTAGGACTTTTTGGACAATTTTTTTCTGTCAGTGGTACTTGCTGGGTGGGCTCGGGGATCGTTTCACATGAGTCGAATTTGTCTGTCTGTTTAGGCTTTTCTTCTATGGTGCATGGATATCCATGAAGTGTACATGTTGGTTCCTTGTGTGCATCCTTGGTGAGGATGGACTCAAGTTTGAGGAGTGGCTAAATATAATCAATGCTTATTCAGCTCCTTTGTTTGTCGTGATACTTTTGTCCCTCGTGCTTTGAGATACTTTAGCTGTTGAACTTCTGTTTCTGTGCTGTAACACAAATTTATAGTCATATAATCTTGACCTCAAATATTGTACAATTTATAAGCCAACAAATATATACACAAATCATCAGATTTTGCATATGACTAAAATTTTGCAAGCGCTTACATTTGAATGATCAAATTGCAGAGCCAGGATGTAGCACGCGCTTTTGGAGCTGTTTGCACACCGGACTTCTATTTATTCAAAAAGGTTACCTGTCCTGTGTCTCTCTAGTTGGGCATTATTTTGAGCAAAATTAAGCAAAAGTCTGCTATGCGTCCTAGTTTTTGTTGTCATGTAACAGGATGGGCGGAGGCCATTTGAGCTAGTATACCATGGCCAGTTTGATGACTCTCGACCAAGTAATAATGTCCCCGTTACTGGAAGGTGTTGCAGTTCGCTGGCTTCTTGATAAGCTAAACTTTTCACCTCTCCTTTTCTGTTCTGTTGGTTTAATATGTATTATCTTTCTCTGCCTAGGGATTTAAGCCTGGCCATAGACTGCGTTCTCAGCGGACAACCTTTGTCATTGGCACAAAAACCTAGGTAAAACCACAAGATCACATACCCCTGATCAGCATGCACACACACATTCCTAATTCCACTCAACATTTGATTTGACTTGCTTATTGCTATTTGTTATGTTGAAAGTGTTGGCTGCAGCATAAAGTGGCATCCGGAGGTGAAAGAGTAATCCACACTCGTTCACTTCCACTCAAGTTATCGTAGTGGACTGTAAAGTCATCATTCCTGTAAGTATATTAACAGCGTAAGATAGACATGAACTCCTAAAGTAGCTGTTTATCTGTTGCAATTCCTTTGTCTTGATTGTATATTCTGACTTATTGCAGGTTCCTTGAGGTTCATTGAGAAATTGAAAACCAAAATTCAAGCTTGAGGTCTTGCAGTGTTGGCATGTATATTTGGGCTCGCGTGTATCCTGTAACTTGCATTATATTATCTCTGTACGGATAGTAAAGAAACTATTAGGAGTGAATTGTCACAATGTACGGTTCTCAGTTTCTCAGCGATAGATTGCTTGAATGTCATGGTCATAAATGGGCTAATTGCTATCCTTGTGAAATATTCATCAGGTGACAAAGAGGGTTGCCCGTTTCAACGTTTTTGTCCTAGTAAACTGGAATGATACTATGTGAGGGGCATTTGGGGCATCAATGTAGAGAAGTTTAGCTTTTAAAGTAAGTCACTTCCCTTGAAGTTATCTGAAAAGAGACTGTCGTCCCATGACAAATGCCATTGCACTTGGGAAAAGAGACCTAGACAGGTTTCCTATTGCTGTCCAAGATGGCTTTATGCTGGCTTATGTCTTCCATGATGCCGCCAGTCAGTTTGTGTACCTGTGCTCTCAGAAAGAAGTCATCCCTGCGAGACTTCTGAGAGAGAAAAACATAGTCAGAAAGAGTCGAGCTCCATTTGAAAGGCCGCCATACATTGGTTCAGAGCGTTTTCAGGTATTGCTCGAGTAATCTAGTGTTATCATTGGGGCGAAATATCAGGAAGTGAGCAGCGTCGTTGCAAGGGATGTACTGGGTGAACTTGGACACCGATGATGAGCAAAAATCTTCTGTTGGAAAGCTGTGAAGCATGATGTGACTTTGTAGTGTGCCGGTTTCATGTCGTTTATGTAGTTTGATATTAAAACGTGGCGGATGTGCTTTGTGACCACATGATTGTGAGTAGTTCATGCTGAAGTTGGCAAACATGGTCAAATCTCGCAGTTTCTTTTGCAGAACGATCACACTAGCGATAAGAATGGAAAGCTTAAGCAATTTGTCCTCCATGCTTCTGGAAGTTGGATGATGATTCGTCTCTAGTCACATATCTCATTTACGGGTGCTTCCAATCATTCACTATTTCAATAAAATCTCTCCAACTTTATTGACATAGACAGTGGTAAGCTTGTAAGGATGGGGTACCTTTTGGGTCTCCATTTTGTCATGCTTTTGGTTCTCTTCGTGCGACTAGCATCTTGTCGTCTTGTAATTGTGGGACTGATTGAAATTTTTTCTATTATGATGTTTGACAATTTGCAAAATGGGCGCTATAAATTTCAAATATAATATTGAGTTGTATTATCTCACCTTTTTAATCATGAGACGCGGTCGCTGCTCATACTTTGAGAGCTAAGGTGGAAAAGGAAAGAATTTTCAACTTGATAGGATGGTTAGTTTAATAGTAGGCTCCCAGAACAATGGCATGTTGTTGAAACAGCTGAGATTTTATTCCCAAATCAGCTACCTGTCTAATTAGTCCTTAATTGATTTCTTGTATCACTAATTGATTTATTGAATTTGATAGTTGTCCGATTAGTCCTATTTATTAACTGTTATATTTGCAGTGATTGTGAGAATATTATATTAGCCTAATTAGGAGGAATAGTTGTCTATTTCCTTTTTCAACGTATACTTCCTTTTTAGAAGAAGTATATAACCTAATTATAAGGAAAAATATATTTCCTCACTTACATCTTCATGGCATCCAGAAACTTTGGCAAACCTTTGTTAGTCTTGCGCTCTTTGTTTCTACCTTATATTCACTATGTCCGATAAAACCCCTGAGAATATTCCTACTTCCAGCAAAATGCAACCTTCAGAAAAAAAACTCCGACAAACATTGAATCTCACCCAATTCAGATCACTACGATCAAACTGAATGGTGATAATTTTCTTTGGTGGTCACAACCTGTTTGGATGCATAACCAAAGGAAAGGGAAGATGAGATATGTGATCGGAGATAAAACCAAACTAGCAAAAACAGACCCGACTTGGGCTGTTTGAGATGTTGAGAATTCAACGGTGATGACGTAGTTGGTGAATTCTATGGAGGAAGAAATTGGAGCCAATTATATGTGCTTTCTCACTGCCAAGGAATTGTGGGATATCGTAAATCAAATGTATTCTGATTTAGGGAATCAATCCCAAATATATGAGCTGAAGCTGCAACTCAGTGAGATTCAACAAGGAGATGATATTGTCACAAAGTATTTCAATGTTTTAAGAAGGCTTTGGCAGGATCTTGATCTCTTCAACAATTATGGGTGGAGGTCCATTGAAGATTTCCACCACTGTAAGAAGGTAACTAAGGCTAATTGTATTTTCAGTTTCTTGCAAGCCTTCGTAATGAATTTGATGAAGTTAGAGAAATGATACTTGGTAGACAACCCTTCCCACCTATTGGTGAAGTCTTTTTTGAAGTTAGAAGAGAAGAAAGTTGGAGGAGTGTCATGCTTGGTAAACCCAATACCGAAGCAAAAGCCTATGCTGGAGGGCATTCTGATGCCTCGGCTTTGGTTGGTTCTGAAGCAAATGTTGGCAAGTTGAGTTCCACTACATGCAGGATAGATGAGAAGCCTCGTGTGTGATGTGATCACTGTAATAGGCCCTGACATACTTGGGAAACACGTTGAAAAAATCCATGGGAAGCCATCATAGTCTATAAGAGGCGGCAAGATGGGAAGCAGAACCTATCCTTCGGCCAATGAAGCTGAAACTAATCCATTCAGCAAGGAGCAAATTGATCATCTCTTGCAGCTACTTAAGTCTAACTCAGTCAAGGGTAAACCAACAGGATCTATTGCCAGAAAGGTAGTAATGCAATTGGATTATTGATTTGGGTGCCTCTAACCATATGACAAGTTTGCACTATTTATTCAAATCCTATTCTCCTTGTCCGGGTAATAAAAAAATTTGGATAGCCGATGGTAGTTTCTCACCCATTGCAGGGAAAGACTCCATAAAATTTTCAAATTCTTTAGGCCTTATGAATGTCCTACATGTTCCTAAACTTGCTTGTAACCTTTTGTTTGTTAGCAAGTTGTCTAAAGATTCTAATTGTCGTGTCATTTTCTTTGACCACCGTTGTGAATTTCAGGAGCAAATTTTAGGGAAGACGATTGGCAGTGCTAGAATGGTTGATGGTCTCTACTACTTTGATGAGTTCATATTCGATAAAAAAAGCTCAGGCTTACAGTACTTCCTGTTCATCTCCTGTCCAATAATAGCTTTTACTTTGGCATTATAGACTAGGACATTCTAGTTTTGAATATTTAAGACATTTGTTTCCGTCTTTATTTAAGGGTGTAGTTTTATCATCATTTCATTGTGAAAGTTGTCTTCTTTCTAAAAGTGCTCAAGTCTCTTATACTACGAAACCTTATTGTGCATCCAAACCTTTTTTTACTTAATTCATAGTGATGTTTGGGGTCCCTTGACCGGCAAAAGATGGTTTGAGACTTTCATTGATGATCACATATGCTTGAGTTGGGTTTATATGATAGAGTACTAAGTTTGAGGTTGAAAAAT
The DNA here is from genome assembly GCA_028455895.1 of Rhodomyrtus tomentosa. Taxonomy (NCBI): domain Eukaryota; kingdom Viridiplantae; phylum Streptophyta; class Magnoliopsida; order Myrtales; family Myrtaceae; genus Rhodomyrtus; species Rhodomyrtus tomentosa. The sequence continues at coordinate 44,888,644 of JAPCWY010000001.1, forward strand.
TGTTCAAGGATTTTTATCACGTGGTCGTAAATCTCTTTCAAACTCAAATAAGCATTTTGTGTACTGACAATGGCACAAAGTTTTTCAATCAATGTTTGGAGACTTTTTTGAGGGAAAAAGGTATACAACACTAATCCTCTTGTCATGACACGCCTCAACAAAATGGTATTGGTGAAATAAAAAACAGGCATCTTCTTGAAGTAGTTCATACTCTAATGTTATCTATGAATGCTCCCAATTACTTGTGGGACGAGGCTGTGTTGACTACATTATATTTAATTGGCCGGATGCCTACTCAGGTTCTTCGATATATCACGCCTTTAGAGTGTTTCAAAAAAGAATTTACAACAGCCTGTATTCATTCATATTTGCCTTTAAAGGTCCTTGATTGCACTGTTTTTGTTCATTTACCTATTGTTGGCATCTGATTTTTAATTATTATTTTTCAGTCTTATTTTGAAAAATCATTAAAAAAATCCATAAAAAGTCAAATAATTACAAAATCAACTTTGGTGACCTTGACCAATCCTAAGGAATCATTTTTGAACAGAAAAAAGTTTCCTTATTTTTCGTATTTTTAGTATTTTTGAAAAATAGGAAAATAGATGAAAAATTAACAAAAATAGCATTCGAGATCAAAAAAATATGGAAAAGTGTTATATATTTTTATTTTAATTTTCTTGTCATCTTGACCTCTTCAAAAGTCAAAATTCAAGTTTAATTTTGTGTGTTTCTTTGTAACACACAGGGTTGAATTTGTAAAAAAAAAATATATATGTTTTGACTCTTTTAATTTGTAATTTTGGCATTTTAAGAGTTTTGACATTCAATCCAATTATCCTAAATTGCAATTTATCCCAATTGTTCACCAAAATTGCCCAACTGCGTGAATTGGACAAAATTGCATACTTTTATTGCAATTTAGTCCTCGAATTTGAAAAAAATGAAATTACTTTTAATCTAGGGACTATCATGCATGGATGAACACTGACCCATAGTTTTTTAACCTCTCTGAATCCATTGATGGGGTTAATTTGACTCAATCTTGTCATTTAGGATCTCAATCGAACATATTTCATACTTGGGCCAAACTAAAGATTTGGAGGTTTTGCACAAATTAAAATCAATTTAGCCTCATTTTCACATTCCTAGATGAATTCCATGCCACAGAACCTGATTTTAGTGTCAATTTTGTGATATTTGCACATCAAGACACCTAATTTGTAAAAAAAAAAAGCCAACACGGATCAGCTGGGTTGGGTTGACCTAACCCAGTCAACCCGGTTGACCAGGTCAGCTTAAAGAAATAGAACAGGTCTCTATTCTTCACGCTGGCGCACGCAGCGAACCCGAAGGGGAAGCTGGTCCTTGGTTTTAGGGGGAGGTTGGAGTCAATTCAGAGGGTATACAACAATCAGGGGACGAAAGAGATAGAAAGAGAGAGGAGGCGATAGAGAGAGTGACAGTCGGCGATCGAAGCAGGACTTCACAAAAAAGAAATCGTCATCGTAGACTTCCTTGAGCTCCGGAGAAGCGGCCAAGCCCATTCGATCGGCCTCTGATCTCGAAAAATGGTGAGGTCCTCCTTCGAGCTTCCTCTCGGCCTCTAATAGCATCTTGAGTCTCGTTAGTTCATTTTGTGAGCTATTAGTCTAGAATCACTCGTCGTGCACTCCTGATCATTTCCATATCTTGCTTTTGCATTTTCATTGCACAGAACATTGCGTCGGCCTCCACCTATCCGCGACTGGATATGAGCTCGAAAGCTCGCCTCAAGTTATGTCAACCCTCCTTGATGCCCAGGTAAGTCTCTTCGATCTCCTGTGATTTTGCTTAACTTGTTTGATAGATTAGATTGCGCTAGAAACGGCTAGGACGGATCCTCGCCGGAGACTAGCCTCAGCACAAATAGGAGATGTAAGCTAGCGTTGTTCTGCTGCATTAAGGCTTTGATATGTTGTAGAGGAAATCGTGATGGTTTGAACGGCATTGGAATCAAGCCGATCGGAGGTCGGATGGCTGAGAAATCTCCTTTCGACGAGGCGCCGATCGTCTTCCCCGGTGAAGGTATTGACAGGTCAACGACTACGTGGCGCTAATGTGGCGGCCACGTGGCCACTACATTAGCGAAGGTCGTTGTAACCGAATAACAAAAAAATTGATCTGACGGTTGTAGATACAACATGTGTCATGATCTCGTTTTTCTTGAAATAAAAATCAATTTTGGATAATAAAATGTTCTTGATCGACCGACTGTGGTTCTGCCCTGTGTCTCAATCGCAGCCGTTGGTTGATTGCGTTGGATCAAGCCAACCGCATGTCGACACGTGGCGTAATCGGGACCCTAGGATCGATTTTCGGCAGGAATTCGAAATTCGAGTTGGAGATGGTTGAAGCGGCGTCATTTCGGCGCGTGCTCGGATCCGTATAAGCCAGGCCGACCACCCTTGGGTCGTGGGCTGGGTCACCCGACCCGGTCTGAATAAAATATTTTTTAAATAAAAAATTCAGAAAATAATTTTAAAAATAAAAAATCAGAAAAATCCTAGAAAATTTTAAAAATTTGTTAGAAAATCCTAGAAAATCCAAAAAAAAATGTAGGAAAATTGTGAAAAATTCCTAGGCATTCCAAAAATTTCCAAAAATTAAGGATTGACCACAAACAACCGATCAATCCTATTTTTGAGATTTCTTATCTTTTTATTTGAAAATTGACGATATTACCCTGTAGGTTTAAATCGCCTCCGCCTTGTATATAATATAGGTCGATTATGCCAAGATGAGAATTAGGTTCAGTCAGGTGATCAATTCTTATGCTTGGATTTTCGAATTTAGCCCTTTTTCTGAAAATGACGATTTTACCCCTCAAAGGGTAAAGTCGTTTCTAAAATTCCAGAAAAATTCGAAAAATTTTCGAAAAATAGGAAATTGATCGGTTTGGTGGCCAATCTTATTTCCACCACCTTTTGACTGCACACTTCATATGAAATGATAAATTTGTCCTTTTAGGGCAAATTGCTCCAAAATTCTTTAAAATTACGATTTTGCCCCTCATTGGAAAATCATGTCAAAAATACTCCTGAGCCTTGATCGACATTTCTCTAGGCTAATAGGGTCTTACTAAGAATGCCACGTTGCTTTCGTGTGATTTATCTGCATATTTTGGATCCTTGATTCGCGCGTTCATTTTATTGACTTTGTTTGCTAGGATAGTTACTCCTATCCGCATGAAGTCTTAGATTTAGGGTTCACACCTTACTCATCTGCATGAAATCTTAGGGTTAGATAAATCATTCGACTTATGTGCCGAAAGGGCGTCAACTCTGACTATTGACGTAACAAAGTCCCCGATCCCATTTCTCTGGTTATCGCAGAATCGAATAGAATGCTTCCAACTGTTCGATAGGGTTTTCGATCGTGCCCTCCGCAAAACGATCGATGGCGACTTCTTGACATGTACACACATCACATGTCGCCTGACCACACTGAAGGTCGGCCACGTATTTCGCAGTTGCGACTTGGGTAACGGGCCTTGGGAGAGGTCCTCGTCCGACCAGACGGGATGACCCATTAACCTCCTTGCCCCGAACCGCGGGAAGGTCGCGACAGACTGGCGACTCCGCTGGGGATTTATTTCAAACCAGAATCTCTAGTTAGGAATTTTAGAGGACTTGAGCCTATTAAAAAGTTGATTGGTTTATCTAACCTTGTTTTCTGCAGATACTCTCGAAGGTAAGGTACGTATCCTAACTATTGTGTTAGATATTTTTGCAGATTGGCGAAATAAGGGGTGGAGTATTTGTTGACATCTTTCGTGTAGATTGGAGTTGGGATTGTATGCTTATTTTTATGCATATATTGAAGCGGTGTTTGATACAAACTACTGTGCATGACATTGCATTTTGATGATCACGACACATCTCACACACTAGTGGTCAAACCTCGACTGCAAACACCTTCCAGGTTACCTTAGATAGGGAAAGGATGTGAAAGGATCTCGTGTTTGATGGCACTTGAGACTTTCGTATTTGTTCCTGCTCATGATCCAATTTGGTGAAATCTAGCTGTCTTGGGTGCGTACTCTTGCGGAGGAATTTGCCATATTTGGATTGTGAGAGCCCAAGCCATAGGTTCCTCGCCTGATTTTCGATTTTTAGAGTATACCCTCACTTGTCTTATGCGCATGTCTATGGATGGTTGGTATACCTAAAAAAAAAAAATCTTGTCGATCACTGTAAGTGTGATTTCTCTCTTTACTTCTTCATTTCCTAGTGAAATTTCATGATTAGAAGTTCGTGAGAATCAATCGAATGCCCCAGGTTTTTGAATTTACAAATGAAAGTTTTTGGCAGTGCATTTTGGATACAAAGTTAAGACACCCCTAGGCCGTCCCTACGATATAGGTGGTTCATCCAAATTTTCAATTATGGATTAAGATATCCTTTTTGATGTCTAAGATTCTTTTGATATAAGATTTTGGGGCACAGAGTTAAAACCCCGTTTCCAATCACATTTTGTATAGTGTTTTCTTAAACAAGAATCACATACTTTTATACCAAAAATGTCACAAAGTAATCTTTCAAGTTTAATGCCCATATTTATGTATAAAACCTGTAGAGTTAAATGGGCATCCAATTGATGATCATGAATCGATCTTTTAATGTTGTCTCCTCTTATCTTGAAATTTTGATAGATATTAGAAGCCCGTAAATGGGGATTATGTGATATGTATTGTCACCTTATTTTCATTATGAGAGGCGACTCATTGAGAGATGTCTTTGCTATGTAAAATGCTAAGTTTGTCTCCTTTTTTATATGTTATACATGACAGACATTTATTAAAGATTCATTCATTTAATCACATGCAAGATGTGATGGAACAATGGTAAAATTGTAATCGTTCCAATAAAAACTTCGAGTATTATGCTTGGCTTGTTCCTTTATTTCTTTTGTCAGCAGGTCAAAATGGTTGAAGGCCGATGAAGTGAAACTTGTTTTTCCTTCGAGATGAAAAGAAACTCGTCTTTATCAGATGTCACCCACTGGGTTGGCAAAGACAATAAGTGTCAATTGAGATAAGTCCTAAGCAGACTACATGGAGAAGGGACAATCCAATTTGGAATCAACTCTCTCTAACTTGAAAAGGATGTACTCGTTCCAAATTAAATTGATTTGTTTGTGGGTTGATATGGTTACTTACATTTGCAGGTGATTGTAAAAAAATGAATAGGATCATTAAGGAACATTCCTTCATCTCTAACGCTCAAAATGATGGGAGTTGAGGAAATATACTCTGAGGATAATAAATCTGTAATCGTTTCAATTAGAGCTTTTTGTGCGACAATTGACTTATCCATTGCTCCTGTCATGTAGGTGAAATAAAAGGATTGTGTGAGGTTAATACTCATTGACTCGAGTTTAAACCCACGAAGCGTGAGGTGAATATGACATGTCACAATCGCCAATTGAAGCGCGTTTTAAGAAGTACAAGTACTCATGTTTCTCACATGAAATTGATGATCACTCAACCACAAAAGGTGTATATCGTTCGTCATTTCAATCCTCTTAAGATATGAAATGATCATCTCCTCTTCTATATGTAGGGATAAAGAAAACTGAATGCTTATTTGCGAAGCAATACTTCAAGGTGTAAACGTACACAAATAGAGATAAATCTGCACTTGTGGATCTCGAGTAGTAGGATGCTTGGGGAGCGTCACGAGGTCATGACAAATAAAAAAGATTATGAAGAGATAATCGTTGCTCATCTTGAAGTCAAGAGGGAGTATTTGTCAAACGTTATTCTTTCACTCTAAAAAGATTGAAGAACATCGATAGAGCAAAAGTGACACAAGATCACCCAGCCTCAAAAGAGGAGTGACAAAAACCAAGTAGTGTCCAACATTGTGGGACATCGAATGCTGAGATCATCGAACAATCACGATAGAGTTTGATCACTCGATGTCACGAAATGGAGTAAATTGTCCATTACTCTAACTTCATTCCATATGAATGATTGACATATTTCTCTTTCATGTACAGAGAAAGTTTAAGACAAATGTCAGAGTAGATTGAAAGGCGCGAAACGCCAAAATCCTTGATATGGAAGTGATTGACTCAACCAACAGGGAATGCATTAGCATGATACGATGAAGCGACATATGACCAGCTAACTCAAGATGGAGTACTTAATTGCTGGGAGCCAGGAGCAAATCATTTCTCTATCTGAAAACATGTCGAAGCCGAAGACAGCAGATTTACCGTGATGATACGTGGGGCAAGTCCCTGAAATGGTGTTTATCACCGATAAAGCATAATGGAATGGAGTCCATCCATTGAATACAAAAGGCGTTTGGCCATAGCAATCATGCTTCCAACCGAGAAGGAGAACAATGCCGAGCCATCCCTCTTGGTAAAAAGGGACGTATCGTTCCTAAATGATTGTCAAATAGATTTGAAAATAATTTTTCCTATATTTTTCCTCTTAGGTGATGAACAGAGTTAAGGCTCCCAAGAAGCAATGCTTTCAAATGACAAAATATGCAATACTCCTCCCATGATGTCTCACACATACGTTTAGGATAAATGATTTTAAGAGTATTTTGATGGCTCAATTTGTGAAAAAAACTCTCGAGAAAACTTGAAAAAAAAAGTTTCTTATCAATTAGAAATCTCTTAGAAAGGAGCATTTGAAAGGAAAGAATTCAAACTTTGCAGATTGGCATACCCGGTAGAGAGATACATTTTCTGAATGGAGTGAAAGACACAAATCCCTTTTTCGTTGCAAACACTAATCAATTTAGATCAATTGCATCATGCATATCATGCATGCGTCATCTATGTGGATATTCTTCTTTGAAAGATATTGACAGGTCAAGGCAGAAGAATCCAAATGAAAGGAAAATGTCGAAACCCAATGGACAAAGGGTAACTTGTATCGACTCCAATGGTCCATTTTATATGCCATTTAGACATAAGCCCTCTTTTCTTTGATAAGAAAATATCAAAAACTTCAAGGGCAATTGTGATTGATAGAGTCGCCAAGATACCATGCAATAAATTCCAAGGCTGTCAAGCTGCTGAAAGACAGATGAAAATGATCAAAGAATCTGGTAGTTGAGATAGATGACCAGAATTAATAAAGAAAATTCATTGAGGGCGAATCCCTCTTTTCTTGTCAAGAAATCAAGTGGGGGGCAAAATTCTCATATGTCGCCAAGAGAGCATACAAACCCAAAGATGACAAACATCAAGACAGGCCTTACTGGGGCAAAATGCCGAGAAATAACCGTTTCTTCAAGCTTCGGAAGGACAAAACCTCAAAGGGCGTATCACATTTCTAAACTTTCAAATGAAGTCAAATAAGAACTAACACTTATTTCTTCATGTATAGGTACAAAGACTTCCTTAGATTGGATAAGGAATTTTGAGAGAACATGCGAAACTACCGAAGCTGTAAGCCAAGAATATGCTCATACGACATCATCATAGGTACAATGAGAGAAGGATATCATAAGGAAAGTCACGAGTGACAAGACACCTGAAGTAAATGATTTTCTCAAAACATTGAAAGGATAACAATTCGAAGGTGAAAATTAAAGTAAAGACCTAAATAAGAGATATCTCAAATTGGACATGGCTTGCATGAAAATGCAAAAATGAATAGACCCATTTAGCTAGGGCAAGCATTACTTGGCCATGACAAGTCACACCTAGCTTGGGCAAGTGAATCATTTGCGTGACCGGATGAAAAAGTACATTTTATTCCCAACAAAGTCAAAAGACGTAAAAGAAAGAGTTGTTTGCATCAGAGTCAAACCTCAAGATACAAACTGGAGTGAAGGGTAACTTTGTATCGTTCTAATTTGATTTTCGATAATCTTGGTCCTAATATGAATTTGCCTTCATTTCAACAGGAAATTATTGGCGCTCAAAAGGATCAAAAGGAAAGAACTCATCGATTCAAATTTGAGGCAAAATGGTCTTTGGAGATAACAATTTCAAGATATGCTCTTTAGTTATAAGATAGAGTGGAGGGTAAAGAGTATCGCTTCCGCACTGCATGCTTTGACATACATGTTAATAAGAATTTCCTTTTTCCTTGATTAAGGAACTCCGAAGAGTGCGTAGAATACGTCCAAAAGATGAATTGAGTCATCAAACAAGATTCATTGCCTAACCAGATGGAAGGATCATCGCCATAAGTCAAATGGTCGATTTCGGTAATCTACATACTGTCATTCAGATTGGGATGCGTGATCAAGAGGACCTACCATTGTGGTGGCTAGGTACGTGTCCTTTCTCTGCAAAGACTGAGAATTTCAAGAAATTTTAAAACACTTAACCATCCTGTGCTGTTAAGTATCAGGCAGATTTTTCTATGCACTTCCACTGTAGTGCATAATTGAGGGTAAGTGGTATCGTTCTAATTTTTTGAAAATTCGAGAAAACATGTTCCTTTTTATATTTTCAGGAAGCCCTAGCCACGATGGACAGGTAAGTATCCATTTTCCCAATCTCTTACGGTTTAGAATTTTCAGAATTCTTATTTCCAGAATTTTAAGACTGTTAGGAATCTAGAATGCATTCAATTCTCATATCTAGAAAGACGTGAAATTCTCACAGTCAAGTCATTGGCATTCATGTTTAAACTTGGAGGTTATCTGAACATGATTGAAACATGCATAGTGCATCATAAATCCCCTTTAAGTTTAAATTTTGGATAAAACAAAATGAACTTTTCCGACAAGAGTTGTTTAAACTGTTCAAAAGGATGTTTTCTCAGACGAGAGGCAAACCTGATCCAAACACGTCTTATATACACTTAAGAGATGAGTGGAGTGGAAAGGATAGCGAAAACTTGACCTGCAAATGTAGGGGTTATTTGCGGTGATTACATGGATTGAGATGGCGGAGGCATTCGTTTCTCTATCATAAATACTATAGGTAACCATCGACAGCCCTTTTGAATGGCAGTTTCACTCTTTACCCCTATTAAGAATCACCCCACATTGGGGTCAAATGGAGGTAATTCCAACAGTATCAGGAGGTAAATGGTTAGAAATTCTCTTGTTCAGACTAGCATAAATCTTCTTGTGTTGCTTGTCATTTTATTTCCTATGGTAATTCAAGTGCTTTAAGATGACGAAAAGCGTTCATTTCTCTATCCTATACACCTCTATCTTTTGCGTAGCCCAGTTGAGCCTGTACACTCGTTTCATAAACCCATTGATGATTATTACATAATTCAAAACGGAAGCGACATCACTTCAAGAATAGAGGAGTTCAAGAGATAGGATTTATGAAAAATTCATGGACCAATGTTTAAGCGTGCTGAGATTCAAGTTGTACATCTAGCATACTCATCTGAAAATCCTAGTTCCCAAGAGAAAGGAAAATGTGAGATTTCAACAAAAGATATGAAAAACAAAAAAAAAAATGAAATGATGAGAAAAATCTAACCATGGACATCAAAGAAAAAACAAAGTGCTTGATAAAAGCAAGGCCAATGCCCATCCAAGTACTTGCACACTTGTGAATCATGTGTTTCATCTTGTAAATGCCGAAAGAGGGCATGATATCTTTGTATAGGTCACCAGTAAGATCTGGTGGTAAAAGAAAATCTCATGGGAGCTAGACTGCGAAAGATACTCCCAGGTTGCGTCACATTCAAATGACGAAAATATAGACAAGATGTTGACGCCGTCTTAACATGAAAGATGTGTTCTCTAAAGACAAATGTGTGCTTCGAAGACTGATGATGTTCTCCGAAGATTAGAATAACTCTCCCAAGATAAAGAGTGTTCTCAAAAGACTAACGATGCCTTCCAAAGACTATCAATGTACTTCAAAGTCTGAAGACGTTCTTTAAACCAGAAGGGATAAGGTCGGCGACAAACTTGCAATGATCACCAACGTTAAACCCTTCACGTATTCTATGCCAAAAATAAGTCTTTTTCGGTCCCCAATCCTACCAACGTTATAACCCTGATAAGCCTTTTCTGATTAGAGCATCTGGATTAATGTAGGGTTTAATGTCTAAGCTTAGCTCGACGAAGTTTGAGCAAGATTATTTATTTCTCATTTTGCAAGTTTCTTGACTTGTAAACTTGAAGCAGATGATGAAGGTCTTTTGTTCAATAGCCTTGGCTCACTTGTGAGTCCTCCTTGGAAACTATGTCCAAGCCCAACATTACGGTCCTTTAGAAGACCTCCTGATCAATCGAAATGTATACACTGCGAATAATCCTGTATCCTAGATACATGTTTGATACGAAATTCGAGTGCATTCTCGATAAAAGACCATTATCTCAAAACAGTGAGAAGTCCTCTTTGATGAGAATACTTCAATGAGCATTTTAACCAAACTCCTTTGGTAATTTCAGATTAGTTGATTCAAACTTTCCCCATAAGGAATTTTTTATCACTTCCGTATGTTGCAAGGTGTTTTGGATAACCTCTAGCCTCATAATGCATTCATTGAAACTTTTGCATGACTTTGATATAAGTCATAAAATGCTGTCAGTTTGACGTTAGATATCACTCAAAGACTATTGATGTTCTCTTGATGAGAAAATTTTCAGATTAGAGCTGCTGCAGGATTCTTGGTGATCTCAGATCCCATAATGGCTTCTATCTCTCTTGGTAAGAAACGATTTACATGTTTGAGCTTCTGCAGAATCCCTGGCAATCCCAAATCTCAGAGGAACATAACCTCCCTTGGTCAAAGCTTTCGATGGATTCTTGGACTCATGATAACTTCAAATCTCATAAGGATGCCTTTCTCTGTAAAGAAGAGTTTGTATGCCTAAGCTTCTGCCGGATTCCTAGTAACCCCAAATCTCAGAATGTTATCTTTCTTGGTTTAAATTTATGCAGGACTCATGGTGACACCAGATCTCAGAAGGATACCTTTCTTTGTAAAGAAGAGTTTGTATGTCGCTTCTGACGGATTCCTGGTAACCCCAAATCCCAGAACGTTATCTTTCTTGGTTTAAACTTCTGCAGGACTCATGGTGACACTAGATCTCAGAAGAATGTTTTTCTCTATAAAGAAGAATTTGTATGCGTAAGCTTTTGCCGGATTCCTGGTAACCTCAGATCCCAGAATGCTATATTTCTTGATTTAAATTTCTGCAGGATTCTTGGTGTGACCCCCAAGTCCCAAAATGACACATTTCTCTAAGAAGAAGAGTTTGTATGATTAAGCTTCCGACGGATTCCTGGTAACCCCAGATCCCGTAATGTTATCTTTTTTGGTTTAAACTTCTGCAGGACTCATGGTAACCCCAGATCCCAAAATGACACCTTTTCTCTGAGAAGAAAAGTTTGTATGACTAAGCTTCTGACGGATTCCTGGTAACCCCAGATCCCATAATGCTATCTTTCTTGATTTAAACTTCTGAAGGACTCATGGTGGCCCCAAGTCAAAGAAGGATACCTCGCTTGGCGATAAAGAGCTTCCAAGTTTATTTTTCTGCGAGATCCCTGGTAACCCCATATCTCAGGAAAATACATTCTAATGAAAATTTTTCCAAGTTTGAGCTTTTTGTAGAATATCTGGAGTCTCCAGACTTTAGAATGTCACCGCCCATGTCAAAAGGACAGCTTTCAGATTTAGCTTTCTGCGAGATTTCAAGTAATCCCTAAATTCCAGAAGAATCTTGTTAATAAAAGTTTTTACAGGTTTGAGCTTTATGTAGAATATCTGGAGTCCCTAGATCTCAAAATGTCACCACCCATGTCAAAGGGACAGTTTTCAGATTCATCTTTCTGCGAGATTTCAGGTAATTTCTAAATTCCAGAAGAATCTTGTTAACAAAAGTTTTTGCAAGTTTGGGCTTTTTGTAGAATATTTGAAGTTCCTAGATCTCAGAATGTCACCGCCCATGTCAAAAGGATATTTTTCAGATTCAGCTTTCTGCGAGATTTTAGGTAATCCCTAAATTTCAGAAGAATCTTGTTAACAAAGTTTTTGCAGATTTGAGATTTCTGTAGAATATCTGGAGTCCCCAGATCTCAGAATAGCACATCGCACGTCAAAAAGAGAATCTTCAGAATCATCTTTCTGTGAGATTTCAAGTAATTCCTAAATCCCAGAAGAATCTGGTTAACAAAAGTTTTTGCAAGTTTGAGCTTTCTGCAAGATACTTAGAGCCCTCAAATTCCAGAATGGCATTTTACATGTCGAGAACACAATCTTTAGAACCAGCTTTCTATAAGGTTCTAGGTAACCCCTAAACCCCATGATAGCTCCTTTGGTAAAACCTAAGAGTTAGGTATACCTCATTTGTATATACTACTGTTGATTCCTTAAGGTATAGGAAGCCTAGTCTCCAAGAAACCCTAAAGAACGGGGTACTTCACCTTTAGGTTCCTGGTGGATAGGAAGCCTAGTCTCCGACAAACCCTAAAGAACGGATGCGTCACCTTTAGGTCCATGGTGGATAGGAAGCCTAGTCTCGGATAAACCCTAAAGAACGGATGCGTCACCTTTAGGTCCATGGTGGATAGGAAGCCTAGTCTCGGATAAACCCTAAAGAACGGATGCGTCATCTTTAGGTTCCTGGTGAATAGGAAGCCTAGTCTCCGACAAACCCTAGAGAACGGATATGTCACATTTAAGTTTCTAGTGGATAGAAAGCCTACTTTCCGACAATTCATAAAGAACGGATGTGTTACCTTTAGGTTCCTAGTGGATAGGAAGCCTAATCTCAAACAAACCCTAGAGAACGGATGCGTCACCTTTAGGTTCCTAGTGGATAAGAAGCCTACTTTTCGACAATCCCTAAAGAACGGGTGAGTCACATTTAGGTTCCTAGTGGATAGGAAGCCTACTTTCCGATAATTCCTAAAGAACATATGCGTCTTCCTTAGGTTCCTGATAGAAAGGAATCCTATTCATGGCTTTATCCTCCATACGGATCAAAACTTTGGACAATCCCTAAAGAATGCGTCATCCTTAGGTTCCTGTCAGATAGGAATCCTATTTTGGTTTGGCCTATCATACAGGCTAGAACTTAACCGCCCTAGGATGCTCAAGAGATGAGTTTCTTAGGTATTCACTTGAATCCGTCATATACCACTTATGTCACACGAGCGTCAGGCAAGTGAGTAACAGGTAAATACCTCTACTCCACCTCTCTCTCTCTCACATGAGCTAAAATGGAATGAGTAGAGTGTTCACCAGCAGGACAAGAAAAATTGAATGTCAAGATTCATTTTTCTTTTCCCCAATCGAGTCAGTCTAGACTCAGATGTCACCGGTCTTTGAGTGAAAACTCTCACGAGATTCCTCTTAAAGAGGAGCAGCTGTTGACACTTGATTTTTGACCAGTCTTTTTCAATCTTATTTTGAAAAATCATAAAAAAAAATCCATAAAAAGTAAAAAAAAATTACAAAATCAACTTTGGTGACCTTGGCCAAGCCTAAGGACCTATTTTTGAACAAAAATAAATTTTCTTATTTTTCATATTTTTTTAGTATTTTTGAAAAATAGAAAAATAGATGAAAAATTAGCAAAAATAGCATCAAGGTCACAAAAATATGGAAAAGAGTTCTATATTTTTATTTTAATTTTCTTGTTATCTTGACCTCTTCAAAATATAAAATTCGAGTTTAATTTTGTATGTTTATTTGTAACACACATGGTTGAATTTGTCAAAAAAATATGTTTTGAGTATTTTAATTTGCAATTTTGACATTTTAAGAGTTTTGACATTCAATCCAATTGTCCTGAATTGTAATTTATCCCAATTATTCACCAAAATTGTCCAATTGTGTGAATTGGGCAAAATTGCATACTTTTATTGCAATTTAGTCTCCGGATTTGAAAAAAAAAATGAAATTACTTTTAATCTAGGGACTATCATGCATGGATGAACACTGAACCATAGTTTTTTAACCACTCTGAATCCATTGATGGGGGTAAATTTGACTCAATCTTGTCATTTAGAACCTTAATCGAACATATTTCGTACTTGGGCCAAACTAAAGATTTGGGGGGTTTTGCACAAATTAAAATCAATTCAGCTCCATTTTCACATTACTAAATGAATTCCATGCCACAAAACCCGATTTTAGTGTCAATTGTGTGGTATTTGCACATCAGGACACCTAATTTGTAAAAAAAAATGCCAACACGGGTCAACTAGGTCAGGTTGACCCAACCCAGTCAACCCGGTTGACCGGGTCAGCTTAAAGAAACAGAATAGGTCTCTGTTCTTCACGCTGGCGCACGCAGGGAACCCGAAGAGGAAGCTGATCCTTGGTTTTAGGGGGAGGTTGGAGTCAGTTCATAGTGTACACAACAACCAGGGGACGAAAGAGATAAAAAGAGAGAGGAGGCGATAGAGAGAGAGAGACAGTCGGCGATCGAAGTAGGTCTTCACAAAAAAGAAACTGTCGAGTGTTCGTCTGATCATCCTAAGCAAAACCAAAGTTCGCAATTGTCATTGTCGACTTCCTTGGGCTCCGGAGAGGGGGCCAAGCCTGTTTGATCGGCCTCTGATCTGGAAAAATGGTGAGGTCCTCATTCGAGCTTCCTCTCGGCCTCTAATGGCATCTTGAGCCTCGTTAGTTAATTTTGTGAGCTATTAGTCTAAAATCATTCCTCGTGCACTCCTGATCATTTCCATATCTTTTTTGTCATTTTCATTGCACAAAACCTTGCGTCGGCCTCCACCTATCCGCGATTGGATATGAGCTCGAAAGCTCGCGTCAAGTTACGTTGACCCTCCCTGATGCCCAGGTAAGTCTCTTCGATCTCTTGTGATTCTGCTTAACTTGTTTGATAGACTAGATCGCACTAGAAACGGCTAGGACGGATCCTCGCCTGAAACTAGCCTCGGCACAAATTGGAGATGTAAGCTAGTGTTGTTCTGCTGCATTAAGGCTTTGATATGTTGTAGAGGAAGTCGCGACGGTTCGAATGGCATTGGAATCAGGCCGATCGGAGGTCGGACGGTTGAGAAATCTCCTGTCGACGAGGCACCAACGAGAGAGCGTTGGCGCAGATTGTCTTCCCCGGTGAAGGTATTGACCGGTCAACAGTTGTTGACCGATCAACGACTACGTGGCGGCCATGTGGCTACCACATCAGCCAAGGTCGTTGTAACCGAATAACAAAAAAATTGATCCGACGGTTGTAGATACGATACATGCCACAATCTCGTTTTTCTTGAAATAAAAATCATTTTCGGATAATAAAATGTTCTTGATTGACCGGCTGTGGTTCCGCCCTATGTCTCAATTGCAGTCGTTGGTTGTTTGCGTTGGATCAAGCTGACCGCATGCCGACACGTGGCGTAATTGGGACACCAGGATCGATTTTCGACGGGAATTCGAAATTCGAGTGGGAGAGGGTTGAAGCGGTGTCGTTTCGGCGCGGGCCTGGATCAGTATAAGTCGGGTCGGGCACCCGTGGGTCGTGGGTCGGGTCACCCGACCCGGTCAGAATAAATTATTTTTTAAAATAAAAAATTCAGAAAATAATTTTAAAAATAAAAAATCAGAAAAATCCTAGAAAATTCTAAAAACTTGTTAGAAAATAAAAAAAATGTAGGAAAATTGTGAAAAATTCATAGGTATTCCAGAAATTCTCAGAAATTGAGAATTGACCACAGATAACTGGTCAATCCTATTTTTGGAATTTCTTATATGTTCATATGAAAATTAACGATATTACCCTTTAGGGGTAAATCGTCTCCGCCTTGTATATGGTATAGGTTGATAATGCCAAGATAAGAATTATGGTCAGTCAGGTGACCAATTCTTATTCTTGGGTTTTTGAATTTCGTCCTTTTTCTGAAAATGATAATTTTACCCCTCAAAGGGTAAAGTCGCCTTCAAAATTCCAGAAAAAATTGAAAAATTTTCGAAAAATAGGAAATGGATTGGTTTGGTGACCAATCCTATTTCCACCACCTTTTGACTACACACTTCATCTGAAATGACAAATTTGTCCTTTTAGGGCAAATTGCTCCAAAATTCTTCAAAATTACGATTTTGCCCATCATGGGAAAATCATGTTAAAAATACTCCTGAACCTTGATTAACATTTCTCTAGGCTAATAGGGCATTACTAAGAATGCCACGTTGCTTTCGTGTGATTTATCTACATGTTTTGGATTCTTGATTCGCGCACTCATTTTATTAACTGTGTTTACTAAGATAAGCACTCTTATTGGCATGAACTCTTAGATTTAGGGTTCGCACCCCACTCATCTGCATGAAATCTTAAGGTTAGATAAATCATTCGATTTAGGAGCCGAAAGGGCGTCAACTCTGACAGTTGACTTAACAGAGTCCCCGATTTCATTTCTCTCATTATCGTAGAATCGAATAGAATGCTCCCAATTGTTTGATAGAGTTTTCGATTGTGCCCTCCGCAAAATGATCGGTGGCGACTCCTTGGCATGTACATGCATCACATGTCATCAGACCATACTGAAAGTTGACCACGTATTTCGCCGTTGCGACTTGGGTAACGGGTCTTGGGAGAGGCCCGCGTCCGACCAGATGAGATGGCCCATTCACCCCCTCGCCCCGAATCGCGGGAGGGGCACGACACCTATTTCCTTCCGGTCTAAGCTTCTTCTTAGAGCTGTAAAATGTATTTTTATTGGATACTCTCCAACTCAAAAGGGCTACAAGTATTGTGATCCTCAAACCAAAAAAACCTACGTTAGCCTTGATGTCTCATTTCTTAAACTACAACCTTTTTTCCGGAAAAAAATTCTTCACATAGAGCAAGATACTAAAGATAATTTTTTGGGTGTATCTCTTCCTAATCCAATCTCGATTTCGACTCCCACCGAATCCATTCTATCTCTCATGTCAAACCAAACACCTTTTCTGCCAAAAAGTATTGTTGTTTCAAAAATAGGGGGAGAAAAAAATATTAGATTCTGAGTTTCAGGTTTATTCCAGAAGAAATACACTTCAAACGGTAAGAGACCATCCCATTCCGAAATCGTATCAATCTAAAGACCTGAAAGATGACTCCTCTTATCCTTCCGGTAATTCTGATCCCATTTTACCTTCAGTGTCTTCTTCTGATTTGAATCTTTCTATCCTTGATATTCCTATAGCACTTCGAAAATGGGTAAGGCCTTGTACTCACCATTCTATTGCAAATCATGTGCCCTACCCAAAGCTGTCACACAATTATAAAGCATTTGTCACAAACCTATCTCACATATATGTTCCTAAAAACATTCAAGAAGCCTTGAATGATCCAAAGTGGAAAGTGACAGTAGAGGAAGAGATAAGAGCACTTGAGAAAAATGGCATTTGAGAGTTAGTTGATTTACTAGAAGGGAAGAAGATAGTTGGTTGCAAATGGATGTTTACAGTAAAGTGTAAAGCAGATGGAAGCGTTGAGAGGTATAAGGCCAGACTTGTGGCAAAGGGATTCACACAAACTTATGGAGTTGATTACCATGAGTAATTTACTCTAGTTGCCAAGATAAATTCTATTTGAATTTTGTTATTTTTGGCTGCTAATTTTGATTGTCCTTTACATTGGTTGGACGTCAAGAATGCTTTTTTGAATGGTGACTTAGAAGAAGAAGTCTTGATGGATATGCCACCTGGTTTTGAGGAAGAGGACGACAAAAAAAGAGTCTATAAACTAAAGAAAGCATTGTATGGACTGAAGCAATTGCCCATAGCATGGTTTGAGCGGTTTGGGCATGTTATAAAGAGACTCAGCTACTGTCAAAGTCAAGGAGATCACACCATATTCTATAAACACTCAAAGGATGGTAAAATTACTATCTTGATTGTTTATATCGATGACATAATATTAACAGGAGATGACATCAGTGAACTAGAAAATCTAAAAAGGAGTTTGGCCATTGAGGGTACTTTGAAGTTTGTTCTTGGTATAGAAATTGTAAGGTCTAAGAAGGGTATATTTGTTAATCAACGCAAATATATGCTCGATTTGCTAAAGGAGATAGGTTTACTTAGGTGTAAAGCTACAGATACACCTGTGGAACCCAACTTGAGGCTAGAACCTAAAAAGAACGAAGAAGTAGTTGATCAAGAATGATATCAAAGTCTGGTCCAGAGGCTGCTTTACTTGTCCCACATGCGGCTGAACATAGCCTTTGTAGTGAGCATGGTAAGCCAGTTCATGCATTCACCAGGTCCAAAGCATTTTGAAGCTATTTACAAGATCTTGCTATACCTGAAGGGATGTCCCGAAAAAGGTTTGACGTTCAGGAAGCGGGGACATCTACAAGTGGAAGTATATACTGATGCAGATTGAGCCGGGAGTATTTCAGATAAGAGGTCTACTTTTGGTTATTGCACTTTCATTGGCAGTAATCTTGTTACTTGGAGTAGCGCATAGCAGAATGTGGTGGCAAGAAGTAGTGCTGAAGTCGAATATCGATCTGTAGCTCTTGGTATGTGTGAGTTGATGAGGATTAAAAAGATTCTGGAAGAACTGAAATTTTCGAATTCCACACCAATGAAGGCCTACTGTAACAAAAAATCGGCAATTTCAATTGCACAGAATCCGGTCCTCCATAATCATACAAAACATGTAGAGGTGGATAAGCATTTTATTAAAGAGAAACTTGACAATGGACAGGTTTCCATGCCATATATTCCAACAAAAGAGCAGGTTGCTGATATACTTATGAAAGGGCTGCATAAGAAGCAGTTTGACAAATTAATAAGCAAGCTGATGATGGAAGATATTTTCAAGCCAGCTTTGAGGGGGAGTGTTGAAACAACTCATATTTTATGCCCAAATCAGTTAGTTGTTTAATTAGTCCTTAATTGGTTTCTTGCATCACTAATTGATTTCTTGTATTTGATAGTTGTCCAATTAGTCCTATTAGTTAGCTGTTATATTTGCAGCGATTTGTGAGAATAATAGATAAGCCTAATTAGGAGAGATAGTTGTCTATTTCCTTTTTCGTTGTATACTTCATTTTCGACCTTGTACATAACTCCTATAAGGAGGAGTCTGTAACCTATTGGAATTATAAGGAAAAATATATTTCCTCACTTACATCTTCCAATGTAATTAACTAACTAGACATCCGAGTAGACAGGATTTTTTTACTTCTAACACTAACAGTAGATAAGCTTTGACAAGCAGATTTTCCGGTGAGTAACTATGCATTTAGTAGACTAACTAGACATCCGAATAGAAAGGATTTTTTACTTCTAACACTAACGATAGATAAGCTTTGACAAGCAGAATTTCCGGCGAGTAACTGTGCATTTAGTAGACGAAGACTGGAGCATTTTGAATCCCGATTCATCTTTATTTCTACCGAGGTAACACCAAGTGCTCTTAGACGGAAAGTTTGAAATTCGGAGTTCTCAGCTTTAACAGTAGCGTGCCTAGAATTGTGAACGTCTACTGGCTAGCATTGCACTTCTTTCTTCACATTTTCTTCGACTCTGCCCTCTGTATTACTTTCTTAATTTAATTTTATACGTGCGAGAAGATTCATGAATAGAATCAGTCCATGATACCAGAGCTCATTTCATATGATCGTTCCAGCATCGCTTCAACTGGATGCGATGATCATATAATTTTGGTGAAAAGCATACATATCCTGTCTCGGAAACCGTTTGCTTTGATCACTTGGTATAACATAGATGGTCAATTCAGTTGCTCAACGTCAAATACCTCAAGTACGAGAAGCTACAGATGAGCACGTGCAACGTGCTCCCCTTAAGAGGAAGCCAAATGAATTTTGGTTTGTGTCATACACATCAATCTATACAATGAATAGGTCATTTTTTTCAAGGGAACAAGAAACTCAGATCTGGAACTTGAGGTCCTCCTATGCCTAGGAAGTTGATCCGATGAGCGGTTCAGATGATCTAGAGAAACTGGAACAGCGAACGGCTGCTTTCGGGTTGCTCCCGAAAGCTTTGCTCGGCTTCTCATGATCCTCATTTTCGTGCTTGATCTCCTTGAGCATGGCCACTACGTCTTTCATGGCGGGCCGATCTTCAGGGCGCGGGTTCACGCACAGGAGCGATACCCCAAGAACCTGCACCATCTCCTGAACTTGTGTACCTGAACTCAATACCAGTTGCGGGTCGAGGATGGATGTGAACTCGCTTTTCCTTTCTCGGAGTTCTCTGTTCACCCACGCAGTAATGTGCATGTTTTCAGGAATCCCTTTGTCGATTGGTTGCTTCGCTGTCAGAATTTCTAGCAGAACTATGCCAAAGCTGTACACATCACTCTTCACTGTGATCTTTAAACTGTAACCGTATTCTGCAATATGTCATCAACTACTATAAGCTACGAAGGTACAAGTGTAATCTCTTGACTACAGTTAGTATTTCTAAAACATGCACCATTTAGAGGATTTCAATTTTGAAGTTGCTAATGCTGTAGCAATAACCTTAATTAATGGAAAACAATCAGGACGGAAGTCAGACAGACTAGTGAAGAACGTGTGCGACGCAGTCCAACTTACCAGGAGCCATGTACCCATACGATCCAGCAATGGTGTTGGCGGTCATTGAACAATCTGAAGAGCTGACTAGCTTTGCTAGGCCGAAATCCGAGATATATGCTTCAAACTGTGGTCCCACCAGAATGTTGTTCGACTTGATGTCTCGATGAACTATGGGAGGGATGCAATCATGGTGAAGATAGGCCAAACCATGCGCCGCTCCTAATATGATCTTGTATCTCGCGTCCCAGTCCAAGGACTGCCTCTTCTCGTGAAGCAGCTCGCCTAGGTTTCCGTTGCTGATGTAATCGAACAAGAGCAACCTAGTCTTCCCGTTGTCACAGCAACCCAAGAGCCTCAGTATGTTTTTGTGCCTTATTGATCCTAGGGCCCGTACTTCTGCAGAAAACAAGTCTCTTTCAGGAATCTCCTCATTTTTCAATGGCCAGAGCTTCTTCACAGCGATGACCTGGTCCGCTGGAGTTTCTACTCGGTAAACCATTCCCGAACAACCCTTCCCTATGATATTAGAAGCCGACAGTTGTGTGAGGATATCATTGACGGAGAAGTTAAGCTTCTGAAAGGGGGTAAAAGTCCATTGCAGATCGTCCTCGACATCTTTTCCCCCGAACGCACCGCCATAAATTTTGATGAATAGAATTGTCCCAACGGTGATGATTGTGGTTGTCATTATGATGCTTAGAAGAACGCAAATGACAAGGTTTCTTGTGGATTTTGAGGCGCGAGCATTCCGGCCCGGGTGGCAGTTTTCTTTGTAAACGCAGAGCTCTGGGTTGCCAGCATAAGCAGTTGAAGGCAGATCTTGAAATAACTTAGTATCAGGGAGAAGGCCGGAAAAATTGTTGTACGAGACGTCCAGAGACACCAGATTGTCAAGATCCCCAAGCACTCCAAGACTTCCTGTCAACGCGTTGTGCGAGATATCCAAATTGGCAAGCTTGGATAGATTTGCAAAGCTTTCTGGGATTGGTCCTGATAGAGAATTCCTACTCAAGTTCAGCAAAATATCCAATCCTTGCAAATGACCAATCTCAGGTGGAATTGACCCCGTTATCCTATTGCAGCTTAAATCGAGTAGCTGAAGATCCATGCATTGTCCCAATGTTCGTGGAATGAGACCTGTGATCTTGTTACTGCTCAATATTAGCTTATTCAGAGATTTCAGCTTACCCAAGTTCTCAGGGATTATCCCTTGTATGTTATTTGAAGAAATATCTAGCACATTGAGGCCTGTGAGGGCCTCGAAAGTTGTTGGGATCATGCCTTCGAGATTGTTTCCATGCAAATCAACCATTTCCAGCTGAGTGCAGTTGCCAATTTCCGGGGGGATCCACCCACTGAAATGATTCCCCGAGAGTTCAAGAAAGGTCAGATTGTAGAGGAGCCCAATCTCCTGCGGGATTTTACCACTGAGCCGGTTTGATCCGAGACGCAAGCGAGCCAAGCTAGTACAGTCTCCTATGTTAGGCGGGATCTCACCATCCAAGTCATTCGAGATTAGCAACAATTGGAATAAGTTGTTCAAACTGAACAGAGACTCCGGGATTGACCCAGTTAGGCGATTATGGGAAAGGTCCAATGCTTGAAGCTTCTCGCAGTTGGCGAGCTCGCCCGGTATTCTGCCATGGAGATTATTCTGCCAAGCGAAAAAGAGAGTGAGCTTCTTCAGTTGCCCAAGAGTAGTCGGAATCTCGCCAGAAAACCTATTATTATCCAATTCTAGCTGCTTCAGATTAGACAAGCTGCCAATGAGCGGTGGTATTTCCCCTGAAATGTTATTTTGGGATAGTAGAAGTTCTTCGAGTGTGACTAAGTTCGCCATCGACGCAGGAATCTCGCCGCTAAGAGAATTCACTGAGAAATCGATGACAAGTAACTGAGGACAGTTCTCGAGAGTGTCGGGAATCTTGCCGCCTAAGTTGTTCTGCCACAGCAACACTCTTCTGAGGTTCTTGAGCAGGCCCAATTCGTCAGGAATGGTGCCAGAAATCTGGTTTTGATAGAGAAACAGATTCTCCAAGGCTGAGCAGTTGCCGATGCTGGGCGGAATCTTGCCGGTGAGATTTGCCGTGTAGACCGAAAGCGTCTTCAGGTTCTTCAGCTCGCCTAAGCTAGCTGGAATCTTCCCTGAAATTCCCGTATCCGCGAGGCCCAGGAGTGCTAGCTCTTTGCAGCTTGATATCTGCATTGGGATCTCTCCGCTAATGCCTGCATTCCCACCGGCCCGAAAAGTTTCTAGATACCGCAATTTGCCTATTTCTGCTGGAATTCTTCCAGACAGCTGATTATCAAAAAGTTCAATTTGCTGAAGCCTTGAACAGTTGCATATTTCTCTAGGAATCTCGCCACTTAAGGAATTCGAATTCAATGACAACAGCTGAAGTTCAGACAATTTACCGACCTCGGTAGGGATTTTTCCTTTAAGATGATTGAAGCTGAGGTCCAAGCTGACTAGTCCTGTCAAGTTCCCTATGGAAAGAGGGATTTCACCGGTGAGATTTGCATCGGAGATGACGAGGGACGTGAGGCGGTTAAAGCTGAGAACTTGTGCAGGGAAGGGGGTTGGAATATAGACAGATGTGATAGCTATTTCTGAGACGAACCCGTCGTCGGAGCATTTGATGTAGTCCCATCTGCATGGATTCTGACGGTTGAAGTTCCATGAAGAGAAAAAAGCGGCCGAGGGTGATGAATTGAAGGTTGAGAGCCACGAGAGCAGAGAGAGACCTTCCTGATTCAAGGCTGAGGTGGATGGGAAGAGGGAGAGATTGATGAGCAAGAGAAAGATGGTGATTTCATTGGTTGACATGGATGAAACTTTTGGTACTTCTGCTGCTACTGTTCTATTTCCATCTGTTTTTAGCAAAAACCAGTTGCTTCTGAAGTTATGATCACCGAACATGAAAGTTTCTTTTTTCAATGACAGAGGATTCTCAAAATGCCCCTCACTTGCATCTATATTTACTGAAAGGGAAGTTCTATCTGAAATCGCGGTAATTAGTGATTAGTCATCCACCTTTTGCGAGAAACACTGCTCGATCGAATTGATTGACAGCTTGTGTTGACAAGGGCAGATCATTTCGTGGTTTAAATTTAGTGATCCACATAATTTAAATACGAAAGCAACAGGCGAAGCTATGGCTACCTTATTCAGCATCGAGTGAAATCGCATCGGATGCGAGCTGAAGCTTATGTTCTTCAAGTACATTATTTGCCAAGTGAATGGTGGCACCGAGTTTCAGATACTGATCGAAGCCATAGCTTCTGACTTTTCCTTTTTGCGCTTCTCTGCGTGCATATACTCTAGTATGAAGGAGCTGATCAAATTTTGCTGAAACAATTACTGGTTCATCTTCATAATTTACTAGCAAACCCATCAGAAACTTCATCTCTCAGAACAATGTTTCTGCACGACAAAAGAGTTTTGCATCTTTTTAAATGAAAAAGATGCACAAGGATTAAGTGAATGAAAAGGACAGAGCAGCTCAAAAAAAGAAGACAGACACACCAGAAGCTTATAGATTGATGTAAATGGTGGTGAGATCTCCAAATCAGCTTTGGGTGTACAGAAAAAGTTGCTTCAATCATGAAACAGAGCGTGTTTACTTCTAGAAGAAATAATAAATAATTCTGCTCCATCCAACCCTCATCTAGAGTTGGATCTCCATGCATGAACCTTCATGATTTCTTTTCTTTTCTTTTTTTTTTTGCCCTTTTTGATGAACCACCATGTTACCTTTCCCCCTTAATTTTCTTCGGCGATTTTGAGTTTATTACGTTATCTTTTTATTTCGACTCTCCCGGTTTATTCACGGATTTACCTTCATGTAATTCTTCAGTATCTCGCTATAAAGATAGCAAAAAAAAAAAAAAAAAAAAAAACAAGACATAATAGTTAAGCCTTCAATTTATAGATAACTAGAGTGTGATATAGACGTAGCCGGTTCTACGGAACCGCCGGTGCCGGTTCCGGTTCCGGGCTCGGTTTCGAACTTTTAATTTTATTTTTAAAATAATAAAATAAATAAATTATTAATTATAAATATAATCATTAATCAAATTGTATATTGTAATAAAATTTGGAAAAAAAACATTATTTCCTATGAAACATTATTTTTTGTGTAATAAAAAAACATTATAAATTATAAATAAATTATTATTATTATTTTTTAAGTGGCGGTTCGGATAGTTCCGGGTCGGTTCCGAAAAATCAGGAACCGTCGGAATCGGCCATTGAAGACCGGTTCTGGTTCTGATTTGAAATCGCGAGTCCGATCAGAGGGTCGATTCTAGGTCAATTTCGGATCCACAGTTTCAAATAGCCATATAGAGCGACCATGGCAGAACCCCAGCTAATACCAGCTAACATTGGGTATCAAAGTGGATCGCCCTTTAGCGGAAAAGGGTTGGATGCAAAGTGAGATCATTTGACAAGACAAGAAAAAGCTAAAGTCGAGAGAGAGAGAGAGATGGCAAAGTGAATAATTGGGTGGTACTTAGTGTGCTATCAATGATCTAGAAAGCAATTAGGAAAGTACATTTATCTCTCTCTTTGCTTTCATAAGATTTTTAGTTGGGGTTTGGGAATTCGAGGCCTCTCATTTCTACTCCCCTAATCCTTATCATAGCCTGTCTCGATCACCTTGTTTTTTTTTTTTTAACTCTTTCCATAATTTGATTTACGATTTTACACACCGACAACTCATCGCGATATGTAGTCACACATCGTTTCAAGTGATGACGTAAAGTGTGACGCTTATTGAACACATTTCTTACATCATGCTGCCGATCTCTTATGACGCCCGCAATCCTAATTTTTAGACGCTAGACAAGAGTTCAAATGTGGAATCGAGCTCCAATCCTTTTATCATGATCAAAGCGCAGCACCGGTTGATTCGATAAAGTGCGCGGTAGTAAAAATCAAATTCGGAGAAATGATCGGCGCACCAAATGCCGACCATCACACTCTTTCCTTGAGGGTGTGGAAATTACTGAAAGAGTGACTTGATGCTAACATAAGGCTCTAAAAAGATTGATTGCGATATCGGACCGTGACGTAGTGAAAATTGTAGGGTAAATCTAGGCAGCAAATGCTAGACACGCTATTATGAAAAAAGTGGTGCACCAACGTGAACAAAAGGAGGGAGGGACAGAACACACAGCCAAAATAAATTTGGGGCCATCTCGGGCAATGGGTCGATGTCGTATCCAACAACAACAGTGCATGTTTGTCATGTGGTCTTTGTCGTGGATCTTCGGATTCATCATCCAATTGTATCCCCCAAAAATTCCTTCGTTACCAATCAATGTTTTTTCAGCTTTTCCGGCATTATCTCCTTGCTCTTGTTTGGCCCCTCGACCTGTTCACATCCGTGTTCGAGAGGATGGAGATGTTGCATCCACTTTGCTCCATAAACTCGCGTGTATGATTATGAATATTGGGTTTGTGAAGAATCGACAATCGTCCTATTTGTTTCTATAAGCAGCCTTCAATGTGAGGCACTTCCAACGGCCGACGAGGGTTGCGAACCTTGCCAGCGGTCGCTGGCAGTCTCAGCCTGCCCTTAATGATAAAAATATAAAGTCAAAGCAAATTAATAAAATTTCGAAAAAGAGAAAAAAAAATTTAGGTTAGTACTGATAATATCACGTAAGATGGTCAGCGGTTATGTCATGAATTTTCAGCCGACATTATCCGAATGGACTTAATTGATAGAATTTAAAAAAGTTTATGACTTAATTAAAAAAATATTTATGATTGAATTGACACGATTGCAATTGCTTTAGGACATCTTTAATAATTTTTATCAAATTTTTTTTATTTTTTACACACGAACGTTTGGCATTAGTCTGGCAAAATAAGATGAAGTTTACGATGGAATAAATAGAAGCTAGCTGGTCGTATGCCTCCATGGAGAGGACAATGAGGAGAGGGATGCCATGTAATGAATCCAAACTCGGGAGAAATTTTTTTTTGTGAGGAGAAAAATGATGGGTCCATAAGTGTAGGTCATGGGCACATCTGTCGTAGGGCAATCGATTTCCCAACCATTTGATGGTTGCCTCAACCACACGACTCCACCTTTCGCTAAGCTTTCATTTTGCATTGTTGTTCCGATGTTGACCGATCATCCCTCCATAACTCTGATCGAACAACATGAGAGAAGGGAAGAAAGGGAGGGGACAGTACCCTACAATGTGAAAATTGTCCAAAAACTTTTAGATCTAACGTATTCTTGCTAAGTCAGTCCTAAATCTTTTAATTTTATCAATTGAGTCTTCAACTTTTTCATGATTTACCAATTGAGTCCATTTGATTATTTTTGAGCGGCAATTGTTGATGTGGACACGATCGACGATGTGGCAAGACCTGTGCTGACGTAAATAATTTTTAGTAGTATTTTAATACTTTTTCAATATATTTATTGATATTTTTCTTCTTTCTTTTTTTCTATTGCTTTTTTGTTTAAATGCCCTTATTCCCTTCGTTCGCCATTGTCAATGGTTGACAGGGGAAAAAAGGAAGAAGGAACAAAGAAAATTATTAATTAAGTTTTTAAAATATTATCAAAATATTATTAAAAGTTGTCCATGTCAGTGTCGGTCACGTAAGACGGCTAGTGTCCACATTAACATTTCCTATCAAAGTTGGTCAGATGGACTCAGAAAATATGAAAAGATTTAGGACTAGATTAATAAAAATATAATAGATATAGGAATTTTTGGATAATTTTCCTGGATTTTAACAAAGCTTCTGTTGGAGTTCTATAAGCCTTAACGTTAGAAATTCTTTGTGGCTTTTTTTTTCTAGTTGAACGTTTATAACTTCATCTGAAATTTGAGTGACGAAAGGTATTTTCGTCTTGGGCTTCTTTTCTGATTTCGTGGGCTTCTTATGTCCACTTTTATGTTGTGAAGCATTGAAAGATTTAGGCCATGCAACGAAAGGTATTATCTCATTTCGTGGGCTTCTTCTGTCCACATTTATGTTCCTAGCCCAAGAATATGCTAGCATTAGTTCTAGGGGAAAAGCAAACAAGATTGGATCGGCTCGGATTGGACCAAAACTGAACCGGATCTATCGGGTTGGCCCAGTCCTTGAGGGGAGCGATCCAGTCTCCAATTCCATGGTTGATAGGACTAGACCGCATATATATATATATATAAACATAATTTCTCCATCTTCTGGAATTAAGTGGGCTTTTGTCGATATGCAGTCTCCGATCGTGTTTTGCCTTGACTATATATGTTATGCAAACCTACTATTTTGTTCGCCCTTGGATTCAATTAAGTACAAGTATAATCCCACTTTGAGCTTGATTCTTTCCAGCTCGAGGAGAATGATGCAAGAACATAATCTCATTTCGGTGGTTTTAAGTGTTTTTCTTGTTAATTTAGTCATTTCTCATTATTTTAGGATTATAAATACTCACGTGATGGTTATACAATGATCATATGTATGTTTTATTAGATTGGTGGGTTGAGATTGAAAGTTGTTAGTTTATATATAAGGGTTAGATTTCTATCGGGAATTGGTGTTAGTGGTCCGGTCCCGAAAATTTGGGACCAAGACAATCCGTACGGTCCCCGATTCCACATTGGGACAAGACCGGCCTAGACCATTGACACCTCTAATTGGTTCACCTGAATGAAGATTGAATATTGGACCTTACTTACGGGTAAACTTAGACTATACATGGCTGTGTTATTTGTTCGTGTTTGTAAATCAACCATAAAATTAAACATGTCCACCAATCCAACTGTAGTGTTGCCCTAACTTTCTCCAACTTCAATAGAAAAAGCATCCAAAAAGCCATAAACCTATTGCATTCATGCCAATTTAGTCATAAATCTTTTAATTTGACCAATTTAGTCCTAAATTCGTTGACAATTTGTCAATTTAATTCTAAACTTGTCAATTTAGTAATTTCGGTCAATTTAATCCAGTGGTGATTTAATCAGCGGCAATTGTCTTAGGTATTGACATAGATAAATTTTTTAATTTTCTTTTTAAATTTAAATTTTTTATTAGATTATTTTTTCTATGTATTTTATTAAAAAATTAGGGAATTTAAAATTTAAAAAATTATCCAGATCAATATTGGCCAAGCCACATGGATGATTGCCACATCAGGCCAAAATTTGTCAGAAGTATGAAATTGACAAATCATCAAAAGATATACGATTGAATTGACATAATTTAAAGGTTTATGATTGAATTGGAACAAAAAAAAAAAGAATGGAGATAAATATAATATGTTTATGAATTTTTTGATAATTTTTATCAAGTGTTCTCATGTAATTCAACCGAGTCGCATGTGCTCTCTTCTTTGTAAAATCATTGGCTAATCCCATATCAAGCATTTTCATTTGGAGAAATTAGCAAATCCCCACTTCTCCTTTCTTTATTTCTTTCTTTCTCCACTTTGACTTTTTCTCTTCTGCTTCTCAAAATACCAATTTGGAAACTCCATCGAGAACAAGATTACGTTTCCCTCCTCCTAGAAAGCACCCAGCGTATCTAAACGATTAACCCAACCTCAAACTCTGCTGTACCTCTTCTAGCAGTTACATCCACAAAGCCTCTGTTCCTCCACCTATCGCCGTCCCGCTTTTTTCCGACCATGCCTCCTGTGGTTCATATCCGTCGTTGCCACTCCCGCCACCACACTCGAGTCCCGCTTTTCTCTCTCATGCTTTCAATATATATCTCTCTTTCTCTCTCTATCTAAGTTCGACTACAGCATCATGCCACAATGAGCTTTGCCTCTTTTGCAAAAATACGATCCTTAAATTAGAACACATTTGCACGACTATTCTGTAGTCGCTGTGTGAGCCAACCAAATAAATTTCACAGCCCCAATCTAATGCAGAGACAAAGAGGTTCCCTTGGGAATCTCTAGGCTATTCGTCCAAATAATTCAGAAAAGGACGAGGCTTATTTGGCTAAGGACCCCCCAAAAGATACGAAGCCACACAAGAGGACACATGCGTGACTCGACGTGACCATGTGATGGGGGTTGACATCACACCAAAACCGGACTTGTTCCAACGTCCCCCGAAACGAAAATCAGCCCGAATCTCGATAAAGATGGGACGCAATACGCCATCAATCCACATCCGATCAGAATTTGGATCGCCCACATCCCTCGACACTCCTACATCAAGCCCACGTGCAATGGCGTGTTTGGGACCGACCCATGTACTGTTCATTACAGTGAGCAGCATTGTTGTTGGGTATGGATTGTTGGTGGGCAGTGGAATGAGTCCTATGGATGGATAGACGAATTGTATTTGTTCGTATAGGCTATTGGTTGATTCCAAAGGGTGAATTGTTGTCTAGACTCATTGCTTTTAGAACAACTTGATCTTATATATAATACAAATTATTTATGGCGTGTGATCTCTTAAAAAAAAGCGATTGCTAGAAATTAGGGCGATTCCATCGGTAATTCTAATTTTGGGGCCAACGAGCTCGGATTGCGCTCAAATTCGGTCGGTTGAAACAAAATGACATTTGTTCAATATTCATTGCCTATGGCCATTAACTACGATGGATTTTCGGATTTTGAAATCGTTTAGATAGGTTTTTGGGCAATTTTTCTATTTTAGAAAAATTTTCAATATAGATGATTGCAATATTTGATTTGTATTCCATTTGATAGATTAGATTTGATTATTTTAATGTTATTTTTGAATATTTTTAATTCCTAAAGGAGTCATATCTATATAAAAGACGTCCGCCCTATGTAATCTTCACGATATTATTCTATCAATTTCAGTAAACCTTTTGAAAAACTTTTTCAATTATCGCTTCTCTGCGTTAAGCATGATTTCATAGTTGTCAATGTCATGGACATATTCTATGCTTCGATCCACGATAGTCTAATTATTCTTGAACCTGAAAAAATATCAAAAAAGTTTTAAATATATTATATTCGTACCAATTTAATCATACACCATTCAGTTATGCTAACTTGGACTTAAACATTTTTACATTAGTACAAATTTAGTGCATTCGATCAATTTAGGTTGAAAATTACTAACTTTGATGATGGCCATGCAATTGACATGGCTAATGCTGACGTGGACATTATACATACTAATCTTGTTCATTTGTTTTTTTCTTTCCCTATTCATTTCTCTAGTGGACGGCGACAGATGCCATGGCTGGCAGTGTTCGGCCTTGCCGATCAGCACCTGGATGAGGACGAACACCGACGAGGTCCCCGTCGCTAGATCTAGTGAGGTCGACACTTGCATGTGCCAAGTGCGATCAGCCCCCACCTGCCATGGCTTGTGGCGGGCAATCGGCCACTAGTAGAAAGAAAAGAGAAAGAAAAATAAATAAATAAATAAATAAAAGGAAAAAGAGAAAAAAAAATTCAAAGAAACCATCTGAAATATTATAAAAGCGCCGGACATTCCACGTAAGACTCAGACATTCACCTTAGCAATTTTCAGCCAAAATTGAGCGAATAGATTGATACAGCATTATTAAATTGATCGATTGAAAAGTTTAGAATTGAATTGGTAAAAATATAATAAAATTTTAAACTTTTTTTTATACTTTTTCCATCTTGAACCTCATGTGAAACGAGGTTGAGGAGAGAAGGAAGGGTGGAAACATCATCAGAACTTGTGGTCCAAAGCCGACACTTTTTTTTTTTTAAAATGGTAAATTTGCTTGTGGATGGTGATTGGCTATGCACAAGCCAGATGGTTGGACAAACGTCCTCTCCTATCGCCTAGATGACTGGGGTACGCTTTCTTTGGCTTCCTCAAAAGAACGTTACGGGTTATTAGATCTCGGATTGAGTATGAAATAAATTGTTATGACACATGATCCAAGAACTAATAATTTAATTTTCCATTCTTGTCTCTCGTCTTTGAATGTGTTATTCTAATTGGAAGCTGTCCATATTTGATGCACGACTGTTTGTTCACGGAGCTTTGTCAAAGCAATATCTTTAATTTACTTTCTTTTCTAGCCACACAAAAAAAAAAGAAAAAAAAAAGAAGGGAAGCCCAAAAAATGCAAGCTCTACAAGCCGTGACATTCGATAGTAACCTGGCTAAACTCGGAAAAAATGAAGAAAATCAAACACGAACGATCTGAAAACTTGAGCAGATCTCGAGCCATATTCAACACAAGCGCTTAATAGAGTTGATCATCCTACATCCATCCCCCAACGAAATAACCCACCATTCAAAATTTCTAAACTTTTCTGTCGGAAGTACGATGATATTTGAGCCGGTCCCCAATCGATGGAAACTTCTTCCGGCCAGTCTTATTTATTGGTGGCTATAAACACGGACATCATTCACATTTGCATTTCGTTTAAGTTGGCATGTGAGTGAATGTCAAGTTATCATTGAAATAGGATCCACCCGAGGCACGACGGCTTATAAACCATCCCATCGGAGGCATGGTTAGAAAACAAGAACAAGTATTAAGTTGATTAAAGAACTAGAGATTGATGGAGGAAGATGTGAGCATCTTTATTGCGTCTCTAATCAATAATGACTGCATAGTACCTTGGCTAAAGAACCAATTATTGACTCTCTATATTTCATTAATCTACTACAATTGTACCAATTTAATCCGAGATTCTGACCCAAAAAAAAAAAAACCTCTATTATACGGGTTAGATCAATCAAACTAAATAAGGGAAGATAATATCAGGATCATTTGAATCTATTCTTATATCAATTTTCATATATCAATCGCTAGAGTGTGTTATGTGCGCCATGGATCGTCATGGGCTCATTGGGTACATCTCGCTTTATGAAAAACGCTAAGAAATTACGCCCCTCACAAAAAAGAAGAAGAAAATAGAGTTTCAAGGCCTCGAGGACAGCTCAAACCCCGAAAGATCGAATGAGCTCCAAAAATTATCATTCGTCGGAAGCAATCTGAACTGATCATCGGACGGCGACGTTCCGATCTCCTGTAACTGCACCATGGGCTGCCACCCGAAATTCGCCAAGCACGACGTCGTGTCGGTGTCACCCCATAATAAGTCGCCCGCTGATTCGTGGTGATCGAAACCATTCGTTTCCATGAACAGCCCTTCAAGTTCAACGTGAGGCGCTTCCAGAGGCGGCTCAGCCAGCTCCCCAACGAGATCAAACGACGCTGCCGTCTGCACGCTATCCGGCGTCACCGCACAAGAGGTGGGATCTGTCAAATCTTGAGAGCTGGACTTCGTCTGCTCATTATTCAAGAAACTGGCGAAAACCGCTGCCATGTCGATATCTGGCGCACCGGCTGAGGCGGCGGCCGACGAGCCACTCTGAGGTGACTCGACGCCCTGATCCCTGTCCACTGAGTCAGGCTGACCACCAGTAAGGGAAGCGCGCTCGGGCTGGCCAGATGCCGGAGCCTGCGACCTCGAGGAGGGCTTCACGCCGCCGCGGTGGTTCTTGCGGCATCCGCCGCCGACGGGGACGTTGCGGATCGAGCCGCCCTTGGTCCAGTACCGGCGGCAGGACTTGCAGAAGTACCGGGGCTGAGAGAGGCTATAGTTGTTGTAGTAGCAGAACTTGGTGTTGCCAGAGTCGCAGCGGGGGCAGCTCGGGGCAGCGGCAGGGACGCCACCGTGGCCTGAGGCCCCCCACCGCCGGAACGGCGCCACGTGGTCGCTCGAGGGCGCGAACATCGGGTTCTTTCACATCCAGCGGCCAAAGACAAACGAGACAGCTCTCGGTTCTCGGTTTAGGGTTAGAATGCGACCCAAATGGGAGGTGGTTCTTCCCTAGTTCTCTCGGGCTTTATGACGAAAGAGATGATCAAGATTGAAGAAGAAGAGGAGAGATATATATGGATGAGCAGGAGGAGCGGTGCATTGAAGAGGAGCATGCGTGGGGCCCAGTGTGGATTTGCTGACACGGAACGTGTGGGCGGTTGCTGAGCCGTCACCACCAAGGAACAGGATGGAGACGGAGAAGGTGGTGGCGATGATTGATGGTCGATCATGTGTTTTGTGTTGGTTGTATTGTATTTCATCTCATCGTGCGATTTCCCAAGTTTGGTTCCATCTTTTCATCTAATCCCACTTCGGACAACATAAGAGCGCGAGCGATGCGAAGTTAGTACGGCTCATAAACATGTAGTTCATGTTGTCAAAAATCCGAAGGCCCTAAGTTGATTTTAATCGGCTCTACCCGCTATGTCACGGATCGAATAACTTCGGTACCGGCGTTAATTTTTCCTGCGGGGAGCCATTTTTGTCGCGTGGTGATGAAGAGGTTGGCCAATCGCTCATATGAGGGGCGATTGGTCACATGGCACTTATGGAACGGACAACATCCGAAAGCGACTGAAGGGGACGAGGCAGAGCTAGTTGCTTGACATAGTCGTCCTTGAGGAGCGTTGGGTGTGGGGGCGATGGATCCGTAGATGACCATGGGGAATCCACTTTGAGCTGGGATGGAGGGTATGGCACTAGTACGGTAAATGGCAACCCTTGTTTGTTTCCTGCTCAAGATGTAGGAGAAGTGGAAAAAAAAAAAAAAGAACCAAGTCCTTGGCCCATGCTGTCTCATCTCATGGGCAAGATTAACCCCACCTCCCCCCCCCCCCCAAAAAAAACAAACAAAGTTCCTAATCCTATTGCAATCATATCAATTTAATCATAATTTTTTTGTCAATTCAGTGTTAAAACTTTTCAAGTTTTGCCAATTCAGTCCACTTGATCAATTTTGATGGGGAGTCGCTGATGTGGATGCAGTCGTCCTACGTGACATAACTGACATCCCAAGTTCCCAACTCTTGGTGTCCTTAAATTTAGGGCAAAAGTAAAAAGGAATTTTTTAAAAATCTTAAAATATTATTAGATTATTATTAAAATTTATATACGTCACTTATGCTGCGTAGGACGGCATCCACGTCAGCGATTTTCAATCAAAATTGGCCGGGCGGACTGAATCGACAAAACATGAAAATATTTATGATTGAATTGTAAAAAAAAAAGATTTATGATTGAAATTGATATAATTGCAAGAAAATTTTTATGACTTTTTTTTTTTTTGTGATTCTTCGGTATGCGTTCTCTCATTGGTGAGTTCTATTGGCACGTGTGAGGCTGAGCAAATGTACAATGTACTTCCGAGTTTCAACACACGGGGATTCGCGAAATCACAATGCAAGCCAAAGGAAGATTGCTCGTGAAAACTTGAGGAGCTAACGTCGCGGGAAGCGTTGTTGCGCCGCACGTGCTTCCGCTGTTACGTGGCGAGTCTTCCTTATTTCCCGATTTCCTAACTCATACCTCCAATTAAGATTAGCTGCTGCTGCTGATTCTTCTTCTTCTTCTTTCTTCTTTTAATCTTTTTGTTTCGCGTGGGGGACGAAGTCCAATTAAACAAATTC
Organism: Rhodomyrtus tomentosa; assembly: GCA_028455895.1. Lineage (NCBI taxonomy): Eukaryota > Viridiplantae > Streptophyta > Magnoliopsida > Myrtales > Myrtaceae > Rhodomyrtus > Rhodomyrtus tomentosa. Next base: position 44,923,481 of record JAPCWY010000001.1, read on the forward strand.
AGAGCGAGACTTGCGCTCGCAGGGTCGCCGGACTCAGCCCTCCTCGAAATCTGATGCTATCCTTTGACTTTTCAGGGTCAGCTCATTAATGCCGGTGGTTAATCTTTTGCCAGTACGATGATAATCACTAGCCAGTCATTTGGAAAGCAGGCGTGTGCCTGTCTTGCCTTGTGCCTTTCAAGCTGCAGTTTTAACTAATCAAACGAAGGGTGCCCCGAAACCAATAAGTTATTGCCTAAGGTGATCGCTAAACAGGAGCACAAGTACGAGTTCATCAGTATATTCAATTAAACACGTATTCACTCAAAAGCTTGGGAACTAATGAATTATGAATCAATTATAACATATTAACCACTTCAGATCATACTAATTTTTGATAGGAAAATTTTATTACACAACTCACGCGAGCAATCTTAACAACTTGTGTGTTAGATTATCATATTGGCGGAAATTCTGGAGATTATCGTATTGGTTCGGGATTATGGAGATTATTGTATTGGTGGAGGTTAGTCGAAATTTCAAATATCCCTTCTTCTTGCTTTGCTAGAAGAGGAAAAATAATTAAATGTTGGAAAATTAAAAGAGAAAGAAGTGATGACGCAAAAAAAAAAAAAAAAAAAGCGAATTAGGAAGAGGAGGAAAACTCTATCATACTATGAATGTTAGATCTTCCCGATTAATCTAACTAAGAAAACTAATAAGCAAGAAAAGTATTTACTCAGTTGATAAATTCTTTCGGAGTGCATTGCAATGGCTTGAGATTGCTAGAACCAAAAGGACATGGAACCGTTGAAATTTTGGTGCATATGCAATATGATCTTCAGATCTATAGAAATCAAGCTCAATGTCATAATTTTTTATTAGCTCACATATATAGTGATACTTGATGTCAATGTATTTACTTCTATCATGAAAAATAAGATTATTGACTAATGTTATTGCCGACTTATTATCACAAATTAATTTAGTAGGACCTTTATGTTTGTGCATCAATTTACAAGGTATCCTATACAGCCATATCGCTAGGCAAGCCGCCCAAGATACTCCTATGTATTCTACTTCATCTGTCGAGAGTGCAATATCATGCAAGTTATTTTTCGAGGATCAAGAAATTACTTATGATACTTGGAAGTAATCTTTTGTGTCTCAGTATTACCTGCTCAATTAATGTTTGTATACCCCAATAAATTGAAATTATCACTATAAATATATGAAAGTCAATGATCACAAGTTCCATTAACATACCACAATAGTATTTTTGATGCCTGCAAATGTGATTGATAAGGTTTTTCAATGAATTTACTAATAATTCCCATGCCATAAATAATATCTAGCCTTGTAGATGACAAATATTTGCAGTAATACTTTTAAAGTTAGTGGGATTTACTAGTTTACTGGTTCATTCTTTTTTCAGCTCTAATCGTTCTGCTATAGAAGTTTGCATTGATTTGATCAATTCCATATTGAGTCACTTCAAGATATCATTAGCATATTTTCGCTATGAAATTAGTATGTAATCATTTGTATTCTTTACTTCAAGGCTTACAAAATGTGATATCAATCCCAAATTTGTTATCTCAAACTGGCTAATCATGATTGATGGCATCCCTAATTTAGTAAAAATCTTTTTGTAGCTTCCTTAAATATCAAGCCATCAACATAAATGCATATAATGATGATATCGCCTTTATTATTTGACTTTATATATAATGTATTCTCATATGGGCACTTTTGAAACTAATGTTCCATAGATCAATCCTCATGCTTGATGTGCCAATTTTAGCCCATATAATACTTTTTTCCGTTTGAAAATTTAATTATCATTCGTTCTTATAGCATTATGGTTGCTTTATGTATGATTCCTCGTTAAGGAAACCATTGATAAATGCTAATTTTATAACCATTTAATAAATCTTCAATAGTTCTAAGTTGCTTTTGTTTAGATCATTCGAATAGTATCCATTCGAGCCGTTGGTGCAAATATTTCAAAATAATCAATACATTACTTTTACTTATAGCCTTATACAACCAGTCTAGCTTTTTAAGAGTCCACCTGACAATTGGATTTGTACTTCGCCTTGTACACTCAGTTGGCATCAATATTTTTCTTACCATGTGGCGAAGAAGTTAGCATCCATGAGTCATTCTTTTTAGTGTAGTAGATTTTTTTCGTCCATTACTTTGATCTACTTCTCATATATACCTATACTATAATAGGATATGAGGTACAAAAATTTACCATCGTTTCATCAATTTTCTCGTCACTGTTACTATCATAATCTCTTGTGACTACATAATCCTTGATTTTTACTGGTATTTGCTACAATTGCTGGAAATAATGAATTAACGATCTTGAAGCTGTTGTTGGGGAAGAATATGAACTACTGGGCGAAGATGATGGATCTTCAGTTGAAGATTTTTTCATCTCTCCCACTAATGGTTCATCTTCAATAGCAATACTTTTCTGGTCAACACTTTGGTTCCATTCTCACGATTCATTTAAAAAAATTGGACATCCTGATGATTACCTAATATGTAACTAGGTTATACAATTTATGACCCCTAGTCACATCACTATAGCGGATGAAAATGCATTTCTGACTATTGTCATCCAACTTTTTCTTCCATTGGTATGGTAAATGGGGATATGGGAATATGTCGCGCCGCCATATACTCATAGAAACGGAAGATCTAGCTTATTATCATGCCAAACCTCTTATTGGGTTCTTCCAAGAAACTCCTTGTTTAGCATATATACAACACAAACAACAGCTTCTGCCCAAAACCTCTTTGATAAATCTTTAGCCTTTAACATACTTTTTTACACTTAAAAACCGGTTCTATTCTTTATTTCGACTATACCATTTTGCTAAGGAGTATAGAAATCAGTCAACTAACATTTCACTGCTTTTTTGTCAAGTTTTTTTGAAGTAATTTCTCCACCTCTATCCATTCTCAAAATCATTAGAAAAGCTACTACATTTCTCAGCATAGATTTTAAATTCTTTAAATTTACCAAAAGTTTGTATTTTTCTATAAGAAATTTATCCCTTTTTTTGGGGTAAAATCATTGACAAAAAAGAATGTGTGCCTCTTTTATCTAATCGATTCTACCTTAACAGGGCCACAAATATCTATATGTGCCAATTCACGGTTGCTTGGCTCCTCTAAATTTTTCAAGTAGAGAGAATTCCACAAGCATTCTTCGCCTGAGCAATCTGGACTGTCAATGAAACGCATGCCAGTCACCATCTTTTTCTAAACTAGTAATTTTAGTCCATGAAAATTTAGATAATCGAATTGAAGATATCACAACCACTTACTATCTTTCGTCTTTGCTTGCAAACTCAACGGAGTCTATGTCTGAGGAGACATACGGAACATGCAGTTCTTTATCATATGCATCGTCGCAATCAAATTTTCAAAAAATTTTCCGATACTCAACAAATTCCAAAAAAGTTATGGCACTATCTGCAACAATATTAGTACCGTATTTTGATTTAATATAAGCATCACCTTTACTCATCATTAGATTTTTTATTTATTTATTCTCAAGTTGACTTCACCACAAACTGTCTCATTTAACTGCGAGAATAACTCATTTCGGCCATACACGTGATTACTACACCTAGTATTAAGATACCAGATATTAGTGTCCATAGTGCTTGAGTCATTCATGTTGCATGCTAACACAATGTATTCATCGGTATCGACACTATGCACATGTTTTGGCTGCCCGTGCCCCCATGTTTGCTTGGCATTCATATTTGTAATGTCTGAATCGCATAAAACACTTGACTTCGATTGTCACATGTTTCATAGAGTTTGGTAGAATTCAAATTCGTTCATCTACCTTGGACACCTTCACACCCTTGGGCAGTATGACGGCCTCCTCGATTTGAGTGAGTGACTCGACTTTGTAGTGCTGCTCTGGATACGAACCTATGGATATTTGATTCATTCTTTGCCCATGTAAGGATAATGAATCCATCAACCGCTCCAATGTCATGATTGATATATCTTGACTTTCTATAATCGTCGCAACAAAATAATCAAATCTTTTGATTAATGATCTTTAGATTTTTTCTACAACTCAAACATCTTGAAGTTCTTCACCGTTAACCGTCAATTGGTTAACAATGATTTGTACATAGTCAAAGCACGTCAAGATAGATTTGAGAAATTCATGCATAAAGACTCGAAATCTCCTGGAAGTGTTTGCAGCCATACCCATCTAGCACGATGGTTGCCTTTGTTGAGTTGTTGCAAGATATTCCCTGCTGTTGCGGTCTGCACACTTGATATTTCTCTAATATCGTCTCCTCCACGCTCCAATTATTCATAGTGAGAGGTGAGAAAAAAAAAAGAAAAAATGAAAAACAAAAATCAATTTCTGTTATGGGAGTCCATCAAAATTCCTCCTTGATGAGTTTAGAGACCAAGACATTGAATTCGTGTAATGGGAGGTTTCGCGTCATTATCACTGTTTTCTTCTGTTTTTTTCGTAGCATGTGCGTATCCTTTGCAGAATCACATCTTTCTCGCCATATCTTCTGCTCCTTAAATTTCATGTTAGACGTGGGAATGGAGTGCACGAGCTAGAAATTCAATCACCGGTCTGTTTGCTATATATGTATACATATGTAAATATATGAAAGAAATCAATTCAGATCTGGGCGAGGCTCGCCTTTGCCAGTGGACGATGGGGGAGCTTTGCTAGAAGCCGACAAGGTCCTCTCTAGCAGTCACCAGACATCGGCAACCAGCGGCCGAGGGGAAGAATAAAGGTCAGAAAAAAAGAGAAAAAAGGAAAAAGAAAAAAAAAAGAGAAAAGGAAAATAAAAAAGAAACAATAAAAAATTAAAGAACTATTCGAAAAATATCAAAATATTATTAAAAATTTTGAATGATTTCTCTCAAAACTTTGCTGAATGGATTCAATTGGTACAAACGCAAAAGGTTTAGGATCAAATTAATAAAAATAAAGTAGTTTAAGACTGATTTGAAACAATTATAATGGGTGTAGGAAATTTTTCGTAATTCTCCGATAAGAAATCTCTCTTGGACATAGTTAATGACAAAAGTGACTTTCATTCGGAGATGCTAATGGTCTATGATGTTGCACATCAATTGCGTTAAATATTGCACACAGGATCTTAAAATTCCTACACATGATCAGGAGGCGTCGATTACACCCAGCAAAGCTCTCTTGGTCTCTCTCATGCTCGGACGATCCTTGGCGGATGGCACCGCACAAGACAGGCCTAACCTGATTGACGCGGCAACACATTCTTCGCACTTCATCCACCAGCTTATCCCTGAGTTCGTGCTGCTTCCTAAGCCGATGTTGTCCGAACCCGCGAAGCAGCCCGAGGAGACATTGCTCCCCCGCCAAATTGGAAGCCTAGTTGTTCGCGAAAAGCCTTGGATAAGCAATGTCGAGAACTTCGTGATCCCTGTCATTCAATAATGACGCGAAAATTCTCAGGTTCAGGCCTTCCTCAAACATGTGGTTGGTCGACATCTCGAGCAGGATGATACCGAAATTGTAGACATCCGCTGGTTGATGCCCTGCTTCCCATTCCAGACTCCTAGGAGTCAGTATAAAGGCACAAGCATATCATTATATTATGAAAAGATCGATCAAACTTCTGTAAATTTGTTACATGATCATGAAAAAAAGAATTACAGTACCTGGATGAAAGTAACAAATCGAACCTTTCAGTCCTATTGTGCTATGGACTTTTCCTGCTGAGTTTGATGAAGAGAACTAGCCAATCCGAAGTTCTCCCAACGTGTGCAACCATGTTGTATCCAAAAGGACACTCCCCGGCTTCAGATCGCAGTGGACCACAGGAGGGTCACGGCCGTGATGTAGGCAATCCATTGCAGAAGCTACATCAATAGCGACATTGAGCCTCTGCATTAGGCTCAAGCTCGAACCGTCGTGCTCGTAGTCCTCCGGGTATAGCCACTTCTCCAAGTTGCCATAAGGCACGCGCACCATCAACAGTGCTTTGAACTCGTGCTCCGTGTGGTTGATGCTCGAGCAGGAAGTGAGGGCTTACACGAGGTTCGTTGATGCCGGATGAATTTGAGAGCCTCGGCTTCCGGTTCCAAGCACTTGGAACCCTTGCTTCGCTCAAGATCTATGACCTTAACAGCAAGAGCAATGCACGAGCTATCGTGGCTCCGTGTGAACGCAGCTTTGTACGGGAAGCCAAACCCGCCCTTTCCAATGAAGTTTTCTTGAGCAAATCCGTCAGTCAAACGGCGAAGCTCATCACATTAAACCCTTAATATAATCTAACTTACGAATCAGTTCTTTTAATTACATATATTCTCATTTCTTAATTCTACTTTATCTTCATCTTAGTGGACTTCTTCATCGGATGAAATTCTCTATTTGATTAATTGAATTCAAAGAATATGACAAAACTCAAGAAATTCTCTTTAACGTGTCGATTTCGAGAATTCAGCAAGTCCAGTTCAAATAATCCACAAGTAGCTCGCTTACTTCCCGCCGAAATTATGGTCGTTTGGATTCACCAAGGAGGAGGGAACCTCTCCCCCATACATTTTTGCAGCTGAAACCCTAGCAGTCATGGGAGTAGCTTCTCCGTTGACCGAGATGCATGAACGGGAGGCCACACTTTATCTGAACGTGGAGATAAAACTCATAGCCTATCTGCAGTTGATATGTTGAATGGCTCAGCAGAAAGTCCATGGGCCATCTGAAAAATGGTTGAACAGTGCAAGGAATTGTCTGGCCCATTTTACAAGCGTTTTGGTAGTTTATTGTTCTCGTGAAGCTTCTCAAGCGGCAGATTGGATCAGGAATACCCATAAAAAAGGACCCCTTTTCTCTAATGGGCTTACTGAGCCCCCTATCTCTTTGGGATTTATTCTGTTTAGATATTCATCCGCTTTATCCTTATCTAAATGAAAATTGGCTCATTTCGCTAAATAAAAAAAAATGTATAACAAAAAATTGGAGATGTCAAAGTACATTTTTGACCCACTTCTTTTATTTATTTGGATCATATATGGATTCAGTAAATTTTAAAAATGGGTTAAATGTGTCCTTACCCCCCCCCCCCCCCCCCCCGAAAAAAAGGGTTAAATGTGGATTTATATTTATAATGCCTATGCAAATATGGGTTTTAACCTAACCTATTTTGACCCATTTTTGGCCCGTGGCCTGCAGCTTCCCAATCTTCACTTGTAGATGAGAATCAAGTGGTGTGGTGAGTATTACCAGTACGTTTTTGGACCGATTAGACATGTAGAAGTCCAAACGTAAGTTGAACCGATTATGCACTTAGGACCGCCGGACGACTTCGGATCGAGCTTAAATTCGGTCGTTTGAAGCGAGATGGCCTTCTAATCAATAATCATGGCCTTTGGCCTTAAATTGCAATGGATTTTGGCGATTTGGGGTCGTTTAGATGGATTTTTCATTTATATCGTATTTTTGGGCTTAATTTTATAATTAGTGGCAATTTTATAATTTTTGGGTTTTGTTGTTTATAATTCTTCTAATCAATACTCATGACCATAGGAATGTACGTGCCATTTACGCCTTTTACTCGCTAGTTTGACCGATTTCTCGGTCTGTGGTTGTCGCTATAATTTCCCGGGTTAAAAAAAGTACAAGATAGACGCACAGGTGAAGCTGATTAGTCGAGTTGGCAAACCCTCATCTAGCCTTCCCATGATAAACGTAAAAATGGTTTAACAGAGCGAACCACAAATGGTCTCACCGAACTTGCCCAAAAGATGTTTTCGCCGGAAACGGTCTATCGGTCAAATGACTTTCATCGAAATTGGTTCTTCGCTTTTATTGACAAGGGATGGGTTCCGTGGCGGTTCTGGACAGGAAGTCTCAACGAATCGTCGGAATTTAATCAATGGCAGAGCATAAAACACTTCGCGGAATTTAATCGATGACAAAATGAGATGATAGAGAGATATAACGCCATAACTGCAGAAAGTAAAGACAAAAAAAAGTAACATTAAGTTCTGTCATTGATTGAAATGGGATTTACAAATAGTACACTTGGGGTATTTAGAATTTATAACCCTTACAAACGACGGTTGCATACTAAGTGGCACGTACACCAACACGCAATATGACACGACAGACGATATGCGACACGATACGACATACCAACATATTATTTTTCAAAATATAGATAATTCCGATATGTTGTGACACGTTATATATTAAATGTGTATTTTTATATATACATGATTATATAAAAATTTTAGTGAGTTTATTTTTTCTTCTTTCATTAGGGATTCATGGTTGGTTTTTTTTTGGCTGTTTGGGTATATTGATTTTGGACTCGCATGTCGCTAGTGTGTTTGAGATGCTAACCACGTGTGAATCGTATGTCGGAGAGTGTCGGAACAATACGAAAGCCCCTAGAGAGTGCTAGTGCTTCCTAAGTTACACATAGCAATTGCTAAATTGGAAAGAATAAGTAATTCTCATTCGGTTGTTACCGAAAGTTACTGATAAGACAACCAACCAACGGTTATTTTCGAATAACTCCCTTTCGATGTTACCAAAAGTTGTTTCATGTACGGATGAGATAAAACCGCTCAACAGTTATCTTCATTTCGGTCATTCACCGCTGATATTTACAACTTTACGAGAAAATTTAAGGCTCTCCTTGGTAATTTTGTGTTGTGTTGTCGGTGACTTCCCTGAGGAGTTACCGATTCCCTTCGGTTGTCGATAACTCTATCCATTATTGACCCAATCGCGTTGTTTTCAGGTAGGTTGATACTTGGTGATAACAACCACAAGCTGTTCATTTTTGTGTATCAAAAGCAGAGGTGGCAAAAATGGGTCTAGAACCCATATTCAACCTATATTTGATGGTGGTGAGTCAAAAATAGGTTAGCTTAAGTGCTTAAGTAGGTCATGAAATTTAATGGATTCTAAATTGGTTTTAAAAGGTTCATAAATGAGTTAGGCCAAATGTGTTAAGTAAGACAGCCAGAGAGTAAAATTCATATTTTTTTTAATAATATTATTATTGTTATAACATTAATTTTGTCTTTTCTTTTTTCTCTTACCTTGGTCAATTCCCTTCCTTGGCCGCCATTGGCTGATGACGACCACCGGCTACCTAGGGTGAGCTCCGGTCAAGCTCCGGCAAGCCTTAAGGCTTGACCAAGCGTCAACGAGCTTGAGGCTCGGCCGATCCAGACAAGCCTGAGTTTGCCCTAGGTGGATGAGCCTAGGCGAGCTCAAGGCTTGTTGGAATCTGGCTTTGACCTCACCAGTCGGAATCGAGCGAGCTTCAAGTTCGCCAGCCTTGGACGACCTCAGGGCTCATCGAGATTTGCTCTAGAGCTTGCTAGCTAGGATCGAGCCAGCTTAAGCTTGCCTGGATCGGCCGTGCTCGCTCGTTGAGCCGGCCTTCCCGCGTTAGTCGAAGCCCTGAATATCCTTGACGGACAGAGGTTGTAGAGGGAATTGCAGACAGAGGAAGGAGGTTGCGGAGGAAGAGGGCGGAGGGACGAGGAAAAAAATAAAATAGAAAGAGAAAATAAAATAAAAATAAAAATACTTCATAAAAATTGAAAAATATATTATAGTAAAAAAATTTCATAAAATTTATATCGTATGATTTGATTAAATATTATTTTTAGCAGTATCATTTTTTTAATCAAATTATAAAAAAATTATTGTATGATTTGATTAAATATAAAAATATTTTAAAAAATATGGGTCGAGTACGAGTCATTAAATTTGCATTGGATGAATATGAGTCAAAATGGGTTAAATAGTTCAATGTGAATTGGACCATATTCGACCCAACTCAAATCCGGCCTGATTCATTCATTCAACACCTCTAACCAACAGACTGCTTATCTCTTTAGAGCAAAAATAAATTCATGATTCATTTCTCTACGTTGCACCTAGTGCGTGCTTGGCAATTGCGATTCATGTTATCCTCGTTTCCACCGTGTCAGGTGGTATCGGAGCAAGATGGTCGTGGGCTCAGATCAGTTGACTTGGGCTAATTCCATCGTAAGTCAGAAGGATTCAGCTGAACGTTGCTAGCTCAACTATAGCGATTAGAAGTTCCGTTTTGGTCCTTAAAAGAGTAAGAATGATGCATAAGCCCAATATGGATCAAAACGGACACGGTGCATTTGATGATCCGACTCATCAATAACATTTTATCATTTAATGACAATTTGGTTAAGACTTCGTATAAAGCTCTACGGCTAAAGACGTTTAACGATCGATTTAATTTGATTGTATATGCCGGAATTTCATTTTTGGTGACCAAACTCTTTTATGGTTGTACAAAGATTTCTATATTAATTGTTGAGGTGTGGTTCTTAATTCCTTACGATAGAAAATCACGTGGGTCCCGCTTCACATTGTACATATAGAGATTCGAGGAGCGGGCTGGGATCTTGAGGGGAGAACACCATTTGGATACCAGAAGTTTTTTACGATTTAAGCCCGTAATTTTTTATTGGTAGTTTAGGTTTAGATTCTTAAATACCGTAAAGTAAATAGAGAGTTGATCAATATAGTTATCTAAACTGATAAAATATAATTCCACTGAAAGCTGAGAACGTTTTCAATAGCCACACGGGCCCCAAAGCTCAGTGACGACAAGTCAACGTGATCTCTTAACCTCAAAAATTGAATGGTCAGAATTGATGGTCATTCTCGTGGTGTAAGCTCACCAAGTGCAACCAAGTGCAACCCAAAAGAAAAAGAAAAAGAAAATCTCATTCACGGCAAAGAATATTCTCAAGGGCGCTTCTCGGATACAAGATGGCATCATCCTCTAAGGCCTTGAGAGCCATATTGGCGGGCATCTTCATCACAGCGATATTGCTCATGTCCTCGCCTGAAGTGGTGTCTGGCTCTGCATCACCACAAGCAGAAACTAAGCTCGGTACGTAAGTCAATCATCGCGATTGAAAGTCTTTTCCTTTGCCTTCTCAACCTTCTAAACATTGACGCTCTTGATAACATCTGATCTTTTCTGTCTGAGATGAGCAAGAGTCGCTCCTTATTCCTAGGGTCTCTCTCTCTCTCTGTTAAAGGACGGACATGGTCCGTATAACTAGATAATTAAAGATGGGCATGGTATTATAGAGAGAATTTCCGTAACTTCATGAGACTAATTATGTTACGTCTGTGTTCATGACATTCATGATCGATTCTTGTATTTAAATCAGATCTTTGGACATCTTTGTATAATTCAATAAAATCATCTACACTTCTCGACTTGGATAACCAGGTTCTTCCTCAGCTGGAAGAAAGATAAAAGGGTTACTGTTCTGACGCTTGAATTATATACCGGCTGATAAATCATAACGAGCCTAAACACGAGCTTTATTCAATAGTCAATATGATTTCAACCCGCATGGCTTTTTTTGTGGATGGAAGTAAAGTAGTACTCGGGGGGGCTATGAGTAATTGGGTAGGTGAAATAATTAAATTCCATGTGCAGGACGGAAATTTCGGGCTGTATATTCCCTGGACTACTTTTACGGAGGAGGAGGAGGCAGCTACGGGCCCGGCGGCCCCCCATCAGATTAGCCTCCTATCTTCCTCTCCTTAGTCTGGTTTATGTGCTCCAAAGGAGTTGTTTCAATGTCCTTTCAAAATATGCGAACTTCTAGACTGGGTTGCTTATAAGTCTGCTTCGCTGTTTTGAGATATTTTTCTCAGTGCAATTGCTTGCAGTTTGCATTGGAATTCATGATTTGAAAACATGGTGCTTACTGCTTGACCATTTTTTCCCCCACTTTGTATCTAGCTGGTTGCTGAACTTCATTGCCGTCACTCGAGACGTTTATGACCATAGGAATGTACGTGCTGTTTACGCCTTTTTACTCGCTAGTTTGATCGGTTTCTCGGTCCGCGGTTGTCGCTGTGATTTCCTCATCCTGGGTGGAAAAAAAGCACAAGACAGACGCACAGATGAAGCTGATTAATCGAGTTGGCAAACCCTCATCTAGGCTTCCCATGACAAACATAAAAATGGTTTAATAGAGCGAACCACAAATGGTCCCACCGAACGTGCCAAAAAGATGTTTCATCGGAGACGATCCGCCCGCCAAATACCTTTCACCGAAATTGGCTCTTCGCTTTTATTAAGAAGAGACGGGTTCTGTGGCAGTTTCGAATAGGAAGTCTCAATGAAGCATCGGAATTTAATCGACGGCAAAGCGCAAAACACTTCGCCGAAATTTAATCGATGACAAAATGAGATGAAAGAGAGATACAACGCCGGAATTCAATTGATGACGCAATACCGAAAACTACGACTAAAGTGCAGAAATTGAAAGTACCAAAAATGTAAAGTTGCAGAAAGTAAAGATAGAAAAAATAAAACATTGAATTCTGTCATTGAATGAAAGGGGTTTTACAAAGAGTACATGCAGTTATAACCCTTGTAACCGATAGCTACACCCAAATAGCACCGATACCGACACGAGACATGCGACACGACACGCCACGACACGTCAACACATCAACTCACAAAAAATAGATAATTCCGACGCGTTGGGACACGTTGTATGTTTAATGTGTATTTTTATATATACATGATTATATAAAAATATCAGTGAGTTTATTTTTCTTTCTTTCGTTAGGGGTTCATGATTAGTTTTTTTTTTTTTTTGCTTACTAAGTATATTAATTTTGTGGTGGCTAGACATATGACTTAAGTATATATATTATTGATAATTCCATATTATGAGTATTAATTTATTGAAAATACTTAAAATTGACTCATGCGAGTCGAAAAGGGGTGTTGGGATGTTGGACCCGCATGTCACTGGTGTGTTTGCAGCGCTGACCAAGTGTGAATCGCATGTCAAAGAGTATTGGAACTACATGGAGGCATCTGGAGAGTGTCGGTGCTTCCTAAGTTTCACGTAGCAGTTGCCAAATTGGAAAGAATAAGTAATTCTCTTTCGGTTGTTACTGAAAGTTGCTGCATGAACAGATAAGACAACCAACCAATGGTTATGTTCGAATAACTTCATTAGGATATTACCGAAAAATATTTCACAAACAAATGAGATAAAACTGACTAACAATTATCTTTGCATCGGTCATTCATCGTCGATACAAACAACTTTACGAGAAAATTTAAGGCTTTCCTTGGTAACTTTTCGTTGTGTTGTGGATGACTTCCCTAACGAATTACCGATTCCCTTCCGTTATCGGTAACTCTATCCATTATTGACCAAACCATGTTGTTTTTAGGTAGATACTTGCTGATAGCTACCAAAAGTTAGTCATTTTTTAGTGTCCACGTATTCAACCTATTAAATGGTGGTGGGTACAAATGGGTTAGATTAAGTGATTAAATAGGTCATAAATGGGTTACTTAGAAATTTAATGGGTTCCAAATTGATTTTAAATAGATCATAAATGAGTTAGGCATAAACATGTTAGGTAAGACGGTTAGAGAGTAAAATTTCAATTTTTTTAATATTTTATTATTTATCATAACATTAATTTTTCTTTTCTTTTTCCTTTTTCTTTCTATTTTCTTTTTTTCTCTTGGCCGTCGCCCTTCCTTGGCTGCCACTGGCCGGCGACGGCCACCGGCTAGCCTAGGGCGAGCTTCGGTCGCCGAGATCGGCCAAGTACTAGCAAGCCTCGAGGCTCGATTGAGTGCTGACTAGCTCGAGGCTTGACAGACCCAAACGAGCCTGAGCTCACCCTAGGCAGACGAGCCTAGACGAACTCTAGGCTTGTCAAAATCTGGTCTCGAGCTCGCTAGCCGTAATCGAGCGAGCCTTGAGTTTGTCGGCCTTGGGCGACCTCGGGGCTCGTCGGGATTGGGCGAGCTCGAGCTCACCTGGATCGGCTGAGCCTGGGGATCATCGAGACACGGTCGGTTGTCAACCTTCTTGCCTTAGCCGATTCCCTAAATACTGACGGACGGAGGTTCCAAATGGAGTGGTAGATAGAGGAGAGAGGTTGCAGGAGGGAGGATGGAGGGAGGATGGAGGAGGAAGGAGGCAAAAGAGAAAAAAAGAAAAAAATAAGATAGAAGGAGAAAATAAAATAAAAATAAAAATACTTCATAAAAATTGAATATATATAATAGTAAGAAAAAACATTTATAAAATTTGTATCGTATGATTTGATTAAATATGATTTTTAACAATATCATTTTTAATCAAATTATAAGAAACAATTATTGTGTGATTTGGTTTAATATAGAAATATTCAAGAAATATGGGTCGACTATGGTTAGAGCATGGATCATTGAATTTGCTTTGGATGAATATGAGTCAAAATGGATTAAATGGGTCGATAGGGGTCGGACCATATTCGACCTGACTCAAATCCGACTCGACCTATTTATTTGACGCCTCATGTTAACGGAGATCTTATCTATTCAGAACAAAAATAAATTCGCGATTCTTTTATCTACATTGCGCCTAGTGCGTGCTTGGCAATCGTGATTCAGTTTGTCCTCGTTTCCCCTGGGTATCGGAGCAAGATAGTCGTGGGCCCAAATCAATTGACTTGGGCTAATTCCAAAGTAAGTCAGAAGGATTCAGCTGATAGCACGTTGCTAGCTCAACTATAGCGATTAGAAGTTTCGTTTTGACCCTTAAAAGAATAAGAATGACGCACAAGCCCAACATGGATCAAAACGGACTCGGTGCATCTGACGATCCGACTCATTAATAACCTTTTGTCACTTTAATGCGAATTTGGTTAGGACTTCATATAGATAAAGACATTTAACAATCGAGTTAATTCGATTGTGTATGCCAGAATTTCATTTTTTGGTGAGCAAACTCTTTTATGGTAGTAAACAGATTTCTATCTTACTTGTGTTGAGGTTTGGTTGGTGGATCTTGCCCCACGCTGACCAGGCAAGGGTTCGGGGAGCTGCCTGGGCTGGGATTTCAAGGGAACAACACCCTTGGACTTCATAATACTTTTACGATTTAAGCTCATAATTTTTTATTAGTAATTTGGGCTCATGAATAGCTATATATTGCTATATATACTTTTTTTTTCTTGTAATTGAGCGATGTAACGAGAGATACGAGATGCTAATTATAGTAGAATCATCTACTGGACGTGGCACTAGTTTAAGGGTGAACGGGAAATAAAATCTTGCGTCTCGATTTCTTTTTCTCGCAATCTTTCACTTTTATTTGATTGTGCGCCAAATGATAACAATTTATTGAGTTACTAGCTAAGTGTTCCGCTGATGTTCCTGCAGCACAAAATTTGCAAGTTCCAATAAGCATCGGAATGCTACGAATCAATCACCCATCCAAGGAAAATGACATTGTCAATTTCAATCATTAGGTTCTACTTTTCCAGATGATGCCTTGTGATCTCATAGGAGTAAAATTGAGTTAATTTACCCCATAAACGGCTAAAAAATCACAAGCCTTTCATTTTTTATAACCAGCAATAGTTTGGAAATTTTTCAAATAAGGGACCTAAGTGTTTTTATTTTATTAAATAAGGGTCTGAAATGGTTCTCATTTCAAATAAGGACATAAAATGTCATCATTATCCCAAATAAAAGCCTGAAATGACCATCACCATTTCAAACAAGGGCTTCACCTCATCGGCTGACCGGCTAAAAATTCTAGCCGATTAATGATATTTTTGTCAAAATATACTTTTAACATAATTTTTAGTTAAATTAAAATTAAAAATTAAAAAACTAAAAAATAAAGAAGAACAAAAACACATGCGAGATGGCATGTGGCCACCGCCCAAAGTTGATGGGACGACGACTAGGCGCTGGCGACCCCATCGAGCAACCGCCCCTCACCTTAGTAGGGAGAGGGCCCCGACCCTCTCCCAGATATGGGTGGGGGTCGCTAGCCCTTGCGTAGGTCCAGAGGTGCAGCAGTCGGTCCAAGACAACGGTCAGCGGAGGCGCCAGTAACCCCATCGACCAAAGCGGCCCCCCCACCGGCGTTGGGGCTATGGCCATAGGAGGGAGGGGGAGGGCCACCCCCTCTCGTTTGCGTTTTCATCCCTTTTTTCAGTTTTATTTTTTAAAAGCTAAAAATAGGGAAAAAAAATAATAAAATAACAAAAGGTAATTAAAAAGGACTAAAATGCCCCTACTAATTGGTGAGTTAGATCTTTTTTTTGACTGATAAGTCACTTTAGACCTTTATTTGGTACAATAAAAGCACCTCATGCCCTTATTTAAAACAAACTCAATTTTAAGTTATTATTTGAAAAATTGAAGTCATTTTTAGCCCCTTTTTTTGAATTTTTTTTCCAATAGTTGCATGATACCATAAAAGGAGGACAAAGATAGGCATCAAAAGATTTCGGACATGATTACAGGCTTGATTGCTCAATAATTACATGTGTTCTGTACAAACGACTGAAATTCAATCGAAAATTACTTAAGATAATCATTTTAGGGGACCGAAGTCTCAATCTTTCCCTTTGTCACTTCGTATTTATTGCGGGTTCATCGTCCGATTGATTAATCACCGTTGAAAAGTCGCGGTGTCTCCCTTTTCTGCCTTGATTAGGTGGACCCATCTATTTCCTGAATGGATTCATATCATCTTTTTCAGTGTGACGTACATATACCCGCATACTGCTGAATTTCACATAATTAGCACATAACTCGTAATACTAGAGAACTAATCACATAATTACGGGAGAGTTATCCAAAAAAATCTTAAATTTATTGTATGAAGGTTAATTTAAACATAAGCATATGTCAATTTATTCGTAAACTTTTTTTATAATATTTCAGCATAGTTCTTTCGACTAGAAATTGTTAATGTGGATGTTGGCTATCCTACATGCCATGGTTAGCATTAACGTGGAAAAATTTGTAATTTAGATTTTTTTTTCAATTTTTTTATTAATTTTTACTTTCATTTTCTTTTCTTTTCTTTTCTTTCTATAGTTGCTGAAATTGTGTTGATAAAGCTTTGTAGGACACCCGCATCCATGTCAATGAATTTCAGTCAAAATTGATCAGAAAAACTAAATAGCCAAATCGCCAAAAGTTACAGGACTAAATTGGGATCATTCACAAATTTAAGACTGAATCAATCGTTGTACTATAAATTTAGGATTTTTTGAACAATTACCTCTGTAATTAGTGTACGAGACATTATCAAGCCACAATATTTCAACTAATGCAGAGGAAACAACGTAACATGATTATACCGCACGATGCACCCCTTGGCAATATACTTTTGGAGCGAAAGAAGGTGGAAATGAAATTTGGTTTTAGGAGCGGATTGGGTCGCTTTAGGAGTGGAAGTTTGAAGAAATCCAAGCAGGTGGAGTCAAACAAGTTGAGGTCCAATTAGGCTGGTGATATTTGGTAGCTCCTATGCAGTTGAATGGGTCCAAGAGAGCTTTCACCCAAACCCTCTGTTCTTCTTTGGGTTGGGCTGGGTTGGCTAATCATCTTGTCCAATTTTTCTCATGTCTACTTCAGAAACCCTAATAAACTGTTTTTTGTAAGGTACTTAGAAATCTTCAAGCACCCGATAATTTTTGTTGTATTGGTCCAATCGCTCATCCCGTGTCTTTGGACAATGATGCGACGGCTAATTTAAACGAGGAAAGGGAATGTAAAGAAGGGTTTCCGCGCGTTGTTTCATGGGCCTACATTCACGGCTAGAGATAGTTGAAAAATCAGCATGGATAGTTTTTTTGCAAGAAAAGCAAAGCATAAAAAAGAAAGTCAGTCCACGACATACAAGAGAGAACCTCAAATATTGAAAGTAGTCGGCCCTAGACATTGAAACATAGTGAAGCAGTCTTGATATGATCCTAATGGCGTGTTCAACACGTCTAAGAATCGGGGTCGATTCCACTTGATCCCAAAAGTTTCATTCTTGCACCGCGATAACAATACAAAGGACAAGTGCAATGGAAATCCTCAAATTTATCTCGAAAGTGCAATCAAGTTCTAATTTTATTTTTTCAAAAAGGATAATCAAATTCTAAAACTTTCAGAACGTACAATCACTGGCTTAAAGAGTTAGCCACAGCGAACTCATCTAGAAGAGTAAAAGGAAATAGATAGGGACGAAATGTCTCCCAGTACCTAGCTCACAAACCATCGTTTACGAACTCATCTAGAAGGGTATCGTGTCTCATCACTTCTCCCCGTTTTGACTTCCTTGTTTCGTCTGTTTTGTCGATGTCAAGGGAGACCGGGACTCAGTCTTCCCAAGTAGTCCTAGTGGTTAGTGCCGTCAGGCTCAAATTACAAATGACAATTAAGCTCCAACATCTATTTGCTCGAACCATGTCCATTTACACCAACATGAAGCCCGAGTACGATGAAAAAAGACATCAACCTCGTAAAAATTTCTTAGACCCAATTCCTTACGAACATTTTGTCCTACATGGACATGTGACGTCGCCATGAAAAACTTCCTGCGACTCCTTCTAAGTTCTAACCCCTCCTCAAGGTTAGACAAGTTCAAACACCCATTAAATCACGAAACCGGCCGTAAATATGTCTTTAAAATATTGTTGCCTTTATAATAATCCCATTTCACTTCATTATTTTGATAATATTAGTCCCCAGAATATTTTAGTCCCCATCCTTCATTGACTTGCTCGCTTTAAATATGTCACGCAAAACCCTCAAATTCGCTGGTTTCTAGTAGAATAATAATGCGCTTGACATCAACATTAACATTTCCTCCTCCGCCATCATATCTTTCCCATCCCCAAAATTTCTCGCTTCATCTGCCGAACAGCAAATCCAATCATTCCCACCATGGACTCTGACTTCCCGGCCGGCAAATCACCGAGGCGAGAGCTCCAAGGCCCACGCCCGGCACCGCTCAAGGTCCGCAAAGACTCCTACAAGATCCGGAAGCCCCCCGTGGCTCCGCAGCAGCAGCAGCAACAGCCGCAGCAGCTGCCGGCCCCGCCCCGCCCGCCGGTCATCATCTATGCTGTGTCCCCGAAGGTCATCCACACGAACCCTAGTGAGTTCATGTCGCTGGTCCAGCGCCTCACCGGGGTGTCGTCCACATACTTGCCGTCCCCGGCGGCCTCCGGCGGGGTGTCGCCCGCGGCGCGGTTCGCGACAGTGGAGAAGGCGAAGCTGCCGGAGGGGAAGCAGATCAGGGGCGGTGGGGACGTATTGGAGGAGATAGAATCGATGGAGCAACTTGGTCGTGGCGGGGTGGTGGAGAGGACCGGATCAATACCAGGGATCTTGTCGCCAGGGCCGGCCTCGCTCCCGCCTATCGCCGCAACCTTCTTCTCGCCACCGTCGGACCCAAACCCGCTGAGCTTCTTCCACGACTTGAGCCCGGCTCTTTATAGCACCAAGAACCACTTCGCGGAAAGCAGTTTTTTTCTTCAGAGTCCATCCCCATTTATCTCGCCTCGGATAACGTCGCCTGCCCCATCTTTAGATTTCTTCAGTAATTTCTTTGACTTGTAACACAACAAACTAGAATTAGGACAAACATTTTAGAAACATGGGTGGCTTGATCATGGAGATTGCTGTAATTTCTCAGCGTTTGTTGAGATTATAGAGAGAGTTTTTGAATTGGGATCGCATTCGATTCTTTTTTGTGGCCAGCAAGTTGGAAGCTTATGGCTTGGATTTTGATGTTTGCTTTCTAGCAATTTAGTATTGTAGGCCAATTGATAGATGATGCGGTAGTTCTGGTTGAATAAAGTCATTGTAATAGCCACCGGTCCCCTCTCTTTCCACTCAATTTTTTTTTTCTCTTTCTTATTTTGCGGGAGATATCATTCGCAAATGTTTGACGCTATGTCATTATACGTTTGTTCTTGTTGTAACATGCTTCGGCAAACGACCAAAAAGAGAAGAGAAGACTTTCTTGCGAAACATTCAGACCTTGTATTGACCACCTTAAAAGGGGTTGTATCATTGTGCTAGGCCCACCCCGATCTTGATGATTTGTGCTTCTTTTATCCCCTCGATGAGAGCTGGAAATGCGAATCTTCATCAGGTGAATGGCTTGCTTCCCTAGGCCTAACACAACCGTTTTGGATACCGTCCAAGGCTGGGGATCCAGACACAAGCAATATCCCATGATTAATGTCTCGTCCTCAGAGATTGTCCTTCGCAATCCATACGTCGAAGGCCGAGCCTTAACATGTTTACGGTTCAAACCCCGTCCGACAAGTTTTAATGTCGACACCAAGATGTTGGTCGACTTTAAATGCAGACTTGTTTTATATAGAGATCGATATGTGGAACAAGCTCCTAAGGAGGAGGGGAAGAGCCGATCTAGCAACACTATAACACTATATATCTATATAATTTCTCGAAAGGGAAATGAAGCCAGTCCTAGTATAGGAACTTTAGCTTTTAGAGAGAGGTGTTTTGGCTCTTTTTGAAATGATTGGGAGCATCTAAATCAGCTTTTTGTAAGCAAACTTGAAGTTGTAGCTAAAGAGCTTTTGCAACTTCTACAAACAAAAATCTCTCGTTTCTCGAGATTTCTTTTTCAGATATATGCTGCCAAATTTTAGATAGTCAAGTAACCATATAAGCACAACTCAATTTTAAGTGACAAACGGCAATTAGAAAGAGGTTGAGCGACGCGGCACGCTCATGGTGAGTATTGTGAATTCTTGGTCAAGCTTGATTCGAGAGCTGGTTGAGTCATGCGGCGCGCTCGCGATGAGTGTCGTGAATCCAGACGGGTCATCAAGGATAACCTTCTTTGTCATTAGCTAGCTAAAGTACTGTGAAAAGGTTAGGAATCAAAATCCAAAATACCTTTAGTCTTTCCAGGCAAAACACTAAACATAAACCGTCGTTTCTAATGACAAGACAAACTTAATGATCACCATCTCTTGATTTATATTGGTAGGTTAGGTTTATACTAAAGGGTATAATTATCATTGTATTGTTTTAGACCTAAACCCTATGTATATATTATAAATTACTTCATCAATTGAAGATACATTTGCCCAAACTCTACGTAGTATCATAGCGGTGATCCTAGCTTGGAGGCCATCTCTTACGCCCTCCCTTTATCTCTCTCTGGCTTTCTTGCTTGCAATCATATGTTGTTGCTACTACAGGGTAGATACCGCGATATTGATGCCGACCTACGCCGGAGCGACTTCAATCAAGTGCTAAGGTTTTCTTTCGGCCCCCGAATCCTCCAGATCTCCGAAGCCTGCTCCGGATCCGCCAATCACAATGGCAACCAAGGCTCCATACTCTTCAATCACCGTTCCCGTATATAAGCGGCCGAATAGCCCTTATATTATGCATCACTCTGATAATCCTGGATCTAATCTCGTCGGCACGCTCCTTACAGGTGAGAATTACAACAATTGGTCTAATGCCATGGAGATTGCCCTTTTCGCCAAGAAAAAGATGGTGTTTGTTACCGGAGAAATAAAAAAATCAGTCGCAATGGATCTTGCATATGCATCTTGGATTCTTGTGAATAATATGATTCTATCCTGGATTCTTAATTCCATCCATTCAGATTTGGTGCCAACGGTTCTCTATACAGAGTCAATTGCGGATGTCTAGACCGATCTCCGCAAAGTTTGTCGCCATCAAATGGTCCTAGGAATTTTCATCTCGAGCAAATGATTTGTACCCTTTCTCAACGTGACGATACTATAACCAAGTACTACAACAACTTGCGAAGTTGCTAGGATGAATTGAATAATTTGGATCTATTACCGCAATGCTCTTGTTCGGTTCATTCTACCATCACCCGACAATAAGAGAATCGACGCTTGTTTCAATTTCTCATGGGTCTCAATCCAAGGTATGTTAATGTTGTCAGTCAGATTTTACCAATGAATATGTTCCCTAGTGTTGCACATGCATATGCGCTAATTCTTTAAGATGAGTTACATTGCCATATCCAATCGGACCACCCACTATCCGATCAGGCTAGTACCTTACTTATCACTCGCGGCAATCATGCTTCGTGGCCATACATGAATTCCTCATCCAATGGGCCGTCCAACTCTCTTAGTGCTCCCGCTCTATCCACTAATCTAGCTAAACAGACGAACACATCCCGTGCCTGAGAAAGATGTGCCCACTGTGGCAGCCTGAGAGATACACGAGATGTGTGTTATTGACTTCATAGCTTTCCTCTCAATCAAAAGCACCACCGTGGACAGCAATCTACCTCTTCTCGACCCACATAGAATAAGTCATGCCATAATTCCGATGCAGCGCCTCCTCCATTAACAAATGATGAACTGACGCCCTTGCAACAAGAGGTAAAATACCAAAAGCCAACCTCTCAGGTAATATTCTTGGTTTGTCTTCGTATTCATTTAATTATGATACTTGGGTTATTGACACTGGCGCCACCAATCACATCACATTTGAACCCCACCACACATTATTCCTCTCCACATCCCACCATCGAAATTTCGAATGGTGTTGGTGTCCCGCGTGACATCACATGGTTCAGCCCCTCTTACCCCAACTATCTCCCTTGATAATGTCTTTTTGAGCTCCCTCTTTCAAATACATCTTATTATCAATCTCCAAACTCACTCAAACTTTAAACTGTTCAGTCACTGTTTTTTCCTAACAAGTGTCTTTTTCAGAACCTCTTGACGAAGAAGATCTTTGGTAGGGGCCATGAGCGCGGTGGTCTTTATTAACTGGAGATTCCTACTAGATCTGTTGTTTCTTTCAGCAGCAACCTCTTCACCTCATCTTTGGCACGCCCACTTAGGACATCCATCTGAGTCAATTTTATCTACTTTGTGGCAAACTTTATGTTTTAGTCTAGCAAAATAATTAAATCCATGTGATGCTTGTCATTTATCCAAGCAAACATGTTTGTCTTTTTCGTCTAGCACTGTTACTTCTTTACGTCCTTTCGAGCTTTCATGTTGACATTTGGGGACCTTATTCTTATTTTACACATAAGACATGTCATTATTTTTTTTTATCTATTATTGATGACTATTTGCATTATACTTGGATTTTTTTTCTTCTTACTTTTAAGTATGATGTAATTGATTCTCTACTTCGTTTTTTAAAACTTTTTTGAATCTCAACTTTAAACCAAAGTCCAAAATGTTCAATCTAGTAACAGGATTGAATTCCTTTCGTCTCACTTAGAAGAGTTTTTTTGTGCCTACGATGTTCATCACTAGCGCAGTTGCTCTCACACTCCTCAACAAAACGAAATTGTTGTGCGTAACCATCATCACTTGCTCAATGTTGCTCGTGCATTACGTTTTCATTCTGGCATGCCTCTTCATTTTTTTGGGAGATTGTGTCTTAAATGCTACTCATCTCATTAATAGACTACCTAGTCTTGTCCTACACAGTAAACCTCGTATGACCTTCTCTATGGAAAACCATCTTACTATTCTTATCTTCGTGTCTTTGGCTCATTATGCTATGCTTCTACCGGTCATATTCACTCCAATAAATTTGGCCGTCAAACTCGCTGATGTGTTCTACTTGGTTATCCCACAAACCACAAAGGCTACCATCTCTATGACCTCCAAGACAAAAAAAAAAAAAACTTTTACTAGTCGCGACGTCGTTTTCTATGAACAAGATTTTCCTTTTCGTCAAACTATCGAGCATACCACAACCGAACAGGCTTCGGTAATTCCATTACCAATACCCGACCTTGGTGAGACATCCATCTAGGTACTTGTACCGACCTCACCTTCTCAGTCTCCTGCACCCATGGCCGCACCATCACCCATTGAATTCGAACCCGTGCCTCGGCCATCTCGGCAACGCCATTCACCCAGATATCTTCAGGACTACCACTGCGACTATTGTGGCCTTTGATCAATCCTCTTCGAACCCTAAGGTAACTAAATTAGGTACTCTTTATCCCTTGTCTAATGGTTTATCGTACTTGCAATTTTCACCCACTTATCACACTTTTTTAGCTTCCATATCATCTGAGCAGGAACCTGAAACTTATGATGCTGTGTGTCAATCTCTCAAGTGGCAGGAGGCGATGTGTTTTGAGATACAAGCCCTTGAACAGAATGACACTTGGGAAATTGTTTCTCTTCCTCCTGATAAACACCCCGTCGGGTATAAATGGGTTTACCGAATCAAATATAACTCTGATGGCACCATCGAGCGTTACATGGCTCGGCTCATTGCAAAGGATTATACTCAAACAGAGGGCATTGATTACCACGACACTTTTACGTCCGTTGCTAAAATGTTAATTGTTCACACTTTATTAGCTCTTACTTCGTTTCGTCGTTGGCCACTCCACCAATTAGATGTGAATAACGATTTTCTGCATGGTGATCTTAACAAAGAGATCAACATGAGGTTTCCACCGGGTTTCATACTAAGTGGAAGAATTTAGCTTGCCAACTAAAGAAATCACTCTATGGCCTTAAACAGGTATGGAGGCAATGGTTTGCTAAATTCTCTTCTGCACTGTTTGATGTTGGTTTTCAACAGTCCAAGGTAGATTATTCACTTTTTATATTGGTTCGTGGCTTTCTTTTGATCATTATCCTTATTTATATTGATGATTTGGTGATCACGGGTGATGATGAAGTTATGATTCAACTTCTCAAGTAAATTCTTGACACACAATTTCACATTAAGGACTTGGTTACTCTCAAATACTTCTTAGGCATTGAAGTTTCTCGTTCCAAGTTTGGGATTTTCTTGTCACAAAGGAAATATGCTATTGATATTTTATCTTATGTTGGTCTTCTTGGAGGACGTCCTGTTGATATTTCGATGGAATCCAATATACAATTTTCGGACTCCTTCCATCTCTTAAGGATCCGGGTTCATATCGACGACTCATTGGTAGTTATTATATTTAACAGTAGCTCGTCCAGATTTACTCTTTGCATTGCGACATCTTGGTCAATTTATGCACTCTCCTAATAAAAACCATTGGAATGCCGCCCGTCCATTGTACGATATATCTCAAGCATGATCCTGATACTGGTTTGTTCTTCCCATCCGATTTTACTCTCCAACTCAATTGTTATACAGATTCTGATTGGAAATCTTGTTCTACATCTCGACGATCTGTTTCTGGTTACTGCATGTTTCTTGGTTCTTGTCCCATCTCATGGCGTTCTAAGAAACAAACCATTGTTGCTTGTTCCTCAGCAAAAGTTGAATACCGTGCTATGACATCTACTGCATGCAAAATCACATGGCTTGACATGTTTCTCTCGAATCTCCATGTCAACACTGCCATTGTTGATCTTTTTTGTGATAATAAAGCGGCCATCAATATCGCCACTAATCTTGTCTTCTACGAACACATCAAACACATAGAGATTGACTGTCATTTGGTACGTGAAAAAAATTCAAGATGGCACTTTGCGTGCTCTTCACATTCCTGGTCACTCCTGACTTGCATACTTGTTCATGAAATTAGTCACGCGTGATTTATTTTGTAATTTTAAAAACAAGTTGTTGACATGTTTACATTCACCAACTTGAGGGGGAGTATTGGTAGATTAGGTTTATATTGAAGGGTATAATTGTCATTATATTATCTTAACCCTAAACCCTATGTATATATTGTAAATTACTTCATCAATTGAAGATACGTTTGCCCAAACTCTACAATTTATAAGTATAAAATAACTTTAATATTTCGTCTCTACGATTATGCGTCATCTTATTTCATATAAAGCAATACGAATAAGTTCCTAACAGATTACTAGATCTAGCCAAAAAGACCGAGAAAAAGGTATAGGTTAAGAAGTCATGTGATGTATGAAATTGCGCTATCTTTGCAATGTTATCCTCAATGGGACAGTGTATTTACAAAAGAAAAATAGTTGATCTTGGCAAGAAAACATGTCTAGAAAGGCGACCAAAATCGATTTGGCTTGGAAGCACATGCTTGACCGAGCGAAGGAACGCCGACACGAAAGGGGACAAGGTAGTTGAGCTTCTTTACCGCCGGTGGGCTCAATCAAACCATAAATAAGCTTTAAATATGGACGTGTCACAGTGCCGATCACGAAATCATCAAGACAAGAACATCCCGTACTTGGACACGAGCCGCCTCACCGCTGCAGCTCATATTAGGGTGTAGTTCATACTTCCTTGCGACATGAAATCACTTGGTCTCGCTCATGAATAGATATTGATATATATACTTTTTTTTTCTTCTAATTTAATGATGAATCAAGATAAAATCTCGTGTCTCAATTTCTATTTTAGCTTTGTGTCTTATTTCGATTTGAATGTGCTTCGAATCCTAACAGCCCGAGCCCTAAACAAAAGGTATTGACCTTGACTTTCACACGCCAAGCTTGACATCGCCCTCCATATTATCCATTATGAAATCTTCAGAATCATCTTTTGTACTTCTTTCTTCCGTAAATGAGCATTGACTCCGGGGGAAAAGAACAAGAAGGGATCTCGGACGGTGTTTGGCAACTCCTCTAGAAGGTGATTTGAGTTGAGGTGGTCCTTTCACTTTGGGGGTGTGTATCTGTCATTAGATGCACGTCGGTCCAAAAGAGGTTTTCACTTTTGTCGTGCTTTTCAATTCGTGTTTTGTCTTTTGTTTTGCGCTCGATAATGTCAAAGTGTATATGGGGGTGGTTGCGCAAAAAGCGATCTTTGAAGTGGACATTCTGACCATGTATGAACATAGTTTTATGTGCTGTCTATGTATTAAACAAACTGTTCATTCATATTAGGGAGAGATGGTTAATTTTTTATTAAGCGGCCTCATGGAAGATTATCACAACGACAGCAGCTTATAGCTTGAAGGACGTTGTTGGGGCTAAATTATATCGTCAATTAGTTAGCTCGGAGGGCATTCTTGAGTTTAAAGTACGTTTCCACTTAACAAACTTGGTCCTTGGAGTATGTTTGTTTGAGTGAAAGAATTTCTCGCGACTTAATTTTCTGGATTTTCGCATGTTCAGTTTGCTGAAAATGACGAGTCGACGGAAAAGCATTAAGGTTTAAGAAAATATGCATGCTTAAAGTTAGGAAAATGAATTCATTAATCTGAAAAAAGAAAAACATTTTTTTTGAAAAATGATTTCTTGAAAAGCGTTTTTCTATATCATGAAATTTCTCCCTGACATAAGCACATCCATTATTACGTAAGAATTGCAGCGCACCGTTTTATTTTCCTCCATTCTAGGGTGAAATTCCGAGATAGTTTTTTGTCACGCATTTAATTAAATCGCTTCGTTGGCACTCGAACCAACTTTTGAAATGTAACAAGATCGTGATCCACTTGGTGAAAAGTCCAACTCAAGCTTAGATTTACTCGGTAAAAGTGAAACCCGCGTTAACAACTTGATTGAAAATGAAGATTTAATGCCTTCGTTAAATTTATAAGAGACATGATCATCCATACAGGGGGGAAAGTACCAAACTATACATATTGCATTGTCACTAATTCAGTACAAAACCTTTTAATTGGGTCAATTTAGTTCTAAATATATTGCATGAATACAAATTGAGTCCATTCGACCAGTTTTGACCGGAAATTACGAACGTGGTTATCAACCATTTTACGTGGCACGATCAGCAGTGACGTGAATATTTCTTGATAATACTTAATAATTATTTGACTTTATTTTTTTTGTTCTTTTTCTATTCTTTACTCATTTTGTTCTAAGGGCTGCCTCATGACCTGTGCCGAATCGAGTTGAGGGTCATAAAGCCCAGGCCTGATCTAGGGGTCGCGGCCTCACGCAAATTAGGCAAGGAGCCACGTGCCTTCACTTTGGTTGGCAAGGGTGTGGTGGCCCTCGTTAGGCTTTCATCGGCCACAATGAGGGAATAACGGCCCTTGCTAGATTTGGGGCAGGGCTACAACGCCCTCGCTATGCCCAGCGAAGGCCGCCACGCCCTTGTCCAGTGTCGATAGCACTTGCTAGCCCTCAACATAATAATAATAATAATAATAAAGATTAAAGAACATACCATCCATGAGTAACTCAATTAGTTAGGGCGCACTTGAAATTGTGTGGTTAAGCGTACTGGTCTCGGGTTAGATTTCCCAGATGAGCACCAATTATTTAAGTGGGGTGGGGGGCCATGACGATGGGTTGCTATGTTATTCTCCCCCAAGGAATAATCAACGGAGGGCCATGGCGATGAGTTGTTGGCGTCTATGTCAACGATGCTAGAATTGACCAAATAAACTCGATTGGTATCTCCGACCAAAAAAAACAAAACTCAATTGGCGTCGATTCAAAAAGTTTTGGGACTAACTTGGTCCGATCAAAAAGTTTATGACGGAATTAGTACCGATCCAATACATTTAGGAATTTTTTGGTACTTTATCTTCGACCAGTCATAGTTGGATTCTTATGAACATAAGTAATTTATTCTCTCGTTCCTAAAGTTAACGAGAGCAATTAAACTAATGATTAATAGCCAAAGTAATGAAAAGCACCTTAAATAATACTATCAAAAGAACCCTAAACTCGCCTCGAGCGAGGTGGTTTTGACCAGGTTCCTATTACTTTGGTCAGTTTTTTTTTTTCATTTTTATCTTTGTCCATCCCTAGTAAAGAAGAAAAAGGACATGGCAGATGACAGATGAATTACATTTGTACAAAACTATGAACTGACCACAAGCAGGGTTTGAAAATAGTGCAGGATATAAGAACAATGCCTACCTACTACGCTGAAACGTGCAAGAAACTATTGAGAAAATGAAGGGGGTTCCAGCGAGATCATATATGTGCATGATAGCTACTTAGCCGAGGTTGATCTCCAATTCAGACGCCACTTGCACGTGCTTTTAGCTCGCAAAATGGGTTCACACGGACCGGGATCAAGCTGTTAAAAGAGATTAATCGGTCGATCTTGATTTTAACCACCTGTATGATTACCCAAACCGCAGTCACTTTCTTCAAGGACCCCGTATAGATTTGACATCTTCATTAAATTATTTAAGGAAAGAGAACTTGTACTAGGCTCCGACTACTTCCCCTTCATACATAAGCTCTTACAAAAGTTGGATATCATCACGCACAGGCCAGTGACAATAACCCAAATCAAGGAAATCGAATGGGACGCTGGTAACGACTCCCATCTCGATGGACGGAGCAGCCTTTTGGATATCCTCGCTGGTAACTTTGTTCCAATTTCATCTCTCTCATCCCTGTTCTTTTCTCCTCTTTCGAAGTTCTTCTTTTTTGATGCTCTCGCCAATCATGTTAACCTTCCTAATCCGAGGGTTGTCGTTTGGATTATTGATTCCAGGATCGGGATTGTCGAGCAGTAAGCATTAACATGCGTGCCCAAGACGAGCAGGCGTTAGAATGCTTTGCATTGCGAGACGTGAAGGTGCTTGAGAAGTATAAGCCGCTGGGAGAGAATCATCATCAAGACAAACTTCACTCATGTTGTGGGGTTCCTAAAAATGCTCAATGGGAGACGGAACGCGGCCAAAGTCCCCTCGAAAGTGACGTCAGCAGCCGGCGAAGGTTCCAAGTGGGGATTGGAAGAGATCAAGCATTTGACAAAAAAAGACAAAAACTTGCTTCATAGTGGAGACTATGTAGACGGGTCTAGGCTTTCTGGACTTCCTGAAACGCCATTTCAAGCAACCATCATGGATATGTTGGAGTTGGCGAATGCTTCGGGAATCTTTATTTCTCACACTGGTACGCCAAAGTGAACTTAAGGAAACTAAAGTATTATACGACGACATGTGACCCATACGTGCAGTATGCGAGGGTTCGGGGGCAGCGCTCCCGACACAGGTGTCCCGCTGCCCGGTCAGCAGGCGGGGCTTCCGCTGCAACGAGTTGAGTAGGATTAAACCTCAACGAGTTTGGACTTTAGTTTAATTCGGTCCGTTTGTAGTGGGATTAAAGAGTTTCAGACAAGTTTAGGTTTTGGGCCCATTTTGGGGCATATATATTTTGCTCATTTTTGCTGATCATTGTAACAAGTTGAGTGACTGTAAATCGACAATCATAGTGAAATCTATTTGCACGACGCAACCCTATTCTAGGGTGAACTTGGGTAATCTCGTGCGTCATTCAATTTTATTGATTCTTTGTGTGATCATCTGATTTAGTTACGATAAATCCCTTCAATTGGTATCAGAGCCTTGTGTTCGAGGAATTATGGTTTATCTGAGATGTCAGGAGGGTCAAGGATTGAGATCGAAAAATTCGATGGAACGCGATTTGATCTGTTGAAGATGAATATGGAGGATCTACTCTGTGATCGAGATCTTTGGTTGGCAATCGTAACAGAAAATTCTGTTGCTACGATGCCTGGTGTTGTGATAAAGGAAGCGGGCAAGGAAGCAGGGAAGGATGACGATTCATCTTCCAAAAAGGCGGATCCAAAGGAGATTGAAGGCTGGGATCGGATTGATCGGAAAGCAAAGGGTTTGATTCGGCTTTGTCTCGCAGACTCGATTTTGACGAACGCGATGAGCGAACCTATAGTCAGGGATCTGTGGCGAAAACTGGAGTCGTTGTATCAAAGTAAGTCATTAGTTAATAAGTTGTTTTTGAGGAAAAAGATGTATAATCTTCGGATGCACGAGGGCGACTCATTTTTTGCACATTTGTATAACTTTAACACATCGATTAGTCAACTCGTATCAATCGGTGTTAAGTTCCAAGATGATGATAAGACAATAACACTACTTTGTTCACTGCCGAATTCATGGGATAACCTGATTGTGGTAATTAGTGGTGGGGACAAGGAATTGTCGTATGAAAGTGTGTGTTCAGCCTTATTATCGGAAGAGACACAAAAAAAGGGATCAAGAAATTCCAGTAAAGAGGCATTGGCGGCTAGGGGTAGACCACCAGAGAAGACTCTAAATCAGATAGGGTCCAGATCCAAATCTCGTGAGCGATCGAAGAGTAAGGAGAGGAGGGTAAAGTGCTGGAGATGTGAAGAGTGGGGCCATATGAAGCGAGATTGTAAAAACAAGGCAATTTTTAAGAAAGAAGCTGAATCATCCTCAGGAAAGAAGGAGGTCGATTCAAGAGATATGTATTTGGCTGATGCATGTATGGCGCAGTTAAACAAGGATATTTGGTTGATTAACACCGGTGCTTCATACCACATGACTCATAGACACTAGTTTTGTGAATATGAGCAATATAATGGTAGAGATGTCATGCTCGGAGATGATACTGCAGTTCAGATTGTCGGGCGTGGCAAGGTGAAGTTGAGGATGAGTAATGGAACGGTAAAAACTCTTCCAGACGTGATGCACATACCCTTGATGAGCAAAAACCTATTATCAGTCGGTATGATGGCTGAATTAGGGGTTACTTTCAACTATGATAAGAATTCGTCCGAGATGACTTGGGGTGGGTTCTATTGTGATTGCACGAGGAGTCCGTTATAAGACATTATATAAACTGCTATGCGAAACAGTGATCGTCGGCAGTGGTTTCGTCTCTAAAAAGACCAATGAAGATGGATATGATATGTCCATGTTGTGGCATCAGAGGCTCGGGCATATCGGAGAAAATGGACCGTCTACCTTAGCTTTGAGTCAAATGGTAGAAGGAGTACCAGATTGCTCTATGGGCTTCGGGTTCTGTGAATACTGTCTCCATGAAAAACTGAACCAAGTTAGCTTCCAACACACTGGTACGAGAGCAACAGAGGTTCTCAAGCTGATTCATAGCAATGTTTTCGAGCCTACTCCAACTCTATCTATTGGAGGATCCGGGTACTATGTATTGTTCATAGATGATTTTTCGAAATATAGTTCGATTTATTTTATTAAAAGTAAATCAAATGTATTCGAAAAATTTTGAGAATTTAAGGTTTTGGTTGAAAACCAATTGGACAGGAAAATCAAGATACTTCGTACATATAACGGAGGTGAATTCTGTTCCGACAAGTTCGAGCAGTTCTGTGTGGATAATGGTATTGCCAGGCAGAAGACGACCCTATATACGCCTCAACAGGACGGTGTGGCTGAAAGATTAAATTGGTCATTCTTAGAAATGGCAAGATGCATGCTGAGTTGGGTAGGTTTGGGACATAAATTTTGGGCAGAAGCTATAACAACGGCCCGTTATTTGAAGAACAGGTGACCGACCTCATCAGTGAAAGATTGTACACCATATGAGGCAACATTTGAGAAAAAGCCGAATCTGTCACATGTTCGGGTGTTCGGGTGTGACGCATATGTTCATGTACCTAAGGAGAAATGAGGTAAGCTTGACAATAAGTCTGAGAAGAACATATTTGCCGGATACAAAGAAGGGGTCAAGGGCTATAAACTATGGAATTCAGAATCAAAGACCATTGTATACAGCAGGGATGTTGTCTTTCGTGAATCACAATCCCAGGTTGGCATACAGAAAGGTGATGAGCCCAAGAAAGTGGTAGTACTTGAAGACAATTCTAAAGCTGAAACTGAGGAGATGGTTCCACAAGGTACGCAAATAGAGTCTGATTCTGAATCGGAGCAAGGGGACTCGGTTAATGAAGTCGAGGATGCAAATTCGGATGAAGACTAAGATACATATAGCATGTCAGCACTTAGGAGATCGACGCGGGAAAGAAAGGCACCACTTTGATACTCACTTAGTGCATTGAGTAAGTTTCATGCTTTGAGCATTACCGGAGATAATCCTAATTCTATAAAAGAGGCGAGATCCATGGATGATGCGAATTAGTGGGAGCTCCCAATGATAGATGAGATGTAGTCGCTTGATTATAATGAGACGTGGAGCTTGTGTAAGTTGCCTAAGGATAGAAAGACAATTGGATACAAATGGGTGTTTAAGCGAAAACTAAAATCAAATGGGACTGTAGAGAAGTACAAGGCTAGGCTTGTAACCAAGAGGTATTCTCAGATCGAGGGAGTTGATTATGACGAGATCTTCTCTCCCGTGGCAAAACTAACCTCGATACGGTTTGTTCTGTCTGTAGCAGCTACATACGATCTTGAGGTGGAACAAATGGATATAAAGACGACTTTCCTTCATGGGGACTTGGAGGAGGAGATATATATGAGGCAACCAGAAGGCTTTGAAGTAAAAGAAAAGGAGAATCTGGTGTGCAAATTGAAAAAGTCCTTATATGGCCGATGTAGTCATCGAGGATGTGGTACTAGAAGTTTGACACGTACATGTTCAAGCTTGATTTTGTGCGTTCAAAATCTGACCATTGTATTTATGTGAAGAGAACGGATGATCAGATTGTCATTCTTACGCTATATGTGGATGATATGTTGTTGATCGGGAATAGCGTGAAGATGGTGAAATCTGTGAAGAGTTTGTTGGCCAAGAAGTTCAAAATGAAAAACTTG
Organism: Rhodomyrtus tomentosa; assembly: GCA_028455895.1. Classification (NCBI taxonomy): domain Eukaryota; kingdom Viridiplantae; phylum Streptophyta; class Magnoliopsida; order Myrtales; family Myrtaceae; genus Rhodomyrtus; species Rhodomyrtus tomentosa. Next base: position 44,956,724 of record JAPCWY010000001.1, read on the forward strand.
AGGTCTGCAAATTTTATATTGGGCATGCAGATTAGGAGGGCCCGTGAGAAACGGAAGCTGTGGCTTAGGGCAGGAGAAATACATCAAAGAAATATTGAAGAAATTCAATATGATAGACTGCAAGCATGTTGGTACACCTTTACCTTTAGGGACCAAACTATTTGTGGAACAATGTCCTAAAACGAATGAAGAAGCTAAAGAGATGGCCCGAGTTCCATGCGCAAGTGCAGTGAGTAGCTTGATGTATGTTATGGTGTGCACGCGTTCGGATATAGCCCAAGCAGTGGGAGTCTTGAGTCGATACATGTCTAACCCAGGTAGAAAATACTGGAATAGGGAACGAAAACATGCTTGATATCATAGACCATGTAGATGTTGATTGGGGTGGAGATATTGATAGTAGGCGGTGTACTAGCGGGTATGTTTTCACATTGTTCGGGGCTGCATTGAGTTGGATGAGTAGAAGGCAAAGCGTGGTAGCACTCTCTTCTATGGAGACTGAGTACATGGCTCTTACTCATGCTGGGAAAGAGGCCGATGGTTACAATGGTTGTGCTTGGAGCTCGATTTTGAGCAAGGTATCGTAGAGGTGAGATGTGATAATCAAGGAACTATTTATTTAGCTAAGAATTCAGCGTTTCACTCACACACATAGCACATTAATATACAATATCATTTCATCCGAGAAAAAGTGGAGAAGAAAGAGGTTCGGCTAGTAAAAGTCAACAGTGTGAAAAATAGTTCAGACTTTCTTACTAAAGCTGTCATAGGTGAGAAGTTTGAATGGTGCTCTACTGCGATTGGATTGAAGAGGAATAATATTGGAATGGCTCTCACTTGTGAGAAGTATCCACCAAGTGGGAGAATGTTGGAGTTGGCGAATACTTCGAGAACCCTTATTTCTCACACCGGGTACGCACACGTGAGCTTAGAAAAACTAAAGTGTTATCCGACGACATATGACCCATGTGCGCGGGATGAGGGGTGGTTCGGGGGCAGCGCCTCGACGCGGGTGTCCCGCTGTCCGGTTAGAGGGTGGGGCTTCCGCTGCAACGAGTTGGGTGGGATTAAACTTCAATGGGTTTGGGCTTTAGTTTAAGTCGGCCTGTTTGTAGTGGGATTAAAGAATTTCAGGTAGGTTTAAGTTATATATTTTGCTCATTTTTGTTGATCATTGTAACGAGTTAGTGGCTATAAACTGACAATCATAGTAAAATCTCTTTGCAGGACGTAGCCCTATTCTAGGGTGAATCAAGGTAATCTCGTGCGTCATTCAATTTTATTGATTTTTTGTGCGATCATCTGATTTGGTTGCAATAAATCCCTTCAGGATAGGGCTGGAAGTAGAAAATTACAAATGGAATGATCATAATCGCGTAGCTCTTCCTTCATGATGAAATACTCAACAAAGGGTAATCACTTAAGATCCGTCCAGTTAAAGTTTGTGAGAAGGTTTCATTATCATGTAAACCTAGATGAGGGTACAAAGAGCCAATGCCTTCAGCAGCAAAGTTTTCCAGCAAGACGATGTACGCTAAACCCATCTAATCACCCTCCACTGCGCACAGGCTTTGGGGCATGACCACGAAATCCTGCTCTTTGTAAATAATAATAATAATTATAGCACCCGGTTGAGAAGTAGTTTTCCTACTGCTAAACCTCCATCGGAGAGTATTCAGCGAAGTTGCAACTTTTGAAGGACGATGCACTTGCATTTTCATCCAGCATCTCAAATGCCTACAATGACACATCCATTGGTTATTCCAGGTTTAATTCTAGAGATAGTAAAATAAATAATTACTAAACTATAGCTCAATGCCATTCCTGAGCTTTTAATTTATCCAAAATGATCCATTAACTTTTGGTACATTTTCAATTATATGAAAATTTCAATTTTTATCCTTCCATTAATTCAAGTTAGCTAAATTTGCTGATTTCACTTCTAATCTATTAAGTTTAAAAGGTAGACGGAAAAAAAAGTTATGCATGGATTATCCGCATAAAATATTCAACTCAAATCAACATATAATCGTTATTCCAAATTGAACAAATTAAACAATTTTGAGAGATTATTATATTCTAATTTGATTCAAATATCTTATATACATAATCCACGTGGAAATTCTATTTGATGATCAATGTTGTAACACATTGGGCCAAAGTTCATGAATCATTTATGTTGTCTTCCCTAAATTTTATTTGATGATCAATGCTGCAACACATTCCATGAGTTAACCCCTTATGTCGAACATTGCTGAAATCTCTACAACAATTGCAAACATGAGGCTCAGACAATATGCAGATTTTAAAGAAGAAAAGTAGTTTCTTCTAAATTATTGCTTATTATTCTTACAGCCAACATAACATATAAATAGAATCTAGGGTAGCTATACAATAGCAAAAAAATAAAAGTAGAAAAGGAAATAATTTCTTCCTTTCAGATTCTGATGATCTACTTCCTAATTATGATTATTCAGAAATAAATTGAAATAAAATAAATGAAAACAAAATAATATCATATCCCAATATGTCCTCTCAATTTCTCAAGATTTATCCTAATTCTTTGACACCCCCCTCAAATTGGTGCATAAATATCTAATATGCCCAATTTATTTATGAGAGACTCGAAATTAGGTTTGAACAATCCTTTATAAGAATGCCAATTTTTTTTTTGTTGGCACAAATTGTTGGAAAAATCCCTATGATGTTGTGAAGATGGAAAAAACTAACAAAGATTACTAATGTATGTATTGGTCAAGTAATACCAGATGATATATACACAAGCCGCGGTATATATGTTGTCTTGATCAGCATCTGGTGTGATGTTGAGTGCTCTGTCACAATCGACAAAAATGCTCTGCCAATATGGAAAAATCATTGCCAATATCTCAGGTGAACAAGATATTTGATGTGAAGATGTCTACAAGCTGAAAGGATCTCTACAAAGATGAACAAGCTAGAAGGACTTGATTAAGAGTGAACAAACCGAGAAGAACGGGGATATTAATAATGGCTTGGAAGAACCAAGATAAGGTGGATAATTGGATGGATTTTGATGATGATGAACAAGCCTACAACGGTAATGTTCGTTGAAGCTTGGAATGACAACACTTGTGAAGGTGAACAACTTGGTAGAATCATGATCGCTAATATGCATGAAAGGATCAAAAGATAGAGGAGCGGATCTCCATCTGGACATTAGATTGTTGCATGGAGTAGCTCTCTCAGATCAGGAAAAAATATAGTGGCAATGTCGATGGTACAGTGAGCTTAGCGAAGACAAGGAATCAGTTTTGATGCCAATGTCATTAAAGGTCTAACGATGTTGACTCGGCGAGTCAGTGAAGACGGGGAATTGTGTATGTATGCTCTTGAAAGTTTTTGTATGCTAAAGAAGCTAAGAGGATCGTTGAAAGGTTTATTGTAGCTCATTACGCACGAGTTAGTCAGTGGACAACAGCAACATACTACATGTAATGTCTACTCCAAATTATATAAGGGTAAGAGGCAATTCAGATATTGAGTTCTGGAAGGTGATGGTCAACTTCTCACGTGATGAGAACATTTATCAAGATGAATATAGTCATTGTAAAGGTTTGGAGTTCACATCTAGAGCACTGGAGATGTATCAAGACATTTATGGCAATTTTGACAAAAGATATATACTGACAGGAATAATGAGACTAGTTAGGGAAATAGCCACTGTCAGAGGTATCCGTTATGAAGTTAGTGAGCAACAGAGAGCCATCCTACAGCTGGCAAAAGTAAAACCAATTACAACTTCGAGGAGTTGAGTTGCAAACGGTCTAAGGATTAGATAGCCATATAGACTCAATCCAAGAAAAGTAGTGAGGTTTGGTTGTTGGCTAGAGATGAACAAACCTAGTATTAGCTCGAGTCTTCTTCTTTATTTTGTTTTGCTTGTAGCAGCTGTAATGCTGATTATGTTTTTGTGTGGTGCTACTAAGTTGTACTCATAGTAGACTCAAGTATACATGTGTAAAAGCAGTAACTATGTTATGATAGTGTGAACCATTGTGTGAAAGGAACACTGGTCGATTGTAACTTGCGATGCTAGCCTCATTGTGGTTGTTAGTCTAGAGAGTGGACATAGAGTTGGGAATAAAGTCGAACCATTATAAATCTCAGTATGCTATCTTTTATCCCTTCATATCATCATACCAGGTTGCATTATCTATTCATCAGCATCGCACTCGATTACATATTTGCTCATCAGCAACACTCCGATTATGTTAAACGTTTGTCCTATTAGTGAAGTTTTAACTTGTTATATTCCCCAAAATTTGTTTATAGTTTTAATCTATCCAGCTCACACTATTTGCATACTAGCATCACACACATTGACTAGTACACCAGATGGCTTGGTATTTTTATCTTCACTCAACATATTCACCCTTTATAGCTTGTATTGTTAGCTCCAACACAATTAGTCTACAAAGAGCTCCTGCATCAATTTTTCATTGATAAAGTGCATGTCAATCACAACATGCTTAATTCTGTCATATTGCACTGGATTATGAGCAATATTGATTGCAGCTTATGGTTACAATACAACTTCTTAAGCATTTTCGCTAGTACTCGAAATTCTTGTAGTACTTATGTTAGCCACAACATCTCACAGATCTCGTGGCCATTGCTCGATATTTCGCTTATGTGTTATTTCGTGCCATCACATTCTGTTTCTTACTTCGCTGACTAACCAAGTCCCCCACATATATACAATATCCTGAAGTCAACCTACCTATTGTTAGTAATTGACCTACCTAGTCTTCGTCGGTGTATGCTTCAATTTCCTATTGGGTAGAACTTTTGAATAGAAAATCTTTTTCAAGTGTGTTCTTTAGGGGCGCGCATGACAACGCTTGTGGACCAAAAATCCATTTAGTTGCGCATCTTCTTTTTTCTAGTTTTGAATCCACTTGAAGTAAAAAAAAAAATTACTTCTATTCAGAAGTAGAAGTTGATTTCTAGAGCAGAAGTATTGCGATGCACGTAGTCATGACCACGGGCCGAGTTAACACCGAATAGGCTCGGGAAAAACTCCAAACTGACCCGTTGACCGAGCGTGTGATTAACCAAAACTAGCCCGTGGCATACGGGCACGGTTACGGCTTGTTAAAACCTTGAATCGAGCTCGGAACTAGCGATCCGAGCTTATTATGAACCGTAAAAAAGGAGATAAAAAAGAAAGAGAACGGCTCTTTCTCCTTGTTTGGGTTTGGTGACCGTTGCCAACGGTTACAACTTTTTTTATTTTTTCTTTACTAATTTCTAAGCTATATTATACACACCCCTTCTCATCTCTCATTTGTTTTTTCACTAAATGAAAGAATGGTTAAAATTTTGTAGAGTACATGAAAAAAAAATCAAAAAGATTTTCAAGAGGTATTCGAAATCGTTAGAATTCCACTTGCGAATTGCTAAATGAATATTTTGCATATAAAATTTATTATGTGCATTTGCTTCATATAATATAACTCAAATTAATTTATACACGCAAGAATGAGATATTTACAAATAAAAATTAAATATTTTTAAAAAAATTAATGATGCAACTTATACTTTGTACATTATTTATTATCCTACTACGCATTTATTTTTAGCAATTATTGGAGAAAATGAAAATGATGATAAATTAAGTTACACTATTATGACAATGCGAAGAAAATGGCTACATTATTATAGGGAAATTCATATTATTCATCTAGCTGCTTGAGTTTTTTATTCGCATTGTAAATTAGATAGTTTAGGAAATTATTTGAATACATAATATGAATATTTTACATTTAATTGATGGGGTAAGGGAAATTTGCTAAGGAGCAAGTTGATCTCGCTCATTAGGTGTAGACATAGGCTGCCAGTCATCCCTACTTCCAACTAAAACACGATCACCCTACCCCTCATTGCCTGCTATCGAACCATGGCTTAGGTCCTCATCAAACTGCACTATTGTTAGTTTTTGTGAGTTGGTTATTGGTCCAGCCCCACCCAGTCACACCACGAACTCCACATGTCCTCTTGACTTCGTAACCTCTATGCCAAGATCCCACCAGTTTTTCCTTTTACTATAATTCTTCCCCTGAAAGGAATAATGGGGTGGAAAAAAAGGACTCAAGACTCCAAAAAAGTTACGTCCATGATAACATGTGTCTTCTTGGTTGTCGTATCTTTGCTTTCATGATAGCTCCTCTTTCTCTTCTAATCTTAGTGGTAAATTCCTCAAGAGTAAGATAATCTTCATCTTCAAAGTCACTCACAAAGTATTTTGAATGAGAGGAGTAATGATCAATGGCTGAAGACTGCTTTGAAGTAGCTAGATTTTTGGAGGCCATGAGATGGTGTGAAGAAAATTGGAGGTGTAGATATAAATTAAATCCTTCAAAAAGAGTGAATGAGGGTTGAGTAATAGGAACTTCTTTGAGTGACAAATTTAAAGAATAGCAGAGTGAAATATATTTGAAAATTCCTTTTTGATACAATTTAAGATTTTAATCCTAGAAAAAGATTGTGAAGAATTTCTTAGGAGTATTTTGAAGATATAATAATCATTTTGGGATTTAAATTCGATAAATAAAATATTTATGCTCAATCTAGTGGCATACAAAGTGAAAATATAGGTAAAATTAGTAGAGGGTACCAATTCATGTTGCAAAGGCCAAAAAAGCAAAAGGGAGCTATACGAAGTAGTTCTGAAATAAAAAGTTAGCTAACCATTTCTTTTGAATTCGACGAATCTGAAGCAACACAGATTTCACAATATTGGATTGGTAGAAAAGCATTCTACCCAATGCCCAATTCTTACTCTAATTGCAAAATAAATTTTAGCAACCTCTTATTCGACAGTTGCGGTAGAACTAGCATTTAGCACTCGAGACAATATTTTGGATGAACGACGTCTAAGATTAGCTTCTGATTCAATGGAGCCTCAAGCTTGTATTGATGATTGGACAAAGATTAAATATATACAACAAAAGATATAACGCAATACTGAAGCCGAATTCTTTGATGATGAAAATACCACCGACGCCGATACTGATACCGAAACAGGTAGCAACAATTGAGGTTGAGGTAAGTATGGAGTTATCAAAGGTAAGAGAAATACATGCGCTTTGATTTTTCTATCCTCAAGAATATATGTATACGCTTACTGATAATGCATTAAATTCAAGTCCATTCCCCTTTTTTCTCCTAAATTTGTTTACAATTTACAATTTGTTTTTGATAATTCATTATTTTCTTTTATTTCATAATTCAAATTACAATTTCATTATAATTTAATTTTAATTTAATTTTTAAACTCAAAACCTGTAACCAAATTCAAAACCGAAACCGATGGTTTCATTTTCGATTTTGAACCGGAACATGGCCAGAAATCGGCTTGAAACCACTAGTTCAAAATCGGAACCACCACTTAAGGGCTCGATTTCGATTCATCCTAATCTTAGAATCAGAACTGCCAGATCATGAATTGAAACCGGCGGGTCTCGACTCGTGGCCATGACTAGATGCGCACCCTATAGACTCAACATGTTTGCATGGGGAGAGTGCATAAATTAACTTACCATACTCACAACAAAGTCAGTATCTAGTTGCATATGCGATAAATATGTCAGTTTCCCTACTAGCTTCAGGTATCTCGATAAATCAACAAGACCCTCATCTTTATCATATCTAAGTTTTGGATTGGGATCTGTTTGAAGAGAGAATAATTTTTTATTATGATTAAATGAGGGGATTATAACGACATATAGGAGCCCCACCCCTCTGAACGTTGAATGACTATTCTACCCTCTCTCTCTTTTTTTACATATTTCCCAATTTTCACCCTCAATTTAGGAGGTAGGTATCAAATAACCCTAATTTGTTAAACAGAAATCTCACTTTACTCCCCGTAGAAATTTAATAAATATTTCCACGAGATGATTCTTCGTCCTTGCATGTTGAAGAATGATTTACCCTTTTTGAACTTTTTCTCGTATTGTAAGCTCAATGTGCTTCGTTCGCTCATGAAAGACATGATTATCTGCAACATGACTAGCTAATTGATTACCTCAATATAACCTGATGGATTTGATGTTGACACAACAATTTCTGATAATAACATCCTCTACAAAGCAATTTGCATGTCACGTGTGTCATACCTCTATATTCTGCATCAGCACTAGATGAGGAAATCACATGTTATTTCTTGCTCCTCCAGACAACTGAATTACCTCCAAGAAATACACAATAACACAACATAAATTTCTTATCAGTGGGACATCAAGCCAAATCTACATAAGAGAAACTTGCATTATTCAGATGACCATAGTTCTTGAAAAGTAGTCCTTTAATCAATGTCCCCTCAAGTACTTAATTCAAAATACACAAATTCAATAAGTAGCACGATAAGAACTCATGAACTGGCTAATTACATTGATAACAAATGATCTTATCAAGGTAAGAAAGTTCATCTTACCCACTGATCTTTGATACTTCCGTAGATTAGGTAATAATTATCCACGTTGTACATCAAGTTTCACATTGGGTTCCATAGTAGTATATACTGGCTAAGAATATAAAGTATGTATATAATTTATAGTTGCATGTAAATAGGCAATTTCAATACCAAAAAAATATCGTAGTTGTCCTAGATCCTCAGTGCTGAATTGTGTCTGCAAAAATTGCTTAAGTCATTGAATACCATATGAATCATTACCAATAAAGATAATACCATCCACATTTAGCACCAGAAGGATATAGCTAGCTGAGAATACAAAACTAAAGATCGAATGATCTACTTAACATCGTTTTTATCCGAACTTGATAATAACATATTAACTAGGGGTGTGTAAACTGGACTGGACCGGATCGGCCTGGACCGGACCGGCCTGGACCGGCCCAAGACCGGCCAGGTTGGTCCAGTCCTTGAGGTTGGCGGCTCGGTCCTCTGTCCCAATAATGGGACTGGTAACTGGGCAATCCGGTCGCCGATTCCATGGTTTGGGACCGGACCGGCCCAGACTAAACCACCAATATTTATTTAAAAATTAATCTACATCTATAGTTAACATATTTTGAACATTTTGAGAAATACATGAATCTCATCTCACGCCTCTTGAGTTTAGTAGTGTTATTTATGTGGTTGTCTTACCGTCGTAGGTTGATTATAGATTGTTAATTAACATTGTATTGTAATTTCTAAGGGCTATATTTTTATAAGTAGTTAAAGTAAGCGATTCTACTGGCCCCGGACTGGGACCAGCCCGGATTAGGACCAGCCTGATCAGGACCGGCCCTGATCGCTAATCCTGATCCGGTCCATGGTCCCGAAAATATGGGGACTGGGACTATTGGCCCAATCCCCGATTCTTTGCTAGGACCGGACCAGCCCGAACCATGCATACCCCTAATATTAACCTACCAAACCAATCACAAGTAAATTGCTTGAATCCATATAAAACCTTAAATGTAAACGCCATTCTAAATTCTCCCCCTGAGCAACAAATCTAGATGGTTGCTTCATGTACACTTTCTAGTCAAATCACCATGTAAGACATTTTTTTACATCCAACGAATGAAGCAGCCATCCAAAACGCACTGCCAGGGAAATAAAGACACAAACAAATGAAATTTTGGCCACCAGTGAGAAAATGACATTATAAAGCACTATACGTAGGGCATATCCCTTTGTAACTAATTGAGCGTTTAATCAATCCAGAGTGCCATTATGATGAACCTCAACAATAAAAACCCAACAACAACCAACGGATTGCTTCTTTGCAAGTAACGAAGTGAATTGCCAAGTATGGTTCTCGATGAGGGCCTTCAATTACTCCTCTATGACATGCCACCATCCAAGATGAGAAAGAGCTTCACCAACACTACTAGGCACGAAAATAGAGGATATGGACAAGATAGAGGTAAAGAAGTGACGAGATAAACGATCATATGACAAGAAACTAAAATTGAATGGCGTTGGACAGATGGAGTTAGAACAATGACAGTAATAAATTCTAATCATGTCTTGGTTCGGACTCTTGCATCTTAAGAAAGCATAAGACTCATTTTTGTTAGTTTTGTTTCTTCTCGTGTAGACTTGAGAACATGATGGAAGCTTAGATTTCATGTACTGGCTTCGCACATGTTATGCTCACGAGTAAGATGAGATACCAAAATAGGTAATACAGATTTTCATCATTTAAAAATTTTGGTTCAAGATTAGGTATAAATCCGCCTATATAGTCTACATAACGTGTTCCAAGCTAGGTAAAAAAAGAAGGTTACGTCAGGTGTAGCGAGCCGGTTATAAAAAAAGAGCTACCTTTATGAGATAAACCCTATTGATATTTCATTGGAGCGTACCCTTCTTAGCGACGCGTTGCATCGGCACCCAAGTGTAGCGAAAAATGAGCAAGGGTCTTTGCACCAAGATAGGTGGGTGCAGGGGGTAAGAAAGCTAGCCTTTGGCCATCATTCCCAAAATGATGCGCCACATCATTGCTCGAATGTGGTGATAAATGAGCAAGGGTCTTCACACTTCCGAGGGCGAGTGTGTGGGGCAAGAAAGCCCAGAGAGTAGGGATTAAATTGGGGGGTTAGAATATAGGAATCTTAACGGGTAAATTGAGAGAATTGACAGATACTTTTGCTAAAAGAAAAGTGAATATCGCTTGCTTGCAAGAAACTAAATGGAAAGGAGAAGAGGCTAAGGAAGTGGATGGCACCGGATTCAAGCTATGGTATAAAGGCACAACAAAGAGTATAAATGGAGTTGGAATTCTAATCGATAAAAATTTCAAGGATAGAGTTGTTGATGTTAAAAGAATAGGAGATAAGATTATTTTAGTTAATCTAGTAGTAGGGGATTTGATTCTGAATATGCTTAGTGTGTATACCCTTAAGTTGGACTGCAAGCATCCGAGAAGAGCAGATTTTGGGAATATCTAGATGAAATTTTAAGGCGAATACTACACGAGGAGAAAGTATTCATAGGAGGAGATCTAAATAGACGTGTCGATCAGAGTAGTAGAGTTTTTGACAAAGTTCATGGAGGTTTTGGATATGGGACTAGAAATGAGGCTAGCGAAGACATCTAAATTGTGGCATTAACTTATGATTTGATGTTGGTAAACACCTTTTTTTAGGAAAAGAGAGTCATATCTGGTCAGTTTTCGCAGTGTTTAAAATTGTAGCAAGATTAATTTCTTTCTTGCTAGAAGAGAGGATAGAGTTTCATACGTAGATTGTAAGGGATACCATAATGCATGTGTAGCTACACAATATAAGTTTGTGATATTAGAAGTTCGGTATAAAAAAAGTAAAGAAGATGAAAAGAAGTGTGCAACACCCTAGAGTAAAATGATGGAAATTACATGAGAAGAAACAAACAGAATTTAAGGAAAGAATGCTACAGGAAGGACCATGGCGACTGAAGGACGAAGTAAATATGATGTGGAAGGAGATGTCAACTGCATCCAGATAGTGACAAAAGAGGTATTAGGAGAAAGTAGAGGGAATTGACATCAAACAAAGGAAACCTGGTGATGGAATGAAGAGGTGCAAGAGGCAATTAAGCAGAAGAATGAGTGTTTCAGATGCCAACATAAATGTCCTAATGAAGAGAATTTGCAAAAGTTTAGATTGGCGAGAAAAAGTGCCAAGAAAGTTGTATGATAGGCTAGAGGCAAGGTTTTTACCGACATGTACAACAAGCTTGGGAGCAAAGAAAAAGAAAAATGTATCTATAGACTTGCAAAGTCAAAGGACAAGAAAAGTAAAAACTTGACACAGGTTAGATGTATCAAGGATGAAAATCAAACACTCTTGATAAGAGATGGAGACGTCAATGGCAGATGGATGAGTTATTTTAATAAATTTTTTAATAGGGAAAGCGATATAAGTGAGGTGGATTTGAAAGATGCTTCTGATGATTCAAATTGAAGGTTTGTGCATAGAATTAAAGTACGGGAAGTTAGGAAAACATTAAAAAAATGAAGACTAGTAAAACCTTAGGACCCGATGGTATTCCTATTAAAGTGTGGAGATGCTTAGGAAATGTAGCGATAAGTTAGTTGACTAGTTTTTTTAACAAGATCCTCCATACTAATAAGATGCCTCATGAATGAAGGAAGAATATACTTGTGCTTATATACAAGAACAATGGGAATATCCATAATTGTTCTAACTATAGAGGCATCAAGCTTATGAGCCATACAATAAAGTTGCGGGAGAGAGTTATTGAGCATCGTTTGAGAATAGAGACCAAGGTTTCTGTTAATCAATTTGGATTTATGTTAGGAAAATATACCATGAAGGCTATTTTCTTAGTACGACAATTGATGGAGAGATGTCGAGAAAGAAAGAATGACCTCTATATGGTGTTTATTGATCTCAAGAAGGCGTATGATAGGGTTTCAAGAAAGTTTTGTGGTGGATTCTTGAGAAAAAAAAAGTAACTTCAAAGTATGTTGAGGCAATCAATGACATATATGATAGTGCTACTACATGTGTAAAGGCTTGTAATGGCACATCAAGTTATTTTCCAATCACATTAGGCTTACATCAAGGTTCTGCTTTGAGCCCTTACCTTTTTGCCCTGGCTATGGATGAGCTAACAAAAGATATTCAAGATAAGGTGTCGCGGTGTATGCTATTTGCAGACGATATCGTGCTTATTGATGAGACCAAGGCTGGGGTTAACGCTAAGTTAGAAGTATGGAGAAGCACGTTAGAGTCTAAATGATTTACGCTAAGTCGAAGTAAGACGGAACATTTGAAGTGTGAGCTTGACATGACAGGAAGAGGGGATCAAGAAGCTGTAAATATACTCCGACAGAAGGTACCCAAGAAAGATACATTTAGATATATGGGATCAATATTGCAAAAGAAGGGAGAGATCGATGAGGATGTAAGCCATAGAATCATAGCAGGTTGGATGAAATGGCGTAGTACATCAGGATTTTTGTGTGCTTACAAAATTCCTCTTAGGTTAAAAGGAAAATTTTATAGAACAGCAATCAGACCTGTCATGTTATACGGAGCTGAATGTTGGCATGCACAAAGGAAACATGAGCATTAAATGGGAGCAGCGGAAATGAGGATGTTAAGGTGAATGTGTGGCCATACAAGTATGGATAAGATAAGGAATGAAAAGATTTGACGAAAAGTTGAAGTAGAAACGGTGGTGGAAAAGATGAAAGAACATAAATTAAGATGGTTTAAGCATATCCTCCGAAGGCCCTTAAATGCATCGATACGAACAGAAATTTGGTATCGAGAGCATAACATGAAGAAAGCAAGAAATCGGTCGAAACTTACTTGGGGAAAAGTAGTAAAACAAGATTTAATGAAGTGGGAAATAGATTAGTGTACGATTTGTCTTAGGACGCAGTGAAGGAAGACTATTAATGTTGTGAAGGGGTAGTATATAGATATACATATTTACTTATTTATTTTTACACATTTATCTCTTTTCCCTCCTTTGATTCTATTTTTATTTTTATGATTCTTTGGGGTTCATCGACCGCTGACCTCAACTAGTTTGGGATAAAGGTATTATTGATGTTGATGTTGATGGTTCAAGATTAGGTATAAGAGTTGCGAAAACAGAATTTTTAGGGAATGGATTTTTAGATTCTGCAATACAATAAGATCGATGATGTGCTAATCTGCACTTTCTTTCCCTACTAAACTTGAGCTCCAAAAAAAAGTTGTTAATTCAAAGAAGGTGACATCTATTGTGACAAACATTTTTCTAAAAATCGAGTCAAAGCATTTATATCTTTTTTGCTAGGTGCATAACCAACAAACACGCATCATTTAGTCAAGTTTCGCACGATTCCTATTATGGATGTAGACGAAGGAGGTATAATCAAATAGCTTTAAATGTAAGGCCAAAGCAATTCCAGAGATTAGATAAGTCTTTTGAAGGACTCTCAGGGGTGCTTAAAACTTTAACACTCTAGAACACATCATATTGATAAAATATGTGCATGTAAAAAGAGCGTCCCCCAGGGTATGTGGAAACCTTAGCTATGAAGAGTAGAGATTTAGTTACTTTTAAATGGTGTTTATTCTCCTCTCCGTGATCAAATTTTGTTGAGAGGTGTCAGGTCGAAAACTTCGATGCACAATCTCATTTTTTCAAGAAAATTTGTCCAAAATTTTTGTTGAAATATTATTTCATATTGTCATTCCTACAATCTAGATTCGCACTTGGAATTGTTTTTGTGTCATAGCGCAAACATTTTTAAAAACAGATTGCTTCATATATCTGTTAACATGTACACCCAACTCACCCTTGTATGATCATCAACAATCATAACAGACCATTTCTTTTCCAATGGTATAGAAATCCTAGACGAATCCCAAATGTCACTATGACTTAATGAGAATGGTTTCGATAGCTTGTAGGGTCTGTGAGAGAAAATTGATTTGATGATACTATGGCATGGCATTATAGGTTAGGTCATCCAATTTTTCAATATTTGAAGAAGTTGTTTCCACAGTTGTTTTTGAATAAAAGTTCATCTTCATGGATTTATCAAGCTCTCACTTGCCCTTGCACTTCATAATTTTCATGTCTCAAAGCTGAAAGAGAACCATTTGCAATTATGATTTTTTTTTTCTGCACACAAACTATAATAGGGGTGAGCAAATCGGACTGTCTGAATCGGGACCGGACCGAACCGTTTGAATTTTTTTAAAAAAAAATAGCCTAATATTGTATTGATTAGGGTTTGCATTATTTTTGCACTTCGCATAGTCACAGAGAGAGAGAGAGAGAGAGAGAGAGAGAGAGAGAGAGAGAGAGAGAGAGAGAGAGAGAGAGAGAGGGAGAGAGATGTCTCTAGTGGATTATGACACTTCTTCAGACGAAGACGTTGCGGAAATTGAAGAAATTGAAGAACAAGGAGAAGAAGAGGGAAAGGGGAAAGAACCCAGAATCCTCGGAGCACCAACTTGTTCAATCCCAGCCTTCTCCTCCACCTATTCCTCACTCCTGATTCTAAAGAATGGAAAGTGTGTATTTCTCTCGTTTATCTTGGTAGATTTTCCTACGACATTTTCGGACGCGAGTGCCCTCTTTGTCCCCTGCTCAATGTGAGCTTCGTCCAAGTTACCCAACCATCACTAGCATTTAGCATTTCATCTTCGTGTCATTTCGTTTAGTTTACAAATCATTCCATTTATCGTGTTATTGATTCCTTAGAATTGACCAAGAGTTGGACAAGACCAGCGGTTCAGTTCGATTCCCGATTCTCGAGATCATCGGTCCAGTCCCCGGTTCCCGATTCTTAAAGGAACCAGACCGAACTAGGAATCAATCACTCTTAAACAATAAGCATAAAAGAATTTCGAAAAACCTGTCACATGATCAATTACTCTTGAATAGAGAATCTATGGAGTATTTTGGTGTCGATTTTCTATGAAGAAAGCAGTAAAAAAATAATTACCTTTTTGAGCTAAAGATCGAGATGCATTTAAAGGTTGTGGAGCTTGAAAGGGCTTGTACATGTGCTCTAACTATTCCTTTTTGAATGGAACGAACTCTGGCTTGATTTGTTCTTCTTTATTTGTTGCTTGAAACACACAACCATCACTACTACTCTTCCAACCATCTTTCTTCCAATTCTATAATTCCACATGAATTTTTCATCAGGTTTCTTTAATGTGCCAGGGATTTTTTATTTATTTTTTTTTTTTGCAATGTTTACGACCATACTTCCTTCCTTATGTCATAATAAAAAACAGGCTTACCCACTACAAGTGCAAATTTTGTTATAGGCTTCACATTTGTTTTCGAATCATTTAGAATGATTTGTCTTCGAGATTCCTCCCCCTATAATTCAAAATCAAGCTTACCTACGACAAAGGTTTTCAACCAAGGATTCTACCACGGTCTTTCTCGACAAACTCCCATTACCAAATCATGGTAACTAACTGTCCATGATATCTTCTCGCCAGACCAACCGCAAGGACAATCTTCACTCGAAACAAACATCAATCATAAGAATTCTTTCTTGAGATATTCATCGAACATAACAAATTTGAGACGCATCAATCAACCAACGATTTTAATACCATTATTTTAGAGCACTCGCCAAAAGTATAATACCTTCACCTAGGAGATTGTCAGGAGAATGTTCAAGTTTGAGCCCATTACCATATAAAGTTGAACTTGCCCTCACTAAAAAACTTAAGCCAATGAATTGTTGATCAACTAAAATATATTAACTGCTCAACCCCATATTAATTCTCTTACGTGAAACTTCACTTACACAGCTTACATGTGTATCTCAACACTAGCTTCATAAAATTGATCATCCAAACAATCCCTATGGAGTTCTCAAATCTCCTAGTCGAGATTGCTTTTTGCTGGTTCCCCTACCACGCCGGTCAAGTGGCCTAGCTTCCCCTGCCATCAATTGCTAATTTTACTAAATGAGCCCACTTCATATACTTTTGACCGTTCAATCGATGAACTATCAATAGCAAGTTGAAATTCTACGAGAAATGCTCTCCACTACGACTCTTTTGGATAGAGAGAACTTGAATTTTCCTATAGCACGATACCTAAAGAACCATTGAAGAACCATTGTTCTTAACGGCTCCGGTCATCACCATTTTCACCATAGTAGAAGCCGCTGATTCAAAATCTATGCGAATTTCAAAGAAAAGTAATTTCTTCGATTTCTTACTGCTATCATTCTTACAAAGGCTTTCTTATTGTTTATCATTCTTACAAAGGGCATAAGATATAAACACAGTCTAGATTAGCTATTCAGTAGTAAGAAAATACAAACATAAAAGAAAAAGATTTTCTATTTTATAATTAATGATTTATTTTCTAATTCTAATAATTTGAAAATAAAAGGATAAAAAATAAATACATAAAAATAACATATCCCAAGATTTTCTCCAAATTTCCCTAGATTTTCTCCTAATTCTTTAACACAATCAAACATCACAGAGAGAGAGACCTAAAGTGCATCTCATCAATGAATAATAAGAGTGAGTGATTCTATGTTCCGTACAGGTTCCACCTAAACCTGAAACCTACCTGTCTATACAGGTTCCTCGTTTGGAACCAAAAACCTACCCTGCACACGTAACGTTAAATAAAAATAACATATCCCAAGATTTTCTTCAAATTTCCCTAGATTTTCTCCTAATTCTTTAACACAATCAAACAATTTTGGAGAGACCCAAAATGCATCTCATCAGCGAACAAGAAGAGCGAGCGATTCCACGTTTCAAGTTCCAACCTGGAGCCTACCCTACATATCTTAGAAACTAGAGTCTAATCTATCACAGGTTTCGGGGTCGATTCAAGGTTCGATCCAAGATCCACATGTGTTCTTAATTGAACAATTGTCGTGAATAATCACATTTAGTGACTATCACCTGCCGCTAAAATCAACTGACCCCAACTTATATTTACACACGAAAAATATAAAACATTAATAAAGTAAAAGTCTCAATGATAACGGGATTTCAAATTATACATTTATCATCAGATATTATGAAATAATGTACGATGATACGAAGACATATATCAAGAAAAAAATATAAAAACTTGCTCTATGTCCCAAGTTTCAGTTCTTGATTCCACCTACCTGGAACTTGGAACCTACTCCTCAGAACAGGTTCCCTAATTTTCCGAACCTGAAACCTATCCTTCGATACCTTGAAATCTAGAACCGATCAATTTCCACCGGTCTAGTTCTCCAAATTCCAGATCCTACCCTCCTAATGAATAAGAAAAAAGTCCTCCTTACCCCAAAAATAATAATAATAAGAAAAAGCCCTTTTATAATTTTCAACTATAATCAGGCTTACTCATCCAGCCGAACAAAAGATTAGTGTTTTTTCCCCTTTTTTTCTAATTTTTCTAGAGGCCAGACACAAAAGATTAATTTAGGAGACATAAAAAAAAGACATCCTATCTAACAACAAACGAATCTTTGGGGTTCATCGACCGCCGACCCCAACTAGTTTAGGACAAAGGCGTTATTGATTTTGATGTTGAACAAAAAGTCATCCTATCTAGCAACAAACGAAAGACTCACTAAGCATGAGTGGGGCTTCAACTGTACATTCAACATGAGCCATTGCGAACCTGCACATCTAAATCTGAAGAACCAGGAAGAAAAGAATGTCAATACGCAGAGCTTGAATCGTCGCTTCCACTGATGCTCAGAGGACTCCCAGGGCTGTGTGCCTTCAACGGATCTTTCTCTGATATAGGCATGTTCGCGTCAACCTTGGACACGGGTGAAGATTGCTTACCCCTGAAAACCCCCCACAAATAGAATTTTGACTGGAATCCTGCAAAAAGAGTAGGAGAGAAGCAAATCAAATCATGAGGAGCTTTTCTTAAGAAACTTGACCTGAGTCCCGTTCAAAGACAAAGAAATGGTCCTTTACGACTATACTGTCAATTCTGTGCTCAAAACTTACTTTTGCAAACCAAAGGAAACATCACTTTCAGTTTTATATCAGAACAAAAAGGTGTTTCTCGTATTGTGTCTCACCAAGTCCTTACTGCTACGAATTTGATATCGTAAATTGCCAGATTAACATAATGACAAGCTCCACCACACTTCACATAGGGTGGACTACAGTTCTGACAAGAATTAAATTGGAGAACACCACAAATCCGCTTGCTTTCATAAATATTTCTGAACCGGAGCATAATGGAGAATCAAAAAAATTGGAGAACACCACAAATCAGCTTTCTTTAAACAATGTCCATTCTCTTCTGTTGACTAAAGCGTTTATTTCAAGGAAAATGTGATGTTTTCGGAAAATATTTTCCGAAAATTCATTTTCAAGAAAATAACAATTTTTAATGAACACCCATCCATGAGTAGATCAGTTGGTTAAGGCGCACTTGCGATTGTGTGGTTAGGCGCACTGGTCTCAGGTTCGATTCTCTAAATGAGCACTTGTGATTTAAGTGGGAGGCCATGGCGATGGATTGTTGTACTAGTCTTTCCCGAGGAATAGTCGAGGTGCGCGCAAGCTGGCCCGAACACCTTGGTTATCAAAAAAAAAAAAAAGATTTTTAATGAACCATTTTCCATCGTTTGTCAAGGAATTGATTTTTCTTAAGAAAATTATTAACTAATTTGATTTTCCAATAATTCTTTATTTTCCAATAATTTTTTAGTTATTCAATTTTTAATTGCTTTCTTTAATTTTTTTTCTCTGTTTTTCTTCTTCCTTATTTCTTCTCAGTGGCAGTCCACGACCAGCCACAAGGCAGCCTCGGCCCGACCTCGCCGGAGGCCAGCAAACTCAGGCCGAGCCTAGCCAACCTCGAGCGAGACCAAGCTTCACCGGATCTGGCGAGGCGAGTCTCGCTCTCTCAAGGCCAAGCCCAACCTAGCCAAATGCGACGAGGGGACTCTAGGGAGGCCGACAACGCCAAGGCTCGCCTGCTCACTCGCTCGAGGCCAAGCCCAACCAGATCCATCGAGCTTGGCCTCCCTCGTCAAGGCTTGCATTGCCGAGCCTCAAGCTTTGCCTCACTAGGCGACCACCGTCGCCGAGCTCCGCTGTCGGCAAAGGAAGCAGGCAGAGGAAGGGGCAGCAGTAGGCGGAGGGAGGAGGAGAAAAGAGAAAAAGAAAATAAAAAGACTTAAAATAAAAAAATAAAAAAATAAAAAAATCGATTCTAAAAATAATTAAAAAATGAAAAAAAAATATAATAGTTTTAAAGAAAAGATGTATGAAAGAAAGGAGGAAGGCCTTTACCCCATAATAAAAAAAACAAAGGAAGAAAGGAGGAGGAAAATACAAGGAAAATGTTTTTATGTTCTCAAAATGAGGAAATTATTTTTTTAGTTTTAGAAGATTTTTTGTTGACCAGAAAATATTTTCCGGTTGACCACTTATTTTTCGCCCCCCAAACACCCAAAATTGAGAAAAATGTTTTTTGAGAAAATATTTTTCGTGAAACAAACGGAGACAAAAGTAAAAATAAACCAACAAAAAAAAAAAGTTCCCAAAGAACACTGTTGAAGGCATTTGAAATTTGTAAGAATGAGAACAGCGGACTTACTCCAAAGGTGCAAGGGCAGCTTTGTGGAAGTAAAAACTAGGAGCTCCGCATTGGAAATCACAGCTCTCATGGCAAGATCGTTGAGGATCATTTCGACGACAAGGCTACCAAAAAATTCTTGTTCACTGTGCAAATAAGGAAACGAGTAAGAAATCCAGACCAAATGATCCTCACTGTACATATTTTTAAAAGGATCTTTAAAAATCGAGCGCAAGGAAATTACCTCTTGTTATCAGGGAATATATATATCGCAACACTATCATCACTGGGACCGCAATTCTTGAAGCCTTTTGGCCATACTTCAGGTCTAGGATGCAATTCAGTGCAAAGCGACGAAGGGAACAACTTTGCCGCCTCGCTCACTTTAGGGCATGCTAAGTTTGACACGTGTGCCACGACTTTCCCAAAATAATTGATCCCTTGTTTGTTGAATTTCAAACTTCCCCTGTAAATAAGAAAGTACAAGAAAAAAAAATCATAAGCGGGCGTTTGCCGCTAGAGAGCCAAGAAATTTAGAAGAATGAGAAGTCAATTTTACCTCCAGATTGGATCAATAATTGGCTGGGCACAAACATAAGTATCTTCCCCAAATAGCTCCAGACAACCAAGCTTTGGTAGTTGTGGGACTGTCATGAATTCAGCCTCTTCATGGGAGTTCCACATGTCTCCCGAAATAGTTCTCAGATCTATTCCAATATTTTCAGCTTTGTCACAGTGTCCGCTGCTCCAGGTTTTGTAAACTTGACTATCACGTACATTTTTGGTTTTCTCAACTTCTATCTCTGAAGTAAAGACCGTGCGCTTCTCAGCCAACTGTCCTCCTTCCTCATCTTTTTCTGTTTGTAGCTTGAGCTTCTTCTTCTCCCTCGTCCGCTTCTCATTCCCCTTCTTCTTCCCCAAACTTTCTGGAGGAATATTTGTCAATTCCTTTGTACGTTGAACCAATTTTGTGATCTCTAAGTCATCCTCTTCACAAATGGGAGAGCAACTTTCCTCATTGGTATCTGGCCTTCCAACCTTAGGTTCACAATCCTCACAGAACCAAACATGTTCATCGAAAGTTACAGTTTTTAGGCAATAGCTGAAAAGCATAGAAGGGTGACCGTCAAATTTCAAACAAAGAGCATATTTGCATGAACTAAACTTGGTGTGAAAATTTAGCATGTTCAGGTAAATAAAAGAACACAAAAAAGTACATAAAACTCAAGAGGAAAATTGCAGCTGGCTATATTAATTTCCAGATGGCCACATTCGACAGAAAATATAGAATTAGGTTCATACCATACCAAAGTGAAAATATCACCAACCGCAATTGAAGCAACAGGTGAGGAATGTTGATTTCTTAGACACTTCTGAATTTCCCCAATTCCTTTTGCTAAAGGACGCAAATGCCAAGTGGTGTGCCCGAAATTCTTAGCTAGAAATTCATATTTGCTATGGACATGAAAGAGTTCATGGGAAACCTATGATACGCGACATGGTATTACCTATAAACTCTTGAAAAGTATGTGTTATGCATGATAGATACGGTTAAGTAGACAGCATGTGCAACTCACTCCATCACTCCAAAGCAGAAGAACAAAAAAATCCCTCTTGCTCCAGTCTGAAGTGAAACAAGCACGAAAAGATCTAAGGAAATGGAATATCGAGAGATTCTATCTGATTCAAAACTCTAGGTTCAATTCCTACACATCCAATAGAGCAATGGTAGATGTGCAACTTCTACCTCGCAAAGTAAAACAGGGAATCAAGTGAAGACCTTTGGGTGAACAATTACTAGGTTGGACGCCCCAAGAGGCTTACCTCCGTGCACGGTCGCCTAGGATTACGTTATATAATTGGAGAGGAAGTGGGGGAAAATTTACCGGTGAATGGCATATTTTTCACAGTCATCACAATAGATCAAAGCAACATCCCAGCCTTTGTCCCCACACTGTAGGCAGACAGTCTCCTGGAAGAACAAAAGGATTAAGTATACTGAAATCAAGGGAAACAAACTTGAATTTTTTTCTAATGTTAGTAAGGTTCACATAAAATTCGGATGGCTGAGCTGAATATCAGTGAGAGATTTCACTATTTACCAGAACTGAGTCTACAACTTGTTTATAAAGCTTCAAACTACCAAAATTCAGCAACTAATTCCCAAATTTAAATTATTAACTACTTAAGAGCTACACATACATAAATTACTCATAACTCCTCCAGGGAACGCGGCCAAAACAAAGAAACCTGCACTTTGCCCAAATTTTCAAATTTGGCCCTCCTTTAAAAGCCTTTTGATTTCTCTGCAGATATGGCCTGCATGCAGCAACTCATTACTTAATTTTACATGACTAACATCACGAGATAAGCTCAGGTATCCTCCGCCACCCGGTAATCCATTGACGGAACCAAGTGCGGAGACTG
The DNA here is from genome assembly GCA_028455895.1 of Rhodomyrtus tomentosa. NCBI lineage: Eukaryota > Viridiplantae > Streptophyta > Magnoliopsida > Myrtales > Myrtaceae > Rhodomyrtus > Rhodomyrtus tomentosa. The sequence continues at coordinate 44,979,201 of JAPCWY010000001.1, forward strand.
TCCACGGTGGCCCGGCATTGAACCGAAATCAAAATGTGGCATGCGCACCGACAAGGCCAGCAAAAAGACTCAAAATTAGGGTAAACATCGGGCCCCATTTGGGTTCTTAAGGTATCCAAGACATACCGCATGCAACAACGGTCGCTCTAATTCGAACGGGAAAACAGAATCGCGGCTCTTGCGGGAGAAGCAGCGTTAAACAATGAACCTCAACGAGAAATCAGCGGCGAAAAACTCAATTACGGAGAAAGCAAACAAAAAAGGAGGAAGAAAAAAGGGGACTTGGAGCTCGGCCAACCAAGGAGAAAGAAGAAGGAAGAGAGGCCGCCGGAGTTCGTGTACCATTCCGTTCGCCGGAGTCGCTCCGAGAGAAGCAGGTTCTTCTTCCTGGCGGTGCGGGCCGAGGGAGTGGCCGCGTTCGGCGGGGGCTGTCATGCCGGTGGCGGATCGCGATAAAGTGGAAACCCTCCTGTCCTTCTCTTTTTGACGCGAGCAGGAGAAACTCTTCGAGAAAGCGAATCTGGCCAGTTTAGACCGAAAGGAAGTGGAATTAAAGAGATTTTTATTTATGGTTTGCCTTGACGCCTCTTTTGTTTCTTCAGGATGTTCTGGTCTTTAAACAAAGCCCAAAACTCCATTGTATTGCACCTACGCCAAAGCTATGGACAAAAATAAAAATAAAAAAGTTTTTTTTTTCGGGGAGTTAAAAAAAAAACAAAAGCATCCAATTTAACGCCAACGTCCTATTCTGATTATTATAGAAGTTTATACGAAAAAAAAAAACATGTGAAAAATGTATACTACGTAATAAAAAGGAATAACTTTATTGTCAGATCGCACGCTCGATTTGACGATAAATAAATAAAGAAAGACAAAAAAAAAACATTCCTCGATTGGGATTTAACTTTTTAATGTGAGTATACCGATTTTTGTTTTGAGGAATATGGTTCAAAATTTAGGAGATTTTGGGGCTTAAGTCATTCGTCGGGAAAATAAGCAAAGGCCATTAATCATCTCTCGCAATTAATGACGTCATCGAAAACTCACCTGAGTTCCTGGAATTTCAAGACGACACCGATTATGGGAAGGAAAACCAGAACGATTTTCAATTAGAGATAAGATTTCAACAGGAGCTTTTTCCATAGGTTGTCGTTTCACCAAATCTGTGGTTTCACTTTCAAACGTGTGGATAGGTACGTAATGGGCTTGGAAGCTTGCGCAACCATGACAAGTCTTGTCCTGTAAAATCATCCCTTTACTGCCACTCCTTGCATTTGATTGAACTTTTCTACTGGACAAACCTTTTAACATATGGCACAAAGTCAATGAAAGTTTTTTTTTTTTTTTTCGAACAATGAAACTTGATAAGTTCAATCAGTTATGAGGCGAAATAATGCGGAATAAAATAGATCTTGCCATTCAAATCTAACGTAAGAAAAAAATACTATGAAAAAAGTGAATGAGATCATACAAGGATGTTGGAAATTTACGTGATTAGATTAGAGTGTCGAACCTACTTTATTAGGAAGGTCAGCCGCCAAGAAATCTACTGACGAATTTGAGGAATGAATGGTACACAATTATTTAAAGCTTTTCTCAGAATTAAATTAAGCCTCAAGTAAAACTCACAAGTATTGTCTCACCATATCTCATAGAGACTCATTCTGAAAAATTATGGTGAGAAAAAAAAAAAAAACCCCCCTCATGCTTCTTTTGTTTGCTTTAATGTGTAATAACCGAGCAGCATTTCGTTTTCATACGTTTGTGACTGGCTTGCTCAAATTAAAAAATCTACTCAAATTAAGAATCCAACTTCAATGTGGAAAAAGGATTTTAATAGGGTATTGCTTGATCAGACATCAAATCACAAGTTCTATTTAGGTTTGAAATTTTCATTTATTTTGGATTTCCTTTAGGAATTCAAATTCGAGACATCGTCTTGACAAGTTATAATGGAATGTTGAGTAACATGACTAATAAAACAAGAGGAATAATACCATTAAAAATCCTCAACTGATGCACTCATGACATATTTATCGCCAGATTAGTTTTGCGTCACAAAAAAATAAAAATCAAACTTGTGTAACCGTGATAAGTCTATTATATGTGCCGCTTAAATTGTCAGTGCGATGATACACATTGCAAGCAACTTGTGTGAATCCAATTAGAAAATTTAGCATAAATGGCTCTTGAATCGATGTCATCTTCTAAAGATGCTCGTCTTTAAGGAAGAATCTTTGAAGCATAGCCGATTTCTCCCTCAGCTTATCTCCATCAACACCCTTTTTATGGCTGCAAACCGAAACTCCTCCCCATTCCTCCCATTCCAATCCGCTTCCCTTCCGGTCAAGAGCTCCGTTGCGTTTTGGTAATATGCTGAATTCCTAATTTGTTTCCCAATTTTCCCCTAAAATTTTGGTGATTCTTTTTTTTTTTTTGGAAGGAAGGGGGGAAGAGAGAGAAAGGAGAATATTCAATTAGACCAAAAAATAATTTCAGATTTTCTTGAAATTGATTCGCGAAAATAAACTAATTTAAGAAAATATTTTTCACCCCATGAAAAAACTGCAAAAGTGAAAAAGTAATTTCCTCTTTTCAAGGGGAGAAAAACATTTTTCACAGTTCTGTTTTATTCAGATCTAACTTTTCCCACAAGGTCCTCTAAAGAGCCATCCATGTCAGATTTCCATTTCGGTTCACATAAGATAAGACGAGCCAGCTTGCCACTATCAACAATTTAATGGAGGTTTTAGACAGGAGACAACGAAGGGTCCCTTGTCTTTGTCACGCGCAATACACGGAAAAAAAAAAACATACAAACAATAAAGCCCAACTTTAGTATTTATTTTAATTATATTAAAAAAATAACACAAAAAATTCTCAATTTTACTTTTGTCCCAGTTATACCGGCGTAATACAAAAAAAAAAATCATCTTTAGCTTTTGTCTCAATTCTACCAACCTGTACCCCAAAAAATCAATAACTTTAGTGTTTACCTCAACTATATCTAGTACTTTTTTATCTTATAAAAAATCCACAACTTTTACTTTTGTTATAATTCTATCATCTCTAGCTTTCCATTCATAATCATCATTAGTTCTACATAACATTTTTATGTCTTTAATGAATTACTTGTCAACTTTACCTCAGCACAATCGATATGAAAAAAACCCTATAACTTCACTTTTATTGCTTCCCGAACACATTATTGGGAGATACATAACCACCACAGGTGGCGCGTTTCGGATTTTTAGGCACCCGACAACCAAAAAGAACGACTAGTCTGGAGATCTAATTATTTGTTAATGATCTTAAATCTTGTAATCGCTTAAACATATTGTTTTTAAATTTTGAAGATTTATTGGTAAGTTCGAGGAGAAAATTCAAGACACGTATGATTAAATGACGATAATAATGAAGGAAAGGCTGATGATGATAGATTTGAGACAAAAGTAAAAGTTAGAGGTTATTTGAGATAATTTTTTTAATATAATTAAGACAAATGTTAGAATTCGATATTTTTAGGTATCAAGCCGGTAGAGTTGGGACAAAAATAAAAATTGAGGGGTTTTTGTGTGAAAAAAAGTTTGGATATAATTAAGACAAAGGCTAAAGCTGAAAAGGCTTTTTTGGTTATTAGGCCGTCATTGTCGCCAATATACCAAATATTTTTTTTTACACGAAAATTAGTATGGGATCAATTTGTATTGAGTATATCAATTTGAAATCTTTGTTATGCTAAAAGTTAGTTTAAAATAACTGTGTCACATATGTACCGATTTTAAAATCTTTGGTGCTATTATATCTGGAATGAATGGTCGGTTTGCTTCTTCATCGGAAGAAGCTTTTCTATTCGTATCTCACCTATTAATAGAAAGGGAATACGAAGTCAATCCCTTCGTCGCCCTTCCCAAATTAATTTTGATGAAGCTAAGTAATTTCGACAATAAGGATTCCTAGGACTGACCAGGATATACACATAGTGAGAGGCCCATATGCAGGGTACCTGCAGTAAAGAAAGTAATTCAATCGCTTCGGAACATATAAACACATCAAGATATTGCATCAACAGGAAAAACTTTTCCTGTAAAATTACTTGTTGAAGATGGCATCGACTTGACTAGTTAAACCGATACCCCGCCCTTCATAACGCAGGTGGCCAGTGAATGAATTCGATGAACTTAACTGCGAACAAATCTTTCCATCAAAATATGGAAGATGAAACGTCAAAAACTTTGCTCGCGCCATATTTCCTTTGGATAAGCAAAAAGGAAGACAAACAATCTGATTTTCCATTTGCACGCGATCAACAAATTTATTCTCCTGAAATCCAGTTCTGATTGTATGCTAATTGCTGCATCTCTTGAAATTCATATTGTGCAGCAGCACAAGCATCCAGTTCTAACTGGCACTATTTACTGCAAGTTACCTTGCAGGAAATTACATGACTTTGGACTTACAGATGAGGAGAATAGACAAATCCTGGCTGCTGATCGTAAGGACTTGGATGGCTGTAGGCAGGGCTCCCGACGTAACTCCTACCGAGTGCCTGCACACTTCCAATCAGAGATATTACAGGTCTCAACTGCCTTAGGACCACAAAACAAGCATCCATTAGATCAAGAAACATAAACTAGAAATTCCAACAACGACTAAAAAGGAAACTAACTTCCATCATTCCTTTGTCATACTAGATCAAGTGCCCCATAGCACTAAGAGTTAGAGCATGCAATGTTCACATCCAGGTAGTACTGTGGATCAAAACAGAAAGCATCATAAGGAAGAAGTGGCCTAGACCGACCGAGAGAAGCCAAATTTCTATTAGCCCTTCTACCATCTAACTGGGCTGGGATTTTCACAAGCTCTTCTGATAGATTCTACATCGCTGAATGCCACCTAACCTCCGTACAAATCCTATCCACAAATGAGAACAACACGGCTACAAACCCATCACCATCATATTTGATGGGTTTATCCTACTGAAAAACTAAAACGAGATCTATATAAACACCGGAACAAAATAGATCTTCATATCCATGAACTAAACATACGGATCCATAAACGAAACGTGCAAATTTCAATAATACAACGATCGAATCGACATATACGTACATATACGTATGAATCATACTAAATCACATGCCCTGAAATCCACTTGTATCACCGATCAACGAAGTAAATCACAAGTAACGAAAATTTTTCAATACCACAGATTAAGAGCCTCGAGAGTGCAGACAAGAAAGTGATCTGGCGATCTGTTGTTCTTCGTGAGAACCTGCAAGAGAGAAAGCTTTTGGGAGAGTATTCTCAATAGGATGAAAAGTTAACAACGTACGCTCAATTCTCAAAGAGATATACCATATTCTCTGTTTACTTTTGTAGAATAGTAAAGTATATCCCCGATTGCCAATCTATCATCGTAATATTGGCAAGGATTGATTTGCCCTTTAATTGGCACAATCAAATCCATTAATATTGAACAAAAAAAACTATACACACCCGTTGAGAAGGAATGATTAATACCATAACAGCTAAATGGTCATAGTTATAGAACGGAACATCTATACTTACAAATCCATATCCTTTAGATCAGCAAGTGTTCTTGTCAATCGTAACAAAAGCCACAAAAATGCTCCCAAACTGCACAAATTAGCGCATCAAAGTGTCGCTCTGAGTCTCTAAATGCCAATCCTCCCACAAACACCTTCGTATAAGCCATGTACCTAGAACCAGGGAATAGCGAACTAGGCGAATGAGTGGAGCGTTTGCTGCTGAAGAGTCGAGAAACTTACATTTTAGAAGGAAGAGCAGTCAAATTAACATCTTGATTGAATCAATAATTGGCTGTGCATGCACATAACAATCTTACCCAAATAGCTCTAGACAATCAAGCTTTGGTCATTGTGGGGCATTCAAGGATACCGCCTCTTCACAAGAGTTCCGCATGTTTGCCGAAATAGCTCTCAAACTAGTTTCGTCATTTCCAACTGTTAGGTAAAACGACTAAATTGCTAATCAAAATCTATAAACGAAGTGAAATTATATAGATCTACATACCCATAAGTGCGAAGTGCATATCATAGGAAAACATCAATCAAACCGTCATATACATACATTTACGCATCGATTGCACGAGATCATCAAGCCTTAGGATCAAACTTGTATTACTGATCTATGAACCATATCATGATTAATGGACGTACCTCGATGTTCACATATTAGATGCCCAAAAATTCAGTAGAGAAAAGCGATCGTTTATTCTTCTAAGAGTCTTTGAGAGTAGAGAGAATTCTGAAGAACATGAAAATTGAACGACGTACAAACCTTTTTTTTCAGAAGATATGCCATATGCTGTATTTCCTTCTGTAGAATAGGAAACAAATCCCTCAATTGCCAATCAATTAATGTGATTATGGCAAGGATTGATTTACCTTTTTTATTGGCGCAATCAAATCCAATATATCCCACTCGCCGATAAAAGGGCCAAACATCCCTATCTCACTTCTCATTACAAAGTTCATATGGGCAATACCAGCATACTTTGAGAGCTTGTTGTTATATATCTGTTACGAATATATAGCAACTTACGTTGCGCATTATTATTTAGAGTAGATCTAGTATATTGTACCTTAGATCAATCGGTCACATTTACATCATATCTCACTTGATCTCATTGAGTATTCAAATACAATTACATTATATTCACAATCATGATTAAAATCAAATAATTATAATTAATCGACCTATGAACACACAGAATGAATGTGACATCAAAATAAATTGATTTTCCTCTTCCCTTAAATATATTAATCTCAGTTTAGCTCGTGTTTCTAGAACCGTCTTATTAGATCGAATCAAACTTATGATCATTGGCAATACTCTAAGATAACAAACACTGAATAGAAATTTCAAGAATATGTCACAGTCATGAGGGCACTTAATTAAGGAACTCATATCCTCAAGAGTCTCGCATGACTATAGAGTTGAGATCAATACTCTTGCCAACTCATTTTTGTCGTATTATGCATACGCAATATGAAATGCGTATTACGGTATTCTCTCCTTTTCCAGAGAGCGTATGTCTCAACATGTAATATGATAGTTCACACATTTCATATGTCTAACTTGAGTTCACAAATCTATTGCTTTCAAAGAATCCATCAGAACTCACATATGGCATTAAAGACAGATAAAATGAAATACATAGTTACTTCACTTTCAAGAATAACTTATTATGACCTCATCTTAACACTCTTGTTAAGGTGACATCAAAATTTCAAGCTTGAGCTCTCAATTATCACATTGATAATAAGCTTGAAATCGTCTCATCTCTATTCATCACACAGCAGATAGAGGCGATAACCCGTGTGAGGAGGCTAATGTCCGACATACTTTCTTAATGTAATGCACTAAACATTAAAATGCATGAAAGTTAAGTAAACTTATAGGCATGAAAAATGATAACAAGTTTAGGGAAAAAGAAATACAAATATCCAGTACATCAATTTCTACGCAGTCCCAAGACTTTACATGACCGAGAAAAACATCTGTAGGAATCGACATGGTCATTGGATCTACTATCATACTATGCTTAGACATATACTGGATGTTCATAACCTTTCGTGCAACCATGTCTTTCACAAAATTATAATTGGTATCTATATATTTCGTCTTGCAATGAAATATAAAATTATTGTGTAATATGTTGCTGTTTGGCTATGGCAATTAACTAATAAAGTTCTAGCAGCATTTTCAACGACACTTAGATGATCCAAAAATCTCTTAAGCCAAACTCCCTCTTGCATTGTTGTTGACAAAGCCACAAACTCAGCTTCCATTGTCAACAATGCTACACATGTTTGTTTCTTACTACTTCAAGATATTGCGCCACTACACAGTAAAAATACAAACTCAGAGGTAGATTTTTTTTTCCATCTAAATCTCATCCCCAATCAGCGTCAATATAGCCTCAAGGTGCAGATTTTTTCCTTGGTAAGTCAACAAATAATCTACAGTACCTTCAGATACTTTAGGATCCTCTTAACGACAGTCCAATGTGCTTAACTTGGATTAGATTTATACCTACTCACCATTCTGACAGCATGACAAATGTCAGGCATTGTACACATCATAGCGTACATTAAGCTCCTAACAGCACTAGCATATGGAACACAATCTGCTGCTTAAGCTTTCACCTTTGGCGATAGAAGTGTCAATTGATTTATAATCCTGCATACGGAATTGTTCAAGGACTTTATTTACGTACGTCACTTGTGTGAGAGACAATAATTTTTTTGAATGATCTCATGAAATCTTAACTCCAAGAATATGCGCAGCTTCACCCATATTTCATTTCAAAATTGGATGATAACCACTTCTTAAAACTCCATATTATTTCCGACAATGAGAATATCGTCAACATATAATGATATGATCACAAATGTTTTTTGGATCTTTTGATATACACGCAATGATCTTCATCAATCATTGTAAAATCATAAATTATGATAACATTATAAAATCATATGTATCATTGGCTTGAGGACTGCTTAAGGCCATATCGATTTCAGAAGTCGGTGTACCTTTTGTTCTTTTCCTTCTGCAACAAGCCCAATGAGTTGTTGCATATATAATTCTTTTTCTAATTCTCTATTGAGAAAATCAGTCTTTGCATCCATTTGATGTAATTCAATATTCATACTTGCCAATATTGTCAAAATGAGGCGAATTGAGGTAAATTTTACTACAAGAGAAAAAGTTTCCTCAAAATCAATTCCTTCTTGTTAATTATACCCTTTTGCCACGAGTCGAGCTTTGTATTTTTCAACTGAGTCATCAGCCTTTCTCTTTATTTTGAGAACCCATTTGTTTCCAATGGATTCGCGTCATTTTGGAAGATCAATCAGTTCCCAAACTTGATTTGATCTCATTAACTCCATCTCTTCTTCCATTGCATGTATCCACTCTTCCTTTTCAAGGCAAGGTAGAGCCTCATTTACATTACTTGGCTCATTTTCAACTTATGAAGTGACCACGAAAGCTTCCCCTTCAATCTCAAAGCGTCGACGGGTAATGTTTTTGCGACTATTTTGTTGTGGATAAGATTGTACCTTAAGGTACTTCATTCTCTATTACGCTCCCACTCGGATCAGATAACGATAGCATTGCCATATCAAATGGTTGCAATTGAGACTGGTTCGAAATAAATTTCCCACTTCACACATTGCTCCCATTTGCATCATTATATAACGTCTCAAATAGGAAATTTTCTTCATTTATTTTGTCCTTTTTAGGAAGCTCATCTCTAAGAATATAACATATCGTGATTCAAATTTAGTTACACTACTACTTTATTGCTCACCTATGAACACATATCCTTCGAGTATTTTATGAAGATGATCTTCTTGCCTCTAGGACCCAATTCCCCATACTTGTGGGATGATTCGTGATTGTAGGCTGCACAGCCCCAAGGTTTTAAGAAACTCAAATCAGGTTTTCTACCCGCCCATAATTCTTATGGAGTGAAAGTAACTGATTCGGAACACACTCGGTTAAGTATATAAGTTGTTGTTAACAAAGCATCACCCCCAAAAAATGATTAGCAAATGAGCTTGCGCCATCATAGACCTAACCATTTCCAATAAGTTTATGTTTCTTCTCTATACGACACAATTTTGTTGAGAAATGTGTGGAATAGACAATTGTCTTTCTATTTCATTTTTTTTTTAACCAAGGTGTCCGGACTAACTTGTGCGCACCTCGACTATTCCTCGGGAGAGACTAGCACAGCAACCCACCACCATGGCTTCTCCTTTTAATCACAAGTGTTCATATAGAGAATTGAACCAGGGATCATGTGCCTAACCACACAAATCTCGCATAACCAAGGCATGTCTTTCTATTTCTTTTTCATCACATAAATCTCTAAATTGATCAAACATATATTCTCGACCTCGATCGGATCTTAGTGCTTTTATTTTCTTGTCCAATTGATTTTCCACTAAAATCATAAACTTCTTAAAACAACATAATGCTTCAGATTTGTGAAAAAAAAAATAGAAATTTCTGACTCGAGTATAATCATCTATAAAAGTGATGAAGTAAACAGTCTCATGCCTTGCTCTCATCATATTCATTGGATCGCAGACGTCATAGTGAATTAAGTACAATGGAAATTCAGCTCTAGTCCATTTTTCAAATGGTTTTCGTTAGGCAATGCTCACATATGGGCAAATCGACTTTTTCAATACTGCCTAATAAGCCCTCTTTGGCTAATCTATTCATTAGTTGTTGGCCAATATGACCGAGTCTAGCATGCTACATATTCACATCATTATCTTTAGAATCAAAAGATGTAAATAGAGAATAAATGATATTAATACTACTGCTATTAATATCCAAAATGATAAATCTATCCAGAGAATAACCAGAACCATATAGACTTGTTCCCAAAAACAAATCAACGCCTTTACTATGGAAATTCAAATTAAAACCATGCTTGACCAGCATCAATATTAAAACTAAATTCCGATGAATTTTTGGAGCACATAGTACGTCAAGCATGATTAAGGTGCGACCACCGCGCATATTCAATTTGCAGGTGCCAATGCCTTTCAACTCTGCTATGGAGTTGTTTCCCACATATATCCACTTTGCTCCAAGTGGAACTAGTCAAAATTCCACGAATGCTCCTCGGTCCTTCGTTATATAGTCTATGGCGCCTGAGTCTACAGTCCACAAAGGATGAGATTCAGTTAAAAAGACTGAACTAGAAACATAAGAAATACTCACATGTATACACAAGGTTTCTACTTTCTTCAGCTCAGTGCAATTGCAAGTGAAGTGCCCTTTGTTGCCACAATTAAAACATTTCACCCTTGAAATGTTTTTTTTGAAAGGAGGTTTTCCTTTCTTTGGTTGGTTGGTCATAGGTTTCTTCCTTGAAGATTTCACTCCTTTGCCCTTTCACTTTCAAAAATCACTCGGATGCTGCGCTTGGAGCCCACAGCTATATGTGAGCTAAAGCAATATAACAAATATCTGCTTCTGGTTTAACCGCTAGGAGGTGGTCCTCTTCTATCTTTAGATGTCGCATTGCATCCTTGCATTACATCCTCAAAGGTTTTAATATTATCATTGTGAGTTAAATGGATCTTCATGTTCTCCAGCTATTTGGAAAAGAGCGAATAACCACTTGCACCTGCTGCTCGTCAGTCAATATGTGTCCGGTATCAGACAATTCACTTATCATGCTTGAGCTTGACATCCACCTCATATGTTGTTTCATATTATGGCCATGAGGCATCTTATATGAGTCGAACCGTATAGTAAGTTGTCTAAACTGGCCTTCAATGCACCCCACATATCCTTGGCATTATCAAATCGCCTAAACTCTCTCACTATGTCATTTTCCATGCTGCTTAGCAACGTAATGTGAGCAAAAGAGTTTTTCCTTTTCCAAGCAGTGAAATCATCTCTATCTCTTCAATGCTGTGCAGTGGTGCCCTCTTCAGGTTCATCCATGACTTTGTTCAGCGTTTCTAGTACTTTATGTTCCTCTAGCACATATTGAATTTTCATTTCTCGCCGCTAAGTTCTTCTCCTTTATTCAGCTACAATGTTTTTTATTACTGAAGTCAATCTATAAGAACACAAAGTTCTTTAGACACTATTTGCACAAAACTTTTAATGTTTGACTTTTGTGCATAAATATTTATACTAACTAATTATATTAATGAATAGTCTCACAAAAGGCATTAAGATTCGAGAGTTCACCACGTTTCCAATCATCATTCAAAAAGCCAAATTTGAACTTACCGTTAACATAATTATTTATATAAATTGAATTCATTTAATAGTTACACAAACTAATTGAACTCTTATTTGAACACATGTGAATAAAAGAATAACCATGACTAAATAAATATTCATAATAGCTCCCATTTATTATTCGTTATTGAAATAAAAATAACCATTAAACAAGTTTAAGTAGACTCAATAAAAAAAACCATGTGAATTTAAACAATCCTCAAATCAAAAGACGATGGGGTCCCTCAACCAGGCAACATTAAAAGAAAGAATGCTTCAATTGACAATTTTCAGCTTATAGACCGGCAGAGTCTTATAGAAACGTTTAGGAAGTATTTGGTTTGCAATACCCCATAGGGCTACGGCCTTAGCAAGTTTCTTTGACTTGCGTCAACGCGTACTCTTGCGTCGGGTGGTGCTTACAGAAAGACTCGATGTCCTTGCTGCCTTAATCTTCATATCCTCCCTAATGAAGGCTTCGAGAAGCTTGTTATATTTTGGCCGACCTTCCCTCTCCCAGAGAGCATGATGAAGGTCCATTTGATGTTATGATAAACTATCGCTAAGAATTACAATTTTTTAAACTCTTTCAAGCAGCCACCAGCTTAGATAGCATGTTACAACTTCTCGTTGAAATTGATGACATGGTCAATCAATTCGGCCCCCTCATCCCATGTTATGGCCTCCATTTCACGCCACAAATCCTTAAGTTTTGCTTTCTGAACCCTTGTCCTTGCAATTTAGGGGGTACGCCGCTGTTGTACCATTATTTCTATAACGCATATGGAAACCAAAAAGGGAGTATTACTCATAATCCATGGTACAACTATCAAGCAGTGAGAATTACAAGACATTCGGAATTTAAGGGGGTTCTTTTCAAAAAGAATAGGGACAAAACACAGTCTTTAGAAGGCTCGAGGGCCAAAATGTAGTTTTTAAACGTACCTTACCAAAAAAAAATTATGAGTTTTAAAAGTTCGAGGATCAAATTATAATTTTGAGAAAGCTCAAGGACCAAATTGCAATTATCAGAAAGTTTGAGGACCAAATTATAATTATTAGAAAGTTCGAGGATCAATTTATAGTTTTTAGAAAATTTGAGGATCAAATTGTAATTATCAAAAAGTTTGAGGACTAAATTATAATTGCCAAAAATTCTGAGGACCAAATTGTAATTTTTAGAAAGTTCGAAGGCCAAATTGCAATTATCGAAAAGTCCAAGGACCAATTTGTATTTTTAGAAAGTAATTTTTTTATTTATTAAAATAAAATAAAAAAATAACCGGGTCACTTTGACGTTAGCGCCACACAGGCGGTGTGCGTCGCATGTGGCACGTGCCCTGCACGTGGCGCATCAAGCCCACACGCGACAGGCTTCATCGGCGTGTGTGTCGCCGTACGACGTCCTCTAGCAACGTTTGACCACTCAATATTCTCATCTCGACGAATCCGTTTGTTTGGTTTATTCAAAAACAAGTTTTATCGTACAAAACGAAAATGATATCCCCAGAACATAACGTACGAAAAATGGGTATACAATGTTAATCATGATTAACGAACGTAAACAAGATTAGGAAATAAGAACAGCATTGTTGTGATACCAATGTTGGGTAAAACGACTAAATTGCAAATCGAGATCTATAAATTATATAAATCTACATACCTATGGATCATAGCCAAACATCAATCACATCGTCGTATACGTACGTTTACACATCGATTGCACTAGATCATCAAGCCTTATGATCAAATTTGTATCACTGATCTATGAAGCATATTGCGATTAATGGACATACCTTGATGTTCACAGATAGATGCCCTGAAAACGCAATAGAGAAGCGATTTGTCGATCGTTTGTCCTTTGTGAAAGCCTTTGAGAGTAGAGAGAATTCTGAAGAACGTGAAACTTGAACAGCATACCTTTTTTTTTTTCAGAAGATATGCCATATGCTATCTTTTCTTATGTAGTACAGGAAACAAATCCCTTAATTGCCGATCAATTAATGTCATTATGGAAAGGATTGATTTTCCCTTTTCATTGGCACAATCAAATCCAATACCAACTTCAGCATAGTTTCTGTTGCACCGAGTTTCATAAACTTGACTAAGAGGTATATATTTGGATTATTTGACTTCTGCCCCTGAAGTAAAGACCCATGCCCTTCTCGCCCAACTGTCCTCCTTCCTCATCTTTTTCCCTTTGGGGCTTGAGATTATTCTTCTTCCTCTTCTTCTTATTCTTCTTCTTCCTAATCTTTTCGTGCCCTTACAATACCAAATAATAGTGCCAGCATGCTTACATTGTTATGTCAGTCTATTTACATTTATTTTCAGTATGCTTAATCTTTATGCTCCTACAAGAAGCTGATTGCTAACAATGTGGGGATCGTGGCTTTGATGTTGCTTTAATCTATTGTAAGTACCGTCGAAGTTATGTTGTTCACCGGTAAGTTCACCCTCACTTCCTCTCCAACTATATATTGTAATTCTTAACAACTGCGCATGCAAATGATCACATAGTTATCCGATACACTTGCGCATTTGTATGGAGGCATGCACGCGAATGCACATTTGTGCAGATTTTTATGTATATTGGATTTGATTGCGTCAATAAAGGGTAAATAAATCCTTGCCAAAATTACATTAATGGATTGGCAATTAAGGGATGTTATTTCCTATTTTGCAAAAGGAAAGATAGCATGCGGTTTATCTTCCGGAATTGAGCATATGTCGTTCATAATTCACGCTTCAGAATTCTCCCCAAAAACTCTCTCAAAATGCTCTCAGGAATAACAAACCATCAACGGATCATTTTTTCGCTCCTATGTTTCCAGGGCATCTAATATGTGAAGATCATGGTATGTCCATTATTTGTGAAATACTTTATAGATCAGTTATACAAGTTTGATTCTAGGATTTGATGATCTAGTGCAATCAATGAGTAAACGTACGTATACGATGGTTTGATCAAGGTTTGGCTATAATCCGCACTTCGTGTTTATGGGTATGTGGATCTAAATAATTCCGCTTCGTTTATAGATCTTGATTAGCTTTTAGTCTTTTTAGCCAACATTGGTATCAGAGCAATGTTGTTCTTGTTTTCTAATCTTATTTGCGTTCGTTAATCATGATTAACATTGTATACTCGTTTTTTCGTACGTACGTTCTGTTCTCGAGATGTCGTTTTCATTCTGTACTAAAAAAAATATTTTTGAATATACCAAACGAACAGGTTCATTGAGATGAGAATATTTAGTGGTTGAAGGTCACCGAGGACGCCGAAAGGCAACACAAGCGCCGCACGCGCCTGTCAAGCCTGCTATGTGTGGGCTTCACGCACCAGTGTAGCGCATGCTTTACGTGCAGCATATGCCGCCTGTGTGTTGTTGACGTCAAAGTGACGTTAGCGGGTCGGGTTATGACCCGACTCGTGACCCAATCTCTTTTTTAATTTTCTTTTAATAAATTAATTAATTAATTTCTGAAAATTGCAATTTGATCCTCAAACTTTCTAAAAATTACAATTTTATTTTCAAACTTTCTGAAAATTGCAATTTGATCCTCAAACTTTCAGAAAATGACAATTTCGTCGAACTTTCTAAAAATTACAATTTGGTCGTCAAACTTTTGTAGGACTACAATTTTGTCCTCGAACTTTCTAATTTTTTTTTTGGGTAAGGAAACTTTCTATAAAAAAAATTGATCCTCAAACTTTGTAAAAATTACATTTTGGTCCCAAAACTTTTAGAAAAAAATTACAATTTGATCCTCGAACCTTCTAAAAGATTGTGTTTTGTCCCTATTCTTTTAGAAAATAACCTCGTTATATTCCAAATGTCTTGTGATTCTCGTTACTTGATAGTTGTATCATGGATTATGAGTAATCCTCCTTTTTGTTTCCATATTCGGTACAGAAACACAAAGACAAGGGCTCAGAAAGCAAAAACTTAAGTGTTTGCAATGTGAAATGGAGGCCATAACATGGAATGGGAGGGCCCAATTGATTGACCATGTCATCTTTCATCGAGAAATTACAAGATGTTATATGGGATGGTGGCTGCTTGAAAGAGTTTGACAAGATTGTCGCTTTTAGCGATAGTCTACCAAAAAGTCAAATGGACTTTCTTCATGCTCTCTGGGAGAGGAAATATCACCCAAAATATGATAAGCTTCTCAAAGCCTTCATAAGGGAGGATATGAAGGTTAAGGCGGTGAGTACATCGACTCTTTCTGTTAGCACCACCCGGCGCAAGAGTGCACCTTGGTGCAAGTCAAAAGAACTTGTTAAGGCCGTAGCCCTATGGGGTATTGCAAACCAAGAGCTTCCTGAACGTTTCTATAAGTCTCTACCGGTCTATAAGATGAAGATTGTCCATTGAAGCATTTTTTTTTCCTTTTAAATGCTACCTGGTTGTGGGACCCTTTGTCTTTTGATTTGAGAATTATTTAATTTCACATGGTTCTTTATTGAGTTTTACTTGAACTTGTTTAATGGCTATTTTTATTTCAGTAATAAATAATAAATGACAGCTATTATGAATTTTTTTTTGTCATGGTTACTCTTTTATTCATATGTGTTCAAGTAAGAGTTTGATTAGTTTGTGTAACTATTAAATGAGCTGGATTTATATAAATAATTATATTAGCAGTAATTTCAAATTGGACTCCTTGGATGATGATTGAGAACGTAGTGAACTTTCGAATCTTAAGGTTTTTTGTGAGACTATTCATTAATATAACTAGTTAGTATAAATCTTTATGCGTAAAAGTCAGACATTAAAAATTTCATGCAAATAGTGTCTAAAGAATTTTGTGCTCTTATCGAATGATTTCAGCAACAAAAAGCATCGTAACTAAGCTAAACAAGGGAGAAAAACTTAACAACGAGAATTACGAGATATGGAGCATGAAAATTCAATATGTGTTGGAGGAACATGAAGCACTAGAAACCCTAAGCAAAGTCATGATTGAACCTAAAGAAGGTACCACTGCACAACGTCGGAGAGATAAATATGTTTTCACTACTTGGAAAAAGAAAAACTCTCTTGCTCACATTACGTTACTGAGTAGCATGGAAAATGACATAATGAGAGAGTTTAGGTGATTTGATAATGCCAAGGATATGTGAGATGCATTGAAGATCGGGTTTAGACAAACTTCGGTGACCAAACTTAGACAGCTCAATAAATGGTTCGACTCATATACGATGCCTCACGACTAGAATATGAAACAACATATGAGGTGGATGTCGAACATGATAAGTGAATTGTCTAATGTTGGGCACATATTGACTGATGAGCAGCAGGTGCAATCATTTATACGCTCTTTGCCACATAGCTGGGAGAACATGAAGATCCACTTTACGTACAACGATAATATTAAAACCTTTGAGGATGCAATGTAACATCTTGAGCTGGAAGAGGATAGCCTCCTTACAGCTAAATTAGAAGCAAATATTTATTATACTGCTTCTTGCTCACATGGAGCTGTGAGTTCCGAACGCAAGCATCCTGGTGGTTTTAAGAAGCGAAAGTGCAAAGGAGCGGAATGTTCAAGGAAGAGACCTAATACCAATTAACCAAAGAAAGGAATGAGTCCTTTCAAGAAGAATATCTCAAGGGTGAAGTGTTTTAATTGTGGCAACAAATGGCACGTCGCTTGCAATTGCGTTGAGTCGAAGAAGGTAGAAACCTTGTGTACAGTTGTGAATGTTTCTTATGTTTCTAGTTTGGCCTTTTTAAATGAATCTTGTCTTTTGTGGATTGTAAACTTAGGCGCCACAAACCATGTAACAAAGTATCGAGGAGCCTTCGTGAAATTTCGACGAATTACACTTGGAGCAAAGTGGATATATTTGGGAAACAACTCCATAGCGAAGGTGAAAGGCATTTGCACCTGCCAATTGAGTATGCGTGGTAGTCGCACCTTATTCGTGCACGACGAACTATATGCTCTGGAAATTCGTCGGGATTTAGTTTCAGTTTTGGAATTGGTCAAGCATTGTTTTAATTTGAATTTCCATAATAATGGTGTTGATTTGTTTTTGAAAATCTATATGGTTCTAGTTATTTTCTAGATGGATTTATCACTTTGGATGTTAATGACAATGGTGTTAATATCAGTTATTCCCTATTTACATCTTTTGTTTCTAAAGATAATGATGTGAATATGTAACATGCTAGACTCGATCATATTGGTCAACAACGAATAAATAGATTGGCCAAAGAGGATTTATTGGGCAATATTGAAAAAGTCAATTTGTCTATCTATAAGCATTGCCTAGCAGGAAAAACAACACGAAAATCATTTGGAAAAGGGATAGAGCTGAATTTCCATTGCAATTAATTCACTCTGACGTCTGTGGTCCAATGAATGTGAGAGCAAGGCATAGGGCTATTTACTTCATCACTTTTATAGATGATTACACTTAATTCAGTTATCCCTATTTGATTTTTCATAAATCTGAAGCATTATATTGCTTTAAGAAGTTTGTGATCTTAGTGGAAAATCAGTTGGATAAGAAAATAAAGGCACTAAGATCTTATCGAGGTCGAGAATATCTGTCTGATCAATTCAAAGATTTGTGTGATGAAAAAGGAATAGAAAGACAGTTGTTTATTCCATGCATTACTCAACAAAACGGTGTTGCAGAGAGAATAAACAGAACCCTATTGAAAATGGTTAGGTCTATAATGGCACAAGCTCATTTGTCAATCACTTTTGGAGTGGCTTTGTTAACAGTAGCCTATATACTTAACCGAGTACCTTTTAAATCAGTTACTTCTACACCAGACGAATTATGGATGGGTAGAAAACTTGATTTGAGTTTCCTGAAACCTTGGGGCTATGAGCCTATACTCACGAATTGCCCCACAAATACGAAAAATTGGGTCCTAGAGGCAAGAAGAGCATCTTCATAAGATGCTCGAAAAACTCAAAATGATATGTGTTCATAGGTGATCACAAAAATGACAGTGTAATTGCGTTTGAATCACGATATGTTATATTCTTAAAAAAGGAATTTCATAAAAAGGGCATAATAGGTGAAGAAAATTCCCTATTTGAGACATTAGATAATGATGCAAGTGGGAGCAATGTGAGAAGTGGGGAATTTGTTTCGAACTAGTCTCGATTGCACCACTTGATGAGGCAATGTCATTGTTATCCGATCCAAGTAAGAGCTTAATGGAGAATGAAGTACCAAGGGTACAATATTCTCCACGACGAACAAATCGCAAAAGCATTCCCTATCGAGGCTTTGAGATTGGAGGGAAAGCTTTCGTGGTTACTTCAAAAGTTGAAAATGAGCCAAGGAATGCTCTAACTCGCCCTAAGAAAGAAGAGTGCATACATGCAATGGAAGAAGAGATGGAGTCAACGAGATCAAATCAAGTTTGGGAACTAATTGATCTTCCAAAAGGACGCAAAGCCATTAGGAACAAATGGGTTCTCAAAATAAAGATAAAAGCCGATGGCTCCATTGAAAAATGTAAGGCTTTCCTCGTGGCAAAAGGGTATAATCAACAGAAAGGAATTGATTATTAGGAAACTATTTCTCTTGTAATAAGGTTTACCTCATTTCGCCTTATTCTGGCAATAGTGGCAAGTATGGGTCTTGATCTTTCATGCTCAATAAAGACACCCATACTTTTCTTGAGTGATCGCCGATAAAGGTGACGAAGTAGTATGCATCGCTGAGAGATTTTTTTTGTCATGGAACAAACATCTGTGTGGACCAGATCAACAACATACTTTCTCCTTCTAGGTCGATCTAGTTTCTTAAATGACATTCGGCATTGTTTGCCGGCTAAGTAGTGAGTGCAGGGCTCCAACAATTGGCCTTTTACGTTGGAAAGTAGCTCTTTCTTGGTGAAGACCTATAATGCCTTCTCGTTCATGTGACCAAGCCTTTTGTGCCATAGTTCCAAGCTTGAGTCACCGTGGGTAACCTTAGCTCTTCATTGCATATTCTTCCTTGCATGACATATAAGGAGCCTTCTTTCTTTCATCGGGCGATGACCACACTCCCTTTGGCAAGTTTCCATTTGCCCCCACTAAAGCGATTCACCAACCTGGCATCGTCTAGCTTCCCTGAGATAAGGTTGAGACGCATATCTAGAACATGTCTCATCTCTTTCAATACTAACTTATATCCCACGTCTATCATCAAAGCGACTTCATAAATTCCTACAATTTTGCTAGTAACGCGGTTTCCCACCTTGACTATACCAAAGTCACCACCTGAGTAGGATGAAAAGAAGCTTTCATGTGGGGTGACATCAAAGGACGCACCTAAGTCAATGATCTAAGAGCTATCATCGTACGCAATGTTGAGATAGTTGGCTTCTCCAATTAGGAAGACATCATCATCTTCAATTCCTACGATGGCCGTAGTGTTCTTATCCTCCTTATTCTTTGGGTCAACTTGGTCTGCCTTAACATTACCGGACTTTTGATATCTCTTAAGAATCTGGCACTTTGATTTCTTGTGGCCCTGCTTCTCGCAATAATAACAAGTTACTTTGGAGATAGATTTAGATAGCCACGAGACTTGTCATGACCGCGGCTTTTACTTCTTCCACGAATCTCACTTCTCTCATGGTTGTCGACGACATTGGCCTCATATTGGTTGGACGTGCCTCATTCTTTTCTACTAGCTTATTCATCCAATAGGCTATCAGCTACGCCATCCATGGCGAGCTTCCCTTTCGGGGCTAAGTTACTTAGAGTAACGACCAACGTATCCCAATTTTCTGGTAGGGAACTGAGGAGTAGAAGGGCTCACAACTCATGATCAATCTTAATCTCAATCTTCCTCAATTGATAGCACCTTAAAAGTGTTTAAGTGCTCGATCATACTTTGACCATCCTTGTACTCCAGCTTCACCAATCTTTGCACTAGGTGAGCTGCTTTATTACAATGCGTCTTCTTTTGAATCATGGACTCTACCTTCGTCCATAATTCATAAGCATTGTTGTATGTTGACACATACTCAAACAAACTTTTACCTATGTATTTACGAATCATGGCTACCGCTTTGCGATTCAAGCGTTCACACCCTTTATCGCTCTTTTCCTTCGGTTTCTCCTTCGGTGGTCCTCCATCATGGCCTTCCAATAGGAATAGTTCTCTGTGGTGAGTTTGAACATATAACCATCATGGGTGACGGTAGCCTCCATCTTGAATCACACAATACCTTAAACCAAGCTTTGATACCACTGTTGGGAAAAAGGCGGATATGCGAAAGCGAACCCTTTTCCATCTTTGTGTGATTGAGATAGGCAAGAGAAAATTTAAAAAAAAAAATGTAGGGACTGAAACACACGAATTTTACGTGGAAAACCCCTAAAAAATAAAGGGAAAAATCACGAAATCTTCCACTATAGTAGTAGGATTATAATAGTATTTTCTCATCGTGTTTGGTTGATCACGCTCACCTTTGTGGTGGAATTCATTCTAGTTCGAGAATCTCTCAAACTATTCACTGAGTAGTGGTTTTCTTGCTCTCTCTTGGAGGATCTCTCTTGCTTGTAGATTGTGGATTGTTGGATTGTCCGATGCAACAACCCATCTCTTCCTCTCCTATTTATAGATGACCAAGTGACCCCTCTTCCATGCTCTAGAATTTTCACCAATTAGTTAGAAGTATTTACGAAGATGACAAGCATCTTTTCAATGTATGGAGCCTTGCAAATATTCATTTTCCCATGCCTGGAGGTTGCATTGGAATTACGTAGTCAACAAAGCTTTAATGCTTTGATTCACCCAACTAATTTAAGGAGAATCCCAAAGGATTGTAATCCTTTTTTTTTTTTGCGATTGTATTATTTGTAATCCGTTTCTTCAATTTACTAGATTTGATGCCCATCAGACTCATAAACTACAACTCCATAATTAGATTTTGAGAGTGTAATTAGCTTGTAAACCACCATGATTAAATCAACTAGCTGGAGCAAGATTGCAGAAGAACTACTACCCACGTAAAAATCTGCGTGCATGTGGTACACGTGTATCGGCTTGGAGAGGAAGCGTGGGCAAACTTACCGTGAACAACATTACTTTGACCGCCCTCACAAAATCAAAGCGACTGTCCCACGTTGCAAGCACACAGTTGCCTGCAATTCGACCAAACAAAAGCAGTCGGCTGCAGGAATACAAGCAAGCATCAAATATACCGAAAACAATGTAAACAAACTGGCATTTTCATCTAGTATTTGTAAGGTACACACATGAAAAATCGAAAAACCGAGCTGAATAGAAGTGCGAGGAGTCCACAGTTAATAATAAAGCTCCAAAACTACCACAATTGAGCAACTGATTCAAAATAAAATTGCTACTTACTTAAAAACTACATAGACATAAATTATTTTTAACTAATTCGGCCAAAAGAACACGTATTTTTGTGCCCAAATTTTCAATTCCAAGCCAGCACCTTTTGATTTTGCTTCACTCCTGGCCTACGTTCATCAACAACAACAACAACAAAAAAGAAGTTAATTTTACACAGTCCTCCGCAATCCAGCCCGTCGGAATGGAGTGCTGAAGCGCTTGAAGGTGACCGAGCATTGAGCCAAAATCAGAATGCGGCATGCCGCACCGACAAGCTCGAAAGCTTCCCGCAAAAACAACAAAAAATTACGCAGTGAAATTCGGACGTTATTTGAGTTCTTTGGATACAAAGTGCACCGTCTGTAACACTGATCATATTAATTCTAACAGAAGGGAAACAAAATCATGGCTCTTGGTGAAAACCAGCGAGAAAAACGCTGAACCTTCACGAGAAATTAGCGGCAAAAAGTCGAGGACAGAAAAATTTAAAAAAAAATACAAATAAAGATAAAGGAAGCCAACAGATTGGAAGGTTGGCCAGCCAAGGAGAAAGAAGCAAGAAGAGAGATCGCCGGAGGGAGAGCACGGAACGACAAACCCCCCTTCCGGTTCTCTTTTTTCACGAATAGTAGAAAGTGTAGAGAGAGAGAGAATTTGGTCTATTGATTTGAAATGGGGAGAATATCAGATAAAAATAACTTCTTTATAGCAAAATAAAAACTCCGCCTAGTAGTCTACATAGCCTGCCCCAAGCTAGGTAAAGGAGGAGGGTTACGTCAGGCGTAGCAAGCCGGTTATAAAAAAAAAAGAGGTACCTTTATGAGATGAACCTTTTTGATATGTCGTTGGAGCATACACTTCTTAGCGATGCATTGCATCGGCGCCCAGGTGTAGCGAAAAATGAGTAAGGGTCTTTGCACCAAGATAGGTGGGTGCAAGGGCTAAGGAAGCTTTGGGCCATCATTCCCATAGTGATACACCACATCGGTGCCCAGATGTGGTGATAAATGAGTAAGGGTCCTCACACTTTCGTGGGCGAGTGTGGGGGGCAAGAAAAGCCCAGCGGGTAGGGATTAGATTGGGGAGTTGGAATGTGATAACCTTAACGGGTAAATTAAGGGAATTGACAAATACTTTTGCTAAAAGAAAAGTGAATATTGTTTGCCTACAAAAGACTAAATAGAAAGGAGAGAAGGCTAAAGAATTCGATGGCACCGAATTCAAGCTATGGTATACAGGCACAACAAAGAGCATAAATGGAGTTGGGATTCTGATCGATAAAAATTTCAAGGATAGAGTTGTTGATGTTAAAAGAATAGGAGATAGTATTATTTTAGTTAAACTAGTAGTGGGGGATTTGATTCTGAATATCCTTAGTATGTATGCCCCTCAAGTTGGACTGCAAGCGTCCGAGAATGGCAGATTTTGGGAATAGCTGGAAGAGATTTTAAGGCGGATATCACACGAGGAGAATATATTCATAGGAGGAGATCTAAATGGACATGTCGGTCAGAGTAGTGGAGTTTTTGACAGAGTTCATGGAGGTTTTGGATATGGAACTAGAAATGAGGCTGGCGAAGATATCTTGAGTGTGGCATTAGCTTATGATTTGATGTTGGCAAACACCTTTTTTAGGAAAAGAGAATCAGATTTGATCATTTTTCGCAGCGGTCAAAATTGTAGCCAGATTGATTTCTTTCTTGCTAGAAGAGAGTATAGAGCTTCGTATGTAGATTATAAGGTATACCCTAGTGAATGTGTAGTTACACAACATAAATTGGTGGTCTTAGAAATTCGGTATAACAAAATACAGAAAATGAAAAGAAGTGCGCAGCACCCTAGAGTAAGATGATGAAAGTTACATGAGGAGAAACAAACAGAATTCAAGGAAAGAATGCTACAGGAAGTACTGTGGCGACTGGAGAGCGAAGTAAACATGATGTGGAAGGAGATGTCTAACTGCATCCAAACAGTGGCAAAAGGGGTGTTAGGGGAAAGTAGAGGGAATGAACATCAAACAAAGTAAACCTGGCGGTGGAATGAAGAGGTGCAGGAGGCAATTAAGCAGAAGAAGTAGTGTTTCAGATGCCTACATAAATGTCCTAACAAAGAGAATTTGCAAAAGTTTAGATTGGCGAAAAAAAGTACCAAGAAAACTGTACAAGAGGCCAGAGGCAAGGTTTTCACCAATATGTACAACAAACTTGGGAGCAAAAAAAGAGAAAAAGGCTTCTATAGACTTACAAAGTCAAGAAACAAGAAAAGTAAAGACTTGACGCAGGTTAGATGTATCAAGGATAAAAATCAAACACTCTTGATAAGAGATGAAGACGTCAAGGGCAGGTGGATGAGTTATTTTAACAAACTTTTTAATGGGAAGAGCGATAGAAGTGAGGTGGATCTGGAAGATACTTCAGATGATTCAAATATAAGGTTTGTGCGTAGAGTTAAAGCACGGGAAGTTAGGGAGACATTAAAAAAGATGAAGACTAGTAAAACCTTGGGACCCGATGGTATTCCTATTGAAGTGTGGAGATATTTAGGGGATGTAGCAATAAGTTGGTTGACTAGTCTTTTTAACAAGATCCTCCATGCTAATAAAATGTCTGATTAATGAAAGAAAAGTATACTTGTGCCTATATACAAAAACAAGGGAGATATCCAGAATTGTTCTAACTATAGAGGCATCAAGCTTGTGAGCCATACAATGAAATTGTGGGAGAGAGTTATTGAGCATCGTTTGAGAATAGAGACCAAAATTTATGTCTATCAATTTGGATTTATGATAGGAAGATCTACCATGGAGGCTATTTTCTTAATACGACAATTGATGGAGAGATATCGAGAAAGAAAAAAGAACCTCCATATGATGTTTATTGATCTCGAGAAGGCGTATGATAGGATTCTAAGAAAAGTTTTGTGGTGGATTCTTGAGAAGAAAAAAGTACCTTCAAAGTATGTCGAGGCAATTAAGGACATGTATGATGGTGCTACTACATGTGTGAAGGCTTGTAATGGCACATCAAGTTATTTTTCAATCACAGCGGCCTTACACTAGGGTTCTGCTTTGAGCCCTTATTTTTTTGCCATTGTTATGGATGAGCTAACAAAAGATATTCAAAATGAGGTGCCGTGGTGTATACTATTTGCAGATGATATCGTGCTTATTGATAAAACCAGGGCTGGGGTTAACGCTAAGTTAGAAGTATGGAGAGACACGTTAGAGTCTAAAGTATTTACGCTAAATTGAAGTAAGACGGAATACTTGAAGTGTGAGCTTGACACGGCAGGAAGAGATGATCAAAAAGCGGTAAACATACTCGAACAGGAGGTACCCAAAGAAGATACATTTAGATATATGGGATCAATATTGCAAAAGGAGGGATAGATTGATGAGGATGTAAGCCATAGAATCAGAGCAGGTTGGATGAAATGGCGCAGTGCATCGGGATTTTTATGTAATCGCAAAATTTCTTTTAGGTTAAAAGTAAAATTTTATAAAATAGCAGTCGTACCTGCCATGTTGTACGGAGTTGAATTTTTGCCAGCACAAAGAAAACATGAGCATAAAATGGGAGTAGCGGAAATGAGGATGTTAAGGTGGATGTATGGTCATATAAGGATGGATAAGATAAGGAATAAAGAGATTCGACGAAAATTTGGAGTAAAACCGGTGGCGGAAAAGATAAGAAAGCATAGATTGAGATAGTTTGAGCATATCCTCCGAAGGCCCTTAGACGCACCAGTACGAACGGATGTTTGCTATCGAGAGCATAACACGAAGAAAGCATGACACCGGCCGAAACTTACTTGGGGAAAGCAGTAAAATAAGATTTAATGGAGTGGAAAATAGATTAGCATACAATTTGTCTTAGGACGGAATGGAGAAAGGCTATTAGTGTTATGGAGGGATGCTGTATAGATAGATAGATATATATATATATATATATATATATACTTATTTATTTTTACACATTTATCTATTTTTCCTCCCTTGATTCTGCTTTTATTTTTATGATTCTTTGGTTCATCGACGGCCGACCCCAACTAGTTTGAGATAAAAGTATTGTTGATGTTAATGTTGATGTTGTATAGCAAAATAAAGATATGAAGTGGAATAATTCTTTCAAAATAAGCTTGGTGAATCTTATTTTAAATATTCGACCAAAAAAATCTTATTTTATATAAGGATCGAAAGATTAATATCGAATAAGGCTTTATTCGACCAAATCTTCGCTGGCCAACTTAATAGGGCAGATAAAATAGGCACCTTTAGCTAACGTATCTGGTTTGAATTGCCAAAACCCTTTAATAAAATAAAATAAAATAAATTGAATTCGGATTGAAGCTGGGGCTCTAAGCAATATTTCTCCTAATTTCCAAGGAGGTAGCTTCTCGATCACCGGACGCCATGTCTCCCGAATCCGAATTCCGTACTTGCTTTTTGCTATCAATTCGTCGCCTTGTTTATCCAACCGGGCTAGTTTCATTCGTACCCGAGACGTTATGGACATAGGCAAACTGACCATAGTTTGTTAGTTTAGCTGAAGATGAATTGTTTAGTAGATTGCACAACAAAATAATTCGGGCAAAGAATACTGTCACTAATTATGTAGTGAATACTTGCGAGAATCAAGATAATTACTAAAAAAAAGTCTTAACTGTAATTATGCTAATTCAATCATAAATATTTTTGTGCCAATTGAGTTATAAATATTTTACAATTATGCAAGTTCAGTCTATTTGATTTTTTCGGCACTGATGTGGATAATTTTTAATTATATTTTAAATTTTTAATAAGTTTTTTTTCCTTTTTTTATAGGGCTGATAGGACAGCTGGGTGAGTGACAGTCACCATTGACGGCCGTGAACCTTGCTGCGGCTGGTAAGGACTCACGGCCCTTGTTCGGTGGCCTACAACTTCTTGCCAGCCCTAACCCAAGAAGAAAGGAGGATGGGTCAATATGGGTTAGTAAATGGGCGGGTGCAAGTTTTCACGCCACAATGTTTCTCCAAAGCATAAGAAAGGTATTATCGACTTCTCGCTTTTCCAATTCTTTTTCGAAATTAATAATTTGTCAAAAAGTTTAAGATTGAATTGGTAGAATTAAAAAATTTGGGACTGAATTAGCCACCGTACATTAGAGTTGGAATTTTTCCCTTACTTTTATGTCAAGGACACATATGATTACTAGCTAGCTGCACTCGTGAAGTCGCTCATTTTAGTTTTTTTTTTGTCAAATGCTTATTTTAGTTGGAAATATCTATTTGCTTGCTATCATTCTACAAAAGAAGTCACTTGCTATATGAATAAAATGTTAAATTCACCCCGCGCCATGAGTCGACAGGGATAATACGAAAAAACGTTTCTAGTGCTTTACAGGTGTTTCAATCTTTAGGTTTTTTTTTTTTTTAAGTCTTCTATATTATTACCAACATATTCTATTTTGTTATTTTGTTCATTTAAAATTAGATAAAAGTATTATCCAAGTGACATATTCATATAAGAGCTTAAATTGGATTAGATGGATGGGTACAATTTTTTTTTTTCAGATTTGGTTAAAAAAATGGATGTGAACGGTAATATGAGTTAGGTTTAATATAAGTCATTTAAATTATGTTGCATAAAAATATGTCAATATGGGTTAAATTAGTCAATACATATCAAATCATTTTCAACTGGACAAAATCTATCTCGATCCATCCATTTGACGAGCCTAATTTGAAAGCTAACTCCAATAAAAGGTATCTATATACCCTACGCTTCAAAGGTTGTGGCTTTCGACCAAAAAAAAAAAAAGGTTGTGGCACATACATTCACATACACACATTTTCATTTAATTCATGCCTTTAATGGTTGATACAAGCAAATCTCTGCCTACACAAAAAAAAAAAATGTAACTTGATAATGCCAGGCAATAGGCCATCAAGGATGTAAATAAAAAACCTGCCATAATATCGTAAACCATAAATTCTTGAAATCCATTTATTCCCCATAAAGAAAATGCTAGGATTCCTCTTCTCGATCCTCCAAATTAAGTGCAATTGCCTATAAAAACTCCAGCAAATTTAGGCTTATTGCATAACAAAGAGCTCACTAATCACCACAAGTTTGGCTTTAGTAGAGACGAAAGAAAGCAGATGGCAAAATGGTCGACCTCATTTGCTTTGCCTTTTCTCTTTCTACTAATTTCAGGTGCTCCTCATGTCATATTTCCATTTTTTTGCATGAATTATATTTGAATGACTTTAGAGCTGCATTTCGATACATCCTATACTAAAAAGCTAGTTTTATTCCATCCCCCGTCATAGATTTCCAGTACACATTAGGGCGCGATTTTTCACGGAAAACTCAAGATTTAAAAAAAAAATTCGAAGCATGATTGGTTGTATTGCATAAAGAACAAATAAATGGAAAATATTCTCATTATTCATGAATTATTTAAGCAGCTTCTATTGGCTAATTTTTCTGAGCGATATGATCAATCATTATTTGGAAAATCTTTTTTAAATATTGAATTTTCAGTGAAACAATTGCACCATAAGATATTATATTCACCACTGTGGGAGTTCCAAATGCTTCCCTCCATAATGGGAAATCAACCATGCTCACGCCGTGTGTCATGACGGTCGTTGGCAGGGGCATCGATCGTGCCAAGGGTGGAGGCTTGTTCAATCGCGGTGATTGGCAGCGGTTGTCCCGATCATGAGAAATGCCGAGAGACATGCGTCTCGTGTTGGAGAGGGGTCGGTAAGATTGTGTCCTATTGCCGACCAGCCGGCGGAGGGATACCCTACGACCAATGCATCTGCGACTTCAAGGACGGTGCACCTTGCCCTCCAAAGGGTCTACCCAAATGTCCACCTTCGGATTTTTATCTAGCTACCCAATTGAATTGATGCGTGTAAAGTAGTCTCGTAGTTAATCTCCTAAGACGAATGATTGGGCTGGACGTCAAAGATATGTGGTCAAAGTTGGATGAATAAAATAAAGCATCTTTGCTCATTTTCATCCCCAGAGACCATAATGACTAGAGAATGACCGATTGAGATAGAAGCACAAAATCAATCTCGGCACATGAATCGGTCATAATTGCTTCTAATTTAAGGACTAATATGAAATTTATAAAGCGAAGATTGTTTCAACCTGAAGCCTTTACCTGGAGATTAGAGGACAAATACCGTTGTCAAGTTGATCTTTCATAGTTATAGATAAATAATAAATTCATATTACGCGTCATTAACTCCAAGCACATATAATTTCTCTTCCGTCGTCTCCGCAATAATGAATTCATTATCTTACCCAAAAAATAATAAATTCATTATTGCGGAGACGACGGAAGAAAAATTATATGTGCTTGGAGTTAATGACGCGTAATATGACAATCAATGTCAATGTGCTTGGTACGCTCATGAAATACCGGATTTGTAGCAATGTGAATAGCACTATTGTTATCACAATGAAGAGGAATGGGACCAAAGAAAGCAACACCAAGATCAGCAAGAAGACGACGAAGCCAAATAATCTTAATTGTAATGTCAGTCATAGCACAATACTCAGACTTAGTGGAAGACTAAGACACGACAGGCTGCTTCTTGGCACGCCAAGAAATTATAGAATCGCCTAGAAAGATACAAAATAATGTAATGGACTTGCGGTCAGTAACTTCCAAAGCCCAATCAGCATTAAAGTAAGCACGAAGAGCAAGTGAGGAAGTCGATGAAATAAAAACTGAGTGTGCCAAAGTACCACGAAGATAGCACAGAATCCGAAGTACAGCAGCATAATGAACTATACGAGGAGCTGCGACAAACTGATTGACAAGATGAATAGTATATGTGATATCAGGACAAGTGGTTGTAAGATATACAAGACTGCCAACAAGAGCCCGGTAGCGAGTGACATCAGACAGAGGCTCACCATCATTCGAACAAAGCTGTAAATGAAGTTCAACAGAGGTAGCTACAGTACGAGTATCAAATAACTCAACATGAGCTAAAATGTCAGCAATATACTTCTGCTGGGAGAAAAGAATACCACGTCAACTACGAGCAACCTCAATACCAAGAAAATAACGTAAGAAACCCAGATCTGTCATAGCAAACTGATGATGAATATGTTGTTTAGTATAAGTAATATAAGCAAAGTCATCCCCAATAATAATTATATCATCTACATAGAGTAGCAGAATAGTACAACAGCTAAAGAGGTATGAGTAAACACAGCATGATCATTTTCACTCTGAACAAAGCCAGTTGATCGAACGACATCTGCAAAACATTCAAGCCAAGCTCGAGGAGCCTGTTTAAGACCATAAATAGCCCTACGAAGATGACATACCTAACCGGGCAAATGAGGCAGACCTGTAGGTGGCTGCATATAGAGTTCCTACTCAAGAATCCCATGAAGAAAAGCATTCTTCATATCCAGCTGAAAAAGTGGCCAATTATGAATAGAGGCCACTGCAAGAAGAGTGCGATCAGAAGCCATTTTGGCAACAGGAGCAAAGGTCTCCTCATAATCTATTCCATACTCCTGGTCAAAACCACGTGCAACGAGACGCGCTTTATAGCGCTTAATGCTACCGTCAGAGTGAGTCTTGATTTTATAAATCCAATGACAAGATATCAAGGATTTTCCTGATGGAAGAGGCACAAGATCCCACGTACCAGTGCGCTCAAGAGCAGATAATTCTTCAGATATAGCATCACGTCATTCAGCATGTTGTACGGCTATACTGTAATTTGATAGTTCCTGCAAAGTGTGAATAGCAGCCATAAAAGAATCAAATTCATCAGAATAACTTGTAGCCGCCACGTACCTATTCGTGAATTTACTTTGTCGAGGTAGTCTTCTTCTGCGTGGTCTTCTTCTGCATGGGTTTCAATTCGTGAATTTCTTCTTCGTGTTTTATCCACCAATTTCGTCTTCTTCTTCTGCAATTCGTGAGGAGGTCTTTCGAGGTGGTTGCCACTTATTCTGCTGAATTGGTGCTTTTCGATATTAGTTAAGTGGGTATTGGTTGCTGGATATTGATTCATTCTTATTTGGAGTTGTCAAAAACGAAAATTGAGAAGACACTGTTTGGTGCAGCGTCAACGTCATCATAGACTTTGACTACGACCCCCACACCGTCTTGCAATTTTGATCTCGCGATTGACCTCTGGTTTTACTTTCTTCACTCTACTTTTATTTTGTTTTATTGATCTCAAAATTATGGCATAAAATGATCGAATTGATCGCATTGATGTTAAGTTGGATGGTTCTAATTATGTTATTTGGAAACCCTACTGCTCTTGTCTACCGTGATTTATATGAACATTTGAATGGTACTAGTTCTTGTTCTCCACCCTTGTCCGATACTGCAAATCCTAAACCTAAGGCTGATCAGATTTCACGACGCCAATCTAAAATTAGGGATTGGCATGTTGCTGATCGCAAAGCATGGGCAATATTATTTGGTTCTATAAGTCCTGATCTTCGCCCCCAATTTACTCAAATTGTTAGTGCGAAACAGTTATGGGATCAAATTGCTGAAATGTTATGTTCATGTTTATCAGCTTATGCAGGAGCTTCGTCGTCTTCTTACTGATCTTGATGTTGCCTCCTCTGCTCCCATCCTCCACTGGCATAATCAATAAATATATTTCTTTGCAAGGTACAATGAAAAGAAGCATCTGAATCAAGAAACCACTTATCTATTGTCAAGTCAAACCCTGTAAATAAACACAAGTTTTCTAGCAAAGGTTCATTACTTACCACATTAACTCCTTGACTCTCATCTCGCAGCTTCTTTTTGTAGGTTTCACACTAAAATCTATGATGTCTCGCCTAGTGACAAAACCAATACTCATCTTTTGTAACCTCTCTCTTCCACTTGGATTGTGACTTACAACGTCCGCTGAATTTTCCTCTGCTTTTACTTCTCCACGATTCTCCACTGCTAGTGTCGTTGAAGATGCAGATGCCGAAAATTTATCTCCACCTGAGACTTTTCGTCACATCTCTTCATCCATGATAATGCTTTCAGCATCATCCAGAGTCAAATCATCTTTCATGGTGCTCAAAATTCCTTGCACCGCGGCGTTGTAGCTTTCTGAAAGGGAACATAGAAATAACAGAGCTTGTAACTTTATATCCAGATTTATGCCTGTGGATTCTAACTGACTTGTAACCTGTGTTAAATTGTTAATATGCTCTACAACAGAAATTTTGTCAGATAATTTCATATTAACTAACTTCTTTAGCAAAAAATCTGATTTAATGTGGATGGTTTCTCATAAATATTCGTTAGAATATCCATGGCTTCTTTTGCAGTCTTTGTTTCTATGATGTCGTATCTTGTCTTTTTCGTCAAACCTAGACGAATCGCACATAACTCCTTTCAATCAATAATTTTCCATTCTGATTCTGTTGTCAGTTCTACTTCCGCGAGTCCAGGTTTCCAACCTTTAAGTGGTGCATAGAGATCTTTCTGATAAAGATAGTCCTTTATTTAGAGTTTCCACCATTCAAAATCCTGCCCATCAAATTTATCGATCCTAATTTTATCTTCTATCATATCGTTTGCTTTCAAACTAACGTCACCGAAAAACTCTCAATGTTCTAGATTAGCCAACCTAGGCTTTGATACCAGTTGATAGTAATCATGCCCCAATTCCAGAAAAATAGCCCAAGCAAACAATACACACTAGCAGAATATAATAATAAAAGAACAGAATCAGAAGAACACACCAAAGAATTTGTTATCGAAGTTCATCGAAACCTGGGCTTCGTCTCCACGCAGAGGCACTCTGCGAATCCACTAGTTTTCGAGAAAAGTAGAAATACAACTTACCATTTTCTCACAAGATCGAAGAAAAAATAAAATAAGAACTCTCAAGAATGCTGTCACGGCCTCTCTCTTTTTCTTTTTCTTTTTCTTTTTCTTTTTCTTTTTCTCTCTATTTGCTACTTTACGTATTTTATTTGTTCTTGCGCTTTCTATCTGCTCTCTTCTTTTGACGGCTACAACCTATATATCCCTAATATATAAGGTGTATCTTTTCATCTAGAAGAAAAAGAAAAGACAAAAGACAAAAAGAAATCTTAATGATATATTTTGACATATTTTGGATTCACGCCAACACTAGTCTCCCTTTCACTTAATTATAAACTCAACTTCGACGTTGACACTGGAAAATGAGCAATTCTTTGATCAAAATCGATAAGTAATATACTTAGTCAATAATTGCAAATTTTGGCAAACAATGAAAGTCAATGGACGTCGATATCGACTTGTAACAGATGAGTAGCAATATTTTTCGGACTCAATTGTAGCTATAGATATCGGTCGTCTGCCATCCGGGATGAAGTCGTCAACATCTATATTGACGTATAACTAAAAATGACGTGAATAGCAATATATTTCCGGGCTCTCTAAATAGCAGACTGATAAGCTATTTATTTATTTGAATTATGTAACATCCGTTTGTAACCATCGTTTGCAGGCTTGAAATATCGTACTAAGGATATCTCCAATCAATCAAAGAAAATTTATCTTTATCTTTATCTTTTTCATTAACTTTCAGTTCCTTGTCGATCAAAATTTCGAGACTGTCTTTCTACCATCTCACGTTGTCCGTTTATTAAATTCCAGCAAATTATTTTGTACTTTGAAATCGAGTAAATTCGTACAGATACTCCTTGTGATTCATTGAGACTCCCGTCCGAAATCATTACATAACTCGTCTTTTCATGATAAAAATCGAAGAATGAATCCCGATGAAAGCTATTTCCACGATTGAGACAATTTTCAGAGAAATAGAAAATATTCAAGAACAACAGTGGGCAAATTTTTCTCTTCCGCAATGAGCTAGAGTAGAGGCCGAAAACCTTTTCAACATCGTCTGGGCCTGTTGAACAAGTGCTTGTACTTCTTCTCATTGTGACTGAATAGGCCCTTAATTTTGGAAGCTAGGCAAAATTACCTATTTTGTCGTGTGTCTATCCGTCGATGCTACATATCAATCTGTCCCCATTATGGATTCAGTCGGGTGCTTGGACATGCTCATTTCGCATTTTTTTTTTGGGGTCGGAAAAGCTTATGTAATATAAAGAAAATTAACTCTTACAAGAAAAGCCCAACTTAGGGGCATCAACGCAAATTAAATTCCATAAGTGAGGAGGTGGTGAAGATAACCAAGATTGATGTGGAAGCCATTAGTAATGTATTTTTGGACCGATTGGACCGGCGAAAATTTAATCGGAAGGCGAAAAGATGGCGCGACTAGAACCGGCGGACTAGGACGACGACATCAGATTAAGCTTAAATTCGGTTGGTTGAAGCGAAACGGCGTTCTAATCAGTACTCATTGCCGTCTCGGCAATGAATTGCGATGGATTTCAGTAATTCGGAATCGTTTAGATAGATTTAGCGATTGGACCGGCGAAAATTCAATCGGAAGGCGAAAAGATGATGCAACTAGAACCAGCAAAATCGGGCAACGACATCGAATTGAGTTTAAATTTGGTCGGTTAAAGCAAAGCAGCGTTCTAATCAGTATTCATTGCCATCTTGGCAATAAACTGCGATGGATTTCGGTGATCCGGGATCGTTTAGATAGATTTTTTAATTTTTTAGTATTTTTTGGATTAAAATTTATTATTAGTAGCAATATTGAAATTTTGACTTTTGTATCCGGAATCCTAATAGGGTTAGGTCTAACACCTCATATAAAAG
This sequence comes from Rhodomyrtus tomentosa, assembly GCA_028455895.1. Lineage (NCBI taxonomy): Eukaryota > Viridiplantae > Streptophyta > Magnoliopsida > Myrtales > Myrtaceae > Rhodomyrtus > Rhodomyrtus tomentosa. Next base: position 45,014,061 of record JAPCWY010000001.1, read on the forward strand.
ATGTTTTATGATGTTTGAGCAAATAGTATATATTTTTTATATTGAATTTGTGATTTTCCTCTTAAAGCAAGATTTGTTTGTTTCTTTCACTAAATGCTGCATCAGGTGGTATCAGATCCTATGGTGACTGGCGGTGGTCTTCGTGACGATGATCAGGAGACTGGAGCCCCCTTATCCTTGGGGAGGAAGCACTGTAGCGTTTGGAGCATCGTTTAATGGAATGCATAAATCAACGAATTAATCTCGGACTTCATCGCATCGAGCAGCGGTTTAAAGAATTGGCATATCGATATGAAGGTCTTGCTGTTGATGTGAATCGAAATCTGTGGAATGACAAAAGGCCGAGTGCAGATCTTGCTCGTGGTGACCCTATCAATAGGCCTATTCCTGTCCGCAGACAAAATAACCCTTTGTTCTCGGAGAGTTCGAAAGAAGAAGAGCACGAGTTTTCTGATGAAGGTGTTAGTGATCTGGCCTAAAAACCAATTAAGGTTGATACTCTAACATTAGTTGTGGATAAGGTTGTGTCGGAAAATCGACATTCACTATGCTTAGGTAGTCGTAATGTCTTGCTAGAGATCTCTTATAACTTGTGGGCCAAAAGAGTTTTGAGCACACTGCTAATGTCTAGTGAACCTGCAGGGTCGCACACAATAGCGAACTGATTTAATATTTTCTCTGCGCTTTAATCTACTTAAGAAGTAGATCTCAATTTATTCTTCTATTACGAATATCCATATGATTGTGTGCGTTATGAGATAACGATTAAATCCACAGTTGAGTGGACGATTTATATGATGTCGTGGGCCCAGGTTGTTAAGTCGTGGGGCCTAAATCGCCAAACGTGGGTTATAAGAAATAACCCTAGAGACGCCTCAGATATAAAGAGAGAATATTATTCTCGAAGAGACATATAAAGAATAGTTCTCTGTTCGGGCGATCGCGAGAGATACTCCAAGATCTGAAGGGATACCGGTAGAGGCGCAACACTTGGGGCGCTAATCCAGACACAACCGACCGTTAATTTGTCGCCGACTGCAAAAGGAATATCTCGAACTTATTTTGATTTCAATATACATATAGATCTTGTTTAGGGTATCATTCCGCTGCGTTTTGTGAATCCAGGAAACCCTTTAGAAGTACGTGCTGATTATGAAGACAGGGATCATTATGGAGGAATTCAAATGGGGCGTTATGACGATTGCAATAAAAGAGATGGCATACGACATTACGACGATCTTGAAGGTCACGACTTTAAACTAAAAGTCGATATCTCCTATTTTAATTGGAGTCTGGAAATAGAAGAATTTCTGGATTGAATTGCTGATGTAAATATATTCTTCGATTATATGAGAACCCTTGCAAGAAAAAGGTGCAACTAGTAGCCTGTAGATTGAAATGGGGTACGTCTGCATGGTGGAAGAAACTGCAGAATAGGAGAGAGCAAGAAGGGAAAGAGAGGGTGTGAACCTGGAATAGAATGAGGAAGTTGTTGAAGCAAGAGTTCCTTCTGCCTGGTTATGAGCAGATCATATTCCAGCAACACCAGCGTTGCCGGTAGGGCAATCGAACTATACATGAGTATACGGCAGAATTCATGACATTGGCATAGCGAAATAATTTGTTAGAAACAAAGGGACAATAGGTGACCAGATATCTTGATGAGTTAAAGCCTTTCATTCAGGATAAAATTGGGGTACAGTTTTTACGAAATCTGACTAAAGTTAAGAACATGGCTAGAAAGGCAGAATTGATGCAGCAAAAACATAGTAAAAGAGGCTTTGAAAATTATAGGGTGGTAGCTTAAGCAGTTTCATGGAGAAGAGCGACTTCAACAACTGCTTTAGCGCAAAGTGAAATTAGGGGGACAAGGTGATAGAAAAGCGCCACCTAAACGAGGCAAGGGACAAGGGTCGCAATCACAGAAAACTGTGAATCCAAATTTTTATGCTAAACCAGCGGCGATTAAGTGTTACAAGTGTAATTAGCTTGGGCACCGCTCTGATGAATGCCCTCAGAGAAAGACAGTAAATGTGACAGCCAGAGAAGAAGAGGAAGAAGATAGATATTGTTGCAAACCAGATGGTAGGAAGAATATTTTTAAGATGAGGTAGAGGAGGAGATAAATTATGTGGTTCGCAGGATGATGCTAGCCCCAAAACAAGAGGATGATTCACGGCGTCATCAGCTATTCCGAACCAGATGCACTATTTTGGAGATGATCTTTGTTGTGGTCATTAATAATAGGAGCATGGAAAATATCAATGGGAAGGATGAAGTAAAGAAGCTAGGGATACCTATGGAGAAACATCCTAACCTCTATATGTTAGGATGGATTAAATATGGAGCAGAAAACATTCAGGTAATTGAACGATGCAAAATTACATTATCCATTGGTAAGTATCATGATGAGTTGTATTGTGATGTGGTAGATATGGATGTACGCCATGTGTTGTTTGGGAGACCGTGGCAATTTGACGTGGATACTCAGCACTCGGGGAAGAGCAACCAGTATAATATGGTGAAAGATGGGGTGAAGTACACGTTGTTGCCCTTAAAGAATAAAGGAAAATAGGCTACAGATAATATTTTCCTTACTGTTACAAGGAAATTTGAATATGAAATTAAGGAGACCAAGAAAATTCATGTGGTGGTAGTAAAACAAGCGATTGAGATAGAGACTGAATTACAAGTTGAGGAGCAGCCTGAAGCAATTAGATTTTTATTGCAAGAATTTAGTGAGTTGATGCCTGAATAGATGCCAGATGGGTTACTTCCTATGTGTGATATTCAACACTATATCAACTTAATTTTTTGTGATAGTCTGCCTAATTTACCACACTACAGGATGAGTCCTAAGGAGAGTGAGATTCTAAAGGAGAAGGTGAAAGAATTGCTGCAAAAGAGGCACATTCAGTATAGCATGAGCCCATGTGTTGTTCGAGCCCATGTGTTGTTCCTGCCTTGCTAACTCCTAAAAAAAATAGAAGCTAGAGGATGTGTGTAGACAACAAAGTCGTTAATAAGATAACTGTGGGCTACAAGTTTGCAATACTTATGTTGGATGACATGCTGGATAGACTGCACGGAGCTAAGTGGTTTATGAACCTGGATTTGAAGAATGGCTATCATAAGATTCGTATTCGGCCTGGAGATGAGTGGAAGATAGCTTTCAAGACAAAGGAGGGGTTATACGAGTGGTTGGTGATACCGTTTGGGCTTTCTAATACTTCGAACACTTTCATGAGGCTTATGAATCAGGTTCTAAAATCTTTCATTGGCAAATTTGTCGTAGTTTATTTTGATGATATCCTGATTTATAGCAAGACTGAGGAGGATCATTTGATGCACTTGAGGGAAGTGTTGATAGCTTTGCATACTATTAAGCTGCATGTGAATCTTAAAAAATGCAATTTTCTGACTAACAAGCTGTTATTCTTGGGGTTTATTATCACTGCTGAGGGAATAGAGATGGATGAAACGAAGGTGAAAGCCATCAGAGAGTGGCCTACTCTAAAAACACTTTCAGAAATTATGAGTTTTCATGGGTTGGTTACCTTTTGTAGGTAATTTATTAAGAATTTTAGCGCTATTGCAGCCCAGATTACAGAGTGTGTGAAAAAAAAAAGGTAGATTTTTGTGGGTAAAGGAAGTCGAGAATAGTTTTGCTATTCTGAATGAGAAGTCGTATACTGCATCTGTTCTGGCTCTACCTAACTTTGATAAGCTGTTTGAGATACATTGTGATGCCAGTGGAGTGGGTATAGAAGCTATTTTGTCTCAAGAGCGTAGGGCAATTTGCTTTTTCAGTGAGAAGCTCAATGATGCAAGACAGAAATGCAGCACTTATGATAAAGAATTCTACTCTGCCTTAAGGGCTTTGAAGACATGGGAACATTATCTGATTGGGAAAGAATTCGTGCTTTATTCTGACCATGAAGTTTTGAAGTACTTAAATAGTCATAAGAGGAACAGTAAAGATATGCATGCGCGTTGGTGTTAATTTTTACAAAAATTTCCTTTCAGATTGAAGCACAAATCTGGTGTGCATAATGTCGTAGCAAATGCGTTGAGCAGGAGAGATGGCTTGTTGATTACACTGCGCCAGGACATTCTGGGGTTCGGGCAGCTGAAAGAGTGTTATGCAGGCGATGAAGATTTTAGGAAAAATTGGGATACATGTGCTGCTGATCAACCTGTGCATGAGTTTTATATTCTGGATGGTTATCTAATGCATGGCAATCAACTTTGACTTCTTCGGACATCATTACAAGAGAAGGTAATTCGTGATTTGCATGATGGTGAATTGGCTGCACATCTATGTCGAAACAAAACAATTGCTGCAGTTAGGGAGCGATTTTACTGGCCCTAATTGCGTAAAGACGTCAATAGGTAAATGCAGAAATGTTATGTTTGTCAAACTGCTAGGAGGCAATTTAAGAATAAAGGTTTATATACCTTTACCTGTTCCTGACAATGTATGGAAAGATATGTCCATGGATTTTGTGCTGGGTTTGCCATGAACTCAAAGAGGCGTGGATTCCGTTTTTGTTGCAATTGACAGATTTTTTCAAATGGCACACTTCATTCCTTATAGGAAGACTTTTGATGCAGTAAGTGTGGCCAAATTATTTTTCAAAGAAGTAGTTCATTTGCACGGAGTTCCTAAGTATATTAATTCATATAGGGATAGCAAATTTATGAGGCATTTTTTGCGCACTTTGTGGAAATTATTTGACTCATCCCTGAATTTCAGCAGCACAGCCCACCCTCAAACTAATGGACAAACAAAGGTGGTCAATAGAACTTTGGGCAACTTGATTAGAAGTCTTTGTGGGGATAAACCGAAGTAGTGGAATGTTGCTTTATCGCAGGCAGAGTTTACTTATAATAATGCAGTTCATAGTTCTATTGACATGTTGCCTTTTTCTATCGTCTATACAAAGGCGTCTCAGTATACTCTGGATTTGATTCAATTGTCCAAGAAATCAAATAAAAGTGTTGATACAAATCATATGGCTAAGCAGATTATCAAGGTACATCAGGAAGTGAAGCAGAAGTTGGAAGCGACTAATCAAAAGTACAAGGCTGCGGCAAATAAACACAGGCGCAGGCAGCTGTTTGCAGTAGGCGATCAAGTCATGGTATTTCTTCTTAAAGAGCGGTTACCAGCTGGATCTTACAGCAAATTGTAGCCAAAGAAATACAGGCATTTCACTGTTAGCAGGAAGATCATTGATAATGCATATGTTATCGACCTTTCACAAAGCATGGGCATATCTAACACCTTCAATGTTGCTGATTTGTCACTATTTCATGAGTCCTCTAAGCCGATATATCCAGATTTTGATTCTCACTTGAGTACGAGTTCTTATCAAATGGGGGAGAATGATGCGAAAGCAATTAGTAACGCGTTTGGATCGATTGGACCTGCGAAAATTCAATCGGAAGGCGAAAAGATGGTGCGACTAAAATCGGTGGACTCGGGCGACAACATCGGATTAAACTTAAATTTGGTCGGTTGAAATGAAATGGCGTTTTAATCAGTACTCATTATTGTTTCGGCGATGAACTACGATGGATTTCGGCAATTCGAGATCGTTTAGATGGATTTTTCAATTTTTTAGTATTTTTTGGATTAAATTTTATTATTAGTGACAATATTGTAATTTTTAGTTTTCTATCGGGAATCCTAGTAGGGTTGGGTCTAACACCTCATATAAAAATTGTTTTATGATGTTTGAGTCGACATAATATATTTTTATATTAAATTAGTGAGTTTACTCTCAAAGTAAGATTTACTTATTTGTTTCGCCGGACGCTGCGTCAAAGATGCAGGGACACAATTCACGCGAAGGCCTCTTGCTAACCAGCTGCCACCAAGTTGGCTCTTCTATCACAGTGGCTAGGGAGAAATTCGGTGCTTGGGCTAACAGGGACTGCACTTCAGTTACATTGGCTTCAGCTTCCGAACATATATCACCAGTTCTGTTCACCGCACGTACCAAAGTACAACGGTTAGACTCTACCCTTATCTTCTCCGCCGTCTCTCTCCACACATCCAGAAACTTCACACCGTGTGTGAGAGCTAGTGCTTCGGCTTCAATCGATGGGCAAGATCTGAAAAAGGCAAATTCGTCGATCAAAGCTCCTCCTGAGTCACAAAGGACTCCCGCGGTGGCTCCTTCCCCGCCTTCGACATTGACCAAGGCATCTATGTTCAGTTTCAGATCTGGGTATGTCGGGGTATCCAAACCTCTGCACTTTCTCTTCTAAAGGTAGAGTCTTTCTTGTCCCAAACCTTTGCGCCAAATTCCAATGTCATTTTTCCGGCCAATTTTCACTTGCGTGACTATGCAACCGTTACCAATCATCTTATACATGACACACCACCACTTCAGCAACTTTGCGCACAAATTAACCGGAATGACTTTATTGGAATTTCACGCAAAGATTTGGGACTAAATTATTTAGGATTGAATTGGTATAAATTTAAGACTAATCGGGTGATTTTCTCCGGTCTTCAAAGGTTCTAAAAGACAAGCAAAATATTGGGTGGAGCAAAAATCTACTACTCTAATGTGTGTCATCGGTGTATCTATTTTGTTTGCCGACGGATTTCCAACCAAGCGCTCCAAGCCATCTTCACCCAACTCAATGGATCCGAAGTCCGGACGACTTACAACCACCGATGCGAAACCGGAGGCGAGCCGAGGTTCAAGTCGTCGTAGCGAGTCATGGAGAGGAACTGGACATTTACTTCTCCACAGTGATATGGATCATGTTGACGAGCAGTGTGTGCCTTGTGCATAGACAGCTAGCAGAAAATTCCACAATCTAGAGATTTGAGTTGAAGAACATGCGAAATAACATCCCGGCAAATGAAATTTCGCAAGAAAAGCATCGACTGGTGAGAAAATACGAAGACCCCAATCCAATCTGTCAAAAGTGTCTAACATCAAATTACAAAGAATTCCACGTAGAATTTTCTTCTCTTGTACATGTATGAACCCCGTGTGTCCGAACAATCAGTATTCAGTTTTTTTCACCAACAGAAACTAACAAAAATTTGTGTAACCGCGAGAAATGTCGTTGTCGTCGTCGTCGTCGTCGTCGTCGTCGTCGTCGTCGTCAGCAAGAATTCAACAATGCCTGATGTGGGTAGTTCTCGTCTCGTAGCTCACCAACCCAGATTCAACGTCGTTGCACCCAGGTCTCAAAACCTTCACCAGATCGCGGCACATCCTCTTCACGCCGGCATCTTCCTCGCTCTGCATCACCAGCAACACCTTGGTCATGCCATTGCTCCTCGACACTCTCTCCTTCACCCTCGAATCTCCGTACACGCAGCACATGCTCCACAGCACGGCGACCGCGTCCTCCGTCCCCGCCTTCGACAACTTCATCAGCCTCCCCACCAGCGAGCTCGCCAGCTTCGCGTCCTCGCTCATCGCATGCCTCCCTTCCGCTACCGTCGAGACCATCTGCGTCAATCTCAAAGACCTCTCGACGGTTGGACCCGTGGAGTCTTGATTGGAGATGAAACTGGAGAGGATCGGGACAAGCCCGAGCTGGACCAGCTGGGTCTTCATTGACCGAGCCCCGGTCAGCTTGCTGAGGAACGACAAGACGGCATCCCGCAGGCTCTCGTCTGTCTCGGCGGCGAGAAGCTCGATTGATTCGGCGAGGACGTCCTTCGTTTCGGCGATGGAGCGTTTGGACTCGTTGTCGACCGCGATCGAGTCCAAAATCCTAACAGCCGCAATCTTCGACGCTAATCTTCCGCTGCTGCGAAGGACCAAAACAATCGGAGATAAGCAGTTCTCACGGTCGCTCCGGAGCAATCGCCTGCTCAACCGCTCTTTAACTCCGTTCTCCATCAAAATCGACTCCAAAACCCTCACCGCCAACTCCAAAACCTCGATTTCCGATTCCGAACCTCCTCCTCTCCTCATAACCTGAACAATCGCCTCCACAAAACCGTCGGAACCAGCCAAGAACCTCCTGTTCTCCTCGCGATAGCTGGCGAACTCCGCGACCTTCTTCAACGCACCGCAGCAACTTCCCCGGGCCGTCTCCGTCGCGATTTGTTCGATCAGAGCTCGAATCTCGGAGGGGGAGGACCTCGCCGCAGGCGGAGGGGCCAGAGATCCCGGGAGGCGGGCGGAGGAGGACTGGACCCAGAGGTGGATGAGGCGGTGGAGAGTGAGGTTGGGGACGAAGTCGGTGGAAGGGAGGGGCTGGTTGGTGGCGGGGCAGGTCTGGTGGCCGGACTCGAGCCAGCGCTGGATGGAGGAGCGGTCGTAGGTGACGCCGGTGCAGAGGCTCACCGGCGACTTCATGACGTCGAGCGAGATCGGGCACCGGAATAGGCTTGGCACGGTGATGTGGAGCTGCTCTTCGCGCCCCATCGGACTAGTCCCGGCGAAACTGCTTTTTGGATGGATTTGAGAGAGAGACGGAGAGAGGGAGAGACAGAGAAATTGGAGGGGAAACGAAGGCGATTGCGAGGGATTTTGAAGGAGAAGAGGTCAAAGGTCACTGTGACGTCGTTTTTGTGGCGGTGAATAAATTGGTCGTTGGTCAACTTAATGTTTTTCCTTTTCATTTTCCTCTTTTTTTTTTTGTAATTATTTATATTTTTCATTGATTGATTAGTTAATGTGGGCATTGACTATTGAGTGTGGACCACGTGTCGCTGTTTTCTCCCTATTTTGTTTTTCGGCAATTAATTTTTTTTTTTTCATTAAGAATTTGACCCGTGTGGAGCGGGTCGTGGGAGTTGAAATACAAATAGGAACATGAAACGGGGAGAAAAAAGGTCTTTTGCCTCGCCCGATGTTCATAATTTTCCATGTTGAATCCGGTTGAACGACTGAGATTTTTGTTGCGTTTCAATTCAACGGTGAATGATTGTGAGAGCACAATATATCGCGGGGACTTTGTGAGAGTCATGGAACCCAATACTAACCAACCGTTATGGGTAATTTTGGATCAATTATTGATATTAGCTTCTCGACTAAGTTGACATGACAAATACAACAACTGAATTGAATAATCAGTAGTGCGCGGCCGATTTGTGGCCTTAAATCGAACATTCTCTTGTATTGTTGCCAATGATGAATACCCTTTACTTCAAAAAAAAGAACAGATAAAATTTGAACTTTAATGCGTATTTGATAAGTGAAATAACAATCTAATGAGTTTGCGAGGAAAAGTTTTTAGTGGTGTTAGAAAAATAATCCAATATATTGATTTGATTATGGTAGTGATAGGTTTAAATGGGAAATCTGCAATCCATTTGTATCGTGGAAAAGGGCAAAATCAAATCAACGAGAGGAATTCAAATGTCATCAAAAAAGTTATTGAACATCAACGAATAGTATTTCGTTTCACTGCAAATAAATAATTTTAAAAGGTATTTTCCTAAAAATGTTTCAAATTAGAAGTATATGATCCGTTTGTTTCTAGAAAAAAAAATGATAATTCGGGAAAAAAAATCCTCCAAAAATCGATTGATTATATTGCTTACAAAAATGAATTTACAAAAAATATTTTCAACGTCGACGAAAATTTAAAAAGAAATTGCTATTGAAAAGGAGGTATTTTTTTATTGATTAAGTATTTGAAGCGATTATTTAAAAATAATAATAACTTTGAAATTATTTTTGAATAATAGAATATTTCACAGAGCAAACAAACCTTTACCAGTTCTTAAAGAGGTCATTGATCGAGTTCCAACTAAAGTGCAAACGCTCTTCATGCCTCGTTTAGGTCAACGCGAAATCGGATTCCTCGACCCTACTTTCCACTATTCTCATGTTTTAGAGGAAAACCAGATCGGATTCCACGTAAAACATAATTTCTTGAAAATTTGTAAAAACCTAATTATAATTAAGATCGAGACTCGCTTCCCCGTTTTTTATAATCAAAAAAAGATATCAAAAACTCAATTCCACAAATGACAACCGCCTGGCCTTCACCACCAGTGGGCACCGACCACCAAACTTCGCCATCGGTGGCTAGCGACGGTCGCTAGACTCCGCCGCTGCCCATCAAGTTTCCTGGCTGGTTGCTATACTCCGGCATTGAGCCTCGTTCGTCGGTCTCCAAACTTTGCCATCGGTCGCCGGTCGAAATCCGCCGTCGCTTGAGAGAAGTGCTATGTTGTAGAAAAAGCAAAATCCTTCTCGATGCAAATAAACGAAATTTCCGTTTTACGCCTCCGAGCTATATATCCTCGTCTAATTCTAGTCATTAAGTAGATGAAACTTTCATGAATTATCAGACAGAATCGAAATCCATTTGACAATTTCTTGTCGTGGGATGAGACGAGACACCCGAGAGTCCGGTGCACTGGAAGTCATAAAAACGAAATCAGCCGCTTTAAATTTCCAATGCTATGCATCAATAATCAGTAGCGGGCTTGTATTGACTCGTAACTATGAAATAATGCACGCGGCGCGCGGATATTTCTCTTTGTATTATTGACTCATCATGCTCGTCTGCCTAACCCTACCTACGCCCTCTGGAAAAATGTTGCCGGAGACGTGGTTGGGAGTCTTGGGACGACCATTGCTTTGCATAATGAAACTTCAATTATCTCTCAAGCCCAGCAAAGTAATTTCGAATTATTATGCATTAACTATTACGGCAGTCCAAATTTTTTTTTAACAAAAAAAAAAATTTTATAGTAGAATGCGGAGAAAGATTGGGAAATTACCAAATTGGGCTGCGCAATAAAATAAAACGGCATCATAACAGTTTTGTCAAAGACAAACTTGAAAATTTCAAAGTTGTGGAGCTGGACGACGAAGGTTTCAAAGGCCACAAAATATATTTTTAAAGATGGAAGGCGATGTTCGGACAAGTTGAGCTACCGCTAATGCTGACTTTTGTGCTGAAGTACTATGTGTACCAAGAAGATTACTTCCGGCATAAGTTTTCTAGTAATTCATTGCGACTAGTGACCGCGGAGGTCAGACATATTGGTTTCCGGCGACCACAACCCAAAACCAAATCCGAGCTCATGTGTTCAAATTTGAATTCACGAGCTTTGGTCGATGTTCGAGAGGAAGGGAGGTGAAATTCCTTCGTAAAATTTTAGGGGTATTTATTTACAACAATTTTTTTTTAAAAAAAAATTTACTACACACAATAATAGCGAGGTCATGATATCGTACATATATACAGTGAATTACCGTAATGGGAGAGCAAGAGAACTCATGAACCGATCTTTTATTGCTCCATTAAGTTATTTGCATTTCCACCTACTCAAAATTCATTAAAATTACGTTGGCTATTTCTCGTTAATTTAAATGTTTTCCACCATTTCTATTCATATAGAACTCAACGCGCCGGTTCTTATGAAGGGAAATTGAGTGCCATGGATGGAAGATGGGAGGGTGAAGAAGTCGTCGTGGGACGTGTTCAGGTTGCGAACACGCAACATTCGTCGACGAAACCGACGTTTGATCTACATACGGAAGAAGAAGAAGAAGAAAGAGAGAGAAAAAGGTTGCCGTGTTTGAACGAGTTGCCCGAGAGAGGACAAGAGAGAAGAGAGGAGAGAGCCCGAACACGAGTTTGAGACCAGTTGACTCGGACTCCTTCCCTCCCGACTAACGTTTAGCTGACTTTCCCGACTCACGAGTCACGCAGTAGACTTGCACGGGGAAATTCTAAAGCGCGGAGGAGGACGCGATCACATCGTCTGTTTACTTCACAAAGAGCGAGTAAAGGGGAGGACAAACAATCTGCTCTTTAATCCAACTTTTGAAGAGTCCGTTAATACCTTGGTACTTAAAACAATGAAGTTTTGTGTTTTTCCGTAACAACGAGAGCGTTTGAGACTCTCAAGGGGTGCTAATTTCTATGGAAAAATTTACCATAAAAATCCTAAAATTATTATAATTCTTGTCAATTCAATTCTAAACTTTTTTTTTTTTGTATTTGTGCAAATTAATTCCATTTGGCCATCTGGCGCTGACGTGGCATCTATGGCGTTGATATGAATTTTTTAAAATGATATTTTAATATAAATTTTCTAAATTGTTATGATTTATTTTTTTCTTTTTTTTTAGTTTTTCCTTTCCCCGGCACTTGGGGTCGGCGAGGGCCTCATAGCCTTCGGCTATGGCCCGGGCATGCGGCCTGTCAACCAGATCTTGCGAGGTTCGCGACGCCATCACTAAAACTAGCCAGGCAAGTGCACAACGGCTCTCGCCGTCCTTGGGCAAGGGTGTTGCGGCCCTCAAGTAGCCTGTGACCAGCGCACCTCGTCGGCCCTAAATGTGCGGAGAGGAGAAATTTATACAAAAATAATTTTTTTAAAACATTATAAGAAAAAAAATTTCAAGTCAACATCCATCAGTCAAATGAACTGAATTTACATAATTACAATAGCCTAAAAAAAAATTCGATAATTTTCCCGAATATGTTTCAAGTTACCCTAGATTTCCCGAATAATGGGGTCAGGCATGCACTCGACCAACAACACGAGATTTCGAATTCGAGTGGAGTCCAAGTAAAACTTGAGTTTGGTCAGAGGAAGTGGGAGGCTTTTGTCATCGCATTAATTTTATTTTATTTTATTTTATTCGTACAGCGTCCTTCCTTCGCATTGAATTTCTTGCTCTCATCTAATTTTATTTATTTTTTTCTCTTTTCTAGCGATGTCCGTCGTTGACCACCTTACCAAACGCGCTAAGAAAATGGGTGCTTTGACTTTTTGTCTCCATTGGCATTTGGCGCGTGAGATGGATGACGACGAGTAAAGACGTGCCCTCTCAAATTTGGTTTTGTTTTAAGTTTCGATTCCAAAGGTTTCGGTTCAGTCGGGTTGGTAAGAATGCACGTGCTTTTGTCACTCTTGTACGAATTTCGGACGGTTATTTATTTTCCTTCTTTACTTTTTTTGTTCGCTATTAATATAAATTGATAAATTTATGTCAAATTAATTTTTTATCGTTAAAATCTCTAAATCGGTACAATTGTGACAAATTTATATTATTTTAGTTTTTCGTTAAATATTACCGTCTATTTTCTAAGTTAAATGACGTGTGACAGTTAATGAATGTACTGGTTAGAATTTTTTTCTTTTTGTGTGTCACATATATACTAATTTGGAATTTTTTTTGTGTGCGCGATATCAACCCAGTTTAAGAAAAACTAATATATGGTCAAATTTGTCACATGTGTACTGATTTGGAAATTTTTTTAGTGGTTAAAAAATTAGTTTATAGTAAATTTGTCACAAACATACCACTTTAGAGTAAATTAATTTAAGGTAAATTTATCATAAATTTATCGATTTCGAGTTTTCCGTGATGCTAATCTTGCAATCTAAGCAAAGTGTCTGAAAAGATTGTGTTTGGGTTGATGACACGTGCCGTTAAGTTTTCAAATCTAGTTGCGAAGTTGATTTTTGATTTCTTAGTTCTCATGAGTAAATTGAAAAAGAAGTTCTTTTACTATTAACGCAAGAATGGTTTTGGGTTCATGCGTGTCATTCCTTTATTTCTACTGAGAAATTACCTTTTTTCCATTATTATTTTTACCGTTTTCGAGATGTCAATTTTTTATCCGGTCTTGAATATCATATGATACATTTTTCTTTTTTCAGAACAGGTTGTCCACAATCGCCGAATGAAGTCGAATTTGAGCAGGAGCTTTGGGCCGTGTGGGCCTATGCTTGTAGTAGTGAAGCCCACGGAGACTCTTCGGCCTCAGACTTTTGAAACCAGTTTCATCATTTTTTTTTCTATATAACTTCTAAATATTTTTTATACAGGAATCTGTCAAAAAAGAATTGAAAAAAAATGACATTAATGACCCTCCAACTTTTGATTCAACGTGCAATATAATATCCGAACTTTTAATATGTTCAATATGATATATTGTCTTCAACACGTTGTGTAATGCAGTGTTCAACGCAATACAATATCCCTGATCTTTGAATTTATTTAATGCAGTGTTTGAATTTTTTTATACATCTTCAATTTAGTGCATAAATTATACAAAAGATATTCAACATTGTGCTTTCACTGAATTCAAGTTTAGGGACGGTACCGTTACGGATTAAATTGAACATAATCAAAATAATTATGTACCGCACCGAGCAACTTTTTGGTACACTTGACAAGGATCCTATAATCAATACTTTAATAAAAATAATAAACTTTTACTTTTTGAAGGAACCCTCCGGCCTGCCCTTTTTTCAGGTCATTACCCTACATTGGTGGATCTTTTGGCTGACGGTCGGCCGCAGAAAACACACACACCTCCGGAAGACCTGCTCAATGGAGCTTTTCATTTATTACGATGTGCCCACTGCCACTGCCACTGCCACTGCCACTGCCACCGCCAGTTGATGAAACCTTTCGCTTCGCGCTCTCTTTTAAATTTTCCTTTGGTATTTGTAAAGAGATAACAGCAAGCGGGCTGGTTGGTTGGTTCATTCTCCTGTTGGTCAATGGTCAACAACAGCAGCCACCGCCCCCTCGCCATTGAATCAGGAAACACGACCCGGCATTTACTTCCCCTCCATGTTTCCATATTGCCACTTGAGCCTTCTCTTTTAGAGAGAGAGAGAGAGAGAGAGATAACTTCATGTTCAAGACACCCAGCAACAACGTAAGAGGAGCACCACACCATGTTTTCATGGCTGATGGTGCATTTTTCTTCTGGAGAAGCCTTTTTAGCTCCTTGAGGAATGTTGTAGATGACAAGGTTGATTTGGGAAATCAGTGTACTAGATAAACACGACAGATTCTGATTAGACAAGGCGAAGGAGCACGATCTACTCATGCATCAAACAATAGTTACTTCATCGGCTTGTAAGGCTTTCGGGTCTAACAAATAATCATTTATGCACATATACACGAGTGGCCTGAATAACTTTGAATTAACAAACTTCAAAACTCAATAAAAATAAAAAGAAAGGAGGCCGCTTGTGGATCAATCCCATCCACCGCCGGCACATCAAAGAAATTTTTTATTTATATATGACGTTAATTGGCTATTCATATTAAAATGGGAAGCAAGTCTTTCTATATATATTTGCTTGATCTCTCAAATAAACACCATTCATTGTCATTCCATTCGTTGAGATGGGTAGGAGACGATTCAGTTACATGGTAGGCTTCTCACTTGTAATTGTCGCATTGATCGTTTGGGAAGCTCATGGATCTAGAGACATTCAAGTCTTGAAGCTGAAGACACAGCATCCCATGCAGAAGAAGTCATTCTCACCTCACTGCTTCACTGGGTTTCTTCCAAAGGGAACTTTAGTCCCACCCTCTGGTCCTTCCAAGGAGCACAACTCCATCGGCCCGCAGAAGCTGACAACCTACTTCTCGCCGTGAACCCCGACGGCCTGATGTCAGTCTTGAGGGATCATCGTTCCTACCGCACAAGAGAGATCAAGGGTTGAAGGTTTTAGTCTGAACCCCGCCTCTAGCTCTGTTAATCGCTGATCTTCATTCGTTTCTTGGTGGAAAAGGACTCAGATTTTGCTCCTTCCTTTTAATCCACAGCACATGAACTTTTCAACATGTGCAGTGGGGATATATATATATAGCTTAGATTACAAGAAATGTCTGTACACAGAGAGATAAAACATTACCATTCCTATGTAGCTATGCAGAAAACACCCTTTTCGTATAAAACTGTTTCAAAGCACACATCTTATTCAGGATGTCCATTAAGGTGTACAAGTTCTTATGGCGATCGAAGCGTTCATGTATAGACGATTTCTTCTCAACATGCTTTGGCCTTGGAAAGACCGATATCTCGTCAGTTTATAAAAGGCTGAATGTAACTTCGCCATGGATGGCGGATTCATCTGAGTTCTAAGCTACATCTTCAACATCATCATGCAAATTAAAGTCGAGCTGAAGAAGGAAACTCAACTTTGACCTTGGAACAATTACAAGGTTCTTCTCAGTTCATATAAAGCACGTCCGATATCCGGGGACCTCATAATAGAAACAACGGCAACGAAAGACAAGAAACATCAGATTACTCGTTCGCATGTCCCGGCCCCGAGCAAAGCGTTTTGGCAAATAAGCAGAATCTTCGTCCCCGGCAAGCAGCGCTGCTCGAGATACCGCGATATACATGTTTTCATCAGATCCAACTTGCAATATCATGCGTTCTTGGAAGGCTTGATTAGAATTGCAGGTTTTCTTGATAACACATCGCGAGGATGCTTAGGTTATCTGTCTTCAGGATGTCGGAATTCTTGTTCTGTCTACTTGCGGTTGGATGCCGACGCAAACCGTCATATTAGTGATATTGATGTATAACCGCCTCCGTGATGTCCGCCGAACCAAACCATCTAAATAAACATATATGACCTTGACTTGTAATCTCTTTCTCTCTCTCTCTTGAACTTCAGTAATTAATCCTCCGCACTAGACAAATTCGTTTTTTTTTTCTAAGTAGAAAATGACTGATTTGTTTCAGAAAAATAATAATTGTATAGCTTAGAAAAGTTAGTAAAGTAAAAATATTTTAATTATCACCTGATATTTATGCCTCAATATTTTCGTTGATGATGAAGAAAATTTTAAAATTGATTTTTTTAAGTGATAAAAACAATAGATTTTAGGAAAATTGTCTTTGAGATCTTTGATTTTTTCACGAAGTAAACAAAAATCGTTTGTCTGCTCTTGGGTTGAGCACTATGAGTCGGAGAAGGGCAATCACTCATTCTTAAAATCGGCATTATTAAGACCAAAGAGTCGGGACAATTATTGTGTATGAAATTCAAGGATTGAAAAAAGCCAATTCGTGGTTAAGCTAGACAAGAGACTACCCGGAATCTCAATAACCGAAATCAATATATAAGCTAAAAGACCAGGTGCAGGCTACGCGTCTCTTTGACTAACTGGCCAAAGGCACCGAATGATGTTGAACGAAGGCCTCATCTATCATCTCATATTAGCTTATTGTCGAATATAAGAGTCCCACAACGTTTACAAATGGAAATAACCTAATTAGAAATTACAGAAACAATCCTCACTTTTGATAATTCAAGGACACAAGAGTCTAGACCTGGCTGCCTAGATAGCCATGAAACACTTTGCAATCCCCAAGAACTGTGCAAGTGACCCTAACTCAAGGCAGTTTGCACGCAATTAGTGGCATTCAAACGGGCGACTCCAGTTTTTAAGTTGGAAAGCCTCAACTCCCCTTGTGGATTTATAAATAATTCTTACTTTCCCTTCAATTTTCAATGGACATTCTTTAGTTTTTTTTTTTTTTTAAAGTTTCAAAGAGCGTGCTTTACATAACCTTGCTTTCCAAAAGTCAAAACATTAGTTGTATGTTTTTCGAACTACAAGTTCTAAAAGTAGATGATGTACGGCCAAGCTGATATGCAACAAGATTTGACCATTGAAGCACCGAGATTACTTATTTTATTGTAAGTCAGGCAATTGTTTGAATTTCCCGTGTGAATCTTGAACACGTGCTAGAAAGTCAAATTCAGAAAATGTGCAAGTTTGCATGCTTGTTTATACTTTCTTTTACGGGTAACTCCAGCATTACACACAGCTGCCCATACTTTCATACCTTCGTTTGTCTATTTTAATGCAGTATCAGTCTGAATCTTTCGTGCCTCATCAAACGCTTCATTTTGCATGTGATTCTTGCTTTTTCTTTGCCTTTCAGGAAAAATTGTCCGAAAAGTCATAAATCTATCGTGTTTTGTCTAATTCAGTCATAAACCTTTCATCTTTGTCGATTAAATCTTAAACATTTTCATATTTTACCAATTGAGACTATTTGGCCAATTGCAGCCGGAAATAGCCAATGTGAACGCCATCCTTAGACAATTTTCATATGAGAAAAAAACCAAACTTTTGAGATTATTATTATGGTTATTTCTTCTTCTCCTTCTTCTTTTTTTTCCTTCCAAGCTCGACAACAGTCGCTAGCCAACCCTCATTGGACTTCGTAAAAAACAAAAGGGAAAGAAAGGAAAAAATATATATATCTTTACCAAAAAAGAAAGAAAGAAAAAATACATAATTTTAAAAAAATAATAAAATTGTCCATGTTAGTGCCAATCGTCTTATGTGGCATTGCTAACGCTCTCGTCAGCGAATTCCGGTTAAAATTGACCGAAATGACTCAACTAAAAAAATGTGAAAAAGTTTAGGATTCAATTGACAAAATTAAAAAGGTTTGTAACTAAGTTGGTGATAGTTCAATAAATTTAGGAATTTGTAGACAATTTTCCCATGCCGTTGTTCCAATCCGAGTGCATTCTTCACAGAATTCTATTCTTTTCTTTGGCTTGTGGAAGGGGACGTTAGAGATATCGTCCATCGTTTATTCACAAAACTCACCTGATCTCATATCCATGATTCAATGTAGTCTCCTTTGCTAACCAAAACAATTGTCTGAAGTTGCTGATTCTCCAATTAGAATTGCACCAGGTGAGGATCCATCCAACTTCGAGACTTTCTGATGGCTGCGAGAAATGTAAAAAAGAATCGATTGACTTAGAGAAAGATAACTAATCTCGGTTTGACTTGAACCGTCCACGTCAAATCTCCAGTTTGGCTAAGTGGTCAAAACACAACCGGTCACTTGCTCTTTTTTGACTTTGTGTCAGCTCCTCACACATTCAAAGAGTAGGGGCATAAATTTCATCCGACAAAGATTCTTAAGTTAGGTAAACCTAAGAAATGATCAAGCCTATGAACCGAACTAACATAGTACCAACACAGCAAGCATCATGCTGAACCACTCTCTATTCAATTGTACGATCTCAATACTGAGGCATGAGGAGGTTTGAACCTCCCGCGAATGTTTTACTCAAGTGTCGCGCACGATGAATGTTGGGGTTTACGAAGACAGCTGAAATTTTTGCCCAAAAGATATAACCTGCAAGTTGGCTGATCTGATTCTCGACCGATGCTTTCTACATGTAGATCTTGGCAAACTCAAAAAGAAGAAAGATCCACAGCACAAGGAGCAAAAAGCTTTCTTGCTCCCTCGCAGTTGATATTATATACACTACAATACATCAGACATCTATAGATTGGGCAGCACCCAAGAATAAATAGAAGTAAATAAAGAACAAGAGGGAAAGAAAAGAAAAGAAAAAGGAGCTGGTCGTGAGGGGCGTCAAAAATTGCGGGAGTTAGGTCTCTTGACAAGGGAAAAGAAAAGATGTCTAGTTCCCTTCATACCAACAATGCCGTGGCCTTTGAACCATGACGCGACGGAATAGAACTGATTTAGCTGCTCCGTGGGTGGAATTATGGGCAACTTCAAGAAGTCGGTGTCATGGATCCTTCAGATCTACGAGCAGCCTGACTAGAAGCCGAGGACCTCTCCGACGCACGGACATTGTACTTCTCATAGACCCTCTCACGATTCTCTGACCACCATGTCTCTGCCTGATGCTCCCCAAATCTTCTCCGGCTGCACATGCACTCTCAAATTAATTGCCATAAAGGTGGAAGACATATGAGCCAAACAGGCACATCATTAAATTAAGGAAACTGACAATGCCAAATGCTGCACTCTTATTAGATAAATTCTGCACTACCATCTAGTGAATAAGTGTCACTATGTTGAATATGCATCTCCTAGGTTCCTGTTTCTTTAAGACAGTCTCAATACAGGAATAAAGGACCACAGGATATGGCGCCTAAATGAAATGATAACTTTTTCAGGAGGCATGCTGCATTTTCCTCTAAAAAAGGGAATATGGGTATCAGTGAACAAAAGTTCCCACAGCTATTCCTATTACCGCAGCCATGAATAGACAGGTCAAGTAGTAAATCAAACAAAGAGAGCATTAATTTTGGTTAATGAGAATAATAAACTCATATAGAAACAAGGACAGAATGCGTGAGAACACAATCTTATGACCCATCAAAGCATCTCCTGGCTCAGGACCACCCCAAAGACAAACTGATAACACCAATTTAATGTTCAAATAAGAAGACAAAGAAATCAGCTCATTACCTGAACCGCACTCTCTTAAGATCTCTAGTTCCATCATGCAAGGCCACTAAGGTTATATACACGCCAGGCTCATACTGTTCAATCCATTCAGCCTCAACTTGAATATTGTTACTGGTCAATGCAGAGTTCCTGGAACCAATCCCATTCTCTCCACTCTGTGAGGGCCGAGACTCTCCGCCATGGACCACCTCCGTGTCATTACTGTTAGTTGCCTGATTTCCTTGTTCGCCATTAGGAAGCCTGACATCACGGTGATCATCTGTCTTTCCGGAGGTTAGAGGGCTCTGATTCTGTTGGTGCATATTGGTTTCACCAGCTGGAAATAGAGTTCCAGGAGATCGATTAAGATTTTGAGTTCCAGTGGCTAAAACAGATTGATTTGCTGCGGATGAAGCCATGAAAGAGGAGGTAAATGAATCTGATCTGGAATGACATTCACTATTTGCATCAGGATGGTAAATGCCATTAAACTCCAATCCATTCGGCAGGCACTTCCGTATCATACTCTCCGCATCATAGACACCAGGTGGAAGCCGTTCAGCCATTTCCTTCAGCTAACAAAAAGAGACAATTCTCAATTATAAGTCAGAAAGTGAAAAATAAAAAAAAAATAAGGGCCATTTCTGAGGAAGAAAAGGCACAGAATTTGCAGCACATGCTCATGAATAAAACACAGGATTACAAATTTGAAAGAGAAGGTAAACTAAAGAATTTGAGATTCACGATCATAGATAGCCATTGTTATTGATACATTTCTCTCTTGCGGGGAAATTTCTCTATCAGAATACCATCAGATCCCGGTGTTGTAATAAATTGTTTCTAAAGGACTGGACATGGCACCAAACTATGGACTTTCAATGCAGAGACGAGAAAGAAACCTGCGCTGTGAGTGACTTAATAACTTCTTTTGCAGCTCTAGATTTAGCTGATTCTTCTGTAGCCAGTGACATTGCTTCTTGGGCTTTCTTAGTTGATCTTTGCAGCTCTAACTCCTGATGTTCACATCTTTGTCTGAGACTCTCAACCTGACCAGATCCACGAGAGCTGTGAGACTACTAGTTTCTTTCAAGGATATTGATCCAAGGAGATAACGACGTTGAGTTGACATACCTGAGCACGCAACTTAAGCACTTCTTGGTTTAAAAGCTCATTCGTCTTCTTCAGACTGTCCGTTATGCTTTTGGAGAAGGAAAGCCCTGATGTTGTTGGTACGGGTGTAGCAGAACGAGGTGGACTGGGCCTTCTAGAGAAAGGTGACACAGACCTAGAACTAACTCCGGATGGAGTATGAACAGGTTTTGGAGCAGAGCGTCGCAGTTCAGTTGCTGTAGATAAAACAGCATCTCTTAGCTGCAAAAATGGGGGAGCTTGTGAGGAATGAACCAAGGAAAAGGTGTCAGCCTTTTTTCCTTGTTTAGCAGCTTTACTGTCCAACTGCTTAATCAAGTCCATATTAGAAGGCACACTTGCCTTTGACAATCTTAAATCAGCCTTGTCTAATCGGTCCTTGTTTTCACCTGATAAGCGAGGCACAGAATTCCTTCTATTGTTGACATTGCCTTCCAAAACCTTACTCAGCTTAGCGTAACATGAATCACACACACGATATGGTTTGTTAGGATTGGGCGCCAAGGCTGCTCTTAAAGCTTTTCTAGAACTGCATGAATGGCAATGCACAAGCCCACAATTATAGCAATTGTGCCTTTTCCGAGTAAATCCAAAAGCCTGCCTACAAGCAGCACACTGAGACTGCTCAGCACCAGAAACCCATTTGTGAAGACATATAGCTGCTGTATAGTTTGAACCACAAGATATGTACTTCACATGCCGGTCCTTCAAAGCTTCAACTAGGGTTGGTGTTTTCCGATCCTCGAGATCTCCATGGCCCAACCTCCCATTAGCACCCTTTCCCCATGTATAAACTTCATTCCTTGCTGTTAATACAGCCACATGGTATGAACCGCAGGCAATTTCTTCAACCGTTTCCCCAAGGAGTTTGTCCTCTACTAAGCTTGGTACCTTCCCATCAGACTGAGGATTCCCAAGCTGACCACAAACGGTACTTCCCATCGTGAAAACGTGTCCTGATGTAGTTAACCCAACAGTAATACTATGCCCACAAGCAATTTTGCAAAAATTATAGTCTATAAGGGCCGGCACACAAGTGGGTTTAAGCCGTGGCTCCTTGTCTCCATGTCCTAGGCGATTTTTATCTCCATCGCCCCAAGTGAATAATTTCCCCGAAGAAACAGCCGCACTAGACTGTGTGACAATAACCTCCACAATAGCAGCAGTATGCCACACCCCACAAGCAGCAGCAATTGTCCTCAACCCTAAAAGAGATTCTACTTCTTTAGGAGACGTAAAGCTTTCCCTGTCCCCGTGACCCAAAGCACCGAAAGTTCCATCACCGAAGGTAAAAAGCTGCCCACTTGATGTTATCAGTGCAGTGTGCCAGGGCCCACAAGTTACTGAAGCAACTTGAAGCCCCTCAAGAGGACCCGAAACCCTTTTGGGTATCCAGTGGCTAACATCTGTACCATGACCAAGAAGCCCAGCATTATGTGTGCCATCACCCCACGTATAAAGTTCCCCAGTCACTGTCACAGCACAGCTGTGGAACTCACTACAGGCAACAAAGTCCACATTGACAAAAGCCAGAGGTTCAACTAAACGAGGATGTGTCACATCCTTCCCAACGCCATGGCCAAGCCGGCCCCCTGATTCTTCACCCCATGTAAACAATTCACCTTGCTTCGTAACCAAAGCAGCATGTCGAACACCACAAGCTATGTGATGTACATCCAGAACAACATTGGATTCTAAAGGGCGGGGCACAAGTACATCTGCCCTCGTTGTCACAAAACTAGAATTTTTACTGGCATCCACCCTGACAATGCCATCACATATCACCTCACCCCAAATGTACACATCACCTAAAGCATCACAATCATCGGGTGCAGAACCATGACTTGACGTGCTGGGTGCACTAGAAACACTAACTCGAAAAACATCCGAATTGGATCCTTTTACTTGCATGTTTGTGTTGTCTGATGCTACATGTGATCGGTCAAAATGGAAAGAGTTCTCAGTATGGAAAGTCTTCGGAGAAGAATTTGGATTAGAACTCAAAGAAAAATCAGGAGAACTGATATCTCGTGTAGCACTGGCAGAACTGTCACTCTGACTATTCGATGTCAAATCTCTACTGTCCTGAAATAGTTAAGAGCAAAAAAAATGTCATTGGCAATAAACATTGACAACCACTTATATCTTAAAGCAGACTTCCGACCATAAACAAACACTTATGTCTCACAGCAGACTAAATACCCATCAAAATAGCAAAACTACTTATCCCACATGCAATTAATCCATGTTCTTTGCAATGTAACAAATATTACATACGTATCACCAGATGTCGGATGAAAACATTACTAGCACTCACTCATTAGCATGCATAACCATCGGCCAAAGCATGAAGGATTTTAAATAAAAGCGACATTAAAACGAATTTCTAGGTAGGAGACATTACGTCAAGATAGAGACTGCCATCACCCCATCCATCAATTTTTGAGCGTCCTCCCTGACCAGTGGAGATAAGTGCTTTGAGGCCTGCAATCCACACCTCAGCCTCAACTTTGTCCTTGCAGATCTGGAGAAAATTTAAATCTCACATGCATAAAGCAAAAACAGAACTCACTTCAAATTAGAAATAAAGAAAAGCTATTCGCATCTTAGTGAAAATCCCTTTGTCACTAACCAGATCAAGCGACCGTTTCCCGTTTTTGTAAATAAGAGAGAAGGACAAATAGTCCTTCTCTGGTCGCAGATATCGTTGAAATACAGCCTGACATAGACAGAATAAGTAGAAGATTTCAATGAGAGCATACATGGTAAGTGTATTTAGTCAAGGCAATGCTATCTCACTCTGAATGTTTACGCGAACATAATTATCAAGGAGAGAATGAAATGATATCAAAAGTAAGAAATGGAATCTCACAGTTCTTTGTCCAGGAATAATTCTTGAAACAGATGCCAATTTCAAATTTTTTTCACCACTACTTGATATCCAGATCAACGATGATCCATCCTGAATTCACAGTAGAGCAGTGGGCAAGTTAGTAGCATAACACTATCGGTGAGGAAACACAGCACTGAGGTACCAACTAATAGTGCCACCAGAAAACCTGCTTGTCCAGTTTGTGTATCTTTTGGCCCAAAATTGTTTACCAAGATTAAAATAGTTTTAATGAACAGGAACATAATGATGCGTAAAATGCATAGACTAGGGTAACCTTCGTGAAAATCTTCAGAGGAAAGCAACATTAATTTTAAAATCTTAACCCCCCCCCCCCCCCCCAAAAAAAAAAAAGACAGAATAAACCTAACTATGAATTACCTATAAGCAAAAAAAATTTTCAAAATCTATCTAGCAAAAGGAAATAAAGGACTTGAGCCAATAAGCCAGACTGCTAGGGGAATGCTTGCCCAACTGAGATTTTATCGTTCCAAATGACGTTATCAAATGCATAAGACTGACTGCTAGAGGATAGCAATTACACGTAACAGCATTATCTTGTAAAGAATGAAATCCTCTAGTTTCATTCAACATCACTGAGAAATTATCCACATAAATGACTGCATGTCTCAATGTTTAGACTCTTCCTCTCTGCAACAAAGGAAAATTGATAAAGAAGCAATGTATCATTCAATGGTTTAAATCACCCACGCATTTGATGGAAGGAAGACCAGATTTATTTTTATGGTACTTTCTTCCCAGGCCTCTCTTGATAACTGTCATCTCTGTGAAAATAGCGTCATCCGAATAATCTTTTGAAAAGCTTACGATGGACTAAATTAATAAATTTATTAGCAACACGTACATTAGATAGTCTGAAAGGGCAGAATTTTGGCTTCCCTTTTCGACCATACTTCAGCAGTTGAGCACCTTTTTTCAAAGCAACCAATGCCTGCAAAAAATTATGAACGTCATTTATGTATGAGCAAGAGAGAATAGTATAAGCAGTTCAAAGGAGAACTGGAAAAGCTAATTGGCTTTAAGCCAGAAATTCGTATGGCTTCATCCATGTCTAGCAGACAATCTCCGAACAAGTTTCAAGATAGACAGCAGCTTAGGTTTCCTAATACAGAGGAACATTTTCCCCTTATCCAACTATTGTCTTGACAAATATGTAGTGGCATGAGGACCTTGATGCATCCACAGACTAATAATACGGCCCAATAAACTTTGCAACATTAGAGTAAAACAAGCATAATAGTCATACTTCTGTACTTTTCCCATAACCCAATCATGATCGACATTGATATTAAATTGTCTGTATGCATTAACGGACTCATGGACAGCTGTAGTACTCTTATGCACTATTGTCTATGAAAGTACATGTAACTTTACATGTTGCCATCCCTCAGCTTACAATTTGCAAAACTTTTTATCCCGCACTTCCAAACTTAAGCTCCCGTGTCTGCCACAACCCATATAAATCATTGGTTAATATGAGAAAGGTAGGTCTCAAGTATCTTATGTAACCACCCACTATTGATGGAAGTTTTTTTTTTTTTTAAATATCCCAGATAGCACAATATCCTTCCTAATTTCCTAGTCAACTACCTTTAAGGAAAGAAGCTTCTGTAAACCTGACAGTTTATTACTTTGTTTCTAAAAATGTCTATCCAAACAGATTCAGTATATGTATGTTCACGCTACAAAGGCCACATTATCTGCCATCACAAGCATTTGTGACAAAAGCTGAGATCAATCATAAAAGGGTAGGGGAGAGTAACTATCCCATAAGCTAATGCAGTAGGACCAGGCCTTCAATTCTTCTCACGCTCCTAGTGCATGAGTCTACTGCAAATTAAGGATTTATCAGCGAACAAAAAGAAGCAGCAAAGAGTGACCCCTCTTTGTCCGCTAATAATTGGATCAACCTAGCACTTGATCAAACATAAACCCTAGTTGAAACCCTTTCATCTCTTTCCGCAAAAACAGCTGCAGTGTTACAATACAGGCTAGCGGCAAGCATATATGAGGCTTCCTTTTGACAGCATGAATAATTGCCTCAAAAAGCTTCCACAGAAGAAGGCAGAGGAACCTCGAGACTCCTTGCAATACGCCACCCCGCCCACCGGCCCAACCCAACAAAAGAAGAAAACAGAAATGACCCAAGCTCTTTACTATCAAATAAAAGAAAGGATATGTTGATTATACGTTTTGAGCATGAAGAAAAGAATGCATTTCCTTTCAATATCTCACTAGGTCTCCAGTGATAACCACGACTTAGAATATTCATTCCCCCTTTCTTCCAATTCACTGATGTTTGAAGCAGTTGCTGCAGTCAATAATCAGTGAAGATATCCACCTCTCACGGATACCGGATCCTAGTTGCTACAATCTCTACTTCTATAGTCTTTCTCAACTGAGGACGGGGCCCCAGTAAGTCCAAAGCTCGCAAAGCATTTCCAGAAATTAAATGAAATCTACAGCCCAAAAGCCTCAAATTTGTAAACGACAACAAAACATCCCAAAAGGAACAACGAGGGGAAAAAGAATGCCAACTCGACGCATGTCTCAGCGTATCTCAGAGAGAAAGAGAGGCGAGAGAGAGAGGACCTGCTCAACTTCACGGTCAGCATTCCCGTAGCTACCAAGATCTGCCATTCCATGTATGAGTTTCACCGGAAATCCACCGCCCTCTCCGATCTCTCACCGGACGCCCGGACATCATATACCTCTCGACGACGTCAACACTACCATCAACGACCCCTCTCTTCGCACCACCACCTCCAATGCGATATTTACCTCCCCAACTTTCCGCAGGCACCAAGACGAGAAACACCAGAAAGCTCCCGCTCAGCAAGCTAACAAAGAGATCTGTCGACTCTCCCCCGGGGGAAATCGAACGACCTCGACCTCTCCCAAAGTCAATACGATCACAGTCCCCGAACTTGGCAGGCGCTCGCTTCCGAATGCGAATACGGCCTCGGGCTTAGCAACGGTTGCCGGAGAATTCACCGTCCTCGGGCACCGAGATCGCCGGGAGTAGGCTCGAGCTCCGGCGTCGAAGAACGCGACGGAGGTGAGGGAGAAAGAGAGAGGATTTTTTTTTTTCAAAGACTGTAAAAGGGGGAAGTACAAGTGGTCAAAGAGAGAAAAAGCGAGAAAAAATGAGGAAAAGTAAGCGGAGATGAAATCGCTTCTTTGCTAGATTTCCGAGAAAAAGAAAAAGAAAGAGAAAGAGAAAAAAAAATTCCCATCTAGAAGACATATCATGGCCACAATCGACGACCCATAAAATCTCGAGAGCTTAAAAGAAAATGAAAAATGATTTTATTCGAAATAATCGAATTATTTTTCCTTTTTTTTTTTTCGGGGGGAGGTTGTCGTTATTTCTTGGTTTATGTAAGAGGGTGCGTACGTTTGGTGTTAATGTGGGCACGTCGTGACTTGTGAGGGGCCCGTGTTCGGTCGGGCAGCCCAGGACAGAAAACCCCAAGTCGGGAAAGAGGGCAACGCTGTCCCTGCGAAATGACCGCTCTGCCCCCACCCCAACCCTCGTACCAGACGCGCTCGTCAGACATGCGGCGGGGGTGGTGTACTTGCCGCCACCTGCGCAGGCGTGTGGCAAGTAAAGAACAGGTAAACCCTCCCAAAAAATCCAAAAATCGCGTAACAAAAATGGTACTCAGCCTCTATTTAGTATATTTTATCCCCCACCCCAACATCGAAAAAAGAACAAGAAAAAAAAAACTTCCAAATAAAAGATCCCAAATTCTCTTATTGTTTCAAATAAAAATTTAATGGACCCTATGACTTTATTTTTTTCACAAAAAAGCTTGATCAATGGCATATTCGTCATTTGATTTTCTCCCTTTTTTTTCTTTCTTTTTTTCTTTTCTCATTTATTTTTTTTCCTTCTTTCTCGTTGATGATTAGCCATCTGTGACCTCGCCAGTGGCCGACCATTATCTAAGGCCAGCCACCGGCAAGAAAGGAGGAGAAAAAAAGATAAAAAGAAATGGAAAAGGAGAAAAGACGGCAACAGAAAAGAAGATAAAAAAAAGCGTATGACGAAAATGTCATTGGATCATGGCCTCATTCGAAACAATGAGAACAGTTCGAGTCTTTTTTTTGAAATAAGGTTAACTTTCAATTTGTTAAAAATTATGAAGCAGTGATTCAATCACAAATTAATATGTGCTCATGCTTCGGATCTCGTGGTCCGGCGCAGTGCGTGGTCCGAAGATCCTAGAGGCGCCCGGTCATCAGGTTTCATTCAACTCATGACCGTGGGGAAAAGAAGCGGGAGACATATGGGGGAATGTGGATTTTGGTTTTTGGGTTTCTATTGCGATTTCCGGGGAGCCCCCAAGTCTTTTTTTCGTTTTTCTTTTTTCTTTTTGTTTTTTGGGTGGGATGACCGAAGACAAAAGTCCCACTTGCTGGGCAATTTCGTAATTTAACTCGAAAAGACAAAAATATATATATAAACAAAAAAACAAAAGCCTGAGCCAATCGAGGCGAAAGAATGTCGCTTTAACGCGAAGCACACCTGGCATTTATATGCGTCCCCCACCCCCTCCCCCCGGTTGCTCTTTTTATGCCCCTTCCGATCGTCTCCAAAGAGCAAGGAACAACAACCCCATGGGGGAGAAATTATTCAGTAGTTACGGATGACCAGGTCATCATCTTACGTGGCGTACGTGCACCATTCAAAATATGACACATGGTCTATCAGACCAGTTGGAAAATTAAAATAAAAAAACAGAAAGACGTTTTTTTCTCGCCCCTCTGGTGGTTGACAGGCTGAAAAAAAGGGGCGCTAACATTGAAACTCCCGCTCCCGCTCCCACATAACACTCTCTCTCGTCTTTTCCAGGCCCTTTGTAGAAGAACAACCAAGACAGCCCACCTCTCTCTCTTCGGTCCGTGCCCGCCGCTTGCCGCCTCAGGGTATGCACGCATTCTTCCTCCGCCTCCTCCTCCTCCTCCTCCTCCTCCTCCTCCAAATATCGTCTGCCCGTGAATAGTGTCGTTTCGATTGCATGAACATGTGTGTGGTTGGAGCAGTCGCCTATTACGCATAATGCCTTCGAGGAATAGCTCCAGGCCCTCGAAGACTACCTCAAATCCGTCTGCCGCGCCCCTTGAACAAGTCCGTCAGTTCAGACCCCATTTTCGATTTCGACCAAGAATTCTCTTCCGATGCTGTCGAGATTTCGTGGGATTCGAGTTCTCGCGTGATTCGCAACAAAACCGAAAGAATATTTGTTTGCTTGAGGGTTCTCCGCAGTGTAGGCAAGATTCTTTTGGCGTTGTTTCATTCCGGCTCGTCGATGCAGGTGTTGCGGCTAAAGCTAGACCCATTTTCAGCCACATGAGGAAGTAGGGGGATTCAATTCACCTCGTGTGTCTTTTCCTTTGGCTCAAAATAAAGGAAGGGATAATAATAATAGAGATTACGCTCGATTGAGGACCAACGCCCAAATTTTCCTTTTTTTTTTTTTTTTTTTGGGGGGGGGGGGGTGTATATATGAAGTGAAATTACACATAATGCCCTTTCATGCAAATGAGGTTTGGAAATAAATGAAGTTGGTTTCTGGAGTCACTCTCAGATTGATTTGATTAGGACGAGTTGGCTCTTGGGCATTCCAAGAGTTTGTGAATGTCAGGTGTTGGATAATTTTCATCCCCAGTCTATTATCATTCATCTAGTTTTCATTTATGTGAAGGGTTTGGGCCAAAACCCAAAAATAGGAGGGGCTTCTCGCTGTGCAAGCTGCAAAATGTGCAGTAGTTTGTGCACGGTCTGTTAAGCATAAAGATGGAATTCTTTTTCCCCGGTTCACCTCCTCAGCTGCAAAATGTAGGTGCATGATGGCAAGAAATCACAATGTTTCATCGGCATCACGGTCTGGTTTTGATAATCAGGACTGTTTTTTGACAGAATCGGGTGGCAAGTATCTGCCTTCAGAACAACAATTGCGGCCATCGACAAAATAATTTTTTTGTTGGCTTCTATCGAACTGAATATGAATACAAAGCCACATAATTTGATTTGAACACTCGAGATCGCCCTTGGTTGTGAAGCTGATACGGTATTTACAAGCAGGGGCCTCGAGTTACAGAAGAAGGATGATTGCTTATTTTGCATAAATCAAAATGGACAGTATCTTAGGCAATAAAATTCTCTAAAACAACATACACAAAAGAGAACTCAAAACCTGAAAGAAGCCATAAAAAGATGCACAAACTAAAGTACTTTCCCAAGCATTAAAAGAAAAAATAATAATAAAAAAAAGCCTTAGCAGAAATATTTTCCTCCACATCGTGTCTGGCCTCTTTCCGCTTCAAATTTTTTGGGGCCGGATCTGAAAAGGCAAGGATGACGACGAGGACGGAGGCGAAAGAGGAGGAGTAGCCGACGTGCCCAGACGCAAGGTCGGAGCGATGGGCGGAACTCTCCGGAGAGGGGGAGGTGGCGGGGACGGACCCCAGAGAGGACGAGTGAGGCCCGTCTCGGCTGTTCTTTGATAAAGGGCCCCTTCAAAAGGGAAAAGATGAGAGAGAGTGTTAATCGGGAGCAGAAGCGGGAGTTTCAATGGTAGCATTCATCGTGGTTCCTTTTCCGCCTGTCAACCATAAGAGGAGAGAGGCAAAACATATTTATGTTCTCATTTTTTATTCTACAGCTAATCTGTCAGAGCACATGTGTCATATTTTGAATGGTACACATACGCCACGTAGGATGATGACTTGGTGGTCACTAGCCACGGAATAATTTCTCCCAACGGGGGATTGGCGAACCCACCCCGTCCTAAAGTCCTTATCTCCACCCCATGTGTTCCGGGGGAATCGCGGACTGGACCGACCACTAGATGGTGGTGGAGGGCACTTTGTTTGAGCGAAATGGGATAGGATTTCTTACCATGAAAATAGAAAATCATAGCCCCTATAATCCTTTGATCTTCCCCCTACAATAGAGGGAGATCCAAGGGCCCATAAAATCTTGATTCCCTACCATTATGGTAAGGTATTCGGATCCGAGCGAAAGTACTTTTCGAAAATTAATTTTTTCGACTTTATCAAATCCCAATGAGGCTTGACCTAGCGTGGCCGGCTACCGACCATCGCCAAGTACCAGCAACAGGCGGAGGAAGATGAAGGAAAAAGTAAAATATAAAAAACAAAATTAAATTTAAAAAGCATAAAACTTTTTTTTTGTTTCTTTAGATAAATTCATGAAATTGAAATCATTTTTCAAGTGAAATCCAAATACCATAAAATGTATTCTAGATCAAATATCATCCGATAAATGAAAACTAACTATTTTTCTAAAAAATAATTTTCCCGAAAAGTGATTTCTTTTTAGGGAAAAATCTTCAAAAAAGAACTGGAGCCATCGTTTTCTTAAATAATGACTTAAAATGGACGTTGTTTCTAACAAGAGCCTAAAATGCTCAAATTATTTCAAAAGAAGATCTAGCTAAATAGCATTTTTGTCCATTACTTATTTTCTCTTTTATGTTTTTATTTTTTTAAAATTTTTCTCCCTTACCTACTTGGGCCATTGCCAACATTAGGAAAGGGCCGCCTTCACTTGAGCTAGCGTCGGTAACTCTCCCCCTGACCTCGACTATCAAAGCTACCCTCTCCTGACATCAACTCAAGCGAGGGTTGCCCTCATGTCGCTTGAGCTGGTGAGGGCAACTCTCGTCGACTTGTACGATGTCAGCCCTAGCGAGGGTAGCCCAATGCCTGGCAAAGCTGGTAATGATTAAGGGATGGAGGGGAGAAAAAAAGAAAAAGAACAAAATAACTAAAGGATGAAAACGATGTTCGGCCAAGCCCTTCTTTGCAACAATTTGAACATTTCATGCCCTTAATTAAAATAAGTCCACTTTAGATATTTATTTAAGAAAATGAAATCCTTTCATGCCTTTATTTGGAATTTTTTGTTCTTTTTACCACAAAGTTTCCATCAAACAAACCACTCTAACGTTGAAATTACCCTGTCGAGATCATGTGGGCGGGCGCGCGTGCGAGAGAAAGGAACCGCATGGTCGGGTCGGGTCGGGTCGAGTCAAATCGGGCTTCGAATCTTGTGGCTAGAGTGGGCCTAGTCGGGCCCAACAGGCCATCTCATCTACGAACCAGCCAGCCAGCCAGGACGGTCCGGGCCTTGAATCGAGCCAACGAGTCCACTTAGAGGTGGAACTGCGCCCGTGGACGCTCCGTCCTTACGGTGGACCCTCTCGCACTGGATCCTCGTTATTATCCATCGCACTGCTCCCGTCCCCCACAGCACGAGAAATCGAAGGAGAATCATGAGGGCAAAACATCGCAACAGCATTTCCCTCAGAAGCTAGCGACCTAGGGTTTTAACTAAGCCCAATCCCAAAGCTCGTGCGAGCGAGATCTCTGCCCTCTCTCGTCTCCCTCTCTTCGATTATTCTCTTCTCGCCCCAGATTCTTCCTCGTCCCTCTGTTGTCTGCTGCTCTATTTAAGCTTCTCTGACCAGATTAGGAGGATGGGGGACGGTTACTGGAATCGGCAACAGCCCGTCGTTCCTTCTCCTGGGCTGCTCAAGCGGCCTCGCCTTGATTACGGTACTCTCCAGCTCTCGCGAGTTTCTTTTGCCCTGTTACTTTTGTTCATGGAAAGCACCTGATGGGAAATTGTTTAGGGATTTTTCGAGCTTTTCTGCGTGTGGCTATGCTCAATTGAATGGTTGCGATGTGGGAAAATCCTGTGTTTTTGTGTTAAGTGTAATGGCTTTTTGCGAAATTTGCTCACTGAATGGTCTCCGGACTTTCGATGTTGTTCACCTAGAAACTTGGTCTTGCTTGTGTTTCTCGATTGTTGGCGAATGGTCGTTCTTTCTGAAGTCTGGACTGTGAAATAGACTTGATGGGCATTGCAAAAGGTGGTCATTTTGAGGGAAAAGGCGGCGCTTTGTAGTATGTTGTCCTCTTATGTTGGTTTAGCTTTCCGAGGCCAATTTGTACTCTGGATCTGTCGCAGTAAAACAAATGAAAAAGTGATATGCACGCAATCTTGCGGTAATCCGCTCCTTTGGCTGTCTTACATGCATAGCACCCTATACCATCAATTTCATCTCTGTGTTAGTTTTTCCCAAAATATATCTATACTTGTTGTTTGATTCATTTTCACTGGACAAACCTTTGTGTAAATATTCCAGGGTCTTCAAGAGAGAGCAAGAGAGAAAATACTCAAAGTTGCATCTTTACTCAATAATTTAACAAAAGCTTACATTAGTTGACGCTATTTATTGAGCCCGAGACACAATAACAAAATCTTAATTTCCTTAGTTATGACACCTACCAACTGTTGACTAATATCAGTGATTGTACTTCAACACTCCCCCTTAAGATGAAGCATCCATCTTGCTTATGATAGGTGCAAGGGATGTGGATACATTGAATGGGATTTAAGACAACGACAACTGTGTAATTCAGACCTTATAAGTCAAATTGAATAATTTACGGTAGCAGCTATTTTGACTAAAGATTTAAAGAAACAAATGGAGATCAGAAAATTGAAATCTCTCTCTTTCTCACACAACGAAAGTAAAACACATGAGAACTTGGCTTTATCAATCATGGCAACATAATCTGCATCACTCCACAGCACTCAATTGTTGCTGCTCAATGGAGGTATGCTGGGCTCTGGTGACTTCGCTCGTCGATGAAACTCGCAATCAAGAGCGAGTCTAGCATTGGATAAATCCCCATTAGGTGTTGAGATTTTAGAAGACCAAAATATGTGATTCTGTTGAAGATGAGTTGCTGCTGGATAGGGCCCTTTTTCTTTGACTTTTTTTCTTTAATAACTGAGAAATTTCTGTTAAGGAAACAAAAAAAGCACACAAACCAAAGCAAATTTGTGAAGCTCGACCAAAAAATGGGAAACTTTAGAGGATAACGAATGAGTTGAAGAAAACTGCCGGGATAGAAGACTTGACGAAATCCTGGAATAGAGAATAGAGGGACTTGACCGGTGTTGGCCGCCATCAAGACAGAGAGATGAGGCAAGAGTTCGACTTTTGACAATTTTCACACTTCACAATCAACAAAGGAGAAAATAGATGAGCAGAGAACTTAGCACCAGAACTGGCTCGATGAAGATGACAGAGAACGATGGCCAAGAAACAATGTTGACTAAGGATGCTGCTACTCTCGAAGATGACTGGAGTAAATCTATAAGCAGAGAACGACAATGCTGCTCTTGAAGACAAGTAGATGTGGCTGCTCTTGGGGGCGACAACGGAGCAAAGTGGGTAGACCCTAATGGGACTCTCGACTAATGGAGGAAGAGGGACAAAGAGCTCACAACTAAGGCTCTAAGATTGTGACCAATGATAGCGAGGCACAACTCTACCTAGAGATGGGCAAAGTTTGGAAGGAACCTTGATTGATAGAGAAGAAAATGCTGATGTTTCTGGCGATGGTAA
Organism: Rhodomyrtus tomentosa; assembly: GCA_028455895.1. Lineage (NCBI taxonomy): Eukaryota > Viridiplantae > Streptophyta > Magnoliopsida > Myrtales > Myrtaceae > Rhodomyrtus > Rhodomyrtus tomentosa. The sequence goes on from JAPCWY010000001.1 coordinate 45,048,543, forward strand.
GGGAACAAAGAAGACAATAGTTGCAACAGAGACAATGATTGAGATGAAGAAGCTTAGATAAGACGATAGTTGGCTTGCTTGCTGACTTGACGGAGGAGACAACTATTACTTTTTTTATTTAAGATTAATGGCAAGAAGAAAGATAAAACTAGGGTTTTGGTTGGGGTCCTTCTCTCTTGGTGGCTTTCATACCATGTAAATATCCTCGGATCTTCAAGAGAGAGGGAGAGAAAGACCGCTGAAAAGCTACATAATTGAAAAAAAGAGATATAAGATGGTTCTATGCATAGAGCAGGAGAGACACTAACAAAACTGTGATTTTGTTATATAAGACCACCTTGACTAATATCCACAAATGTATTTCCGGGATGTTCTTACTGTCTTTGACCAACAAGGTTCCCCCTTCCCTCTCCCCTTCATCATATCTCCTCTCCATCTCACTTAAGTAATCATTAATGAAAGATGTGTTGCTAGTTGATGAATTATGCCATTATGGTTGTTCGTCTATTAGTATAATTGGCCGATTAGTTGGAATCTTGGACATTTTGATACCTTTTTTCCGCTTTAAGTGTCAACACTATTGCATTTTCTTGTGCACTTGAAAATCCTCAGATGGGTCCCTAAGGACACAGCCCATGCAATTTTTATCCAAAAATGAGAGAAGAGGAGAGATACAAGGAGGCGTGAGAAGTGAATAATTAGTTCGTCCTTGAAGGTATCACGAAGGTGGATTAGTTCATTGATGGTAAAATATCTTTGTTTCGAATGTAGCATGCATAACGTCAATATGGAATGGCAGTACAATCTGTATGTACTCTTAACAGGTACTCGATGACGACTTGCTAATATTATTTTTTGCTTTTTTTTTTCTTTGATTAAATTTTGAAACATATTTTTACTGTCAAATTGTAAAACATTTGAGCGGTGCGGACAGGGACATTGGTGCAGCTATGGACACTGCATGATTTACCATGCATTCTGGTTCGGTGGTGACGAGTTGGTTTATCATGCAGTTCCCTGAGATTTATTGAAGACTGCAGTTTCCCTTTTATTTGGCAATTTCCTCTTTGCTACTATTCCTCGTGCATTCTGATTCTATGGTTTTGTGATGAGTTGGTTTGTTGTGACATCATGTCATGTAGACCTCTAGTTGGTCATTAAGTTCCTATGTCTTTAGTTTCTGCACTAAATGAGCTCATAGTCCATGATAGTTCGATTCAAGAAAATAAAAGCAATGTCTACCTCACAAGTTGATCTAACTCCTATCTGGCAAACATAAGTGTGCATCCTTTAGGCATTCATCTAATGTTGTTGGCAATACCAAGCTTGTCACTCTTTTCCTCCATTATGAGTTTTTTTATGAGTTTCCTTCAGTATGAGTTTGCTCGGAATTGTTCTTAAGGAAGATACAGTATTCCAAAGAATAAATGAGGGCAGTATAAATGAGAGAGATCGTTATACATGTTTATGCACATCCTCCTGCTTCAGTAGCATATCCACTTCAACTGTTAGACTGTGCTACTTTGCATCTGACTGTATCAGCTTGTTTCCTTAACCCCACTCTTTTATAATGCAGTTTGATGGTTGTTCAATCTGTAAACGAGAAATTCAAAAGTGTTACTTTTATTTTGACTTATTTCGTTCTGTATGACCAAACCAAAAGTATAAGTTTTTCTTTTGTGATCAGATGTCCCTCCACCAGGCTTGCCTTCTGGTCCTGAGATGCAAAACTATCTAGCACGTGACGATGATCCTAATGGACCTCGGGCTGTGAAGGACACCAAGACAATAGGATCAGCTTATGACCGATACCTCCAGAGCTCAGTAAGCCTTCCCCTTTTGAACTTGTCATGGTTGTGTTTTTTTGGAGTCCATTCGCATAGGGTTTGCTAAGGGCGTTATCTAAATACTTTTGAAGCAACTGTCTTCACATACTCCTGGAGAAGCTAGTACATATGGCAGCATTGGAATGGGACGAACAATTGGTGGTGGAATGCCAGGTGCTCCTGTTGCTGATCCTTCTATGATGAGCCGTCCTGGGCCTCTTGCTCCAGACATGGCACCGAATGGTCGAAATGCTGGTTTTGGTGGTCCACTCCCGATGGAAGCCATGGGAAGGCCAGGTCGTGAAACTGTTCCTTTGCCTCCAGATGCTTCCAGTACTCTGTATGTTGAAGGACTTCCTCCTGACAGTACAAAAAGGGAGGTTGCTCGTATCCTTTTGATGTCTAACAGTGGTTGTAGCTGGCAATGTATCTGGCTTTCCTGAAATTCTCAACTTAATTGGAAGTCAGATAAAGAAGTCTTTATGCTTTTTCGAATTTCTTAACTTACCTTTAGATATATTTCGGCCTTTTGTGGGGTATAAAGAAGTGAGACTTGTGATTAAGGAGTCAAAGCATGTAAGTCCAACTTAACTTATTCAGTTTTTCTTTGTTTATTCCGTGCTATATTCTGACCTTTTCTTGCGCTACTCTTGAACTTGCATTGCAGCGTGGAGGAGATCCTCTAATCCTTTGTTTTGTGGACTTTGTAAATCCAGCTTGTGCAGCCACTGCTTTGAGTGCCTTGCAAGGTGATAATCTACTTTTAACCTCTTCCACCATTCCTTGGAAAATGAAAAATATGTTAAGATAGGGCACAAAATGAAGGAATAGAAGGGACAGAGAATTTTGAGGAAAATAATCTTAATACAATATTGTTGTTTGGTAAGACATAACTCGATCACTTTGCATTCTCGTGATCTTTTCTTCCCTTCCCAACCACTGGAGTATGGCTTTTGTTTGGTAGTGGTATTGGGAAGAGGGACCATTTTTAGTATGATATTTGCTGCCCGGGGCTTTGGATAGGTTAGTTTGGCGTGTTTGTATGAATGGGGGAATAGAATAGGTAGACTGGACTTGAATTAAATTCCAGATTGTCCTTGAGATAAATGACGAGAGATTTTAGAAGTTGGCCACAATAATGTATGAATGGTGTGGTCATGGGGTTGGGATTACTTACACTAGGAGGAGTGGTCACTACTATTTCAGATGGTGTGATCATCCCATTTGGGATGCAATTTTATCTTGAGAACATCACTAAAAACAGGACGAAGAAGAATGCACATTCCTTTCAATTGAACACATCGTTGGTGATTACCTATTTTCTTCATTGCTGATATCTCTATTTAAGATGCCTTTGTGTCTCTCTTTTTTTCTTTTTCTTTTTTTGTTAAAGAAAGATTTTGCACTTGTGAAATGACTTGAGGTGTTTGGTTGGTTATTTTCTCAAGGGTACAAAATGGACGAGCATGATCCAGATTCCGCTTACCTGCGGCTGCAATTTTCTCGGTACCCGGGGCCAAGGTCAGGTGCTGGACCTCGTGGGAGGAGGTGATGGGCGAGACCAAGTTTGATGGGGTGTGGTCTTCTGCACTTCACTGGTACCCATCAAGTTTGCTCGTGCGCTGGGGTTTGCATAGCCATGGTCCAGCCCGTAGGTCTATGTGCTAACCGGATTGCTCTCTTCTTCCCTTAATGAGTGCTTGAGGTGCAGGATATATCTACGGGATGCTGTCAAGATTGTAGTGGTGATGCCGAACGAGTCTGTGATATACGGCTGACTATGACTCTTAATCTTGTCATTCCTTGAAGGGGTAGTGTTGTATAATTGCCTTTAGATTGAAAGCTTTCGCAGTTGACTCTTCCTCTGGTAGCATTTTTATGTTCTGGATATTTATGATGTTCTATTGACGAAATCGTGGGAGAGAACCCAATTTTGATTTTTGTTGGAGCACACGTTAATTTGATGCTACTGTCTGAATCTTTGCTAATGATTTGCGGATCTGATGATGTGACAAGTGCAGGCAATCCTTGTTTCCCTGATCTTGCTTTTGTTTTCGCGTCTCTCCGTCTGATATGATTATCAAACTTACGTAAGATTGTCCGCACGATTCTGCCCTGAGTACGATGGGAAGGAGAGACCTGGGCTATGGTTTAGAGGTGGCATATTCACGCACGCTTCGGTCATGCTCATCCGGTGATTTTCTTCAAGCTGAATTCAATCATTCATGCTCTTGTTATCACTCGGAATATCGTGATCAAGTCTTGCATGTCTGCTCTGGCATCCCCATAATCGCGTCCATTCCCTTTTGCCGCGTTCATCAGGAGGATGCGGGAGTGTCCATTTCCTCCATTTTCCTTTGCCACGTCCGTCTGAGGCAGGAAAGCATGCCTGCATATCTAGTAGGACCAGATCAATTAAAGATTAACCTGGTTTTAATTTTTGCGTGAGGAGTGTTCCAATCCCAGTGAGATGTGACAACCTTGTCCGCTACCTAATTATCCTTCCTCCTTGTCATTTTATGATTTTTACCTAAACCCCTCCTGACCAAATAAAGCGTAGTGGAATCCTTCTCGCCCCCCTTTTGTCCGAATGCTTTCTCAGTTATGCTTGGAAACCGAAATACGCAGAGAGGAGAACAAAAGAAGATAACAGCAAAGTTCGAGGGCAAATCGAGCTCATACAACTGTTGGATATTGATGAGCCAAAAAAAAAAAATGTTGCATTTTCATACAGTTTCGATGGATTAGAAGGGGTCTCAAGGAAAGATCCATAGCTGGGGTGGGAATATACAATACCAATCGAATTGTCCAAAAAGTTCCGAACCTATTACGTTTTTATCAATGTAATTCTAAACTTTTCAATTTTGTCAATTTTGTCCCAAATCTTTTCACATTGTACTAGTTGAATCCAGCTAGTTAATTTTTGTCGGAATTCGCTAACGGCGTAACATGGACATCAATCGTTCTATGAGATATGACCTGCGTTGACATGGATATTTTTTAATAATATTTTAAAATGTATGAGATTTTTTCTTTTTCTTTATTTCCTTTGCTGGTGGCCAACCACCAGGTGAGCTGGCTTTGCTTGGGTGAGGATCCCCGTCAGTGGCCTGACCGGGCATCGTCGTGCCCTGCTAGGGATCCTCTCGCCAAATCGAGCGAGGCTGGGAAGTGTACAAGCAAAACTATCACTAGAGGTGTCAATATAGGTTGATAACCCATGTTCAGTAAAATAGATCAAATATAGGTTAGTTCTAATGAATGAGTTGTTAATGGGTATGAATTTTAAGCTTTAATTATGTGAGGGTTTTAAAAGGGTTTGTTTTTGGACCTATTTACAACCAATTTAGTTGGACAAGCCCAATTCATTGACAATTCATGTAGCTTGTAAAATTTATCGGTTCATTTTTTTTTTAGAAATAAAAGTTAAAAATAATTTTTTTAACTAAAGTTCAATAATATAAAAAACTGTTAAAAGCAATAGAATGTTGTCGGCCCGTTGCCATTTGCCGCCGCCGAAAGCTACCCGCTACCGCTCGTCGCCGCTTGCGGACTTCCACCGTAGCCATGCAGGCTGGAACCGATGAAGTTTTTGTGCCTCCTTGATGTTCAGACTGATATTGACCAGATTGACACAAAGTTTGACTCATTAACGAGTGCTCTTGCTGGCCAAACCGTAGAGAACTCCGACGACATGCGGCAAACCCTGGATTCAGCATAAGAGGGATGATCTGGCTCTCTTCCGTATATCGCAAAGCTTTCGACAACTTATTCCTTCGGCTACTAGCCTGAAAGACTAATTCAATTCGTTGTTGTTCATCCACCGCCATCACCGCCCATCGATCGCCACGCAATGTCACCCGCCGACCACCCACCTTTGGCCGCCAGATTTCGGGAGGAAAAAAAAAGGAAAGAAAATAAACACATAAAAACATTTTTTTTCATTAAATTCATATTGTACGAAAGTGCTTTCATAAAAATAATACAAAATTTTCATTAAATTTGTACTGCACAAAAATATTTTATCAATATCATTTTTTTTTATAAATTATAAAAAATAAGTAATCCATGATTCGATAAAATATAGAATTGTGTTGAGTAATAAAGATTGGGTTATGTATGATTTATTAGATTTGTAATGCATGAAAATGGATCAATATTAAAGATGTCAATATGGGCCCATTTTCTATCCATATTTTGGATAAATGGGGTCATATATGGTTGTTAGTTTTTAGAGAGTACACTAAAAATGGGTTCAAAATATTAAAGTTAAATTAAATGGGTCAAAAATAAGTTACACATAGAATCCACATAGAGCCTATTTTCGACCCATCAAAAGTTTAAATCATCGTTTTATTTCGGTTGGGTCACGAGCAGCAATCCACCGCCAACCGCCTCTCGCCGCCGCCCTCGCTAACCGCCAACCGTCATTGCCTGCCCATCGGGTTGCCGCTGCCACCGTCCACCACCCTCAACCGCTGGTTGCCGCCGCCCACCACCTAGCAAACTATCCAACCGCGTTTGCAATGACGCACCATCCAATAGACCCGATCGTCGACCACCACGGTACAATGCCTGAACGGTGGGCGTAGAGAAGCGCATCCTCACGTCGGGAAGCGGGAATAGCAGGCAATTGCAGTCCACCAAATATCAGAGTTTATCCTCAAGAGCAAGAGGTTCCTATTCTAAAATCATCGCTGGGTCACCAGAAAGGTCGGGACTTGCTTCAGTAGATCTGAGAAGGCGGCTCTTTAGAGAAAAATTTAAAAAAATCGTCTCTATTCGTCAGAAACCAAACAACGAATTAGAAGAAGCAGCCGACAAGTTATTTGGGGTTTGACGTCGGTTTGAAGCTGGGCAAACCTCAGGCGAAGCCCATGGTTTTCCAATAGAAGTTGAAAATAATGAAAACTATCCCACAAATGCGAATAGTTCCGGGCGTAGTAGTCACACCACGCTGAACGCCGCCTGCCGCCGCCGCCGCTCCCCTCCCTCGCCGACCGCCATCGTCGCCTATTGCCGTCACCGTCCCCGCCGCCGCCATTGGTCGCAAGAGAAAAATGAAACGAAAAAAGTAAAAAATAAAATAAACAATATTTTTAATAATAAAAAAATTCAATATTCACTATATTTTCATTGCATGAAAATATCTTATTAATATTTATTTTTATTTTATTTACTAAGATTTTATTATTTCATTTGCTTTTTTATCAACCCACTGCCAAGCATTCCGTCACCGGCGCTTCTCTATTTTCATGGATTTACCAAGCACTCATGTAAACGGCGGTTCGAGAGGTACTTTGACACGGCCCAATCTGAGAATATTTATATCTCCATGCAAAAGACGAAAAAATCAGGGACCGACTCAACAAAAGGGCCTGTAACATCCAAATCCTGACTTTGCCCTTTTTGACTTATTTGGCCAATATTATCATCAGGAAAGTGCATCCTTCCTTTTGGCCGAATCCAACGGTTGAATATTATGTGGGATCCACTTTCTTGCTTTTGTTCACCAAATCCAGCTGGCGTTATTCCCTCCACATCGAACGTACCATCACTTACTCGACAATAACACGGGCAACTAACCATTCTAAAAATAGAATCATCAGCAACATTACCTGGCCATACTTTTTCGGGAGTCCGATATCCAATCGTAATCGATGGGAATCTATTCACCAGGTAGCTCGCCATACTAGGCGCATCCGCTGGAATTCTCTTAACCATACCTGCACTAGAGATCTTTTTACGGGCTGTCTCTAGTAATGTCCTGTTTATCAATTCTACAAACTGTTGTGATTTACTGGCACTAGTGCGGTGCTTCACTATACCCTCTTTCATGCAGAATTTATTTACTAGCTTCGAGCATGACTCCATGCTACTGTTAGTTCGCACATGATTAATCGACTTACCAGTCTCCATTCCGATCAAAGCTATCGACCGCGTATTCTTAACAATATCATCAAGCTTGTGCTTCCGCACAAATACCCAGGCCTTCCTCGAGTAGACATTAGACTATCGAACAGATATTGATGTCTCATGAGCGAAACTTATCATTATCTCACCTTGAAGTTCATACAGGCCGTCATGCTTGATTCCCTTTATTATCACCAGGGCACCTACTCCGCCTCGTGAAGAATACCTGCATCCAGCTGAATCTAGGGCACCTAAGGAAATTAAGTTATTTTTCAATTCTGGAACATGTCGTACTCCAACCAATGTCCTCATAATGCCATCATACATTCTTATTTTAATATCACAAACACTTATAACATTGCATTCAGCGTTGTTTCCCAACTGCACTTTACTATTATCCATGTATTGATAAGAAGCAAATTAGTTCCTATTTGGTGTAGCAAGAAAAAAACAACAAGAATTCATAATCCATCCGTCAAACGACGAATTCTCAGTGACAGACAAGACACAATCGACATCATCAAAATTTTTAACTATAGCTGCAGTATCATCCGTAGATTCAACTCTAATTTCTTTACCCGTTTTGTTTTTCAACTTAAAGTAATTTCTTCTAAGATGCTCTCTCTTACCACAGTTCCAACAAATTTCATCGCCAGTCTTATACTGACTGCGTCTATTCATATTCATACTACTTCTGCTAACACGAGTACTAGCTCTTCTTCTTTCACCTACAAATCAGCAGATACAAATTCGTCAAATTCTCTTCTACGGATATCTTCACTCAGAATTAAATCTCGAATCCCATCAAACGTCAAACTAGCTGATCCAGAAGAATTACTAACAGCAGTAACAGTAGTATTCCAACTATCAGGCATTGAGAATAATAGAATCAAACATGTACCTCATCTTTCAAAGTCAATCTCAATTGAACTCAATTGACTAACGATCACATTGAATTCATTGATATGATTAGTAACTGACGCACATTCGCTCATCTTCAAATTAAACAGACGTCACATTAAATAAACCTTGTTGATCGCAAAGGGTTTCTCGTACATGTATGATAAGGTTTTCATCAAACCCGCAGTAGTCTTCTCCTTGACGATATTAAACACGATGTTACAAGTTAGCGTTAACCGAATAACACCCATCGCTCGACTATCCATCAATTCTTAATCGACTTGCTTCATCGTTTCTGGTTTATTCCCAGACAATGGCTCATGCAACTTCATTTGATATAAATAATCTTCTATATGCATCTTTCAGAAATCAAAATCTTTATCTTCAAATCTGTCGATTTTCCCTTTATCTTATTATGTCTCCATCGATTTGCTTAAACTCGATAACCCTAACTCTGATATTAATTATTACGCGGATGATTGAAGAGCCAGCGCGTGTGACAAAGAAGTCACGTGGCGTGCCTTAAATTTTCTTGGTCAGATATGTCAATGTCGACATTCGAAGAACAGAACCATCTTCTTAGGTTTTGAGTAAAAAAAATAAACAGAGACCGCTGTCGCTGTCGCTGTCGCTCTATATATATATATATATAGTGTCGGCGAGGGAGCAAGTGGTTGCGATGCTCGCCAATTTTACTAGTCAGCTGGGACCAAGTGAAAATCGATTTGAGCCCCCGAGGGTGATTTCTGGAGCAGCTGAGCTGGAATGCACTTTCTAGGGTTTTCCTAGTGGGTATAGTAGCGGAGACTTGATGATCGCACTCCGATGCAAGAACAATCATGTTTTTTTTTTTTAATGGACAGATAATTAGAAATGAGGAAACAAGTTCTTGAATATTATCCATTTTATGTTAATGAGTCCTCATTTAATAAATTATCGTGTCGTGTGATCGTGCGATATAACTTAGTTACTGAACCGGGTCACAAAAAATGGCGCAAAAACAACCTTACCATGAAATTTTAAAGTGGCCACATAAATTTATCAAGGATATACTATAATTGGGCACCTGAAAATTATACACGAATACTTGAGAGATCTAGGACTATAAAAATTTGATTTAATATAATAGAAAATCTCACATTGGTTTACTTGTGATAAATTTACCTTAAATTGATACATCAAACTAATATATTTGTCATAAATTTACCCTAATTTATTTTTGGGTCACCAAAATTTTAAATTGGTATAAGAGTGACACATTTATCTTAACTTCCATCAAATTTTACACTGTAATTGTTGAGTTAAATAACACGTGGCAATTACGCATGAAAATATGTAACACATTCTCTCTTTGTTTCTCTAATTAGCAATAACTTGAAAACAAATAAGGCCCATTCTTTCAAACTGGTATGTGAATGATACATGGATTACTAAATCGTCTTCTCCTACATCGTCATTTTCGTCTTCATGATTAGGCATCGAAATTCGTTCGCGCAAAATTTATATCTTTGGTACTCTTGCCTTTTTTTTTTCCCATTTGTTTGGCAAACTCACCCAAATCGTCAAATCATGATGTTCAATGACTTCAATTGGAAGTAGTTCGAAGAGATGTGTGGCCCCAAAAAAAACCGAAGGTGGAAAAATTATCAAAAATAGGGTATGCTAGAACGATTTTAATGCCTAATCACGAAAATGAAGATAAAGGTGAAGGAGTGTGCTCCTTGAAGAGGAAGACCTAGAGTTTTCGTGTTTTTAGGGAGACAAATAGAGAGATATATATATTCATGCGAACTTGTTATGTCATTTTAATTAATGCCATGTATAACGCAACTCAATAATTTCATGATAAAATTTGATTAGAGCTAATAGAGGTCAAATGCGTCATGCATGTATTAGTCTGGGACTTTGAATGACCCAAAAATTAGATTTGAGTAAATTTATCACATATATGCCAGTTTGAAGTTTTTTGTATGATCAACCCAATAAAATTCCAAAACCTCAAAATCAATTCCATGCTAAAACTTAGGGCAATTGAGAAAAGGACAATTCATCGAAGCTTGATCCAATTTCCGAGCTCAAACATAAAAGTGATTTCTCCCTTTAACTTGTAAATCGCTTATTCGAATGAATGATTAGCTTTCGCTCTCAAAACGAAAGGCATGCCGGCATTACTTGTGACGTATTCGATTAAAGCAAGTACTAAAGTGGTAAGTGTACTAGTACTTCATCGATCTTACGTTCATACCACATCTCAATCGTTCAATTTTTTTTTCTTTTTTTTTATCAATAATAAATAAAGCTTTAGAAAGTTGCTTTTTCAAATATAAGAAAAAAAGCTGTCTGCATTTTGTCTCCACGAGAGCCCGAAGAGATCAAGAGAGCGTGAATCTGCACAGTTGTCCTAACGAACCCAAGCACAGTCCCGTTGACTTATCTTGGTCTTCGCGTTCAATTGGTTAATGGAATCGATACTGTTCTGTCTATTTTTCTGGTAATTATTAGTGGGATTTCTGGTCCTATGATTAATTAATTGCTCTCTCAATTATTACAGCCATCTATCGTACTCCAAAAAAAAAAAGATGCATTGTCGTTTATGTGAGAATTACTAATATACAAAAAGTCTGTCCGATGGGACATCCATGAAATGCACATGTAATGTCATCGATGCACATGTAATGTCATCGATGCAACGTGCCACGTGCTTTGAGGTAACGAACCGATTAATATAGTCATGTATAATGTCTTTACAAAGTGTCGTTTCGTGACTTTGTGAATTGAAAGAGGGTAGATATCAAAAAAATAAAAAAAAAATCGTAAACATATTATTCAGATGTCCATTTGACCAATTTAATACTAAATATTTTGATGATTTGTCAATAAATTTAAGACTAAATTAGCGAAATTTCAAATGTTCATATGACAGAATTTATATTCTCGCAATAAATTTATGACTTTTCTTTTTTATTTTGAAAAAATTATCAAAAAATTCTTAAACTTATTGCACTTTTACCAATTCGATTATAAACTTTTGATTTTATCAATTGAGTCTATCGGATAAATTTAGTCTGAAATAGCTGACGTGCACGTCGGCCCTCTTACTTGGCACTGTCGGCGCTAACGTGAATAATTTTTTAATAAAATTTTGATTTTTTTTCCTTCTTTTCTTTTTTCATTTTTTTTTAATTTTTCCCGTTTTCCCTTGGTGAGCTACCGCCGAGCCTCGTTGATGACCGAAGGTCGCTGGCCTTGTGTGAAGGACGCCGGGCTAGGCTAGGCGGGCCACCCTTGCTGACCTGGCGAGAGCTGCCCTCGTTGGCTCAGGATGCCCCCCCTCTTTCTCCCTCGCCTGAGGCCAGCAAGGGCGTACCTCGCCTAAGGCCAACGACTTTCGTCGGATGGGCTCAATTATCAAAATACAAAAAAATTTATGATTCAATTGTCAAAATTTAAAAGTTTATGAATGAATCAGCAAAATTACATTAAGTTTACGGCTTTCTAAACAATTTCCCCCCTCTCTCCCCCACTCCTTCCTTTTTCTGGTAATTTTCCCGATTAGAAGAAGCCATTGAAGTTTTTCTTAGAATCGAAGCAGATAGAAATGTGAACAGATCGATCGCGCTCGCCTTCTAGTAGATATGATCCGTGAGCATCGACATCTCTCACACCGTATCACTCTTTGATCACAGTCTATTGTTTAATGTGTCGGTGACAAAACTAAGCATAGTCCTCGTTTGACCAGACCAAACAAATATGTTATTCTATCTAAGACTCGAGTAAACATAGAAAAGCATCCGATGGATTGCAGTAAAGACTTCGGTGCCAACCAGAAGAAAAGATTAAACGATCGGCATTCGTTTCAATGGAGAGAGATGGACCGTCGTGCGCATGAATCCAAATTACGTACAAAAAAAAAAAGTGTCAATGGACAACATCTAAGTTTTAGAAATGATGGGACATACAAAAATGCAAAGCGTAACGCGGGTTTTATGTCATCTCATCATCACTCGTCAACCTTTACGTCTTGGAATTGATAAGCTTTTGCCCGCGATGAGAGGGAGGAGGAAATCTCTTACCCCATTTACTGCCTAAGTCATCTTGGGATTGACATCAATCAATAATAAGTACGTAGCTAGGTAGGCTGGGGCGTATCATTAGTTTAGCTGTAACTTGTCTTCATGAGAATAGCTAGATAATTAGTGCAGAGCTGGACAGCCCATCCAGGCGAGGTTAAGGGAAAAACGACAATATCCATGAGTTGATGTTCGATTAGAAGTTCAATTTTTTTTTTAGGGACATGTTATTTAGAATTCATAAAACTTATCGTAAAATTACAATTGAAGATGTGTTTGTTTCTGAAAAAATCATTTTCGGGAAATTATTTTTCGAAATTTGTTTTGTTTGGTTCGCAGAAAATGATCTGATCAACGGAAATTATTTTCAGATCAATAAAAATTTTATTCAGTAAATTAAGAAATTGAATTTTTCAAAATAATAAGATGAAAACAATTTTCCAAATCTCATTCTCTTGTCTTTCTATCGAGCTTAGTGAGGGGCTGAGGCGGCTGTGGGGCTTGACGGCGGACGAGCTGGGGTTCGGGCTCAGGACAACGAGGATAGAGGAAACAGAGGCCAACTCGCCGGATCTAGTTCGTGGGTGGCTCGGGCGGCGACGCTTTTGACTGGATGTGGGTTAACTGGAGGCGGTAGGTGGGCGACAACGGAACGGCGATGCGGCGGCAAGGAGATGGCTGGAGGAGCGATGAGGAATGGAGGGGGAAGTTGCAGGTGGCTCGGGGTTGGGTCGGGCGGCTACGGAACAGACGTGGATGTCGTCGGGGCTTTCAACTGATTGTTTCCTTTTCTCTTTTTCTCTGGTTGATCAACTAATTGTTTATTTAAGAAACCAGCTACCTGGACGAATTTGCTATGAGAAATCCAGCAATGAGAGATGATGGTTATTCGGACGCAGGACCACCGCAACCACCTCTCTTCCTGTTTCCCTATTAGGTGTCGCATGAAATCACTTATATTTCTCAATTTTCCTGTTACATTGACTTTCGGCAAGAAAATTCATTTGGTAAAATCAATTCCGAATAAGAAATGCGCTTGATAAAAAATTAACTTCTTGTGGTATTTTTTATTTTCGATTGGATTTTTGGCCAACTTTGAGAAGTTAAAAATTTTTGTTTGTTAGCTTCAGAATCACTTCTTCGATTACACGAGTCTTAGCTAACTACTGTTGCCATCCATGGCCGGACACCGCCCACCACCACCGATCGCCGGTCGCCCGCCGCCGATCGCTGGCCGCTGTCGCCAGAGATTTTGTTAATAATCTTTCAAAAATAGAAATTTTCAACTGTTACCAAACGCATTTCTTTGATTAGAAGTCAACCTGGAGTATCATTAAAAAAATCAACTTATGATTTTGAGGATAAGTGGAGAAATTAATTTATGATTAGAAATTGAAAAGTTGAATAAAAGTATTACCAATGCAGGGGATTATGCCTTCACCTCAACCCAACACAACCCCAAGAAAATCAAAACAAAGATTGCAAGCTTTCTTTAGTTTTTAATTGAAAGAGTGGGAGCTAGTTCTCAAATATCCCGTCGCTGCCACTGAAGCATATCCTCAAAGAATGCAACTTTTTTTTAGATTCTAACAAAAGTATTTTAATTGACATCAAATTAACTGATAATCGTGTTTCTGTCAAATTGATTTCGGTCACAAGATCTTGCACTCACCAGCGTCCACCATGGCCTTTGGCCTCCCAGATATGGCTTCCAGTGCAAACAGCCATGGCCGCGAGCTTGGAAGCCAGTTCTGCCCATGGTGGCCATGAAGCTCACAATGGGCAAGCAACGTGCTGCTCGAACTCGACCCTATATTGGGCCGAGCTGCGCTCGCAGCTTCAAGGTCAGCCTTAGATCTGGGTCGACCTTTGCACGTGGAGAGAGCTCAAACTCAGATTTGGGGTCGAGCTTCGGCGCACGTCGAGCTCGAAGAGAGGGAAGAGACCCAGACGAAGAGAAAACGAAGAGGCAGTGAGGTTTGTCAATGCTTTTCTGATGAACGAAATAGAGAAAGAAGAACATGAAAAGGATGCACGCTCATGAAAGAAGGAAGATGATGAACACTAAAAATAAAAAAGCACTCACCGGTTTTTTTTCTTATTTTCTCCCTTTTAATTTTATATTTTTTCTGACGTGGCACCATCTCCACAAGATAATATAAAAAATACTACATCATCGTTTTCCGTTAGTCCAATTAAACGGAATTAACAAAAGGACTTAATTGCTTCAATTTGATAAGTTTTAGGATTTGATTGTACCTTTTGTAAGTTTTATGATTCAATTACATTTTTGTGATAAGTTTTAAAGATTTCGGTGAACACATTAATTTCTTTTAAGGATGTGTTTGTTTTTCGAAAAACACATGATTTAAAAATATCTTTTAAAAAATGATCGCATATATCTCTTACGAATATAGATAAACAGATAATAATTAGCATTATGAAATATCATTTTAAAAAATATTTTTCCTACTATGTATATTTTTTGAAGCAAACGCAGGCTAATTGTGTAGATTCTTTTGGTGCACTCATTACTCGAGATCTGTTTAATTCCCTTTGATTAGTAGTAAGTGTTGAAAAAATATTAGATAACATGTAAAAATAACAATCCTAGGAAATGTGTTGGAACATGCAAGCACTCTTTTTAAGGAAAATTTTGCCCCTCGAAATACGAAACTCGGTGTATGAGGCTTCTAGCGGTTATTCTCCCAAGAAAAAAACAAACCTTCTTCTATACTCTGCGTTGAGTATTAGAAGGAACAGGAACAACGTTATGTGCATAACTCAGTAAAACAGAAGATGAAAGAAGGGAAAGACTCTCTTGTGGAATACTTAAGTTCTTTGAAGATTGTTTCTTAAAAATCAATATATATTTAACTAAAATAGAGCCATTGAGAGTCCGTTATAAAATCATTGTAGAATAATGAATGATTTATGAAGATATAAATCACACATTATAAAGTCATTATATCACCGTAAGAGAACCGTTACAAATATTGATGGCTAATTATTGTTATCATAATTTTATCAAATCATTGCAAAATAATAGTTCAAAATTATTGAAATATCCAATAATAAGGACATGCCTTCATGCCATGTCCATTTGGTTAGGGTTGTTTTTTTTTATTGGACTATTACTTTAATTGCGTGTCAGCTCTTTTGATAGGACGTGTCTAAAATAGTTCAACACACGTATTTCCGTAGCAAAAGTTCAATCTCTAATGCCACAATGCCAATAAGCACGTCCAAGTTATTAGCTGTTCTAATGACGGGAAAATTGTCCAATAAAATTTAAATTTATTGTAAATTGTTAATTCAAGAGTAAACTTTTTAATTTTGCCAATTGAGTCATAAATATTTACACGTTTTGTCAATTAAGTTTACTTAGTTAATTTTAATTGGAAATCGTTGACGTGAACGCTAATCGTCCTACTTGATATGGTCAGTGTTGACGTGAATAATTTTGAATAATATTTTATTTTTAATTAATTATTAATTTTATTTTATTTTTTACTTCTTCTGTTTTCCTTTACTTTTTTTCTTCCCTTCTTTCCTTTGCTAACCTCAGGCGAGAGCAACTTTGGCCAATCTAGCAAAGGGTTGCCTAGCGCCAGTAAGGGTGGCCCTTGCCTGAGGTCAGCAGAGAGTAGAAGGGACAAAAAATAAGAAAAAAAACATAAGAAAAGGAAAAAAAAAGAAATTTAAAAAATATAGTAAAATATAATTAAATTTTGTCAATGTCAGTGTCGGTCATATCACGTAGGATGACTGACATTTGTGTTGGCGATTTTCAGGTAAAATTAGACGGATGAACTTAATTGATAAAACGTGAAAATATTTATTATTCAATTAGTAAAATCAAAATGTTTAGAATATTGAATTGGCAAAACAGTTTTGTCACTGATTGGTTTATTACTTTAATTGCGTGTCAACTCTTTTGACAAGACTAGCCTAAAATCATTCAACACAAATACTTCCGTAGCAAAAGTTCAATCTCTCTAATGCCACATTGCCCACGATCACGACCAAGTTCTTAGCGGTTCTAATGACATTTGCTTCCCCCACGTTTCCTTGTCATATTCTCTTCAGATAAATAAACGACGTAGCAAAAAAATATATATTGAAGTTCGATTTTAAGTGAATATGTCGCTATTATGCCGACATTTTTTTTTTTGGTAAATGTTATTACGTTGAGATTTTATATATATATATAATCAAGGTGTAAATGTCAGTTTGCGCGTATCTCAATTATTCATCGGGAGAGACTAACACAACAATCCACCTTTTTTTTTTGTCTAAAAAAAATAGTGTAAAGTCTAGTGATAGCTATAATTATAATTGTCTAATTCCCTAAAATATCCCCAACTTTAAATCCAATTCAATTCTGTCCCAACTTTTGTTTTTGTCTAAAAAAATCTTTAACTTTCACTCTAGAGGTTTTTTTTGTCGGAACGCGAGCCTTCACCAATATCCTCTCGTTTCTTTAGAACAACAGCAGCCTGCTGATGTTCGTAATCTTAAATGAACTAGTATGGCTTTTTCTTCTTCTTTTTTGTGGATGCGTGGGTGAGATTAGGCTTAAAGTGAAAGTTGAAGATTTTTTTTTTTTTTTATAGACAGAATGAAGTTTGCAAATTGCAATAGTATTAAGATTTGATTTGAAGTTGAGGATTTTTTAAGAAATTGGGCTTGATGATGTAAATGTAATTGACAATGTGATGTATATTCGAATGGAACCCTAATGATTGGATCCCTTTTTCACTGCCTCGAGTCAAAGTTCAAAGTTATGATAAAACAAATAGTTGGCTTGATGGAGTTGTCGTCTGGACTCTGGCGTACTACGGAAGAGTAAGTAAAGAAAGGCTTCTTTCCACGTACGAAAAGAGTAAGTTGATTATTATTCTGCATGGAATCTCGTGTATACAACGAATGAAGCCTTCTAGAGGGAGGTTAAAGTCTCCGGACGATTCTCTCTCCTTGCCTAATTCTGATTAACCGCGAACTCATTCAAACTCATTATTTAACCCTTCATTAGCGAGATGAACGGCAATTAAAATTCGCATAACTGGGAACAAACGAGAAGTTGTCAAGACATTTATGTGGAACTTCAAATCGGGTCGTCAAGTTGATTGTGTTTAAGGGTGGTACGGACACCATCCTTGCTGAACCTTTCACCATACCCTTGTCCTAACTTGACTTGTCTATTGGTCTATTAAGTTCACTAGCCGCCAGTGCATCGTACCAAGAGGTCCACAACATGCGGCACATCGGTGGTTAAGACTTCCGGGACCACATGGAGGCCGGGCTTAATTACCTGCATGATTAAGAACAATCCCCACTCTAGGTATAGCTAATTACTGGTCACGTCAATGCAAAGATGGTGTAGTTAATGTTTGAGGAAGATGAGTTCTCGCTGTCTCGTAGAAAGAGAGAGTGAGTCACCTGGTCCCGGATGGCGGATGCCATAGGAAGCATGGAAGGTCAGGCAAAACACGTGTCCTTTCTGAGAACTCAAGGTAGAAAGAAACATGTTTTGGGGGTGGGTGGGTGAAGAGAGAGACAAAAGATAATTTAAAACTCATGGGGCATAGTCTTGACTATTCCTCTCTTTCCTTCTCTTGCTTAGCTTGCAGCCTCTTGCAGTAGGAGATCGAGATCCATGCAAGACTTAGAAAAAAAAACACCTACCGAAGTCAAATTTGTCCCAATATATTGATGACAACCCATTCAAACCTTACCATCTTGATTTTCTATTTACTTAGTTTGAAACATTGTTTTTTTTTGTTTTAACCACATTTCCTAGTGTTAAAAGGGTAAACACAAAAGCTATATAAGGAGTGAGGGGGCACCCATCCATAGCAGAACACAAACCCTTTCTCTAGCCAAAATGGCTAAGATGGTCCCTCTCGTTTCCACTCTTCTAGTGGTACTAGTCTCCCTTAGCTTGCCCCTAGAATCTTCAGCAAACTACGGTTACCATTCTCCTCCGCCGCCCCCCTATCACTACACGTCGCCACCTCCTCCAGTGCACTACCGGCCTCCGCCAGTCCCCAAGCCCCACCCTCACCCTCACCCCCACCCTCATCCCTACCACTACAAATCGCCACCTCCTCCGCCGGTCCCCAAGCCCCACCCTCATCCCTACCACTACAAATCGCCACCTCCTCCGCCTGTCCCCAAGCCCCACCCTCACCCCCATCCTCATCCCTACCACTACAAATCGCCACCTCCTCCGCCGGTCCCCAAGCCCCACCCTCGTCCCTACCACTACAAATCGCCGCCTCCTCCGCCGGTGCCCAAGCCCCACCCTCCTCCGACCCATCCCTACCACTACATATCGCCACCTCCTCCGCCGGTCCCCAAGCCCCACCCTCCTCCTAAGAAGCCGTACGTTTACAAGTCTCCTCCCCCGCCACCTCCCGTTTACAAGTACAAGTCCCCGCCACCGCCGCCGCCTCCCGTTTATAAGTACAAGTCCCCGCCGCCGCCGCCGCCTCCCGTTTACAAGTACAAGTCCCCACCGCCGCCGCCTCCGGTTTACAAGTACAAGTCCCCACCGCCGCCGCCTCCTCCGGTTTACAAGTACAAGTCCCCGCCGCCGCCTCCTCCGGTTTACAAGTACAAGTCCCCGCCGCCGCCGCCGCCTCCCGTTTACAAGTACAAGTCCCCACCGCCGCCGGTTCACAAGCCTCCAACACTTCCACCACGCATCCACAGGCCACCACCCCACCCTTACACCTATGCATCACCTCCTCCTCCCCACTACTAGAGTTTGAGCTTCGAAACACTCTCGAAAGGTAAGTTTGCTTCGAGAGTTTGCACTATCAATCACTATTTACGCTCAAAGTTGTTACTTTTTCTTACTCATGCATGTTTTTCCACGTACTATCTGCCTGTTTCCAACCATTCAATCACGTCCGGAATAATCGAGGGGAAACTAGAAAGTTGATGTAATATGTACTGACCAAGAAGTTGTCTACTCTTGGTTTTGCAGGGCAAGATGAGTCCTTTATCGAAGAAAATAAAGAAAATGGACGCTGAAGAATCCTATACAGAGAAGGCAAAAGCG
Source organism: Rhodomyrtus tomentosa (assembly GCA_028455895.1). Lineage (NCBI taxonomy): Eukaryota > Viridiplantae > Streptophyta > Magnoliopsida > Myrtales > Myrtaceae > Rhodomyrtus > Rhodomyrtus tomentosa. Next base: position 45,068,321 of record JAPCWY010000001.1, read on the forward strand.
AGAGAGTTTCAGCGTTTCCTTCAGACCAACTGAGTTTGGAGAAACAATAACTAGACATCTAGAATGGTTTTTCTTTCTTGTTCTCTTCCCCGTTTTCATGTACTTTGGCTTCTTCCTAGAGGGTTTGTCGTAATGAATGGCATTTGAGCTTTCAGCCTCTGTGAAAATTCCGAGGCTGATTCCGTCATATAATAAAATAAAAATGTTGTGTTTTCCCTTAATCACCTCCTTTGACTCTTTCTTATTCAATTTTGCTGCACCCCCTAAATCTAATTTTATTATTAGTGACGATAAACCTGTCGAGAACCCCGAACCACATGGATGCTCGTGCGCACGTGTGGTTATGTGGAGACTGGGATCCGCCTTTCGATGGATCTGATGATTCTAGGACCGATCGAGCGATAATCTTAGGAATGCAAATGAACATCGGATCACAAAGTTATAAGTGGCTTTCTTTCACGAGGATGGTAACTGATTGTTGGTCGGCAGTCCAGAAATTCGTTATCCTGAATTGGAATTTATTTTTCGATTGAGTTAATAGATCCATTCCCAATATTAATTCCTAGAGGAGAAGAGTCCAACATTGTTTCGAAGGACTCAATCTACCCAAGTTTTTATATTTTTCTTATTTACGACATATCAAATTCAAAGTCGCATCGGCCTTAATATAATGAAAGTACGTCAGCCCCACATCCACCGAGATGAATTGAGGAGATTGTCTCCTTCTAGAATAACCCGAATAACCCGAGTTTTGAATCGTTCATTCGGAATAAATGATCAGAAGGTTCATTTGACACGGTTAAAGTCCAATAAGTATTAACACGTAGCTACTAATTTTGAGAAATCATTCGTGTTTGACATGTATTTTGAGTTTTGGTTACATAATAATAATTGCCTAATTAACATGGGATGGAAATCCCATTCTTATTTTAGATGAGAAACTTGTGAAAACCCTATTGAGCTTTTGAGAACCGTCATCCAAAAGAATTGAAAGCGAGGAAAATACTCTCTTTTGTGTTTGATTTTTCTCAGTTCAGATGTTATCTAGAATTAAGAAATGCCCAAGTGTGATTTTTTTTTTCCATATAGATGATTGTAATCTTTTGTTTGTCGGTTAGAGTGGAACTATTCGACCGATCTTTCCCACTGAAGCAGGCACCCGCCCGATCATTTCTGCAATTTATTTCTTACTCCAATCGTTTCGCTTCTTCACGCTTCCGCTACAGTTATGACAATGAAGCCCTATAACGACCAAGATTTGGCGAAAGAACTTCTCCCATAAAGTCGAAAATCAATGGTAATAAGAGTACAACTTACCAATAATAGTGAGAGAACAATGTCTCTTCGCGAGGGGGGGAAGAGCTCTTTCTTTGTTTTTGGCACGTGAATAACTCCATTGCATACGGTACGAGCTTGAGGTCGCACTCGCCATGCAAGCTATCGTTATCGTTTGGTGAACGATTAAAAAAAAATAAAAAAATAAAATTGGGACAGTGCACGAAAATGATTTGATCTGATCGATGGGACCACGAGCGTACGTAGCGAACATGATCCAACGCAGGTTAGTCCAAATAAGTCCAGCCCGCTATTATTATGGGCAAGAATTTTTATTTTTTTTTTTGGGTCGAAATTATGGGCAAGATTGAAAGGTCCATCGTGACGAAGAAAATCGTTTGTTTTTTCACCAAACCCCGTGGGACATGATAATTAAAACCTTATCTTTCCTCGATAATATGGGGACAGAATTATTCAGGAAAACGGGCGAAAAGACACTGGAAATTTGGAAATCGCAGTCCGTCCACATCAAGACAACTAGGTTTGATTTAATTCGTTTTCGTGTCCACAGCCATAGGGGTTTTGCGATCCGGATCCCCCTCCCCTAGGACAGGGGATCCTGCGATTTTTTACTATCGGATCCCCTTATATGGGGCGAGAAGGAGGATCCGACGATGAGGAATGCAGGGAGCAGAGGATCCTGTTCCGGGGTTTTGATGCTCTAGTGGCTCGTGACTTTAAGAATATTTATCAAAGAAAAAAAAGAAAGAAGAATAAGTCCTAAATTTATTGCATTTTTGTCAAGTGAGTACTAAACTTTTCGATTTCGTCAATTATGTCCTATTGACCAAAAATGGGTGATGTGGTGCCAGTCGACCTTACGTGGCACGACCGACGTGAAAAATGTTTTAGTTTATATAAAGATTTAATTTTTTTTCAAATTTTTACTTTTTTTTTTGCTTTTTTTTATTGTGCCAGTGAAGGTCACTGGCAACCATCGCCAACCGCGAAGGCCCTCCATGACGACCTTGCTAAGTGCGTGCAAGGGCGTGGAATCCCTCACCCATGGCAAGTGGGGCTACGAAGGCTTTCGCTCAGGGTTGGCCACGGCCTTCGCGCATGTAGCCGGGGAGGCCATCGAGGGCCTTCACATCCCTGCCATCGCGTGCAGTGACCCTCACCAGCACAATGGAAGGAAAAAAAACAAAGAAAAAAACTTAAAAATTTCAAAAAATAGTTAAAATATCCACGTCAATGCCGGGCGTGCCGCGAAAAATAAGTGGCGTCCACATCGGCGATTTCTAGCTAATAAGACCGAACTGAAAAATTATCAAAAGGTTTATGACTCAATTGTAAAATTAAAAGATTTAGGACTGAAAATGCAATAATTTTAGGTTCTTTGGGATAATTTCGTATTACAGATTCGACTTCTATTGCAAATCATGGAAACCACGCATGGCGATGGAAAATGAATCCGCGTGTTACTTTCACTTATAATTAAGCTATTTTTTTTTTTCAGGATCGAGGTGTCTGACCAACTTGCGGGCACCTAGACTATTCCTCAGGCGGACTAGCACGACAACCACCAACTGCGATCTCCACTTGAGTCATGGAGCGCGAGTTGGGAGATTTAAACCAGAGACCTAACAAGAAATAATCCATCTCTAATTAAGCTACTTTAATTTCTCTTGTTAAAGTAAGAAAAAGAAAAAGACTTTAATTAAGCTTCTTTATATTTTTCTTACTTTAACAAGAAAGAAAAGGAGACTCCAGTCCTTTCATTTATTTTCTCTTACAAAGCTTGATTTGCAACCCCCTTAGTATCTTTTTGTCACGTCAGTTAGGCATTCCTCTCTATCCTTCTGATTTGATCCTTTGCGAACGCCCCCGCCCCCCAGTCTCTAAATTGAAAGGAGAAAAAAAAGAGAGTGGAAGAAACGAGAGGGAATCCCCTTCGTTTTTATTCTTTGTTGAAATTATTATTCAAACGTTGCCTAATAATGAGTCTTAAATGTTCTTTACATTCATATGGTTTCTCTTCACCTATTAGCTTAAGTTTTTTCTGTTGGACTTTCTATTATTCTCCATGCACGTCTAGTAATTGGGATAACTTTCCTTACCTCTAACGTGGGCCCGATACTCAATTCCGTATTTTATTGTCACTGAAACAACTTTGGACTCGGCTTGGTACGCTCCTGACTCGACCGGCATTTGGAGATATATGTACGACGCTGAGTTTCCTTAATGCTGCTTATGTATTATACGTGCAGCGTCCTTCGTGTAGTCAGACACCCAAAGTTCAAAACGCGAAGGGAAATTGCACGTTACTAGTCAAAAAACACGAGTTCCAGACGCCAAACATTATAAATTAACAACTGTTAGGGGTTGAATATCCATCCGTCCTTATTGACCAGATTATGTGTCGTGGAACCGACAGACGTATCTGATTTCTGCTTTGAATTAAGCCACTTTTGATCCTACGAATTTCCTGCTTCGTTAATCAAAATCGTCGTCCATTATCAACTTGATGGAAAAAGAAGGCTCTTTCTCACCTAAAAAAGCGAGACATCTGTCTTCTTTTTCTTCTTCTTAAAAAAAGAAGAGAATATCGGGAACGTCAAAATTATGATAAAGAAGAAAAAAGGGGCAAAAATAAAGGGGAGGAAGAAAGAAAGCTTATGTCGAGACAAACAAAGGTGTGGCCCTTCAAACCCCACCACTTAAAAAGGCATTAAAAATGCGTTTTTCGTACATCCACCTTAGTTGTCTTTCTAGCTTTTGGACATTATCGCGTTAGGTTTTCACACATAATCATCTTTGGAATATTCGTACGTGTGCATGAGACTGTAAGAATTTTTCTAGCGTGGGCTGACACTGATTGAGATTGTAATTTAGCATCTTACGAATTTAGTTTATCGTTTTGTGGAAATGGCCTGATAATGTAAGATATAATGATTTTTAATCGGTCTAGTATGGGCATGGACTAGTGTGGGCCGAGTTGAGCCCTGTTCGTAATGAGAGCTGAAAACGCTATAAATAGCGATCAAGTCTCTCTCGGGACTCTAACAAGCCAGAAATCAGCTCAAATAAGGAAACGAGCGAGAATCTCTCACCTTCTATTCTCTCTTTCTCCGGGAGTGGGAGGCAGCTCATCGAGTCAAACTTTCAGAGGGCGAGAGAGGAAAAGAACTTGGGCTTGGATCGTCGTTCTTCTGCATAAAGAACGATGGATTCAAAACCAGGTGGACATAATTTTTTTTTCTTTATCCGTTACGGTGTTATGTGTTCTAGCCATGGTGATCCTAGGCTGCCGCTTCCGCGGCTTATAGAGACATCATTAATTACATGAACTATCCTAAGTTTCGGCTGTTTAACTAATCGGTTTGATTTCTTTCCTTATTTTTGTAAAATTTTCGACATCAACGTGATTTCTTCCCGTATTTCTTACTCACTACTTAAAAGCGAGTTTCCTTCGATCGGTTTTATACGTATTTATATGTTTTATATTCCGAGAATATGACGATCGGACTTCCAAATATCTTCTGTCGTCACATGGGATTGGAGGAATCCTCTTCAAACTCTCATCAATTTGTTTTTCGGTTCATCCCTATAATATGAATTATATCCACATATACAATTTAAAATTCCCTTGCCAAGCTAAAGTGTCTTGCAAGAAAAAACATGACATGCAAAAAGGAACAATTATCCAAGAAGCTATAAATTTATCGCATGGTGGTCAATTCAGTCCTAAACTATCTAATGATTTGCAAAAAATATAGCCCTTTTGGACAACTTTAGCCAAAAATCGCTCACATTGATAAATATTTTTTTAGATTTTCTTTTCACGTTCATTATACCTTGTTTTTTTGCCTTTTCTTTTCCTTACACCGTTGGTCGATACTCGGCCATGGCTGATGACCAACCACAGGCGATAGTTGCCCTCGTTGGATTTTGCAAGGACTCGGCCATAAGCCAGGGTCGTCCTTGCCGGATCTCGCTAGGACGGCCCTCGCCCGTATCCAATCGCCAAACCTTAGTAACGGCTCGATGACTGATAGTGGAAAAAAAAGACAAAAAAATTCAGAATAAAATGTAAAAAAGAAAAAAGAAAATTCATCGCCCTTAAAATAGGCCACGCCACATAGGATAGCTGATATTATTAGAAAGCCTCATTAGAGATTTCCAGTCAAGTAGGAATAATTAATTGATAAATCAATAAAAAGTTCAAAAATAAACCGACATAATTATAAAAGTTTATAATTAAGTTTGCTGCCATAAAATACTCTTAGGACTTTTTCAACCTTGTCCCAATGCAAACGTTTGTTTGAAAGTGTTAGATGCGTCACGATAAGTTCTTTTTCGGTATATTTACATAAATGATCCCTGAACTTTGGCAGAATGTGCAATCTGATCTATAAACTTTTACTTTGTTCAATTTAGTCCATGAACTTTGGCAAAATATGCAATTTGGTCCATAAACTTTTGATTTATTCAATTTAGTCCTTAAACTTTTAATGCATGTTCAATTTAGTTCCTGAATTATAGAAAAATGTTCAATGCAGTCCTTTTGTTAATTTAAGATCAGGGATAACGTTAAACATTTTCATATAATCTAGGGACTAAATTGAACATTTACTAAAAATTCAGGGATTGAATTGAACAAGTCAAAAGTTTAGGGATCAAATTGCACATTCTGCTAAAGTTCGTGGACTAAATTGAACAAATTAAAAGTTCAAGGATCAGATTGCACATTCTGCAAAAGTTTAGGGACTATTTGTATAATTTTTCCTTCTTTTTCATGTCCTCATGGTTTAAACGCTTTGCCTAGTTTTTGCCCAACCAGAATCGGTATGGTAAAAGATGCATTAATATTATGCCACACACATCCCATATAATCTATTTTCTGTACAATCCACATTTTTCTTTCTCTTCGTCGACTCCATGAGATAAATAAAATATTCAAGAAATACTAAAATATTAATACAAATTATCCACGTCAACTATAGCATCGCCATGTCAATAATTTCGAGCCAAAATTCACTGGATGGACTGAATTGGCACAAATATAAATGTGACTAAACTGGCACAATTGCAATTGATTTAGAATTTTTTTATATAATTTTTTCGATGATAAGCCATATTCTACATTGGATCGGAGGATCAATACAAGGATTGCAATTTTGCTACAACATTTCTTTTAGTAATTGAAAAGTATGACACTAAAAGACGTTAAGTTTGGAACGTTCAGCGTTACCTCTAGCTTAGAAGAACCCTAGAGTTAATATGCAAGCTATTGGACTTCAGCCATATGGACCCAAATAACCATACTTTTACTTATTGGGCTTGTATTCGAACATATTATCTGGACTATATTAATAACATATCCAACAATCTACTTTTATGTTCACCATACAGCACAATCCAATACGGTGGTCAGTGTAGTGTTTAAACAAATATGAATCATCCACATTTAGTCCAAGACAATCAACTCGGATCGGTCAAAGATTTTTAGCAGTAAAATATTAAACTCAATTATCATTTGCAATCCAAATACGTGAATCATCCTAATCATGAATTTGTTCACAACTAACATATGCATAACAGTTAAGTAAAAGTATGCCAGTCAAAATAGTCAAAGGTCTTGCAAATTTAAGAAACAAACATAATAATGTTCACAAAATATAGATATCAAAATATAAGTCTCAAGTAAATGGACTCTATCAAAATGGGCAATAGCAGGAGAACTGTTAAATTCCCACACGCTTTAAATAATATATATTCATTCATCAAGTAAGTCATCCTAGTCAAGATCTTGCTTATTAAGCTCTATTTCATCTCTGTCATTCCATACAGAATGTCAAATATGAATTTCATATTATCATGAATTCAATCATTTAAATAATCTACTAAAAGTGTCTAGTTCTACTAAAAGAACTTAGCAACATAACACCAAATAGATAAGAACATATATTAATGTCATAATGCATCATAATATTATATTCATAAGCATCAAGCCAGTTTCATAAATTATAAATAAGGCGTAAACAATTTGATTTACAAAGAGCCATCAACTTATGTTTATTTATAAGAGAATAACCATTGTCTAGTTTCAAAGAACATGACCAATAATCAAGTCACTTATAATAACCTAATCACGTAGTATTAAGTTTCAATTAAGAACAAAACCAACAGGCTTCTTATGCAAACAACTATTTCTATGTTTCAATTTGGAATGTCACAATTACTAATTCTTTAAATTCAAATAATCTAGCATCAAATTTGGAATGAGATCATTTAACTAAAAGGATAGTCCAATATAGTTGGATTGTATCATCAAGTTTGGAATGACACAAGCTTCCCAGATAGAACCTTTGAATTAAGTTAAATTCATCTTCATCAAATTTGAAATGAGACAACTCACCCTTTTCAAATTCATCAACAACCATGAACATCGATGAAACACAAAAAATGGTGCTTATCATTTTGGCCAACAAAAGAAAATTCAATAATTCAAAACACACCATTAGAACGTAAGTAAATGGTAATTAAGACTTGTCTACACAATATTTAAACTCATTTCCCCCATTGTTTTGAATAATCGATCTATAGGCAAACCTTTTGTGAGAGTATTGGCCATGTTACCCTTCGATTTCACATCGATCAAAGTGATCAATCCTTGTTCTCTTAGATAATTCAACAACGTTTGTCTCAATCTTACATGTCTTTTCTTTAAATTAAAGAGAACATTCTTGACGACTTGGACAGTTGTTTGATTATAACAGAACAGGCTTAAAGAGTTAATCTTTAACTAAGTAAAAGGAATATTCACAATCAGATTCTTTATCCATTCTGCCTCTTCGTCAGCTGAGACTAAAGCAAAAAGTTCTCATTCCATAGACAAAAATGCAATATAAGTCTGTCTTTTGGATTTTCAAGTAATAGAAGCTCCAGGTAGAGTGAATACATATCCACTTATGGACTTACTATTTTCAATTTCTAAGCACCATGAGGCATTAGAATATCCATCCACAGTTAGAGAAAAATCTGAATAACATATAGCATAATCTGTAATATCTTTAATGTATCTCATTAGCCTACAGAGGGCACCCCAATGCTCTTTACTGGGATTACTAGTGAAATGACTCAATATGCTAACTATAAAGACTATGTCGGGTCTCGTACAACTCATAACATATATAAGACTACCATTCAGTTTTGAGTACTTTAACTAATCCACGATGGTCCCTTCATTGAGACTCGGTCTTTTATTATAATCACTTGGTGTCCACTTGGTTTACACTCACTGTATCTCTAAGTAGAAAGTAGCTGCTCAATATAGTGAGTCTGACTAAAGTAAATGACTTGACTTTCAAAGCTTACCTTTATACCAAAAATGGTATTAGCTATACCAAAAATGGTTTGCGTTACTTACTACAGAACGATCGGAGCCAATAATTAACATGTCATCAACATACAAACAAATGATTACTATTTTATTTGACATAGAATGATGGTAAATGCATTTATCTGAATAACTTGACTGAAAGCCATGATTTTTTACTACTTTGTCAAATTTAAGATGCCGCATCTTAGGTGCTTATTTAAGACCATACAAGGATTTGTTCAATTTACAAACTTTGTCCTCAATACATTTCATACATACCCTTCCGGTTGTTCCATGTAAATTTTTTCATTTAACTCTCCATTTAGAAAAGCTGTCTTTACATCCATTTGATGCACTACAAAGTGTTCAATAATGTTAAAGCAAGATGAATTCTTATAGTTGATAGATGACAAACAGGTGAATCAACATCAAAATAGTCTATTTCACTCTGTTGTTTATAGTCTTTAGCTACTAAATATGCTTTGTACCTGGCTATTAATCAATCACTATTCAGTTTCTTATAAAATACCCACTTACAGCCTATAGCCTTAGTCCCTTTTGGCAAATTGACTAGTTGTCAAATGTAGTTCTGTAGTAGATAGCTTATTTCATCATCTATGACTTCTACCCACAGTAGTGATTCCTTATATCTCATTGCTCCCTAATAAGAGAGTAGATCATCCTCAAAATGGTAAGTAACAAAATTTTCACTAAAACTTTTGGGAACTCTCTCTCTCTCTTGTAGATACTCTAACCGAAACTGGTTCAACAGCCAGCTGTGTGAAATTAATGTTGGACGGACTTATTTCAAATTCTACAAAAGACTCCGAAATCATATCTTTATATCCAAAAACATTCAAGCTATGATCTCTGAGAAATTTGTTCTCGAAGAATTTTGCATCTCTAAATTCTATCATTGTGTTAGTAAATATATCAAAAAACATATTTGCAGTGCTATCTTATGCACTACCTAGATATACACAAGTAATTGTTCTAGGTCCCACCTTAAGTCTCTTAGGATATTGTACTCTAACATAAGCAATTTTCCACGACGTCTTTCACTTCTGTGACCTCAGTGAGTATGTTCTTGTCATTTGTAGCATAACAATTAGTGCCACTATTCAATCACCACTCAGAAGAGACGTAGCATTTCCAGTCTTCATCATTCTAATGAAGGCTTAAGGTTCGGATTCACTAATTAACATATTAGCCTCATTTGTGGAGTATCATTTTTTGATTTCTTTGGTAGCTTACACTCTGTTATCCAGTGATCCCATTTTCAATAGTTATGGCACTTGCCCTTCTTTTTTTTTGGGGGGGGGGGTATAGTCTTTTTGGCCTCTAACTGTTAAGATGATTCACCTTTTGATGAATTGGACTTTTTCTGAGGTTTATTAGAGTATGAGACAAAGTTGACAACTGACTTTTGTTGACCTACTTGTTTCACACTCTTACTAGTAATGTTTTGATCCTCAATATAAATATACCTCTTTAATTCATCCAATCTCATCTATTCTTTCTGTCTGTGCATTTCAGTCTTAAACGAACTTCATTTATCAAGTAGCTTACTCAACACAAGACCAACAATGAGATTATAAGACATATTAGAGTTATCATTTGTCAGCTTGTTCTCAAGTTCAATTAACTGAGAGGTGATACATGAATTCATATTGAATTTAAAGTCAAAGAACTTCTCTGCTAGGAAAATTTTAGAGAGCCCCTCTTATTTTTGGAGCTGAGCGTTCAAGTGATCTCATATTTATTTCGTCGTCTTATACTCACTATAAGTCATAGCTAGACGGGGATTTAGAGAGTTCAACAAGTAATCTCTACAAAAATCTTCATACTCATTCCATTAATATTCATCCACATTTTTAGTGGTAGATGCAAAATCACTCAATACAGTGTAGAATATTTCACGTTCTTTCATGCCAAATTGAACGTATAATTTTCAACCAATTGTAGTAGAAAAACAAAGAGTTAGAAAGAGCGCATCTTGAAGATCTCGGAGCTCACAAAGTAAAATAATGCCCCTAACTTTGGTCAAACTGCTTTGTAGAAGTAGAATTTGCTAAAAAAAAAAACTCAAAAATGAGTCCGGAGCACCCAAAAACCTTAAGATGGACTGCCCTTGTTGCCGGAAGCTTGCCGAAAAAAAAATTATTGGAAAATCACGCGCTACAGTAACAATGGAACTTAATGCGGCTGTATCTTCGTCATCTGACCTTCGTTTGACGCGAGTGACCACTCAAAACGTTCGTATCGATGAGTAGAACAAAACTCAAGTGTCTCACCCTCTGAAATTGGTTATAATTTATGGGTTCTTGATTCAAAGATTTTGGCCACCCGAATTTTCAAACTCACATCTCGGCTAAACCAACCGTCGAAATCGAAAGTAACTTATACTTGCGAGTTCGTCTCGATGATATTTTCAAGTACACATCTTGCTCACTCAAATCCGACATACAAAGATAATACTTCAAGATTGTTGGAGATTAGGGTATGAGAGAGTAGAAGTGTTTTGGTTGCTTGAAGTATCATACTAAGAGACGTTAAGTTAGGAAACAGTGTTACCTCTAGTTTAGGAGAACCCTAGAGTTAATATGCAATTTATTGGGCTACAACCAATATGGATCCAAATAATCATGTTTTCACCTATTGAACTTGTATGCGAACATATTATCTGAACTACATTAATAATATATCCGACATGCCATGCACATCCCATATAATCTATTTTATGTACAATCCACATTTATCTTTCTCCTCGTCGATTCCATGCGACAAATAAAATATTCAAGAAATACTAAAATATTATTACAAATTATATACATCAACTCTTGCATCGCGACGTCAGTGATTTCAGGCCAAAATTCATCGAATAGACTGAATTGACACAAATACAAAATATTTAAGACTAAACTGGCACAATGACAATTGATTTAGAATTTTTTTTTTAGAATTTTTCTGATGATAATCCATGTTCTACGTTGGATCAGAGCATCAATACAACGATCGCAATTTGGCTACAACATTTCTTTTAGTAATCGAAAACAGACAATACATTACAACAAAATATGACACGATTGGCCATATATCACGCCCAATGCAAAACGCAAAGGACATAAAATGCAATTTTTTTTGTGGTCAGAATAAAATGCAGTTGAATCTTTGGTAAATTACCTTGTTGTTTCTAGGCGATGATTTTTTACGAGCATGGCAGGGGATCATTAAAATCCCCAATTTCCGGTTCTCCCTCCCCCTATATTAAGGAAAAATGCAGGTCGGAGATTTCGATGATTCTCTGTCATGTTAGCAGGGAATCCGAATCTTGCTGGTTCGAACAAAATAAAAAATTAGCTTGTTGGGGAAATTCGCGTCGTCCGATCACATCACGAAAGTGTACGATGACAAAAGTTCATTTAGGTGTCGAAATTCAAAGATCGTTATGGTCGAAATTCAAGGCAGATTTTCTCACATTCCACTCAGTCAAGGAAAGAGTAGATAACCTTCTTTATTCTAGGTAAAGCTGTAACCCACTTGCAAAAGATTCTTTTAACATCAATTTTGCCGTGTCCTTCCAATCAGAAAGACCCAAAAAAAGCAGAAAAAGGGTGTGTAAAACATGAAAATTTCAATAACGGGAATGGTTTTTTAAAGGAAACTGAAAACACTGTCAGATATTTTTTACCGCATATTTTTTTAATTAATGAATACCTTATGCAAAACATATTATGTCGTGTAAATCACACTTGGCACGTGTTATCACCGATATTATTATCAGTAAAATATTTTTCTTTCTTTTTTTTTAAATAGTTAAACATGTGGACACATGCATCACCACAAAAGTCGGTACCTTTGCAAAAAAAATGAAACGTCAACATCCTTCATTATTGTGATTGACCATTCTCCCTCGAGGAAGAGAGCTCCCACTGCTAATTTTGTATGATTAGGTGGTGGTGTTCTCTTTTGCAACTACTCTTCACGCATAGCTCTTCCGAGTGCTCGGGTAATCTTTACTGAGACTCTTTAAACCCGATCGGATCGGATCGGAACGGAAGGGCCGATTTAATGATTGATCAGAGAAGGCGGCCCCTAGTCCGGTCATGCTATTCACAGATGCTCGGATTGGTCGAGACCTATGAACTGGTTTGACCAGCCGTTGAGCCGGACGGTGAACTGATGAAGCACGTGTTTGCACAATAACACCTCACCTACTTATATACACGACATTAAACTTCCATAATCACTGTAAAATAAGCGGTCGAACCGCCACCACGAACACTGGGATCGACAATGACCCGAGTTTGAATTCTCAATAGCGGGTCAGGGTCTCAACTCCCAATAGAACGCGCAAAAGTGATATTCTTGGGGAACCGGACACCCGGGTGTCTGACAAGACAGTGAAAGGAAGGATTGTTTGGTAATGTTAGAATTGACAATTCAATGGGCCGGGACCGAAGAAATCGTGCCAACGTCTGCTCAACTTTTTTTTTCACCTTCATTGGTCCCAGAGAACATAAATAACAGCTTTTAAGGCAGCATTTGTTTCACGTTATTTTAAAAAAAATAAAAATATTTTGCGTTTAGGGGGGAAATATATGCGATCGAATAAAATGTTTCGATCAAATACCAGATAATATGATCATTTTTCAGAAAAATGGCTTCATGAAAAACATTCGCAGAAATGTCATATTTCTTTCTCTTTATGCTGTCGGGTAATGATTGATTGGAGTGTACCTGGACGTGTCGCTGGTGGCGATACATCTGCGCTACGGTGCATGTTCTACGGACTCTGGTGGCGACACGCGACGGAAGCCGGATTTTCCCTCTGAAGATTACTGGTGTGCCGCCATAATTGAGATATTGAACCGCACCCCGGTCGTGAGAAAGCAATTTGAAAGTGACTACGCACGAATAAAAGATAAAAAGTGATGTAAGTGCTTTACCATTGAATAATAATGTATTGCTAAAATTTTATCAATTTAGTCACTAACTTTCCGACAGCTTATAAGTTTAATCCATCTTACTAATTTTAATAAAAAAAATTATTAGCGTGGGCGACGGCTGTCCTGCATGCACCACCGACGCCGAATTGGTCACGTTAAAAAGTTTTGAGTTTGAATTGATGCAAATATAATAATTTTTTTTTGATAATTTTCTCGTTGAAGTGGCCACATCATGAGCACCCAAGTGGCCGAATCTGAAAAAAGAAAATTAAAAATGAAGGAAATACCTATCACGTATGGTCTGCTATCTCTGAAAAAACCTCTAACTACTCTTGCCCTAATTCCATTTTTTGTCTTATAAAAAATCTATAATTTTATGCTAAGACCCAATTCTACCCTAACCTTTTTTTGTCCTATAAAAATCCTCAACTTTAGGTCATATTTCATTTCTAACCTAAATTTTTTTGTCCTATGAAAAACTCTCAACATTAGGTATTGTCCTAATGTTATCATCCACTCTAATTTTATCCTAAAATCTGTACAATCTCATAAAAGATCATAAATTTTTACTTGTGTTACAAATCTGCCCCCATTAAAAACCATTCCAAAGTTTCTTGTTGACAACCAAAAAATAGAAAACTCCCAAGCACGAGTTATTTAAGCGTCCCGAGTACGAGTTTGCGACCTCGAGAGATGAAACATTCCTAAACACAAGAAATCGTAGATTGAATGCAAAATTACTAAGGGCAATTTTGATAAGGGGAGGCAAATTCAAGACTCAATTAAAAGTTAGTGATAGTTTGTAAGCTCAAAAAAATTAAGTAACATTGAAACTGGAGCTGAAGCTAGGATTTTTTTATGAGACAAAAAAAAAAAGCTTAGGTAGAATTGGTACATGATCTAAAGTTGAGGGTTTTTAAATGACACAAAAAAAAGGTTGGTATAGAATTAGGGCTCAATTTAAAGTTGGAGTTTTTTATAGGATAAAAAGAAAATTTAGGATAGAATTAGAACCGCAACTAAAGCAGAAGGTTTTTTAATTAGACAAGTTATAAAATTGGAACAAGAGCTAAAATAGAATTCTTTTTAACGTATCGGCCCTACATTTCTCTATGGATTCGAAAGTATAAAATCGTATCGGATCCACATTCTATGGGAAACCCTCATTCTCAGAATCAGTGTTAAGTCAAAAGATGTCTTTGGGACACAAAAAATCAAAGACCAAATTTTTAGACAACTGGAACCCCAGAAACCAAGGAAGCGAGATTTCGGGCATTGGATAAGGACGATCCCCGCCCGAAAAGATCTGGTCTGCATCCTTTGGGCAGTTTGAATAATCAAACAGTAGTTTGGCCAACTCCAAACGCGGCATTGGTTGACCACAACATAGCGCACGCTACCGTTCGCTACGTGATTGTTGAAGCAAAGCTACATCAATTCTTCTTCGAGTGCAAGATAATGGGGGTAAAACTTGCTCCAGATGAATTGAAGCTGAAACTCGAAACACGTCTTGCTATGCTCCAACATGTCTTTTATGCGCGATGAAAAGGATCTTTCTCGTGACCAGACATCTCTTAAAGGCTCCGACAAGATCCAGCCCTCCCATTTGATTAGGGACACCCTTGATGTGCAGCGATATCCTCCCCAAGTCATACCGACAAAAAACTACCCAAGTAAGAATGGTCCGATCGGAGCGACAAGAGAATAAAAGAAGAAAGGACGAAAGTGATTTGAATTTGCGTGAGGAGAGTTGGGTCGAGGTCATTACCCTCTCGAGTGATGATAAAATTATCCGAAAAATCATAAACTTATTCCATTACAATCAATTCAATCTTGATTTTTTTAATTTTACTTATCTAGTGATAAATCTTTTGACGATTTGTCAATTTAACAATTTCTCAAAGTAGTTATTTTGACTAACTATCCAAATAATATATCTATGACTAAATCGACAAATCGTTAAATGATTTAAAACTAAATTAATATAATTAAAATATTTAAGATTAAATTAAAAAATTATAAAAAAGTTCAATACTAAATTGATACAATTAAAAATTTTAAGGCTAATTTGACAGAGTCAAAAGGTTTAGAACTTTTTGGACAATAATCCCTTGGGGAGTGGTGCACCTCTAAATTCTACTTGCCAAAGAAACCAAACAAAGATGGATCATTACAACTTTTTGCCAGGACGTGACAATTTCTTCTTGGTTCCTTCTTCTCGCTGGATCGCCCTATAACACACCTAGACCCGAGCACACACGAGAAAAGAATGACCAGCACACTTCAGCCTAGAGACTTGACAGTAGACAAACTATAGGCTTTCGAAAACCAAAATAGGATAAATATCAGGAATAGTAAACCCTTTGAGAACACAATCATGTGACCTACGAATGCATGTAGAAAAATTTCCAGATCTCAGGAGCCAAAATTGACATATATGTGAATCTTAATACCTGATAATACAATGAGCTATCCAAAATCGAAGAACATCCCATTCCCCGCATGCATAGGTACCGAGGCACCCTACTTCATCATTTCTCCCCATAAAACAGAAACCCCTTTAATTATATTAATGCAGGCGACATCAAATGTTTACAACCCTCGTTGCCCTAGGTCAGTCAGAAAAGCAGTCACTATAACTCTGGTATTTCTACTTTCTGTATTTACTCAAGTCACTCACACTCTCTCTCTCTATTGTACAATGAAACCTATATAACTATCAGGCGGAAAAAGGAGGATTCTCAGCCATTTACTGTGCAAATCCGGTACATAATCACGTGTGATACTATTCACTTTCCATTCGCTACTTCAGGGTGTCCCTGCGAAATACTCAAGTTAATCACGAGAGAGAGAGAGAGAGAGAGAGAGAGAGAGAGAGAGAGAGAGAGAGAGAGAGAGAGAGAGAGAGCGCAAACACAAAATGAATTGAAAGTGCAAATTGGCTACCTGGACTTCCTGAAGAAGACGTTCCAATTCAACAGTTATCTCACAAAAAGCAGGTCTTTTGCCTGGTTCTGCCTCCCAACATCTTTGCATCACCTCGAGCAGTCTAGGGTGTGCATTCTCAGGAAGTTCCGGACGCAGTCCCTAAAAAATGCGACAAATGCATATAGATGTTACCAATCGTTTGGTCAATGTCAAGAGACACCACTATGTTTTCATGTTTCAATACATACTTGTCTCACTCCCAGAGCAGCTTGAAGTGGAGTCATGTTTTCATAAGGAATCTGAATGATTGGGGAGCACAATATCATTGACCAATGAATTTGCATTTCTGAAGCAAAGGAAGCATGATTTGCATCTTAGGTTGATCCATACCTTGGCTGTTATCAATTCCCAAAGTACAACAGCAAAACTGAAGACATCTGCTTTCTCATCATACGGTTGATGATTTATAACCTGGCCACGAAAAAGGTGGTGGAAAATCAGATATCAGTCCAGCATGGATGCAAGTAAGATGGCATTGGACCACATTCTAAACTTCGTTTCTCATTGTGTGGCTGGTGGTCTATGACATGAAGGAGGCAGATAAGATGCATGGGAGCACATTCTACGCTTCATATAATTGGTCACATTAGTCAAATAAAGTGCTCACTGGGTACACACAGTTCTTCACTCTATATTAGGGTATTTATGCAAACTTGGTGAACTGAGCCACCGAGTCTTCTCTTCTAGTAATTTGTTTGATCTTTTAATTCCTCCTGATGAGGTCAGTTTGATCTGATTTACAAGATACTGATCACAACAAACGACCTGCCTACAATATCAGCCAAGAAATTGAGGTTGCATTACAAAAAGTTTCGAGAGCAGATTTGGCCATTTTTCTCACTATAAACTTCAACCAACTTATCAACACAAAGCACAGATGAATATTGGCAATGTCAAACCTCGGGAGCCATCCACCGGTAAGTTCCTGTTTCTGCAGTCATCACTCCACCTTGGCTTTGAAATCGAGCGACACCAAAATCAGCAACTTTAACAACCTTGCAAACAAAGAGCACGTTGGACTCCTTTATTTACCTATTTGACAGAAAGTACACCAGAAGGCCAAACAAAATCTCTCAAGCATCAAGTGAATAGTGCTAAACCCTCCAACTCCCCACCCCCAACCCCCTAAAAAAAAACAAAACAAGAAAAACTCACACACACGAGGACAAAAAGAGGGAGACACCGTCAATACAAAGCCCCCAACCAGAAATTGTGGGACAACACATAAAGTCGTGAGATAAATAATATTTACGATTCCATCCCCCATTAACCTAAAAACTTTACAGTAAATTCACAAGCAGAAAGAGCTCATCACAGTGAGAAACCCAACAAACGAAAACACCTAGTCAGCTTCCTGAAGTGGATCATCAAGCAAATAAACAAACAGAAAACGCTAATGTGGAGGCTCTCTCTAGTTGGACTCGTTTAGGCTTTGCTAAAGATGGAGAGAATGAGAACCATCTATGTAAATCATGTCGACAAGATTGATTGCACCCGAGAGGAAATCATCATTCTAGTAAACTGTCCAAAACAAGACTAGGTATGCGAATAACGCAAGCGTATCTGCTATCTCCAGTTCATCGTCATTAAAAGAATTTTCTGGCATAATAATCACAACTTGCCAACAGAAATCACAATTCGCAACGCCAATCTCGGGTGTCACTGATGTGTATTTGCAAAAACTGGTGCTTGGTTGCTGTTTTTATATCCAAAAGAAATAATTTCAAATGTGCTATCAAATAATAACATGATGGGTTTAAATGGTAACAGGAATAATTCCTAAAGTTGTGTAGGGAGAATAACAGAACCGATAAACGAGTGCCAGAGACAAAAGGGAAGAAGTACGGAATAGAACTCATATTACTCTAGAAGTATAACTCTATCCATAAATAATGACTCGATTTCATTCGCAATTCAAAAGAATAATTTGAAAAGGACAGCAGTGATCACTGTCACTTGAGTAGCTGACCATATCACTGACGAAGCTAGTAAATAATTTTGTGGTACTTACATTATGGTTGTCCATTAGCAAATTTGCTGTCTTCAAGTCCCTATGAATTATGTTGCTTTTATGCAGATATTCCATGCCTTCACAGACATCAATTGCAAATTTTAGCAACTGAGGGAGCTTTAAGACATTATGATTCTTGTGCAAGTAGCTGTACAGACTCCCTCCAGGCATATACTCTGCACGAAAGGAGCAAAACAATGGGATTACTTGAATCATAATAAGGGAAAGCAGTAACATCAACCTGACAGAGTAAACATAACATATCTGAATGTTCACTATAAATAACCTGAAGAAACTGAATCAATTCCCATACCAGTTACAATACAGAAGTGAGGAGGCTTGGTACATGCACCAATAAAACGAACAATATTTTTGTGCTGAACCTGCCTGCAGTCATGCCACATAACCCCAAAAAAGAACATGATTTAGTACTGACAATGCAGCCAATCAATGCGGCGAAGCTAAAAGGAGACAGAATCCTATAAGATAATTTGGCACAGCAACATCACCAAGTCATTGAGCAGCAACTTTGAGCCTTACAATCCGATTCTAGAACACATAATAACATATCAGCATCCAATGCTGGTAAAACAAAATCTTAGGGCTCGGTTGATAAAACTGAAAAATAAGAGCTGAAAGGCACTGAAGTTTTAAGTGCCGAAAATGAAAATAAAAAGTTGTTTGATAATAGATGAAAATTAAACACTATATTTTATTAGTTGCTGACCGAATACAAAATAGTGAGCATTGTTGGAAGGTTTAGACAATATAACTGGAAACACTTTACTTTCTATTAAATAAAATCCATCACATAACCAATTAAGTAAGTTCTTCCTTACTTAACGGATTAAGTGATTTTCGACTTCAAGCAATCAATTAACTTGTGTCCCCAGAAGTTAATAAACGGACTTAGCCACATTAAGTGCCGAAAAGTTTAATTTTCAGCATGTAATGTGGTTATCAAGCACACCCTTAATTTTAACAACTCGAAGTGTGGCTAGATCTATGCATCAATATCTAACTTACTTTTCCCTTGAACCTCACTATCACACATCTTTCACTTCGAAGCAATTTATGATGTAGTAGCTAGGAGATGGCCAATGGGAACATATAGGTATTTTTTTTTTTTGGGTCAAATGAAACATAGAGGTTGACCGAGTAATACTTTAGGACAAACCAATAAGTAAGTGCATACAAACTTATGATGATACCAATAAAAACAAATCTAGATGATTTGTCCATCACCATTACCAATATACCAGATGGGAGAGGCAAAAGGAACTCTTCTATATTAAAAGGATACCCTAAAATCAGCTCACCTTAGGATTGCCACTTCTTGAGCAAACTCATCCTGCAAAGTATCGTTTAACTGCTCGGACTTAAGGATTTTAACTGCAACATCTTGGCCAAGATAATCTCCTCGATGCCTTGATGAAGGGAGAAGAAAAGAAATAAATACATAAGCAAGAGCAACTGAAAGGGCAAGTATATGTAACATATAAATAAAGCTAAACTCACAAATCACCACAAGAGCCAGAACCAATTCTCTCCCCTATCTTGAGTAATCTCCTATCTATTTCACCGTCAGCAGCCTTGGCATGTGCTGCTAAAGCTTTTTCTACAGCTGAATTAGAATGTGATGAACCAGACCATGATTCCTGAAATTGAAAAACGATGGTCATTCAACTTTCAAATTCGCCTTGTTGCGAAGCAACATGTAGAACCACATAAATATAACATGTGACAGCCATCGGAGATATCATTCTTTGTCCCGTATATCACACACAAGAAAATGGATGTCCAGTATAGCATTACATCTACAGATCATAAAAATACTCGTTAACAGCAAATTTTAACTGATTCTACTGCAAACGGGTGTTTTCTTTTACAGAGACTAAATATCAATAGGCTAATGAAATATAAGATTCATCATAACAATCATAAATAACATATAGTGACGTATTGGCAGACAATTGTAGAGTTTCATGGATCAGTAAAAATATGGTTGAAGAAGAGTGGATTTACACAAGTATGAAGTAAGTCTCAAATAGTAGCAACGTTACCACGCAGTGAAACAAGAGTAGTGAGAGAGCCTTGATCAATCGTCGGGATGAAGATGTCTATATCGGTCAAAATATGTTTCCAAAAAGAAAATATTTTCTTTCGACTTATAGTCTATCTTGTAGATTGTGTTTACCATAGCAACTGCCATCAATGACAAGAGAAAAGTTGCTAATGTGCTGATTTTCAATATGACGAACACTTAATACAGAAAAGGACATTAGCCTTTAATCTATTAACCCGACATAATTCAACGTTCCTTTTGTCCTAACATGACCACCATAATGATTCGTGACATTAATAGCATCATTTATATCTGGCACTATGCAGCCAAAGACTGATTTTAGCAAAGAGCTGCTATTGCATCTGAATAGGATGTATATGGACTCGAATTGGTTAATAGGATGTACAGCAAGAGAATTGTTTAATGCCATAGTGCATCAAAGAATTTTACTTCACAATGACAACATTAATAACAATCCTTAAAAGTCCAACCAGTTGTTGCTTGAATTGAGGAACTTGCTACTCACTGTCTAGATAAACAAAGGTAACAAGAAAATGTCAAAGTATCCAAGTCTTTTTACTCAATTTCTATCAGACAAGAAGATTTTATTCTGGCAATATAAAGAAAATCTTCACTAGAAAATCTCTCCAGGGATTAGGAAGCATGATGTAGCACGACATGTACTAATAACGACATAAATATGCATGCTAGTTTTACACAACTTTCATGAGGAGTAACATCAAAGAGACTTTCACAACTATATTTGTGAAAGGAAAGCAATTATCACTGGCCAGTGGCCATCAGACCTTTCTTTTGTATACGACTTCCTCTGTATGTACATCTATTTATGAAAGCAAAATGCACAAGGGGGTTGCAACAAACTGGTGTTTACCTTGTTTCTAGCAATAGCTTTTACCATTGCCTCATTCAAACCTTCCGTATCCTGACCACAACATTGCAAAGTCAACTTAGATGATAGAAGGACAATGCCCCTCAAGAAACAGAAGTTCCGTAGGAAAAAGCACAGCCATCTTGCATCTCATATCATCAACAATTGAAGTTGTGACCCACTTATATGTAGGAATGAGTGTGGAGGACACAGTGCTTGGCCTCCCAAACTTCTCCATGTCCCGAGTGGGACCCATATCGAACAAAAAAGAATCCCAAGATATATTGAAGCCACTTCGCTCACTCCCCGTCCCCCTCCAAAAGAATTATAGACTGCCCCATGGATACTTAATTTCTCATAACTACGGACTCCTTCCTCCAAAACTTTCATGTCAATGCTCCAACTCCTAGATATACTATTTCTGAACGATAACCTTGATAATCAATGTAAGAATGCATCTTTATAGAGATTTTCTCCAGAATTCTTTACGTCCCACAATCATAGAGTTCAATAACTTCAAGAATTCCAGATGTTTATTGTGAGAGGTTGAACTACACTAAGGAATTAAATCCCATGAAGATATTTTATCAAGAAGTTAAATCTCCCAATAGTTAATAACAAGTTTTAGACCTCGTAAAATGTAATAAGTCATTCTTTCCTTGTTTCCAACAACAACAAAAAAATGTATACTATCTGATTATATCAAATCATAGTCAAACTTCAAAGAGCTTATCTTGAAATATCATTTACATATATTCTGAAGACCTACAAATTGATACTCTAGAAATACTTGCTACTCCATTAATTAGGAATAATCTCTACAAATAAAAACATATTCTTCCACGGCCTATGTTCTAGATTGGTCTCTCTTACGTGCATCATCAAATCTTGTATCCAAGACATTAAAGTGAATGACAAGCCTATCCTCCCTTCTACAGCAGTTACCTCACCATTTGTCAAAAGAGTCAAATAATCTTTCGACCAAATCTACTGATTGCTAATCTCATGGAATTGATAATTCATAAACATTCGCCTTAACCTATACGCTTCAAGATCTTCAACAAACTCCAATTAAACCAAGAACATCCCCCCGCCCTCCCCCTTCTTCTCTTTCTCCTTGAGCTTCAGCTAAAGCTTCAAGGCATACCTTGATTCCATTTAAGCAAAGAAGAGTGAAAATAACCTTCGCTACCATAGTTTCTGAAAGTGGAAACCTTTTCCCTTGCTTTCCTTCAGAGATTACGTCTAATTTTCACAAATGAAAATGAAAGTAAAATTCTGAATACTTCTAGTATATTGGAAGTAACTAAAGATACCTCAGAGTACCATCCGTCCACAACAAACACATCCAAGGAGTAGCCATCAGTGGTGGAGAATACATGCGCTTCCCGGATGTTAAGTCCTATATCAGAGAGCAAAGCAGAAAGCTGCAAGGTAAAAGTAATGAAAGCTGTTAGTAGAGAGGGTAGTATTACTTATTATTCACACATTGGGCATATTCATGATTATTTATGGTCAACACTCTTTTTCGTAAAAATATGATACTGGCTTGTATTCCACAAGAACATACTGCAGACAGGCTTTAAAGACTGATGCATGTCCTCAAGGAAAGAGAACTGGACCACCCCTTTCTCTATCACGAGATTCATTCCTGAACAAAATTTCGAGGCAGGGATCGCAGCTTTAAGAGCAGATTGTAGTGTGTTTTGGGGGTTTGGTGCAGTTTTGGATATCCTGAAGATTTTTTAAGCCATAGATATATTTTTGACAATGTTACCCACTTTACTTTGTTGCTTTTTTTCCCTTTTCCCTCACAATTTATCAGAGGACACCCTTCAAATATTACTATGGTCTTGGATTAGCACTTACTTTTGGTATCTTCCAAGAGGCCTATGGACAGGAGAGGGGGAGAAGGTACACAGAGAGAGGAGGAGAGAGGACGAGAGAAAGGGAGAGGAATGCAGTATACAGGAAGTATACGAAGCAAAGAAATCAACAAATGAGAAATTCAACAATCAGTGTGTGGGCGAGAGTGAAAGTGAGAGCAAGAGTAAGTTTTTGGGCAAAGAAGGGCTGCAGGTTCATGTTACAATGGCTCCAATTCTGAGAAGTGCACGGACATCCTTACGAAAAACACCAAAAAGAAAGAGTAAACGGAAAAGTATTAAACTGTGTGACAAATACAGATGTTAACAAACCCCATCTAGCAAACTTCTATTTCATTAGAACCAATTGAAAAATAACTATGTCAAATAATACCTGACTAAGAAGCTTTTGTTTATCGACTGTAGAAAATATCACTTCATGAATGGGAATATTAGATATATCTTGCCTGCAATATATTGCAAAAATTATAAGACATCTTATATTGATTACAGTGATTGTTGCATCATCACACAGAAATATCCAGTGAACACTGGGAAAATTAATGTAAGAAAACGGAAGCTAGAGGCTGCCAATAATACATATTGGTTTCCTTAACTACAGAACTGGGATATCGGTAAATTTCATGTGCAAGAAGAGGCAGGCTATGACAATTGTCTAGTGTCAGGATCTAGTCCATCAACTAAGGTCATTTCTCACTAATATATCGAGCTGAGAAACTTAAGCATGTTGAATGCTGGAGCTCTGTAGAAGAGGGAAGATGGTTTGTTGATTTTGATGTGATGAGTTTCCAGCAAGCTAGTTTAATTGCTAGGATGTAACTCAAGAAAAAGCAAAAACAACAATAAGAGAGGAAAATGCCGAGTCCCGGTAATACAGAGCTCAAGTATAACAACTGAAAGAACGGATTTATAAACCAGAAAAAAGGAGGACATCTTGTTACAGAGGATGATCAAGTCTCAAGATCTAGTAATAGTTGCAACACGACAAAACTTTGAACCATCATGAGATGAATATTACCTGCATCCCATGAAGCCAGGCATTTTATGATGGAAAGCGAACTCTCTAGTCATTCTAGTTATTGACTTCACTAATAAACTTCTGACATTGATCCTAGCATTTAACCATCTAAAACAGCCATTTTAAACAAAATATTGGAGAGGATGACAAACAATTTATTGGAAACTTTTTTCTCCTTCGTCTTTCATTACAACTTAATGCAAGATTTTGCCAGAATCATTTAATGTTCAAAGCAATAGCAGGGGTCACTAGACCATCACACATGATTAAATTAATCTGATGAAAATGCAGATGCTGTGGAAGCAGAACGGCAAAGACAACCTCTGAAGTTGATTACCATTTCGAGTTTGTCTCTGGAGGATATATTCCATGCACATCATTGGAGATCTTTCTAACATCCAAATTCAGGTCCTCAAGCTTAGAGCAAGGTTCAAATTCATTCGCAACATCACCATTGCCGCTATTGTAATGTATTTGCAGAAAAACAAAACAGAGAACAATATTATCCCATTATCGTGATGAAATATTTGACCATTACTGACAATTAAAAACTATGCGTATCAGCAATGATAACTCCAACAAATTGAAGCTGAGAAGGAAAGGTAGAATACTTATTCTCTGATGGCAAAATGACCGCATTGTCTTCATCATAACTTGGTCCTTTTGAAGTACTTGTCAACTGTAAATCATCATTGCCATCGGCCTTGACAGGTATGTTCTACCAATTCAACAAGAAGATACAGACATGAAAAATCACCTTAGATAAATGAAGAAATCAAATTTAATCAAGGATCAAGCAAATTAGATTGTTTACAGGCATGCGATTTTTTCTAAATTCTTGGAAGGCATCAGCAATACAGTCCTCAAACAGGTAAATGTGCAAAAATTGAAGTTTTAACCATACAGAAAATTTAGAGTCGACAGCATTGATCACTAATAGTCATAAGTTATTTTATTATTCATCATCATGTGTGGGAATGCCCACCATATGATTATGTACCCTTTTCATTATTATAAATATGAGAGCATGCTAACCTAGAGAATTAGACAATTCATTCATATCATTCTTCTCTTTTCTTCTTCTTTAGACATGGTATCAGAGCCAACCCTAATCGCCCCAACCTAAACCCTATCCAACACCCACGCAACCACCATCTAGCACTTGATTCTCTCTCTAATCTACTATCCCGACCAGCTTGTCAGCCACACCCTAGGCTCTCGGCCAGGGATATCGGCCAACTTGACCGGCCACGTCCCTAGGATTTCAGCTAGATTGGCCGGTCACGTCCCAGGTTTCTCGGCCATCTTGGCCGGACACGCAGGCCACGTCCCAGGGATCTCGGCCATCTAGGCCGGATATGTCCCAGGGCGTTCGGATTTGATTTACATGTCGACATCTAATTAGATTTAATCAGATCCATGAAACGATGGAGCTTGTGACTTTATGATTAATCTAGTGTCTAGATTAAGTATTCGTCATGAGTAATACAGACACTCAAATAGCAGTTGCTAAATCCGGTGAGACTGGATTAGCCATGAATAAATCTGGTGCGACTGAATCTGATATGATGCGATCACAAGCTCCAACCTTTATATCTACTTCATCTAAACTCGTCGAATGTGTTTTGACGGGACAGTCTACGTACACACTTTGAAAGAAGAATGTCTTTAAGAATTTGCACGGACAACGGCTATCTCATCATCTTACCCAGCTTCCTCTGAATAAGAATGACCAATCTTATGATGAATGGTACACTGTTGATTGTCGTATTTGTAGTCAATTGTTGAATGCTATGTATATTTCTATTCAGACTGTTGTTAGTAATACTGATATTGTTAAGGAGTTATGGGATGCATTGGCAGATTTATACTCCTTTCTAAATGATTTTTCGCAAATCTATGATGTCGTTTGTAGGTTATTGAAGCCAGCTCCTGCTGGTCGGCCTTTGAATGTATGTTATGAGGAATTTAAATCCTTTGCTGATAAGTTTGATCGGTTAGTCCCGTTTACATCTAATCGGACTACTTTTCATGAACGAAATCAATTTCTGGTCACCTGCTATCTTTAATGGAGTGGGAGCTCGGTTTGATACTGCTCGATCACAAATTCTTTCAGATGCTCAAGTACCTTCTCTTGGAGAAGTTCATCGCCGTGTTCTTCGTACCGAAAGTCATGAGTAAGTTCAATCTGCTCCTTCAGAAGTTGGTGAACAGGTTGCTGCTCTATATATGAACAGAGGAGGTGGTCGTGGTAGTGGAGGCCATGACCGAGGAGGAGGTCGTGGTAGCATTGTTGGTCGTGGTCGGGAGACTCATACTTGCAATTACTGCGGTATTGTTGGACATCTTCGTAGCTATTGCCGAAAGTTACAAGTTGTACAAGCAGCTTCGGGTTCACGGACCACAACTGCTCACGTTCATCTGAAATTGTGCCTATGAACCAAAAAGTTATCATAATGAGTCGAGAGGAGTATGCTCGATACTTGGAGTATCAGACCTCAGGGAATGGAACTACATTTGCCCCTGTTGCGAAACTACAGCAGTCATCCGATTATTCCTTTACCTTAACATGTGCAGCTCTGTCTTCCGCTGATTGGATTATTGATTCTGATGCAGGTGCTCACATGACGGGTAATAGAGGTATTCTTACTGCATATAAGTCTTCATCTCCGTTACGCCAGATTACTATTGTGAACGAGTCATCCGTGACAATTCATGGACACGAAGCTGGACGACCTTCCAACGAGATCTCCTTATCTTCTGTTTTATATACTCCTGCATGCCATTTAATTTGTTATCTGTTGATCGTATCACACGGGATTTGAATTGCTCCATTACTTTCTATCCTGATTATTGTGTTTTGCAGGATCTTTTGACGCGGAAGACTATCAATAAGGGAAGCGTCAATGGTGGCATCTATCAACTGGATGGTACTTCCATTCCAGCTGCACTAGTGAAAGAGACTGATGTTTTAGATATTCACTATCGTCTAGGACATCCCTCTTTGTCTGTGTTGCAGTCATTGTTTCCTCGTTTTCGTTCGATGTCTACAATAAATTGTGAGTCATGTCGGCTTGCAAAACATAGTCGTGTTTCTTTACCACTAAGTGTATCTCAACAAGCAACTGCTCCATTTGCATTCTGACGTGTGGGGACCTAGTCCTATTGTTTCAGCCTTTGGTTATCGTTACTATGTTCTCTTTGTCGATGATTTCACAAGAATGTCATTTGTTTACTTAATAAAATAACGTTCTCAGTTATTTTCTGTATTTCGTGAATTTTATTCTTCTGTCTACACTCAATTCCATCATAATATCCAAGTCTTACACTCTGATCGTGGAGGGAAATATATGTCGAATCATCTCCATCAATTTCTTCGTTCTCATGGTATTCACCATCATCTTTCATGTGCTCACACCTCAACAGAATGGTGTTGCTGAGCGGAAGAATCGCCATCTTATGGATACTGCTCGTGCTCTTCTTATACATATGCATGTTCCACAGAAGTTTTGGGGGAATGCTATTCTTACAGCATGTTATCTCATTAATCGCATGCCTCTTTCCTCTCTTGAAGACAATACGCCCCATGGGCTCCTCTTTCTTAAACGCAGTCCCTTTCCTCTTTCTCCTAAAGTGTTTGGGTGTACTTGTTTTGTCCATAATGATCCTCCAAGTATATCAAAATTGGATCCTCATGCACTGAAATGCGTTTTTCTTGGTTACTCACGATTGTCAAAGGGTTATCGTTGCTATTCTCCTACCTTAGGAAGAATGCTCACCTCTCGCCATGTTACCTTTATAGAGTCTCAACCTTTTTTTTCTGCGTGTGGCTCAAGTTCATCTTATCCAATCCCGCAATTGTCCGAATCCACATCTTCTGACCCCGTCTTTGTTTATTCTCCACCAACAGTCTCTCATGTAGTTATCTCTCCAACATCTTCACTAGACAATGCCCCCATTGACAATTCTCTTTTTGTGCCAGTCTCTCCCGTGGAGGATACTCTTGCCGAGATAGTCTCTCGTGTTGCTGACCCACTTGAAACTGATACTACCGAGCAATCTATTGCTCTTCGTAAGAACTACTGTGCCTGCAGAGATCGCCCTCTTTATACACATTCCTACAAAGGTTTATCAGTAAGTTTGTCGGCTTTTGTGGCCAATATCGATGTTGTTTCTCTACCTGCTTCGGTTTCCGAGGCTCTTCAGCATGCCGGTTGGCGTTTAGCCATGGAGGAGGAAATGAGCGCCCTCCAACGCAATCAGACTTGGTCCTTGGTTAATCTTCCTTCTGATGCTTAGGTTATTGGCTGTCGTTGGGTGTTTGCCGTGAAGGTCAATCCTGATGGAACTATTGCTCGTTTGAAAGCTTGGTTGGTTGCTAAGGGTTATGCTCAAACTCACGGTCTTGATTATTTTGAGACATTTTCTCCGGTTACAAAAATGGCCTCTATTCGCCTCTTCTTACCCCTTACAACTGTGCATTCTTGGTCTCTCCATCAGTTGGATATCAAAAATGCTTTCCTTCATGGTGATCTTGCCGAGAATGTTTACATGGAGCAGCCCTCAAGGTTTGCTACTCAGGGAGGAAAAATCTGTAAGCTTCGTCGCTCTTTATATGGTTTGAAGCAGTCTTCTCGAGCATGGTTTGATAAATTCAGCTCAGCTGTTCGGAATTTTGGTTTGCTTCAGTCTTAAAAGGATCATGCAGTATTCTATCGACGTGCTACTACTGGGTGTATCTTTCTAGTTTTATATGTGGATGATATTGTCTTGACAGGGGATGACGAGCATGATATTGCTAAACTGAAAAGATATTTATATACTCACTTTGAGACGAAGTATCTCGATGATTTGAGATACTTTCTTGAGATCGAGGTGGCCCGGAAGAAAGAAAGTATCGCTTTGTCACAGTGTAAGTATGTTATGGATATCTTAACTGAATTTAACATGCAGCAATCTCGCTCCGCAGAGTCCCCTATAGAATCGGGATTAAAGCTTCTTCCTGATCAGGGTAATTTGTTTGAACATCCTGAAAGATACCTAGCGTATCGTTGGTAAACTAAACTATCTCACTATGATGACTAAGCCTGATCTTGCATATTCGGTTAGTGTGGTTAGTCAGTTTATGGCAGCACCTAGACAACCACATTGGGATGCTGTGTTGAGGATTTTAAGATATCTTCGAGATAGTCCTGGCAAGGGAATTGTTTTTGTGGCTCATGATCATGCTCGCATGGAGTGTTATACTGATGCTGATTGAGCTGGTTGCCCTATTGATAGGCGGTCTACCTCTGGATATGTTTTGTATGTTGGTGGTAATTTAGTTTCCTGGAAGAGTAAGAAACACGATATTATGGCGAGGAGTAGTGCTGAAACAGAGTATCGAGCCATTACTACAGCTACTGTAGAGATTATGTGGACTAGGCATATTCTGAATGAGATTGGATATGGATCGAGTGATCTCACATCGTTATGGTATGATAGTAGTTCAGCAATTCACATTGCTTCAAATCCCGTCTTTCATGAGAGAACAAAGCATATCGAGATTGATTGTCATTTTGTTCGACAAGAGCTTACACGCGGTAGTCTCACTCTCTCACACATCCGCACTGGAGATCAGCTAGCAGATGTGTTTACTAAACCTTTAGCTGGACAACGGATTTGCTTTATATGTAACAAGCTGGACATGATCGATATCTATGCCTTAGCTTGAGGGAGGGTATTATAAGTTATTTTATTATTCATCATCATGTGTAGGAATGCCCACCGCATTACTGTGTACCCTCTTTATTATTATAAATATGAGAGCATGCTAACCTAGAGGGTTAGACAATTCATTCATATCATTCTCCTCTTTTCTTCTTCTTTAGACAAGTGACTTGAGTAAGTTACACGACACCTATATATGCTGATTAACTTAAGTTACCCAATTCAATCGAACACACTTAATTCAATTCGACACAACTAATTCAATTCAAGTTTCTTAACCAAGTTCATCAAAGACAACAAGGGAAAATCAATTATTTCACCTTCATCGGGTCATCTGAATTCACCTCTTGCGACTTAGTCCAATAGCCGGGTAGCGTACTAAAATTACATGGCTATGTCTAGAACTTACTTGGCCACCCAATTAACAACTATCTGATGACATTTCCTACGCTGAGAACTTCTTTGGCCATCCATACTCTATCTTAATGCTCATAGAAGGAACCCCTATTCCAACACTCCCTTACCCCAACATCGCATGCACGCGCACGGAGAGTATGTTTTTACCAAGGAAAACAGGGAAAGGAAAAGAATGGGACAGGAAGTTGGGATGGCTGGAATAAAATACCTCCAAGAAACGAACATGGAAAACAGGACGCTTTCCTGGCTCTTTGGCCTGCATAAGAAGTTTCTGATGCAACAACACATCCTCCACTCTATCCATATTGACATCAAGCAAATAACTGTCGAATATAAGAGCATAATAACCAATAAGCTTATCACCATCAACGCAAGCTGGCTTAATTACAGTTTAAGGATTGCAATGAACACTTGACAGAGAACTGCAAAAACACAAGCCCTGATTGCATAATGTGGTGCCTTACGCTGAAAAGAAGGCAGAAGAACCTTCGGAAGCAAGTAATATTTCCAAACAGGTTGAAGAATTTCTACTGTTCAAAATCTAAAAGGAACAGAGAGAGACAGGAAGAAGTTTCATTGCTTTTCCGCTAAATTTCAAATTGAGTCATTGACTTCTATGTCAACAAGACTCTCCCCTTTGCTCAGATACTTCATGCATACTTAATAGACACCATTTTCTTTTTAGTAAACCAAGTCACTGACCACAAAGAGATCCTACAGTTTTCACCTGAGAGTGCTACTTTCCTAGTTAAAGGAACATTGCCATAAGTGGAAGCAAAGTAAGCCTCAGGTTGAGGCGCTTTTATTGACAAGGTATTTTCGAACTATTTACAGTGCCTTTCTTGCATATTTGCAAGAGCTGATTACAGCAAAAATTAATAGATTACTTTTCCCCATCTATGCATAGAAAAGTACGAAGGGGTTCTTTCCAATTTTTTCACCATCATAACAAATTCCACCGTGAATGTATGGACAGCTCCACTATTTTAGCAATTCAAGAACAAAATTCTGATTCATAGAGATATTTACTAGTGTTTGCTTAGTAGAGTCATTCACTAGGACGTAAAGAAAGTAATAAGGCACGAATGTTGAGGAAGATATCATTTTCGTTTAATCCGACTGAAAGCAACCATTTGACCATAACAATAGGTTTAATAGAGTTGTGCCTATGAACTGTATTCTAGTGCTGCTAAAGCATTACAAGGTAAAGCTAATTTCTAAGCACCTTCTTTTTCAGATGTGCAGGTTCTACTGGAGCATCAGCGGTACATACTTGCTCAAGGTTCAGTGCAGTACGGGGAAAGACTCACGAACATGTAAAATTAGAACTGAAATGCTTCGCCTGGAAGCAAGCGACCCCTCGAAAACCCTCCAAATCCCAACAATCCCCAAGCTAATTCCCATTCTAAACCACGAAATTGAATTCCACATGCGCTCTCCATTTCCTGTACGACCTCAAATTCAACATCAAAAGGCCGAAGACACACAGGCACATGCATATTCCAAGACGCGACGAGCCAGACCGAAGTACCTAGAGGGCAATCTATTGAAGTGAGCCTCCAGAAGCTCGCGGAACTCCGGATTGCTCACGGCCTCCTCATTGCCGGTCTCCACCAGCCGAGCGTACACATCGTTCCTCACGTCGAAGTTCCCGCTCAGGCTCCCGACGAAGCTCCTCGGCGGGGACGAGCTCTCTCCGACTCCTTCGATCAAATCCATCAACCGACAAGCAAACAAACGGCGCCGAGCTCGAGAATGTCAAGCGAAGCCTCCCTCCGCCATCAGCGCCGCGGGAGGAGGGAGGGAGGGAGGGGGGGCGGGGGAAGAGAGAGAAAGCGCAAGGAACCCGCAGAGAGAGAGGGAGGGAGAGAGAGTTCTCGATCAGCAGCGGAGGGGGTCTTTGACTGTTGATGGAATCTGGCAGGACAAGGAGGAGGGAGCCGTTGGGAGTTCGGTGGAGAAACCGAGGGCAGTTTCGTCCACGGATACACAACAGTGCTGCCGCTGCAGAGGCGAGCCTAGAGAGAGATTTCTACTGCTTTTTCAGCTACTGCTGCATCAAGTTTTTCTCCTCAGAGCAGAACGAGAGAGAGAGAGAAGGGGAGGGGAAGACCGGGGTCTATTTTTATTCATTCCTCCTTTTTTATTTTTCTAAAAAAATTAAAAATTCTCCCCCCTTTTCGCAGGGAAAGTGGAGAGTGGATAGGGTTTTGGATTTTCCTTTTGCATTAAATTAAAATAAAAAAATTAGAAATATAAAACTAGAGACGAAAATGAAAGGTTTAAAAAAAAAAAGAAAAAAAAAACAATTGTCACGGAATCGAGTTTTCATTCTCTGCATTTCAGACAGATCATGAGTCGGTAACCGCATTCTCCCGTCGTTTCGACACTTTTTATTTTTAAAATACATTTATGGAATCCCATGAATAAGATCAAATCTTATGTCGCGTTATTTACATAAGATTCGACTTTCTTGCTCTTAAGCAAGCCCCGAGAAAGCTTAGCTGATTTGTGATTTTGTCCCAAACCCGAGAGAGCTCTTAAAGAAAAAATAACATATTCTAGTAGATTTCTCACTCTAAGCTTTTGGTAACTTTGGATTTTTCGTGGAAATAAAAATTAGTATAGGTAAATATGGTATCGGCATACTAGTTTGGAATTTATGTGGCATGAAAATTATTGAGATAAATATGGGATATATGCATAAGTTCGAGGCATTTTACGGCATGAAAATTAGTTTAGAGTAAATAAGATGTGGGTGTAAATTTTCTTATATCGATTTTTTCATCTTCGTTTTTTACCCTTCAATATCGTGGAGTGACTGTAATGCCCTTTATTTTTTTTCTATAATTGAATGGATTTTTGTTTCCCGAGCGCGAGAGAGAGACGCAGATATGCTGCACATATGCTAATACTGCATAAATGCTAATCTAGCTCCGAACTTTTTTCATTTTTTCACTTGCACCATAAACTTTGCACAATAACTTTAATCGAGTCTTTCCGATCAATTTTCATCGAAAATTATTGACGTATTGATCCAGTCATTAACGATCATCCTTAGTGATAGCTGAGTAATTCTCGACAAAAATTACTTAGGACATTGAGATCTTATACCAAAGATTTAGAGATAAGTGTCAAAAAAGTCTTAAACATATTGCATTAGTACTAATTCAGTCATAAATATTTTTTTAGTGCCAATTCAGTCCTAAAACTTTGTATTTATGTCAATTAAGTCCTAAACCTTTTATATGTGCCAATTTAGTCATAAACCTTTTGCATTGATGTCAATTCGGTCTTAATTTTTTGTATTCATGTCAATTTTGGCTGAAAATTACTGACGTAGATGTCGATTAACCTACTTGGCATGGCTAGCTTTGACTTGTACTTTTTTTGTATTATTTTAATATTTTAAATAATTTTTAAGCATTTTTTTTTATTTTTAGAAAATAAAATTTTTAAAAAATATTTAAAATATATCAAAAAATTATTTAAAAATATCCACGTTAGTGCCACCATGCAGAAAAATTGACATCCATGCCAGCAATTTTCAGCCAAAATCGACTGAATTGACTCAACTGACGTCGATTGTCCTATGTGGCACGGCTAGCGCTGACTTGTATTTTTTTCGTATTATTTTTATAATTTAAATAAAACTTAAGCATTTTTTGGTTTTAAAAATTATTTTTAAAAAATATTTAAAATATATCAAAAAATATTAAAAAATATCCACTAACATAGGACAATTAATGTCCATACTAGCAATTTTCAGACAAAATCGATCGAATTGACTCAATTAAAATCAATATAAAAAATTTAAGATTAAACTGGCATTAATGCAAAAGATTTATGATTGAATTGACACCAAAAAAGGTTTAGGACTGAATTAACATCTATGCAAAAAGTTTAGAACTGAATTAGCACAAAAAAAATTTAGAATTAAATTGACAATAATGCAATAGGTTTATGATTTTTTTTTCTTACACTTTTCCCTCAATAATGTATAAATCAATTGAAAAATTGAAAAGTTTAACACACCATTAAGATTCGTATGATAAATTTAGGACTACCCAGATATTTTACTAAGTCCGCTCACCCATAGGTCTAATTCAAACAAAAGAAAAAAAATTGCAAGACGTGCTTACACGTGGCATGCGAATCCAATCGAGACTTGGTAATGGCCACCCTTTATATGATGGTTTGAACTGAACTAGGACTTGGTCTTTTTTTTTTTTTGGTTTCCTGCCCTTTATTGACAGGTTCGATGAACATTGCAATAAAGAGGAAGATTGAAGATTACTTTATTTGGGCCTTTTGGAGATGACTTCTTGTGTCGGGTGACAGGGAGAGGTGGGCCAATCCCGACTTTTGAGAGATGGTGATTTCTTGAATGTCCTCATGTGATCATTAGGTTAAGCGATAGACTTCAATTTCTACAAAAAAAGATTTTTCACGGGGATAATTATTAAAACAGTTCTAATAATCATGTCAATTTATTTCCAAACTGTTTGTGACCGGCGAGCGTTGCCAGAAATTGTGGACCTCGCCCAGATCTAGCCTAGGCTAACCTCGCCCGCCACTCGCTAGCCGCGGATGAGGTCGCCTTCGGCCGCGGCTGACAACAAAGCCTCGCGGTGGCTTGCCTAGTGGGCGAGGGATGCGACCCTCTCCCAGCAGTTGGCGAGCTCCAGTGACCCTCGCCAGCCAGCGCGTCAGCCCCCGAACAAAACAAAAGTCAAATAAGGCAGAGAGGAAGAAAAAAATTAATTAAAAAAAATTGAAAAAAAAACCATTAAAAAATTTAAATGGAAGAAGAACGGTAATCTGCATAGTAACCAGGACCATCCTGCGTAAGAAACACGGGTGTGATGTCACGGACACACAAAAACCCTCCTCTAAAAGGCTAACAATTTTTTGACCAAAAAAAAAAAAAAAAGGCTAGCAATTCCACAATGGAGGAAACACAACAAAAGGGCAAGTCTCGAGCGCTTGTATGAAATATTGGTAGAATGTCTGAAGCACGGATTCGATATCCCACGTTGTCGCAAACTACCTTTAAGCAAATTGAGTCGAGGCTCTCAGAAAGAGCTTTATTTCCTTCAACCACTAAGTTCCAAGCAAAGCCTACCCTCATTACGTGCAATGCAAAAGCAATTAGATCAGGAATCAGGACTGAGCTTTCGAGGATCTGAGCATCCTGAGGTTCTGATGGGTTATCTCAAATTCAGACCACATCAATGACACAAATGTTTCAATGATCCGATGTGAAGCATTGGAACAAGCACTATCTCCTTAGCCACTGCACGATGTGAGCTGATATCTCTTGTATTCAAACGAAACACATACCAGCTACCCAAACGAGAAAAAAACTCGAGTAATGAATAAGAGGAGGACGACGTCACCTGAAATGAAGCCGTCTGCTCTCAAATTTCCGTTCACTCTTAAAATTTCTATCCCATCAGGCATGTCATTGTTAATTTAGCAATGCACACGACAAAGTGCTCCTCATCCAACCCCCTCTTTGTTCTCAAAAGCAAGTGCTAATCCAGCTTTCTCCTTCAGAGACTCTTTTAAGTTCCAATACATGCATCAAAACCTCAGTAAAGAGAAGCTCACGACAGGGGTCAAGACCTTTATGCCAAGTTGAATACTAAACATACTGTGCAATAATAGAATATGGGAAGACACACACATATATATGTAGAAGAAGATTGGAAATAATGTACTTGCCACATTTCTGCGAGCATGACATATAAGAAAAGGGTACAGGGTAGACCACAAGGGGACACCAAGGATTCTAGAGTGAGGTAACCAGAGAGGCTATTCTACTTCAGGCGAAAGCAATAGCTAGGACTGCAAATGAGGCCGATAGACATGAAAAAGGCGATAGGGATGAAGCAATAACAGTGACAAAAATGACATTTCTCTTCCTGCCTATAAAATCTCTTTTGCATGTGAGCATAGTGGAAAATGTTTTGACATATGTTAATCCTTTCCAGACTTTGAGGATGTCAAGCATATGGACAAGCTAAAGCAAATAAAGTGATCCAGTAGCTAATATTGTAAGAAATGCTCAACTAGCGTTGTGCATTCAAATCCACAGCAAGCAGCAAAGGAGATATACAGAGAACACGTAATTATTTCCCTTTAATAAAGCTACATTTTATTTATTTATTTATTTTGAGAAAACTCCTAATGCAACTTTGCCCCCAAAACTACTAAGGAAAACATACACATGAAGCTTTTCACTGGAGAAAAATTAGATAGTAGAGAACTACCATTAAAACAGCAATTAGAGTGAATAAAAGCTTAGCAATAGCTTCAAAATGTGGATTTTCCATAAACCTTAGAGGAACAATCTCACGAGCAATTATCGATGCAGGCAAGAGACTGAAAAACAATTGAACTGATAGCCTTTAGACCCATTAGCTGTGTTTGCTTATGAAGGGCAGCCGACATGGGTGGATCCCCAATTCATTGTTCAGATTTATCTGGTTGATAAGCAAACCAGTGTTGCTTGCATTCACAGGCCTCATTGGCTCTCTAAGCAAGCAACTGGTTGGAAATTGGAGTTTGGTGTTCCTGCCTTTCCTTCCACTTGTGTCCCTTTTCCTTCTTTTCTTTTTACTAAAAGAATAATAGAGATATATTAAAAGGAAAACTTGTGTTTCCACGAAGGCTCTGTTGTTTTGCAAAAAATTAATACTTCAAGTGAACAAAAACATACTTCCTATATGACAATTCATTCGCATCCTTCTAATGAAGAACATTTTCAACCGGACAGGGAATGTAACAAGACTTTGTAAAATAGATCCTTTTCCCTTGACTCATTTGCAATCGCGATACGTGTTTATACAAATATATAAAACTGTAATCCCATCTAATCCAATCCAATTCCCAGTGACCCCGATCTTCCATATTCTCAAATTTTCAAAAAAGTGGCAAGCATATAGAGGAGGGGATGAATTTTATGAGGAACAAGGTAGCTGCAAAGCAGAAATGCCAATTCTCGAATTACCAGAGTTATCTGATGACGTCAAATAGTGGGGATAGCAATAAAAAGCTTTAATCTCACCACAGGGCAAAAATGTACAGCATAATCTCCCGAGAAGTAACAAGTTTTCCGTCCAAATGGCAACAATCAGGTTAATAATGGCCCTTCGTTGGGAGAAGCCATGCTGCCACCAAGAAGTATAAGCTGATAGTAGTTCAGTCATATCATGAATTAATTTATAAGGACAAGTGAACGGTCAAGACACGCCTTACTAAGGACTCTCATTTAGTATAACAATGTCAGATAGCTATACAAAACTCATCATAGAAGACCAACCCTCAGCCAAAAATTGTTCTAAAAGCATATTAGGGAAAATTTAGTGCAACTTGTTAACCTACACCAACAAATATTCTCTCAAGTATCCCACCAAATAAAAGTATCCTAAACTAAATTGAATAAGGAGAAATTTTGACATCCAAACATACTTGAGATTGTGCAGATGGTAACATCAAGCAATCAAAACTCAAGCTCAATCATCTGAGTAGCAACCTATGTTATTTCATATGTATAGGCTTCAATTGACAAACTTTCCTCCTGTCCGGTGGATTTGAGAGCAATCCCTCAAAACCCCCAGGTCCGAGTTAAAACATTGCAGAGGAAGGGAGAGAAGAAAGGTCCTGAGGAGTTGATCAGAAGGTTTCATTTGCAACTAAGAAGCCACATACAGCCCAATCATGAGGAAAAAC
This sequence comes from Rhodomyrtus tomentosa, assembly GCA_028455895.1. NCBI lineage: Eukaryota > Viridiplantae > Streptophyta > Magnoliopsida > Myrtales > Myrtaceae > Rhodomyrtus > Rhodomyrtus tomentosa. The sequence goes on from JAPCWY010000001.1 coordinate 45,106,649, forward strand.
GCAAATCCCAAACCCAAAAAAATAGGCGATACTGCTGTACCATTATCACCTCCTGCTTAAGAGTGCAATTGTTGCAACAGGAAGGTCCACTTGCTCAAGTCATACTTTTTCTTTTTATTTATTATTTCTCGTCAAGGACAGGGTGCGATAGAGAACATTCATTCTCAATATAAATTGAGAAGAGGGCTGATAGTAAAACACAAGTAATAAATAAGAGAATACTGAATATCAAGGGCAACACAACATTTGCTTCATCAGTGCCCAACAGTGCTGCCATCATGTTGTTAACAACATAGGAAGTTCACCTGGTAGAGCTATTTCACATAACCCGGTCACACTTGTTTAGCAAACTGGAAGAAGAGATTATGCAGGTTCCCATTTTTGCACTATACTGCACTCCACCTTCAAGTTTGTCAGAATCACCACCACTATACTAATGGCCAAGCATCATAGTTTCAATATTGCCAATTCTCACTAGAAAGCACCGATTACTAATTCTTATGGTCATTCTCATCTCTATCAATCATTTTCCCCCCTTCTCACATTCTTCTTAGTTCCATCTTCTGCTTATATCATAGATTCTACTACATTAGGCTCACCAAGCGACCCACATCATCCGGGACTAGAAACACCCAAGCTCACAAGGACAATCTCAAGAAGCATATTGGCTATAGGTACCCACGGAGTTTGATCGAAATTCATCAACTGACCCATTACAATTCAAGCTTTTTCCAATTGAAATGGCAATGCCTTATGGACAATTGGCAAAGCACTTAACAAGAAGACAAGTAAAATTCCACTGATACAACAACACTATCAACAATAACAATAACAATAACAATAACAACAACAAGGATTATTTTTCGCATGTTTGTCAAACCTTACGAGCCTCAAATGAGCATTCACATGCAAAACTGGTACACAATCACAGACCGATTGATCAAGGCAACTCGGTGAGCCCCGCCTCGAACACAAACCCTCTATAGAAGCCGTCCCCGGGGGCCGGAATGCCATCTATCCACCTCCACTCTGCTTTCTTGTCAAAGCAATCCCATAATGCCAATCTCCCGACCCTTTTCCCCGAAAAGCACACCCTGTTCCCGCCTCCGAACACCTTGAACTTGCTTGACTCGGAGAAGCACTGGAACATCTCCACCGGCATCCGCCCCGCCTCTTCCCACTCCAGCGTCTCCAAATCCAACTTCAGTATCAAGATCGTCGAGCAGGACGCGTTCAGGGCGAACGAGGACTTCAATCCGCCCACCATCAGAATATTATTCTCAATGCCCTTCACCAGGCGTGGCCGCTTCAAAATGTCAAACACGTCACCCCACTCGTGCTTCTCCAGCTTGATCCAGTGGTGAGCCGACTTCAGAGTCCTAAGCGAACAAGAGAACAGCTTCCACTGGCTCCTCCACGGAGACCCAATGTCGCAGAGCGCGTAGACCGCGTCGGAGGCCAGGACGGGGCTGCGGGGCTTGGAGGGCAGGTTGGAGGAGAACTTGAGCCACCGGGTGGATCCGGAGCCGGAGCCAGCGAAGTAGAGGGCGGCGAGCTCGGTGAGGACCATGACCCGGTTGGCAGAGTCAACGAGGACGGAACCGTGGCGGGACCAGGCAGAGCCCAACTGGGGTAGGACGGAGAAGCGGCGGGTCAGGGGGTTGCAGGCGACTAGGGACTTGGCGGGGTCCGGGGAGTCAGCGGAGTCGCCCCAGAGATAGACGAGGCCGAGGGAGGAGGCGACGGGGTGGAGGGAGCGGAAGGGGAGGAAAGAGAGCGAGAAGCGGAGCCATAGGTTGTCGTGGGGGTCGAAGGCGTGGAGGAGGGAGGGGGAGGTGGAGCTGGGGAGGTGGCTGTGGTGATGGTGGTGGTGGTGGTGGTGGTGGTGGTGGGGAGGGCGGAGGGCGAGGAGGCGGAGGGGGAAGAGGGGGGAGATGAGGCGGAGGAAGGAAGGTGAACTGAGGGTTTGGAGGAAGAATTTGGAGAGGGATCGGCAGATGATGATCTGGCGGAGGGGGAGGGAGGCGAAGATCTGGCGGAGGGTGTCCTCCGGGAGGAGGTAGATCGGCGGCGTGGGCTCGTCGTCGTCCATGGCCGCCGCTCGCCTGGACTGATTCTCAGAGAGAGAGAGAGAGAGAGAGAGATTTTCAGAGTTCCAGAGGTCTAAAAGGCACATTTTCGTTTTTTCTTTTTAGTTGATAGAAAATGACAAGGTCGTTCATAATTAAAATAAAAAATAAAATTTTGCCTCAAAAGTTTTAAAATTTAAAATGCTTTTTTTCTTCCAGATGAAATAATCGCCATTGGCATTGGGTTGGCCTCATCATGACACTTAACAAATTTATTCAATGGTTATTTGAACATACCTTGCTTCATAAATCACTAGGTGCATCGACCGACTGCATGTGAACCCGATGCATATCAGCTTTTAAATCAGGCGCATTGCACGTGAGATCCGCCAAATTCAAAAGCCGGGATGTACTGAACTTACATTTACCCGGAACACCTAAGAATAAGTGGTTACTGGGTCGGTAACGCCAAGCTTAGGAGGACTTGCCAGATCCAGTCGACCCAGTCGGCCGCAGCCGCCGGTTATGTTGATCTCGCGCGAGTCCTACTAGCTAGCAGTTGAAGCGGGCGGACCCCAATACAGGGACCGTACTCCAAGAAAGAACCTTCCCAAATTCAGTGAAAGCACCCACCAAGAGAGTCAAACCCGATGGTTGCGCCCTCATCATCCGCGAAGCAGCAGGAAATTGCGAGAACACGCCAGGTCTAGACTAGTAATCTCAATGAAGTGGAAGGGAAACTCGCTCCTAAGCATCGAAAACATTCATGTCAATGTTCAAGAGTTCTGGGGAATTTCCATTGAAATGGAGGAACCGATCCGAACTCGTTACCTAGCGGTATGAACCAGGAGGCCAGTTCGAGAAAAGGACACAACACATTCGATGGAACGCAGATCTAAACATAATTAACAACTACGATATTTGGAAACAGACGGTAATCGTTATATCATCACAACAAGAGGAGGTCCTTGCCCGCCCATTTGTGGTTCGGCCTGAATGAGTGCTCTATATCGCCACGTCTTCTCACCCATTTACTCCTACAGCAGCAACAGCCCAAGAACATCCTCCAACTGCACCATCGACTACATTATTCTATACATAGATATGAGAAACCCAACCTCGTATATGTTAAACTTAGTCGCCTACTAATCGAGACCCTTCTAAAAGGTTCTTACAAGTTACAATGTTACTGAATCCTGTGGTTGAAGTCTAAAAAGCTTGGGCGGGGCTGTCCATTGCGAGTCTGCCCATTGGTAGAAGACTGTCGCATATGCTGCTGCTGCTGGCGGTTCGGCCCACTGCCAAACTGATGCAATGGTGGCTGGTGAGCAGAAAATTGAGGGATTGGCCCTCCAAAAGAAGCGCCATTGCCTGCTGGCATCTGGCCTGCTGCTATTTTAAGCCGTTGGACTTCCTCCTTCAGTGCTTCATTTAGAGCTACAAGCCCGGAAAAGAAGAAAGCAATTGAATTGGAAACTCTACGAACCAACACACCCGAAAGCCAAAGAAAGAAGATAGACCATAAATTCATAACCAGATGCCACCGAAGAAACCCCGTATAATATTGTAAAGTTATGTCCGGCCTAAAAGATGGTCACTTATGAAGGACAAGTCGAGGGAATGTCTACTAGAAGCTAACTTGTGCAATTCATGGGACCCATTAATTTCAAACTTCAGTCGATTCATCTTACCTGGGTGTCAAGTTTGCAATGATAGAAAACTGGAAAAAAAAAAACAAAAAACAAGAAAAGCTTTTTGAAGAGGTAATATTTTGGTGGCGCAATTTCATTATTTCACTCTTCTGAGCAGGAATCTCTGCCATTCAGTACCAGCGTTCTAAGAACAAGATGGAAAGTTGAAACACGAGACATGCCCAATTGTGAACATAATTAGTTAATTAGGAATTCCAAGGAAGTCGAATGATTAATTTATATGTTGTATAACGAGAAATGCATTAAGATTAAACGAACTAGGATGATTTCACTTATCCTTTGCTTAAGTTTGAAATTTTCACTTTTTATTTTGAGATACATAATTGCACATCCAACACCTGCATGTTTGGTACCATGTAAAGAGTGAAAAGGGGAAATACCATCTCGCAGTTGTGCTTGTTGCTCCATAGCCTGTAACCTCAGTTTGAGTTCCTTATTTTCTGTCGTCAACCCTGTAGTATCTCTCTGCACCAAATTAAATGAGTTTCCCAGAAATTAGCCTTCTTCAAGACATTATTAACACTGGTCACAGTTATACTTGTGCAGGGTTAGGTTTAAAAAGGATAAAGGCCCGAGTGGAGTGAGGAACACACGACTACTAACAAAAGACAGATTCAACATTAGTGATGCCTTTTACGAGATGAACTGATGGTTCAAGCATCACACCACCAGGAACAATAGACGAGGACAAGCCCCGGCCTTCTTATTCATCCATACTATCGCTTAATTCCAATAAGAAGCCCAGAATAAGCAATCAGTTGCCAAGCCGTGGTCTGGCTGACATCCAGTGAAGAGAAAAATGAGAAATTTAGAACAACACAGGACCCAAAGTTGTACGTTCGTGATCTTTAAGGAGCAAACTCTATCCAAAAAAAGCTACAAAAAGCAGCAGCTTAGAACATAGAATAGAATAGACAGCATAAATGATAATAAGGGCCAAGATAACGGAGTACTTAAATTACAAAAAATGAGTTGCCATGCTTTTAGTCTACTTGAAAAGGGGCTACAATATTTGCAGTAAAACTTCGACAAGATTTCATCTTTAGAAAAAACAATGGCAATATTATAAGGTTGTAAATTACATCACCCTTCCAAAGAGGATATCATACCTCATATCTACTCTCTCACCCCTCCTCAAAGACGACCAGACAGAACAGTTGCAAGTAATTTCGGGAAACCAGGAAAATAGGCAGATAGTCTGAACAGTATATCCACTAGGGCTTATGCCATATAAGCCTGGGGGAAATACTCCACCTAATCATCTTATGTCTCTTGATACCATCATGCCAACAACTAATTCATCAATCAAATTCCTCTATTTGCTAGAAAACGATATATTTTTAAGTAGCCCGGTGGGATGAAGAATTTCTTTTCTGTTATATCTAAATAACACATGTACAACAGTGGGAGTTACTAAAGCTTCAACTTGCATTGCCAACTAATGTGCCATCCTTAAGTTAGAATTCTGGTTCGTGGCTCTTCGGATATACATGTTTGGGAATGATAATTACCACTTAGACTAGTGCCGTCAAGATTTTGCATATCAATCTTTTCTTTTTTGGGTTGGCTGTTAGTTTATCCCTTTTGCCGATCCCAATTAGTTTGGGATAAAAGTGTTGTTGTTGTTAGTTTATCCCTTTCTGCCTCGCACTTTTTTGAAGAATCATGAAAGGATAAGTAATTGTTAGTGGGCATCCAAGGGTATTAGGACAAGTAGGTGATCCATGTGTGGTGGTAACAACTGATGTTACCTTTTTTCCTTTAGAAAAAAGACTGATATTAGTGTTGGGTTGTTTATTTATTATGTTTTTGGCCAACATGACATACAATTCAAAGCCAAAATGAAGACGTTTCCAAAAAGTCATGATCAAACCAAATCAAAGTAGTAACGAACTAAATGGAGTGGTCGCAACATTTGGATTCCACTTAACTTTTTCTCAATTCCACTGCTTCGCTTGCATAGAACTACATCCCACATATTATGACCTAAAAAGTTAAGGCGTAAAAAATAAAAAACAAAATAGAAAAGTAGAGGCGAGTATGGGCAAGAATGCGCACCAGCAAGAGGAAACTTTTATGGAGATAAGGTAAGCTTGAAACTATCACAGTTGAAAAGGTGTAATCTTTTGGTTCAGACGGGTCCAAAGTTATGATTTTTAACCCACTCAGGCATCATGCTGGACTTTCTGAGGTGGCTATACCTCACATTTCTGAGTATTTATTCAAGCAACTATCGAATAAAGTGAAACCCATAAATATTCCAAAGCAATATTCTGCTCTTCCGTGTAGAAGCATCCTTACCTTTTCTGCCCTTTTCTTTCTGGCCATAGATGCTGTTTCACCAATTAAACTTTTACTCCATTATATGGAAATATCTACTTTCAACGTACACACCTAGAAGAATCAATCTACTCCAATAAATTTTTCATAGCACGTGTTATTAGTTGCTATGGGTTTTGATTATCAAAGAATAGATTATATTACAGAACTGAAGTCTTACAATAAAACACAGGAACAACGAGAATCTGCCATGCTAGCTTCAAGAAATTCCGTTGCACTCCATTTGAAGTTTTGTTGACTAGCTCAGATATAAAACTTTAAAACTAATGATAAAATGCAATTCATCTTAACGTCTCTCAATCACTAACAAAATTCAGCCTAACTAAAGGTATAAGTATGAACACGTAGATGAGTTGGTCACGCTAAACTAGACTAGTCCTCCAGACCAGAAACATCCACATGATAATGATTTCAACCTATGATGTCATTACTTGGACATGCTCTATCATCTTTAGTTAATCCTTTCTTTTGTGCTCTCAGCATTTAATCTTCTATCATAGAGTTCTACGCGGATCTTTCTTTTGTTCAACTTCTTCTAGAAGGATATAATCAATTTGATAGAGAAGATTCAAGTGTCCCGAAACAGTGATAGGATTTGACTAAGAAGAAGCCAGGCCACCTCAACAACAGAAAGGCAAGCTCCATACCTGTAGCAGCGTGACCTGAGCGGAAAGCGTAGTTGCTTCTGTCTGAAGTGTCTGTACCTTCCTCTCAAGCTCACTTGTGTATCGTATCTTCCTCTCCTTTGAACGTGCCGCAGACTGTCGATTGGCAAGAATCCTACTCGACATGAATAAATCCAGTAAGGAAGAGATACTTTCAGAAAGTAATTTACCAAGATAAACCCCTTTGAGTACAACAGAAGAGTGCCAAATTCAAAGACTCCCCGCCAAAACTTGACAAGCTTTCAATTTACCTTAAGGAAGAGTTCAATTAGATCGTTAATGATTGCAGGAAACAAACATTTCAAAATTATCACTGCTTCACACGGCTTTCTTCAACCAATTGCAGCAGACCGGCACCAACAGCCATAATAAAATCGCAGAAGCAAGGTTGAAGGGGCAAGAATGCAAATTACCGAGTTTTCTAACTTCAGATGCTATGATTATAAACCAAATATGGTCGAAACATAAGATTGGGAATTATCTAACCGCAACTATAGTGCAGACAAATGCAAATAATTGGGCATATGCTGATACATTGAAAGACCGAATTCGATACGCAGCTAACGGAAAGGAGAGTACGCCAAAGACGCACCTTTTAGCTCTCTTAGGATCAATCAAAGCCAGTTCGGCCAACCTGTCAGGAGCCATGGCCTTCTTCGCAGCATCACTCATCATCAACGAGTCGAGCTCGAACGACGCCGAGGAAGATCCGTCCATCGAGTTGCTGTGCCTGTGAAACGCCTTCCTCTCGGAGGCCACGGAAGCCGTCTTGGCGCCAAATCTCTCGTCACCAGCGGCCCCACCGCCAGCACCGGTCAAGCTCAGCCCTTCGAAGAAGTCGGAGTCGACGGAGAGGCTCCGGAAGTGGTTGATCGTGGGCGAGGGCTTGGAGGACGAGTCCTCGGAGTCGATTGCCATGGAAGCGGCGGCCACGGCTCCGCCGCCGGATGGGGTGGGGGTGGTGGCGGCGGAGGAGGAGGAGGGGAGGTCGAGGGCGGAGAGGTCGAGGTCGGAGGCGTCGAAGAGGAGGAGGTCGTCGAGGCGGAAGGTGGTGTCGGAGTGGGCCCGGCGATGGTGCGATGAGTGGCGCTGCGGGGTGTCCGGCATCTGGTCGATGATGTCCATGGCCGCCGCCCCCATGAGCGGGGGCTTCGCGGAGAACTGCGTCGGCGTGGCCATCGGAGGAGGCGGGTCCGCCGGGGCTTGGGTCGCGGTGGTTGGGTGGCGGGAGAGAGAGAGTGGGGACTCACTTGGGAGTAGGAGAGAGGGCCAAATGTATGTGTGCGGCGTACAAGATGGTTTGATGGACTTTGGCAAATGAAGGAAAAACGATGATGGTGATAATGAAGTGACGAGATGTATGATTGATCCAATTTTATTTTTTTCTTTTATTTTTAGCTTCCTTGCTTTGACTAATTGCTTGGGGGGATTCCTTTATTTTAAATTGACAATATATGTATTTTTTTTAATAATCACTTATACCGAATGCAAAAAAAATTTCTATCGTCCACGCTAATATTTAGATACACATCATGATAAATGATAAATATTTAAATTAATCACATGAGATTTCTTGTATTGTCGTTGTAAATATTAAGATAAATTATTATTGATAATCAAAATATTTTTCATTGACTAATTATTTCAAACAATACAAATAACTATTTTAACAATAATTTTTTTGAATTATTCATATTTCACATAACAAACAGAACCAGAATGATAACTTACAAAGCATAGGAGATGGTCCGAAATATTAAAACCCATTACATTTCACTAAATTTAAACACCGACGAAACAACAGTAGCCCCAATTCATAAAGACACAAGCAAAGAAAAAGTTTAGGGATAAGTGCGTTAAAAGCCACAAAACTCGTTACGGAATGCAATTGAGTTCTAAAATTTTCAAAAAATACAATCAAATTCTAAAATTTGTTATAAAATTGCAATTGAGTCATGAAATTTTTAAAAAGTACAAAAGCTCAACCGAGTCCTAAAATTTTTAAAAAGTACAATCAATTTTCTAAAACTTGCAATGAAAGTACAGTTGAGTGGTGAAAATTTTAAATAGTGCAATTAAGTCATTAAATTTGTCCGAAAGCGTAATCAAGTCTTAAAACTTTTTAAAAACGCAATAAAATCCTAAAATTTGTAATGAAAATGCTGTGCAATGAACGAAATGGCTTAATTTGATCAATTTGATAAGTTTCAAGAATTGAATATACCTTTCAAAAATTTTATGACGCAAATTGTAATTTTTCAAAATTTTAAAATTCAATTGCGGTGAAAGCTACTAAAACTTTGATGCACTTATCTAAAAAAATTTTATGGGCTGAGCAAAGTCGACACAAACTAGAGGGATTTTGCCGTTTCAAAAGAGCGGGAGTGGCCGATCGATATATTATCATTAAATTTTTTTTTTGGGGGGGGGGGGGGGGTCCAAAAATCGATATATTACTTGAAACAATAAGACTGCGATGTGGCAAACAACATTTTGGATGCACCCTTTTGCCAGATTACTGGGCAAACTAGTAAAAAAGCCGAGCAAAACCAACAAATCTCCCAACCTAATCCGTCCCATCTACCAAAAATCCGCAACAACCATCGATTAATATATAACTCGATTCGGTCCCCCTCTGCCACGCCTCTCTCCTCCGGAGATTCCCCCTCCCCCTTCCGACACCATCCTCAAACAAACGGCGCAAAAATCAACGCAGGTTGCGAAGTCACAATCCGATGGCTTCCTCGATCGGTTGTGTGTCTGCGGTTCCCAAAATCGGACGAAAGCGACGGGCGAATCAAAATCGCATCGCTCGGGGAAGAGGATGATGGAGGCTCGTTCCCTTCCGGCGCCGGGGAAGGAGGAGGAGGGGGCTTCGAGTTCGAGGTGGCGGTCGGCGTCTTCAGTTTTCGTCGCGCAAATCGATTAAAGCCAGCGACCTCGACGTGGTTTGTCGATGGGTGCGCTGCGGTTAACTCGCGTCATAATTGCAGACGTTGACCGGATTTCTCGGCCCCACATCGTTTCCTCTTTTCGAAGGTCCGTCTCTACATCACAGCGGTTGTTGCCGACAGACAGGAGAGCTAGACCGCAGAAGATGGAGTGGGCCTGCGCACAAAAAAAGGGTGACCCGAACTGAAGCGTTTTACTCTTTTGGGCCATTGGGCTTTTGCGCGGAGTTGGGCCTTTTCTGGGCTTCTGTGTAGTGTCATTGGGCCCGACTCTTTTCAAGCAGAGTGCCTTGTGCGTTGCGTGATGCAGCAGAAACCGGGATGGCAATTTGACCCGTCCTGGTCGTGCACTGCACTCCTAGTCTATGTTAAATATTAGGTTTGAATTTATATCTCACGGTTTAGGAGAAGAAATTATCCAAAGGGCAGCAAATCAATTGCACTTTTTGACAATTCGGTCATAAATATTTTAATCGTGCTAATTAAGTTCTAAACAGTATCGCAAGTCTTTATTGTCTTATTTTGAGATGATGGGCCTATTTGACGATCACATTTCCTTACTTTTTTCCCAGCCTTCAGCGACCTAAATTTAAGTATCTTTCCTTGAATTACGAGACAAGCAAGGCAGTGAAACCTGAATGCCTCGTGGCGTGGGGTACAGGTTTGCTTTGGGGCGGGCGTAAGGCCCTCCTCAATTGTCATGAAGCGAAGAAGGGGCGCCGCTCCTCCTTTCCCGGTACCCATCGTCACCATCATTCTCTCGTTGTCGACATGTCATCGACATGCATGGAGAAAATGCACGCTTACTCGCAAGACAGCTGTCAAAAAGAGAGGAGGAGGGCAAAAAAAAAAAAAAAAGAACGTTGAGAAATACCACATTTCTTGACTACAGGATTTATATGATTTTTACATATATGAGACATCCCTTCACCTATTGACTTAAATTTTTGCGGATCGTGTTTTGCTGATAATGGAATAAGAAAACAACTACTGAGTCGCTCGTGGAGGTTAATGTTGTTTTAGCAATCTCGGGTGATGGTCTCTTAAGTGGAGGAGTGCTCAAGATAAAATGGACCCAAGCTCTCCACATTTGAAATGCATGTCGTTTTTGAGAATCCGTACCTCTTTTTTCTCGAGTGGTGTTACTATCATTATCGTTTTCAAGTGGTGTTTTTTCAAGTGGGCTTTTTGAAATCCTCCGATCTCCTCCCTTCCTACGATTCCTATCCATGGAGCAACCACGTCGTCCCAGAGTTGCACCAGAAAAGATGCGCTCGGTCATGTCATGGAGTTCTCGACCACCTTTGCTTTGTTTGCCGAAGGGAGGGGGGGGGGACATTAACCCGGCCATATCAATGCCTCATCGGCTCACGCCTCGGCTTCAACGCGTTCGATTATTTAGCATTAATGCGTAACGGAATCCAATGTCCTCTCGATTTTGAGGATAATTCGAAATGACGGCACGCCAACATGGACCAATCCAGAGAGTCAACATAGTCGGGTTATCTCTAGAGACTCATATCTCGATCTTCCGGTTGCGGATGGACCAAAATCAGCGAAGAAGGGTACCCTAATTAGCGAAGGTAATGTTTCCGTGAACATGAGAGATCATGTGGATTCTTGTTTTTTTCTCTACCGAGGCATGCTCCCTATTGTTCTTGGGTACTTCCCTTAGTTTCCTATCAGATTTACGTGTCATGACCATAAGCTAATGTCCACCAATAGCACGTGAGCTCATTGCCTATAGCGTGTCCCATGGACCCGACAAGATCAAAAGTTGAACAAAAGTAGATGAGACACTACTGAATCTTCAGAGTCATATGTGTGGGTATACGCACTGCTGGAGCTGTCAAAATGGGTCTTTTGACTAATCTCCAATCGACCGTCAAGTAACCTCCTCACTACCGGAGTCTACGTCAACACCCTATATCAGTGAGTTCAGTGAGGTGAGCTTCACCAACGATGGTAGAAGAATCCTCAGCCTCCCCACTTCGCCGCCGCGGAGGACATCTTGATTCTAGTCAACGGGAGTGGCTTGTCCTCGACTGCATCCGTTCGGTGATGCTCCAGCTCAGTTCCGGCCACATATCCACGCTTAGTGGAGCAGCCGCGGGGGGTTCCACAAGGTTGTGTTTCCCTTGTGTTGAGCTTGGAGCTATTGGTGTTGTTGTTGTCGTCGTCCAAAATCGCTTGTGAATGAGTGTTGTATGATTTTTATATTCATGTGATTTTCCTTCACCTAATAGCTTAAATTTTTAGGTTGGACTTTATAACATGGTATCAGAGTCAGTTGTTATTCATTTCCGCGTATGTAGGCTCAACCCCATTAGTTAATTTCCATGTGCAGATTGCTTATATTTGAGAGGGGGTGTTGGTGGTGTTGTTGTTGTTGTTCCACATTACTTGTGAATGAGTGTTGCATACTCTTTATATTCATGTGGTCTTCCTCCACCTAATAATTTAAGTTTTTGAATTGAAATTTCTAACAGGATCAACCTGAATTTGTTTATTTTGCATATATATCTTCGTTTACTTAATTTTGGAGATATGTTGAACTTATTTTTGGTTTTTTTAGTGAGTTATTTGGGAGAGTTTGGGTTGGATATGGGTTAAGGGTATGCAAAGGAACCGTGAGCCGCTCCAAATCTGTGGTTAAACCGAACCAAACCGATAATATATATAAATTATTTAATGCACAATTTTAAATGAATGAAAAAAAATCATAAATCTCTAATTTGAAACGTGCTCATCTCTTCTCAAACTCTCACTCTCACCTCGATTTCTCCGTCTCTTGACTCACGGCCTCAATTCTCAACTCCTATTGACTCACGACCATGCCTTTGGCCGTTTATCGCCTTCCTCTCTCACTGTTGGTCGCCTTCATTTGTTTGGCGGAACTGATTCCATGGAATAGAATCGCTAGATACGTGGAACAAACGGACGATTTTCAATTTCAATATTTTCGAATCCATTCTCAGTGAGCAATTTTGAGCTCTAGGGTGAGAACCAATCATCCATATCATGCTCATTCCTACTGTTGATTGAATTGGGTATGGGCCATATTTATTTATATAACAAGTAAATGGGTCAATTCATGACCCACCCAAATCCAATCAAACCCACCCATTTGACATTTATATGCATGACAAGTGCTCTCGTACCATGAAGGGGAGGGGCTATGGAACAAGCTCGTGAATACCTGAGAGAGATACGTTGCCGGTTACACCACAAACACGGCCGTCAAATTTTGTTTTGTTTTGTTTTGGTTTTTTTTTGGGGGGGATCCACGGATTCACGGGGGGACAAGTGATCCACCTTATCAAGTCAACATGACAGCTCTGAACATTTAAGGATGTCAGACCTTGAGAAAGAGAAGGAAAGTCTTTAAAAAGACGTAGGAGAACAGACGTGTTGTGTATGCTCTAGACTTTCTCCAAACTCTGTCTTCTTGTTATCCTTCTTCTTCTAGTAATGTGGCAATGTGGTGGTGTACAGATCATCTCGAGGGCGCATTGCGTCAATTGCAAAGAATAATGTTTGTACCAAGCACCAATGAAACAACACATTCTCATTCCATACAGTGATTGTGAATTGCACGGACAATTTATTGACCGAGTCTTGATGCGAACAAAGCGCGTCGTGTTATTTCATATTCAAGCTTCTTTTTCTTCTTCGTCTTTTTTTTTTTCGGTACTTCGAAAAGCTGCTGAGCTGACCCCCCACCCCCTCCCCACACACTGACGGTGAAACGGTCAACTTTTAGTATTGTTCCATCATCAGTCGATTGAGAATGGTCAGCTCAGCTTTTTCATAAAGTATTGTTCCTCGCGGTAGCATCTATAGAGTCAAAAAGTTTGGGTTTGTGTTCTCCTTAGATCAGCTTTGTACGTCAAATGCGATTTCGTGCGATGGATTCTTTTGAAAATTAAGGTGTAATTATCGTGATTTTTTTTTTTTATAAAAAAAAAATAGTGTCTCTCTTTGAATGAGATTTCGAATCCCATCTTCTTTAACTTATCCTTGACTTTTAGATTTGACGAGTGTGGCGTAAAATCTCAACGTAATATAAGAATGGAGTGCATTCAGTGCACCGGACCAAAAGATGCTTTCCCTTCAGGCTTCATCTCTACCATTGGCTAAGATAAATGTTAATTCCAAGAAGTGTGGTACCGATGATTGTTTATTCGGTTGTGAAGAAAGCATTAACGTCTCATCCCCGCTTTACCCATTTCCTACCTCCACTGATCGTAAACAATCGATGTAGGCGGCGGCAGTGGCGGAGGCTTATTGGCTCGTTTTTCGTTTATGATCCAAGATTCTTTGAACATTCGACTAATTTTCATGTCACGTAGCAATTTGAACAATGAGGACGAACCCGTACATCGTGAGGATCGTCGCTCTCCATACTTCCAGCCCTTCAGGGCTTTCCGCAAATCCTCCGCAGCCGTCTTGCTTACCCTCAAAACCCACAACGCTTACGTCCAATCGCCGAGAAGTTCCGACGTCTGGAACCGAACGCAGCTACTTCACGGCACTCAGTTTGATGGATACCCAAAGACGAACTCATATCTTGGCTTCCCCCCATGCACAGGAGTCATCTCAGCACTTGAAATTCCCACAAAAAAAGATCAGAAGTCACCAAAAAGCTACAAGGACGCAACCCATTTGCTTTGACATCCAAAGACACGAACGGATAATGAGAGAAATCAAACCGGTGATGATGAGGGGGCGATCATAGTGGCAAGAGCACGTACGAAAAGAATGGAGGTGACCCAATGGGCAGAAACTTCACCCACAAAGCAAAAGTTTTTTTTTTTTTTAAATGCATTTGGATGTCGGGAAGTTGGGAGTTGGTGGCATTTCGTGTGGAATGCACACTCTCATGTCTTTATTGAATAATATCTCTTTTGGCTGCCACTCTCTCATCTGACCTGAGTGCTTTCCTCATCAGAAACCATTGTTGAGGCTCTTTCCTCATGGAATTAGGTCTGAAACTTAGATGGGAGAGACAGATCGATGGGTGTAGTCCTTTTATGGGTTGTAATGGTGTGATGTGGATGTGCACCCGTACATATCGCCCCCATGACAAAACGAGAGCGATGCTAATAGTTCTAATAGTTGTGTTATCCTTATTTCCTAGACTCCGTCCATCGCTAGCTATCGATCTCAAATTTAACATCCAAAAGAAGGAGCTTTGCGGGAATCGCGCGCAGATTGAGCCACGCGAAACTCGATAACGATAGTAGCGTCTGCATGACGAACCGATTTCTCCGACGGGAGAAGGGGCCGCTTCGGTTATAAACTTCGAGAGATAAGACCAACGGAGAAAAAGTCGCAAAAAAGTGAGGAAAAAGAAGTGGGTTGGGATTGTGAGAATGGATAGTTTGTTGACTGATTACAAGGATCAAGATATGGAGATCTTGGGTTAATAGAAGAAAATAGTATTTTGAAATTGCATAGTTGGCTTCTCTATTAAACTTATGGTATGATTTGGCAATTAAATTGGCCGGTGTAGGACCTACAACAATGCCCCACGTTTTATGCCTTGAGTGTGCTCTAAACATTCCACGGGTTTTGCGTATACAATATAACATAGAAATTATCCATCTTGGTAAATATATCCCAAAAAGATTATGGAAAGGTGTATCGAAAGTTTTGAAACTTATTATGAAAAGTATGGTTGAGTCCTAAATTTTTTATAAAAAAAATACAATAAAGTCCTAAAGCTTATCACGAAAGTGCAATTAAGCCTTAAGAATTTTCAAAAAATGCAATCAAATCCTAAAATTTTGTCAAATCGGTCCAATCAAGTCCTTTTATTGATCGAACTTTTTGAAAATTTTAAGACTCAATTGCAATTTTAAGACCAGTTTTACGATTTGATGATACTTTTTAAAAGTTTTAGAACTTAATTACTTATTTTGGAAGTCTTAAAACTCAATTGCACTTTCGTCACAAGTTTTAAAATTTTTTATGCGACTATCCAAAAATATCATAGATGCTAACATTATCCATACGTAAACTATCATAGCTGTCATTGCGTGGCAACGGCGAGGTGCTCGTCAAACACCATAAAATTATAAAAAAAAGAAAAGAAGAAGTTAAACCCTCCATTTCTCCAAATGAAATCGGCGCGCCAAAGAGACACCTCGGTAAATTTTGTAGTTGCGACAAACGGAAATTAGGGTTCGTCTTCTTCCAGTCCAAACAGTACTCCTCCTAAATCAATCGAACTAAATCAAGTCTTACATGTATCCACGTAGGAGAGCTCGGCCCAAATATACTTGCATCTCGCAAAGCTTTCCTTATCTGGACGGCCATTCCACGAGTATCAATGGGAGAGTCGCCTCCCTCGAGCAATCTCGGTATTAGTCCACTTTTTTTTTTTCGACCAAACAAAGTGGACTAATATTTTTGGGATATATTTACATCTTTTCGCAAAAAGAATTGATTATGTAATAATTTTTTTTGGGTCGAATATGTGATAGCTTTTGAGTGATTGTATGATTAATAATCTTATTTCGGGCATGAAAAAAATAAATAATTAAGGATAATTATGGGATCCACTTTTTTTAGAATTCGTGGCTCATAATATATTGTTTTTTTTAGAGTCACCTAAAGATTATTACGATAATAAAGTTTAAAACGGGCCAGCCAAATTGTAATTGAATTTTGAAACGGTCAGAACTGCAAATAGGGTTGTGCATGGTCCGATCCTGATATAGAACGAGGGACCAGACCATCGTCTTAGTCCCCAAATTTTAGGTACCAGGACCGGTGGTCCGAGAAAGTGGTGGCTTGAAAAGAAGAACTCTTGACTTTTTGAGTTCTCGGAAAACTTTGACTTTTTCAACTTGAAAATATAATAAGAATATCAATGAGAATCTTTTTTTTTTGTCAATCGTTTAACCTTTTCTTAGAAGGTTAGGTCATAATATTGAAATCCGAATCGTTCATGTTATGAATAGATGTCTCAAATTATAACTAACAA
Source organism: Rhodomyrtus tomentosa (assembly GCA_028455895.1). Classification (NCBI taxonomy): domain Eukaryota; kingdom Viridiplantae; phylum Streptophyta; class Magnoliopsida; order Myrtales; family Myrtaceae; genus Rhodomyrtus; species Rhodomyrtus tomentosa. The sequence continues at coordinate 45,123,377 of JAPCWY010000001.1, forward strand.
ATATATATATATATATATATATATATATATATAAATTCAAAAAATTTACCCCTAAAAATCGAAGATTTTGGCCGTCTATCTAAAAATAGACGGTCCGAATTGCAAGGTTAAGTACCTAACTTTTTTAGGAAAGTTTAGGCGATCCGGATCTATCAATGACAATTTCAATGATTCTTTTCTTGTCCCTCCATATTATTGGATGATACCCTTGCTAATTCCCATGTAGGTTCTTGAATTGAATTAAGCACGATATCTTCGTGAAGGTAAATTACATTCCATGCGCCGTCACCGAATATTTCACTTTAAAAAATCATTTTCTTCGTCGATATCCGTTTTGCAATTTATGACGGTGACGTACGTTATATGAAAAATGCTAACAGACTGCACAGATCCTAAAAAAGAATTCGAGAGGAGGGACGGAAAAAAGCAGGAAAGAAAAGAGAAAAAACCGAAACTTTTTCCAAAACGCCTGAAAGTTTATAGTTTACGAAACGAGATTCACTCTTCTTGCTCTCTCTCTCCCCTCTCCTCTTGGTTTCGTCCGGCAAGACAGCGCTCATGCTTCATTCATGAACTCAGAATCTGCTTCTAACTGTCTTAAAACCACGTTTTGGCTCTCATCCCTGTCGTTGATGATGTCTTTTAAAGATGATAATTTGCTCTGGTCTGCCATTGATGTCCATTGACAGATATTAGCACCCACCAAAGCCGCTGCTTTTCGTTTCATGTCTCCATAATCTCCGCTCTCTCCCAATTCCCACTATCTTCTCCCAAAGTCTCAACAGTCGGCACCTTTCGGTTTCAGTTTTTTTTTTTTTTTGGCAGATAAGCTGGAGTTTCAAGTTATGAGTGGGAGGTGATGGTACATCAGTTCACTCCACACCATAAGAGTCAGTCCTATCGCCCGAATGGTTAGATATTTCCGCGATCATCTGTTTTGGGTTCTGTTGCATGGATGAAAAAGTTATTATCTTTACGGAGAGACCGGATGATTAGAGGAATCATCGCAAGTCCGGTCATGATCTAGAGCACATCGGAGCGACTTCGCATCTCGTTCGAGGGGAAAATGCAAATGCTCATGAGCTCGAGAGCAGCATGTATGGAGAGCCCCACGAAATATGGCTTTGTTGATGATCATCTGCTTTTGCATAAGCCACATTTTCTTGAACAGAGACTAGCAAATGATGACTGATATTCATATTTCAGGGTAGCTTTTTGGTATATAGAGAGAAAAAAAAAATAGTCTTTCTTTGTGTCATATGTTAATGAGCTTGCCCCACCATTGCCTCCAGCGAGTTGGCTCTCTCCCTCCATAAATACCCCCTCCTTGGGCGTGTGCCCTCCACACTTCTCTTCTCAAGTTCTCTCTTCCTCTAACAAAAGCAACTTTGCAATTGCATCCCTCATGGCCTCCACCCATCCCTCTTCCTCTCTCAATGATGTTAAGCTCCCTCTCCCCAACCTTCGCAGTAATGCCGGGACCGCGTCGCAGATCGAGGGCCAGAAGGAGGAGTTCGACTACTCAAAGCGATCGCAGTGGCTGCGGGCTGCGGTCCTCGGGGCGAACGACGGGCTCGTGTCGACCGCGTCGCTCATGATGGGGGTCGGGGCAGTGAAGAAGGACATGAAGGCCATGATCCTGACTGGCTTCGCGGGCCTGGTGGCCGGGGCGTGTAGCATGGCCATAGGGGAGTTTGTGTCCGTGTACTCCCAACTGGACATAGAGTTGGCCCAAATGAAGAGGGACAAGGAAAGGTCCACCAGTGGACAAATTGACGGAGAAGGAGAAGATAACGGTGACAAAGGAGAGGAAGAGAGCTTGCCCAATCCGTTGCAGGCTGCTTCAGCCTCAGCTCTCTCCTTCTCTGTTGGGGCCATGGTGCCGCTATTGGCAGCCTCCTTCATAAGGAGCTACAGGGCGAGGCTCGGGGCCTTAATTGCAGCGGTCACTGTTGCGCTCGTGGCGTTCGGGTGGCTTGGGGCAGTCCTGGGGAAGACACCGGTGGTGAGGTCGTCTCTTAGGGTGTTGATCGGAGGGTGGTTGGCCATGGCAATTACCTTTGGGCTGACCAAGCTGATTGGCGCAAATGCTCTCTGAAGAGGCCATTTGATATGTGCATCAACATGTGGGAGTTTCTTTCATCTTCAAGTTATGTCCCTGTTAATTACTTTTGCTCCGCTTTTGTCTTATTGTGATTAGCGGAATTGTATGTAATGGAAAAAAGTAAATGCATGGTCAAGAGTTGGTCCATGCGCTTTAATTAGCAGTTTCTCTTCTGATTCCCTTTCTCATATACCCTGCTTTCCATGCATCCTGTCACCATAGTGATCAATTGTAGTGATTATAATACTAGAAATGTCACCTCGATCTCGAGCCAAGAAGTCAGGCCATATACATCAACCTTAAAGTTTACACGCGCATAAATTAATAGATGATTTATCTGATCCCATCCGATCCATGTTGATTTTCAGAAGCTATAGCGATCCGTAAGCCAAAGGCAATCAATTCAACATAGGTGAAATAATTTTTTGTCAACGACGATCATACTCTCGTATGGATCATGTGAGAAAATGAATCTCATGAAAAGATATCTAAAAAGCCAACGGCTTAAGGTCGGAACATAATTACATCGATGTGTTAAACAACTAGACTTGATCGTAATAGCCGGTGTCACTACTCATCCTGGTCGAGATATTTTGATGTGGAACAGGTCTAGTCACATTTTCTACTTCTTTTCCCTCGGGGGTGAAGATAATTTGGGGATGCATATGAGGTATTGGTACTTTTCTTCTAAGCCAGAGAGATGATCATTCACTAACACGGGGTTCTCCGAAGAGGGGAAAAACCCGAGATTCGAGAGGACTTGGATCCCAAAATAACTGTTACAAAGACGGGGATAAAAAGTGAAAAACCGCCACAGAAGTCGCGTGCATCTTCTTGAAAAGACTACACGATTATTCTCAGCACAAGGGAGCTCACTGTATATGGACCTCGTATTTCTCTCGAAATCACAAACTATCTATGCCAAAGAAAAAATAAATCAACACGACAACGCTCAAGAACCAACAAAAGTCTGGTCGGACAACGGAGGGACTTCCTCATGCAATGAGGTAGAACGAACTGATGCTGGGCGCGCTCTCTCTCTCTCTTTCTTTTCCTTCCTCTTCACATAGGGTTCATCCATCGAGTTTTACCTCAAAAAATTTGGTCTGAACAATATCCGATTCCCAACCCTCGATCAGAACGGGCGCATTGTAAGAGCCCCTGATGTGGAAAAGTGTGGTTCTCACAAACCCATCAATCCAATGGTCTCATTGTATTTTGAAAAGGTTCTTCAGCTTCACCACCAGCTTCCATTCTTCTATAGATAAGTCATCCTGCAGACAGGAGCTAAAAGCTGAGCCACAGCTATCATTTGACATAGCTAATGAAGTGCAAAACCATCTTTTAGTCCAGATTTACCCTGTAATTCGTCTTGAGAATATCAATTGACCTCCTTGTGATATGACTGACAAGTTCATCTTCCAAGTCGAAATGCCGGCCAAACATCTTCTGCTGCTCCTCAGGATTTGAGCTAACAATCTGAAAAGGAACCGCATGCATGTTTACTACCCAGACCAGAATCTATAATCAGAACACCCAGACGTGAGCACCGGTAATCGAGAAAAATTCCAAAGTTGCAGCCTACTACACAATGCTTAGGTGTATACTCAGATGTCACATTTTAAGATGGGATAGGTTGTTTCCAGGGAACTCCGCTTATGTAGTCTACATAGCCTGTCCCAAGCCAGGTAAAGGAGTAGGGTTACGTCAGGCGTAATGAGTCGGTTATAAAAAAAGAGCTACTTTTATGAGATGAACCCTATTGATATTTCGTTGGAGCGTACCCTTTTTAGCAACGCGTTGCATCGGTGTCTGAGTATAGCGAAAAATGAGCAATGGTCTTTGCACCAAGATAGATGGATGCAAGGAGTAAGGAAGCTAACCTTGGGCCATCATTCCCAGAGTGATGCGCCACATCGATGTCCGGATGTGGTGATAAATGAGCAAGGGTTCTCACACTTCCATAAGCGAGTGTGGGGGGGGCAAGAAAAGCCCAGGGGGTAGGGATTTGATTGGGGAGTTGGAATGTTGGAACCTTAACGGGTAAATTGAGGGAATTGACAGATACTTTTGTTAGAAGAAACGTGAATATTGCTTGCCTACAAGAGACTAAATGGAAAGGAGAGAAGACTAAGGAATTGGATAGCACCGAATTCAAGCTATGGTATACAAGCACAACAAAGAGTATAAATGGAGTTGGGATTCTGATCGATAAAAATTTCAAGGATAGAGTTATTGATGTTAAAAGAATAGAAAATAATATTATTTTAATTAAGCTAGTAGTGGGGGATTTTATTTTGAATTTCCTTAGTCTGTATGCCCCTCAAGTTGAACTGCAAGCGTCCGATAAGAGCAGATTTTGAAAAGAGCTGGAAGATATTTTAAGGCGGATACCACACGAGGAGAATATATTCATAGGAAGAGATCTAAATGGACATGTCGGTCAGACTAGTAGAGGTTTTGACAGAATTCATGGAAGTTTTGGATATGAGACTAAAAATGAGGCTGGCGAAGACATCTTGAGTGTGGCATTAACTTATGATTTGATGCTGGCAAACATTTTTTTTAGAAAAAGAGAATCACATCTGATCACTTTTCGCAGCGGTCAAAATTGTAGCCAGATTGATTTCTTTCTTGCCAGAAGAGAGGATAGAGCTTCGTATGTAGATTGTAAGGTATACCCTGGTGAATGTGTAATTATACAACATAAGTTGATCTTAGAAATTTGATATAACAAAGTACAGAAGATGAAGAGAAGTGCGCAGCACCCCAGAGTAAGCTGGTGGAAGTTACATGAGGAAAAACAAACAGAATTCAAGGAAAGAATCCTACAGGAAGGACCGTGGCGACTAGAGGGCGAAGTAAATATGATGTGGAAGTAGATGTCTAACTGCATCCAGACAATGGCAAAAGGGGTGTTAGGGGAAAGTAGAAGGAATGGACATCAAACAAAGGAAACCTGGTGGTGGAATGAAGAGGTGCAGGAAGCAATTAAGCAGAAGAAGTATTTCAGATGCCTACATAAATGTCCTAATGAAGAAAATTTGCAAAAGTTTAGATTAGCGAGAAAAAGTAACAAGAAAACTGTACGAGAGGCCAGAGGCAAGGTTTTCGCTGATATGTACAACAAACTTGGGAGCAAAGAAGTAGAAAAAGCATTTATAGACTTGCAAAGTCAAGAGACAAGAAAAGTAAAGACTTGACACAGGTTAGATGTATCAAGGATGAAAATCAAACACTCTTGATAAGAGATGAAGACGTCAAGGGCAGGTGGATGAGTTATTTTAACAAACTTTTTAATGGGGAGAGCGATAGAAGTGAGGTGTATTTGGAAGATGCTTCTGATGATTCAAATGGAAGGTTTGTACGTAGAGTTAAAACACGGGAAGTTAGTGTGACATTAAAAAAGATGAAAAAAGTACGGGAAGTTATTTTAACAACCTTCATATGGTGTTTATTGATCTTGAGAAGGCGTATGATAGAGTTCTAAGAAAGGTCTTGTGGTGGATTCTTGAGAAGAAAAAAGTACCTTCAAAGTATGTAGAGGCAATCAAGGACATGTATGACGGTACTACTACATGTGTGAAGGCTTGTAATGGCACATCAAGTTATTTTCCAATCACAGTAGGCTTACACCAAGGTTCTGCTTTTCGCCCTTACCTTTTCGCCCTCGTTATGGATAAGCTAACAAAAGATATTCAAGATGAGGTACCGTCGTGTATGCTATTTGCAGACGATATCGTGCTTATTGATGAGATCAGGGCTGGGGTTAACGCTAAGTTAGAAGTATAGAGAAGCACGTTAGAATCTAAAGGATTTGCGCTAAGTCGAAGTAAGAAGGAATACTTGAAGTGTGAGTTTGACACGGCAGGAAAAGGGGATCAAGAAGCCGTAAATATGCTCGGATAGAAGGTACCCAAGAAAGATACATTTAGATATCTGGGATCAATATTGCAAAAGGAGAGAGAGATTGATGAGGATGTAAGCCATAGAATTAGAGCAGGTTGAATGGAATGGCGCAGTGCATCAGGATCTTTGTGTGATCGCAAAATTCCTTTTAGGTTAAAAGGAAAATTTTATAGAACAGTAGTCAGACCTGCCATGTTATACAGAGTTGAATGTTGGCCGGCACAAAAGAAACACGGGCATAAAATGGGAGTAGCGGAAATGAGGATGTTAAGGTGGATGCGTGCTCATACAAGGACGGATAAGATAAGGAATGAAGAGATTCGACAAAAAGTTGAAAGAGAACCGATGGCGGAAAAGATGAGAGAGCATAGATTGAGATGATTTGGGCATATCTTCCGAAGGCTCTTAGACGCACCAGTACGAACAGAAGTTTGCTATCGAGAGTATAATACGAAGAAAGCAAGAGGTCAGCCGAAACTTACTTGGGGGGAAAGCAGTAAAACAAGATTTAATGGAGTGAGAAATAAATTGGCGTACGGTTTGTCTTAGGACGGAGTGGAGGAAGGCTATTAGTGTTGTGGAGGGTAGTATATAAATAGATAGATATATATATTTACTTATTTATTTTTACACATTTATCTCTTTTCCCTCCCTTGATTCTACTTTTATTTTTATGATTTTTTGGGATTCATCGACTGCCGACCCCAACTAGCTTGGGATAAACGTGTTGTTGATGATGATGTATAGGTTGTTTCCAAGGCTGCTATTCATGGCCCACATCAGGGAAAACTGTTGTCTTCCCAAAATTAAACTACTCCTTAATACCACATTCAATAGAAATAAGCCAATACTAGCAAAGGATTTCAAAATTAACAAGAACCTAAAGCTAAAAACCTGTACCTTAATGGCAACCTTCTGGCCTTTCTTGGCAGTATCAACTGGTTTATGATTGTTTTCAATAGAGGCAATCCGACCAATATCAATGAACTCTCTCTGCGGAATACAAACAGGAGTACCAACCTGTCCAAAAGGAGCAATATAGAATTTGCCACTTAAACATAAAAAAAATGCTACGTGTAAATTACTCAAGGCTATGCACTGAACTTACTCCCTAATAATCATTCAATGATCAAGAGTAGCTAAATGTGGAAAAAGGGTTATCTAACTGCAATCTGACAGCATATGCATAACATAAGGATTAATATTCTTTTCAAAATCCTGTTCTTGGACCTGATTTAACAAACTTAATTGATTGCTTCATCTGTAGAAGTTGATATTAACTATGCACTTCACAAGTCTCAATACAGTCCTTTCTATGGATTAAATAATGTCAAATCTAAGCTAAACCATGCCTAGATGATAAATCAGAAGAGTGAGGAAAGGAGGAACGTTGTTTCCCTTTCATCATCTGAAATCCTTCACTATATTTGTGTAAATTCATATACTATATTCATGTCTTTCACGTGATCATCTCCAACTTCTCCAACAGCAATAGCTACTAATATAACACAAATAGCATTTATTTATGTTAAGATGTTCGAGATAACTTAGCAGTACCTTGGCAATGCCTTCAAGAACATCAACCCCCAAAACAATGGGGTCCTTCTTGTTGAAAACACAGTTTGGTAAAATTTTGAGGACACATGGGAAAACTGCCTCGTCAGCAGCTTCCTTCTTCTTCTCCTCTTTAATGGTGTCAATGTAAGCCTTAAATTGGTCAAAAAGGTGGTAAATGATGTCTGCAATAAAAATCTTCACTCCCAATTCATCTGCCATTTCACGAGCTTCAGGGGTCACTTTGACATCAAAAGCCAAGATCGTGGCATATTCCTTCTTCTTTTCAAGCATTACGCTGGCTTTCATCACATCCTTCTTATGGACAGGACCAATGCTTATACCACTGACAGGAATATTCACTTCCGGGGACTTCAAATATTCCAGCAACGCTTCCAAAGAACCAAGTGTAGATGCTTGTACGCATACCCCTTCACCACTTCTATCGATCCTGCTCATAACAGATTTCATATCTTCCATAGCTGCATCCTTCACATCCTCCAAATAGTCATCAGGTCCCACCACATACAAACCAGTACCAGCAATAGCATGTTCCAGACCCTGCAACAAAGTGTAGTTGACAAGTCCATACCAATTGCAGGTTAGAACATAGAACAACACCGACAAGATTGCAAGTTAGAACAATACCAACAAGATTGGAAATTTTGGTTCAATAATATATATTTATCTATATTTTTATCTTTATTTATTTATTTTTACATATTTATCTCTTTTCTCTCGATCGGTCTTGCTTATATTTTGTGTATCTTTGGGAGTTCATCGACCGCCGACGCCAACTAGTTTGGGATAAAGGTGTTGTTGATGTTGACGAAGGAATGAGAGCCCAAACACCCTGCTTGGTATTAGCCTTAATTTCCACAAAATAAGGAAATAATAACCTGAGCAGTGATCTTGATACCCTGAGCAGCTTTGATTTCTTTATGGTGCAGATACGTTCCCTGAAATTAGACAAGCACCAGTGTCAATCAATGCATAATCGGGCCTGTAACTAGCAGGAAACAGTAACAGTTCCAAACAGGACAGTACAACTTTTATCATTTCGATATCAAGCCAGAAAAAACTAAGAATTCGCGAAGGATGAAATTAAAATAAAGGACACTATTAAAAAAACAAAGATAAGGAAACACAGTTGACACAATAAGAGGGCACTTAAGCTCATGTCTTACCCTAGTGAATCTAAGTCCTGGTTTTTATTTTATTTTATTTTTTTTATTTTTATTTTTTTGGGTCTTTGGGGTCTGATCCAAGTCCTGGTTTATTAAGAAAGTTTCTAGCCAATGGCATGACTATGATGAGTCCATAGATCTTTGTTAGGATTCTTCTGAGATAACCATATGCGTAATCCACGTCTCACTCCATTTAGTGCAATCTTAATGCTTCCTCGTCCATTTTGATCTATCAAGTTTGCATTTTAAGCAACATCTGAACCCTAGCCAGGACATTCGTGCCTACTGTCTGCTAGTAAATATGAGATCATCTAGCTCAATGGGGAATAGCATATAAACAAGAACCTAATGGCTAAACATGTCATTTCAGAATCCAAACCATTACTTCAACCCAAATTCCCAAGATTCTAAAGACTATCCCATATTAAAAAAAAAAAAAATTAGGCATCCCCTATCTCATTATCATGAACAAGCCATGCAAACTCAACATACAGCACCCAGTAAAAGGTGCCATATGGGACCAAAGCATCTGTGTAGGCACATGGGGCGAAGCCCATACTTTTGCACCTCTGGACACCTTTGTGGCACCTAGACAACAAGCTGAACCTGTCACATAGGCACTAAGAATTTTAACCGCACAACAAAAAATTTCAGCTCATCTATAACTCTGAACATAGCCTCCAATTGTCTTATATTCCATAAATTTCATACTGCCTGGATCTAGAGAGTAAATCAGACAATACCGGGAAGACATTGGTTGAGATTTTTTATGAGAGATACAAGATGATTCCAAACTTATCATGTAGGACATCTTTCTTACTATTCTATCAAAGAACTCAACTCATCTTCACTAGCAAGAGGTTACACTTGCACGGTCTAGATCTTGCCCTGCTGACAGAGGACCTCTCTCATGGACCTGGCATGGGTTCGAAGGTTCTCATTGCCTCTCCCTCGACTTAAAGCATATGAAGACAAAAGCTAATATTAGCTCAAGAAGATTTCCCGACATCTCACAGCACACATAATAGAAATACCAAATTTTTCTACACATTTATATCTTCTTTAGAATCATTGCCCCCTATTTCTCTGTATATCACCCTTATGCTTTACGGAAACTTTGCTATTTGAGTTTCATTGAGAAAAACTGATTATTACCACTTAGCTTCACTCAAGAACGTGTAAATGTAAATATGATTCTTACATAAGGTAACAATCAACAGTATATTATGCTTTGACTTTTACATGGAACACATGCTAAAGAGGAGACTAAGACTACACACTCTCTAGAAGAGGCCAAGTAAGAAGTTCACAAATCCATGGTCCTGCATGACTTCTTATTGGCCTATTTAGCAACACTAATTTACTCTACAGAATTAACCTAAGAAGTTCAATTTAACGCTTTCAGTATGAATTATACTTATGTAAGCTGCAATGCAAAATTTTAAACACCATAAACATAAAGCAGATAACCCGCTATCCAATAAAGAGTCAAAATAGTAGCTCACCTTAACACGAAGTTCCTTCATTGGATGAGGGGTCAGCAAAGCTCTTATAGAAGTGACAATCGGCCCCTGAAAGCAAGTAACTTGTTAGAACTTCAAAGCTGTCAGTATTAGCAAGAAGTACAACAAGAGGTCAACATCTGGATGCATGCCTGCAAGCCACAAACAACAATTTGGTCTCCCTCATGCAGCACGCCATTAACTAAAACAACATCGATAGTTGTACCATGGCCTTCAACCACCTTGACCTCCAACACAGTACACTGGAAATCAATTTGAACACGGTTAGTTCTTCTGCCAAAACTACCACAAAAACTAAATAAAGAGCATCAAGGAAATGAAACACACCTGAACTTCATCCCTAAATGTTAATTTTTCGGCCATTGTCTTCTGGGTCCACAGAACAAGTAATAGCAATAAATCGGGGACTCCTTCACCACTGTACCATGTCAAGAAGTTAGTTGATATAAACGACAGTAAAACATCACAAATGACAAACAGATAATCAGCAACTACAGTGAAAGTACAAAGGAAAATGACCAACCTAATAGCACTTGTAGGCACAATACTGACAACTTCACTCTTCTCTTTATTTTTGTAATATAATTCAGTATTTAGGCCCTGCTCCTTGAACTGAGTTACAATCTAGAATCCAAAGAAGGACATCCAATAAAAATGTTAAGCATCTAGCAGTCAGGATGTGTATGTAATTTATACAATGAGAAGTGGGAAACAGCTAGAACCTGTGTGAGCCTCATATTGAACTCATTCTGCACATCTTTGGTTTGTTCCTTCATTGCCTTGATAATTGGTGAATTTCGACATGTTTTCCAACCATACAATCTGTCCACCTGCAGAATTTAAAAGATAGTTGTACCGTGAAAAAGACAAATTGACTTTCTGCTTCACAGATATATCTAACTCAAAAGCTTTTACTTCAACACGGATATGTCTAACTCTACAATCTCACCTTATTTAATGCCACAATGAACTCTGTATTTCTCATCTTCAGAAGATTTAGCGATTCTATGGTTTGTGGCTCCAAGCCATGCATGATGTCAACCACCAGGATGGCAATGTCACATAAACCTGAACCCCGTGACCTTAAATTCGTGAATGATTCATGTCCTGGGGTATCAATAACCAGTAGTCCAGGCACATTCAGTTTTGCATCTCCCAGTTCTTTAGTTCTATCTCTTATGTTCTCGGCTGGGAAGTATGTGGCACCAATCTGCTGTGTAATGCCCCCAGCTTCACCTTCCTGGACATTTGTGCCTCGGATGCAGTCTAGAAGCTTGGTCTTACCTGTATCAACATGCCCCATAATACAACAAATTGGGGAACGGAGGTTGTGTCCTGTTGGATTAAATGTGGCATCAGAAAAAGATACTTCTTGTACAGCAGCAGCCCCTTTTCCCCTGTTCTTCTCCATAACGTCAGCTTCTGGCCGGCTTTTCCTCGTTTCAACTACTTGGGACTTTTCAGGCTCAGAAACAGTGGCCTTCTTGGGAGCAACAGTTGACTTCGCAGCAGCAGCAGCAGCTACCAAATTGAATTTCAATAGATAAGTTTTCGCCAATAGAAGTAGTGAAAATGCGAATCATAACTCAACACAAAGAGCAAAATGAGTAAAATTACCTGTAGTACGAGACACGGGTGCCACACTCCTTAACCCCTTTTTCATAACTGGTTCAGGCTCAGAGTCGGCCTCTTCATCAGCAAAGGAGCTTTTCACAGAGATATTAATATCATCCCAGCTCTTTGCATCCCATTCTTCATCATCCTCTTCCTCCATTCCGTTCTCTTCAGCTGCATCAGTGACTTCTGACTTCTCCTCCACACTCATTGTCTCTACTTCTTCGACATTCTCTGACTCCACTGTATCTACCTCAATTACAGGCTCCTGCATAATTTCCTCCGACTCCACGCTCTGTGCTTCTTTCACAGGGGCAGCACCATTTGACTGGTGCTGAGCCAGTTTTGATTTCTTGGACTGATACTTGGGCCTTTTTGTCGGGGCACTACCAGTTTCTCCAGCAGTTACATGCAAACCTGCAGCACTAGCAAGTATCTGATTCCTCATGGCCTCCAACCGCCGAGCCTCTTCCTTCTGCTTTCCTGTTAAAAGCCTACCTTCCTGTTTCTTCTTAAGAAGCTTCTCTTTTTCCCTTTCCTTTTTCCTTCGCTTAGCCTCCTCTGCTTGCCTCTCGAGTTCTTCTTGTCTACGTCGCTCCTCTTCTTCCTTCTTTTGTCTCTCCTCCTCTTCTCTTTTTTTCCTCTCTTCAGCTTCCTTCCTTCTAGCAAGTGCCTCCTGCATCTCCCTAACATGTTTTGGCACTTTCTTGTCAGCAGCTTTACCCTTAGCATCAACCTTTTTGGAAGTGACGGTTTCACTCTTTACTTCTTCAATTTTTTCTTCTTTAGTGTCAACAACAGCAGCAGTGGCCGCTGCAGCTGCTGCTTTCTTCTCTTTTTCCTTTTCTTTCTTTTTTTTCTTCTTCTTTGCTGCAGCAGATTCCGAACTTTCTTCTTCAGTTTCTTTTTCGGCAGCACGTTCAGTAGGGGCAACTGCGTCAGGCTGGACAGAGGCTTTCTCCTCTTCCGGTGTTGGCTCACTAGGTTTTGATACAGACGGCGTGTCACCCAGCTCGGCAAGTATTTTATCCAAATCGTCCTCTTCCTGAGCAGTCCTTCCACTTTTCTTTTTCTTCTTCTTGTTCTTAGAAGTTTCTGGTGCATCTTCACTTTTCTTACTCACTAAAGAGGCAGTATGTAGCCGAGTCAGAAGCAGATTCCATTTAAAATCATACCGTTGATTACAATTAATTTTTTATCCAAGGCACAATAACGTTGTTAAGCAGGAACATGGAAAAATCTCAGAAAAAGAAAATAGTTCCACTCTGTACAATGGAAAAACAATAACAAAACCACTTACATAACAATATCCTATGGAGGATACATAGAGGATATCAATGGGGGCTATACAATTATGGCAATCATGAAGAAACAAAAGCACCTCAAATCTTTGCCCAGATAGATGCCTCCTAAAGCAATCAAGTTTGGGTAAAGGATATTCTTTGTTTAGAATCAATTAAAACCTGGTAAATGTCCCATTGGAAATCATGTTCCTCTATCCATGACAATAAGTAAGGAAAAGTAAGTAACCGAACTTTAGTAAATTAATGTGAAAGTACCACTTAGCCTTTTCTCATGAAGTAGGAAGGTTGTATATGACCTTTACCATTGCATGCTAATTTCACTAAGTAAAAATAGTAAAGCAGCAACTTTTTTATTTGACAGAACTTCAGCCTTTTCTTTCTTTAGTAAGTCGCTTTAAATATCAAAGCCATTGGGGAAAAAAACTAACAAATTACAAGAACCAGTCTCTAATTTTCAATGGGATTTTAACTACACATGCATATCTACTATGACAAGCGGTAACCAATGTAGAATTTGGAGTTTTTTGCACATAATTACCTTCCAAATCATTCAGTGGTACATCAGGTTGGTGCGGTTCTACTACATCAGAGACAACACTACTCTTCTTCTTCGAAGGCTTTTTCTTCCCTGAAAAGGAGAGAGCCAGACCCTCGTCTCCATCGACAGAGTCATCAATGGCTTTTAGAGCTTCCACTAAAGAAGAATCATCCTCATCACCTTCAAAAGCAGCACTAAATAAATTAGCACTCTTCTTTGAGGGCTTAGAAGACTTCTTCTTCTTGCCCGAAAAAGTGATAGCAGCAACATCTTCATCGTGATCTTCATCTTTCTTCCCTTCCTCATCTTGTTCACCTTCATCGAGTAAGGCCGTACTAAAAGAATTGCTGTTCTTTTTTGAGGGCTTGGAAGACTTCTTTTGTTTACCAGAAAAGGTAATAGAAACGCCGTCCTCATCATCCTCATCTTTCTTGTCCTCATTTTCTTCCCCTTCATCCAAAGCCCCAAAACCCGAGGCAGTAAATGCACTGCCACCTTTCTTGCTCCCTTTAGAGGGCTTCTTTTTCCCAGTAAAAGCAATAACTGGATCTGTCTCATCATCGCTGTTGCCATCTACTCTATCATCACTGTGGATCACCTCCCCGTCATATCCTTCCTGATCATTTAAGGCATCAAAAGCTGAAGAAGAAAACGAGCTGCCACCTTTATTATTCTTCTTAGAAGGCTTCTTCTTGCCCGAAAAGCTCACGACCGGTTCGTCCTCCGCATCATCACTGTCCCCACGACCAGTCACACTAGATGCAACAGACACATCCTCATTATCTTCGCCCTCTTCTCCGAGCAACCCGAAATTCGAGGCCGAGAATGCACTTTTTCCTCCTTTCTTCGGCTTCGTTTTCTTTTTCCCTCTAAGTGCCATTGCCGGAGCATCCTCATCGTCCTCTCCAACACCCTTCTCTACATCCTCCTCCTCCTCCTCCTCCTCTTTCGTTGGTCGAGCCCTCGTGGCCCCCTTTATACCCTTCTGTTTGCCGGCAGCAGGTAAATTCTCCTCCTGAACTTGCGCCGCAGGCTCTTCAGATAAATCAGTCCCAATCGAGTACTCGTCGTCGTCAACGACGAGGGGCTTCTTCTTCGACTTGCCAGTGGCCGCAGGAGCTTGATTGTCCTCGTCTCGCGCGGTAGGCTTCTTCCGCCCCATCGAGATTTAATCTCCAGCGTCAATTCGACAAATATGTTCCAATGAACAGGAAATCAGAAACCGACTAGAAACGCCGCCTGCCAGGAGTAATCAACAAACCGCAATCGGAAAACCAGAACATCATCAAGCTAGATCCATTCAACCCGGATCAACAACATAGAACCGAAACGCAAAGAAAAATAAAAAATAAATAAATCAGACACCACAAAATCACGATGAATGACCCACAGAAAGTCGCGTCCCGTGAACATACAAAAGGCCAAATACCTGTATGCGCGCGGCGGCAGAAACCGTGGAGCTCGTCTATGCAAGAACTTCGCGACGGTGAGAGCGACGGCGCAGGAGAAGCACTGCAGAATCTTCGAGTCCGCCGAAGGGCAGAGAGAGAGAGAGAATACGTAAACGCCTTCGCGAAGAAGGTCCCGGTGAAATGAGCTGAGAATAATGATCGAGTGAAGAGAAAAGGGAGAGAAGAAAAATATAGGGCTGCTGGGTGGGCCTTGGCGTTACAGTGAAAATAAAATTGTCTTTTCTTTTTCTTTTCTTTTTTGGTAAATTAAAACGATAGAGAAAAGATTTACCAAATTTCTCCTTTAAATTAGAGAAAAATTAATTTTGAGAATTTATACATTGTGGTCGCAAAATTTTACTCTGACGGTAATTTGAATGGCAATGCCCGACTGAATTTGAGTGAGTTTTGCTTATACTCTAAAATTCCCAATTTAATTTTTCATCTCTTATGGAAAAAAAAAAATCTCCGAGATAAATGCGATCAATATATTCAAATCCAAACCGAGGTAAGTCAAAAATTCATTCGAGGGTACGCATCAAAAGCAGTTAAGACGTTACTTGATACTTACTTGCCTTTTTTTTATTTTCTAATTACTTTTTTTTTAGAATAAGTGCGCAGGAAGCCTTAATACTTGCTATGAAAGTGCAAGCAGGTCTTAAAACGTTCAAAAAGTGTAATCAAACCTTAAAATTTGTTAAATTAGTGCAATCAAATATTTTCATTAATTATGTCTAACTTTGCTAATGAAAAATGCTAATATGACTTTTTTATTATTTTCTCTTAGCTAAACCATGAAGGACATGGACAAAAATAGTATCGTTTTAGTCCAAATATGATTCTTTAATGCAACTAATATTCAAATTGAATTAAAATTTAAAAATTTGTAGGGGAAAAAAAGGAGGGAAATAGGGCGAGGGGTCCAAAACGACATCAGGTTGGCCTTTTTTTTTTTCTTCATGTTTCAGCGACTACAAGGATACCAAATACAGAATAAATAGCCAAAAAAAAAACCTGGTAGTGTTTCTTGTTAGCCAAGTTATTCGAAATAAACGAAATGATATGGTTACACCAATTTGATAAGTTTAAAAACTTGATTACACTTTTTGAAAGTTTTAATACTTAATTGTAATTTCGTGATAAATTTTAGAATTTTTAGTACACTTACCTCTTATTTTTTATGTAATCAATGTATCCTTTTCCTATTTCCTAATTATTCTGTCGTGTAAGAAAGGTAAATATATCATTAAACCTTAGTGTTCAAACTCAAATTCAAAATTAAGGATAAAAGTTAATGATACTGATGTTCTGAATATGATGCCTCGCTAATTCGCTTCAGAGTTTTGCCAAAGACGCGACATATAAGATCATAGATTCATGTTTCTAGTACCAAGATGTGGTCTAAAAAGTTTATAGAGTGACGTGTAAATCCTACAGAACTGTTATATAGTCCTCTTGTTTAGACGTTTCCTTTCAATTTGTCACGTCATTGATTTAAATTTTATAGGTCAATTTTAGTGTATCTAGCACAAACAAAGAGATCTACATATGATATTTCATATCCATCGAAAAAATTTAAATAAAAAGCAAAAAAAAAGTTGATTCGTTGGAATGGGGATTGATTGGCAAAATATTAGAAGGTCACTTTAGGCTGTGATAAAGGATATAGATAAGCAAATTCATTGCCTATTTTGGTGTTTGCTTACAATAAATAAGGGTAAGCATGGCTCGAGGTAGAATCTGAAACATGGAGAACTGAACCGATTGGGGTATGAAGGGTAGCTAAAAGGTAGCGAACCTGGATAGGTTCCAGATAGGTGGAACATAAATCTGAAACCTGAATTAAGTTTTTATATTTTTCTTGATTTATTTCTTTGTGTGGTGTTTGATGATGAGTATGTAATTTTGAACCATTTTATCATTTAGACTTTTACTTTGTTGATATTTCGTGTCTAAATATGAATTATGATTAGTGAATTTTATTTATTGCAATCATTCAATTAAAAATATACGTGAAACCTAAATAAAACCTCAAACTGACTCCAAAACTCGTGACAGAATAGGTTATGAGTTTCAAGTTATGTAAGATATATTTCAAGTTTCAAAAAATGAAACCTCAAACCACCCACGCCTAATAATAAAATCTAATACATTCCAACCGAAATGATGTCCCCACGTTAACATATTTTGCTCTAATTACGCTAACGGGATTAAGACATTTCTCGTTAAAAACTAGTGCATGACTGCACCAACAACACATGTTTAAATAGGATATAGTCTTTCAATAAATAAATAAATAAATAAGATATAATCTTCGGGGGGGGGGGGGAGGATACTTGCCTCTATTACGCAAATAAAAAAGAGAATGATTTTGAAAAATATTATTTTAAAAATGATTGATGTGATCACTCATAATAACCAATCAATAAAAAATATTTTCATTGTCAACGATGTACTCTTGATAATCACTCAAAACTTTTGAGAGAGGACCTTTTCATCATCAAATACGTGAAAAGTAATGCACGTGGATGTCCATCGAGATATCCTCATCATAGGAAAACTACGCATGGAAGTCCACTTCGAATTCCTGTTCCACAGCTTTCACAATGTAGGGACATGGAGACAAAGAAACAATGTCTAAAACCGAGACCTACAAGTGAAAATCATTATGATGTTAAAAACTGTGAAACAATCAACATCAAAAAGACAAACCATCAATGCACCCTTAGTAAGGTTCGATTATGTCAACAACGATGGAGCGATCATAGTTTCGAGAACTGAGAAACTTCATTTCTCATTTTATTCAAACTAGAAACTCAAAATTGCCTACTTGCTAAGGAAGAAGGCAACTAAGATCATTCTCGCAAGCACGAGCCACGGTCCAAAATTATTGATACATCCCGGAATATCAATGACTAAAACAAGGGGGCCTCCTAGGTCACTTCAGTTTTGGGAATAATTTAGGAGCAACCTGCAAATTGTTAGCGGTTGAATCAGCTATTGTTTGTTGACCACGAACAATGCAAATTAACCACGAATTCTCCAGAAGGGGAACTTACACATTTATCCACACAAGACCAATAGTCAAAGTACTGCCCGGTGCAGTGCTTGTGCCCTGATTCATCTCCTTGGATCCTCTTCACGCATGCCTATATTAGGAACCACAGTTTTCATGTGCCAACGGGAAACAAGAAAGGAGGAGAAGAAAAGGCTTAAAACTTCTCATCCTAATTGAATGAAAATTAGCACCATAAGGCTTACAAGAGTCCTCCCAATATTAAGAATCAATAACAATGAAAAGCTAAAATTAAGCTTTATCCACCTGAGTAGAGTTGACTATTTCATTTCATGGAGATTTAACAGTAGAATCTGAATCACAAGAAAAAGAAATTAAATAAAAGCCTCATCAAGGCAAGGGACTGCTAACGACTGGGACAGAAATCATAGACGGCATTATTCAACGGTAGAATCTCAATAACAAGAAGACTGCTAAGGACTGGGACCGATATCATAGAGGGCATTAAGTACCACTTCCCATGGCTAAGTGATCAGGGGGAAAATTTTCAATCATGTAAACCTTAGAGTCTCAGGGGCATATCTTGCAAAAAATGAATGTGATGCGGATATATTTAGATCTTTGATCTAGATCATATCTCACAAAAGCATTAATATAACCTTTTAGGCTTCCATAACACCTCCAAAGCATCTTGCAATTGAAAAAAGTTGACCCGTTGCCTTGCACAGATCTGCGGCAACTAACTAAACATCTTTGATTTTCGATCAAAAATAAATAAATAAACATCTTTAATAAATCTTTGACAAGCATTTTCAATATTGAAGGCAACTTGTCAAATTAAATCAACTGGCATCCCACCTGATATTCTTTAAAAATGGCATTACACATCCAAATGAGTACTAGATGACTACAAAAATGGGCCACTAAAGCAAAGAGAATTCCACTTTCATCGTACCGACACTTAACATCTAGATAGTCAAAACACATCAAACTCTCACAGCAATTGCAAAAAGAAAAGGACATAATCTGAAATTCAGACCAGCTTTTACCAGTGGATAGCACACTCAAACTATTTTCAATAAGCAAACGTTATGTCCTCACTAAAATTTAAAAACATTCCAGGCAGTAAGAACTCACCTCGTACTCGAGCAAAGGTTTCACACACTTCGGCTTGCAAGAGTCCTCAAAGTACTTCTTCTGATCAACAGGCTCCTCATCCGCCCTAAATGTGGCGTGGACAGAAAAGGCATTAATATATATATCTAACGATTGTGACTGAGGCAACTCAAGAAGTACACTTTTCGCACATTCATGAAGCAGTCAAACTGGAGAAACTTATTGGCCATTTTGGAAGCATTCTCCAATATTTGCTCTAGATGCAGATTCACAGGATCAACAACCAACCTTCTTTCATCTGCCTCTATTGTGGAGATGCATTTGACAGGTCTTCCCAAATTAATCTCCACTAGACAAATTAAGTCTTGCAGACTAACTTAAAGTTTTCAAAATGGCTAGTTAAAGTATAGGGCAAGTTTTCCTAGTCCTACATCGTGAGAATTTTCTGTATATCAATCCATATTCTGAGCACAAGGTCAAAACATTCAGGGTGTACAGAGGAATCAACACCGGGATTCTTTATTTGGGCTGGTGGACTAACCCCTTGGTTAATAGTGTAGGCATCAACCAACCTTTACTTTCTACTTCCTGAATCCTGATCATATCCCCAATTGCAAGAAGAAATTACATTGTGAAAATAAAATCCCGACACTATCCATGTCCAAGTTTCCTGCATTCTAAACCCCTTTATTATAACCAAAAGAAACCCCGCTCTACCTTATCAATTCAGTCTAAAAACCACATTAAATTTGCATCATTGATTGACGTCCTTCAAACAAACTCCATCGCCCAGTCATCCATTTCAATACCCAAGACGGAGACTAGCAGAAGAATCCCATAATAATAACCATGAAAACAAGTTCCAATTCACGACGACTAGAGACCCATTCACGACGAAGTTCAGAAACCAAAAGAACAAAAAGCGAAGGAAAAAAAAACCAACATACAAAAAACTAATTGGTACTCACATGGTAAGACCG
The DNA here is from genome assembly GCA_028455895.1 of Rhodomyrtus tomentosa. Lineage (NCBI taxonomy): Eukaryota > Viridiplantae > Streptophyta > Magnoliopsida > Myrtales > Myrtaceae > Rhodomyrtus > Rhodomyrtus tomentosa. The sequence continues at coordinate 45,143,673 of JAPCWY010000001.1, forward strand.
ATCTCGACGATTTCAGCAACCTTCCTGCGAAAACAGTGAAAGGGGGAAAAGGTGATGAGTTCAGATCGACTAAAGCGCGAGAGAGCGGACGAGATCGCTCGTTGTACGAAATGAAAGATGAATCGAAGGTTATCGCGTGAATGCCGAAACAACGAGACCTGGGGTTATCGCACGCGAGTGAAGCGACTTCTACTTCCTCTGCAGCGAGCTGAATTTTGCCGTCTTTCTCCGAGCTTCTGAATGCTTTTTCATTCGATCGAGCGAGCGAGCGCGAGTGATGGAGAGATCTGGGCCTGGCCCATTTTCATGGGCCGTTCCGAGTTCTTTCTGGACATGTTCGTTTCGGCTCAAAGTAAATTTAAAAAAGGAAAGCACTTTTCGCCTGGTCAAAATTTAAAGCATTGCTCAACCTTCAAAGCAATGGCTTTTTTGAAAGGTGACAAAAATTTCCAAGCCTTTCGGATGTGAAGAGGCTAAAAGCATGCGAACGGGAAATTTTTATGAAGTGAGAAAAAAAATGTTAATTCCGGCAGACATTTGCTTTTTATAAACGCTGTCGTGTTGTGCTTTTATGCAATCTCAAAATTCCTGAAATCTTTCGCAAACGTGCCGGTGTTAACATGTAGATTCATTTACAAATTAATGACATTTTATAATTGTGTTGACACCCAAAATTACCCTATGAGTCACGTGATGAGCACTAAGAAATGAAATAATCATCTACGGAAAGATGTATGTAGCGCGTGTGAGAATCAGCTATAGAGATGCCATGTAAGGAATGATTTTTGCGGAATTTGTTCCAAAGTGTTAAATAAAAAGAGCATGCAAAAGAACACACGATCAGGGACAATCGAAAGATTTTGCGACAATCCCATCAAAAGAAATGAAGGAGGCGTGGAAACTGTTGAAGACTTTATTCGCAAGGTTCGTGAAGGAAAACGTGGAAAAAAACTTGAAAGTGGCAGCTGTCCGGTGGTTATCGAAGCAAGTCTAGTCGCCAAAGGGAGATGAACTTGGAGCACAAGATAAAGATGGTTACCAGGATAGCTTAATCTTAGCTGTAGCTTTCAAATTCTCGTTGTTGATTCATTTACGACGTGTTTCATATCCAGAGTTAGGTGTCGTCATTTAAATTCAACTTCTACTTGCCCAGTCCAGTGCCGTCGATTAAATTCCGATGCTGTATTGGTTCATTTTCCACCCATCCAGTACCATTGATTCAATTTCGATGCTGTGTTCTACATTTCCACCTGTCCGGTGTCATAGATTAAATTCCGACATCGTGTCCTACAGTGTGTCCAGCATCGTTGATTCAATTCCGGAGTTGTACCTTGATTTCCTTTTTCGTCGAAGCAATTCGACAAGGTTCATCGAAATTCGTCTCCAGTAGGTTCGTCGAAGTCTTTTACAAAGTTGTCGAAATACATGCTCCTATCAATAAGATACCTTGCATTTGACGCTCTCTATCTATAGCTTGCCCAAAACTCTTATTTCTTAACGAACTGCTAACGTTCGATAAAACAAATTTTCCACGATAACAACCCTTTTGGGCTCCGACCTCCTGGGCCGAGCCTCGAGAGAATCGATTGGGCTTTACAGGGGGAGATTTTCGCGCAACAAATTGTATAGGCACGTGAGAATGCAGTATACAATTAGCAATCTCACCCGCCTATCGCAAGCGCGAAATTGCAAATTATGTTTTCAAATTATACAGCAAATTATGAACCTTTTATATTATATTTGATTTTGCGTAAGCTCGATTTCTATTGCAACAGAGTAGCAGAAGCTGGGGTGTGACGACTAGCGCAGCGGGCCATGACCACCCCCTCCCCAAATCACTCGGTGGATGGAGGACGGTCACGGTGACCCACAATTTTGTGACTTCTCATCTCTCATGCGTTTCGTTTCTGAAAAAAGAATATGATCGACATGGCGGAGCAGCAACCCGCACACACAAAACAGAGCTGTGAAGAACGAGATTGGTGATTACATTTGATAATTTTCTCCTACGCAAAGTGATTCCAGGTAACCGAGGATTTTTCTGAAAAAAGTGTATGGACAGATGTTTTAAGTAATGAGAAAACGAAATGCAGTGATCAAACAAAAGAGAAATGTTGCGAAGGAGAACATAGGATAGAATGCATGGCTTGGATATCAAAGGTTGAACGTAAATGAAGGGATAAAAATAAAAGACGCGATCACCATCAAAGCATAAAGGACACGTCACCGACCAAAGACAAATATCAAATTCGAGACAATAACTCACCACCAACGGTTTAACTGCAGGGCTTTTGGTTTATCACCGAGGAATAATCCAATTTCCAAGGCAAAAGATATTGATATTGAGCAATTCAACTCAAGTAGAGGCATTCTCATTCATTCATTGAAATATATGCTTTTGCAATGGAGAACACTCTTCTAATATTGGGACTAAGACAAATGTAGCAAAATAAAGGAAATAAAAGACATCTAAAATTCGTTCACTAACCTTGTCCAACCAATATTATCTTCACGGATCTACTAATATAAAATAAATAACCCTAACCAACCTCCCATTGATATGTGTTTGAACTGACATCAAATTAGCAACTAATCTAGCAAGGGTATATCTTGAACAGGCCATGGAATCAGCAATCAATTTGGTGAATTGATAATTTTATTGAAAAGGAAAGAATCAATAGTTTATTATATACAATCTTAGTCGATAGTCTTCGTGTCAGCATGATTCGCGAAAAGCAAGATATGATCAAAATCGACATTCTCTTAATGAATAATGACTATGAATAACTCATGAATGAAATCAATAATTGCTCATTAATATCGGGTGTATCACTGATGAAATAATCGAATGCTCCCACATCAAGTGGAGTGATAGGTTGTAGTTGAGAGAGAGAAGGAGAAGGTTGGGGGGAGATGAACAGGGGTCGAGGGTTAGAGATTTGGGATTTGAATCGAGCATATAGGTGCTCGAGTTGAATGGATACGTGCTGCGATCAAGAAAAAGAAATAAATTCTATTTGTTTTTTGAAAAACGAGTACTTTAGAATATATTTTTCTAAAAATAGTTACCCGAATGCCTTGAAATAATTAATCACTGAAAAATATATAACTGACAATTATATAAATATGTTTATATATAATAAGAGTAATTATTACATTTTGTAAATGATACGATAAATCATTTTTTTAAATATCTAAATTATTTATTTATTGCTAATCATCTAAAATACCACGTCGCAAAACTGCGAAATAGAAAATTACTTTCCTCGGACCCGGAGCAGATGCTAGTAGGATAGCCCACAAAATCTCGTCCGTCACTGTCAGTGGCGACGGCGACGAAGAAACAAAACTTCCCTGCGGTCTCTTCTTCCTCTCTTCCTCGTTTTCATTCGTCGTTGCTGCTCACTCTCTCTCTCTCTCTCTAAAAAGCTTAATTAGGACAGGGAGCGTTATCCTGGGGGACGGACCACGAACCACGAGCCCCTTCCCTCGCAGCGCGGTCGCCACGTGTCATCGGAAGCTTCCTCTGGCACCAAGGATAGACCCATCTTCTCCCTCTTTCACACACTAACACGTAATTATCCACCCGCCGCGACGCTCCTGCCATTTTCTTTATTCGTCGTCGTTATCACTTTTCCTCGAATAAAGCGAATTCGGAGCTGCCCTTAGCTTTCCTTTCTCGAGGGCTTTTATACACAGGAGACGGGTCCGAAGGATTTCAGAGAAGGGAGAGCGAGTGAAGGTGGGAGAGATGGACCACGCAGGCGATGCTCACCGGACGGACCTGATGACCATAACTCGTTTCGTGCTCAACGAGCAGTCCAGGCACCCCGAGTCCCGCGGCGATTTCACCATCCTCCTCAGTCACATTGTTCTCGGCTGCAAGTTCGTCTGCTCTGCTGTTAACAAGGTCTCCCCCCCCCCCCTCTCTCTCTCTCCCCCTCCCCTATGGTTTGTCCGTTCGTTTTGGATATCATTTCCATTGGTTTGAGTTGAATCTTGATCGATTCCAAGCAAGACGTTCGTTCATCGAGTTATTGAATCGAATCGAGTGCAATGAAGGGTATTGGATTCTTGGAAGAATATATTCCAGGGGAAAAGCTGGAGCTTAGCTCAAAAAACACTTCTTCTATGTGTGTACTTGTCAGAAGCTGTTCTGCGATTTCATTACATCCCCTTTCATGTGAGTGATGCTGGTGAGATATACTTGTGCAGGCAGGCCTTGCCAAATTGATCGGGCTTGCTGGAGAGACCAATGTCCAGGTGACTCCCCTATATATTCGCTTAATTGATTTTATTATATATCCCTCCCACTTTCTGGCAAGTTGAGTAGTTATGTAAGGTGCTTTCAGTTCTTTACCATCAAGATTCTTTTCTTTCTTGAAAAAGGGTGAAGAGCAGAAGAAGCTGGATGTGCTTTCAAATGAAGTATTTATAAAGGCATTGGTCAGCAGTGGCCGCACAGTGAGTTAGTCCTAATGTGTTTGAGCATAGTGCCATGCAGGATATTTCTTCTTCAAATCTGTTGGTTTCTGTAGTGCATTCTCGTGTCAGAGGAGGATGAAGAGGCAACGTTTGTGGAGCCATCTAAGCGTGGAAAGTAAGTGCTGACTCTCTTTGACATGCCATTTGTTTCTCCGAGAAACGTGTGGTCTTCTAAAGTTGTGGTTTTTGTTGAAGTAGATGATGAATCCATTCTCAAAAGTGCAGGTATAGTGTTGTTTTTGATCCGCTGGATGGATCCTCAAACATCGACTGCGGTGTTTCAATTGGAACAGTAATTCTTTTCTCCGTTACTTGTGCTATTTTCGATAAGTTCAGTTGTTGAAGTTGTTCAGCCGCGACATGTATTGTCTAGTTACCTTTTTCTGGTTGATAGCTTAATACATAGTAATCAATTGGACGTCTTCTCTTTCATGTAGATCTTTGGGATCTATATGATCAAGCATGGTAATGATCCAACTTTAGAGGATGTGTTGCAACCAGGGAAAAACATGCTGGCAGCTGGCTATTGCATGTATGGCAGCTCTTGCACGGTAATTACGTACTTGTTTTGTACTATCTCTATAATGTCCGGTTGGTTGGATGGATGTTATTGTCTTCCGGAAAAAACTAGTTACATCAAGACATACCAAGTGCCACTAGCGTCTTAATACTGATAATATGGGTGAAACTAAACTTCTATATGAGGACTAATTCTTTCATGACTTATACACTTCACGAATTGTTTGGAGTTTGGAATATGAACCTGCATCAAGTTATCTTATGGAGCTGGGCTTGGTACAACTTGACAGCTTGTGCTTAGCACTGGAACTGGTGTTAATGGTTTTACCTTGGATCCATCATTGGGCGAATTCATCCTCACCCATCCAGACATCAAGGTATGGTTTTACTGCATGTTTCCACGTGTGTATAAATTGATAGTGCTTCTTCTTGTTCTTCTTCTTTGTTGGGGGCCACTTCAGCACAATCAGTGGCGACCCTTCTGGCTGTGGCTGAACTGAGCCGGCTCACTGAAAAGCATTTAACTTTTTATGGATCTGTTCACCGGAAACCTTGCACTGCATGTCTCTTAACTGCAATTGTTGCTGTGCATCATTTTCCTCATGTCCTGTTTTACAGATTCCAAAGAAAGGGAAAATCTACTCAGTGAATGAGGGAAATGCTAAAAACTGGGATGGTCCAACTGCGAAGTGAGTTGAACTGGAACTAGAATATATGTTATGGGTTAAATGCATGTTGCTTCCGCCGACCCAAATTAGTTTGGGATAAAGGTGCTGTTGATGTTGATGTTGGTTAAATGCATGTTGCTTGATAATAAGGTCACGTCTAAGTTTGTTTTTCCAGTGAAAATGTCATATTTAAATTTTATGAATCAGGTTTTCCTCCTTGATTTAGGTATGTTGAGAAATGCAAGTTCCCAAAAGATGGATCGTCATCAAAATCTTTAAGATACATTGGAAGGTATCAAGACTGTGCAGAATAATGTATTTCGTGTGTTTAGATCTGATATCTTACTTTGCCCTTCACCAATAGTTTGCATCTTCTGATGGTTGGATTTTGTAACTGGTTGTCTGTCGGAAAAAGTCCCTCTCGTGATAGTTAAATTTTTGTCATGTAAATCCTTTCACATGTTTGGGATAAAGGTGTTGTTGATGAAATGTCCTTTCACATGACTGGAGTCTATTGTAAAAGTCCTACGTTGGATTGAACTAATAGTGAACATCATTATAAAGCTTCTTTTAAACTGGTCAAAGGATATACAGCGATTTTGGTATAATCAGGGATTACCAGATGCAGCAGTCCATACATTTAGTGAAGCTCCCTCAAGCAGGAATTTCAGTCTTTTCTATATAAATTGGGATCAAAATTCCAGCTAAATACCATTGGCTGAGCATATGTGCCTGCATGTTTTGAGTTCATTTTATGGCTCATCTTTTGATGATAATTACCCGATATGTCGAACTATGATGACTGAAACATTATCCAATTACTATATTATTTCGTTGAACTTAAGCTTGCATCTTTGGCATAGATTTACCCTTTCAAATGTCAATCTGTTTGGCTTGTTATAATTTCTTGTACTCAGACAACCAGTTTATGTTTACATGTATTGATGTCATCCTGTTTGACAGCATGGTAGCTGATGTTCATTGTACCTTACTATATGGATACGATATGTCGAGCTATGATATTTTGATAATAATTACCCGATATGTCGAGCTATAATGACTAAAACATGTCCAATTACTATTTTTCGTTTCGTTGAACTTAAGCTTGCATCTGTGGCATAGATTTTACCTTTCAAATGTCAATTTGTCTGGCTTTGTTTTGTACTCAGACAACCAGTTTACGCCTACATGTATTGATACCATCCTGTTTGATAGCATGGTAGCTGATGTTCATCGTACCTTACTATATGGAGGCATCTTTTTGTACCCTGCTGATAAGAAGAGTCCAAGTGGAAAACTGCGGTATGATTATGCGCTCTTTTCGCCTCAATTAACCAGGCTAGAGTTTATTTTCACTTCTACTTGCAGTTGAAATGACAAAAATAGGAATCCTGTGACAACTTTTTTCTTCTTTGCCTTAAAAATAGCGTTCTTTATGAAGTCTTCCCGATGTCGTTCTTGATGGAACAAGCAGGAGGTCAGGCCTTTACTGGAAAGCAACGGGTATGAACTCTTGAGATTACTCTGGTTATTTTTCTGTTATTTATCCAACTTAGCTTACTAATTAGCTCGGCTTTTTTTTCCTTTGTTTGCCTCAATCCATATTCTTCCTGCATCACATTTCTTCTTTGCAACTTTTGAGGTTTTGAACTATTTTTTGATAAATGAACCAGCTGACAACAATTCTGGGTGATACCGATCTATTTCACACTGCTTCCCTTTCCCCTCTTTTCCGCATTTTGGAGTCATACCTGGCTAACTACGGAAAGACAGCACTAGACTAGGAGAGTCCGACCCCATTTTAAAGTGAGTTGATGATCCTGCAGGCACTGGACTTGATCCCAACCAAGATACATGAGCGGTCTCCCATATTCCTGGGCAGCTACGACGACGTGGAGGAAATCAAGGCACTTTATGTTGCTGAAGAGAAAAAAAAATAAAGTTGTAGTTTGCTCCTTTCTTGTCTCTACATCAGACAAGACCGTTGTCCAGCTACCAGGCTTGACTGATCATGGGTTCCAAGATTAGAACCCTCTATATTGTTTTGGTTTAACCAGATGCTTGAATCAATACTTTATCAGCCACCTTTGTTTTTTTTTTTTTTCCTGATATCAGCTACCTACCTTTGTTTATCTTTGATTGACTGAAAAGTCTAAAAATTACAGTGATTTGCTAGCGTAAGCGTGCTCACCAGTTGCCAGGATGCCTTTTAGGTAGACTTATCAAATTGGGTCGTAAAGCGGTTTTTAAACCCATATATGATGGGCTTGGTCGTCTTAGGTGTTAGTTATATGAAATGAATGTGTTATAAATGAATTAAACATGGTATGAGTCATAGATGGACCACAAATGAATAGTAAATGGATTTACAATAAATTTAATTTACCTCTATAACTCTTTATTCATTCTCTCTTGCCTCCACTTGATCTCTCATTTATTCACTTCATATTCTTACTTTAGTCTGGCTACAGGTTTTATAACTGCTTTTTAAAGATTGGATTAAATATGAAGTCTTTTAGAAATATGGTTGTGATCGGGTATGTTGGATATGAGTCGCTAAAATTGCATTGCAAAACGCGTGGATCATAAACGGATTTATTTAGATTGAACCATTTATGACCCAATCTAAATTCGATTCACCCCGTTTGGTCAGATGATAAAGGCTAAGTGGTAACTCCAAACCACCAGAATTGATGAAGCGACATATGCAATTTGCAGAGTTCTCTGCGTCTGGCTTTCTTCACGTTGATGCTAATGAAATTTGTAGTTTGTCTTGGGATATGGCTCGTGATGTCGACTTTGTTTCCTCCACATAAAGTTTGCTCGCTCTTGCAACATTTCCTATGCACACGGCTTATGAAGGTGCTGATGATGATCATTTAAGCCTAGATGATACAAAATAAATTAATTTCTTTTGCTATTGTATCAAGAAGCTCGAGGCATGTACCCGTGCAATAAGAAAGGAATAAAACACGTGCCTTAAAACCCCCAAACTTAGTTTTCTCCTCTTTCATTATTCCACCATCGCTATTTACTTCATTCTGTTCATCTATGATACGTGAGTAATCTCTCTATAAATTACTAAATAATTGAGAAATAGAGAAAACAATAAAAAAGACCGATGATGTCGAGCATCTTCAACTGTTTGGGCCCGTCCCAATGCATGATCATGAAACTTCATGACAGATAACGTCACATGAGTTGTTGAAGCTAAGGCAAATTGTGAATGAATGGTTGAAATGCATATACAAACATTATGGTGTGATCCCAATGGAGGGTTATTTCCTTCACCTTGAAAGAACAAACATAAGAAATAACACGACAATTTGAATACCAGAAGTGTCGAAATCTTTTCGTTTGCCATGGGGTTGACTCATTAAATCTTACTGCTGTTTCCCCCAACCGCAAAGACGCAGGTGGGTATCTCATCGATGCTTTAAATTTCAAACGTTACAGCAGACATTTTGTTCTTCAAATGCCTAATGTTAGTGAACTATGCATGAAAGCAACCCTTCAAAAGCTGTAAAACTAGACGCTGCAAACAGTACCAAAAACAATCATCACTCATTGGACGGCACATCAAATAAAGTATCAAATCATGTCGTTATATTGACGGCCGTTTCCACCATAGCATGATCAGTTCAAAACTAAAACAATGACCAGGAAAGCCAGCTAAGGACTACAATACAAAAACATAAAGATGATCCATCACAGTTGGGTTGCCGCTTAAAAAGGTGGCCGAGGTTTTTCCTTCAGAATCATGCCGTCCTCAGAGGAGGAGATACCAAAATGACACCATCTCCTCTAACAAAGAGAAATGGAACCGTGCGTTTTGTAGTCTGAGAGTCAAGCATAGAGGAAGAACAAGTTAAACAGTATCTTGAAGCAGGTAAGCAATGAGTAAAAAGATGGTTAGACAATATTTGGAAACTGAGAAAGATGTTCTCATCGAATTCTAATTTCTAATGAATTCCATTGAAGTGTGAACCCGAAGATTCAACTGATTGCCCACCTTCGAAATTGATATTTTTGGCGTTTATCATGGAGAATTAAGTACTGATCTCTAAATTTCCAATTGCTGCAAATGAAACTTTTAAAATGTTCAGAGCTATGGAGACTTGTCAAATATTATGAATTACCGGCAGACTCCACTTTGTACTGCATTTATATCACCCTAACCTTTACAACTATGCAGAGAAAATAAAGACTGTACCAACTTTATTTTTTTTTCAAGATTTGCACTGGCCTAACCATCATCTGGATACGATACGGAGAAATTAGAGGAGAATAACATACCCGTACAATCTCTTCATAAGTTTCATCATCAATTTCTACAGTAGTAACGACTTCCTCAACATCCCCAAGTATCATGTTCAAATGCTGATCATATGCCTGCAACAGATGAAATTTTTACTCCCAGAGATTAGTATTGGAGAGTACTTGAGATCCTAAACTCCAGGACTAGGCATCATCAATTAAAAGTTACGGAAGGACAAAACAGAATTCAGCTGTCCGAGTTTTTCAAGCACATCTATCTGCCCCACATATGGTATGCTGACTGTCGCTTCAAAAATGGCTATGTTGACCGGATTTGTAGTACTAAGTGGAGCGATTCTACTTCAAGATAGCATCTTAGTAGCAGCTCTTCTACCAACTGCAGCTTTAAGCGCTAGAACAGGCCTAACAACAACTAGATGCGACCAAGTAGCTCCTTGAAATGGAGCAAGCATCTAATTTGAGACACACTAACTTAGCCACAAGAGATCAGTGCCTACATTGGTCACGACAGATCAACGGAATACCCATTTCACTTCAGCATGCCAAGAACTCAAATCTATACAAATTGACTACTCATTGTCACCTCGAGCAGATGTGCTTCCCGCTCAACTTAATATGATCAGCATACACCTGTGTCGTGAAAGCCCCCTACAAAATTGGTCCATCTATGATCATCCTCCCAAAACCTTACACTCGAATTCGACAAATTCATCATAAACAAAGAGAAGGGGGAAAAGAAAAGGACAAAGCGATTGGAACCCCGATAAACCCTAGTCCTTAATAACTCCATTATCCCGAAAACCAAAGTACAGCATGCCTAGAGAAGAACCCATTGAAAAGCAAACCCTGAAAAGCAGTTCAAGAACAAGCACATGTGAAAGGGAAGCAATCAGAGCAGTGGCGTGGAGTGGAGTAGAGTGGAGTGGAGTGGAGTTGGATGTACACACATGGAGCTTGCCACGGAGCTCGCGGTCGGAGCGGAGCTTGACGTAGATACGCTCGTCGAGGCTGAGCCTGATCAGATCCAAAGGCTCTTTCACCGCGCTCTCTTCCTCGCTCGCCATCTCCTTCTTCCTCTTCCTCTTCCTCTTCCTCCTCCGCGCTTCTCCGTCCTCTACAACTGCGTCCGACCGGGAGGACCGTACGAAAATTTCAGCTTCGAAAAAGGGAGGAGTTTCGCTTTTATAGATAGGGCCAGTTTAAACAAACAAACCTAAAAAAAAAGAACACTTTTTTTGAATTTCGTGATTTTTTGTAGCATCAAATAAATTTTTTTCCTTATCTTAATTTACTTTAATAAAATCAGAGATTTTTAAAATAACATCAAGTCTCTTTCTGTACTATATTCAACGAATTTGCGTTTTTTTCCTTACTATTAAGAAATGTTTTTACACGTAGATGTTATGAAAAAATATATAAATAGACCAAAAACATCGATGTGAAAAAATCATAAACAGTAAGGTGTCTTATTATTTTTTATGTAAAAATATGTCCCTAGCATTGATGTTTTGTCAATCCAAAATTAATAAAATTTCACAGATAATTTAATAAGCTTGTCTAACACAAAGCTTCGATTTGATTAGATTTCATCATCACGTTGCGAATGTAATTGTAGTTTTGTTGTGGAAAATCTCTAAAGAAGAACTTCCTTTTGTTTCTTTTGATCATTCCATTATATTTACATACATATAAAAGAGAACCGATAAAATTTTTAAAAAAAAGGTTTGATGGTGATATGCAAAACATAAATATAAGGCTATAAACATGTGATTATGTCAAAATTTACTCTCTTTTTTTGTGTCAAAGTGTCGAAAATTAGTTTACAACCTCAAAGAAAAACTCCTCTCCCTCTTTTTAATCGTGCATCTACATTGTTTTCGATAGTGTTCGCGTTAGTTTTAAGTTCACCGAAAGTTTTGGAGTGTTGTGCTTGCCTCGATTGTTGTTTAACCGTTGTATTTTGGGAGACAGACGTTCACAAAACCTCAAAGCACGTACTGGAGGGGATGAATCTGTTTTAAGGAAACTGTGTCGAACACAGGCCTCTGTATTTTTATCAATTCCATTTCTTTTAATACTGTTGTGTTTCTGATCAGATTTTGTTCTTCTAAAGGTTCGGATTTTGTCCTTATGACGGGTTTAGATTCACTGCTTATGAAGTTTCAGATTCAGTACTTTTGAATGTACTTCTAACAGGTTCGATTCACTGCTCCTGACGAGTTCAGATTCAGTACTTCTGAAGGTAATTCTGATGGGTTCAGATTCAGTCCTATTGATGATTTCAGATTTACTACTTCTGAGCTGCTTCTGAAAGTTCATATTTTGTGCTTCTGACCTGCTTTTGAGCTACTTCTGAAGGCTCGGATTTTGTGCTTCTGACCTGCTTCTGAAGGTTCAGATTTTGTGCTTCGACTGCTTCTAAAAGTCTCAAATTTTGTGATTCTGACTTGTTTCTAAGCTGTTTCTGAATGCTCAAATTTTGTGCTTCTGTCAATTTAATATTTTTATGTTTGAGGCAGTTTGCTCATATTTATTATTGTCGTTCGAATTTTAAGTATCATCCAATTATATAAAAAAGAATTGTTATTTTTAACACTGTTTTCCCAACAAAATCTAAAAAATATAAAAAGAAGTTTACCTCTTTAACCCGTGTAAGAGACCCACGATAAACACAATCAAAACATATGATATTCTTAATCACGACAAGATAAGACAGAGAAATAAAAAAAAATTTAAAAAATGAAATAATTTTGAGGCCATCGTTTCAAACTGCAATTGCATGATCAAGGTCAATTTTATCTCTTTCATATAAAGGGGTGTTATATAGTCTTATAGATGGTAAAAATAGAATTGTCCTTTAACATAAGCAGAGAAATATATATGTTGCAGTCTACTTGAAAGGGCTCAAAAGGAAATTAGCACGTGCTTGTTTGTTTCCATTTATCCGACATGCACAATCCATCGAAACATTTTTCAAGAGTGATTGGTTCCAATAGATTGTAGACCATGTTAGGGTTAGGGATAAGATCGTTCAAAACTGATTTGCTCCCACATTCTAGGTCCTGAGTATAACCAATTGATTTAGGATATAGAACTAGGGACCAAACTCATATGGCCTAGTTTCCAATTTTTTTAAATCGAAAACTGAACAGGTTTCCTTGTCAATTTTATTCATGTTTGATACATGAAAGACAATCATTTTGGCAAAACCGATTTGAAATAATAAAATGAATAAAAATCATCCTCTCTTGCTCATCTCTTCGATAAGATTAGTCTTTTAGACCCCAAATGCAAGGCGCCCGCCATAGAAATAGTGAACTATATCGCACACTAGATGAAATTACCAATGTTAAATCATTTGGCTATGTTCGGTTGCCAAGACAAAAATCATGATAAAATGTGTTTTATCATATCATGTATTTGGTAGCTCTTTATCGTAAAAGTGATATAGTAAGGATATAGCTCGGATAAAATGATCATAGAGGGGGCGAAATAGGTTTGGATATAATTTCTCAATAGAGCATACGCAAGAAGAACAATTTTTTTTCACAACCATCGCCCCTTCTTTGTCTCGTGCTTCCTCTTTGCTGCACCGGGCCGCCTCTTCGATGTGGGGCCACCTGTCTCGTGGTAGCAATCGTTGAGCATGGCCGCCTCTTCGGTGACACCAGATTGGAGTCTTTGATCGCAAAGTCGAATATATCCACGACCTCATTCTTTAATCGATTGTTTGGCGTGATGTGACACCATATCCCTTGTTTTTGAATAGTTTGATTCTTTCCAACACCTGAAAGTCTCTCCACATATTACAAAGAATTTGAGGTTAATCATTGACTTTTAAGGTAGCTCTTTTGGACGAATGCATTCTCAACTTGTGAAAAGAGGCCGAATAATTTCATTTTTCGGCACTTGTTTATTCACTCGATAAGACAACGAGCAAGGTCAACGAGTTATTGTCAAAGGATTCAACTCCAAATCAAAACACCTGATTCTGCGAGGTCTGCTCGATTGATGTTGTGCTCGTATTTAGATTGTGCAAAACTCTGCTCAACAATAACTTGATGAATTCAAGCATTGCGATACATTAGCAAGACAAAGTTGATCTTAGCTGCACCTTGCCTCTACTTATCCATAGTCCATCAAATAACATATATGAAATGACAAAATTATTAGATTTCTTATCTTATCATATTTTTTATTTTTGTAAAATTAAAAATAATTCATTTCGATACTTAATTTGATTCTTAAATCATGACTCCTTATACTTTTTGAATGAGATTGATTTCGTTCTTTTGCTCAATTAGCCCATTTTGACATTTAAATCGACAATTTATGGCGAAAGACAACGATATCAACAAAATTCAGAGAGAAATAGAGAGAAATGATGCAACCTCTGTTTTGCGCGATTCTTAGTAAAAACGAACGGCCCTCGCCAGCGGTTGGCCCGATCACCATTGCCAAGTCCCTTGCAAGGGTCGTTGGCCCTCGCCAACGATGGAGTAGTAGTGGCGCGCTCTCTTTTCTTTTTATTGGTAGTTTTTCTGAAATATTCCAATTTGGATTACTAGCTATAGGAGGACGAAATCGATTAGATGATAAGGACTCGATTGAACAAAATTTTGATTCAAGAAACTACTTTTGAAATTGCCAGAAAATATTGTAACTGTAACACACGTCCACTCGTCAGTCGTATCTGCAGAGTTTCTCCTCTCTCTCTCTCTCTCTCTCTCTCTCGCGATTCTGAAGATTGTTTTGGCGACCAGCGAAGCAGCCTTGGCGCCTCCATTTCGCGTAATCATTCCTTCGTCACATTCTCGAAGCCGTCATTGCGCTGGTTTCTGGTCTAGTGCCCCCGCTCTCGCCTTGCCCAATGTCGTCCTCTCCGCATTTCAGGAGTTTGGCGTGGACGAAGCTGTGAGTTGTCCTGGCGGCGGCCGCGGTGGTTTGCGAAGGTCCCGTCCCTGCATCCGGCCTCAGTCACTCAGTTCGCAGGCTCGGGGAAGTGCGAAATCAAGGTGCATCCTCTTGTCCTATGATTGTCGTTTGCTGCTTCTGTGCAATCAGCGTGCCGATTGGAATTGCATTGTGTTGTGCTATGATTGCTGGTGGATGAAGATTGCCCCGTCGAGTCGTGTGAAGCAACGCACCCGAAGGTCGCTGATTATGGGCTCCGACAGGCAGTCCCTCGGGTTGCTGGACACGCTGAAGATGGAGCGGATGAGGACCATCTTGACGCACCGGTATCCGTATCCTCATCAGCATTCGCGTCACGCCGTGATTGCCGTCGCTGTCGGGTGCCTGTTTTTCATATCCTCGGATAACATGCACACTCTTGTCGAGAAGCTGGAGGACAACGTCAAGTGGTGGTCTATGTACGCTTGTTTGCTGGGGTTTTTCTATTTCTTTTCGTCCCCGTTCATTGGCAAGACCATCAAGCCCAGTTATTCGAATTTTAGCAGATGGTGAGCGCCCGGTTCTGTCGTGAGGTTAATTTAGTGTTTTGTGTGGGGGCGGGGAGCTTGCTTTCATGATGTTGAGTGCGTATGAGATTGACAATGGCTGTGAGTGGGTTTGAGGACGTCGTTTGCTTGCGCAGGTACATAGCGTGGATTTTAGTGGCAGCTCTGTATCATCTTCCCAGTTTTCAGTCAATGGGAGTGGATTTGAGGATGAATTTGTCTTTATTTTTCACGATTTATGTCTCCTCTATTTTATTCCTTTTTGTCTTCCATGTGTTGTTTCTTGGCCTTTGGTATGTCGGCCTCGTATCTCGTGTGGCTGGAAGAAGGCCAGTGATTTCGACCATTCTTCAGAATTGTACGGTGAGTTATGAGGATCCATTACTTTTGGCTTCGAGGTTCCATAACTGTTTTCCTTTTCTCTGTCATTTGTACTATGATGCACTTTTTGCTATCTACAGGTGCTAAGCATTGCCTGCTGTGTATTTTATAGTCACTGTGGCAATCGTGCCATTCTCAAGCAGAGGCCACTAGGGCAAAAATATTCTGGTTGGCTCTCTATTTGGAAGAAAGATGAAAGGAACACATTGATCTCAAAATTCCTGCGTATGAATGAGCTAAAGGACCAGTTTTGTTCGTCTTGGTTGGCTCCTGTTGGATCTGCTAGCGATTATCCACTCCTGTCGAAGTGGGTTATATATGGGGAGGTATGTGAGAATGCTGTTTATGATTATTCGCGTTTCAGCTGTATCAACTATCACTTCATCCTTATGTTTCTCTTTGTTTTGTTGAAGGGTGCAGGTTCATCTGATGAAATTTCTCCCTTATATTCACTATGGGCAACTTTTATAGGCCTTTATATTGCCAATTATGCCGTGGAAAGGTCAACGGGGTGAGTGGCATTGTGTTCGTTTCTCTTTTTCTCTCACCACTGGATTCAATTCCGTGATCTAAACCTAAGTGCTCTCGGCCCCTGCCTTCTTTACCATCTGGAGGAATGGCTGTTGGGGACATTATTAATGAACAAAAGTAGAACCTTTTCCCCTGCGTGGAGACGGTTGTGATGGATGCGTCTCAAACTTTTTAACATGTCTCGTGGTTCTTGTTTGTGTGTTCGAATAGCCAGTCAAGGCCTTACTATGAAATAATGTAGTCTGGTTATGATGGACGATGCTGACTATCTGTTAGATTTTTTCTCTGTGATAATCCAAGTAAACCGTAGGGAAGTCAAAAATTATGGTGGTTTCATACTCATACTAGCCTTTCTACCTGTTTATCCAGCAAATTGCCCTATCCTGATAATCATCTTTAGTGTTGTTGATGTTGCTGTAGCCTGTATTTGGTATTGTTTGACAAACCTTTTGAGTGTAAAAATGAGCAGGTGGGCTCTTACTCACCCTTTGTCAATTGACGAATATCAAAGGTTGAAGAAGAAGCAAATGAAACCTAACTTTCTGGACATGGTTCCTTGGTATTCAGGGTACACAGTTGCACTTCTACTGTTTCTTTTCCAGTGTCTTGTTCTTTTTCGGTGAAAAGAGGGTTTCAAGGGGATCTTCTAGTGATTTTGTTCTCACACTGTTGATTGTTGTGTACTGCAGAACTTCAGCTGATTTATTTAAGACAATGTTTGACCTACTAGTATCAGTGACCGTCTTTGTTGGCCGCTTTGACATGCGCATGATGCAGGTAAAGGTGCATTTTCCAACTTATGGGGTCCAATTCATAGTGCACTCATCTTCTTGAAAATCCCCAGTTGATTGCCTCTTCAATCTCTTTCATAGTATGGAAAGACTTTCCTCCAGTCTCTTGTATTTCTAGACTATTATGAAAGTAATATTATTGAACTCATGCAATTTTTTTGGTCAAACTTATGCATTCCCAGTTCCTAAGACCGTGAAAATGTGCTTGAGTTGTCAAATCGGTTTTCATTCTTATCCTCCAAAGGGAGACTATTGAAGAAGATTTAGTAGCATCAGAGGTTAGTTGATATGTTAGGTTTCTGAATAAGGTCGTTGAGGACTTAGATCCTAAGTAGAGTATCTCTTTGCTCTATTCAAAAAAATTGAGCATCCATAGAATTTTCTAATTCGAATCAAGATATAGAATTTGGTGTTTTCATTATCCCTCTCTCGCTTGCAATACCACAAATCACATTCAATCGATCTTTTTCATCCTCTTTGAGTACAAAAGCATCTATATATAGCTAATGCGGTGGCTGCACCATTTCATCTTCATCTTTCTAAATTTATCAGGCAGCAGTGAAAAAGGCTGAAGATGGAGTCGAGCAGGATCTTCTGTATGATCACTTCAGCCAAAGAGATGATTTTTGGTTTGATTTCATGGCTGATACTGGTGATGGTGGGAATTCTTCTTACAGTGTTGCTCGCTTACTGGCTCAGCCTTCCCTTCGTGTGCCCACCAGCGATTCTGTGGTTTCGTTGCCACGAGGGAATTTGCTTCTTATTGGGGGTGACCTTGCGTAAGTGAATCATATGTTTTTCTAGTCCACAACGTGGTACTTTATATTAGATTAAATTACTTTCTTGCCTGCATTACATCCTATCTCCGACATCAATCATTCCATCTTTCTTGCCTGCGTTAAGTGGATCATTTGTTTTTCTTTTTTCCCGTTTATTTTTTTTTATTTTTTCCTTTTTTATTTTTTGCACTTCCTTCTCTTCGGTGGCCGGTCTCAGGTGATGGCCGGCCACCAGCGACAAGGAAGGGGGAAAAAAGAAAAAAAGAAAGAGAAAAAGGGAAAAAAGAAAGAAAAAGGGGAAAAAGAAAGCAAATGGCAAAAATGCCCTTGCTCAGGCCCTTCTTTGAAACAATGAGAGCAATTCAGGCCTTATTTCAATAGGCCCTTACTTGAGAAATGAGGACACTTCAGGCCCTGATTTGAAATTTTCTTCTTGAAATAATTGTAAAAACCTGGACGCAGAAAACCTAAAAGTTTACCTATATCTTGAATTGTATTCTGATTTCTTGTTATCTCGATGGACATATTCATTGCTTCTTGCCATTGTGAGACTATATTGTGTGATGTGCAAGGAAACTTGTTAATAAGTTTGGTTATCTTATTCTTGCAGCCACATAAATAGCCAATACATACTGTTTTTTGAAGAGTTGAATGGCACAATTTTAGTGATTGTGGATCTTGAGTACTTTCTATCAACTTCATTAATGCGCCGAATCATTGACTTTAGGCTTTTTGGGCTTTAATGCTAATCACGCCTCTCTTAGCTGCTGTCAAATTCAAGTTCAGCTAATCTTCAAGCTAATTTACTTCTAGTCTTCGGGTTTCAATTGTTTTGATAGAAAACTCTGCATCTTTATGCATATTAGTTGCTGAAAAAGAAATGAAAAGCTAGATTTTTAACATCATGCATGATGTAGAAGTAGGTATAGAAAACTCTGCATCTTTATGCATATTAGTTGCTGAAAACGAAATGAAAAGCTAGATTTTTAACATCATGCATGATGTAGAAGTAGGTAAACATGGGCACCGACTGTATGTCTATATGCAAATGCTTTCTAAAGATTATGATTCTTTAGACTTAAAACAAAAATTATGGTTCTTTTTTAGATATCCAAATCCATCCACGTTCAATTATGAAAGGCGATTCTTTTGTCCTTTTGAGTATGCTCTTCAGCTGCCTCCTTGGTACAAACCGGAGCAGATAGCTGTGAACAAGCCTGAGCTTCCATGTGGGTTATTGGAACTAAAGCGATATGATGGGCCCCAGGCTTTTATAATTCCTGGAAATCATGGTCAGTTTTAGAATCCTCAACCTCACCCGAGTTATTAGTTTGGATACAGAATAGCTCCTCGCATCCTTTTCTCTTGTTGAAACTAACATCACTACGGTTCATGTCCTTTTTGCTCATCAGAAATTTCTTATATCCTGTGCTATGAGAATGTTGTTTCATAATTTGATGTCTATGTGGTTTACAGATTGGTTTGATGGACTTCATACTTTCATGAGGTACGTATGTCACAAGAGCTGGTTAGGTGGGTGGTTTATGCCTCAAAGAAAGAGTTATTTTGCTTTGCAACTTCCTAAAGGATGGTGGGTATTTGGGCTTGATCTGGCGCTGCATTGTGATATTGATGTATACCAATTCAATTTCTTCTCAGAGCTGGTAAAGAATAAGGTACTTTCCTTTAAAAAAAAAATTCAGTGTTTGGACATTTTCGCTAAAATTCTGAAGAGTAAGCAGATGTGGTGAAAGCTTCTTGAATTGACTTATCCTGCATAAATATGTATTAGATAGCTCTCACTAGGTACATCTCCACTACCTGTCAGTATATCTCTGCTACCTGTCAGCATTCTTGTTACCATTTTATAAGATGTTTCAGCGGTTTCTTCGCTAATTGTGTGCAGTGTGGCATGTCATTGAGATTAAATAGTGTTGAACATGCATTCTTCTTTTAGTGGATACCTTTTCCATATTTCTGTCACTTTTAGAAGCCTGTTGCGGAAGAAGAAGCCCATCTTCCTGTCTTATATCAAATTGTGATAACCTTCAGTTTTGGTCAAAATTTTCTAACCTCTGTGATACCTTTAGCTCTTCTATACTTGTTCAGCAGACTCTGTATGAAGATCCATTATATTTTTGGTCTTGGTGCAAGTGTTGAGCACCAGTTTGGCTGCAGCACCTGATTTAGGACGGAGAAGTCCTTGGTCAAAATTTTAGTTAGGCATTTCTCTTCCTCACTAATGTATATGTGCTACTTAATTTAAGCAGTTCATCTGCCATAAAATAATGCATGTGTATTCTGTAATGCGGCTACGATTTAGGTGCTCTGATGGTTTCTCTGCATCTTGTAGCTAATCTGTGCAAAATGGCCAACAATGTGCATTGAAACATGAAAATGAGTTGCTTTTCCATTATCTCATCGAATCAACTAAATCTGAGCTTATCAACTACAGAATTTGTTTCCAGCATTTTGTATTAAGGGAAACAAATCTCTTCCATGATTGCTTACTTGTGGTGTTTCCTTAACCATTCCAGAACATCTATTCACAGCCTTCAAGGACGGGTTTATAACAGCAACTTTTTATTGGGACTCTAGCTAGTCTATGACTCCTACATTACGCATGAATCTTACCAGCTCTCTCAGGGCCATTCTGTCTCTTGATACAGTTATAATCTTATTCCATCTTGAATGCAGGTGGCAGATGATGACTCTGTGATCATAATGACTCACGAACCTAGCTGGCTTCTTGATTGGTACTACAATGATGTTTCTGGAAAGAATGTCTCTCACTTGATATGTGACTATTTGAAGGGAAGGTGCAAACTTCGAATTGCTGGGAATTTGCACTATTATATGCGTCATTCACACGTACCTTCAGGTAGTCCGGTTTATGTGCAACATCTACTTGTCAATGGATGTGGTGGGGCATTTTTACATCCAACACATGTATTTCGCAACTTCAAGCGATTTTGTGGAGCCACATATGAGACCAAGGCGGCTTATCCCTCTTTTGAAGATTCAAGCAGGGTAATGTGGTGAAGTATCTAGCTCCACTTACCAATTTGACTCAAATTACAAGGCAATATCTTGTTTTTACTTGGTTACCTTGCAGACTGCTTTAGGGAACATTTTGAAATTCAGAAAGAAAAACTGGCAGTTTGATATTATCGGTGGTATTATCTACTTCGTACTGACTTTTTCAATGTTCCCACAAGTGAGTATTCCTTTAGTTCGGTGAAATATTCTCCATTCAGATTTTTGGTGGACTGCTATTATGATATAATTTCTGGTATGCTTTATGTATTCATCCAGCCCCTCGGAACTAGAAGTTGTAGAACTTAGTTTGCTTCTCTTTGTTTCGAACCACTTTTAACTAATCGAAGTTCCCTGAAAAGAAATTTTCCAGTCCCTCTGCCTTTGCTACGTTGTTGCTCAATCAAATATTGTTGAGCTGCAGTGCTTACTTGGCTAGCTGCAATTTTTTAGATGACTTTGAGCTATTCACTCATTCTGTCATTTTCTCTGCAGTGTAAGCTCAATCACATTTTTAAAGATGACTCGTTTTCTGGTCATCTGAGAAGCTTCTTTTTCACTGTATGGGCTGCTTTCAAGTACATGCCGGAACACTCTTATGTGTCCCTGGCAGGTGCTTTGCTATTGCTAATTGCAGCAATCACTTTTGTACCATCAAAAGTGTCCCGAAAGAAACGAGTAATGATTGGTGTGCTTCATGTTTCTGTGCACTTGACGGCTGCACTAATTCTTATGCTGCTGATGGAATTGGGTGTAGAGACATGCATCAGGCATAAGCTACTGGCAACTTCAGGTCAGCCCTCTTATTTTCTGCTGTATGCGTGCTTCTTTTGCTATATTGTTACTATACACACCTCCAAAGTGGTATGGCTTAGATGTAGGCTCAGATCAGTGTGTGCTTAATTTTGTCCTATTCTTTCATAGTACGGACAAGTTAGCATTTGTTGATATGATGGAAACTTTTGTTCCTGTGAGAAATCTACTTCTATTGAGCCTCTTTTAGCACCTATCATACATCGCCTTTAATTATTTGAAGCCTGGCTATCTTGTCACTGGGACAGCAAGATATGTGCTCAAGTGCTTAAGATGCTGGTCTACACTTGCTTTCTTAGGTTATCACACATTATACCAGTGGTACCGGGAAGCAGAGAGTGAGCACTTTCCAGATCCAACAGGCCTCCGAGCTCGTTTAGAACGATGGACATTGGGTCTTTATCCTGCTTGCATCAAGTATCTTATGTCTGCCTTTGATGTCTTGGAGGTTCAACTCTGGATCTATTCTCCAAGATGGTGTTTTCAGAGTATTACTATTTCATCTCTAACTGTTCTTCTACAACATGCACTTTGTTTGGATGGACTTGCTAGGTCATGGCTGTTACCAGGACGAACATCTGCAAGATGGGATTGGCATCCTTATCTCGGGGTGGTGCTGCAATATACTATGTTTCTGTGTTCCTTTATTTCTGGGTCCTTTCCACTCCTGTTGTCTCTCTAGTTTTCGGAAGCTATTTATATATATGCATCAATTGGCTTCATATACACTTTGACGAGGCCTTTTCCTCACTTCGAATTGCTAATTACAAGGCATTTACGCGATTCAACATAAACTCTGGTGGTGATCTTGAAGTCTATACCCTTGCAGTTGATAAGGTAACTGGTTAGAACTCTCTGCTGCTTTATTTATGTAGATAGTAAGCTCTTCGGTTGATTATGATGAATGTCAATTATTTGTCTTTTTCATGATGAAACCAGAGCAATTTACAGGGCATGTGTTGCACCATAATTGGGCTGAAAACTATTCTCTGTTTTATTCTACTTAATGACTTTCCTACACGACACTCTTATATCGAACACGTTTGAAGTACCTGATTAAGGAGACCTAGAAGCTGTTTTCTTTTATTAACAACAGTGAGAAAGAACTGGTTTCAAGATTTTTAGGTAAGTGCATAATCTGGTGAAATAGTCAAATCTTTAATGGGATGGTGATGTCTGCACTTTGATTGTGGATTCAGTGTCATGATCTATTAAATATTACAAGCTAAATTATGGGATTGTTGGAAATTAAGATGAGATGAGATACGCTGGTAATTATATTTTCGAACTTCATGGTAAGACCAGAAATTTGTTGTATGTGTTGGTAATATAGTACTTTTGGATGATTATCTCTCAGTGCTCGTGTTCGATGGTGGTTGGTATATCCTGTTACTTATTCCAACTAAGACATAGCACTGATTGTTGTTAAGATTTCTGATTGGTAACAAAAGTTAAAAGGGAGTTTTGTGTTTCATTATCTGTTACTTTGATTGGCATTGCTGTTGGTTTTTGTATGCATGGATACAATCTCTCTCTCTCTCTCTCTCTCTTTGAATGTCCACGACTATATCACATTTATGAATCCTATCCAACTATTGCTTTTTCCCATTGAGTGTATCCTTTGGTTCAAAGTCTTAAAATGATTTTGAGCTCATAGTGGAACCATGAACCACCAAAGAGCACAGCATGTGTCAGAAGTTTAGCATGGTACTTCATTTTGACTTGTAACGCAGGTTCCAAAGGAATGGAAGCTGGATCCCAATTGGGATGGTGAGACAAAACAACCCCAGCAATTAAGCCACCTCAAGAAGTTCCCTAGTAAATGGAGTTCAGCTGTTCCCTCACAGGATCCTGTAAATACGGTAAGAATTGTTGACCACTTTGTCATAAAGCGAGCAGAAAACCCGCACTTGGAACGTGCGATGGGTCAGTAATTTGCCGAGCATTATCACTCAGATGGGTTGTTGCAATGTGTCATCACGGGCAAGCAAAGAGAAGGCTTTATAAGGGGTCAGTGGTAGACGTGTATTTGTCTTCCTTGCTTAGCTGTATTTCGTGAGCATTTTTCACCTACTGATTTGTTTGAAGTCTCTGAATGCTCGCTCCGTTCTCCACATTTTTGGTCCACCTTTTATGAGCCAAGAATACGAGTAAGGCACTTTTCTCGTTGGACCTAATGGAAGTAAATTATCTACTTTGTTGAAGTCAGTTGAGGATGTTCTGCTGCTTCGGTCCTGCATCTCGGCAGACTATGATCTGCTAATCAAGGGATCAAATGGACAACATACTAGTGATCTAACTTAAGGTGCTATTTCACGCTCGCTAGGAGTACAGTTCAGTAAAATGGTAGATATATGAACCATCAAAATCGTGATTCTGTCGCTAGAGAGGGGCTTTCTAAATGCCAACTTGGTATTTTACTTTCTAAATTTGTCAAAAGTACAAAGGAATGATGCTTCTTTATCTCTTTGAGGAAAACGAAGCTGTGATGTACTTTATTGGATAGAGGAATGATATCGTACATTGGATTCAGCTTAAACTGAAGTTAGGTTTTTTTTTTCTTCTTCTCTCTCTCTCTTGGTTCTGCGAGGGAAAAAGGCAAAGGGAAAGCTATTGAATCTTATAGCCATAAGTGGAAAATACAGTAGGAGAGAGAGGGAGAGAGAGAGAGGGAGCTGTGGCTTTTCGTTGCTCACCAAGTGGAGGCAAGTCAAGTCACTTCCCATCACGAGACACAAACTCAAAAGGTCATATATAGTTACAAGCACATGGAGCGAAACACAAGTGCATGGCAACGCTTTCCATTCTGAATTTCTAAGTAAATTTGGCAAATAAATTCGTTTAGTAAAATCAATTTCAAAGTAGAAAAACGTTTGGTAAAAAACATAATTTTCTGATTGGATTTTTGGCTAACTTTGAGAAGTAAAAAATTTTTACTTCTGGATTCTAAAATCACTTTTTCGACCACACAGGCCATCGTCACCGGCCACCAGTCGTGTGGTTGTCGCCGTTGCCAAAGATGTTGTTAATAATATTTCAAAAATAAAAATTTTCAATCGTTACCAAACGAATTTATTTGATCAAGTTAATTTTTTTTCACTTTTGCACCAGATTGACTTTTGATCAGAGAAATTCGTTTAATAACGATTGAAAATTTCTACTTTGAAACATTATTAACAAAATTTTCAGTTGCGATGATTGGCAGGAGGTGGTCGTTGGAGGTTGGCGGTTGGCAGGCGATGGCGATCGGCGGCGGAGGATGGCAGCGGTGGCAACGATGGTTAGCGTTAGGTGGCGTAGGTGGTGATCAGTGGCGGTAGAGCGGTGAATGGGCCGTGGTTGGCAGAGGCGGGTGTAGTCCAAGAACTAATTCTGGAGACGAGAAGTTAAAATTTTTTGCTTCTCAAAATTGACAAAAACTATTCTATCATAAGTGAAAAATACTGCCAAAAGTCAATTTTTTTTACCAAACGAATTTCTCTACCAAATTGACCCTGATAAAGAAATTGACTTTTGGAAGTGTTATCACGCAGGACCAACAAACGAAAAATTATAAAAAAAAAGACTTAAATCTATAGCTTAATTTTCCCCAAAAAATTTCCAATTTGAGGTTCAATTTCGAATCTGCGATCTTTTTTCCAGAAAAATCCCAAACTTTAAGTTCAATTTTAAATATGTCCCAATTTTTTTTGTCTAAAAAAATCCTAAACTTTAGATTCACCCTCAAATCTACCCAAAATTCATTTTCTAAAAGGAAAATAACCAATTTTTACTTTTAATATCCTAGAACGTTTCATTTCGGAAAATATTATGTTAACTATGGCAGATGAAAATGTCACGTTAGTACGATGTGAATTTGTTATTTGAAAATTCCATGTCAAGTTAGGATTGGACCACAAGGTAGATTTGAGAATAGATTGAAAAGTTATGGTTTTTTTTTAGACAAAACAAATTTTAGGGTAGGTTTGACACTAGACCTAAAGCGTAGAATTTTTTTGACAAAAAAGATTTGGGATAGATTTTGGACCAAACTCAAAGTTTGCGGATTTTTTTAGACAAAAATATTTCGTGGCAGTTTGGGGTTAAACATAAAGTTGAGGATTTTTTAGGAATTAAGTCCCACTTAAGAACTTCCAACGTTGTTCTGTCGCCAAACGAAGAGCTTGACCCCTTGCAAGTGAATTTCCCGATTCCTAGCTTCTGCACCCGATGATTGCCACTATCACATTCTCAGCAAATTCCTTTCAATGCGAATCTAGATCTCGACGTTCTGAGTGGAATTGGTTTAATCTGCCTAAGGTATACTATTCCTATACCAGCAGGTTCTTGTGCCCGCCCCTGTCAATCGAGGGCCGCGATAACTAAGCGATTGATTCCTACTCTTATTCTTGGGTGATATAATATAGATGGTGAGAACAATGAGGCTTATTCTTCATTTGTAGCTTGCAATCCGTATTCTTTCTTTTCTCGGCCTACCGCATGCTTTCGCTTATTTGATGCACTCACATCCAACTACTTAAACTGGGACGGCATGAATCATATTGATTCCCTTTAAGTCTTATATTATTGCATATTTTTCAATTTAGTCATTAATTTTTTAATTATGTTAATTGAGTCATAAACATTGTCACATCCTTCCAATTCAGTCTATCATGTCGAAAATTAATGATGTGAACGTTAGTCGTCTTTTGTGATGCAACCGATACTGACGTAGAATTTTTTAAAAAAATATTAATATATATTTTTCTTCCCTTCCTAATTTGGCTAGTTGCCTGACCTCAACGACTTGCCAGACGCAAGGGCCGTCAAGGCTAGGCGAAGCTCACCCCCGCTAGCCATTGGAAAGGCTCGATACTTGCCTAGGACTATTGAGGTCATGCCTCGTCGGTCCTTGCCTCTAGCTAGTTACTGAGTAGTGGTAATTGGCTAGAAGATGAAGGGAAGAATTGTTTTTTGAAAAAAATTACTAAAATACGATTAAGAATTGTTCATGTGAACACCAACCATACCACGTAGGACAGCTGGCGTTTGAATTAGTGATCTATCAAAATTGACCAGATTGACTCAGTGACAAAACGTGAAAATGTTTAGGACTCAATTAGCACAATTAAAAGGTTTAAGGAAGGAAACGGCTCTAGAAATCAACCCCTCTCTCAACTTTAGTGACATGCTCATTTCTTAGATTTGGAAACTTTTAAGGTATTTCGAGCATGTTAAATTTCTGCATAATTTTAGGGAAGGAAACTAATCTGCTAACTGGTTAGCAAATTTGGTCATTTCCTCATGTGATGCGAATGACACCTTAATTTTAAATATGACATAGAGAGGTATGATTCCTTTATTAATAGGAGTATGGGTTGGATTAAGTTTCATTAGGCAAGTTCTGGCGTAACACCAACCATCAATATTCTAATTCCCCCAATTTGAAGTGAAGATGTGAATGCCTTAATGTGAGAGGTTAAAAGTATCTGAACTGAATGACGTAGATGGATTCATCATACTGAGTGCCAACACTTACTATAGAAGCTATTTTAAAGAATTGTTGGGCACTTTTAACAAAATCCCCTTCATGCTCTTAAGGATGCTCTTCTCTGTACTCCTTCAAGGGATTGCAATTTATTGAGGGTAAATTATGTCTACAACATCCAACATTCACTTGCTCAAGTTGCAAAGGACATGTGTTGTTTTTGTAACATAATGTCAAATTACCAAAAAAAGTCTTAAACCTATTGCAATAGCGTCAATTCAGTTATAATTCTTCATTTGCTAATTCAGTCTTAAATATTTTGCATTTGTACCAATTCAGTCCATCTGATCAATTTTGGTCGAATATTGCTCACATTGCGCTGCTTACTTTGACATGGCAATTTTTTTTCACATAATTTTATATATATTGGACTATTTATTTATTATTTTTTCTTCCTTATCTTCTTCCTCCAACTCGACTAGTGATTGTCAGTCTTAGGCGAAACTCATCTCACCCAGCCACGACCCTCTCCTCTAACCAGTAAAGGAAGAAGATAAGGGGAAAAAGAGAAATTAAATCAATATCATCATCAACAACAATACTTTTATCCCAAACTAGTTGGGGCCGGCGGTTGATGAACCTAAAAAAGGAAAATATAATAAAATAGAATATAACACAAATAAAAAGCAAAGATCAATTGAAGAAAAAAAGATAAAAGATAAATAAAAATAAGAAAAAAGGGACTAAAGATTAAAAAGACTAGTTTGGAACATAAGAAATCTACCCCTATCTAATACTAATAGTTTCCCTCCACTTCGTCCTAAAACAAACCATACGCCAATCTATTTCCCACATCCTTAAATCTTATTTTACTACTTTCCCCAAGTTAGTTTCGATCGAATTCTTTCTTTTTTTCATGTCATGCTCCCGGTAACAAACTTACCTTTTTAGTTCTTAGTCCCTTTTTTTCTATTTTTATAAATATAAAAATAAGATCAAAGATATCAAAATTTCTAAAAAAAATATTAAAAAATTACTACGTAACGCCGGCAGCTCCATGTCAGCGATTTCCAGTAAAACTTTATTCAATGACTGAATTGGCACAAAATGCAAAAATTTTATTATTGAAGTGGTACAATTACAATAGATTTAGGATATTGTTGCTAATTTTCCCAAACAAAATCGTGTAGAAGGATATGTTTTTTTTTTTAAAATTATTATTGCAGGATTTTGCATTTCTAAGAGTCGCATGAACACCAATTTCTTGTTCTTCCAACAAAAGAGAAAGAAGCACCGAAACTAAAATGGGAAGGGACACACAAAGAGGAATAGTTCTGCCACTTGCAAGGCGCTGCAGACAAAGTGCAGAGGAACGACGACAACTTTAAAAAGGCCAAAAAGGCTTATCCTGTTATCTAATTCCTGTCTCTCCACCACATCGCCAGATGCGGACGCATAACAAGCAACGGCAGTGACGAAAGTTGGGACATTGACGTTAGAGGATGGCATCCTTTCAGCTCCTACAGTTATATATATATATGGCACCTCTTTGTTTTCTTTGCTTTATGAGGGATTCACTGCTTTCTTGGGCCACAGTTGGGTCCATCCATCCCCCCAGAAAGAGATGCTTAAACTCGTCCCGACAAATCAACGGCACGTCGGAAAGATTGGCTCAAGTGGTACTCGTGTTTGATCAATGTAGCACTGCCCCATTAGGACCAAATATTGGGAACTCAGACCGGTGGTGCGAGAGGCACGAGGGTATTGTAAGTGGCAGAGTGACCTTGCTGCCAAGATCCACAAAAAATTTGACCCTTGTCACTTTGATTTGCAGCTTGAGCATTTAGAACAACTGAAGAGGTCCCATAAAAAATCTCACATTATATCAAAACATAAAGTCTTGGGCTTAAATCTTTCATGTCTGTTCAGCACTGCCCCATCGGGATCAATATTGGGAACTTGTCAGTGGTTCAATATCCAATGTCTTAATATATTCTCTTCTAGTAAAAGACAAAAAGACCAAACTAAGCATGAGTGGATTGATAGAATAATCAAAATATTAAATCACGCAAAATCATTTAACAGCTTAAGTTTTTAGAACAGTTAGCAGTGGTCTTATAAAATTCATGGTGTACTTGTGCTTTCCATATTGTTGTGCACTGCATCCTTAGAGGGAAAATTGTTCAAAAAGTGCTAAGCCTATTGTACGGCTGCCGGTTTAGTCATAAACATTTCAATTGTACCAATTTAGTCTTAAATTTTTTGACAACTTGGCAAAACTTCAAAAGGATTAGGATTAAATCTGCAAATCGTTAGAATATTTATGACTAAAGTGACACAATTCAAAAGTTTAATACCAAATCAAAATATGTTCAAAAGGTTTAGGATGACAATGACACAATTAAAAAGTTTCCATATAACAGGTTTCAGGGCTTCTTGAACAATTACCCCTCCATTCTCCAGCGCAGCTTGTGCCCCGTGGCCTTTTAAATCTACTGATGCGCAATGCCTCATCATTGTATCACGAGAGGGGTCATCAAAGAACTTGCCTCCACAAAAAAAAAAAAAAATTTAGCTGCTCATGTCTCATAGTGTTTGATGATGTTGACCGGGCGGGTAACATTTCAGAAGCATAATTTATGATTCTGAAGTACTTTTGAAGTTGAGATCCATTTGGTAAAGACGCTTCAGAAGTGATTCTGAAGTTGAAAGACATTTTGGTAAAAATATTGAGAAATCACTTCCAAAAGTACTTCCGAAAGTGATTTCTACTTATGGTTGGATTTTTGACAAACTTTGAGAAGTTAAAAATTATAACTGCAGAAAAAGAAGTTAAATCTTCAATTACACCGGTCTTCGCCGATCAATGCCTGCCTGCCGGCGCTCCCTGACCGCCCGCTGTCGGCCGCCACCGACAGCGCGCCCCACGGCCGCAGCCACCCGCCTGTCGACGGTCCCCCGCCACCACTGGTCGCCCGTCTGCCGCTCGTCTTCGGCCGCTAACCTCTGCTTCATGTCGCCGGCCACCCTCCGCCAATCGCCAGCTGCCCGCCCCCCGGTCGCCGGCCGCCGTTAGCCATGCGCCCTTGGTCCGCCGACTGCCGGTCCGCCACCGCCAGTAGCCCGCCCGCCGTCCTGCCACTGGTCTCCGGCAGCCCCCCGGTAGCCATTCGTCGTCCGCCGCAGGTCAACATCCGCCACCGGTCGCTAGCCACCCACCTTCGGTCACCAGCCGCCATCCAACGGCCACCCATCGCCAGTCGCCGACCTCGCCCTCCACCGACCATCACAGTCGGAGATTTTGTTAATAATGTTTAAAAATTAAAAATTTTAGAAGTTGAAATTTTATCAAACACATTTCTTTGATCAAAAATCAACTTTTGATGGAGAATTTGAAAAATCAACTTATGATTCTAATTGAGAAGTTGAAAAATCAACTTCAGCTTCAGAAATGATTTCTTTTGTAGAAGTGTTGCCATGCTCACCCTAATATTGATTTCCTCCTGCTCGGTACTTGACAATTAATGTACATTGCACCATGAAATGTTTCCGGACCCATTCCGATGCACTCGTGAAAGTCCTTCCTGATGGTTTCGACTCGACGAGCCCGAACGAGCGCCGATGCCGGTAAACGTCACATGAAATACTTCCTCCCTTACCGAGCTTCGGTTTAGACCAGGGTGCTATGTGGGCACGAGGCAGGATTGTGACGTTCGTGTTGTGTCCAGAGCGCGTGGTTCTTTGTTTCGGGTCGGTAAATTTCATTAAGTGTGGGCAAGTATCGAAACTCTATCGATAGAGAAAACTGTTCGGCGACTCCATCCCAAGCAACTCGTTGATAATTTTATGGAATGATTGATGCAACTATCAACTTTTTCCTACAGTTTACAAAGAGTTGATCAAACTAAGCGTTTGTAAGAGATAAGAAAAGTCGCCAAATTAGAACAAACTAAACAAATGCCGGCAAGTGATTGAAACAAGAGTCGATAACCCTAGATTCGCAATGAACGATAATTCTGACGGGAGAGAAAAGTTGGAGAGTCGGGCTAGCTGATGATGTCGCAAATCAAGGTTGGCGAGAAGCGACCGATGCGCCGACCCCGGTGACACCACGGGGCGGAGAGTGTAAACCCTACCTCACGGCCAAAAAAAAACAAAAAAAAAAAAAGAAGAAGAAAAAGGCCAGAAAAATTTCAATGATTGAGCTTCAAAGCTGAGACAGATCGAAGCAAGAGGACAGCCGGGCATCATGGTGGTTGCTTCTACTTTACATCGCGCCGTTTTCTTTGGACGATGTAAATCAGTTGACGAAGCTTCACGTAACCTTCCAAATTTTCACGTGGGACACAGTGAATTTTTTTTGGGGGGCAAAGTACTTTTAGTCAATCCTCAATAACGACGTTGTACTAAACCCTGTTTTACATAATTTCTCATTAATTAACTTCTTAAGAGTATTAACTTCCCGAAAGTGAAATCTTCTCAAAATCGATTTCAACCCGTTGATGTGGCATCACTAGACGTGAAGTATAATGCTTCAAATCGTAATCCAACCCGGCGCAATTCCCTTGAAGTCGTACGCTACTAAAGAAGTAATTCATCGCCATCCACCCAACAAAATATAATGATCCAATCTTAATTTCACGTCAAGGTATTACATCGTTATCGCCCCCAACCGCTCTGTTCGACTCGTCTTTTCATTTGTGGTCTTTCTCGAGTTAAGGATGCGTATGACTTGGACCTTATCTTGCAATTTTTTTTTATTTTTATTTTTGCTCAGTTGTAAGCTTTGTGGGCACACGCTTTACCGTCATTTACTTTGTCGATTTTTACATTTTGGCGATTCTTTTCTTTAAGTCCAGACAATTGCAACCTTGAGACTTTTGGGGCAGGATTTTTATTTTTTATTTTTTTATTTGGGTCAATTGTTTTTGCTCGAGAGCACACATGGGAAGAGTACAATAAGCAGGGAAATGCGAAATGGAGATGGCGGGACGAGACGTTTGGTGGGTGCTTAGCTGTGGACAGATGGATACAAAAATGAAAACCACATGCCCACCATGTGAAAAAAAAAAAGGAAGGAAAAAAAATTTAGCCTTTTTGTGCCATCCTCTCCTCGCCAAAGCCGGTCGGTAACAGGCATGCGGCTCGGGTGATAAAAGAGAATGGGAGACGAGGATACTGTATTATAGATGCGAGGTTCGATTCTTGTACCATGCAAAGAGGGAAAGAAAAATTCAAAAAAAGAGAAGAGAGTTAAAGATAGGACAGGTAAAAAAAAACGTTAATATCGCGAAAAATTTCAAATTGATACACACGTGATAAATTTACCCTAAATTATTTTTTTGACCATCAAAAACTCCAAACCGGTACCCTTGTGACAAATTTACTTTAAACTATATTTTTAACCACCAAAATCCCCAAATTGGTATAACTGTGATAAATTTACCCCAACCTACTTTTTTTACCATAAAAAATCTCAAATTGGTACACATATGACAAATTTACCTTTTGTTATTTTTTGTTAAATTGAGTAAGTAACACGAAAAATTTCAAATTGATACACCTATAGCAAACAAAGGGTAACGTGTACACCCGACAATAGCCACGTGTAATCAAACTTAGCAATTTGTCGAGAAAATTTGACAAAAATTAACGAATGGTAAATTTATCACGGCTGTACCAGTTTGGGATTTTTTCATGGTCAAAAAAATAATTTGAAGTAAAATTATTACAGATGTACCAGTTTGGAATTTTTGGTGGTATTAACAAAAAAAAAAAGGTTAGTCGGTAATGTATTTTTATTTTGGCCATTTATATATTTATTTCATCATCTTATTACTATACATATAAATGTGTATGCTTTTCTTTCTCTCTCTCCCTTCCTCCTTTTTTGGAAGCTTTTTTGTTTTTATTTTAATGATTACTCGTGGAGGTTTTTTTTTTTTTTTTTAATTAATGCTTGTGGAGTTGGCTTTTGCTCTTTTGCTTCGCTTTGAGATCACACCCATCGCACTCATTCATTGCGCCGACAAATCTTGGTGCCAAGGCAATACCGCAATTACAGTCGACTCCCCAAAATTAGGCTTCTCTGTATGATTTAAATTACATATCCCTTTTTTATTACGCAATTCTTTGAATTTTTTACCAGCGTATCAATTTTTTATTTTTTTTTATTTTTCGCATTATCAACTTTTCTATTAAGTTAACGACTTTCAAATTTTTTTTCCCTTGGTTAG
Organism: Rhodomyrtus tomentosa; assembly: GCA_028455895.1. Taxonomy (NCBI): domain Eukaryota; kingdom Viridiplantae; phylum Streptophyta; class Magnoliopsida; order Myrtales; family Myrtaceae; genus Rhodomyrtus; species Rhodomyrtus tomentosa. Next base: position 45,177,116 of record JAPCWY010000001.1, read on the forward strand.
CAACCCCTTACATTTGCGGACTCTTTCCGATGATTCCCAACCTAAATTAGCGAGACTTGCCGACTTTATTTACCACGTAATATTTGGTTGCCAACTCTTATTTGAGTTACTTGCCGACATTTGCTTATTTTCTTTTTTAATTTGCCAACATCTCTTACTCGTGTGTTTTCTTTTTTTACCAGGCATCATAAGTTTACCGGCCTTAACTAAAATGACTTAATATTGTTTATCAACTCTCATTTGAATTACCTGCCCAAATTGCTGTTCTTTTAAAGTACGGGCTTTTCTTATTTTTGACCAACTTTATTTACTTTCCTCAAGTATGCCCTAAAATTTACCGACTTTTGTGCGAAATTGCTGTTTCAATTTAATTGACCGGTCAGCTTTTCCCCGATTAAGTTGTCGAGCAATACTAGGATACAAACTCGGATTTAAGTTAAGCTAGCAACTGTCTATTTGTCGATTTATAGTTTACAAAATCGTCGAGCTGTAAATCCAAAATTGCAAAAATCATTTCCGGGGGCACCCAAGAGATCCCACCTAAGTCGCAAGCCAGTTTAATAAGCTCAGCAGCTTCCGCACTACGAAAACTAATGTGTTGACAAATCATGCATGTTCTTTCGTTGAGAATCAATTTGGTCCTTTCAGGGAGGCTGGGGCTATGGAAAGGGCTAACTACGTGGTACGATATATTCTTCTGACCCTGAATTATATTACGGTAGCCTACGAGCATGCATTTGCCACTATGAATTATAATGACTTTCAGACCTCTTTAATTCTACATGCGACGCGACTCAGCATGTTTTTTTTTTTCAAGTCCTTCATTTATAGGCAATGATTCCTCTGCGCTTTTTTTTTTTTTGGTCAATTCAATGGAAATTACCGACATGGATGTCTGTCGTCCTACGTGGTGCGGCCGGATGAAATCTTAGTGTTATCTTTTTCGAATTATTTACTTATTTTATTTCTCTCTCTCGCTCTCTTTCCTTTTTTCTTTCCCTTCTTCCTCTAGCACGATCACTGGACCTCATTGACCAGCTAGAGTTGTGACTTGAGAGACGGGGCGATATGCTTCTCGAGTGTGACGTCATCCTCATCTTGACCTCATGCCTTGGGCGACACGCATATTACAATGGCCTTGCATTGGTCACTCTTGATTCTTCTTCTACCATCTCTGCAATCAAAACACACAAATGCACACTAAGGAGGCTAAAAAGGAGGAGGGATCTTCGCCCTCGGCCTCAGTAGTGGCTAGCCTAGTGTCGAGCCTCGCCAATAGCAGGGCAAGGTTGACCTTGCCGGACCTCACCTTTGGCCTGTCGCCAAGGCCCGGCGATCAGTTGGAGAAAGAAGGAAGGAAACACACACACACACACACACACAAAAGAAAGCAACGATTCCCCTTTTTTGTGCCAAGTGAGTTTTAAACATTTTATATTTGTGTCAATTCAATGAAAATCCTTAACATGGTCATCGACCATCCTACGTGACGCGACCGTCAAGAATCAATTGCTTCTTTTAGGAGGAATCTTTGCCCTCGGCCTCATTAATGTCTAGGCTGGTGTTAAGCCTCGCCAGTGGCAAGGCTGATGTCGAGCCTCGTTAGTGGCAAGGCAAGATCAACCTCATCAGCCCTTGTCTATGACTGGTTGCCCACGTTCGATGATTGGCTGGAGTAAGGAGGGAGAGAAAAAGAAAAAAAGAAAAAAAGTAAACATTTGAGTAAATATTAAAAAAATTATTTAAAAATTATCCATGTCAGCGTCGGCCTCGCCACATAAGATGTACAACATCTATGTCAGTGGTTTCTGGCTAAAATTGATCAAATGGGCTGAATTAACACAAATGTAAAAGGATTGGTTGGGAAAAAAAAATAGGTTTGGACTGAATTGGTTGAATTGGTTTAAGAATTTTTGAGTAATTCCAATCATAATGCGATTTGTAGACCGTGTAATGCCTATATAACGTGTCATACTGACGTGCATCCATTCAATTTGACATTGTTGCTCCCAGTGTATGTTTGCGATGCGTGTGCAGCCACTTGCTGTCGGGAATTGAAGAGGTTCCCTCTTTTTATGCATTTACCATAAGTGGTGTCGTATCTAACCTTTGTTGTACAAGTGGTTTCATATTTCAGGATGCTCAAACTTAGAACGGATCCTATCGCTCTTTGTTAATTGTTGCATGACCCAACCGAACATAAACATACCTATAGCCAGCGGATTTCAATTCTCCACACCCCGTTTCACCATTTATTTCATGAAAAATTCAAGATTTGAAAAACATTTTCTGGAAAATAATTGATTATACCGCCTTAGAAATCTATTGGCCACCAAAGCCATTGTCCGATGGGCTCTCCTGTAACAACAAATTATGATTAACTATACTTTTTTATTCATTCATTGAATAAGCGATACAAACGAACATTTTTCGAAAGATATTTTTCAAATCTTGAGCTTCCCCAAAAAGCCAACATACCCTAAGAAATAGCTTGCAAACCGCTCTATGGACGTGACCACATCAAGCATATCGTCTTTCTCAATCCCCCCTCCCCCCAAGTCGCTCGAAAGACGAGAGGACGCGAGCGTCAAGCCGAACACTCCGCCAAAGGAAAAATAATATGTCGGGCTTCCGAGTCGGCATTGAAGAATGTCGAAAATGTTCAGTAATTTCATATATAGTGAATTACTGGATCTTAATTTTTGCCCTGTACATATGATTTAAGCATTGAATTGGGGGGACCCAATGCCTTCTTTCGCACTATATGGTGGGCAGGCCACTTCGTCTTTAGTATTTGCCAATAATTGAGTTAACGAATTGATTGGCCGCTGTAAAAATTCGATGAACCTATCTTTGTCGCCTTTTCGGCCAGCCGCAAAGGTGGTAAAAAAAAAAAAAGAGAGTCTCCTTTGACTGCTTTTAAGGAAAGGAAGTCACTCGTGTTCTCTTCTTTGATCGACCGCATTAGGTCGACGACCGGAGTGTCGGATGGAGATGAACGGAAGAAGGATTCCTTTCTTTGGGTTTTTTCGGGGGGAAATTCGTGGATCCGATCCGATGCCTTGCGAGGATTGAAGTGCTTGACGTGATAGGGGGTTAGAATATGTTGTCCTCGTACGTCTCCTCCCGCGAACAATTTTGATGCTTATCTTAATCTTACTGCGCCAGGCCCGTGTTCGTATGTATCCCCTTTGATAGAAATTAAGGGTCCGTTTGTTTAAAAACAAAAATTTTGGAGAAATTATTTTCTGTCTTTCAGTATTTGGATAACATAAAATAAATCGATTTACGAGAAACGTTTTTCATGAACTGAGAACTTCTAGTTTGGATTGCTTGAGAGGATGATTTTTTTCTTCTGGCAAAAAGGAAACCGCTTTCCCTAAACGATCAGACAAATGAAAACTGGCAGTCATTTTCGATAACGATTTTCACGAAAATATCTTCCCTTAAATACATGTCTCTCTCTCATCCTCATGCTCCACCACATGAAAAATAAAAGGAGAGTAAGAAATCGCAAGCTTAAGGTAAATTTAAACGGATTATTAGCAATAAAAAGCAGCGCGTGTTCCTCGCTAATTGTATTTTTCTTCGCAAGTTGACATCAAAATGGGGTCGCATACTCAAACATTAATGGCGAAAGAACTTTTAACACACCAAAAGTCAAAATGGCAAAAAATCCCTTGCTCTCCACGGCGCCACCACCTTATCACTTACCCACAGTAACTTTCATTATTTACCGAATGCATTTCAAATTTTAAAATTCTAAATGACCACGGGACTTGACACACGCAATTTAAATTGACTTCTTCAGATATCATCACCCGCATAAATAATAAAAATTCATATGAAAATCGGGGGAAAAAAAAAAGCCAACGGATCATTTCGCGAAAAATCACAAAGCTACGTCGAGGTAGTCCATGTGGTCCCCGGAATTCATCAATAATGTCGGCGAATTCAATCATCTGCCGCTGTAATAAGACGGTAAAAAAAAAAAAAGAACAGAGGGGTTAAAAAAAAACACTGGTATTAATTAAATAAGAATAACCGATTTTATTACGGTAGGTCGCAACCTAACGGAAATTGGACCCCCAGCCCTCCCCCTCCCCCCCCAACTCTATTACGATCCAACTGGGCGTTATTCAACGGTGGTGGGTCCCACCTCCAAAACATCTCTATATGATCGCGAAATTACGGTGGTCACGTCCACGGTAGGCCCCCTGCGCCACCAGTAGACTACCACAGTCCCCACCCCCCAACGAAAGGTCGGAAAATATCGGGTGGGGCAATTATTATTTCGGCATTTTTTAATAAGCAGGGGGCGTCTTCTTCTTCTTCTTCTTTTTGGAAAAAAGAAAAAGAAAAATTCTAACTACCACTCTTATTGAAAGCTATACAAGTTATTTCTTCTATATATATGGAATAGTCCAAGATAACGTATAGGCTGCCGTGATAAAATACTTAAACGTTAAATTATGTATTTATCTGACAGTTTAAATCTTTAGAGCAGTTAACAGTGATTTCAACAAAATTTAATATGGTATCAGATTAGCAGCCTGCAAGTAATCATGGTTTTGTCTAACACTTTGAGTTTTATAATAGTTAGTCAATGAGTTTGGGGACATGTAATATGAGGTTGTTTTTTCTGGCTGATTTTTTTTTTCTTCTATTGAGATTCTTTTGTTGGATAATTTTTGGGGGCAACTCTTCATTATGGGAGTGAGACTGCTAGACTCTAGCGAAGATCTTGTCCGCCGAACTTATGGTTCATCATTGATTGGAATGCTTATGGCATGAAATGACATTGTTCTATAGTAATTAGCTCTATATATCGCTTCATCGTACATGAATGACCAATACGATCATATCTCGTCGGCGCAGTAATAACATGGAAAGCACCCGACACTCTCTTGTATGCGATCGACGCTCTCTCTCATTCCCAAGCAAGGGAGCGAGAGAACACTCCCCCCCCCCCCCTCTCTCAATCATCAAACTTCCGATTTTCCATACCACCTCATCCCAATTCGCCAAAAAATTGACGATAAAAGGGGTGGGGGCGAGACACACACCACCCTCACCCCCCCGCCCCGTGATAAGAGGCCGGCTAAAAAAAGACCGAGCCGCACCCACGCGATAGTGGAAGGCCATGAAAGAGTGTCTACTCTCTAGAGCCCCGTCGCATTGCCCGGGCAGATAATAGATTAACCTGCACGAAATTATCTTTTGCAGTGTAGCGTTGGTGCAACAAGATTTATCAAAACTGTGGCATCCATTCGTGAATCATGCTATAATTGTGAATAGTTTTTGGAGGGAAATTGGCCAAAAAGGGGTCTGCGTAATAAAGAAAGGCCTTAATGAGCTGTTAACTCATATCTTTCCGTGCCGCTTTCTTTAATTAATGAGGGGAGGGGGGGCACTACGAGTACGACCTCCCCTGCCGCATCCTTTCCGATTTTTTTTTTTTTTTAAACTCTTTTCCCTTGGATCTGTGCTTTTTGATTGACACGATGTGGAGAAATCATTAGATTAAGACCAAAAGATTCCTCCCCCTAATTAAAAAAAAGAAAAGAAAAGAAGATGAAGAAGAAAATCGAAGTAGGAAAATAAAAGAAAAAGACACAAAGGACTACTCAACTCCGATTTAACTCAGTGCTCAATATGATCTCCGAATTTTTAATTTATCTAATTTGATATTCGAATTTTTTGGAACATGCTCTACTTAGTCTTTAAATTATAATAAAATATTCAAAGTCATCCCTCAACACAAATTAATGAATAAACCACATTAAACATCTTTCTATAATTCAATGGCTGAGTTGACCATGTTGGTCAAATCAAAAGTTCAAGGATTGCATTGTATGTTAGGTTGAAGTTCATAGGCTATATTCGTTAGATTAAAAGTTCGGAAATCACATTACATATTGGACCAAAGTTCATGAATTATTTGTGTTATCATCTCACGAAAAAAAAAACAAAGAAAGAAATTGATTTTCAATATTAGGACAAGCTCCCCCCCTAAAACAAGATTAGCGAAGCACTAACCCTATTTTTATCAAGTCGATTCAAACGGTAATAAGCTGGACAAGATTGCAAGTGGGTGCAGGAGTAAAATGGGTTATGGCCCTTTTTGTTTAGTTAGTTAATCTTGATCAATCAAATCTTAATGGAATCTAATTATTATTATTTTCTGGAAAATAAAGCGGCGAAAGTAGGGAAAATTTTAATAACTTGGCCGTACGACCTTCTCCATAAAACCCTCGATAGAATTCACATTCACCCTCCTCCCCCTTCTCTCTTGAGATCTCTCGAAATATAAAATAATCTTTTCCCCTTCTTTTTCTCGGCTGTAATTGCTGCGTTAAGAGAGGGAGGGAGGGAGAGAGAGAGAGAGAGAGACCCGAGAGCTGTGTGTATGGCGAGCTCCGGCGACGCCGCCGCGGCGCGTGAGGGCGGCGCAGACAACAACTCGTCGGCCGAGCTGTACGAGTCGGAGAGGGGCGAGCAGAGCGGCTTCGGCGCGGGCGGCCGCGGCGGCGGCGGCGGCGGCGGCGGGAACCGGTGGCCGAGGCAGGAGACGCTGGCCCTCCTGAAGATTCGTTCGGACATGGACGCCGTCTTTCGCGACGCGAGCGTCAAGGGTCCCTTGTGGGATGAAGTTTCCAGGTGAATTGACCGAATTCGGGACTGAAATTCTTCAACTTCGTTTTGAATTGATTTTTCATCTTCCTGCTTCCCTTTGCGGTTGCGCGCGCGCGCGCGCGCGTGGAAGTGAAGTGAATTACGCTTCTCCAAGTGAGAAAACCAACCTGATTTTTTCTTTTTTCCTTTTGCTCACTTGGGTATTAGGGGTGGAGATTTGTTCACCCATCAATGTCTTCTTCCCTCCCCCGACTGATAATTCTTTGCCGAGTTCACAGCTCTCATGAACTTCCGATTTACAGACTCGCTGAGACAAGAAGTCCCACACCGCTTCGATTTTGCTTCCTTGGAGAAAAAAAGTTGTTGCGGGTGATTTTTTATTCCGATTCTTTTTCGAGGGGTTTGGAATTAAGTTGCAAGATGGGGGAATTTTTCATGGCATCTGAAAATTCTGGCGATTTTCCTTTTCTCGGGAAGGAATGGAATTGAGCTGGACATTGTTCTTCCTACTTGTCGAGAATTCCATGTTTTGATGTGGACAAATCTTGATGCATTGATTACTTTTCGAACAACTTGTTCTTGTTCGTCCTCCAAATCTCCTCCATGCGGATGCGCTTATGTTTTTTATTTGTTTTTTTTTTTCTGGTCTGTGGACTGCAAATTACGAAACTTCTTCATGTTTCATGCGGTTTTTTGAAACGATTTTTTTTTTCCTGGATTTAGCATTTGTCGCAGCTGAAGCGAATTAAGAGAGAGCGAGAGATAGGGACAAGCGAAAAAACGTTGTTCAATTGTCTTGAAACGATTGTTGTCAACGTTAAAAAAAGAAAAATTGTTTCGTGTGTGATTGGATCAGGAAGCTAGGAGAGCTTGGGTTTCATCGAAGTGCCAAGAAATGCAAGGAGAAATTCGAGAACGTGTACAAGTACCACAAGCGCACCAAGGACGGTCGGACGGGCAAGCACGAGAAGAAGACCTACCGCTTCTTCGATCAGCTGGAGGCTCTGGAGAACCTGTCCCCTTCACCTTCCATCCCTCCTCCGCCGCCTCAGATGGCCGCCGCCGCCGCGAACACCGCCGGTCCACCCTTCACTGTTACATCGGTTACGACACATCATCACATCACCATGCCCCAATTCAATGTGCCGGTGCCCACTGCAATAGGTCCTCCTGCAGCGGTTCCTTCTTTGGCCACAAATGTTGCTGCAAACCTGACCCGGGGCAGCGGGGTAGCGTCGTCCGCGTTCCCTAACGTGCCTGGGGATTTGGGCATCTCAGATGCCTCCGTACCCTCATCTTCCTCCACTTCGTCGGATGAGGAAATGGGTGGCCCGCCGCGGCGAGGGACGAAGAGGAAGTGGAGGGGCTTCTTCGAGCGGCTGACGAAGGAAGTGATGGACAAGCAGGAGGCGATGCACAAGAAGTTCCTGGAGGTGATCGAGAAGCGCGAGCACGAGAGGATGGCCCGGGAGGAGGCCTGGAGGGTGCAAGAGATAGCCAGGATCAGCCGGGAGCGCGAGATCCTCGCGCAGGAGCGGTCCGCAGCAGCGGCTAAGGACGCGGCCGTGATGTCGTTCTTGCAGAAGATTGCGGAGCAACAAATCCCGGGCCAAGCACAAGCTAATCCATCGCCAACTCCACTGCAGCCGCAACCGGCAGTGCGGCAGGTGCCGAACCTGTCGCCACCGCAGCCTGTATCGGCCCTTGCTACGACACCAGGAGAAATCATCAGGTACTCCCAGGCACAGGCACCGGTGGTGACCATGGAAATCCATCGAAGCACAAATAATGGGGACAACCAAGCCCCGCCGAGCTCCTCAAGGTGGCCGAAAGTGGAGGTCGAGGCGCTGATCAAGCTGCGGAGCAACCTCGAGTCCAAGTACCAGGAGAACGGGCCCAAGGGGCCCTTGTGGGAGGAGATCTCGGCAGCAATGAGGAAGCTTGGATACAACCGGAGTTCTAAGCGGTGCAAGGAGAAGTGGGAGAACATCAACAAGTACTTCAAGAAGGTGAAGGAGTCCAACAAGCAAAGGCCTGAGGACTCCAAGACCTGCCCCTACTTCCACCAACTGGACGCCCTCTACAAGGAGAAGAGCTACAAGTTCGAGGCGTTGGCGAGCCAATTACCGATGCCCGAGAGCTCAATGGCGCCGCTAATGGTGACGCCGGAGCAGCAATGGCCGCCTCCCGCAGCGGAGCGGCGGACGGTGGACTCAACAGCAGAGGATATGGACAGCGACCGCAACCACGATGAGGAAGAGGGCGATGAGGAGGACGACGAGGAAGGCGACTACGAGGTCGTGGCAAATAAGCCATCTTCAGCAGGGGCGAATAGTGAGGACACACATGATTGCTAGCAAAACGTGCTGTTCCGGTCATATTGGGGGATCGGGTCAGGTCGGACTCGGCCAGAGAGTCGGGGCGGGGGAGCAGGTCCGACCGGCGGGGACCAATCAAGGTGAAGGGATGAATTTTAAAACGCCAAATCACATGGGTTGGGGGGGGGGGGGGGTTTGTAGCATATGGTCAAGTGGGGTTTACATCTTTTATTTGTTTGATTTTATAACGATTAATTTATTTTGTATCCAAGTAATAAAAAAAAATTGTGGGAGGTAAAGTGAGGTGTTGAAGTTCTTCACAAGGGATTAATAAATAAACAGATTAGAGAGAGAGAGAGATTAGGGAGAGACTGAGAGAGGTTTTTCAGTTGATGTTCCAAAAATTCAGGTTGAGTGTATATTTAGACCAATACAAATGTTCGATCTGATTGCTGTTGTTTCTCCTACGTTGTTGGAATTGTACGCCACTGTCCTTCATCGGATCGGTTCTTTGTTTGTCTTAAGAATACTTCCATTTTAATTATTTTAATCTAAATAATTAAAATGGGCTTAAATATATTTTAGGAGATTTATCTTATATGAACCGGCATCGGCTTCATACCAAAAAAATAAAATCCGTTTCATTGTTTGGTTGAATTGGGAATTAGGAATTCCATTACATGTAGTTTTCTCGAGCCATGGGAATGTTGAAATTGCAAAAGCTTTGCGTAAATGCTTATTTTTATCAACGTAAAACGATGCTAGAAAACAAGCTTTGGCTTCTTCACCGACGGTAATATTTGGACGTTTTGTTTGATTAGTTCTAATGTCGGATTGAAATTGGACTGTCCATGGTTGGGTTTTTACAATCAATAATTAGTTTGTTGGTTGACATCTTATGGTCGAAATCAGATCAAGTGTAGTGAATTAATTTCTTTTTCTTTTTTTACTTTTTTATTATTATTTTCGTACACCTAGTAGTGTTTTAGAAAAACTTTTTTACATATGGTTGTGATTTAAGATGAGCATTTGATTTTCTTATATTGGATTTTAGATTGGCAAGATCTTAAGGGAACTTTTTAATCTAAAGAGGTCATCCGATTCGTATAGTTACGATTAAGAAGGTAGAATTTGCTATTCTTATTAAGTCATTCATTTTTTTTCTAGGGAATTCTTTAGAGTAATTTAAAGGCAATTCTTTGATTTGAATATCGATAATTATGATCGACAACTGCTCTCCGTTGGCTGCGGTTTCACCATACATGGAGAGACTATGTTAGATTGAAATAAATGAGCTAATCGTTCAGTTAAGTGAAAATAATATGGCAAGACATTTCAATTTCCTTATGTTAATTTATCTCTTTTACGGTGAATTTAGAGTCTTTACTTAGCCAAACCATATTGTTATGTTAACGCCTAAAAAGTGTCCCAAAGCATTAGAGCATATCCGGGTCTATGAAGAAAAATTTGATCAAAGGGTTTTGACAATAGAAATCAAATTATGGCCAAGCGTCGAAGGGGGGAAGTCGAGGATCGTGTGTCATTCCGGTGGACGAAAATGCATGGAAGCTGATGTGAAGCAAAACTCAGCGATTTCGCAATTTGTAATTGCACGTAGATAATTGCCGTTAAACAGTAGGAGCCACGTAATGGTATATGCAGCCATTTATGGTGGACCGTAACCAAGTGCATTCCTTGTGAATTTTGGCCTAATCGGATCAAAGAACAGACACGGTTTGTTCTTATTTCGTATTTTCAATGTAATTCGCATCGCCGGCCCGCGGGCGGCGATCGACCTCGGCGTTTGTGCCGGCAGGGAGCGCAGATAAATACGACTTTCCCCATTGATGTTGTGACGTTGTCCTATCATTTCATTAGTCAAATCTGATTATGTCTTAGGGGTTTTGCTCAGTGTCACGGAAATTGTCGGATTGCTGTGGTTGACAGGACAGCAAAATCACAGCATAACGGACTTTTTTGCAGTTGCAGACGAAGTGGGAGAGAGAGAGAGAGAGAGAGAGAGAGGAATAACATCGTGGCATGTGGACATCAGGGGTTGGGTTGGCCCCGAGGAACGATAATCAATGATCATGTCGATCTACGCGCACACGTCATTTCGATTCCTTGATGCGGTCCGCATTGATGTCAGTGCTCGCCCTCAAGGCTGAGGCTTCGCCTCAACAATTGAACTTCATTCCCGGGAGGAGAAACTCTTCCGTTTCCTCCGACTCCGTTCCTTCGACAGATCCGGCGTCAAGCTTGGGGCGCCAGTTCCCCCCTACACGAATGTGTCGCTGGGGATGATTGCAAACCAATCCGCGAGGGAATCTAAGGAGCCGGTCTGTCACAATTCGTTGGGGTTGTCGAGGTGTGTGGTTCGTATTCCCCATCTACGAGAAAGCACGGGATCCCGCTACCCTTCTCTCCTCCTTGACCCTCGGGACGCTAATGGAATATTTGGACCTTCTCCAGCAATTCCGTCCTTACTTTTGTTAAGACATCGGCGCACAACCGCAACGAAACAAAGCATAAAAACGAGAAAAGATAAATTAAAGCATGAGATTTATGATGATTCATTCTTAAATTAGAGCTACATCCAGCAAAGAATTGCATACAATTGACGCATCACACCTCTCGGTTAAATCACTCTGTTATAAGTGAAAAAGAGTTTGGGTATATATAAGCGGCAGCTATTCATGAGATCAAATCTAAATCTGCTAATAAAATATGAGTTCAAATTATAAAAGCCCTTGGAAGTTCCCCCAGCCTGCTCAATAGGGAGTAGGATCCTCGTGGTTTTTTTTTTTAATCGATGGGAAAAATGAAGGACACTCCTAACGGCTTTAGCATTTTTAAGCTTGCTAGTTTTGTGCATTGCGCCCATGTTTTTTTTTTTTTTTTGGCATTCCCATAGTGTGTGATTTAACCCCAACTTACAAGTTAGGTTTAAAATTTTTCAAAAAATGTATCCACTATATATTTATTTTTGGTCTTAAAGACCTTCTTTCTACCTTGCTATCTTGTCTAATTTCCCTTTACTTTTGCTTCAAACTTTTTAGTCGTTACCAAATAGGCACATGAGGTGAGGGCTAGATCTAGAATCCAAGGGAGCTCCAACCCTCCGAGACAGAAGCCATTACGAAACACCCCGCAAACCTCGTAATTGGATTAAGTCCCCGCCCTCTGGCCTACAAACTGGCGCCCCAACCTCGAGAAATCTGGATCCATCCCTCCATTAAACAGCGGTACCCTAAGTATCACCGATACCAACTCGTGATACGACACGGCACGGCACTTCGACACGTCATTTAAAAAAAATAGAGAATTTGGACACGTTAGGACACGTTATATGTTAAATGTGTAAGTCGCGATTAGTTTTTATTTTTTGGCTGGCTTGGTATATTAATTTTGAGGTGGCTAGATATATGACTTAAGTACATATACATATATATATTTTTTAAAAATTTACATTTTGACCCTTAATTTATTGAAAATGCTTAAAAATGATATCGTGTTGAAATGGCGTGCCGATATGATGGACTCGCGTATCGCTCGAGCATGTTGGAGAGTGCCGAAGAGCGTCGAACAAGACAGGGAGGTTCCCGGAAAGTGTCGGTGCTTCCGAGGCGGTATCGTTCGAACCTAGATCTGACGCATACAAGGTTAATAAGAGGAAAAAGATACACAGAGGACACATCCATGTGGGTTCTACATCTTGGCTAATGAATCCCAGTAAATTCAATGGTGGGTATCATTTTATGTAGGCTTGGAGATTGGGAAGGGCTTTTACTACAAGGACGGGTTGCCCTACCATTCTGGTTCCGCTGTGATGAGAATTTACAGTGCTGTTGTCCACTAAGAGAGGGTGGCCCCTCGACGGAACGGAGGAGGGGTCACTTTCACCGGATAACGGATCTTGCTCTTGCTTACATGACTACAACTCGATACACATCTTCATTGGTCGTACAATCGGGATTACAGAGAAAAAAAAAATCGAATATCGAGATGTCGAAGCCGGCCGTGCTGTGGTGCCGTTTGTGGCTTGTGTTGAATTTCGTTTCTAAAACAAACAAAATATTGTCTTTTTTACATCTCACATCGGATAAAAGGTATAGAGCAAATTCATTTTATTAGTTAGAAGTCTAGTATTATCTTTTAAAGAAATAAATGCGCAAATGGCCTGCACTCCACTATACTCGCGTGCGATTGCGCAGTTATTAGACGCACTTAGCACTTCGCATGCTTGCGCGGTCGCGGTGCGGAATTGGCTCTATTCAACCATTATTTTTATTTTATTTTTTCAAAATAATTTCTTTTATAAATGAATTTCGTAACTCATTGGAACAGTGCGACTATTCATAGATATAATACTCTATTACATATTTTAGAAGGTTTATATCTGTTCGGACATAACTACCAAACTGACACTCTAGTAACCTTTAGAGTGCTTTTGCCTATGGAAAGGTATAATTGGATGTACAATTTCGAACATAAAGAGGTATGTTTGAACTATCTGTTATTGGGCACGAAGGGTTGCAATTTTCCATATAGAAGACTGTCTTCAAAAAAATTATGAAAAAGTGTGTTTAAATAAACTATTTTGAATATGAATAGTTGCATGAGAATCAACTACTTTTCGGACTCGAAAAAGTGTGTTCATTTCTCGTTATATATTCTAGTGTTTTGTTCGTTTCAACACATTTCATCACTTTCAATTTTCGTTTAAGAAAAAACTCAAAAGGTACAACCTTCCTTTTTTATTGTTTCCCAGAGAGTTCTTGGATAATTATTAGAATTGCTATCTAATAATCTCGCTTGAGAATCTATTGTGTCCTGGAGGATCTTTGTCAGTAACCATTAACAATATTGTGGGGCAAATATGAAATAATTCCTTAAAGAGAGTGCAATCACGCGGCAGAGTCCGATTCCCTTGTTCATCCAGTTCGGCCATATTTTTTTCAACAGCGTGTTTAGTGTTAGAGTTTTTCTGATATGCGCTACATTCGTAAAAATCACAATTTATCGTTTTATTTGATCGATATAATAAGGTGAGATGTAAAGACTCTTAATAAGTCTAATGTTGGGTTGACAAGTGTTGGTCGAGTAGAGCCCGAGCCGTGATGAGAGGAGTTCGTGGATGAAAATGCTCCAGTATCAGCTCTAATCCTGATGCACAAATAAACTCACATAAGGAGCAGTCACTAGGAAATGATTTGTGAGGAACAGCCTCATTGAATCAGTGATGCGGAGGGCAGTAGAGGATAAGATCTTGAGTGTTATATTGTTGTTATTCTCCATAATAATAAAAAAATGGTGGATTCCAAATCAAGTGCGCAAATCTCTTTTCCTCTATTATTATGTTTTAGATTCTGGTGATACTGGATATCGTTTTCGTGGGTTACGTTTAGAAGACTTGGACTCGTTATGAAACGGCTCAAGAATACTCTCTCTTTTCTTTTCTTTTTTTCTTTTTTTTGGGTCCATGGTACTCCGAACTCGCGAAGAGGGAAAAAAAAAAAAAGGAGACATGTCGACGTCAATTCGCACGAAATGGTTGACACCTTCGGCTTACGTTCATACGGGAAAACCCTCGATTAACTGTTGTGGTCAAAAGGACATTGTTTTCGCTGGTAGTTTAGTTTGGTGCGCATGCATATGACTTTTTTTCGAGTTGACCATGCAATGAAATTAATGTCCCTTTATCTTTGGCTTTCATTTGGATCTGCTTCTTCGTGTCGTGGCGCTCGTGTTCTTACCTTGGCCACCAAATATAAAACGAACATTTGACTCAAGGAAAAAAAAATACGAAAGTGAAATGGTCCCTGAAGTTTAGCTAGACGTGCAGTATCGTCCATGAACTCTTAATTTGTTCAATATGATCTCCGAATTTCGGTCCAATATACAATGTCGTCCATGAGCTTTCAATTTGCGCAACTTGATCCCCGAATTTTTTAAACGTTTTCATATAGTCTTGAAACCAAATCGAACGTTTATTAAACTGCAAGGACCCATGCTCAACAAATTAAGAGCCTAGAGACGGCATTCAACATTGGGCCAAAGATGCTCTAGGATCACGTTGCACAGGTTGGAAGTTCCAGAAACGGCGTTACACGTCGGACCAAAGATGTAACAGCGTCGGTCCAGGCATTACCGGTCATTAAAGCGGGCGACTAGTGCATGTGGGCAAAACCGAAATAGCGGGCGGTAGGGCTTTGCGATCTGCCCGAAACGAAATGGGAAACGGGAACGCTCGAGGGTCCATTGAAGTTTTTAAACTGAAGTCAAAAACACGTCGCATGGAGATTGTCCCTGAAGATGCCAACAAACGCGGGCTTTTTTTACAGGATTCAAACGTAGTTAGAGTTGAGCGGCTGTCCGTCTAAGGACTTTCTAAGGCATGTTTCCGATGTGGGGGGGAAGTAAATGTCGCGGACGGATGGACCACTCGTGCGCCTCCCCCCCCCCCCCCCCAAAAAAAAAAGAAAAAAAAGAGAAGAAATTATTGCAGCTCGCTGGTAAATTTATACCGTTGATTTATGGAGTCAATGCTATAATTGTCTGAGTCTGGTGGGCACACCTTGTGATGCTTCCGATGTGGACCATTCGATCGAGTGAGATACTAAATGCCGTTGATCATCATAGGGAGCAAAAGGTACTAACATCATTGGTGTGGCAGTCGGATTTAGTTATGAGTAAATTCGAAAAAACGAAAATGGGAGATTCCCCACAAAAAAAAAAAAAAAATCATCATTCGGAGTTTAGGATTGACTTGATCGATATGGTGATTCATGAATGCGGCAGGTAATTGGGAGAAATCATTCGGTGGGCGTGTTGTGGTGTAGTAAACTCCACCTGAAAAGTCGGATCTACCAGATGTACGAGAAATTTGCATTGACCCATCAAGTTTGACGATGTGGATACAATTTAGTATATACAACACGTATTTGAGTGAATGGGAGAAGGTTAAAAGTTTTTTTTTTTTTTTAGGTCGGAGGTTAAATGGATCGTGAGATGTGGGGAAAGTAGTTATGAATGTGAACCTGTAAAGATGTCAAAACGGTGGATCGAATTAGATCTGGGTCAAATCAAATAGGTCCAACCCATATTAACCACCCATTTAACCACTTTTGAGTTTTGAACCCCTTTTTTTTTTGTCAAAAAGAACCTGTTATCATTCACTTAAAAGAGTTTAGTGAATACAAGATTGAAGCTTCAGAGCATAACAGATCAAAAAGGGCTGGCGGGGTATATATGAGACCCAATTACAAGGTAAGCAATTTGTCCATTGGGCTTTGGCAACCCAATCTTCAATATAAAATATACAATATAAAATATACAATATAAACTATTTTTTAATATAAAATTTAAAACAAGGTAAGTTATTCTCTTTCTTTTTCTATAAAAATATAAGATATGACACATAAAATATAAACCAAATTTTTTATATTATTAAACAATTATTATTTATTTTAATATTTATTTATTTAGAATTATTATTTTATTTTATTTGCCTTTTCTTTTTCCTTGGCAGCCTAAGACAATGATTCAACAATGGCCGGCGACAACGGCGTCAATGTACCAAAATAAACATTTTTAATTTCTATTTTTTAATTTCTTTTATTTATAAAAAATATAAAATATAAACTACTGTCCTTGAGGCCCATTTACAAATGGTGCTTCGAAGCTACAGTTCACGGGCTAAAAATGGATTGAAAATGGAATGGTTTAAAACTCATATATGAATAAGTTTTATAGGCCTAAATCCATATTTGACCACTGTATTTTTATATAACCCAAGTGAATAAAAGTGAACTAAAAAGTGGGTGAAAGAACTATATCGAAACCTCTAGTCTGACAGATACACCTGTCAAAATGGTCATAAACCCATTTCCTAATCTTGAGAGAATTACTAAAAAAAAGTTCTAAACCCATTATAATTATGCTAAATCAGTTCTAGACTTTTTTTGCCAGTTGAATCCTAATTTTTTTTTATTTGTGGCAATATACTATCCTTTTCAGTAGAAATTGCTAACGTATACGCCGGTTGTTTTACATGCCACGGTCGCCGTTGAAGTGTACATTTTAAGCAAATATTTTAATAATATTTTATCATTTTTTTCCTACACTTAAGGACAGTAAAGGCTGTGATGCCCTCACCTGGCTAGATTGCCCTCGTTGGCCATTATTGTTGAAAAAAAAAACAGAAGAAGTAAAAATAAAAAGAAAATAAAAAATAAAAAATTGTTAAAATTGTATTTTAAAAAATATGCATGTCAGCACCGGTCGTGTCACATAGGATGATCTACGCCATATCAACAATTTTGGTAGGAAAAGATATAATTGACGCAAATGGAAAAATTTTATAGCTCAATTAGCCCCAAAAAAAATGTTTAAGAGTGAATTGGAATATTTGTTATATGGGCTAGTTATATTTAATAAATCGATCATAAATAGATTTAAACATGATATAAGTATTAAATATGTCATAAATGAATCGTAAATTGGTCATAAATAAATATGCAACTTATTTAAATCTAACCCATCTCTATGACTTTTTCTTCATTCTTTCTCGTCCTCACTTAATCTCCCACTCACTTACTCTGCACTCTCACATAAATTTGGATATGATTTTTTATGTATTTGATTAGATATGCGAATACTTTAGGAATATGAGTCGGGTCAAATATACGTTGGGTATGGGTCACTAGATTTGAGAAAAATTATAAAAAAAGTCATAAACATTTTACACTTTTGCTAATTCAGTTCTAAAATTTTTAAGCTTGTCAATTCAGTTCTATTTTTTTAAACATTCTGATCAATTTTGACTAGAAATCATTGACTTAGCGCGACTGACTAAAATATTTGTAATAATATTTTAATATTTTTAAATCTTTTCCCCTTTTCTTTAGTTTTGTTTTCAACGGCAAGTGCCAAGCGAGAGTCACCGACCACTAAAAAACAAAACCAGAGAAAAGGGAAAAAAATAATAAGATATTATTTAAAAATTGGCCATGTCAAGCCCCTCTGTTTTTATTTTTTTTTTCAGCCAAAATTGATTGAAATGACTGAAATAACATAAATACAAAAGGCTTAGAACTAAATTAGCAAAAGTGCAAAAAGTTTAGAACTTTTTTCACAATTTTTTCCTAAATTTGCGTTGCATGGCAATTGATCATAAATAGGTTAAATAAGTCCATTTGCGTCGGGCATCAATGACACAACCCCGACACACCCGTTTGAACGGGCTAAATGCGAGAGAGCAATGGATGGTATTGAACAATTAATTCAAATGCACATTCTCGATGGGCACTATTTTATATGTAATTTGAGCACAACAATGAATTTCGAGTTTGATTTTTCGACGTAACTTCTTGTCGACGAGTCATGGAAGCATCGCTTCTTGCGAATCACGGCATAGACTATATTACCAAATTTGATCGGTATTGGATGCGCAACGTGCGTAGCTTTTAGTTGACATCCCTCCGCCATCGCATTCATTTGAGTGGTAGTTAGACTCCTAAACGAGTGATTAAACTACTCACGTCAGCGTCGTCGACAGATGTCTATTAAAGAAGGTTACATAATCTGTCCATATAGTATTCAAATATTTCGTATTAAGGCCCTTTTGCAGAAGATGTTGGATGTTAATGTCTTGCATACAGCTGACGCGACGTTTTCGGAACGAGCTTAATTGCAGGGGATGTCCTAAAACTTCGGATTCTAATCCGGGTCACCGCGGATGTGCACAATTAACTTGCCATTCATAATCGTTGGATGGTCGACAAGCGAACACGACACTCATCTCCAAGTGAGTGTCACACCGACAATGAGATGAACGTAATAGCAATCCTCGAAATTTTTTTATCTCTTTTGTTTCCATCCATCGAAGCCCTAGCTAATTAATATAAACTTTTTGGGCTTGGCCCAATTTCTTCAATTCAGGACTTATCAATTTCCAAATCTTAACCAGGTATTATCCAAGCCCAACCCAGCCAACCGACCGCTCTAATTCCCGCGCATGGGACTTTAGGAGGAAGAATTGCCCATACTTTGTCAATTAAGTTCATTTTGCCACTTTTAATCAAAAGTCGCTGACGTGAACACAAGTGGTGCCATGTAGGACTATCTGCGCTGTATAATTTTTCTTAAAAAAAAATTCCTACTATTCTTAATTATTAATTTTTCTTTTTTCTTTTATTTTTCTATCAAGTATGGTGAGGGTCGCGGGCCTTCCTACATGGCACCACCGATGTTCACGTTAGCAAATTTTCAACTAAAATTGGTTGGATATGCTCGATTTGCCAGGTGTCAAAAGATTAGGACTCGATTGGCAAAGATGAAATGTTTACGATTGAGTTGGCTAAAGTGCAATAGATTTATGATATTTTCATCAATTTTCTCAAACTTTTAGAGATGTTAAGTTTTTTTCACATTACTCGTGTCGTATCTCTCTCTCTCTCTCGCTTCTTTGTGAACGTTCGATCTATCACATTTTACTTCGGTCAACTCCCGGTAACACACAGTTGACACAAAAAGAAAAAAAAAATTCTCGACGACGTGCATGACCCCGAACGTTCAATTTTCACAGCTAAAACCTAAGTTTTTTTTAAAATTGACCTATCGAGCCCAACGATCGATGCTTTGTTGTGGGAACATGCCACGTGGCTCTCTAAGGGCGGGGCGAACCACGCTTATGCCGCGTCGAAATACCGACGTCCATTCCTCTCGATACTCAAATCGACTTAAAAGTTAACATTGTATTATGAGTCAATTGAATCAAAGGGCTAAGCCATATCCGGATTTCTAGTGTTCTTATCCTATCGACCTCCTGTTGCCCCACTAGTACCGCATGAACTCGGCGATAGAAATTATGGACACAAGAATGGAGGTTTCGGACACGACAGGACATTAGAAGGTTGTTCACCTAGACTAACATCTTGAACTGAACACGTGCTTCAAAATCAAGACGCAAGTGCTCCAAGGGACAAAATCAACTGTTCCCACAAAAGAATATCTCCACCTTATCCTTTTCCTTGGATAACAACAAGGGCTGATTCTTTGTAGGTCATACATGTCGCTCGCCCGACTCGAGACCTTCGTTCGAATTTGTAAAGCTTATGATTCGAATGACTTGGTCACTAAACCGAATGGGTGAGACATTTCAGAATGAGAATTGCTAAGGCAACACATGTTTTCATTGAGGAATTGAGGAGGAATGACATGACTCGATATAAAAGGTAAGACTATAAGTCGATCGGTACTGGTACATGAAGTACACGAGAAGTCCCGACACTTGTATCGGGGAAAGTTACCGAAAAAGTCATAATCATATTGCACTTTTGTCAATTCAGTCATAATTTTTTGGAATTGCGAATCATAAACTTGTTTATGTTTTCCCAATTAAGTCCATCCAGCCTATTTTGGCCGCAAATCGCTGAGTGGATGCCAATCATCCTAAATAGCACGATCGGTGCTCTGACATGTATTAAATTGATAAAAGTGCAATAAGTTTAGAACTTTTTTTCAAGTAATTCTTAAACTCGATATAAAGGGTAAGTCTGCAAGTCGATTGGTATTCGTTTATTAAGTGTACGAGAATTCTCGACACTTGAGTAAATAGGGTGTATTCACAAACTTTCAACGTAGTAATTAAGTCCTATAACTTAAAAAAAAAAAATTGTTTGTGTGTTCCGATGTATCGAGAGATTCCCATTTCCTATACGGTCTTTTTCTCTTGAAGATGGCTTGAGAAGAGGGAAAAGGTGATGTAGGAAAAAAAAAACGTGCTAACTTCATTATGCTCTTGCTACCATTTGAACCTCTCCTTAATAATGTCTTCGTTGTATCGGACACCTTCTTTCATGTTCCATTAAAGCATGTGTTTTTATTTCGGAGTGCAGCAATCTGTTCATCTTAATAATAAGCATATCGCTGCTCCAAATCATTTCGGAAAACCCTACCACCGTCGGAAATCGACCGTCAACTTGGAGGTGCTATAGCCATCATGCCATCGTTATCATATATTCCATTTATTTCTTTCAGCTTCCACATTGAAAGGAAAAGTGTCCGCATTTGCGCCAATTTAGTCCTAAACCTTTTTTTTTGTGTCAATTCAATCCTAAATCTTTTGTATTTGTTCCAATTAAGTCTTAAACCTTTTATTGGTGCCAATTCATTCACAAAACTTTTGCATCAAGTGCAAATTCAGTCTTAAATCTTTTGTTATGCAAATTAAGTTAATCCCGCTAATTTTTGCCGAAAGTGGCTGAAATGAACATCGATTATCCTAAGTGGCACGACAAACGCTAACTTGGATATTTTATAATATTATTCTATACTTTTAAATAATTTTTAAGCATTTTTTTGGTTTTTTAAATATTAAAAATATTTATAAAAAAACCACGTTAGCGCAAACCATGCCATGTAGAACAATTGTAGTTTGCATCAATAATTTTCGGTCAAAATTGATCGAATTGACCCAATTGACATAAATACAAAATATTTAGAACTAAATTGGTACTAATGCAAAAGGTTTATGGCTGAATTGACACAAATAAAAGATTTAGGACTAAATTAACATAAGGTTTAAAACTGAATTGATATAAAAAAAATTAGGATTGAATTGACACTAATGCAATATGTTTAGGACTTTTTTGACACTTTTCCCAAATTGAACATTATCGTCGCTATGCTCTCTAAAGGGTATACACAACATGACAATCAAACAAATCCATTTCAAAACGAGATTCTTTGAATTTTTGTCTGCTATTCGATCGAGATTGAATGGACTCCCTACACCATCCACATGTCGATGGTCATTTTTCTCATTAACATAGGCAGAATCACATAAAAAAAAAAGTCAAAAAGCTATTGCAATAGTGTCCATGCAATTGTATTTTTTTTTCAATTGAGTCTTAAATCTCTTATATTTGTGTCAATTCAGTCTGTTACGTTCAAAGTTTTTGCTGAAAATCGCCGATGTGGGCGTTAGCCATCCTACACTATTGGTGCTGCATAAATAATTTTTAATAATATTTTAGTATTATTTTTCTTTCCTTGGAAGGAGGGAAACAGAAAAAAAAAAAAAAACCGATGTAAGTTTTGATTCATGCTTTTTCTTAAGCTTTTGAAGGACATGCCCAAGTCTAAATCGATCCATAGCTAGTAAAAATGAAAGTTAGTTTTAAAATTTGAAAATACTCAATCTTAAAATTTCTGTGGCGTAGCTCGGAAATTTTAATTTAATCAGACCGAAAAAGCTTTCCCTATTTTTTTTAATGGGAATCTAAAAGCATACTTCCTATGAAATGACTACTCTGTCGTTTTTGCTGGACTCTCTTTTTCCCACTTTTAATGCGGGACCTTTCTAACTTTCTAAGTCTGGCGCCCTCGCCCAATTTCTCTTTCCGTTCTCAATCTATTGCTATCTTTGTTTTTCGCTTTTTGACAAAGTCTCGACTTGCAGCTGGAAAAGAGGATCCAAATCAACGTTAGGGTTTTCGTTACATACTTATCATTATTCAAATCAAATCGTATAAATAAAAATAAACGGTTAGAAATGACCCACGTTATTTGTTGAGGAGGAAGAAAGCAGTAGTTTTTTCGGGATTCGAAACATTTTGAATCACAACCCTCTCTCAGATCATGCCATCTATTTTCATTTAGACGGCTTGACTAAAATAAAGGTAAGCATGTCATGAAAATCTCAATGTCAGATGATCCAAATCTTCAAAGAAGATGCCACTATCACTATGTCTACTGTCTTGTGCAATGTGGTCCTATATTTTTTTACATGTTCAATTTAGTACAAAAATCGTAAAAAAAATATTCAATACTGTCCATGACTTGAAATAATAGAAGGACAATAATAAAGATTTTCATACAATTTAAAGATTAAGTTAAACATATTACAAAAGTTTCAAGGATCGCATTAAAAAAATTAAAAATTCAGGAAACTTCAAGGACCACATAGAATAAATTAAAAATTTAGGAACCACGTTGCACATTGGATCGAAATTCGAAAATTATTTGTGTCATCATCACAACAAGTAAGACTGCACATGATAATCATTCTGATTCTGAAAACTGATTATGATTAAAATGGCTTTTTTTTATTCTGTATCTGAATGAATTTTAGAGAATCAGAATGTATTTGATAAATGCCCAAAATTTATGTTCCTGAATAAAAATGTGTTTCATAACTACGCGAAATTCCTATTTCGAAAAACTATTTCTCTTCTTAATTTTTTTTTCATTTAAGTCAAATAACTATGTTGTCACTTTGTAAAACTTCATCCAAAACTGAAGACTAATTTCCAATGCACAATAAAATAATTTAAAATACATTTTTTTTAGCATGTCATAAATGAAACATAAATTTTAATATATGATGTTTTAAATTTGATTGAAAATTTTTATATTAAGAACTCATTTTCTTTAAATGTTGCTTTGTTCAAAATATATACAAACATCGCAGCTGAATAGCCAAATCATCCACTAACAAAAAAATATCAAATTATCCTCATTGATACGAAGGACAAGTCATTCACTATCATTTTGTAGTTTATGTCCTAAATCCAAGTGGGTGTTTGACTCCAGCTCCACATATAGATAGTCACATTTCGTGACTCGCGGCTATAAGTATATATATATATATATATATTATCATTTACATGTTGGATACCCTCATCTTCTACGATATTTTTTGCAAAAGAGTTTAGACTGTGAAATATAGAAAATTTATGCCCAATTTAATGAAATTAAGATCAAACTAGCCTAATTTAAGTTTCTTCTATTTTTAGGATTTTCTAAATATATTTTGATTTTTTAAAAAAATTGCCAATTTTTTTTTGTTTTTTTATTTTTATTGGGTTGAGAGAAAAGTGATGAGAGAACTGAAAGAGAAAAGTAAGAGATGTGAGACTTCATTATGTTTTGTAATTCTCAAAAGTGATTCTTTTTTCCATAACCAACTTTTTTTTTTCTTCTGGATTTTGCTCTGAAACTTATTCTGGGAACAGAATCAGAATCAGAATTATTTACGTTACCAAATAAGGTGCTCATCCTTTTTTGTTCTCAGAATCAAAATCATAGAATGAGAATTGCTACCATGCATACCCTAAATGTCTAGTGAAAATTGATTTCATTCTCGCATTACCAACACAATTCATCCATAGAGAACTTGTGCAGTGAAAACAACAATGACAAGTCTTTTGATTTATTCTAAGAATCACTAATACCATATGATATCCGAGAGAGATTAAGACTCCGTTTGTTTCGCGGAAACTATCACATTTTTTACTAATCCAGGAAACCATTTTTCAAGAAAATGAGAAAATTTTTCAGTATTTGGCTAAAACCTGAAAACAAACTGAATTTTTTTTTCGCCATTTTGTAAGGAAAATTTTGAATTTTTTTAATATTTAATATCTTTGAAAAAAAAATTATTCTTAATATTCTTAGATTTTCAATTTTTTTAATATTTTATATTGTCTTTTTTTCTATTTTGTTTCTTCCTCTGCCAGTCATTGGCCCCAGCAACTAGCCTGCATCGAGCTTGCCCTCACTTGGCCAGATCCGACGAGACGAGGCAAGGTCAAACCTCAAGCTCGGCCTAGCCTTGCCGAATCTGGCCAAGCAATCTCGAGCTGACCTTGTATGGCTAGATTGAGTGAGGCAAAGCTCGTCGAGTTCGATGTCAGCAAGGTTCAGCTTCGCTCACTGACAATCAACGGAAGAAGAAAGAAAAAAGAAAAGAAAAATTATAAATTAATAAAAGTAAAAAAATTATTATAACATTTAATTTTTTAAAATATTTTTTTTACATAAATAATAGTTAAAAGGAAAACGAAATGTGAAGGAGCAGAGAGAGGAAAGAGAAGGAAAATAGCGGAAAATATTTTTTTCCACCTTTGAAGGTGTTTTTCCTATGAGTGAAAAATGATTTTCTTGA
This sequence comes from Rhodomyrtus tomentosa, assembly GCA_028455895.1. Classification (NCBI taxonomy): domain Eukaryota; kingdom Viridiplantae; phylum Streptophyta; class Magnoliopsida; order Myrtales; family Myrtaceae; genus Rhodomyrtus; species Rhodomyrtus tomentosa. Next base: position 45,202,022 of record JAPCWY010000001.1, read on the forward strand.
TTAGATTATTTTCCGTGAACAAAATATTTTAAAAGATTTCAAAAATACTTTTTTGAATGTTATTTTTTGCAAAATAAATAGACCCAATATGAATTTACAAACAAACCAAGTCCTGACAAATCATTTTGGACATTCCCTACGCAAAAGTCAAAAGGCTCCATTATTCGACCCCGAGTCTATGGGACAAAAGCCAAGGAGGGGCCTCCCTAAACTGCTCCACAAAGCCCGACCTACATCCGGTGAAAAAACAGCCACCATGTTCCACTCAAAACTCACCCAAACTTTTTGCCAAGAATCAAAGCGATGAGGCGATGATCAGTTTGTCGAAATAGATTTTCAAAACCGATCTATTAAGTCATGTTCTAGTCCGCAAGCGAGCAATTCAATTTTCAACAAACCGCTCATGTCCAACAGCCAACGACGGATGGACTATCACTAGATAAACACATTCCGTAAACCGGTTCCAATAAAAAACCAGGATCCTTCTCAAAAGGATCCAACACCGTCATGACACGACACGACTCATCCTGACCAATCTCATGTCCAATCCTTTCGAATCTTTAGCTCGGATTGATGTGAAAGCAGGTACCGGGTGTCTCCAAGGACGAGTGCATCCAACATTTGCCGTGTCATGTGTGGATATGCACTCACCCGCTTAGTGGTTTCTCTGTAGGCACGCCGAAAAGTGACGGGACGGTTGAACAGTCATGTAGCTATATGGTACCAAAAGATCTCCACTCCTGCGTTATTTACATTTCAATTAGGGATGGGATAATCGTCACGCTCTTTTAAGATTATGTGCACCTCCGGCGCTCCATACAAATGACAATCCCGATAGTGGCACGCATGAGTTAGTGCTCGGGACAATAGGCTAATCACCCTAGATTTTCCCATTCCGTGGGATAAGCTGACGACTTCTTCATTTGGAAGGGATTAGCATTCGGAGATGTTTTAGGACATTTCTTTTCATCTTCCATTCGATTCATAGGTTAATAGGCTTATGTAATCTCCATTTGATACGCAACGGAATCTATTGTGCGCCTCTTAAAAAACATGAAAATAATAATTATTATTATTATTGTCTAAGGAAGAAAATCCAGTCCGATTTTCCACACCAAACCACAAAAAATATTTTCCCTATCTTTTTCATTGTTTGGCCAAAAAGCGAAGAATATTATCATTTTTCCGGAAAATAACTTTTCGAAAAATGTTTTTTCGAAAGCCTCGTATTTTTTTTTTCGGAAAATAAACGGAGCCTAACGTCCATTCGAATGGTCTTAAAACTAGGGGTGATCGGTTCTGCTGGGAATCCCACATTAATGTTATGACCTTAGTGGTCGCTATTCCTTCCCACATTTCCTATTCTTATACAGGATGGGAATCCCTGAACATAAAACATAAAAATTTCTGCTGAGGATTGTTATAATTTTTTTTCAAGTTTTACCAAGAATTATCTATTATATTGCTGCCAAGTATTAGTGAGGATTATTGCTTTCTGTCACATTCACAGACATCTAATTTTGATTCAGAATTAGATGTCTGAAGAATTTTTGACCTCAAAACTGTTGAAGGAAGGGACAAATTGGGATCCCATTAAAATTCCATGTTCGGATGTTTCTGGGCACCTAATTGACGTCTCTTCTCGTCACTAAGTCAAAATGACATGTGGCTAATGAAGATCACTAAGGCAGGTGGAATAGAATAATAGTGGGCATAGGGTAGAGACAAAGACATAAGTGCGAAAACGATTGATTAATACATGGGATTGAGAAATCGGATCGGGACTATAATCTCTAACATGCGGCCTGATTAAAACTAAGGAGTTCGAGCTTTAAGGAAAAACAGGTGCGCACTTAACTTCGCGCGAAATCAAATTAAGTTGAAAGGTGTGTTAGTTGATTTGTCGCGAACTTCAAACCATGGTTTTCGTTTCTTAGATGCCTCAAGTTCTACAGCATATTATTTGATTTCCCGACATGCGTGGAAACGTAAACTTTGACTTAGTAACTAAGCACAAAGCATGTAAGGTTGTCGTCTTGCCTTTAGAGAACATTATTTAATTAGCTTCGTATGCTTTTCTTTTTTGGGAAGGTGGATCTGGTTTTCCATTTGCTTTTTGCCTCTTTTAATTTTGCCTTGCCATATTCATTAGATACACGCCAATTGATTAATCATTTAGTCTTTCCTTTTTGCACGTGTCACATAAGACAACAGCTTTTACACCCGCGATTTCCGACCAAATTGGCTGGATAAACTATACTGACAAATCGTTAAAAGGTTGAATATTGAATTGTTAGTGTAGTTTATCCAGCCAAGTTAGTACTAAATTTGAGCTTTACTGTTCATTTCGAAGCACTTAAGAACATGTCTCCATGTGTAATTTGAGTTCATATACTATTTACTTCACTCTAAAGTTTTAAGATAATCTTTTTCTTACAATTATCTCGACAGAGCAAAATGAAAAGTTAGGTAACACTCTAAATAAGGGGCCAAAGTGCCATTATTTTCTCCGCTAAGAGTTTAAAATGATCATTGTTTTGAATAAAGGTATGAAGTGTCATCATTGTCTCAAATAAGGATCTAGCCTTGATTTTCGGCCAATCAAGGACGAGGTCGGCATCCCTTGCCTCTGGTCGACGTGGTTGGTGGCCATATGCAGGGGGGCCACCCTCATGCCATGTTTCTTTCTTCTTCTTCTTCATTTTTTTGTTGTAAAAATTTAGTTTTTTTTAGTTTTTTTTAGAAAAAAATAGAAAAAGGAAAACCAACAGAGTTTGATCCTTTTTTTAAGACTGATATGTTCACTTCATACCCTTATTTGAAATAATGTCCATTTTATATCTTTATTTGCGAAAATGATAGCACTCCCAAAAAGTTATTTTGTCTAATTTTTTTTAATAATTAAAATGCCAATTCTAAGCATGAGCATCTACTAGCCGTTTTTATATAAGAGTGACAACCAAATTGTGCATCCAAAAAATCAAACCGAAAGATCTCTGCGGGATATATGGGAATTGAAATTTGGAGTCGATTTCTCCACACGGGTCGACTCATCCATCGTGCTTGTCAAAGAATGAGTTGGGCGCTCGTGTCATGGTCCTCCAGTCCACTCCCTCTTTCCAGGAGCGCATTCATAAGAATGTTTTCATCCGCAATACACAGAACATTTGGCAATATACAGAACAAATTGTTATTTTATGTCTCGATTTTGAATTTATTCAAAGATGGAAAATCTTGAAATATGCAAGATTTTTTTGATGTGATTGGTTTCGAGGACTCTTCTGGCCAAACAAGACGGTAGAAAGAATGAATAAAATAAAGAGTTGTTTCCGCACTAAAAGACAAAAAAGGGGAGCATAATATTTTATGCTTATTTGAGGGCAGAAACGTCAATGTCCATGAATGAAGCAAAGAAGGGTTTCTTAAAGGACGAATCGGAAAAAAAAAAAAAACTCCAAAAGGCGCCGAAGGAAAGAAAACATACAGAGACGTTTTCTTGAGTAGCCGCGCGGTGTAACTTTTTATTGGTTCGACGGTGGAGTTTCTCGACACACAGGTGATTCATGCGCGAGTTTATTGTTTACTATATTATATTTAATTGAGATTTGTTTATTTATAAACACTTCGGGTCTGGATATAATCTAGGAGCGAGAAACACGAGCGTATTGAGCGATTGTAATTCCTGATTTTTTTGGATTTTTTGATTAGTGGATTGTTCCTGCTAGATCTCCCCGTGAATGTAGGTATCGATATTCGGACCAAATCACGTTATATCTTGTGTCCTTTATTGTTCCTTATTATTTTTTCTGGATTTTCGTATTGACGTATTTGTAAGATCCCGATAGTTTCTGCACGTTAGTATTACAACAGGTACAACTGTACTTCAAAAGATATTTAACTAACACTATTTGGTGAAATACCTTTTTGGCACGCCTGATGAAAAGCAATGTTGATCCGAGGAGACTACGATGGCAAGAACAAGAAGCCAACAAAAGTCCAATAAAAGTTGCTGGCAACAACAATCCAGTATTACGAACTGGAAATGAGTTTCTAAGACCAAGGTTATTTTCCTTGTCTTTGACAAAATTGCTTTTACCCGGTACACTAAATTTACCACCCAATTCGTGTGTGGGCAGAGACAAAAAGACAATTTCAATCTCAATTTATATAACAACACATGAAGTATCGGTCACCGATTTGGTTAATAAATTAAACTTCCTCAGTATGATAACGAGTCGATCGATCAGTTTATTGCTCGATTTAAGAAGGCCAAAAATAAATTCTTCACTTCGCTTGTTAAAAATATGTCTCGAGTTTGAGCCTGAAACGAAAATATCGCGGATAATACTTATCCGTAAGATTGAAGTGGAAGTTGGATTTTCTATGGACGCTGGAAATCCGATTAGAATAAATTGAAGTGTTGATCGTGGAAACAGAATAATATTCTAATGTTAAATCTGTGGACAAATATGGGAAATTCCAATAGAGATTCAAATTGAATATAGTTTGGTCAAGTGGGTGAAAAGATAAGGAAAAGAAGGAATTTGACTTCCTTGACCGACTATAATTCGAACTCCTCCGCCTACTGGACTTTATGTATGCGTGTGTGTGTATATATATACGGATTGTTGTGAGTGCCTTGCGTAGATAAGATGAAAGTGATGCCATGAGTGCTTAAAAGCGTTGTTACTCTACGGAGGCAACTTCATCGTGGGTTTGTGTGCCGTGCTGAATTGCAACCTGGTGGATATTAGTTAGTGTTTATAGCCGAGAAATTCTCGTGTCAAGAATTTGTGTTTAATTCCTTTGCGAGAATAAGAGATTGTTTCGTTGGAATTGAGGGCTAAACACTGTGCATTCTTGAATATAATTGGGGCTAAAAAACACCAAGAGTGTGTTTGTGTAACTCGAATGTGATTTATATCGCTGAAATTCGTTGCTGCTCTCCCTATGGACGTAGATCTCTACGACCAAATCACGTACATTTAGTATCCGATTTACTTTACTCATTTTATCTATTTGTTATTCAATCGCCGTTTCGTGCAACAATTGGTATCAATGCTAGGCTTGCTAAAGTCGAAGCGAATTGATGGCGATAGAAGAAGGTAAAGTGAAAATCAACAAATTTGAGGGGATGACTTTGATTTCTGGAAGATGCAGATTGAGGATTATTTGTATCAGAAGTTGCACGAGCCCTATTTGGGGAGAAACTAGATACAATAAAGCAAGTCGATTAAAAATTGCTGGATAAACGAGCGATGAGTGTTATTCGGTTGACATGGGCTCGTAACATTGCGTTTAATAGTGTCAAGGAGAAGACCACAGTGGGTTTGATGAAAGCCTTGTTGGACATATACGAGAAGCCCTATGCGATCAACAAGGTCTATTTGATTTGACGTCTGTTTAATTTGAAGATGAGCGAAGGTGCGTCAGTTACTAATCATATCAATGAATTCAATGTAATTGTTAGTCAATTGAATTCAGTTGATATCGACTTTGAAGATGAGATACGTGCTTTGATTCTATTATCCTTACTGCCTGATAGTTGTAATACTAATGTTACTGTTGTTATTAATTCCTATGGATCAACAAGTTTAACTTTTGATAGGATTCGAGATTTAATTCTGAGCGAAGATATCCGTAAAAGAGAATCTGGGGAATCTGTATCTACTATTTTAGTAGGCGAAAATAGAGGAAGAACTAATATTCGTGTTAGTAGAAGTAATATGAACATGAATAGACGCGGTTAGTATAAAACTGGTGGTGCTGTCTGTTGGAACTGTGGCAGGAGGGGCATTTTAGAATGAATTATTTCAAACTGAAAAACGAAACAGGTAAGGGAATTATAGTTGAGTCTTCGGATGATGTTGTAGCTATAGCTGAAATTCTGATTGTGTCTTGTCTGTCACTGAGGATTTATCGTTTGACAGATAAATTATGGATTCTGGTTGTTCTTTTCATACTACATCAAACATGAACTGGTTTACTTCTTATCAATGCATGTATAGTAGTAAAGTGCAGTTGAGGAACAACGATGAATGCGATGTTATCGGTGTTTGTGATATTAAATCAGAATGCATGATGGTATTGTGAGGATATTAACTGGAGTATGACATGTTTCAGAATTGAAAAAGAACTTAATTTTCTTGAGTGCTCTAGATTCACGTGGATGCGGGTATTTTTCATGAGGTGGAGTTCTGAAAATTGTTCGAGATGTCCTGGTGATAATAAAAAGGAATCAAGCGTGGCAGCCTGTATAAACTTCAAGGTAAAACAGTGACAGAGTTCGCTGCAGAGACGCCGAATGCATCTGTCCAAGAGTCAAAATTGTGGCATATGCGTTTGGGGCACATTAGCAAGAGAAGCTTGAAGGTTCTAAGTAAACAGAATTTATTATGTGGTTGTATTGCTGACAAACTCAGTGTATGTAGGTGTTGTGATTTAAATCAGCGGCGGAAAGTGCAGTTTAGTGCGACTGTCAGAGAAACCATTAAAATTGCAAAATTACTTCACTTGGATGTGTGCAGGTTGCCATGGTTTCCTTCGAGTAAGAGTGCCAAGTTTATGCTCACAGTTATTGACGACTACTCGATGAGGACCTGGATGTTTATACTTAGTTTGATGTTATTGTTAGGATCAGGTAGTTGAGAGCTTTGATCGAAAAGGAGCCTGACAAAAAAATCAAGCATGTGCGGATTAACAAAAGCATGGAGTTTTTCTCGGAGCTGTTAAATGAATTATGCATGAAGGAATGCATAGTAAGACACCGCACTAATGCTAATATACCACATGTTGCAGAATTGATGAGCAGAACTTTACTAAGGACGACCCATAAAATGATCTCTAATGGTGGTATTGCTAGAAGGTTCCTAGCGGATGCGTTTAGTATGGCGAGCTACCTGATGAACAGTTCCTCATCGACTGCGATTGGATGTCGGACTCCTGAAAAAATGTGGTTAGGTAACGTTGCTGATTATTCTGTTATTAGAATATTTGGTTGCTCATATGTTTGAGTTAGTGATGGTAAGCTCGATGGAAGGGCAATGAAGTGCATGTTCCCAGGCTATGCACAAGGTGAACTTGTTTATCGATTGTGGTGTACAGAATTAAATTCACATGTTATCAGCATAGAAGTTAAATTTGACGAGTCTCCAGTACTTCACGCTAGGAGTGATTATAACAGTGTTAATACGGATTGTTTAACTTAAGGTGGAGTTGCAACTGGAAACTCCTAATGTAGCGGATGCTAGCATAGTAATAAACACGGATGGTGTTTGTAGCGAGGTGAAGTCTATAGAGCCAACAGTTGCTGTAACTACTGATATTGACAAGATACGTATTCGATCTATTAACAGATATGGATGCAATGATGATTTTGCTTTATTTGTAGCTAAGGAGCTTGTATCAGAAAGTTTTTGTGGAGCAGCTAAAGGTGCGTGTGCAGTTGGTGTTCTGATGAGGGTTATAGCGAAATTCAAGTGCAGCTTGGACTTGAATAATAGCTGTGGCAGTTGAGTCTAACGAAGCTGTTGGGAGAGTAGCAGATAAAGTTTGGAAATTTTAGCAAAGCGATTGTGACTTGGCTCAAACACGAGTCAAGGTGGAGATGGTTGAAAATATGTCTCGATTTTGAGCCCGAAGCGAAAATATCGCGAATAATACTTATCCGCAAGATTGAAGTAGAAGTTGGATTTTCTGTGGAAGTTCGAAATCCGATTGGAATAAATTAAAGTGTCGATCGTGGAAATAGAATAATATTTGAAGGTTGAAATCTGTGGACGAATATTGGAAAATCCAATAGAGATTCGAATTGAATATTGTTTGGTCAACGCGAGTGAAAAGATAAGGAAGAGAAGGAATTTGACTTCCTTGACCCGAATATAATTCGGACTTCTCAGCCTGCTAGACTCCATATATATTCGGATTTTTGTGAGTGCCCTGCGTAGATACAATGAAAGTGATGCCATGAGTGCTTGAAAGGAAAACGCTGTTGCTTTACGGAGGTAACTTCATCGTGGGTTTGTGTGCAGTGCTGAATTGCATCCCGGTAGATATTAGTTAGTATTTATAGCCGAGAAATTCTTGTGTTAAGAATTTGTGTTTAATTTCTTTGCGAGAATGATAGATTATTTCGTTGAGAATTGGGGGCTAAACACTGTGTGCATTCTTGGATGTAATTAGGGCCGAGAAACACCAAGAGTGTGTTTGTGTAACTCGAATGTGATTCGTAATCTTCATGTATCGCTCGTTCTATAGTAGAATTCGTTACTGCTCTCTCCGTACATCTGGTATCCGATTTACTCTACTCGTTTTGTATATTTGTTGTTCGATTGATGTTCCGCGCAACATCGCTGTTAGATAAAGAAATTGCATATTTGTCTTTCAATGGTTAAATTTAACATGCAAGAAGGATTTAAAAGTCCAACACATATTCGGTTTATTTTGATTGACAACGAGAGTGTCTAAGTATGAGTCATTGTTAAAAGATAGATAAAGGGCCACATCGAAGATTTACAAACAAAAAAAGGTGGTTTTAAGTAAATTATGATTCGGAATATAAATCTAATAACACGAATGAAAATGTTGGAATAAATGTGGCAAAAGTGATGGTCGACATGTCTTAAAAAGAATGGTCGAGGCAGAAGACACTCAAGTTTGCTCGTTCTACATTAATAAGTTGGATGAGATTTTCAATTTACTCTTAACCGAAGGCGCGACATAAGAAGGACAAATTATCCCGAGTGAATAAGATTTAATAAACAAACTAATATTGGAAGTGACACGTTCTTGGAGTCATAGCACACTTAATTGTGTTGTTTTCATGAGAACTATACAAGAAGCAATTCCACAGGAAAAAATAAATAAATCATAAATCGAATTCACCGACGATAAGTTGAAATATGATGGCTCTTGATTGTTTAATTTTTTTTATAAAAAAAAAATCAAACTATTGATTAATATGTCATTTGGGAAGAGAAGGAAACACGCATATGATTTGAGATAAAGATTTTCTTGTCTTCCCTAATCGATTTTCTTCCACACTTAACCATGCACGATCGAGTCATTAGTAATTTAGTGTGCATATGTTCATCCTGCTGGATTGTTCAAGCCGATAACATATTGAGAATCTGTGGAGTCCGACACAACCTGTTCAATGAATGTATAACACGAGCTGTATTGCCTATACAATATGCCCGACGAAAATTGTCCAACAAATTTCAAACATTTTACACTTTGGCCAATTCAGTCTTAAATCTTTTAGTTTTATTAAATGAGTTCTAAACCTTTTGGGACTTTACCAATTGAGTCTCTCCGGTCAATTTTAATAGGAAATAGCTAACATGGACACCATTGGTGTCACGTAGAACAACCAGTGCCAACATGAATAATTTTTTAAATTTGTCTTTTTATTATTTTTATTTTTTTATTTCTTTTCTTTTTTTTCTATCAATTCCTGCGAGGGTCGACAACCCTCTTCGATCATTGGAGAGGGCCGCGAAGCCCTCACGTAAGACACCCTGCTTAATTTGTTCAAATCAGCGTCGATCGTGTTACGTAAGACATTCGGCTTCCATGACGATTTCTAACTAGAATTGATCAGATATACTCAATTAGCGAAGTGTTAATTGAAAAGTTTGCAACTGAGTTAACTAATAATGCAAGATATTTAGCACCTTTTAGTCAGCAATTCTCTCAAGGTGCAAGATAGGGACAGCTTACATCATCAAATGTTCCTATTAGTTAAGACACGTTTCATGTCGTCCCAGATTCTCATGTATCGACAGAAACAGAGCCAAACAAGTAAAGTCTCTCTCTCTCTCTCTATATATATATATATATATATATATATTTGTATATATATATATATATATATATATATAAAAGTTCACGTTCATGTCACTCTACTGATAGTCACCACAAATGTATAGATAATACCTTGGCCACTTCACAACCTGAGAAAAAAATGGTGAGCCACAAGCCTTACATTGCAATGGTGTCTGTGCAGTGTGTCTATGCAGGCATGGCCTTGTTCTCCAAGGCGGCCATTGCCAAGGGCATGAACCCTTTTGTCTTCGTCGTGTTCCGCCAAGCCCTTGCCTCCCTCGCCCTCTCTCCCTTCGCCTTCTTCCTCGAGAGGTCTCTCTTTTTCAAGTCGAGCGGTTTCTGCTTAATTTCGTCTCAAACATTTTCTCTCCCTATCTCAACCACGTCGCGCTCATCAGAAGAGGAAAATAAAAAGGGTTTTCTTACCATCTGATTTGTTTGAAATCACAGGAAGGAGTCGGCGACTCTCACGTACGGCTTACTCTTCAAGATCTTCTTGATCGCCTTCTTCGGGTATCCATGCATGCTAATAAGTTCCCAAAGGCTTTTCTGGCTCTTTCATGATTATGGAAGTGTCTGATTTATTAGCATCAACGTCTCCCGTTAATTCACGTTCATGTCGGAATTCCAGGCTCACGCTGAGTTTAAACCTCTACTGCGTGGCAATTGACTACACGTCTGCAACTTTCGCGGCCGCCACCACCAACACCATTCCGGCCATTACTTTTATCATGGCTGTTCTCTTAAGGTAATCTCTTTCTCTTATGTAAAAGAGAAAGGGCAAATTAGCACATGTACAGATGCTCTAAAGCTAATACTCGAGGACAGTAGTTAGCTGTCGCAATCTCCGTTAATTACTCATCCCATTTGTCCCGACGCCATTGCGGCACTGTAGTTGAGAAGTGATTTCTTGCGCAAATTAACATGATTCGACACGTCTAGGAAGGCAGATATCGACGGATCCGAAGATGAAATTTGTCTCTTTTTTTTTTTTTTTTGGTAGGATGGAGGGCATTAGTATGGGACAGTGGCATGGGAGGGCAAAAGTGGTGGGATCGGTGATGGGGGTTTCAGGGGCTTTGGTATATGCGTTCGTGAAGGGACCGCCCGTGAACTTGCTCAACTGGTCTTCTCCGGGACCCCCGCCACCGCCTGGCTCCACGGGCATCGCCGATCACCACTCGAGCTCCGGAGAGTGGATCAAGGGCTGTCTCATCATGTTCTCGGCCAACGCCCTCTGGTCCTTGTGGTTGATTTTGCAGGTCCCCTCTCTCTCTCTCTCTCTCTCTCTCTCTCTCTAACAAGAATGACTCAATACTAAACCACCATTAGAAACCACACTTGATCTCTAACAGATAAAGGGCATCACAACTTCACAGATTTTACATAATTCTTTAACGATACCATCTGCTTTACAGGGTCGGATCGTCAAGCAATATCCAGCCAAAGTACGGTTGACCACTCTTCAGTGCTTCTTCAGCTGCATCCAGTCGGCCTTTTGGGCCATTGCCAAGGAGAGAGATCCGTCGGCATGGAAGCTCGGATGGGACATGCAGCTTCTCTCCGTCGTCTACTGCGTACGCTTCCCTCCTCTCACTGATGAAAGCATGCGTTTTGGGGTTAGCGAAACCCCCCGTTTTAACGAAATTTTGTACCCCGAAAAAGTGACGCGATGAACTGGGAATGGCAGGGAGTGACCGTGACGGCGATCTCGTACTGGCTTCAAGTTTGGGCAATAGAGAAGAAAGGCCCGGTTTTCACGGCGATGTTCACTCCCATCGCGCTCGTCATCGCCGCCCTCTTCTCCGCCCTCTTGTGGAAAGAAACACTCTTCCGTGGAAGGTCCCCGCACCATTACTTATTTGTTTAGGGCAAATGATATTTCCCAGTATTATTTTAGGTTGTCTTCTGGGAAAATGACACATATATCTCCTGAAATTTGGCCGAACCTGAAATGCGGTCCGTAAAATTATTATTTGACCAATATGATCTATAAACTTTAGTCTAATTTGCTATATGATCAATAGACTTTCGTGATTTCCGAACTTTTGCAAAGTGTTCAACTTAGTCCATGAACTTGAATTAATTGAAAGATTACGTAAAATATCTTCTTATGATTCAGGTATTAAATTGAACATGTTTCAAAAGTTCAGAATACCGTATTAGTCAAACTAAAAGTTCAGAAATTACATTATGCATGAGATCAAAGTGAAATCACTGTTCGTCTCGTCATCCCTTTTCGTTTCTCGTAAACCCACCATTTTATTGTTCTTTCTCCTTCTTTTTGGTCATTTTGGTGGGTGCAGTGTGGTTGGGGCAATGTTGATGGTGGGTGGGCTCTACTTCTTGTTGTGGGGAAAGATCAAAGAAGATGGAAGCAGCAAGGAAGCGAAAGATGACCCGCGACCAGAAGCGAAAGAGGAGGCCACGTCGGACCGCATACCTGTCTGACGTCCTGGTTTAAATTGCCACGTCGATCGAGGAATTAGAGGCACAAACTCGGCGCTCATGGTCTGAATTCATCTGAATCGTTGAATTCGAAACGTGGCAACAAATATAGAAGATCGGTCGGTAGATCTAAAATCAATAATTCAGGATGCGGCCCGTCCTTGCGGCACCCAATACATTGCAACGAGTCTCCGATGCCCAAAATTAAAATATGTGTTTACTGTCTTTTTTTATTTTTAATTGTTTAATTTTTTTTTTCCTGTTTTGTTAACAATATGTAGAGACACGCACCGTAATGAGTATGGTTCCACTTCAGAACGTTGCCTTGGTTCGATGACTGTATCATGTCAAAATGACAAATGATGTCATAATCATATCGTCCGTGCCAATTCGAGTCAATCTAGAATATTTTAACTACGTTTCTGCATGTCAAATGATTTACTACCGTTGTACGAAAAAGAGCTAAAGTCAAACTAAAAAAAAAAAATTTAAGGTCGGGAATCCACTGTCCCCAATTTTTTTCTTAATAAGACATGAGCTAACTCTCGAGGAGGCGGTGAAAAGAACCTAAGTATGCAAATACCCGTCGATTCCGAGATTAACAAGTCAGCTAGCAAAACGATTTCCTTCCCGGAAGTCGTATCGCACCTCGAACTCAAAGGCACAGCCCAACAGTCTTCTTATATTTTTAAGCAAAGTGCGGATTGGTTTTATCAACCATAAAATCTGGATTAATAAGATCGGCGATGACTTTTGAGTCAATCACCGATAATGAAATGTTAAAAAAAAAAAAAAATCTTACTGATCACCCTTTATCAGTAAGATTTAAACCATTGGGACAAACCCGTGGGGAATAACTCTTCCTAGGGCAGCTATTGTTGCGAGACAAATGCAAGCACATATCCTTCTGAACAAATCGGACAATCCCCTTAGGGCCTGCAATGTCGTTTCCACGGTAGACACGCGTCTCGAGCGCTCTAGGCTTTTCCTCCCTAGTTTGCAAGACATTTTTCAGAAAGACTGAGGAGGTTTTGACAGCCTGAATTCGAAAGATTATGCATTCCATGACGAAAATTTCTCGGATGCCCAAAAATTTTCAATTCTCATTCAACACGTTGCAAGTCGAATAATCAAATTACGACAAAAGCATGTCAATATGTGTTTGACTTATAAATTTAGGCATGTTGTGCCATCAAACTGGTCGTGTCTAGCATCGCCGGCCTTCGGCGGAGCGTAGATGGCTGTGAATTAAAATGTAGCGAGAAGATACTTTTTTCCGTTTTTTTTTTTTTTGGGTTGGAGAATCACTTTTCTGGGCTTTTGCAATTGATTTATAACGTGAATGCTGAGAACAGGATCAAAGCCCATTACCTAATAATAATTAGCCCAAGCCCAATCCAGACAGATACAACAAAAGTATCAGGGCCCAATGGTGTTCTTCGCACCAATTTGGACAATTTCTCTTTCTTTCTTTTCTTCCCTTTTTTTTCTTTTAAATATTTTCTCTCTCCTCCCTCTAGCCAGCCTTCTAATTACATTTCAAATGCGTTTGTTTTATAGAAAATGAATGATGTAAAAAAAATTTCTTAAAAATAACAGCCCCCGTTGATTACAATAATGTATAAACAAAAATAATTTCATCGTCTGCGAAAATATTTATACATGAATCGATGTTGCTAATGAAAAAAAATATATTTTTATTGACTAATTATTTCGAGTGATACAATCGATTATTTTTTAACGAAAATATTTATAAATCATTCATTAGAAGTGTTAGATCTTATAGGCGCAACACTCTAATACCGAAATGTTTTAAAAAGTAAATTTGAAAATGAAGTGTATTACTTGCATTCTACATTTACAAAGTATTTATATACTTTAGAGATAACTACGACAATTAAAGCTATATTGAAAACACGCGACAATAAAATAAACAGAGTTCCATAGATAACAAATTCTAGGACTCTTACTATTTTCTAGATAACATTTTCAAATACTCCAATTCACGATGAGCTTGAATTACGAGAAGTTTTGACTTTTGAGATTTCCAATAAGAAGTCTAATATTAACTCGATAGTATAATATTAAAAATCGGGCTCCATTTGTTCAGTGAAATATTGATTGATTTCGATGATATTCTCCTAACTTCGATCCTTTCCATCTCTCGCAAAAATAAACTGCTGAAAAATATTTTCATTATTCAATACAACCTCCAGCATATGTGGTGTTGGTAATCGGGACATTTCCTGTTAAATCATTTATATAAGTAAATAAATGATTAAAATTTAATTTTTTTAATTATTAATTTTTCACGAAATAAACGACCCTACGATGAATATGGATTCTGAGAAGTGAAAGTGGCATAGATTAATTGACAATAATGCCCGTGGCTGTCCTAAATTACGATTTTTGAGTTTGTGTTATTTTACAAAACACATTTCCCCTAATTGATCTGCGTTTGTCTTGCGAGGTCCAATTTTATCTCGAGAAGCACAAATTTCGAGTATGAAACGTTTCAAACCCCCATCCTACCGCTCCGTGCAATTGATTTGCACGACGAAGGGAGGTGAAGATCAGCCTGAAAATTGAGCGCGGCACTGACTCGGTTCCTCGCACGATCGGAGGTCAAACCTCCGTCCGCGGATGGACTAACACCGTTCCGACCTCACGAACCGGATCTCCTCCAATTGGCAAAGTCCGGCGGGCGCGACGGGAACTCGCGATCACGACGTTTTCCTAATATCTTCAAAGGAAAGGGGGTTGGGCGTGCGCGGTTGGCATGTCTCATTCGTCGTGGTTGGTATCCCCGCACTCGGAGGCCACGAGAACATCAACTTAACGTCATAACGGCGACAGTTGCTCATTCAAAAAACCAATATAAAAAAAAGATATACAGTTAATAAAGAAACATCGTGGGATCCGAAAAGGAAAAATATTAATATTATCGTTACGATAACCTCGTCAACCACGTAATGATTTGACGAGGTTCAATAAGACGCGCTTTTTAAGTCGCCTAACAGGAATTCCGTTGGACGGCGAAGGACGGACAGACGGACGGAATGTCGGAGGGCCGAAACGAGCGCTCCAACGACGTCACGTTACGTTGCGGTTACGGTGGCGGAGCGGGCAATTAACGTCGGGGAGCGAGGGCATTTTTGGGAACTCGGCCCGAGTGCATGCGAACGTGACATTAGGGCGGGGGAGGCTTGGGATAGAATTTTAGGAAAGCGTTGGAAGTGGCGCACTTTTCGGTGCTGTCGAAGGCGCCGTATTTTCTATTCCCATTCCCCTTCCCCACCTTTATTTATTTATTTTTTATTTCTCCGATATATTGAGGAAATATTTTTTTTTTGAGTCGTTACAAAAAAAAAAAATTGTTGCGAATGGGTCGCTAGCAAATAATTCTAATGTTTATTTGCATGTTAGGGATCGAAATTATTGTACAACAACTGTCGTCAACGCTCTCATTTGCAAAGAAGTCAGGGCAATTCGACAATCATAGCATTAAATACGCATATCCCTAGAGAAATCTTGCATTTGAAATTGTGTTAGAAACATTTTTATTTCCATAAAACTGCACATTATGATGCTTCCTTGTTCTAAACCAATTATTGAACTCACACCAACTCGTCCCATCTAAGCATCGTTTTGTTTAATTAATCAGTAAAAGAAAATATCTCAAAGTGTTTTTTTTGCAATGTCGAGTCATTTGAATGGATAAAATTTATGTTTTTGATATTTCTACTAACAACAAGGACACATAATTATGCGAAATAAGTGATCAATAGTACATATTTTTTTAATAATCAAGTTGCGTCTAGATAATATCATGTCCTTTTTTTTTTCTCGCGTACTTTCCCAGTAAAAGCTTTGATCGGAGGCATTTTCTTTTAAGTGTTTCGAAAATGATAAAAAAATTAATGAATAAATGTAATTATATAGTTTAATAACATTTAGTTTTGGAAAAAAGAGAAAGAAATTAAGAAAATAGAAGAAAAATAATAAAATAATAAAAAGGGAAAAGTGGGTAGTGATAGAGAGAGAGAGACACAGAATGACAGGAACAGAGTTGGCGGAGACTTGAAGCATCATCAACCCCCCCAAGCATTTCCGGATTATTTACCTTCTTCTCGCGTTTGCATGGCACACGCACTCCCCTTCCCCTCCCTCCCTCCCTCTCCCCTCGCCGTCGGCGATTCAACCTCTCCCGTCGCCTCCACCCCTCCGGTCCGCTCCGTTTCCTACTCTCGCTTCTTTCGGTGATCGCGGAAGCCTATTGATTAGCTCAGTGAAGCTCCAAAAAACGCCGACAGACGACTGAACTGAAATGACGGGTGCAACCTCTCGCGCTGGTTGATGGTTCCTCGGATTCGCCGCTTGAATGAGCTTCGTTCTGGCTTTGTTCGGCGGAGGCATTTTGTCTGACCGAGATTGGTTCTCGCCGTCCCTCCTTTCGCTGTGTCGCTTCGTCGTTGCGGTCTATCGCGGCGTTTGACCAGTTGACTAGCCTTGAGCTCGGGAAGGAGGTCCTTTAGGGTTTTGGTTCGGATTTGAATTCTAGCCGAAATTGCGCGCCATTGGGGTTATTGATGTCGGAGAATGGGGTCGTCGCAGAAGTGCATGAATGTGCTGTGCGGGGAGACGGTTTCGACCGAGTGGAAGAGAGGTTGGCCTCTCCGATCCGGTCAACTCGCCACTCTCTGCGATAAGTGCGGGTAACTCTTGTCTCGCCTTCTGTTTCGTCCGTCAGCTTGACTTTCAATTTTGTCAGTTCTATTGGTACTTCGTAGCGGTTACCCTGGTTGTCATGTAACATCAATTTTGAAGGTTGTTCTAGTCCTAGTAATGAGCAGAGAAGTGCTTTGGATGCTAAGCAGTGTCAATCAATAGGAGCCGCTAATGTTGAATTTGACTGCTTCTAGGTCTGCATTTGAACAAGCTACATTCTGTGATGTTTTCCACTCAAAGGACTCTGGATGGAGGGAGTGCGCTTCTTGTGGCAAGGTGAGCGGTCAGTCTTTGGGGACTTGGCTCAGAGTCTGCCTAATCTGTTTATGATGATTTGATTGAATATGAACTGGCAGCGCCTGCATTGTGGATGCATTACTTCAAGGATGCTGCTGGAGCTGCTCGATTGTGGTGGTGTGTACTGTGCGACCTGTGCGAAAAGTTCAGGACTTCTCCCAGTAAGATATAATGGTTACTCTATATCGGTATATATTTTTTTTACCTGCATTTGCGATAATTTGGTCGTTATTGTAATCTTGATACTTATTTTGCATCAAGCACCAGGGCTTCTTTAATATCTAAATGTCATTGATTTCGTAGCTTTGGTACACTCCTTCTTAGAATGTTTGTACTCCAGTGATAGCTTGGATGATGCTTTTCGGTGCTTGTATGGATTTGGGACTCCAAGGATGACTAGGAATTGATAGGGTTGACGAAACTGTGATTAGAGAAGCAATGATGCCTTGCGAAGCAAAAGAACTGTTTAATCTGTAGCATGGCATTTCAAAAACAAAATATGGAGGATGGTGTCAACACTCTCACTTTTTCTGATGTCACTGCTTGAATTTCTGCTCGCAGATCACAAGTGATGAGAGGCCTAATGAGTTTGGCTTGATTAGTGTTCGTGCTGGTGAACTGCAATCTAGTACCACAGACAACCATTTTGATAGTGATGATGTTGATAAATTGAAGCTTATTCGATTGGGAAGCAGTACAGATGATTCTGGCATGGGGCAGTCGCTTCTGACTCAGTACAATGACACAAACAGATCACTTGAACCAACGAACAGGGAAGGAATTATCAATATGCCTTCTGCAAAACAAATGGGTGGCTCATGTTATCTGCTATCAAGTAAAGCACCTAATGGAGCAACTCAGGTTTCCCAACCAGACATTTTAAAAGCAAATATAGCAGCAAAAGAATTTGATGATCCACAAGCACGGACAGACCTCAGTATGACTATTGGTGTCCCGTTAGGAAAATCATATCCGTCTTTAAGGGACCACAGTACAACACCATCACCATCACCGCAAGGACCAAAATCTCGCCAAATTTTGCATAAGCCACCTAAGCCGGCCCTTGCAGGTGGATTCGAGGCAAATGCTGGTGTTGTTTCTCAGATACGAGTTGCAAGGCCACCTGCTGAAGGTCGTGGGAGGAATCAATTACTTCCTCGTTATTGGCCTCGGATTACTGACCAGGAGCTGCAACAACTATCTGGAGAGTATCCTAAGTTTCTCCCTCTTCTACTACACATTTTTCATTTACCGGGCTACATACAAACATGATTGGACAGACGCATTAGATTGGAGAGTCGCACTGACTAGTTTTCTGTTTTGCCTTTGAACACCACACTTCGTTTCATACCTTATCAATGCTGTTTCCTTGACTTTGTTACTGTCTAAGTTCAAATTCCACAATTGTGCCGCTGTTTGAAAAGGTTCTGAGTGCCAGTGATGCGGGTCGAATTGGCCGTTTAGTATTGCCAAAAGCTTGTGCTGAAGTAAGCTCCTTCATTTGTTCTTTCTTATAGTTAGACTCTTTAGATTTCATTACCAAATCCAGAAGTCAATTGATTGTCATGTTATGTTCTGTGCCATATAATGTTGTCAATTAACTATGTGTAAAGCAATAAATCATCTGATAACCTTTCAGGCTTATTTTCCACCTATTTCTCAACCAGAGGGCCTTCCTCTGCGGATTCAAGATGTAAAGGGGAAAGAGTGGGTGTTTCAGTTCAGATTTTGGCCCAATAATAACAGCAGGATGTACGTGTTGGAGGGTGTAACCCCTTGTATTCAATCTATGCAGTTACAAGCTGGAGACACTGGTATCTTCTAGTATTTGCTATCCTTTGTGCAATGATAATGCTGACATTATTCTGCTACGTTGAGCACTTAATATACTATAGTGTTAATCCCAATTTGCACCAATTCACCAGGGATTGCATAATAGCTAATAGTTGTGTGGCTTTGGTCAAATCTGGATGGCACCCATTTTTAATGTACTTTGCATGCTGTTTCTTGTCTCTTCATGTTTGCATGTGCTCCCAGAAAAATGGTTTTCCTCTTCACTGTACTGTGCAGGGAGTTTTTCTGCCAATATAGGGCATCATCAGAATGTTCCCGGAATGTAGCAGTCAGAGAACACCACCTGCAACTTTGGAAACAATGCCTTGGATATCACGAAATCAAAATGTCTTGCCTTTGTGATGGAATTAGTTCACAAGTTGAGGGCCATAGTTCATTATAAAAGAAGAACTTCCCCCTCTAGGAAATTTTGGTTCCCCTAGCGTCAAATGCGTGATCTTGTTGTTTGTAGAGCTTCCAAATCATTCTAAAAATTTGAATATTGATTCTGCTAGTACTTCGGATAGTTTAGAGCACAAATTGAGGGTCATAGTTCATGCTAAAGGAAGAACTTCCCAATCTAACAAAGTTTGACTACTTTAGGGTCAAATGCTTGATCTTTTGGTTTTTTTTTTTCGCTTCCAAATCATTCGATTTACTTATAATCGTGTTCAGTTTTTTTATTCTATTAGTAATTCGGAGAGTTCTACACTTCCAAAGGCTTGTTTTAGCACAAAATTTTCTGCCAAGTCCCTATATATGCTGCTTGGAATGTTTTTTTTTTTTTTTTGGTTCCCATCGGAAGGTTGTTAATGCTTGCTATGTTATGACGCAGTAACTTTTAGCCGCATGGACCCTGAAGGGAAACTTGTAATGGGTTTCCGGAAAGCATCGTCCTCTATGATGCAGGTAGGTTTCTCATTAACAATTGTTAAGTTGCTTGCTAGCAGATCGCTGCACAAATAGCTATTTGTACTTGTGAGCAGGACAGCCAACTAGCTGCTGTTTCTAATGGTAACCATTCAAGTGAAGCTCTGATTCCTGGTGGTTTTGAAAACCTACCTATGATAAGTGGGTATTCCAGTCTCCTTCATTCATTTAAAGGAAGCACAGATCCCCAACTAAATGCACTATCCAAGCATTGGAGTTCAGCTAGTGGTGATATAAATTGGCCAGGCACTGAGAAACATGGACTCCCTAAAGATGCCTTCTTGCTTACCGGAATGTCGGGCCCAGAGAAGAAAAAAGCACGCAACATTGGGTCCAAAAGTAAAAGGCTGTTGATCGACAGTCAAGATGCTCTTGAGCTGAAAATGACATGGAAAGAACTCCAGGATTTGCTTCGGCCACCCCCAAGTGTTAACCCAAGCATTGTCACAGTTGAAGATCATGAGTTTGAAGAGTATGATGTGAGTTTTATGTTTAGAAACTTTCTATTCTTTTATGGACCTTTTTGTTGGTTCTGGTAGAATAATTAAGATTGTTTTTTGTATGAAATATTGGTCCATGCGAAATGATTTTGATGTAGTGTTACCTTCTTTGGGAATATGGAAGTCTATGATAGATAAGTGAATTGCTTGATAGCCGTTGGTAATTTAAAACTGTACTGCTTGTTAATCAGCGTTTAGTCTTTGATTGGGTTTCTAGAGCGAATGAGAGTTTTTCAGTTGATTGTGGGGTCCATGTAAACGACTGCATCTGATGATGAAATAAATGCTTGCGGTCATGTTATACTATCAGCTCCTCACTTAAACATTCAGGAAATTGTCTGATGGACATGTGGATTGGCTAGAAATGGTGCTGCTTGTTAATCAGTGATTTAAGTTTGTATCTGCTCAAAGTATTTTTGCGAGCCAATTGGTACCCAAATAACTATAAATCCAACTTATCTGTAGAAGGTAGTACTGCTGATGGGATAAATAGTTTGCACAGAAGTCGCTAGTGAAAATTACTGGGGATCAGGCCATCGGACATATGAATCAACTAATTTAGCAGGCGAAAGTGATTTTATTGTGGCTTCTTTGGAACTACAACGTGCTCTCATGCAAAGAATATGGTATACATGCAGTATTTGCATCTTTACAACCATTATCGTGCATTTACAGGAACCTCCGGTTTTTGGGAAAAGCAGTATTTTTGTACTTCGCTCCACTGGGTAAGTTATTTCTATCTTCAAATCTGCATGTCTAAATTTTAAGCTCCTACACGTGTCTTCAATTTTGATGAGTATTGTGAGTGATGGAATTTTGGCATGTAAAAAGACTAATGAAAGCACATGTTTCCAGAAGAAATGACATTCGTTTAAATGGACTCCCAGGACAACGTGTTTTGCTAGCTATAGTGAGGTTTTCACGTCTCATAGTTTGCCAGACAGACTTACGACTTGTACATTGAATCTGTAAAGTTGTTCAATTTTATAGGGTTAGCTTACTTCTATTATTCATATCGTATCTTTCTTGTAAGAAACCTCTAGGAGTAGTGAAATAGAGGGAGAAGAAAGAAAGTGTAGCATCCCATTGAGGAGGAAAGTGGAGCATTGATTCTGGAATAGATCATTGATGTTCATCGAACCTCTTCAGACCTCTGCATAAGAGGTGTAAGGATTGGAATTGGACACGCCATTGTTTTCTATGAATTTCACTTTGACATGCTGAAATGAGCTGTCAAGATTACCAGAAAGGCTACTGTGCTAGAAGCAGAAAGTGTGACTTGCTTCATCATTCTCCCATTTTTGTCAGATGCCAAGCTATAATAATTCTTAATTTTGACAACTTTATCATTCTGCAGAAAGTGTGACTTGCTTCATCATTCTCCCATTTTGTCAGATGCCAAGCTATAATAATTCTTAATTTTGACAACTTTATCATTCTTCTATCTTTTTCCTGTTGTCAATACATAATCGGCTTGACGCTTTTAACTTCAATTTCGTTCATATGCAGGGGACAAGAGCAATGGGTTCAATGTGATAGCTGTGGTAAATGGAGAAGGTTGCCTGTTGATGTTCTTCTTCCTCCTAGGTGGACCTGTGCAGACAATGCGTGGGACCAAAGCAGGTCGGCAATTGCTTTGCTAAAATATGGTGTTTGATGCAAGTGATGAATCAACTTATCGATCTTATACTTCTGTATTATCTGCTACAGGCGTTCATGTTCTGCACCAGATGGATTGACCCCCAGAGATATGGAAAATCTTTTGAGACTGACTAAGGGTATGAAAATGATGATGCGGTGTCCACTTATACTCTATTCCTCCTCTCTTTCGATGTTAGATAAAAGAAAAGGTCTAAACGAAAAGCACTTTTGTCCTTCTGGAATGATTATTTCACGGAACAGCCTAGTTTAACCCCCTTATGCTTAAGAATGTGAGCAAGAGTATCTGGGAGGTCATATTGGTAGTACCATAACAGATTTGAATGCCTATTATGTTTATCCTCCCGCTACTTATTGCCACAGGAAAACCAGCATAGCTTGTTGAGTTCTCATTACCCTTCCTTGAGTTTCTTCTACTACAAGAAGGAAAATGGTGGGATGTCTGTATAAATGCTAAAGCATGTCCAATCTACCTTGTGATAGAGTCTGTATAATCAGGGAAATGTATAGACTTCCTTGCCAAAGTTAGATTTGTCAAGAGTGTGAGGAAATCCTTGTCCATAACTGTGCGATAATTTTGTGGATTGCTACATTTACATCAAGGGGCTTGCATGATAATTTGGACATTGCGTCTTTTGTATCTGACCTAAAATCCACGTTTGCAGAGTTCAAGAAAAGAAAACTACCGACAACCTTTAGGCCGGCCCTGGAGCACGAGTCATCTGGTCTAGATGCCTTAGCCAATGCTGCGATTGTTGGAGATGATGGTGACCCAGGTACAACATCGGTTGCAGCGACTACGAGGCACCCAAGGCACCGTCCTGGTTGCTCTTGCATCGTTTGTATCCAACCCCCCAGTGGGAAGGGCAAGCACAAGCCGACGTGCAACTGCAATGTGTGCATGACAGTTAAGCGCCGCTTCAAAACCCTAATGATGCGCAAGAAGAAGCGCCAATCAGAACGTGAAGCAGAGATTGCCCAGAGGAAACACGTGTGGGGCTCTAAGGATGAGATTGAAGTTGACAGTACCTCTACTCATCGATCTTCACATCACGATCCTTCAGAAAATGAATCCAGGATTGGAAATGTGTTGGAGTCCCAGAGCCAAACAACCAACTCGGCCAACACATTCGCTGAAACTGGCAAAGGACAGATAAACTTGAATTGCCAACTTGATCTGAATTACCAACCAGACCGTCGTAATGAAGATCTTAAAGTGGGGACGAGTCAAACAAGTATGATGAATCTTCTTCGGGAAGCCAGCCAGCCGCTGGAGACTTATTTGAAGCAGAATGGTCTCGCGAGTTTGGTGTCTGAGCAGCAAGGAAGTCCAGCAGGTCACGTGCAACTCCAAGGTGCTACCACGGACAATGAGGGACAACATTCGGAGGATCACTGCGTTGATTCGGATATTCAAGAGACGGCTCTGGAAAAGGATGGCGCGGACGAAGAAAACTCCGCCCCAGATCAGGGCGAAGGCGACCCTTAAGGAAGTCCCCCAGATCTCCTGTTTAGCTTTTCTTTTTCCCTGGTTTGCGAATGTTCCTTAGATTATGCACTTCTAGCAAATGAGTTATTTTTTTGCTACTCGTCGTTTCCGTGCTTCATAATAACCAGCACTACGAAAACTAGAGTGCAGAATCATCTAGCTTGCATAGAATACTGGCGTCATGTACGAAGACGGTTTACGTATACTACAGAAATAGGAATTTGTCGACGTCGTGTGGAATGTAAATTTTACCAATTTTCTAGTAACTGACTCCCTCCCTCCCTCCCTCTCTCAGTGCATCAATAACCTTTTTGCCTAAACAGCATCCTCAAGTTTGCTCCACGAGGGACGATGTCTCAAGCAGAGCAGGGGTGTAGCTTTGGAGATACATAGTCGTTACATTCTTAGCTCCAGCGGTCAACGTCAAACCATGTTTGAAAGCTGCAGAAGATAGGTGGCTCGGTCGCGTGGGCCACAGAGCAATACCTAATCAAAGAACCACATGTGAGTACTTAATTCTAAATGGGGCGGCAGTACGTACGTTGCCACTAGACTTAGATATAGTTTACAGATGAATCTTAGGGGGTTAGACATCAAAGAATCGATTCATGACCTTTGAGTTCCTCCTGAGGGTGCGATTGTTTCGCTAAAATTTCATGATAAAAGGGAAGTATTTTTCAGGAAATTATTTTTCATGAGAAATGTCATTTCCCTTTTGGGTTAAGAAATTCATTTTTCTAACTTTAAGCATGCATATTTCCTTTGATCACAAATTGATTATTTTCTGAAAGCTAAACGCGTGAAAGTCCATAAAATTAAGTTGCAAAAAAATTATTTTACGCAAACAAGCACGTCTTAAGTTTCATTCGACCATACGTTATATATGCATGGACTTGAGAAAACCGTAATTTGCATGTTATTAGCTTTCTTTATATCAATTCATATTTTGAAAACAAAATCTAAAAAACGAATGTCTACGAAAACGAATGAGTGAATATATATATATATATATATATATATATATATATTACGAAAATAGTTAGCCATAAATTATTGTAAATAATACAAATATTTTTCGTTAATTTGAAAAATATTTTTCAAATCTTATGTTTTTTTTTTTCATGAAACACACGCAGTCTTAGAGAAGCTATAAGCTCCATCTATAAATTGCAAAAATTTATTTGCAACCGTAAGCTTGAATCAATTTACGTTTTCAGAACGTAATCAATTAACTAAAGAAACACATCGATATGGTAAAAATTCTTGACCTAAATTATTGTCTCGAGCATGGATGCACGCGCGAAAACGATGCGGACACCGTTTTAACTTTAAATAAAATAAAATAAAAAGAGAAGAAGAAGAAAAAGTGCCGTGTATATGTTGTAGTTTTTTTTTTTTTCGAAACTTTTGGTCGGAAAACGCGTGTATGTTGGGGCGGCTCATCTCAAGAGCCATCACCGACGCCAACTTGGCCCAAGACTCCCAAGTTTCTCTTGGTCAATATAACAATCCAATTTCCTTTTTCCTTTTTTTTTTTTCTTTTTTAACTTTTTGTTAGGAGCATGTTTCCGGGTCGCGTCGTTGAAACGTCAAAGTCAACACGGACAGGCATTGGGGATTTCCTCTTAAATTAAGCGGCGACGCCCTAAGTAAATCCTGCAACATAAGTTTAGAATAAACTCTCGAGCGGGGCATCAAATAAAACCAAATTTCGTGTCACGGCCAACATCATCCAAAGAATGTCGAGAAAATATTAAAAAAAAAAAAAGGGCAACCAACAATATATATATATATATATATATATATATATATATATACACACACACACACGTAAGTTGGGACCAGGTGGCGTTCATACCGTGGACTCTCCTCCGTCGGATCATTTCCCCCGCCAACTCCTATCGCTACTCCAAGTCAAAAAAGACTCACCAACCGATTTCCCCCCGCCCCTGCTTCAATGCGCGCCTCCTCCGTATGAACAGCGAAAAAGGCAGATGCTCCACCGGATCAGCGTGGGTCTCGGCCTCTGGGCCGCGGTCAAAAGGTCGTGGATAATTTTTTTTTATTATTATAAAGAAAATTGATTGGAACGGTTGGTCGGTCGGTCCGTTTCGAGCGGAGAATAATAACCTTCACGATTTATCTCCCAAACGACCATCTGCTAAAAAAACAATCCGCCATTGATTCCTAGCGTGATGATATTCGTCCTGTGAAACTCTTGCTCGAGGTGGCGAGAGATGGTCTCGAAGAAGGTTAAAAGTTCAAAGTCACAGCGGCAGGGACATCCTCTCAATCCGTCCTGTTTCGAGAGGGTCGCGGCTCCCTTGTCCAGTGACTAGCAATTCTCGAGTCGCTGATGACTCTCGGCCGGCCCTTTCAAGATGACGAGCCGTGGTGGAAAAAGGAAAATAAAATAACAACGAAAGTAGGAAAAGTAATATTATCAGCCAAATCTAAAAAATGTTACTAAAATTGTTCGCCTCAATGAGTCCCTATTAAAATTGATCAGAAAAGCTGCTCTAAAAAATCCTTAAAAAAAAAAATAAGACCGAATTCAAGACTTACGACTAAAATTGTCGCCACACGATAAGTTTATGAATTTTTGGATAAATCATCTGAAAAGATAATTTGACGTCTTTCTTTCGATTTACCTTACGATTATTCCAAGTGTGAATAAATAGTGCTCCTGGCCACTGCTAGGACCATACTCCCCCTTCACAATTTCATCATTACTAAATTATTGTTTATACGGAAGGACAAAAAAAAAAAAAAAAGGAAGGTGGGCCCTTTTCCGGTGCACGCCGAACAAATACGCCGAACCATTTTTTTTTTTTTAGTTCCTAGTTTGCATAGCACGTCATTATTCGAAATGCTGACGTCACAAAATGAGCACGTACGTTAACGTTACCACGCCATGCCAATGACAGCCGCACGTAGCTTTTTTGGGGGGGAGACATCACTTTTTCGATGATTTATCGTCAACTTTTGCGTTAATTAAAGCTGTAAAAAGTTGGGAAAAGAACGCGAAAAGTTAAAGGACGCAAATCATGTCGCCTACTAACTACGTACTGAAAAAAAAAAAAAAGGCTCGACGATGGCATGCCTCCGTAATTACACGGATTCGATGGAGGGCACTAAGGGAGTTTCAGCTGTTCGGATTCTTTTACGAGTTTTCCATGATGCAAGCGTGCCCCATGTAATAATTTCGCCCTCAGGCTCACATGAACCCACCGCGCTTTGTCCCCACCTCCCGTCGGATCTTCACGGTCGGAACGGCGCGAGGCCCCCAGCGTCCACCTCACGCTCCGTGCTCCTTCACGCGCTCTATCTCCCGCCCCTTTCCAAGGACAGTTTAGGCTTATTATCCACGTATTACTAATGTCGACGAACGGCATCTATTTTCATGGTCCACAAGAATATTCAGATGTGAATTAATTTTATTTTAAACAATACAGACGATTATTTTCAGAAAAAATGTTACCCAGAATCGTTTTTCTTTTTCGCAGTCATCATTATCCGGGAGTTTTAGTGTCATTAATGAAGTAAATGCATGACTTTTTAATATGCATAATTGGTGTGTGTGTATATATACATGCATTTTTGTTATGACATAATTGATATATTATGAAAATGTTAAAAATTCTATATTTTTGGTTTGATTTCGAATTTAGTTGGTTTGAAAATTTAACATCTTCCTTTGAACCTTATTGCATTAATTCAAGATTCGAAAAGTAAATAACCATTTTTAAGTTTTTCTTGTAATGTGACTCATAAGGAAACACAATCTATAATGTTTCATAAACACGCGACAAACATGGAATCAAAACATTCCGCGTCGAGTGACGAGCACTTGGATTACTCGAAACGGTCTAGTCTCCCGTCACTAAGGAACAAAAAGCTTAACAACGCTACACTAAATATTACTAAGAATATGCGAAAATCGACGTGTTATTCTTTAATCAAACATTTCATAATTCTAACGCACAAAGCAAATCTAAAAAGCAAGTAGACGATTGTATTTCGACACATGATGATCCTTTAAATCTAACTTGAAAATAAAATATTCGTAACAACATTTTGTTGGTTAATGAATGCCCTAAAGACACTAATTAAGCCTGATAATGCGAAGAATTTACCCCTTAAAAGCTATAATCTCTCCGTGTTTAAACATTAATCAGTTAATTACCGACCAAAAATAAACTTTAATCAGTTAGTAAAACGAAGTTGTTGTTTTGAAAAAAGAAAAGAAAAGAGCGAAGGTGTTGTAAAATTGTTTTTAATTTTTTATAGAAGTGACCGGTGTCTAGTCACACGCCACGTCCTCAGCCGTCCGATGTCTCTCTACCATCCGGTAGCTCAACAAGAAAAAGCCTGATCCATCACCCGACACCCGCCACGTGTCGTTAACGGCGGTTAAAGGCGCCGTCCCGAAGGAGGTCAACCGCCGAGGGCAGAGCCGTAATTTAAACGGAAATTAAAAAAGTTCCCGATGTTGTTTTACTTTTGTTTTCGATTTAGGAATTTTCTTTGATGTCGGGGTTAGTTCGTGAAGTGGATTTAATAAATTTTTGGAGTCCATTCCTCCGCAAACGGAGAGAGAGAGAGAGAGAGAGTTTTCAGATAGGGGAGACTTTTTAGAGAGAGAGAGAGAGAGAGAGAGGAGCTGGTGTGAGTTTGAAGTGATCTGAGGAGGAGAGATCTGGAGAAGGAGGTGAGCAACTCGTGATCGTGGTCTGTCCGATCGTCTTTGTTCCCGAGAGGTGGTTATTTTTCTCGTTTTTCCCCTTTTTTTCTGTTTTTTTTTCAGCTGCTGTGTGTTTTGATCGATAACTAAATCTGGGCAAAGAGATCGTGGGTCGAACGGTGTTTTGTATGCAAACATCCTGTTTGTTTGCCTCAAAAGATTCGTCAGCTGGATCATTTCTTTTCCGTCTTAGAGGGCGTTTCCGGGTCTTTTGTACTAGTTTCTTGTGTTTCTGAGCTGCTAATCTTGATTCCCCTCACCTTGTGTTTGGAGAATCAGCTTCATTTTCACTCCGTTTCTTTAGCTATGCATGTTGAAATATCTCTCTTGCTCTGGTCTGGGATTGTAGTTTACTGGATTGTGTTTCATTTCTCGTGGTTCTACTCGTTTTTGGGTTATCTTGTTCTTCTGGTTGTGACCTTAGAGATTGATCTCATCGTTCGGAGTTGATTGAATGTCCTTTTTGTCTTCGGGAGAACATTAGTATGCGGGAGTTTGCTCATTTCAGGAGATACTTTGTAGCGCTCGGCGAGTCCTCGCTGAAGCTTTGACCTTTGCCGTTCATTTGTATCGGAAGGCTTATAGGTGAACAGGCAGATGCCTACATAGATATCTCCAGTATCCAATGGTTTGTGGCTCGTTTTTTTAATTAAAAAAAATCCATAATGCATACTCCGAATCGGGGAAATTACCTTTCCGAGCCTTCGGGTTGCTCAAAAAAGGACATTTTTTGTGTATTTATAGCTTATGCCGGTTGCGTGCGTTACATTGCAACGGTATTTCGGTGTTAGATTAGATAAGAGCGTGGAAAGAGTTTAATTCTCTTGAAGTTTCCATAATAGCTTTCAAAAGTCGTGTGTTGCTCTCTTATGTCATATTTGGACAGTCGTGCTCCATCAAAGGGCTTTTTGCTGTGTTATTGCGCAATTTGAGTCAGACACTTGACTTTTGCTGGATGCTCTTTGCTTAAGCAATGTTTTTGACTTGGTTATTATGGTGGTTTTTGTGTGTTGGTTGCATATAGGGATGCTTACTTTGCTTTTCTTTCAAACATTCTACATTTGAATTAACTGCACATATCTGACCCAATAAAAAACTTGACTTGATAACGTGGATTTTAATTTGAGCTTGGCTCTTAAAAGGGCTTAAGACCCGCAAAAAGATGTTTCTGCTAAAAGCCTGGTACTTTGAGGTTGCTTTAGTTCCATGTGAAGTTCTTTTTGGGGAATCTGCTTTTTCTTTGTTTGTTCGTTTCCTTCCCTTTGCCCCATCTTCATCTTTTATTTTTCTGTTTCCTTTGCTAGTAAGTATCGGGAGTTAATTTTTTTTTGTCATGCATCTAATATGTTGCTGTGGTTATCCAGCTAAAGCAGCATCCCTTTTGCCTGCCCACCCCAGAGAAGGCTATGAACTATTACATCTACTGGTGAATTGGAGTAAATGTCGTTCCGCAGTATTGTTCGAGATGTAAGGGATGGGTTTGGAAGCTTATCAAGAAGGAGCTTCGATGTGAGGTTGCTTGGTCATCATAGAGGCAAATCACAGGGTTCAGTGCATGAGTTGCACGATCAACCTCTGGTTGTACAGAATAGCCGGTGGGCCAGTCTCCCACCTGAGCTTCTACATGACGTGATTAGGAGATTAGAAGCGAGTGAGAGCACCTGGCCTGCTCGCAAGCATGTTGTTTCATGTGCTGCTGTTTGCAGGTCTTGGAGAGAAATGTGCAAAGAAATTGTTAAGAGTCCTGAGGTCTCTGGGAAGATCACCTTCCCAGTCTCGTTGAAACAGGTCTGTCGCTTGTGAATAATCAAAATTTCAGTTGACGATCGTGCAATGCTCTGGCATTTGCTTCCCATCATGCTAGAGTATTAATTATCAATTGAGAAGGTGCAGTTGCAACTTAAGGTGTTCAAATATTTGCTTCTTGCAGCCAGGGCCTCGTGATGGAGCAATTCAGTGCTTCATTAAAAGGGACAAATCCAATTTAACTTATCACCTCTTCCTCTGCCTTAGCCCAGGTGAACTTCAGGCTTGACCATGCAACACTTCGTATGGATGGATATTTTGAAGTAATGTGACTGCATTCTGTTGCATAATGTTCATTAATGTTATAAGTGACATGAAGCCTCCCGAATGTCCTATAAATCTAATAAGATTATAACATTATAACATGTAATCAGTATGGATCCCTTTATTTGTTTACTTTATTATGCAATTATTGCTCCTTCCATATGTGCTGGTGAAAACTTTGTGCTGAACTTTGTGATACTTGAAGGGCTCCTTAGTCTTCAGTTTTGGTGGCTTGGATGAGGAGGACATTGACTTACCAAAGTGAATTTCATTAAGCTCAGTCTATTGTTAGTGCTTTGAGCATTTTGCGGGAACTTTCAGATGTTATCGTAGCAGCCAACCAGTACTTTCCTTTTATTGTCAAGTTCCTTCTGTGTGTGCTGGTGTTAGTAGAGCACCAGGAACTTCTGATTGATAAGAAGCTAGCCTGAAGCTGCGAACGTCTGCTTTCTGATGGTTGCTTGTACAGCTATGTTATTTCACTTCTAGGAAGTCACTATACAGAACAAATGTTATCCAAAAAATTCTGGTATGAATGCTTGAATTGCTAGAAGATTGTGGTAGTAGTACCAGGTGATGCATAACTTTACATTACTCTTTGATGGCCATAAATTTTCTGATGTGAGATTTGCTTTGTGCTCTCCAAATATACTGACAAATAAATTTGTTGGACTCGCCTAATCTAGATGAGGTTTCTTATGAATAGTTTAGGTGTTGCAATTTCTTGTTATCCTTGTCTTCTTGCCTGATGCTGCAATTTTGGAGTAATGATCGGTTTATCCTTCTTTCAATGTCCAGCTTTGCTTGTTGAGAATGGAAAATTCCTTCTTTCTGCTAAACGGACAAGGAGAACAACCTGCACAGAATATGTAATCTCTATGGATGCAGATAATATATCGAGATCGAGTAGTACATATATTGGCAAATTAAGGTGAGAATCTTTTTTCTTGTTTCTATTCTTGGCTTCAGTTGGACGTTTTTATTTGCTTGTTGGTACTGCGGTTAATTTCTGTCATTGGCCTTATTGAGTTGAAAAGGTGATGATTTGAAAGGAAAATAATTTCTGTTGATGAATCAACTCGTGGAACACGTCTTTCGCCTTTAAATTGTTCTCTTCTCTCAGCTGGACATAGTATGGGACTATGCCTACCCAACTAGTGTTACATTCATAGATGTTGAATTGAACGCCTCCTGTTGCTCAGGCAAACGGATTTTCATTTTTCATATTGGGTCTTATTAATGAGTGCTCCCGAGCCACGTGTGATAATGAAGCATGTGAATAGTTTGCTTTAAGATATTACCTTTGGTCACCAAACCATACCATAACGCATAGTGATTTTCCTTTCTGACTATATTTCACTCGTAAAAAGTAGTTTCATTCTGGAAATCTGCAGCAACTGCCACTTGAAATCTTCGAAATCTGAAACCCACCCCAACCACACCCCCCCCCCCCCCCCCCCCCCCCCCCAAAAAAAAAAAAAAAAAAAAAAAAAAAAAAACATACTGATCTTTGTGGAATTGCATGATGGAAAGGAAACGCTTGGGGCAAGATTTTAGATCATGGTTAGCACGAGTTATACCAATTTTGTTATGTGAGAATAGATATTCATACATGTTTCTCTTGTTTCAGGTCAAACTTCTTAGGTACTAAGTTCATAATTTATGACACACAACCTCCGTACAACAACGCCCAGTTATCTCCACCGGGGCGTAGCCGTAGATTTTACTCCAAGAAAGTTTCTCCAAAAGTTCCCACAGGTAGCTACAACATTGCTCAGGTTGCATATGAGCTTAACGTGCTGGGCACCAGGGGCCCGCGGAGGATGCACTGTGTCATGCATTCAATCCCTGCCGCAGCCCTCGAGCCGGGCGGTACTGTTCCTGGCCAGCCTGAGCTTCTGCCTCGCTCGCTTGAAGACTCATTCCGGAGCATCTCCTTCTCTAAATCAATAGATACTTCGACGGAGTTTAGCAGTTCGCGGTTTTCTGATATCATTGGGCCCCGGGACGAAGAGGACGATGGAAAGGACAGGCCCCTGGTTCTCAGAAACAAGGCTCCGAGATGGCACGAGCAGCTGCAGTGCTGGTGCCTCAACTTCCGCGGAAGGGTGACTGTAGCTTCAGTCAAGAATTTCCAACTGATAGCTGCGAATCAACCATCTGCCAGTGCACCAATGCCTTCGCAGCCCTCACAGCCGGATCACGACAAGATTATTCTCCAGTTCGGTAAGGTCGGGAAGGACATGTTCACCATGGACTACCGGTATCCTTTATCTGCATTTCAGGCATTTGCCATTTGTCTGAGCAGCTTCGACACCAAATTGGCATGTGAATAGTTGGCAAAGCGAAGGGTGAGGGAACGGAATCTCCCGCGAAAACGATCCGTGTCGAGAATGATAACGCAGTGGTTAAGAGTTGCAGCCAGGGATTGTGTGCGGTCACTGTACAATCCATGATAGTGAACTCTTTTCTAAGTGCACAAGTTTGCCTTCTAGGGAGGTGTCTTTCTGTTTCTTTCTCATCCTCAATTCCCTTTTTCTTCTTCTTTCCTAATCTTTGCAGTGTAGTTTCAATTTAAGTGGGTAGCGTTTCATCTGTTCCTTACTGGGTTATTGTTGTACCTGTAACTGTTCCTTTAACAGAAGGAAGAAAGTGAAGATTGAACTTGGTCTTTTCCCTTTATGGTAAGACTCTACTTCCCAAGACAACTCGTGAAGATTTGACAGGAGTCCCTATAGACATTCTTATCCGAAAAATTTCGGACATTTGCGGTGACCCTTCGTTTTTGCCTTAGCAAAGATGGAAGTCCGATCGTGCCGGTTAATGTCAACTCTACTCCCTTTAGCACTATGGTTAGGGCGGCGATGAAGGTCTCGCTCAAAGTGAGCAGGAGATGTGGTACAAACCGAACATTCGGTTGACTCTATTATTTCCTATGATAACGCTCGAAGAGATCACCGAGGCCGATTGCCTATTTTAAGACTTCCGTACAAGAGATTTGGCTCACTTGAGAAACATCTGCAGCATCCAGCAGATCTATCATACTTGCTAAGTATGGCTTAGCATTATTCAGTGAAAACCCACCGGTCCGGTTCTACCTAAAACTGAAACTATGATTTCATGGCCATGGGGCTTCGTGAAAGGCTTGGGCACAAAACTTTACCCGACCCGTTCGAGAACAATGGAACCCTAATTGCGGCAACATAAAGATAAAAACCCAATTCCCTCTCGTTCTTTCGCTCCCCCTTGCTTGCTGTAGCCAGTGTGACTACCAACCAAACCGATGAGACGATTCTTTCGACTATCGCTTCCATCTCAATTCTTAATCCTTCGTATATCTTGTCTAATTCATGGGAACTTCTAGTAAGAAATGCCCGATGATGTAGAAATTCAAAGTGTTGAGCGGTTCCGGTGGCTTCATCTCTGGGCTTTCATTCATCGCCGGAGCATTGCATGCACCCACGCACATTCATACACTTTGCACTCACGTTCACTCGCCTGGTGATGTTTGGAGGCTTGTGAATGATCGCCATCAATGGTTTGAACCGCGAATGATGCTCGAAGCTATGAGATCTGAGGGTTTTTTTCCTGGGCTTTGTCGTTTCATTTGTTGTCGCAAACTATTTGTTTGGTTTGAGCATTTCTCCATACGGTCTCCGGTCTGCGTTCTCATACAATCGCCGCGGCCTCGAATGGGATAGTGTAAACGTGCGAGGTCGTGTCGAAGCTATGAGATCTGAGGGTTTTTTTTCCTGGGCTTTGTCGTTTCATTTGTTGTCGCAAACTATTTGTTTGGTTTGAGCATTTCTCCATACGGTCTGCATTCTCATACAATCGCCGCGGCCTCGAATGGGATAGTGTAAAAGTGCGAGGTTGTGAATTATTTGATCTTTCTGGGAAAGTTGAAAATTTTTATGCTGTAAAGAAAAGGTCGGGGAGGATATTTCCGTTTTGCTACAGTTTGCGCATATCATGTTGTCGGCGTTTGTTCATCTTTTTCCATCGTGTTGCTGCATGTAGCTGCTTGCATTTTACTTTATCTTGTTTGATTTTCATGTCAAAGTAAGTATTTGAATCGGTTCTCTGGGATTGTGTTCGAAGTTTGGAGCTTTATCGGTTACATCCATTTCAAAAGAATTGACTTCCCGAGCGTATCATTTGAAGGTAGAGATTTCTCGGGCTATTTTCCATAGAATGAGAGTTTTAGAAGGTAACCAATTTAGTCGGCTCACGTGCGAGCTTCCCTCTGTTTGTGCATTCTCATGCTCACTCTCTTTCGTCTGCCCTATGATGGAAACTCAGAAATATTGAGTGGTTGCATGGTTACCATTCATCAGTAGCCCACCCGTTGTCACGACAGATGACCTCTTTCTATGTGTGCTTGTGCCGGTGCGTGTGCGTGTCTGTGTGTGTTTGAGAGGTTGTGTGTGAGGGCATCTTATCAATGGCATATTGAGTGGGCTTTTGATGAGTGCTGCATGCTTTACACCATGGATGATTGTTCAAAAGCTATGAGATCTGAGGGCTTTTCTTCACAATGTCATTAACAAATTAAGACATCAACCACCATAACTTGCTCTCTCTGCTGGCGAAATGGTGATTTTTGCATGATGAATTTTCCATTTGGTTCGTGTGGTGCAACATTCCTGCACTTAAAGTTATGTAATCATCTCAAATCCTTTTCTTCAACATAATATTTCTCCGCTTTTGTGGTTAAAAGTTTTTGCTTAGATCTGCAGTTTTGACCTGATTGTCATCAAGGATAATGCCTACAATACATTGAATTAATTGTGTGTGATATATAGTTTTTATTCCTAGTTTCTTTTGAAAAAATCGTCTGCCCCATGATTAGAGGATATTCTGTGGCAGTTTTCTAATTTTCATTATGAGCTTCCACATCATGTGGTGATGCTGGTGCTGGTGGTGGTGGTGGTGCTGCTGCTGCTGCTTCTGTTGTGGCTGGTCTTTATTTTTTCATTCGATGTGGATAGGTTTGCAGTGAAAGTTGTATGCTAACTGCCAGTACTTATGAAATATGAGGGCTGATTGGAATTCTGGTTTTATGTCTAAACTGTTACTCTGCTGATACAGGTTCTCGGATCACATATTGAAAGTTCGGTGATGTGGAACTTGAGCTTTTTTCCAAAATTTGACAAGTTTTAATAAGAAAACATACTTCATTTTCGTCGGAGATGACTTTGCAAAAGAATTTTCACTTTCTTTGCTTAATGTGATTGTACTTCTTATGAAACGCAAGGAAGGCTTCAAACGAGAGAATATGATTCATTGTAGGGATTTGCATGCTTTGAACGCATGATCGCCCTATGAAGTGTTAACAATTTCATTAGTAATGTGACTTCGTAGACCGTTGCCTTGTCTTATTTGGTCACCACATTTCATGAGGACACCTAACTTGCTTCTGTTTCTTGCTGTTGCATGTTTGCGTTGCTTCCCCCAATTCCTTTCAGGATCTTGGTGGCGGTGCCATTGCTAATTTTCGAGGTCATGAATTTTGCAACATTTTGTTTTCTAGTTGGGAGCTTGATAGTAACTGCAGAAATGACAGCCATTTATAGATAGAAGAAAGTCGGGCGAGGCGATTGAGGTTTGCTCGGAAGGTTCCTAAGACCAAGTCTTGGTATTGAATTTTGGACCTCAGCGGGGGTGGACTGATGTGAGATCAAGAAGGAAGTTGGGTTTTTTGGTTCATGAGAAAGTAGGGAACAGCCTGAACTTTGGCTTCTCTGGGACTGGTTTAAGTAAGGTGAGAAATGATAGGCTAAGAGCTCATTTGTTTAGGATTTGTATCCGCTGTTGATTCCTATGGAACTTATAATGTGTCATATCACTGAATTTCCAACTTTAGGGAGGAAAAATGATATGTCGATGTTGCGACTATTGCAGCTGTTTGTATACTTTATATCGTTTGGGGCATTTGGCACCGGCTGGCGATCGACTAATTTCCCCTCATGCGTCCCGTCAATGTTGTTATGATTAAGAAAGATTCAAGATAGGACCAAAAGAACTCAAGGTATGGGTTGGTCTGAGGTGATAAAACCATGTCTCTTTGATGCTACTGGAGAGAGAAAAAGTCCCTGAACCTTAATTGTATCGCAAGGAACTTGTGACGAGAACTGAACTCCGAACTATGCGGTATTCACACATTGCTTTGGAAATCTGCCAAGAGAAATTTGAAAGCTGGACAGTGATCCGTCGTTGGAAGATTCGATGCTTTCTCAGCACCTTTAGCTATGTTAACCATAATAAGATCACGCCACTTCAAGCCACGTGATTCGTAAGGTCAGATCTGCCTCCATGGTTCTTTACTATCTTGACGAGGACTAGAGGAAGAAAGCCATCGCCCCATTTATTACGAATTGACATCTTCTAAGAAAGCAAAGGGAGTCAGACGGCTGAAATTACGTTGCAACCGTTTTGGATTTTTTAGCGCCCCCCCAACGAGACCTTGACAATACAAAGTTAGAAAATTTGACTTGATTAGCAAGTCAAATGTGATACGCTCATTCAGTCATCATGTCTCTAAAATATACTTAGATCGACGTATCAAGAATGACTTTTTTACGGGATTTCATCATCCCAAGTTAGAGGCTCTTAACCCTTATGGACGTAAACTAAGCCTTTCACTGCGTGTGTGTGTGTAAACAAACACGATCGAGCACGGAAGTCTATCTGGATTTTGGATTTACCCCTTTCGTTGTTCTCTCGAATGGGACTGACGAAACACCGGGGAAGTTGTGGGGGGTGTTTTCTCTGTTTTGATGGTGGGACGCCGGTTGGGAACGAACCGGTAAAAGTAAAACCCAAAGATGTTTGACTTTGATCGGGTCAAACCAGCTCAGGAGCGGAGAAGAGAAATCGCGCCTCCTTCCTCCTCCTTCTAGAAACTAGAAAGGCCGAAACCTAATTAAAGCAAATGAGCATCGCCGTCGATCCATCCGAGTCCGCCACGACTCGGAGACTCCCCGACTCAGTCAAAACCCTCCTCCTCCCACCACGTTGCGCGCCATCCATGACCCGCGGGTGACTTCAATCGACCTTCGGAATTTTCGTAAGATTTCGTCCGACGTGGCGAGCACCAATGCCCTCCCCTACTCCGAGCTCCACGTCACCGCCTGGGTGATCATTTGTCTGAATTCCCTTCATTTATCAGCCTAAATTAACA
Source organism: Rhodomyrtus tomentosa (assembly GCA_028455895.1). NCBI lineage: Eukaryota > Viridiplantae > Streptophyta > Magnoliopsida > Myrtales > Myrtaceae > Rhodomyrtus > Rhodomyrtus tomentosa. The sequence goes on from JAPCWY010000001.1 coordinate 45,239,728, forward strand.
TCATCATCATCATCTCTCTCCCTACGTAAAAAGTTGAATCTTTCATCCTTCAAATCCTCTCCTTCGATTGGGTCTCTCTCTCTCTCTCTCTCTCTCTCTCTCTCTCTCTTTCTGAGCTCTAACTTTCGCCCTAATTTTGGGTGAAACCCACCTTATTGCGGCCTGCTCAATTCGTTGCGGCGTCGCTGTTTCTTCTTCGTGGGGTCGCATTCGATTCGATTTGATGCAGTTTTCGAGACGTTCCATGTGAGAGAATGCACGCGCCGGACTACCAGGGCTCCCACATCGGCCGCTCCATCCTCAGCCTCCGCCGCGACCAGGCCGCCGCCTCCATGGAGCCCCACCACCGTGACGCCTCCACCCAGGAGCTCGAGCTCGAGGTCTTCCAGAGGCAAGTCGCCGATCGCTTCCTCGAGCTCTCCTCCGCCTCCGCAGACGACCTGCTCTCCCTCGCCTGGGTTCAGAAGCTCCTCGACGCCTTCCTCTGCTGCCAAGAGGAGTTCAGGGTCATCCTCTTCAACAACAGGGCTAATGTCGCGAGATCGCCGGCCGCGGAGCGTTTGCTGGCCGAGTTCTACGAGAGGAGCGTGAAGGCGCTCGACGTCTGCAATGCCATAAGGGACGGGATTGAGCAGATCAGGCAGTGGCAGAAGCTCCTGGAGATCGTGCTTTGTGCTTTGGGGAATCGGAGGAGCTTGGGGGAGGGCCAGTTTCGCCGTGCAAAGAAGGCCCTGATCGATCTGGCCATCGCAATGCTCGACGAGAAGGACTCCAGCACGACGGTAGGGCATAGGAATCGGTCCTTCGGCCGGAACAATGCTTCAAGGGATCACCGTTCAATCGGCCATTTCCGATCCCTCTCTTGGAGTGTCTCCCGGTCCTGGTCTGCAGCGAAGCAGATTCAGGCGATTGGAAACAACTTGAATGCTCCCAGAGGGAATGAGATCGCGGCCACTAATGGACTCGCGGTTCCCATTTTCACGATGGGTATGATCCTGTTGTTTGTAATGTGGGCTCTCGTGGCCGCGATTCCATGCCAGGACCGCGGTTTGCAGGTCCATTTCTCGGTCCCAAGGCAGTTCCTTTGGGCTGCGCCTATAATTTCACTGCACGATAGGATCATCGAAGAGTCGAAGAAGCGGGAGAGAAAGAATGCTTGTGGCTTGATGCGGGAGATTTTTCAAATTGAGAAGTACTCGAGGGTGATGAGTGAAATGGTGGATTCTGTTAATTTCCCGTTGATGGAAGAGAAAGAAGGCGAGGTTAGGCAAAGAGTGCAGGAATTGGGGCAGGTGTTTGAGGTGGTGAATGAGGGGTTGGATCCTTTGGAACGCCAAGTGAGAGAGGTGTTTCACCGGATTGTAAGGAGCCGAACCGAGGGAGGTTCCTGCAGCTCTACTTAAAGTTATTCACAAATGGATGCTTGTAATTTCCTGCTGGGAAGGATTTGCCTTAATAGATTCATCGAGTTTAAGGAAGAGAAAGAAATGGAGGGAACAGAGTATGATCAGGACATTGTACAAAATGGGACAGAAAAAAAAGGTATAAGGAGGCTATTTGTGCTTGTCAATGGATATATTTGTGTCAGTAGAATGATTTAGGATTCGAAAATGGAGCCCTTAGGTTCCCATTTGCTGCTCTTCAGCTTCTGTCGGATTATTGAATCAAATTTCCTTAGTGTATTGCATTCCAACACTGTCTGGTTCTCCGTTCCAGTTTCATAATGTGCTGGGGTACCTATTACATGCTATTTGGCTGTTGGATGTTCAATCCATTTATGGGTGGTTGCAGCGCAATGGCCGGTAATGTTGAGTGTAACTGATGGGTCTTAACTTTTCACGATGACTAGGAGCGAAAGCATATTGGAAGATGCTCCCATCCATGTGATTTCGAGATTCTAGTTCCACAGATAGTCTATGTGGATGGAGTTTTATATGTAAATATCCTGGCTGTAAGTGCTCATTTATCATTTTGGAGGTAATTGACCCTGTCGTTTCTTGAATCTGTATCCTTTCGATAGCACTTAACCCTGTGAGCCATTCCCAAGTAATGACTGTTAGTATAGTTACAGCTTCCAGCTGTAAATCGGTATGGCATCATCTGCAACTCCAGCCATCAGCATAGTTTGCATATTCTCTTTTTTTCGGGCGCTTGATAAGTAGTTCTCCATTTTTTTTTTCTTTTTCCCCACTTATGAATTTTTTTATGCACACGTAGCAATGTGTAAATGTCAATCTTCTTTGTTCCAAGCATTCTAGCAGATATCTTGCTTTCTGCAATAAGATAGGCAACTTTCAGTTTTCTGTGCTAGTGAATTTGACAAACTCTGATGCTTTTCTTGCTTCCTAGAAGGAATCTGACACTGTGATTATTAAATTTTTGGATGAAATAGAGTCGACTGAGATCAACATAGAGAGCATTAGAAAATCCTTGGTATATCATTTCTGAAGGCGAAAGGAATTGATCTATCAGAAATATGGTATTCTAGAAGAAAGGGTTCTTCCTTCCAGTCAGCCCAGTTGAAATCAAATAAAGACATCTTTAGGAGAATCAATGGAATCAATGAAGGAAAATCAAGAGTGAGGTTAATGTGGGAGGACATAGCGCTGGTTCAAATGCCTGTCAAGCACAATTGCTTGTAGAAAATGAGGCACCCTTCGATGAAATGTCTCCATAGGCATTTGTAGTGCACTTTTAGGAGGTAATTGATTAAGGCTCTCTGGTGCCGTGATGGTTTGCTCGACAATTTGAGAGACTGCTAAAAAAATATAATGTCGAACACTTATTTGGATGGCAAATTTGTCATGCAAAACAACATGGCACCATAGAAGAAGCGCAGGGTTAGTATAGTTTCTTGATCAGTGAATTAACAGAGAAGCATGGGTAAATCTAAGAACTCGGCGACGGTATGAAGGATTGGATTAATGTTCATGCTCATAGGATGTCTTCCTGTTACCCAGATGGAGGTTGATCATTTGTGTGGTGATCTACAGAGAAGAAGGCCAGTTATGTCAAAGCTTTTACTGGCCATATTCAAATTCCTTTCTGCAACTTGAGATTCCTGGATAACGAGTAAAGGTGTTTACTTTCCACATTTTATGTATGAAGAACCATGTATATGAGCATGCAAGTTTTATCAGTTGCCCCTAGCGTCGGTTCACGTAAAACCTACTTTCTGATGACTTGATCTCTTCTGTCTCCCCTGATTTCCATTCTACGCGATGTATTTTCGTGGTAACGCGACTCGCCGCGTGTTCTACGTCGGGGGCCCAACCGGGTCGTCCCAATATCAGATGACTCGATCTCTTCTGACTCCTCTATTTTCCATTATACGCAATGCATTTTCGCGGTAACGTCGCTCGCCGCGTGTTCTATGTTTGGGGGTCCAACCCGAGTCGTCGCGGTTGCAATAAGGCGCATCAGCAAACGCCTATCAGAACCAATGTCGTTGTCAGTGTCGGTTAACAGGCAAGTTCGAGGAGGGCCAATCGCTATCTTGTCCAGTACAATGAGTGCCTGGGGTTAAGGGCATGAGTGACGGCGTTGGGTGGGATGTGAACATCTTGGAGATGCCCAGTTGCAACTTCGTGGGGGGTCCTCTTTCTTTCTTCACCGTTGAACAGCTATATGATTTATTTATTTTTTTACCAAAGCCATTAACGTGTATTCAGGTGGCCCCCTTCGTTTGTGACTCTGGATGAATCCCTTCGCTTTGCTAAGATTCTTCGGCTTCGGCTTCGTCGACATTGTGTGTTGGCGCAGACCGCGCAGTGGGACATCCGAAAAGGATGTCCCGGAGCCTGACCTACGTATTAATGGTCCAGGCTCGAAATCACATCTCTTCTCGATAGGAAGTTCAGACCCGAGTGATTCCCTCTTCGATTAGCCAATGCTCCGGCGTTTTCGAAACCCGGTATCCCGCTTTTATGAAGGTTTCGGGCATCCACTCGGCCTTTTTTTCTCTGGGCAGAGCTGCGGCTGAAAGTTCATGTTGGCATTTAATTAATGGCAGTAACTGTCTAGACAGCTCATCTTTCATTGACACACATAGTAACAATCACTGTCATAACATTGATTTTCTAGAACTCGGATGTTTTCTGAGACTTGATCGATTTCTCCAGCGAAATTTTGACGTACTATAATTGTCTACAAAGGCAAAGGCCGAGAGAAACGGGAGGCGGGAAATTCAATTGGCGTTGCTGCACATTAACTAACCTGCGCTCTGGTTGATGAATCCGGCGATTACAAGGAAACAAGAATAATTTTAAGCAGCGAATGGATCAAGTCAGAGGCTTTATGTATGACTGAGCTTAAGAAGGATTTGAAGAAAGTGATTGAGATGCATTATCTACAAGCGCTTCTTGAAGGTTTGTCAACGATCTGTATGCTGTCGAATCTTCATGATCTGTTGATGGTTGCTAACTAGTCCAGTGGCCTCAAACTGAGCTATGGTAACTCTCTTTATGCAAATATTTCTGGTGGCTGAGAATAGGAAATAGATATTCCTGTCACGGCTCTGAACTCCTTAAATCTCTTAATCACTCAGCAGTTCATTCATTTGGACAAACAAAAAGAACGAGTTGTTTTATTGCAATGAACCTCCATATTAGCCTTTGTTGATGAATCGGTTCCGTATTACTTTCTCCTAGCAATGGTCGACTGGCTTTCGTCCAAGTCTATACAGATTTAACAGGCATCAACAACCATCCCGGGTTCTTTGATTCCTAGAGCAACCATTGATATTGCTTGCAAGGAATCAGATTAAGTAGGCAGAGCCTGCAGATTAAGGTGGTGGTCTGGTGTTCTCCTTCTACAATACATGTAAGAAATTTGAGAGAGCTTTTACTAGTTTAATGAAGAGGAACTTGCTCATGAATTGCAAACTGAGACTGAGGTACAGAAGAAAAATGCAAATATTCCACTCCTTTTGTGCAATTTAAGACAGTTGTGACAGAAGAATTGGATTGAAGAGAGAAGCACGAACTATCCATCAGTCAATTCTTTAAAGTACTCGACCTAGTATTGTGGACAGACATACCGGGTATGTAGTAGTCACATGAAACAGTTTCTATGCATGCGCCAACTCTGGTCAGTGGAATGAATTACTTCCTGCATTAGTTTCAATAATCAAATAATCTGAAGAAAGATTTATAGAGCCTTATAACTATTCATCTCATGAAAGATCTCAAGAGGCTTATAATTATTCATCTCTTCGCCCTAATCCAGTGAATAACAAGCACTATAAGAGAGACTAGCAACACAGACCCAGCAACAACAGGAGCGCATATCTTCTTGCTTTTCTTTGGCTCTAAGGCAGTGTTTTCACTGACTTCTCTATGTTTGTCATCCTCGAGATCTTCGCTCTGAACCTCATTCTCTACATCACTCGTATCCTCTTGCCTAGGACTTTCACCTTCTGTGAGTTCATAATCAACATATGCAATTTGCGCTGTCTCTACCTTCCCCGGTTGTTGATTACCTTCAGATTTTGTTAACTGAACCCCCATTTTAGTATCCTCTTTTTGCAATGGTCTTTGAGCTGGACCTTCCGCGGGAAGTAGTTGAATTGCTGATGATGTATGCAGTAACTCGGATTCTCGAGCCGCTTCTTCCGCTTCTTCGTTTGTTTGTTGCTCAACTCCATCACGTGGGTACTTAATCTGAGGCTCTTCAATAACTCCAGACTTATGCTTTTCGGTGTCTTCTTCAATTGGCTCTTTATGCTTGGCTTTTGGAGCATCAGCAGCAGCAACTTGAGCCTGCAATTCCCTCTCATTAACCCCTCCTTCCTTATCTCCTTCAACTTCTTTCATTTTCTTAGTTGCATTGTCCTCATGTTTGTCCGTCTTTGTCGTATGACCTCGATCATCCTCTAGTTCCTCAACTTCCTCAATTACATGCCCGGAAACTCCCTGAACCATTTTGGGTATGAAAACTGTGAGAATCGCTCCGTCTTCATCGAACTTTGCCTTGATTTTATCCAAGACCACACCTCCCGGAATTTTAAAAGCCTTTTGAAACCCTCTCAATTCCACCTCCTTCTTGTACAATATCCACCCGAGCAATACCTTCTCCTGCACAGCCTTATTTCCACTGATTGTTATGCGAGTTCCATCTTCGTTTATTTTTATGCCAATGTGCTCTTTTCTGTATCCTGCATAGAATTTAGTTTAAATCTTCCATGTAGCAATTCATAAATGAGATGAGTGGACAAATAAATAAGATCAAATGCCTAATAAAAGATTATTAAAAAAACATGCCCAACAAAAGAACCTTTGAGATGGGCAGTGAGGATGAACATGTTATCAGTTTCTCTAGACAAGAAAACGATTCCGCCTCCACCCTTTGCGATGCGAAGATCAGCCGCGGAGCTGATATCATCCTGAGTTTGTGTGATCTTGAGTCCTAATTCTAGCTCCATCACTTTGTTTCTGAGGAAGGTTAGATCGGCCCCAAAGAATAGACAGCTGCGCAAGGGGCACTTTAAAACAAGGAAGCAACACAAGCATTGGTGTTGCAACGGAGAAAAGGACCGATTCGTTGCTTCTTGATAAAAAATTTTGGGTTCAGGCAAAGAACATCTGAGTTGATTTTTTTTGTGGCATTCACACTCAATTTCTTTGTACAAAAGCATATGGCTTTCTGTGTAGCGATGAGGCCGTGTCGGAAAAGCTAGACTTCCATAACGGAGAGCAAAATTGGGGGTTGTCTTCACAGACTGCATTCAAATCTTTACAGACCTTTCATATAATCGAATTCGAACCTAACCAATTAAATCTTCACTACTGTCTCTCCAGACCAAATAGAACTCGTGAAAATCTAGTATTTCTTATCTAAACTCTAATGCCTGTTACTTTGATATTTTCTTGCAGACCGCACGTAGCTACTCTCTCTCTCTCTCTCTCTCTATCTATCTATTATTATGCTACCTTTGTCGTGGATAAAATCCTATCTTTGATGAACAAAGCCACTGCCACAGCAGCCAATTTGAAAAAATAATAACATGGATGCTTCATTTCCACCCTTCCCACAGCAGAGAAGGTTGAATCTCCCATCTCACACTTTTAAGCATCACGTTTTACCACTGCAACGATTGAACTCTCCTTAATACCCGAGCTGTTTTCGGCTTCTCCACGATGGGAACCACTTTCTCCATGAGCTGCAAGGATAGATGATGTTAAATAGAGAACCTACTCATCGCAAATAAGGGAACCAATTTAGAAGAAAACAAAATTAGTATAGTGAATCAGTACGATGTGTTTAGTTGCCAAAACAAAAGGGAATCAATACAAATATATTTGGTGAAAATACGCCAGACTCAGAATAGATATGATCCTGAGGTCAGGTAAACTACAGTGAGGCCAAATATAAAAAAAGAAAGCTCTTTTTGTTATAATCAGTTCAAAAGACTCAGAAAGCTACCAAGAGTATAAAGAGCCTAGCATGACTCTTATTCGTACCAACATTCAAGACAAGTGCATAGGTCATTAAAAGGAGAACTGTTCGCATTGGAACTCCAAAGCAGAACAACCTCAGCGTCCATAAATGAAAAAAAAAGAAGCAATTTTCAGATAGAAACAGAACCAACTGTTAGGCATAGCAGCTATTGCTCACTTTGTCATGGATTTTTTCGCAAACAATTTGCCCTGAGAGAGGCTGTCATTTCCAATCTCTCGTATAATGTGCAACCAGTGCACTAGACATGAAAATGTCTCTTTATAAAGTATGGTCAAAACGATTTCTTTATCTAATATTATCATTTCTTTTTATGACCAAGGTGTCCGGGCCAACTTGCGCATTATCATGTTTTTATTTCAGGTCAAGTGACTGGATTACTGAACATTGAAGAGCCCTCCCAAAAGGGTGAAGGCAAATATCATGCTATAAATGGTAAGACAAACCTTTCACCAAAAAACAGTTCACATTGCTCTCCATGTAAGTTCTATACAACACTATCATGTAAGGGGAAAACTACTTTCAAAATGAAAAAGACAATCTCAATAACGTTAAAGAGCAAAAATGTGCTATCCCTTTCAAGAACTTCGGCCAATTAATGATGCCAAAATCTTAAGTTGGAAATCAAATCTACTTCACCTCTTACATTTCTCCAAATTAGTCAGAAGCAAGTTTAATCTCTAGCACGGGTGACATGAGATCCAATAAAGAAGGATTCCAATACTAACTCCGAAGGCAAACTTCAAGCAATGACAAGAAAAATAGATAAAAATCGCACCTGCCTGAACCTTTGTTTAGTCCTCTCAGCCTACAGATAAAGAAACAATTCCGTTATAAATGCAAGACAGCGTTAAAAATTGAGAGATAGGCAAATTTCTTTCTCCAGGGGAGAAAGGGGGTTGGTGGGGTTGACATATGAAGGCCGAAAGATGCGATGCACGCAATATGTATTAATGTAACCACGTACATTATTGTATGCCTGGAAATATGAACAAAAACATGCATTTGTCTTGACAAGTCACCTCCCTTTTCCACAACATTTTAGTTTATTTCAGTTCTGTCTTTTGAAGTCAATGACAACCCATTTATATAGATGCTTCCTTTATCCAAGAAGGAAGACTGGGAACCTTTTGGAGACTAGCAAGAATTACGGAAAGAAAAAAAAAACACACTTGAGGAAATGATCTTAGCAACAAAATCCTTAAGAGACTAATGTTCTGTATTACTATGATTAACTGAGATAGGGGAAGAACTATTACATGCTAGAGGAAATTATATAAAGACATCAAAGCACGTTCCAGAAACTTTAGCATACTCTTTGTTTCGAGATATTCAATCATTGAGGATCAATGCACATCATCATTCTCAAAAGAAAATAGAAGGGATCGTAGATAAGTGTACCTTCTCTTTCAATAGCTGATCATTCTCTTCTTCGAGTCGCATAGCCAAGGACTCCAGTTCTACTTGGTACGCCTGTAAAAGAGAAGTTCAGACCATAGAAGAAAGAACAAATAAGAAACGAAACCCCGACCTGAATGCACAAGCCAAAGCTCAAAGCCAAAACCATCACCTGCTTCCTCTCCCTAGACCTCGCTGCGGACTCTCTGTTCTTGATCATCCTCCTCTGCCTCTGCTGCGCGGCCTTATCCAACGGCTCCAGCACACACGCCCCTCTCTTCCCTCTCCCTACCCCGATCAACTCCCCTCCATTCCCAAACCCAACGATAGTCCCTTCCACCGTCTCTATCGTGCTCGGGGCCATCGCATCGAAGGCGAACGCCCCGCTGCCCATGCTGCCCATCCTCTCAGCCGGGGGCACCTTCACCTTCATCTCCACATCCTCCTCCTCCTCCTCCTCCTCCACGCCCGCGGAAGCACCCGCCTTGACCAGGAAATCCTCCAGAGTCATCATCTCGTCGGGCATTTCCTCCTTGCACTCCCTCCTCTGACCGGCGACGATCTCCCGCCACACGTCGTCGACAGTCCTGGCGGCGAGGGGCGCGGGGGGGTCCGCAAGGGCGACGGAGGCATCAAGGAGGGTCGACTCGGAGGAGGGAGTGGAGGAGGGGGCGCAGGCGTTGCGGGCGGTCATGGTAGAGCTGCTGTTGGCGCGGTCGATAGTGGTCAACAAATCGGAGGTGGAGACGGGGTTCGTGGGAGAGGGGGAGAAGGAGGAGAGAGACAGTCGACGAGAGGGATCCGATCCTCTCGATTTGGGAGACGCCATCATCGCCGCCTTCTACGACGCCATTTTCTCGATCGCGGGAGCGGAGACTCGGGGAGCTTCCTCTCTCCGTCTTCTCGACTCTCGAGGTTTTAGGGTTCCGGGAGGATTTCTGGGGATGGTAGCGTTTTTGCGTGTTGGGATCGGAGAGAAAAACTGGGAGGGCGTGTGGTTGTGGTTGTTGTGCAAGAACTGAAAAAGGGATCAGAAGAAGAAGAAGAAGCGGGTAGTAGCCGCCTGTCACCAGCCGCGCTGCGCCCTCCAATGTGGCAGTACTGTCAGTGCCACGGCCACCCTCCGGCGACTGGCCCATCTAGGGATCCGATCCGACGGCTGAAAATTGCAAAATCAAATTTGAATAATCATGTTGAGTTTTTTTTTTGTCATGTAATAATCATATTGAGTTTGAATAATATTTTGCTAAAAAAAATTGAATAATCATATAATCTGACGTGAAAAATTTAAATAATCGCTTGAAATTGAGCCGCCGACTTCTAGAAAATAAAAAATAGCTCCACGTAAATATTGTCTCAAAGTAGAGTATGAAATGTTCAAATCTTCAACGGCCATTTTTATGGCGGATTTAGCAATTGCAATTTTTTTCGAAGTTTGTAGCCGAGTGAAAATGCGTGCATTCCTTAGAGGCATAAATCCTGAATTGAGTTTTGAGTTCTTTGTTCATCTATTCTCCACGAATAACCCACTTCCTCGATTCTCTATGGTCATTAATTATCGATTCTACCTTTATTTATGTTTTCAATCGGGTTCACCGGTCTTGGCTCGATAATCCGATCGAGGTAAGCTCCACAAATAATGATCTCCATGACACTCAATTCTTTGTCGATTCCCCTTCTTCTGCCACCACAAGTCTAATTGTTACGAGCTTCATCCTCACTTGGAAGAGCATACATTCCATCTAAATTTTTGTGTCCTCTAATTTTCTCCGATTGCGATCGAAGCCAATTTCCTAAATTGCTCTTGCTATTTCATTTTTTTTTTCCGAGAGAATGTGATTGTAACTTGTTGAAATAGCACTTCCACGAAGTTTAGGCCTATTGTGGAGTACCACATTGATGGACAGACGAAAGTGGTCGTAGAATTATTTGAGACAATGCTCGCTCTAAAATTACTCTTTAAAAACAACTTCATTTTATGCCATTATTTAAAATGTTCCCAATCTAATCGATAATGTGAGTAATTGATTGATCTCATGACTGTTTAGATAATTCAGGAAAATGATTTTAAGGGAATTTCAACCGATAATCGAATATAGTTTTTGCAATAAATTTTCCACTTATGTAATAACTGAACGCTAACACAAGTTGATTAAGAATTCCATCCTCTTAGAAAAACTATTTCAACAAAGTTTGGGCATATTGTGGAATACCGCACTAATGGGCAGATGAAAACGGTCGTAGGACAATATTCACTCTAAAAAATTACTCTTTAAAAACGACTTCACTTCATTCTACAAATTGAAATGTTCCCAATTTAAATGGTAATGCGAGCAATTTGATTGATCACATAACTGTTTAGATAATTCAAGAACAAATTATTTCGAAGGAATTTTAGCAGACAATCGCATATAATTTTTGTAAGAAATTTTTCATTTATGTAAAAAACCAAAAGTTAACACTAGTTGATTAAAGGTTTGTTTGGTAATGTAAATAATTATGATTTTGTTTTCATAATTAATTTTAGAGAATCAAAATTAGTTTTAGAGAAAATTTTAGAATAAAAAAAATTAGTTCTGAAAAAAGAATCGCTTTTAAAAATTATAAAATAGAATGAAGTCTCACATTTCTTGCTTTTTCCTTTCAGATATATCGTCAATTTTTCCTCAACCTAATAAAAAAATTAAAAAAATTGGCAATTTATTATAAAATCACAAAAAAATTAGAAAATCCCTAAAAATAGAAGAAGCTTATATAATGCTAATTTGACATCATTTTCATAAATTTGGGTCTAGATTTCCTAGATTTCATCGTTTAAACTCTTTTGCAAAAAATATCTCAAAATACGATGGCATTTAAAATGCGAACGATAATATATATAAAATGTGCCTATTTTTTTATGGAGTTGGAGTCAAACACCTACCTGGATTTACGATAGAAGCTACAAAATGATAGTGAAGGATTTGTATGTCGTATCAAGGAAGATAATTTGATTTTTTTTTTGTTAGTGGGTAATTTGATTATTCGATTGCTTTGTTTGTATGTATTTTGGACAAAGCAACATCTAAAGAAAAAATGAGTTTTTAATATGAAAATTGTCCCATGCTTAAATTAAACTTTAAACATGATATATTAAAATTTGTGTTTCATTTATAAAATGCTAAAAAATAATATATTTTAAATTATTTTATTGTGCATTGAAAATTAATCTTCAATTTTGGATGAAATTTTACAAAGTAAATACATAGTTATTTGACTTGATGAAAAAAAATTAGAAAGAGTGACAAATTTTCAAAATATGAATTTCGTGCAGTTATCAACACGTTTATATTCTATTAGCATAAATTTTGGGCAGTTATCAAACGCGTTTTGATTCTCCAAAACTCAATCAGTAACATAATCATAAAAAAAATCATTTTAATCAAAATGGGTCTTCAGAATCAGAATAGTTACCATCTGGATCCTAAGAATCACATTCTCTAAGAAAAGAATTAATCTTGTGAAATTGTTTGACATTATAGAAAAATAAAATAAAAAATTGGGATTCGCGTTGCTATCTACAAAGAAAACATCACGTCACGGACGTGCACGAACCACCTCCAGGCTCGAGCACATTTGATTGGGTTTTGACCGCATAGAATCCTGCGAATCATGGATTGACTAGTGGTTTCAATCTTCCAACTCAGCAGCCGCTGCATAGGCCTCTACATCATTCCAATTTTTCAAATTCTAAAGTTGCAAACTGACGTCATTTTTTTAATTAATATTCTATCTCTTTTACAGGTTGATAACGTAGCTAAATCACGAGCATTAAGGCCAAAACGACGTCGTTCCTATCTGAATACGATAGACACTATGCGACTTTATCGTATTGGAAAAGAAAACATTCTAGGGCGTCTCCTTTTTAGGGGATTACATGGGAGAAATAGTTTAGACAGAATGGTATTTTACTGATGGCTTGGGGCTAAATATGATTTTTACTATAAATTTTATTTAAAATAAATTCAAAAATAAGTAAATTTTTTTAAAAAGCAAAAAAACGAAGAAATCAAACCCTCGTCGCCGACCCCACCATCGCTGGGCAAGGCTGATGAGGGTGGGGGACAACCAACGAGAATCGGAGTCAGACACCCTTACTAACTGCAGGTAAGGCCTATAATGCCCCTCTCCTAAATCAGCCGATGACTGTTGCCCCTTGCCCAGACTTGGTCAAGGGCAACCTTAGCCGATTGATCCCTACCAGTCATTGCCTGCAACCAACGAGGGTTGCCAATGCCTATCCGGACCCTGGCGTCCCTCGCCCGACAGCGAGGGATTGCGGTCTTCATCGATTGGTTTCTTCCTTTTTTTTCTTTTTTATTTAATTTTACTTAGGGTTATTTTTTAGATTCGATTTAAATAAAAATTGTGTCAAAAATCAGTTTCAAAAAATAAACCATAGAGTTTTAGCCACACAGGATAAAAAAAATTAAAAAATTATGTCAGTATTTTTTGTTAGCCAAATTGGCTAGATTTAACCAAATGATCCGATAGAATCGATTTGATAAGTTTTAAGACTTAATACGCTTTCTATAAATTTTATTACTTAATTATAATTTCATGGTAAGTTTTTCAATATCAAATTAAGTGGAATATTGGACATTAATGGGGGAAAATCAGTAGATAATTTATTCCGAAAAGACCAGAGATAAATAAGTCATTATTGTCAACCTGACTTGTAGGACGGGTACACCCGCCCCAATTGGCAATCGGATCCTGGGTCCTGGTGAACCACTTGTCTTGCTGGTGGTCTCTGATTGTTTCGAATTTGGACTTCTAACATCATGCGTCGCTTCGGGTCCGCTAAGCTTTACTGTAAAAAGCTTTCAGCTTTAAGGCAAAATCTGTCCCGACAAAGGAAAAAGAAAAGGTTTTTAGGCAAAAATCTGTTATTTTTATTCAGTAATAAGCGATTACGACCTTCGACAATTCTTTGTTTCTCAGGTTTCAATGATGGTGTTAGCTGCTCGGACGCACTGAAAGTTTCTTGGACATATTCCCATGATTGAGATGGCTACATGAAACTTCCCAAGTTCCCACCGTTCTTCTCCGACTTGCTCCTCTTTTTAAGTTTCCTTGGTCGAAGAAAATCTTGCTTCCCGAGAGTTTTCAGTTGCTTAAGCGTGATTGCTGAAGTGATTGAATTGTTTGCTCCGTTGCTGTGATTTTTTTCTCTCGGAAGAAGCTGTGTTGGATGAGCTTTTCTGGGTGTACACAAGGAGCTCGATTTCTTCCGTATGCAGAAGAAAAAAGTCGTAAATATTTTTTTACCCAGTTGGTGATTCTCGTGTCGTGGCCTGATCTTCCGAAGTTTCACTTTGGTTCAGTTCAGATTCGAACGAACGGCATCGTTTGCTTCACCGGACGTTCTACGCATATGAGTGATTGACCGGTTGGTCTGTTCGTTCTTTTGGTCAACCAGAGTCAATCGTTGTTGCTTACAAACATAGAGTTTCAAGTGTTTCTGCTTTTTTTGGAATCTGACGTCCGACGACGTTGAGCCTCTTAAGTTTCGGGAGTTGTAGGATCTCTCTCCCCCCCCTCCCCCCCTCTCTAGCACTGTAGAAACTGCTGAGAAGAAGCTGAAGAGACAAGTTTGGGCACTTGCTCTTGGTTATGGTGTCAACTGGGTCTATGTGCTTGTTTGGGTTGATTTGAAGATTCACATCGTGAACTCTTTTTCTTGTGAATCCCTATTGCGGGTCTTGTCCCTTTTTTTCCTGCTTTATTGTAACCATTCACATTTCGGGAAGTTGGACTGTCTCAGAAATAACTGGAGTTTGGTGCACTCATAATTCTCTGTATTGAAATCGAATTCGTGATATGGGGAGTAATGGGGTGGATCACTCGTTTGAAGAATCAGAGGAGGGAATTATTGGCAGCGGTAAGGAAGTGATCGCGGATTTGCTGCAATTAGGTGGTAGTGATGAGTCTGAGGCATTTCAAGATGCTGGCTCTTCTATCGAGCAAGAAGACGGGAAGATTGGTTCTGAGAGGTCATCATCAGTTTTGGAGATTTCTCAATCAGAAGAATCCAACGCCAATTCTTCAACTCGAAGAAGTAAGCATATGTTTCGCAAGCTTTAGCTTAAATATAATGTCGCGTTTTGCATGACTGAGCAATAGCAGGAATGTGGACATTATACTTGTTAAATAGAAGAAACCGAGAGGAAAAATGGTAAAGACTGCTGCAGAAACACGCTCAGCAAAGGCGCTGATCCTACTACGTCAGGAATATTGACTGCAAGTGCCATTAGGCTTTGTTTTGCTGGTCTTACCAAATTTGTTCTGCTGTTTAATTATCATCAGTGAAAGTACATGAAGTTGACTTCTAAATAGAGCATATACGAGATTGATCTAGGATATTGGTCATCATGTTGTTCTTCTCATTTCATATGACCCTTCTGTTACAACTACGATTTCAATCGTCGTCTCTTTGCATTTGTAGAGCGGTTGTAGAACTCTATAGATACCAGCAGTATCCTTCTGTTCTAATTCCTGCAATATGTTTTTCATTGTGAGTTTATCAAGCCTGTGGTGAAAGTGCCTCGACTTGCCGAAAGTGAAGGGAAAAAACGTTAAACTGGCATATTCAATTGTGGCGTTTAAGTCTGTCGAGGAACACGATAAAAAGAGAGGCAAGAAAAAGTAGCTCCTTGGTATCCAGAACATCCATAATAGGTAATTCAAGGGCCTCTATTTTGGGATTAACTTTTCTCACTTGCTAGAGTGTTCACTACAAGAACAAGGGGGATATCCAGAATTATTTCAATTATAGAGGCATTAAGCTTATGAGCCGTACAATGAAGTTGTGAGAGAGAGTTATTGAGCATCGTTTGAGGATATAGATCAAGTTTTCTGTCAATCAATTTGTATTTATGCCAGGAAGATCAAGTTTTCTTGATACGACAATTGATGGAGAGATATCGAGAAAGAAATGACCTCCATATGGTGTTTATTGATCTCAAGAAGGCGTGTGATAGGGTTCCAAGAAAGATTCTGTGGTGGGTCCTTGAGAAGAAAAAAGTATATTTAAAGTATGTAGAGTCAATCAAGGATATGTATGATGGTGTTACTACATATGTGAAGGCTTGTAATGGCACGTCAAGTTATTTTCCAATCACAGTAAAGCGTAGCTTTACACCAAGGTTCTATTTTGAGTCCTTATCTTTTTGCCTTGGTTATGGATAAGCTAACAAAATACATTTAAGATGAGGTGTCGTTGTGTATGCGATATTGTGCTTATTGATGAGACCGGGGTTAGGGTTAACGACAAATTAGAATTATGGAGAAGCACGTTGGAGTCTAAAGTATTATGTTAAATTGAAGTAAGACGGAATACTTGAAGTGTAAGTTCGACACGGTAGGAAGAGGGGATCAAGAAGCCATAAATATGCTTGGATAGAAGGTAGCCAAGAAAGATACTTTAAGATATTTGGAATCAATATTGCAAAAGGAAGGAGAGATTGATGAGGATATAAGCCATAGAATTAGAGCAGGTTGGATGAAATTACACAGTGCATCAGGATTTTTGTGTGATCTCAAAATTCCTCTTAGGTTAATTTTTTTTTATAGAACAATAGTAAAATCTGTCATGCTACACGGACCTGAATGTTGGCCAACACAGAGGAAACTTGAGCATAAAATTGGAGTAGCGGAAATGAGGATGTTAAGGTGGATGTGTGATCATATAAGGATGAATAAGATAATGAATGAAGATATTCGACGAAAAGTTAGAGTAGAACCGGTGGCAGAAAAGATGAGAGAACATAGGTTGAGATGGTTTGAGCATATTCTTCGAAAGCCCCTGGATGCCCCGGTACGAATAGAAGTTTGCTATCGAGAACATAATACGAAGAAAGAAAGAGGTTGGCCGAAACTTACTTGGGGAAAATTAGTAAAACTAGATTTAAGGGAGTGAGAAATAGATTGGCGTACGGTTTGTCTTAGAACGGAGTGGAATAAGGCTATTAGTATTGTGGAGGGGTAGTGTGCGTGTATATCTTTGTTTATTTATTTTTATATTTTTTTTTTCTTTTACTTCGATTGATTTTGCATTATTTTTATGAATCTTTGGGTTCATCGACCGCTGACTCCAGCTAGTTTGGGATAAAGATGTTGTTGATATTGATGTTGATGTATTTATGCTAAGTTGATTGAGCCCTTGTGGTAAAATAGTTGTTTACCCAATGATTCATGTAGAACAATCCCAAATTTTGTGAATATAGAGAAGAACTTCTTATTCAGCAATGTTTTCTGACTTCAATCAATTTTTGGAAATTACCATAAGCGTCCTCATGAAATAGTTTGGTTCCTTGTCAATATACTCATATGTTTGAGTGTAGATATCCAATTAACCTCTTAGCGGATCAAATAGAAAATTTAATGTGCCTCATCTATATCTGTTTTCATGCAGCCTTTGCTTATTCCATGTCTGCTATCCCAGGTTTGGATCATTGCATCAGTGCTCCTAGCGGACATCGCAGAAATATTCAATATGATAGTCAGGATATTACATTTTACAGATCCATGACAGAGAGAAAGGAAACTTCGAGGCACAATTTGTTTGACAGGCTCTCAGAACGTGAAAAGGTGCGTATGATAAGCACATGCTTTGGGCTTTTGAGTATCTTGCGATTATTGGTTTGTTGAACTTGAAGGGAATGACTTCTTTACTCTATCTTTCCAAGCTATATGGTTGCTTAGAAGCTTCATGGAATCCTAGACATATCATACATTAATGTATGAATAAAAAAATTTCTTTACTATTGTAATGATTGATAAGCAATATTTGATGCTACTCTGTATGTGATTCTTCACTTCACTAATGACTATCTCTCCTGTACTTGTTTCAGAAGAAGCTCATTATTGAGCTAGTCAAAATTCAAAATGATGGCACGGTGGAAGTTGATTTGACCAAGAATGATAGTATGGCTTCAGAATTGCTGGAGCTCCATTCTGTTGAATCAGCACCTATCAGTGTCGATGATTCTATCCTGGACTCAAACAAATCTATTCCAAGGTTGAAAATTGCCATGCTTGTTGTTGGAACAAGAGGAGATGTGCAGACTTTCTTGGCTATGGCCAAGAGACTTCAGGCAAGTTTAAGAGTCTGTGTTATTGGGATGCCCGCTAAATTTGTACTTGTCATTTCCACCACCGATAATCCACTCTCTTAGTACGGCACAATCACATGAAGGCTGTAGTTTGTGAGTCCATCTTGTAAAATATGTAGAATATGCCTTCTCTATCCTGTCAAACTGAGTAGTGTTGTTGGAAAGAATAGATGCGTCTTCTCTAATTATGAGCGCCTGCTGATTGCAGACTCTCAAGTTAGAGCTGTTAAAATAGGACTTATCTTGGCTGCTCAGGGGCTTTATTAGTAGGTGATGAAATTGGATTATAAATCACTAATGTGCAACCACTTCTGCTATATCAGATAAATTATTCTTCGGTTTCATGCAATTGGTCATTTCTGAAGGTTTTCATGGGAATTCAGGGAAATCTTTTTGTTCTACCTGTGAGTCACATTTAAGCCCTTATTTTTTCTTCAAGATAGAATCATGAGGAAGGATGAGATTTAGATGTCTGTGGTTTCAGGGGTCGCCTGTTTTATGTCCTGGGGTTACTTCACTAAATGTTACTAAAACTATGTGCTCTGAAATCACTGCTGTGGAGATAAACAAATGTTCCGTGGCTTACATGAAATTTAGTATTCTATGGATGGTTAAATTGAGGTGAGTTTTGCCTTCATTTTTTGCCTCGGGCCTTGCCTCCAGGAATTTGGTCATTATGTTCGGCTGGCTACTCATGCCAACTTCAAGAGTTTTGTGAGGTCGGCTGGCATAGACTTCTATCCTTTGGGTGGTGATCCCCGAGTTTTGGCAGGATGTAAGGTCCTTATCTCCTCTTGAATCGAATGATATTTTGGTTATGTTGTCTTGAGCTTCAGTTTTCTGGTCTAGTTTCTAGCATCTTTCTTTTAACAAAGTCAAGTTGCCTGGTGCTCATGTGTTACTTGTAGATATGGCCAGAAATAAAGGTTTCATCCCATCTGGGCCCGGAGAGATATCTATTCAGAGAAAACAGCTGAAGGCTATAATTGAATCACTTCTTCCAGCCTGCACAGAACCGGATACAGAAACTGGATTGCCTTTTAGAGCTCAGGCAATTATTGCAAATCCTCCTGCTTATGGTGAGTTCACACGGCAAAAATCCACTGTTGTCATTCGAATTTTCCAGAAGTTACTTTCCTCCACATCATTGTTAGACATATTGTTTCTCCCGAAAGCTATTTTCCAGAAAGATAACAATGTATGTATAGCTGGCTCTTAAAACTGACAGTCCTGCATAGGCGGACCTCATATGTGAAAAAGGAGATGTGGAAGTAACCACGTCAAACAGATAATGAGTGGCAGGAAACTAACAAAAAGAATGGGAGAACCATGGTTGAAACCAGTTAATGTGCTCAAATATCATGTTAAACATATAATTTATCCCGAAAAAAAAAAATCGGAATTGGGTCAGCGATTCATATATTCCATAGGTAACATCCAATGGATGAATCTCTAGTTTGAAGAAATTTGATTTTAGTGGCATAATCTTTTGTCATTGATTGAGAGAATCCAAGCCCTTAGTTTATTGACTAAAGAACACTATGTAGTTTCCAAAGAAATCCCATCTGCAGCTAATTGCTTATAAAAACAAATTAAGGACTTGGAAAAAAAAATTCCATCTTCAGACTCTCTCTCTCTCTCATGCAGTATGTATTTTTCTTTAGTCCGTTACTAATTATTTTCCATCATCTGCAATTAATTCTGAATGCACCTCCTTCTTCTCTCGCGCTTTGATGATACAAGACAGTGTAATTAAGGGGGTGTCGTTTTGTCATTTGTTGGATACTAAACAACCTTTGAAAACTAAGATGTAAAAGTATGAAATGATTATTAAAGCAACAACTACAGGAGTATGGGCATCACTGCTGTTCAGGTTGAATGTACAACAGATGCTTAGTTACTAAACAGGTTGGAAGGGCAACCAGGAAAAAGGAAAGCTACATTGACCTGTCATCCTGGAGAGGGTTTGTGAAACATTTTTCATGTGGTTATGTTTGCAGGACATGCACATGTCGCAGAAGCTCTTGGTGTACCTCTTCACATCTTCTTTACCATGCCATGGACGTAAGTGTTTGACTGTGTTAAACATTTACCTTAAATCCTCTTTTAAGTATTTTTGGGGCTAAATTTAAATTTTGTTCAGCTGCAATTTTTGTTTAGCTATAAGTTACATTTTCTGTGAAAGGATGTTTCTTTACACTTATCTTTTGGATAGGCAGGCCCACATATGAATTTCCTCATCCATTGGCTCGTGTGCCTCAAAGTGCGGGTAACTGGGTACGCTTTTTGATATCACCCATTTCGACTATAGAATTTCTAGTAAGTTTGCCTCCAACTCGTTGCGCTGATAAGTAAATTGTTTTTGCTGGATTCAGCTTTCTTATGTAATCGTCGATCTCCTGATATGGTGGGGCATAAGAGGCTATATTAATGACTTCAGGAAAAGAAAGTTGAAGCTACCTCCTATCGCATATTTTAGTACATACCGAGGATCGATATCTCATTTGCCAACTGGATATATGTGGAGTCCTCATCTTGTGCCTAAGCCGAGTGGTAAGGAAGCCCTAGTTAGCCAAGAGTGCTCATCATTGACATTGTTGCCAGAATATTTTGATCTGTTCTTCTTTATGAAAAAAATCTCCCTCCTCTGCGGGAAACAAGCGCTGCTGTTTTTCACATGTTCAGTTAGTTTTTGGTAGTGTGTCTAGCAGGGGTGTGACTGCTGGAAAATGCTGGTGGCCCCATATAGAAGCTAATTGTCCACCTCTAAAAATGTAAGGGGAGGAATAGTAGAAATGAAGAAAAAAAGACACCTGAACCAATTAAGATAATTGCTTTGAGAAATTAAAAAATTTCACTGGTTCCTCTGACCAGGGAATATCCGAATGCTGCTACCTCCCCATTGTCATTGAAGTTTGTTCCGTATGTGAAAAAAAGACACCTGAACCAATTAAGATAATTGCTTTGAGAAATTAAAAAATTTCACTGGTTCCTCTGACCAGGGATTATCCAAATGCTGCTACCTCCCCATTGTCATTGAAGTTTGTTCCGTATGTGAAATATTTCCATTTAGATAAAATATCGAGGTATCTCCTAAGTTTTGGTAATCTGATGCTAGGTACTTTATCTGCACCTTCATATATTTGTGTTTCAAAGCAACCTGTATAATTCCTAGCAATTTGCAATTCTTGTGTCACACTCACTAGCCTCTCCTTTGAAAAATAAAAATATAACGCAACTTAACTGTATTGAGTAACTCACTTTGCACGACTTCTCTTATCATGTGGTGGCAGTTAGTGCCTTCATTTGTGTGGCGTAATCACAATAAACCGTGAGAGTTATCATGAAAAATTGCTTGTGGGATAGTAAAACTAGCTCTTATGATGGCATGAATTTGCAACTAATGTTTCTGTTGGAAATTTTTCTGGTATGCATCATCTATCTTGCTACACATCACTTCCTAAGAAATTTTTTTTTGGTAAGGACTTCCTAAGAAATTTCATGATATCTTAAGTCGAGAAAGGCTTGGATTTTTTTTTTTTGCCTTAAGATATTTTTAATTGCCTTTGATGTAGTGCCTATGTGTGAAATTAGTTATTCTACTGGGTTCTTTATTCCACCAGCAATTAAATTTTGGGTCTTGTGCCTTGATGTGTATTTCTGCAAAAAGTACTTTGAAATTCCTTATTTTGAGAAATCACATCTTGTGTCATGATATCATTCCTAATTAACTGCAGATTGGGGTCCATTGGTTGATGTTGTTGGCTATTGTTTCCTTAACCTCGGGTCGAAGTATAAACCTCAGGAAGAATTTGTTGAATGGATTCGAAAGGGACCTAAACCTATATATATTGGGTTTGGGAGCATGGTATGGCTATTTCTTTGTGCTTCGGAGTTTTCTTCTGGTCGGATCCTTTTGCTTGTACATGGAAAGTATAGATATGAGCAACGTTCTTGATTTATTTGATTATACCAGATCGGAAGTTTGGAAAGTTTTCTTTTGTAAAGCAGTCATACCTTTATAGTTGGCTAGATATGAATCTCTTCTTATTTTCACCTATGCTAGGGTTTGGCCCAGCTATTGATTAGTAATCCCGGGGATGCCTTCTAGTTTCTGAAGTAACTGTTTAATCGACTATATACTCTGGTGTCCATCAAAAACTCCATCTTTAATATGCTAATGAGTCCACGTATGAACCAGTATGTATGATTCGTAATGCACGCATGAATTGGTAGGCATTTGCTGTCTGAAGTACTACTAAGGACTTGATTTCTGCCAAATTATGCAGAAAACTCTTGCTGTTGAATTATAGGAAAAATCAGTTTTCTGGATTTTTTTTCGCTGTTTTTTTTTTTATCAGAGATAGAGTTTGATGCTAAATATTTTATTGGTTACCTGTGAAGCCTCTTGAAGATCCCAAGAAAACTACAGATATCACAATTAAGGCATTAACGGATACCGGACAAAGAGGGATAGTTGGTCGAGGATGGGGTGATCTTGGGACCCGTGAGTATCTTGCTGTTTAATTCTCCCCCCTTTCCTCTTATTGTGCTTCAAAAAATAGAGCTTGATTTAAAGCATTGTTATTGGTGATTTTTCGAACAATTTTCCGTCAGTTTCTAAGTGTTATACTTTTATTTAAATTGTTACATTAAAAAAAATCCCAAAGTTTTCTATCTCTAGAGCTCAGATATCACTTGGTTTTGGAATAACTAGACTAATTTTGGAGTAAAATCTCAAATCTTAATCAAATGTAGTGGAACCTGGTGTTAACCTGACAGGATTTCTTGTCAGATTCAATCATGATTGGTTATCTCATCTAATTAGTGTCAAGAACCAGGATACGTGTGTGTTTCCGTAATTGTTTGTAATAAATGGTGACTGGATTTATTCTGATTAACTCTGTTTCTTGCAGTTCTGGATGTTCCAGACAATGTTTTCCTTTTGGACGACTGCCCTCATGACTGGCTGTTTCCCCAGTGTTCAGCTGTGGTGAGTTTGTCCTACTGAAGAGAAGAGAGTACTCTTGGCTTCATACTGTAGCATCATAAGTAGTGACACGTGTCTATTACATGAACGAATGTTTGTTCAACTTTACACCACCTTCACTGCAAGAACCTGGTGGGTAGATGATCGAGTTGTTAGTCATTTTGTTAGTAAACTCTGATAGCTCGATCTGATGAAGTGTGGTTTCATAAAATATCAATGCTAGTTCGAAGTTTTCATCGTTTCTTCCTGCTTGCAAGACCCTATTCAGGTGAAACCATGTTGCTTAATTCGCAGGTTCATCATGGTGGTGCAGGAACAACAGCTACAGGACTAAAAGCTGGGGTAAGAATTTCCACATTGAAGCCTTGACTTTTGCTTTTGGTAGCTTAAAGGCTAATATGCCATAAAGTTTCTATTGGATTCTTTTCATTTAGATTGAATGAAAAAATATGCTGCGAAAGTGGCGCGTCGCAAAAAAAAAGAGATGAGACTCTGGTGGCTATGATTTGGTGCCGCTTCCAGATTCTCCGATACGAAAGAATTTTAAGCATCTATCTTATGCTTCATCTGGAACTACTGTTGAGAGTCTCTTTAGTGCTTTGTTCATAACTGATGTCGAGACTGTGATTTGCAGTGTCCTACAACCATAGTTCCTTTTTTTGGAGATCAGTTCTTCTGGGGCGATAGAGTCCACCAAAAAGGCCTTGGCCCTGCACCCATACCAATTTCCCAGCTCAGCGTCGAGAATCTTTCGGACGCCATAAGATTTATGCTTCAACCTGAGGTAATTCTGATGTCTTGATCAGCCCACTCCGTTACGGATGTATGTGATGAACCATGTCTGGATTGTAGAATTACATTTTCAGCAGTTTTTCCTGACCAAAGCAAGTCGAATAGCAGAAATTCAATGAAATAAAACCAAGCTTCGCTTTTTAACGAGGCTGCCTTCTGCAAATTGGCATGCTGAATCTTCTGCAGAAAGAGAGGAAAAAGAGGGGGTTGTGGCGGTGGGAGAGGGAAGAAAAAAAGATTGTAAAACAGAATAATAGATTACTCAGTTTCACTCTCTCCAGAGTTTGAAAATTGCGGTCGCGCCGTCATGTAATGTTTCTCCTGGCATCAATGCTTCCAGGTGAAGTCTCGGGCGATAGAAATAGCGAAGCTGATAGAGAACGAGGACGGGGTGGCGGCTGCGGTCGACGCGTTCCATCGGCACCTGCCCCGAGAGCTTCCCTTGCCGGGGGCGTCTTCGGACGAGGAGGAGCTTCCCAACCCTTTCCAGTGGCTCTTCCTCCAAATCGAGAAGTGGTGCTGCTTGCCATGTAGTAAATAGGGGCCTTTCCTTTCTTGCATACATTGAAGAGCGAGGGTGTATAGAATAGATGTCTTCCCTGTTGTTTTTTTTTTTTGGTCCCTTCGTTATCATCATCATTATTTTTTTTCCCCCAATTTCATTCAATCATTCATTTAATTCTTGTCAGAGGTTTCGGCTGACCATTGTATTCAACATAGCATAAGATTGATTTTGCCACTGTTTTGTGTGACATTCCTAGGCTTTCATTTGAGCTTTGTTGTACTGTAATAAAAAGATTGATCAAGATTGAATTTCAACATACACATTTGATGAGAGCGTGTTGTAAGAAGATCATGTCCATAAGACCACTTGTTTGCCAGAAGATTGGTGTAGTGTAGCTTATTACCTCTCAGGATCTCAAGCCATTCTTTAACTCGGTCAAGTCCTAAACATTTTTTTTTTAAAAAGCCGGTTCAAGCTTGCATTTCGAATCTCGTCAATGACGGCATTCATTTTTTTCGGTCGGAGGGCGACGGCATTTTATCGTTAGAAATCCGTACGGGTTTTTTGGGCTTTCGATCTCAGACCTTGACGAGTGGGTAGCTCGGTTTAAAAAAAAAATTACCTTGCAGGGTCTAAAAATCATTTTAATTCGTGCTCGGTTAAGTTCCTAAACAGTACTAGGGGTGAGCATATCGGGACCGGTTACGTGGTAACGTTAATTATTGAATTTTCTTCTAAGTGATTTCAATTTGTTTCGCTCCTAATTGAGAGCTGATAGCTCTTCATATTTATCTGGATTTCTCGAAGGTCCCCCCTCCCCACCATGAGAGAATTTTGCATTCCAAAAGCATAGGAGCAATCCTGCTACAAGCTCCAGAATTACACTTTAATAACACTCCAATTACAACACAAGGCCCTGTATTTATCTGATGAAAATTGTGTAGCGACTTCAGGCCTTTTTTATTAATCTATTCTGAATGGTTCTCTTGATTTTCGAAAGACTATTATAACGGCAGCACTAACAATTGTAGTTAGCAGATGAATGTACCATTCCTTGTACTATAATACCAGAAGACTTACTTTTTGCATGAATTGAATTCAAGTTGTACGATGATTACAAGAATTATGTATATTTTTCTTAACATGTGTCCGGTTCAATAAAATCACCCGGGAACCGGACTGGACCGGTGGCTCGGTTCCCGGTAGCAGGAAATTAGGAATAGGGACCACCGATTTGATTTCTGATTCTGGAAAATTAGGAATCGAGACCACCAGTTCAGTCCTCAGTTCTTGAGGAGAATCAGATCTGATCGGGAACCGATCACCCCTAAATATTACCATTTTAAAGAGTCGGTTCAACCCTCCATGTCGTGTCTCCTTAGCGATGGCATTTAATGGTGCCAATTCTTGTGAGTTTGTTGGGTCTTCGATCTCAAATCTTTATAAGTGGGTAATTTATTTAGGTGATCGTTTAAAAAGTTATGTATCACTTAAGTAGTGATGGCAAATAGGTGGGTAGGGTCGGGTCGAATATGGTCCGACCCATATTGATCCATATTTAATGACCCATACTCGACTTGACCCGTGACTGATCCATACCTGACCCGACCCGTTTTGACCAATATTATCAAAACACAATAATATTTTTAAAAAAATAATATTACTAAAATACTTCTCAGTCTCGGCCCCAATTCTTGCACTAGCCCTGTCCTTAGCCCCTGGCCCGGTCTCGTCCTTGGCCCACGGCATCGGCATCGGCATCGGCCCTGACCCTGACACTCGCCTCGGCCTCGGCCCCTGCCTTGGAACCTTGCCCCAGCCTTTACCCCGACACCAGCCTCAACCTCGACACTCGCCCCCTCCGTGGCCCCTGCCCCTACCCCGACACCTACCCCAGCCCTAATCCCAGGACCCGGCCTCGACACCCACCCCGAGTCCCAACCTTGACCCCCACACCGGCCTCGGGTCCCAGCCCTCGCCTTGAGACTCGGCCCCGGCACCCGCTCCGAGACACGGCCACGGTCCCAGCCCTGACCCGGCCACGGTCCTGGGACCCAACCCCAGCACCCGCCCCCAGTCCCGATCCAGGTGCCCAACTCGGGTCCCAGCCCCATCCCCGGCCTCGCTGACGGTCTCGGCCCTTGTTGCCGTCCCAGTCCTAGGACTTGGCCCCGTCCCCGATCACTTCTCCGGCCCCCTACCCCGGCCCAGGTCCCGGTCCCGACCCCGGTCTTGACATTGATCTCGACCCCCGGCACTGTTTTCAACCCCGATCGTCGATCCCCAGCCCCTAGCACCGTTTCCGACTAGGGTCGTTGATCCCTGTCCCTTGCACCGGTCTCGACCCAGGTCGCCGATTCCTGGCCCTTGTCTCAGGACCCGGCTCGAGCCCCGACCTCGGCACTAGTTCCGTTCTCGATCTCAGTCGCCTGCCCCGAGCCCGGGTCTCGATCCAAATTCCGGCCCCGATTCCGATCCTAGGATCACTTGTAACTGGTGGAAGTATCTCGTAGTTACGTAACGAAAATGGATCAATATGAATTTAAGTGTGATTCGTTGTTGACTCGTTTTTAGTGAATATTTTATAAGTTAATGATCCATAATTAATCCATTTTATACAAATATGAGTAAAATATTGATTGGTGAACCATATTGCCAGCTTTGCACTTAAGTGACAGAAGAATCACCGTTCTAAGTCATGTCACTTAATCGAACGAATTTTTTTTAATCGCATCACACTAAACTTACGATGCGGTGTAATTTTTCTCTAACGTGGGACATTTTTCAACCGCGGCCCCCCGCCCCCACCCTCCCCCCCCCCCCCCCAAAAAAAAAAAACGCTTTTTAACTGCACCCTTTTTTTAAGGTTCAACAGGAGCGCAGTGACGACTCAACAGAGCTGTCTTCAGAAGATGGGAATGGCGATGAGAGCAACGGAGGACATCGCCATCGGCGAAGACGTCACGCCGCCGCTCGCTCCTCTCTCCCTCGCCCTCTACGACTTCTTCCTCTCCTCGCACTGCGTCTCCTGCTTCTGCTCTCTTTCTCCTTCTCCATGTCCACTCGCCGATCCCTCCCGCTCCTTCCACTACTGCTCCACTCGCTGCTCTTCCCCGTCCTCCGCCTGCGCCTCCTCCCCTCGCCTCTCCTCCGCCGAGGAGCTCCTCCTCCGTTCCCCCTCCACCGCAGCCTCTGGCGACACCTCCGACCTCCGCGCAGCCCTCCGCCTCCTCGCCCAAGGCCTCGACGCCTCGAGCTGGAGGATCGGCGGCCTTCTGACGAACCGCGAGAAGCTGATGTCCCGCGAGAACTCCGGCGACGGCGAGGTATTGGAGAGGATCCAGAGCGGCGCCAGGGCCCTGGCGGCGGCGAGGAGGATGCTGGGCCTGGGCGGCGGCGATGTGGAGGGTGATGCCATTTTGGAGGAGGCGGCGCTGTGCGCGACGATTACGAACGCGGTGGAGGTCCAGGATGTCGACGGTCGCGGCCTAGGGATTGCTGTGTATGGTACGGACTTCTCGTGGATCAATCACAGTTGCTCTGCCAATGCTTGTTATCGGTTACAGTTTAGTGGACCGGAGATTGGTGCTCTGGCTCCGGACGAATCGAGGCTTCGCATTGTTCCTTATGGCGATCGAGCTCAAGTAAAAACACGCAAAAACTCGAATGCATATTCGTGCGACTGCATATGAAAGTCCGGTTGTAGTTAACTTGTGTTCATTGGGAATACGATGTTGCAGATGGACAGTGTTTCTTGCAGACATACTGAAGTTGGGAAAGGTAGCAAGAACATAATTTCTTTTTCCTTTTTTTTTTGTCAGTAGCAACAGCATGATCTGACAAGTTACTGTTTTGTCAAATTTCTTTCTTTCTAGAATTGTAAACATTATTAGTTTCTATGAAGATTATACAGATTACGGGCCAAAAATAATAGTTCGTAGCATCAAGGCAGTTAAGAAAGGGGAGGAGGTGACTGTTGCATACACAGACTTATTGCGGCCTAAGGTGCGCAGTTTTAGCTGTGAAATACTTAGGATCTTTTCATGCCTAAGCGGATATTTTACTCCCAAGTTTTGCGGAGAAAAAAGTTATGTTATGTTCAGTGGTACAAATACTATTGTCAGAAGGTAGTGACTTCGTTGCTTAGGATCTTACATCATCAAGTGAAAATTATGTCCTTCCATATTAGTCTCTCAGTTGAGCAATTCTGAAATATGCATGATTATTGTGATTTCAATCCTTGCATCTCATGTTTAGTACTGAAAGCAAATGAGCATAGTGAGATTAACAGCTCAGTGTTTCTTATTGAAATTGTTAGGATGCTCCAATCTTAGGAGTCGATCTCTCACCCCCAAAATCACTAGATTTGCATCCCCAAGTGCTCTCTTTCTCTCTCTGTTTTCTCCAAATGTAGCCTCCCCTTTGGTCTTTCACTTCTTTGGAGTTTGCAAGTTTTCTTGCTTTCAATCGTATTCTCTGTTTGGTGCCTGACCTCTTTGTAATGTAATGTTATTCTTCATTCTTTCAGGCAACTAGGCAATTTGAGCTACAGTCCAAGTATCAGTTTAACTGTTCCTGTATAAGATGTGATGCAGAACCTTTAGGATATGTGGATTATGCTTTGCAGGTAAAAGAGCTGAACTTTAACACTCTTCTCTCAAAATAATATCCTCGGACTGATTACTCTTGGTAATCCATATACTCTTTCTTTTTCTTGATTTCTCTCTGCTTTTATGCGAGTTTTTGCAAACTATGACCTCAAAATTTGGAATGGGATGATACTCAAATGGGGGATAATATCCTCCGCTATACTTAATTCTTTCCTTCTTTTAATCTAAAGATTCCTTCATCATAACTTAGTCCTGGAAAATAATTAAAGGACTTTTAACTTTTGAGGTTCCCACAAAAGAACTTCTTTCTTCAACCAAAGTGAGTCTTCCTCAACTTCTAAAGAATGTATGACTTGTGGAATCCGAATAATATCAGTTAGTTGAAGCAGTTTCAGGCCATAGGAAGCTTTAAGTTTTACATGAAAAGCTCTCCAGAAATGAGATAGAGGGAGGGAGGGAGGAAGCTTTTGTTATCTTCCAGTCTCCATTGCTGCATAATATTCGTGGTTGTTTGACAATTTATAAATGCTACGGCATTGTTCCCATCTAGAATTCCTAACTTTTAGCATGTTCATAGTTCAGCTTAAGTTCATTACTCCAACTTTGCAGCTGATGGGGTTTCAGTGATTTAGTTTCCCAGTGTTTTTTCAAGTGTCTGTTTTACTTTTATACTTTGAATTTGTTGTTTGTGGTATAGCTATCTTGTGTAAGCTATACACTACGCCCATGTCCCTGAATGGTTTTAGCAAAGTAGTAATGTTTTGTTGGTAGACTATTTTGCATTGCTATCTACGTATCGCTTGATAATTTATCTCATCTTGTTCATGTATTGCTGCTAGTTGCATAATGCATTATCTGTTCATGAAGAATCTTTGTTGGTGAGTATTATGCAAGATCCTTCAAGAAATATTTCTGATATCTCCCCATATTGACAACTGCTTTTTGACTTATGAAGTTGTGGATGTTGTTGTAGAGCCACATTTTACCAATACCTCCTATTTAGTACATCACTTTTCTGGCCTGAACGTGATAAGCCAGCATCAAATTCATGACGGCCACTAGGAAAGATATTGATAAACAGGACACTGATAAGTGAATTTTCGAGATATTGAGACCACCCATACCTTTCAGGATTTCCGTGCTGTCTTTGGCTATGTCGGTGAAGATAGTGCCAACTGCAGCATCTATCAGGATGAGGCTGCCAGAAGGTTGAGTGAATCAATGGACGATGTTATATCTGAATATCTATCAGATAGCGATCCAAAGTCTTGCTGCGAGAAGCTCGAGAGTTTGCTTACAGAAAGGTTCCTTGACGAGGACTTTGCATCGAAGGCTGGACTCAAGCAAAAGTTTCTTCTGCAACCTTTGCACCATCTCTCCTTGAGTGCCTACATAACATTGGCTTCCGCTTACAGGATCCATTCAAGTCAATTAGTTGCTCCACAGATACAAGCAGGTGCTCTTGTATCAGAAACTTTGAAGTTGAGCAGAATCAGTGGAGCATACTCTCTGCTTCTTGCAGGAGCAGTCCATCATCTGTTTTGCTCTGAATCTTCTCTAATGGCATCTGCAGCAACCTTTTGGGTAGCTGCAGGAGAGTCCTTGTTATCTATTTCCAGAAATGCGGCATGGAGTATATTTTGCAAAAAACCGCGGGCTGCTGCACGTTCATCAGTTCCCAAGCCCCAGTCCTGCAGGTGCTCCTTGATGAAAGAAGTTCGGGTGCGGCCTTTTTGGAGTCAGGCTTTATATGCGGATTTTGAAAACATATCCAGGGATTTTATGGGCTGTATTGCTGATCTGACAAAAATGCTTTGGGGTTTCCTAGCTCATGGTAGTCGTTATTTGCAAGCAGTAGAAGATCCTGTTGATTTTGGGTGGCTCAGGACAGCCAAAATCTTCAAGGAATACAATTTTGGAGCTCATTTCGATGGCACTGGTTTAGATTCTAATTGTGAGAGAGACCAAATTGCTTCTACATATAAATTGCACGCATCGTGTGACCACGAAAGGAGACTCCTACTGTTCCAGCTTGGTGTCCATTGCTTAATGTATGGAGGACTGCTCTGGAGCATATGCTACGGTCGGACTCCGTGCATTCTCGACATGTTGTCTAATGAGAATGATGTCGCAGATTGTTCAGTGGATCGATTAGAGAATCGTTGAATTATTTTAAGTTAACAGGGAAGATCTACTTAGGCTGGCTTGATGGCAATGATTTGCCCACTGACATGTTTCAGTTGTTTTCTAAGCTAAGACTGCACGGATCAATCTCCTTTTTGGACATTAGACTTGATCGTGTTTTTTTGGGTCAGCCACACAGGTGTCTGGTTGAATTGCATAGGGACCCTACCATAATAGACACGTAATGGCTTCCCATTAATCCTTGAGTTGGGGGCAGGTTCATCCATCCACAATTTTTCGGATTCAAATTGAACTCTGGTCCACAAGTGGTCACTTACAAGTTCTTCATTTATCCTTTGGTTAATCTCCTTGGATGACATTCTATTTTCTATGAAATTTCCAAAAAAAAATAAAATCATAAAACTGTTGTACTTGTTCCAATTTGGTTTTAAATCTTTTAGTTTGGCTAATTGAGTCTTGTCAATTTAGTCATTCTAATCAATTTTGATTGAAAATTATGAACGTGGATATTTTTTGCAAATTTTGAATTTGTTATTATTTTTTTTCTTTTTTGTTGCCCTTGTTCCTCCTGTTGCTGGGCCTCGGCAATGCCCGTCAAGGTCTCCTTTGCTGTAACTCTGGTGATGGCGAAAATTGCAAATTGCACGAGTGTAATAGGGCTTAGGATTTTATTGATGATATTCACTTTGTATCATCACTTCCTTTGGATTTTATGACAAGGAAATAAAGTGGGATTCTACTATTGATCAAGAGCATTTTACAAAGGAAAAAGATTAACAGTGACACTACCTTCTCGCTTTCGGAGCAAAACGTGGAGGAGAAGCAGCTAACAAAGCATGAATCGATGCTCTTGCCGACAGCACCTTTTACATTTACACAAGGCTTTAGCTCCAGCCTCTCAACCACCAAATCCCATGGACGCACCCAACCGTCGACACTTGGATGGAAGAAATTCAACATCCTTAATCATCCTTATCAATGCTTCGCCATTGCGCTCGCATCGGCGACCTAATCATGTGCGTGCCCGCGTGCGAAACATATATGATTAAAGTCCCGTGTATCCAATGGCGAATCATTCCCGCCCCCTTCAATGCTAGCAGGCCATGAAGCAAAGTCAAGACGAAATTTTCTTGCAACTTTGCAATAACATTAAGAAAGTAACTTATGGATCAGATCTTAGATATTACGACATTTTTTTTTTTTAGGATGACGGTGGTTGTGGCAACAAGTGTCGAATAAAACTCGAGTTCGATAGTGACCTTAAAAAGCTCTCTCCATTTGATTTTTCATCATCATGCACAGATCTTGACCGTCCAATCTTTTACACGTTGCCTCCCCCGTCGTCGGAGGAGATTGGATTGGGCTCCCCGGAGTGAGGCCCCGACGTCGCTATATAAATCGATTCATCCTCCCTTGGCCATCCATCGCATAAAACGAATTAGTATCAGCAGTTCGGAAATTTCTCTTCAATTTCTTTTTGGTCGGATTGGATTGTCATATTTCGCCGGCCATGGCCGAGGAGAAGCAGCACCACCACCTCTTCCACCACAAGAAGGACGACGAGGACACCGCCCCCACCGATGCCAGCGGGGTCCCCGGGGGTGGCTACAACGAGACCGCTGAGATGACCGGGACGGGTTCGGGTCCGGGGGGCGTCGATTACCGGAAGGAGGAGAAACACCACAAGCACCTCGAGGAGCTCAGCGAGCTGGGCGCCGCCGCCGCCGGCGCTTACGCCCTGGTAGCATTTCCCCCACTCCTTTTAGGCGGTAATTCTGGTTGGACTTTTCATCATCTCGTAGCGATGGACAAAAAACTAACTAACTCGAACGAGTAGCGCGTCTAATAACGTGCGAACTTATTGTCCTTTAGTTGCTGCTGCTTCTTGTTTTTTTTACTTTTGCGGCTCTGGTAATTGGATCTATTGTATATCAGCACGAGAAGCACGAGTCAAAGAAAGACCCCGAGCACGCCCACAAGCACAAGGTGGAGGAGGAATTAGCGGCGGCCGCGGCGGTTGGAGGGGGCGGCTACGCTTTCCACGAGCATCACGAGAAGAAGGATGCAGAGAGGGAAGAAAAGGAGGAACATGGAAAGAAGCATCACCACCTCTTCTGATTCACGTTGGATCCCTCTTTCGATATGTTATATCCGATCGCACGTGTGTGTATGTAGAGGCTGTCATAGTTAAAATAATACTTGATGTTGCATGCACTTTTCTTATGCGTGTTACGAGTAGTCGCCAGAACATATTCGATATGTTGGTATGTAGTGTCTGGCTCTTATGATCAATGTCAGCTATGTTTATTGGAAATCAATAGAGTTTTTATTTCTCAGGTATTATCATATTCACTGAGTACGTGTGACTTGTGTTGGAAAAGTTTTCTTATTATGAAATAATTAATATATTTTAGCTGATCCATAATTCATCGAATTAAGTTTTCGAGTGAAATTGAGTTTAATTGACGGGCTCGAACTTGAATTTTTTTTTTTTGCGATCTTTATTCAGTCAAACAGGTATCGAGGTTGTGCTATGACCTCAACTCACGAGGGCTTGGTTTGAGTATTGAATGCCAAATCTTATCTGGTCGAAAATCTGCCGATTCAATAATTTGTCTCCTCGGTTAAACATGGCATATAAAATTAACACAAATATTGCCATCCGTAGTTCTGACTAATTAAAATCAAAAGCTGCGCAGAGAAGGCTTCGTCTCCATCATCATGCAGGCTTTATGTGCAGTTCTCCTTCCTCCTCCTCTTCTCGTGGTTGTTTAGGACAATCTCTCTTACCGTTTTGACAAAATTCGGGATATAATAAAATTTCGTTTTATGATATTTTTTTTTGTGTTAGTTCAAATAAGATAAAGTCGGATATAAGAGGAATACAATCCGAATAAAATTATCAAAATATTTAGAAATGGATATGACTTTTCCTTGGTAATTTAATAGAAAACAGAAATCGCTGACGTGGATAATTTGGATAATTTTTATAATTTTTTAATTGTTGAGTTTATTTTTTTCTTTCCACTTCTTTCTCTTGTTGGTCGTCGGATAGCTAGGTGAGGGCCGACAAAAGTTGCCCTTGCAAACCTTGGGTGAGGGAGAGCTTTGCTGGAGGCTCGGCGGGCCTGGCGACGTCACTTCGCTCCGCCTATGGTCCATTGTTGGCCATTGAGAAAAGAATTAAAATTTTTAGAAGATTAATATAATTTCAATATTTGTCCACTCCAACGCCGGTCATGGCACTTAGTTTGACTGGCGTCCAAGTCAGCAATTACTAAACTATATATCAAATTGTCGGTCAAATTAAAAGGCCGTTTAGAACTGAATTAACATAATGCAACAAATTTAGGGATTTTTGGCAATTTCCTCCGGTGTATCATATACTTTGGATTTTAGGACAAGGAAAGAAAGTGGGATTCCATCAAGAGCATTTAACAAAGGAAAAAAAGATTAACAGCGACATTACCTTCATCGCTTTCGGAGCAAAACGTCGAGGAGAAGCGGCTAACGAAAGCACGAATCGATGCTCTTGCCGTTGCCGACATCATTTTTTTTTTTAAATTTACACAAAGGCTTGGCTCCCACTGCCAAATCCCATGGGGCTCACCTAACCGTTAACACTTGGTTGGAAGAAATCCATCGTCCTTAATCCTCATCACGCCTCGCCATTGGTATCGCATTATCGATAATATACGATCATGCCTGCACTAGACGGCTACGTGTCATTCGTTACTAGTTCAATGTGCAAAGTCTAGGAACCATCGTGAACGCGAAACATGCGATCGGAGCGCTGTCCCGATAAAACTCATCTTGCGCCCCCACACCCCCCCCCCCCCCCCCCCCCCCCCCCCCCCCTAACGTATGGATCAGAGTTGAGATACGCGAGATTTTTTAGGAAGACCTTGTGGGTTGTACTTGTGGCAGCAAGTGTCGGATGAAAACCGGTGTTCGGTTGTGATCTTAAAAGCACGAGCACTTTGACTCGGGCTCCGCCGTATCTTGACCGTCCAATCTCGTACACGTTGCCTCCCACGTTGTCGGAGGAGATTGGGTTGGGCTCTCGCAAAAGGGCGACCCGACATCACTATATAAGTGGATTAATCTCCGCTTGGTCCCTCCATCTCATTCAACGAATTAGTAAATCAGAAGTTCCCGACTTGTCTTCACCTTTCTCTTCGGGTTGGATTGAATTGTCGTGTTTCGCCATCCTATTGCCCACCACCATGGCCGAGGGGAAGCAGCACCACCGCCTCTTCCACCACAAGAAGGACGACGAGGACGCCGCCTACTCTGAAACTGCCCCTACCTACGGTAGCGGAGGGGGCGGCTACAACCAGACGGACGGCACCTACGGGAGCGGTGGCGGCGGCTACAATGAGACGGGCGGCACCTATGGTGGCAGCGGGGGCGGCTACAATGAGACGGGCGGCACCTATGGTGGCAGCAGGGGCGGCTACAATGAGACGGGAGGCACCTATGGTAGTAGCGGCGGGGGCGGCAGGGGTGGCTACAACGAGACGGTTGGCAGTTACGGTAGTGGCGGGGGCGGCTACAACCAGACTGGCGGCACCTACGGTAGCAGCGGGGGCGGCTATAATGATACGGCTGCCACCTACGGTAGTGGTGGGGGCAGCTACAACCAGGCCAACCAGGTGACTGGGATGGGTTCGGGCCTGGGGGACATCGATTACCGGAAGGAAGAGAAGCATCACAAGCATCTCGAGGAGCTCGGCGAACTCGGCGCCGCTGCTGCCGGCGCTTACGCCATGGTAACATTCCCCTTCGTGAGATAATTAATTGGGGTTGTTTCGTAGTGACCGGAATTTAAAATAACAATAATAATAATAATAACTTGAACGAGTAGTTTGAACATTGTCATTTAGTTATGCTTCTCATTTTCATTTTCATTTTTTTTTATGGGCGGCTGCTTTGGTAATTGGATCTATTACATATCAATCAGCACGAGAAGCACCAGGCGGAGAAAGACCCAGAGCACGCCCGCAGGCACAGGATGGAGGAGGAGATAGGGGCGGCGGCGGCGGTCGGAGGGGCCGGCTACGCTTTCCACGAGCACCACGAGAAGAAGGAGACGGAGAGGGAAGAGGAGGAGGCTTATGGAAGGAAGCATCACCACCTCTTCTGATTCCCGTTAACATCTTCATAAGTCGATCTCGTCAGTATGTGTGTTCATCATCGGCGTGAGAGGCTGGTCTCTATCTGTCTGTCTGTCTGTTCCTAAGCAAAAAATAATACTCTTATCATATGTTGCATTGCATGCATGCACCTTTTTTTTTCTTACGAGTGTCGCGAGCTGTGGCACGATATATTAATATGTTGTTATTTTGGTCTCTGTCTCTTATGATCAAGTAAGCATTGTTTTAATGAAATTCATGGAGTTTTCTTTCTCAGCTTTATATGATCATCTCTCTCTCTCTTCTCTCGGTTCCTTCCCGCCTCCTGTCTTTGCCGCCGTTCTTGTCGGAGCACAAAAAAGATAGGGCATCCGTGTCGGGACTATCTACGAATTGCTTTTCTATGACCTGGCTAACGCAGGCAACCTGGTTCGATCGAGCCGCTAAGTATTGAAGACAATCTTGTATCGTCTTCCTCCACTCAGGCTAACCGCTTAGGTTCTCATATCCTCGAAAAAATTCTCCTTCTACGCTATCGAAAGTCGAAGGAAGCAACATTTCGAAAACATATAATAAGAAAACTTCCCGACACAAGAAAGAAAATCTTTCAGATTTTAAATTGGCAAAATGACATAAATAATTCCTAGACTTTGGCAGAATGTACAATCTGATCCCTGAACTTTTAATTTGTTCAATTTAGTTTCCGAATTTTAGGAGAATGTGCAATTTGATCCATAAACTTTTGACTTGTTCAATTCAGTCCCCGAACTTCTAGTAAATGTTCAATTTAGTCCATGGACTATATGAAGATGTTCAACGTTATCCATGATCTTAAATTAGCAAAAGGACTATATTGAACATTTTCCTATAATTCAGGGACTAGATTTGAACATGCACTAAAACTTTAATGACTAAATTGAATAAGTCAAAAGTTTAGGGGAGCAAATTGCACATTTTGTTAACGTTCATGGACTAAATTGAACAAATTAAAAGTTCATGGACCAGATTGCATATTCTGCCAAAGTTTAGGGACCAAAAACAAAAAAAAGGAAAAGAGATCTAAATTAGTTAATGAAGAGGGGAGAGGAGAGAGAGATTTATCTTAAATCCTCCCTTCGGTCATCCTACAAGTCCAATTTTAAAGGAAATCAAAGGAGTTTTGTGAAAGTTTCACTCTTATTATCATATCTATGCCTGTTCAATCTTTTTATTCTGCATGATGATGATGTTAGGGACGCCGAACCTAGGCATGCCTGATGAAGATATCACTGTGATCATTACTGAAGATTTCCACCCATTTTAGTTTGAAAAGGTTAGTGTGTGATCCCTATTTTTGTTCTGATAATTTATCATTTTATTTGGAGCTTGTTTTGTTTTGAAATTAGATCAATTGGATTAAGATGTTTCACCCCGTTTTTTTTTTTTTGGGATGTGAATGAAATGTTACTTCAACAAAAAGTAATAATAATAATTTTTCTCCTTCGGTCTGCCATTGAATCTGACATGGCATATAAGATTAACTAAAGATTGGCATCCGTAATTTTAGTAATTAAAATCAAAGGCTCTCCATCATCATGTAGCCTTTATTTGCAATTCTTCTTCTTCCTCCTTCTCTCACGACGAGAAAGATTTCATGACATTAGTAGTAGTTTATAATAACCTCCCTCACCTCTTAGGTTATGTTTCGTAGTTATGATAAAATTTAGGGTATAATAAAAGGGAACAACTATCCCGATTGTCTGAAAGTATTGTCATTATTTTTTAATTAATGAGTGTTTTATGCAAAACAGGCGGTGATGATGTGTGGATCTACGACTAGAAATAACTGGCAGTACTGGACTATTGAGAAAGCATTTCCCATAATAAAACTTATTCTATTGTGTGTTTGGTACTCGTTCAAGATAAGATAAAGTTAGATATAAGATAGATATAGTTTGGAAAAAATTATTCCCTATGGAATGTGGGATAAAAATGGATAGAGTTTCTAATTTTAATTGATGTACAATTTATTTTTCTTAAATAACAAGCTTATCAAAGTAATAAAAGTAAAACAATTTTGAATTATTCTATAAGAAATACAAAATAACGAAAATATATTCAAATTTCTTTTTAATTTATTCATGTTTCTATTTATATACATCGAACTTCTTTCTATCTTATAATGTGAACTGCATATATACGTTTGTGTATTTTTTTTAGGTCATAAATATGTATATATGTATGAATGCATGCATATGTGAATTTCTTTGATATCTTCTCTCTCCTACATGCAATGACGTGGCCAAAACGATATCGTCATGTTAAAAAAGTATAAACTAAAAATAAAAACAATGAAGAAAAATAAAGAAGTAATAGCTAGAATCAGGTGGGGAGGGGAGAGGGTTGCCCCTTGCCGTCGCCATCCACCACTGCCAAGAAGGGGCGATGGTGGGAAACTAGTCGGAGAAGGGTCGTCGAACCCTGGCCAAGGGCCAAGGGTGATGGATGGCGACGAGAGCTTCCTCGCCACCACTGTATTGTTGCTTCTTCTTATTTATTTAAGTTTTAGATTATTTCTTAATTAAATTAAATAAAAATATATTGAAACAAAGACGTTGTTTTAGGAGATACAAAATATTTTTAAAAAATCACTTCAACATTTTTTGTTAGTCAAGTTAGATAGAGTTAACCGGAGCACTTGAATGCACAGAGTCGCCAAGTTTTAGGATTTGATTGTGTTATCTTGACTAAAGTATAAAGTTTTATAAGTGCATCCTATAGCGCACAATTCCGACCTTAGCTCAGTTGGTAGAGCGGAGGACTGTAGTGGTTACTCGCAGAATAATCCTTAGGTCGCTGGTTCGAATCCGGCAGGTCGGACTCCTTCCCACATTTTTCTTTTTTTGTTTTTATATAAATCTCCCGCCTTTTCGTTGTATTCTCCTTTTCGGGTTTGCCCCACAATCTGTGTCCATCATTCGCTGTTCTCCAAGACATAACAACAATGGCACGGCAGAACCGATTGCCCGATGCAGAAGATAATTGCGGGGGCTGAAGCTGAACCACTAAAACAAGTAGCCTCGAGAATCCATTTGAAATCCCGAGGGCGAGGAGCACAACTGCCACCGATTTGAGTCGCCAATTTTAGAGTGGGTTTGGTTCAGCATTCCCAAAAAACTTTCAACCTCCAAAACTCATTGAGAGAATACTGAATTTAACCCAATGATGGTCTCTATTGGCATTGGGTTTTCAGCATCCGGTCAAATGTTATATATTTTTGATTTCCCTCCCCCTTTTTTTACTGGTTATCTTCTTCTTCGGCTTGGCAAAGGGTAATTTTTTAATTGAAAATTTTAAAAATTACATTCAAAGCCTGTTTGTTATGTTGTTTTTACCAAATACCATTCAACCTAAAGCCCATTTTCAAATGATATTTTACCAAACACAACTATCATTTTCCTAAACCCCTTTTAGGTTGAATTCATTTGAATTTTTCCAATGCTCGTTTCAAATGTTGAAATAAACCCACCGTTTAGTAGGTCTTGAAGAGAAAAGGAGGAAAAAAAAAAAAAAACTACTGCTGCAACTGTCAACCCAATCGAAGATATATGATATTCTTCTTGGAGAAGATGGCATTCTCGAGAAATGGAAGTCTCTGTGATCTATATATGAAAAAAATCCGAATCTGGTTTTCGGAGTTCGCTGCAGCAGCATGTCTCTCTCGCTCTCTCGCTCTCTCTCTCTCTCTCTCTCTCTCTCTCTCTCTCTCTGCAATGGAGAAAATCTACATTCAATGCGTGCAACTTTCAAGCTTTTTCTAGCTTCTTCAAAGTGTTTGTTTTTCGACTTCAATTTTGGCTGCGGATTTTAAGCTTCTCTGTCCCTGAACGAGCAATCAGTATGCATTTGATGTTTGAAATCAACGCGTTCCCTTCTCATTTTGGCCATAGATTTGCCTGTGAACTAATAAATCTGGTGGTCTCGGCCAGGCGAATCGAACAGTAATAGGCAGGATCATTGCGGTGCGATTTGATCTTGCAAACGAATTGTTCTTTGGTTGAGATTGTATCTTTGGCACCGTGTTGCATCAATCGCCGTTGCAGCTGCACAGAAACATTGGTCTCTATGGATGCGTGATAAAGCATAGTGGTTTATTTTGCTCTCTGTTATAATTGCGCTGCCTGTTTGCTTGTGAATCGATGCATTTTCTCATATCTTTTGCCAGTGATTTTGAGTATAGTGGCATTGTAATGGATGTCTTTGCTTCAAGTTTGGCTTTTTCCAAGAGAGATATGTGACGCCGAACTAGCTTCATTAGGCCATGTCCTTGGACATTTGTCTCACTTCAGCTACTTTGTCAGTCCTTTCTCACTTGGAAAGACTGGGTATTTGCAAGTTTCTAGTGCATTCGAGTGCTGGTTTCAATATTCTAACATTGGTAAAAGATCGCTAGGAGTTGAAGGACGTTGCATCGGAAGTTTGAGCATCCCAGGCATGGATCGCTTGGATTTCTTCCAAGAAAGAGAGCATCCCGTCACAGAGGGAAAGGTACTATCGATCTTCTTTTTTCCAGCTTTCAATATAATGTCAAACTTTTCGAGCATTTCAAGTTTCTATGGATTCTTATTCCTTAGGCCATTGGCTGTTTCCTTGTCATTATATTTATTTGACATTGTTGGTCTAGAGTTGTTCATTCTCTGCCTTAATCAATATTATCATTCTTTAACAATAGTAGGTTCACCGACCACGCCAAATTTATGTTGTCTTCACTAGTGAAGTTTTTGTTCAATTTCACTTAGGTTGGTATAACATTTTATGTTGAGAAAATAGAGTCCTATCAGCTTCTTCAGGTGGCGTCTCTCTTTTATCTTTGCCAGGTGTTATTACAGCTTAGCTGTAGAGAGTTGATGAACTATCTTCTCACTGTTAGCAAGAGACAACTAGTTGGAAAAGGACACGTCTTTATGTGCTCTCTTTTATTTCGTTCTGAGGGTGGTGTGGCAAACATGTGAGGCAGTGACAGTTATAGAAACCCCTCCGATGGTGGTGGTTGGTGTTGTGGGTTGTGTCAAGACCCCTCGAGGCCTTCGCTCATTGAACACAGTGTGGGCTCAGCACTTGAGTGAGGAAGTGAGGCGCAGGTTCTACAAGAACTGGTGCAAGTCGAAGAAGAAGGCATTCACCAAGAACTCATAGCAGTATGAAACTGAAGATGGAAAGAAGAACGTCCAAGCTCAGCTTGAGAAAATTAAGAAATATGCAGCCGTTGTTCGTGTTTTGGTTCACACTCACGTAAGGCCTGCTTTGCCGCCAAAGCAATATCATAGCTCCTGTGTCTGAACTTTTTGTGTTTAAGTGTGTTTCGAAGTTTGGCCATTTTGTTGTGTGATTAAATATATCATTTATGGCGTTCTGTGGTTAATCTGCTACAGATTAGAAAGACGAAGGGATTGAAGCAGAAGAAAGCACACTTGATGGAAATCCAGGTCAATGGTGGGACTATTGCTCAAAAGGTGGACTTTGCATTTGGCTTTTTTGAGAAGCAAAATTCCCATTGACGCTGTGTTCCAGAAGGATGAGATGATTGACATAATTGGAGTGACAAAGGGTAAAGGTTATGAAGGTGTTGTCACCCGGTGGGGTGTAACGCGTCTTCCTTGTGAGACTCGCAGGGGTCTAAGGAAGGTTGCTTGTATTGGTGCGTGGCATCCTGCTAGGGTCTCGTTCACCGTTGCTAGGGCTGGTCAGAACGGATACCACCACCGCACTGAGATGAACAAGAAAGGTTTAAAAAATTGGCAAGGTTGGTCAGCAGTTCCACGCTAGAGATGTACATTCAGAACCGCGGGCTCGGAATCGAAATTGGGCTTCACGGGCTGATTCCGATTTCTGATTTTTCGGAACAGTTTTCGAATCGGCGATTCCAAACTGCCACATAAATAATAATACTAATTTATAATATTTTTTTATTACACAAAAAATAATATCTTTGTTTTTTAAATGTTATTATAATATATAATTTAATTAATAATTATAATTAATAATTAATTTTATTTATTTATTTTAAAAATAAAATTAAAAATTCGGAATGGAGAACCGGCCCGAAACCAGAACCGTCTACCCCACACTGCTCTTATCGAGTTTGACAGGTAAGAATCTCTGCATGAGATGCAACTTTTGCTTTGGTTTCTGTGTTGGTTTTACTTTTGTCGTGTTTGCTTTTAACTAGTGCTATTTATATGATGTTTGATTTTTTTCCTTAGATTATCCATTTATTTGGAGTAACATAATGCAAATTTGCTAGTCCTTGTTATCCAAGGCTTTCATGAACTATCCTGAGTGGATAGCAGTTCTTATCCTTTCACTGCAGCGAAGCCTAACTAGGAAGGTTTTGCTATTTTTTGTGCTTCTAGAGCCTCGTTCCTTTGTCTTTAAATCCAGGACCGAGAAAGACATAACTCCAATGGGTGGCTTCCCGCACTATGGCTTGGTGAAAGATGACTACGTGATGATCAAGGGAGGCTGTGTCGGACCCAAGAAAAGGGTGGTGACACTCCGACAGTCCTTGCTCAAGCAAACCTCTCGCGTGGCTCTGGAGGGCATCAAGCTCAAGTTCATCGACACGTCTTCTAAGTTTGGACATGGCGGATTCCAGACAATGCAAGAGAAGCAGAAGTATTATGGACGCTTGAAGGCTTAATGAAGCAAATAATTAAAGCCCGACTATCCTTTTTCCGACCACGATTTCCCTTTTAGGAAATTTTGTTTCAATGTGGTATTTTTGTTCTACATACTGTAGTTTTCTGATTTGGACAGAGATGAGGGATGGTTCGTTTGAGAAAACCACTTGGGGCGTTTTCTGACTTAAGGCAATTGCACCAGGGATGTGCTCTGACCTATTTTCGCCAGACTTAGCTGCTGCTGGATGGTGAGTACTTCAAACTTGGGCCGCCGCCTCTGCTTTCTTTTCCTTGGAATTACATTGAGAAAATCTGGGTCCTAAAGATGATTCTTTAAACTTTGGGGAGCCCTTTGCTCCCTGTGGAACTTGGCTATGGCAACTGTGCATATTAACATGTTGAGTTCTCACGGGAATCTATTTTGGGACGCTGTTCCATCGTATATCCATGAACGATTAAAATATTTTTTGCTTATATTTTTTTGCAAGTGATATATTCGATCATCTTTGAAAAATAGCCTAAATGAGAAATAAAGAATACCTATTAACAACTGCAATTAGTTAGTCGGTAAATGCGGTAATCTCGTAAGAATATCCTATACTTTGCATTGTACGACGTCAATGCTTTAAACTTTTTGTCTCGTCTTGCTACTATCCCGAACTTTTACCAGTAACTAATAAAGACCTTCATGTTAAGCTTAAGCTCACAATAAACGCTAAAAATCAAACGTGGTAACATTTGTGGACGACGTGGACAGATGACCTAATGTGACAATGAACGAATGGTGCCATGTGGGACTTTTTAACCCTAGTCTAACATAAAACACTTTCCTATGTTTTGTGTCATATGGTAATGAATCAAAACGGGACGTCGGACAAATGTTCTAACGTGGCATTGAACGATGGTGTCACGTGGAACTTTTTATACTTATACGAACTCAAATCTAATATAAGATACTCTTCTGTAATTTGTGTTGCATGAAAATGAGTCAAAACGATTTAAATGAGTCGATTTGAATCAGATTATTTTCAATTCGATCTAAATCGGACTCAGACTTATCTTTTGATAGTTACAAAGATTTTCTTTTTTGGTAATGAGAAATGTGAAAGTGCGTGATTTGCCGGTGAATGGACATATAAGTGGAATGATGATTTGGGAATGTGCATAATTATCGCAAACAAAAGAAGGTAGAGCTTGGCGTAATCTATCTAGGGCAAGAAGACGACAAAATTTCAGGCTTCTCCGGTCCATCGCATCGTCCAGCTCCAACTCCAGAACATCGGCCCTCGTTGCGTTTCGCTCTTCCTCCCGCTCCATTCATAACGATGATGAACATCCCAAACAGTCGATCCATTCACTCTTGACTCTGACTCTGTTCATCTCTCTCTCTCTCTCAGGCAAGTCCTCTTCTTGTTCTCGACGGCTCTCGATTCAGCTTTGCATTTCATAGCGATGTTTCTATGGTGGGTTTGTTGTTAAAGACTAGAATTTGCGAGCGGAAAGTGTAAAGTTGAAAATTTTTGGGATCTTCCTGACCTGAACAGCGC
The DNA here is from genome assembly GCA_028455895.1 of Rhodomyrtus tomentosa. NCBI lineage: Eukaryota > Viridiplantae > Streptophyta > Magnoliopsida > Myrtales > Myrtaceae > Rhodomyrtus > Rhodomyrtus tomentosa. The sequence goes on from JAPCWY010000001.1 coordinate 45,284,119, forward strand.
TTTCAATTTACTTATACCCCCCCCCCCCCACCCCCACACACACACACAAAAAAAAAAAAACAGCGCTTTCAATTGACTGTGCGCGTTTTTGGTTGCGTGCGCGTTTGTCAATGCGGTTTTTCCTGGTCTTTCGAGTTAGGCATGTGATATGAAAATGTGAGGCGTTAGCTGTTATTTTCGAACGAAAGAGCGTTTGTTGAGGATATTAAGTATGATGCTGGAGGATTGCGTGGTTCTGCTCATCATGGTGTTCTTCCAGGTTTGCTGAAAATGACTGAGCCATCCAAAGTGATTCACGTCCGCAACGTTGGGCATGAAATTTCAGAGGTACATGTTCTCTTGCTGCTTCTGCTCCTAAATTACCTTCTTTTGGGAGTTGAAGTAGGGACTTTCAAACGAATAAGTCCAGAGTTGAAGAAAGATAATTGAATATGGCATTTCTGTGATGATTTTCAAAGGAGGGAAGGAGTTAATTTCTGGGCTCACAACTTAAGTTTGAGATAGCTTTTACCTTCTGTACCATGCTGGTGCCGAAAAGCACGTAGTTTAGGGCAAATTTCCAGACAATCCTTGTACTTTGGATGTTTTATCCGATGATCTGTACTTTCAGATTGTGCAAACTACAGGTTTTAAGGTTTAATTAACACAAGTAGAAAGGAATGCAATAATGGCATATAGCGACCTGCAATATGGAAGGGAACACATGTTCTTTCCCTTTCTTGTTCTCTTTTTGGGTGCGCTTTATTTGTAAGGTACCCAGGATCTGATGCCTCCATAGCAGGATCATTTTTCCCTAACACAAGTTGTCAGAGCCATACTTCTTATCTTAGACTCTTTTTCTATGGTAATTTCAGAATATCATTTTAATCAAACAATTAGTGAGCTCGGGTAGGCTGTAGGATCGTTTATTAGGAAATGACAAACCATGATCCCATATTGAGATTCCAATGACTAAGATGTACCGAATCGATGATGAGCTGTTTCCAGACCTCGCTTCCCTGCGGAAAAAAAACAACAGAGGATCATTAAAAGTCTGCAATAAATGCTAGAGTTACCTAATAATTGGTTGATTCGTGTGCAGAATGATCTACTTCAACTATTTCAGCCATTTGGAGTCATCACAAAGCTTGTAATGCTCCGTGCAAAGAATCAGGTCTGTCTTCTGCTGTCAGATATCTCTTATGGTTTATTTCTTATGTTCGATTCAGATGGGAGATTTGTGATTGTTGTTAAAACACGTTGTTGTCCAGGCTCTTCTCCAAATGCAGGATATACCTTCTGCAATTAATGCCTTGCAGTTCTACACAAATGTTCAGCCAAGTATTAGGTAAAAGGCTTGTGGATATCTTTACTGTGAGCAGCAGTTATCTTGGCTTTTTCTTAATACTATCATGGTTAAAAAACAATTGGTGGCTTAGCAAATGCCATTGTGATCTTCAAGGACTGTGGCAAGAAATAATAGGCAGAAGAGTTTGGAGATTGAACTGCTTTTTTGGTGGAGTGTTCTGAATTATTTCAATCTTCATTCCTATTAATATAGGGGTAGGAATGTATATGTCCAATTCTCATCACATCAAGAGCTTACCACAGTGGATCAGAATGCTCAAGGGAGAGGAGATGAGGTTAGTAGTCTATTTTTTATTTGTCGATGTGTCACAATGTTGATTATTCCTGGAAATTTACCAACAAAATGAAGGGAACTTTTCACGTTTCTGTGGGTAATGGTCAATAGTGTTGAGCTTAGCTCAGTTGGTCATGACAAGTGGTTTCCTATATTAGTTAATAGAGAAGCCGAAAAGTGAAGCAGTGTTTATTTTTTCGAGTATATTTGTGTCATAACTTGAATTGAAACAATATAATGTCATTTGGAAGTCAGCTAGTGGACTAGCATAATTGCTAGTCAGCTAGTGGTTTTGGCTCGGATGATTTTTTCAATTTTTCTTAGAACAAGTAATTTGGTGAGTGGAAATGATTGTATACAGTTGTTACAAAGATAAGTTCTTTATTTGTTGTTTTGCAATACTTGAGTGCAAGAATTACACACAAACATACACAACTCACAATGATAATAATTCTAGTGGTAATTCATTCTCACATGTTGCAGCTATATCTTTTCCAGTTTTCACAGGCAACTGATACACCTGCTAAGTTTGTTCTTATACTTTGACAATGGTTGTACTTTCAACCTTTGTATTTGTGCTTTGACTTTTCTCCTCAATCGTTTCTCAAATTTGTTATATGAGTTGGAAGCTACTTCAACCGAGTGAGCGAGATTGGACAATGCCGTGTCGTCTGTTACTTGACATTGGCTTTTTACTTGAGTTTATGTCTATTGCATTTCTACCCAATAAAGTTGCAGTTCTTTTCTCTCAAGCTTTGAAAGTAAATTCTGTCCAGAAAGAAGAGGGAATTGGAGAGTAGGAAGATGCTATCATAAATGCTTTGATTTTCATTGTGTTTGCATTTATATGTATTCGCCAACGTTTTTCCCCGAAAGTTTAACTCATTAGGAGATCACTAATATTCTATAGCTGTCATCTTTCCTTTTACACTCCCTTGGTGTATGCTGGTCCTTACATGTGAAACACAGGATGTGGATTTGACCGCATCGATGAGATATTAGGAACTGGAAAATAGTAACTGGAGAACTGTGAGGATAACAATTGGAGGGGGTGTCAGGAATGAACTCTTGATATCATTACATGTAGATAAGTGGTTAGGAAATGGGTCATTTGTGTGTCTAGCATATTTCTTAACATGTAAAATATCTCCTGCGAGATATATGGAAAGTCACATCGTGTAACTACAAGTATCTGTCCGTTCCTATTTGTCATACTGCTTCTCTTCTCCTTATGCTGACGTTTTCCTAACTGTTTTTGGTATATTCAGCCCAATCGGATTCTACTGGTCACCATTCACCACATGCTGTATCCGATAACAGTAGAGGTGCTGCATCAAGTGTTCTCTCCTTATGGATTTGTAGAGAAGATTGTGACTTTTCAAAAATCAGCCGGTCAGCCCACTTCCCTCCTCCAACGGCCCTGCTTGCCCTCTCTCTTTCTCTCTTTTACATGCATGCTCACTTCTGCACATGAACGTGCACGCACTACATGTGTGCAGATGCACTTACGCACGCACCTGGGCTCCTCCTCCCTCCTGGTGCTTTTATGTAAGCTCTGCCCTTCCTGGACACTGTGTAAACACGGAAGCTTTGTGCACCGGGCTGCCCATGAGGTGTTGAGTATTGTTGTCGCTGTATTTCCTAATTCTCTACTCAAAATTATTTGGCATCTATATCCTATGCTCTGTGCTCCAAAGAGCTCAGGATTAGTCCAAGTCATGCACTGACATCAAACATAATGGTACGATGTTTTGGACAAAAATCTTTTTTAGCCTAACTTTTGTCTGTTCCTGTGTTTTGACTAATTAGGTTTTCAAGCACTTATTCAATACCAATCACGCCAAAGTGCAATTTCAGCACGAACTTCTCTTCAGGTGCCGATTAAATTCCTTTTAGTTAGCAGAGTATTATGTTGAACATCATCAGTAGGTGATGTCTTCTAATTGGATACGGATGCTTTTTGCCATTTTAGGGACGTAATATCTATGATGGTTGCTGTCAGCTGGACATTCAGTTTTCAAAGTATGTATGAGCCTGTCCAAACTTTTCCTTTTCATGCTTCTGCATCTGTTGGCCTATCCATTTGTTTCTTTATTATTATTGTTTTCTCGAATCTGCTGTCACAATTCATCACATCTCCTTTTCATGATTCAGCCTTGATGAGCTACAAGTGAACTACAATAATGAGCGGTCAAGGTAAGTCTATAGCGTAGAATTTTCACTTTTTAGGTGGTACTGTATTGTTTATGAACATATTCTGATACTGTCTGCAGGGATTTTACAAACCCGAATTTGCCTTCTGAACAGAAAGGTAGATCATCACAGGTATGCTACTTTCTTGCTCTTCTGCTTTACCAGTTGCGGCCTGAGGTTTTGTTTTGAGTACTCGTTTACTCTTCCATATCAAATGGTCTCGTTTTTCATGTTTATAGCCTGGGTATGGGGATGCTGGAAGCATGTATGCCCTCCAAGCTGGTGGAGCACGGGCAGGTATTTTGTTGCGAGCAATAAGGCTTAGCCTTTATGCTTCATGTGTTGTGTTTTTTTTTCCCTCAACATCCTGTTCTTTGTCCACATTTTCTTTAATGGTGACTCTGTTAGTCTTGCTATGAACTATATCTGCACCATTTGCTTGTTATAGTAAATCATTACATATCACATACTTTGTTTCTGGCAATAAGTTGCGCTTGTAGTTTTTTTTCTCCCTTAGCCATTTTTGCTGACTCTTTCTGTCTTTTCCTTTTATTGGTGTTCCAGTTGCATTTCCTCAGGTGAGTCATCGGTCCTATTGCTTTCTTCTTGCTGAGATATTTTTTATATTGTTTAATTCTCTCTTAGTGTTTGCTAGTCTTTTGATTATTCCTTCTATGATTATGTTTCCCTGCTAATCAATTTTTCTTTTATTCAATTTCTTGTAGATGGCTAATGCTGCTGCAATAGCAGCTGCCTTTGGAGGAGGTTTGCCTCCTGGAATAAGTGGTACTAATGACAGGTGTACCATTCTCGTCTCTAATTTAAATCCTGATGTAAGTACTGCAAAGAAATTGTTGCTGGTTCATAATTTGGTGGACTTTTTTTTATTATTATTTGTACTTGACTACATATGCCTTTCAGAAAATAGATGAGGATAAGCTTTTCAACTTGTTTTCTCTATATGGAAACATTTTGAGGATCAAGCTCCTGCGGAATAAACCAGACCATGCACTTGTTGAGATGGGTGATGGATTTCAGGCTGAGTTGGCTGTACACTTTTTGAAGGTACAAGTGACAAGCTTATCAAAATTTGAATGTCGCTGTGTGTACGTGGGAAGAAGATGGTTTCTCTTTGTGCTATGCTCTGTTATAATTCCTATCGTAGTATATGATGCAATGTCAGTCCTTGAACTTTTCAAGGGAAGATCTAGTTTGTACTTTAAAAACTACTCAACTATTGGCGACGGAAACAATGTGAGCATTTTGGAATAGTCACCAAGTCACATTACATCAACTTTTCTTTCACTGGATTTCAATAACGTGTACCTGTTAGACTTGGAAAGAATTTGCAAATATCTGGAAAGAATGCGTCGCTCTTTTATGTGACGTCTAGAATTGCTCATCATGTTATGCAAGCAGCAATTAATAGGAGTAGATGCAGATTAGCTTGCCAGTTGATCTGTGAGCAATACTCGTTGAATTATTTGCACCATTTGGCATCAAGTGTAGCATGCATATTCTCTGTTTGTGGTATCCATGACTTTCCAATTTTGAGATTATAGGGAGCTGCGCTCTTTGGGAAGCGATTGGAGGTCAACTTCTCCAAGCATCCAAGCATAACTCAAGGCGCCGACACGCATGACTACATGAACTCAAATCTTAACCGCTTCAACCGTAATGCTGCGAAGAACTACCGCTACTGTTGCTCACCAACCAAGATGATTCATCTCTCCAGTCTCCCACAGGATGCAACAGAGGAGGAGATAGCAAAACATCTGGAGGAACATGGCCCCATTGTAAACACAAAGGTTTTCGAGATGAACAGTAAAAAGCAGGCCCTGGTTCTCTTCGAGAACGAGGAACAGGCCACTGAAGCCCTAGTGTGTAAGCACGCTAGCTCTCTGGCTGGGTCGGTAATCCGGATTTCTTTCTCCCAGTTGCAGGAGATTTAGCTTTCTGGCTGGGTCGGAGGCATGGCATGGTAAAACCTTTTTGTTCGAATAGTGGGGAGTTAGGATCCCGTTTGTTTTTTTTTATATATATATTTATATGAGCATCCGTCTTCTAAGTCTCAACTTTTGATGTAGATTTTGATTTCTTCGTAATCAACGACTCCGTCTGCTTTTCTGTGTCTTCATTCTTTTGATGCTTGTGCCAGTTATTCTATCAAGTCCTTTTTTTTTCTTTTTTTTCATGGGTAGACGTCCTGCTTTGCAGATAGGCTACAGTTTTGAAGGATGGGTAGGGGACTTTGTTTTCCTGTTTGTATCATTCTAGTAAATAGAGGGTAAGTTTAGCCGCTTCTGTTGTAATCCTGTTCATTTTATCTTCCCTGTTGAATTGGCACAAAGAGCTAGTTATGAAGAATGTTTCAGGCTCTTGAGAGCTTCTGTTACTCCTCCTCCTCCTCCTCCTCCTCACCGCTATCGTCTTTTTCATATCATCGCCGCTTCTTCTTCTTCAGTTCCTCCTCCTCCTCCCTCCTCCTTAAGTGTCGCAACACATAAGTAAACTTAAGTTGCGACGGGAATTGGTGTCTCTTAAGAGATCATCTGTTTCTCTCTCTCTCTCTCTCTATCTATCTCTCTTTCGATCCGCTGGATCGAGGGTCCAAAAGCTAATATTGTGCTGGCAGAATCTCTATATGGCTGAGAGTGGATTTTCGAGGGCTTCCATATCTCAAAACTTTATAGTCTCCTGTCTAACTGGAGGTCTAACAGTCAAAAAAACCATAGAGCCCGTAGTCGTCATCCATCATTATAGGATAGGTAAGTTCATCTGATGATCTAAATGAGTGCAAGTATAGTTGGCCCTGTAAACAAAGCTACTGTTGCCCCTAGACCTCAAGGAAATACGACTCCTTGTCCATCATATCTCGTCTGCCAAAACTGATGGCAGTGATTCCGATTGCATTTGTTTTGCGAAAGGCAAATGATTTGGAAAACAGATAGGTCGGGAAGGTTCTTTATATGCATAATACACATGTCAATGTTCCGAAGCAAAGATATTCACGAAAATGTTTACTACTATTCAGAAATTCACGATCACTTAAAAAAAATTGAATCAGCAGCGTTAAATTATTTAAATTATTAGCGATAATATAAATATTTTCATTAATTAATTTTCTCAAGGGACCTAAGCGGAAAAATATCTTGTGATGTGGTAGCGAAAATATTGCACTCTCTTTTACTAAATTACTAAGATAAGACGATGATGTTTGGCGTACCTCCAAAGAGCAACGGATGAAGCCTCCAATGATCAATGGATTCAAGTGTGATCCGATTCTCGTCCCCGCTCAGAATCGCGCGGTCCTCTCTGCGCGTGACAAATCGAACCCACAACCACAACGCACTCTCTCTTTCGTTCTCATCGTCGTCAACCTCTGCCTCTCGAAATAATCCCCGGAAGAGGCCGCCGAAGCTGGAAGTCGGCGCCGGGGACAAGAGGGGAGCGGCGTTCGACGAAGCCGCCTACGAGGCCGAGCGGCTCCGGCTCGACGCCGAGGCTCGGGAGTCGATGGCGGAGACGTCGGAGCGAGAAGAAGCCCAGGACCCGAGAGCGTGGAAATGGGTGATCCGGAAGAGGGTGTGGGATTTCATGGAGGCCAATAACGTGGCGCAGAACCCCCGACCCGTTCACCACCGCATCCCCAACTTCGTCGGTGCTTCAGCAGCTGCTGGCAAGGTGAAAAATTGCAGACTTTATCTGATTACTTTTTCACTTCCCATTTTGAAAAATAGTTTTGCGGCCTCTCTGGAAAATCGGTAACTGCATCTTTGATGCACTTGCTAGGACTAGTACATCATTGTGTGGAAGGTTTTCAATTTGGTTCTTCTATTGATCCTGGGGAAACGAAGAATGGTTAATGGGACTGGTTTGTGATGTTATGTACGTGGGATTTGAATAAGTGAGACATATTCGGTAATGGATAAGAGCCTATAACGTCATTAACCAATCTTAGCATCATTCGATTTGTAAGAGCATTGGCATTGTTCATTAACCAGTGTTATCATGCACTCTTAGGTACAAGTAATGGGATTTCAGGCAGAACTACTGATTTACATCACTGATTCCCTGGTGACAAATTGAATAGAACAGTGATTTTTTTTTCCCTCTATGTTTGACTTGGGCCTTGTGGCAGTTAAGCGAGTTGGAAATTTTTCAAGTGGCAGAGTGTGTGAAGGTTAATCCGGATTCACCCCAGAAGCAAGTCAGGTTCCTCACTCTCTCTGGTCAGTTTTATTTTTTCCAGCTAATATGTTATCTTAAGTTAATTTGGTTTATTTTCAACCTTAGAAGAAAAATGTGTAGCAATGTCGAGCCAACTCTGAAAAAAGTAAGAGATTGTACCCCTCAATGCGCAGATGGGAAGAGGTTGTTAACACCTCAACCCCGTTTGAGGAAAGGTTTTTTCTCTGTTATTCAGTCCTCTGTGTTGGCCCCTCATACCATCAATGAGGCTTGTACCCCTGTGGGGGTTGCCAAGTATGGAAGGCCTATCGGATTGGATGAGAAGATAAAGGTGGATCTGATTGTGATTGGCTCTGTTGCAGTTGACCCTAGGACCGGTGCTCGGCTTGGGAAGGGTGAGGTAATTATAGACATGTGGTCGCCAGCAACGATTTTTGTGTTTTTTCCCTGTGGGGATTGCAGGGACAAGTATGGTTGCTTCGGAAGGGTCTGAATCTGTTTCATTTTTGTGTGTATTGGCTAAAACTGCGGGTTGCAAATATTTAGTGGCATCTAATGTGGTTTCATCTAATTTACAGAATTGTACTATCTGTTTTTAGTTGTTACTACCATTACTACATATTTGCAAATCATAGATCCACTTTTACAAGTTTCTTTTGCTTGTGCATTCCTGATACTGGTAAAGCAAAATGTCTGGCTGCAATCAAGATCTTAGATTGATCTCTTGCTATTCACTGAATCTTGAAAAGCTATTTGAGTTTCCAAATCATTTGCTAAAATTTTGGTGCAGGGGTTTGCAGAACTTGAGTATGGCATGCTACGATATATGGGAGCTATTGATGACTCGACACCAGTCCTCACCTCTGGTGAGTTGTTTCATAAATTCTGTCCATATTTCACCCAGTTCATTAACTGAAGGTTATTCTGCCGAAAATAGTATCCTGGACTTGCCAATATTTCCGCAATCGCAAGCACTTGATAATCTACGGTGACGTGAAAAGATCCTCATGTCCATGTGAACCTTTGATTGTCCAATAGGGAATTATCCTCTCAAATCTCATCCAGACAACTGCATCATTACATCAACTAAGTATTAATTAGTGCGGAGGATTCCCTGGTATGTTTCTTGTTGTCTGATACAGCCATCATGAGTGAACTCCAGGATTCTTGTTTGGAAGCAAGAACAGTTTTTTTCTATATATTTGGTATGGGATTTCTGCTTTGTCATTTGAAGAGAAATTGAAGACAAGTCTCGCTTATCTAGCAATGCGTGAGTTTCAACATTTTAAGGGGGGCATCTGCTTAATGAAGGATGTCTTAAACCTTTGTGTTTTAGTGCTGGTGCAGCATACATCAACATAAGCATGCTCTAACCTTTCCATTACCAAATTTCCATAGCAGTATTTATTTGCTGATCATACCAGAAAATTGGTCAACGTGCTCGTGCAGTGCATGACTGTCAATTGGTGGATGACATTCCAGCAGAGAAATTGTTAATCCACGATGTGCCTGTGGATGTGATATGCACTCCCACACAGGTCATTTTCACTGACACTTTCATTCCGAAGCCCCAAGGTTAGTGAAACAGCAATATCTCCTTCAAATCCGCCATCTTTCTCTCTCTCTGGCATAACCGGGTACCTGATCTTTTGCGATATAGTTGTACTTACTAAGAGAGGCTGCTTCTTTCATAGGAATCTACTGGGATAAACTCTCCCCTGAGAAGCTGGGTCAAATTCGTATTCTGAGGGAGCTCAAGCGCAGAATTGAGCAGGAAACTGGACAAAAGCTTCCTTGTGGTCCATCAGAGAAATTACCCCCAACGGCTCAACGGAGTCTCTCAAAATCTCAAGCTAAATAAGACCGATCCACGGTGAAGAAGATTAAGATTTGTAGAGTTTGTGTAATATACTGCTTCGAGCTAGCAGATGGTTGTCGCGTCGGCTGGTTAACTTTACATTTTGGTTTGCCTTTGTATTTGTGTCGGCGCTTATGTCTCTCTCAAATGATTGGTAGCTCTACGTGCCACCGTGAATGAAATGGGAAGCAATTAGGTTTCATTTGAAGATCTGAGAGGCAGATTGTTATGGAGCTATGTTTTGATGTTTGATTACTTACAGCTATCAGAAGTGATGATGCATAAGTTTCTGCTTAGGGCAATTCGAGCACATGCCTTGGCCATTTAGGCTGATTGACTTGGCCACTTAAGCGGATTTATTTCACCGGGTCATTAGAAAATGTGCCCAGTCACCATCGCGATGGCGGTGCCAGATCGGTACCATCCCCTCTTTTCTGCATGTCTTTGCCAGAGTCAGGACCACCGTCGCGATGGCTGCTTCGCAGACAGGATCGAGATCGAGATCTCGGTGGTATCCTGCATAGACGTGACGACCACCACGACAGTGAACACTCCTGCGACCACCGAGTGCCCCTCTCTACTTATTTGTGACCTATTGGAATTTTGGTAACGATAAGAGCGTGATCTCAGGTTGCCACCTTATCTTTCCAGCGACCAACTCAGTGCCCCGGCGGTCAAACTTAACCGACGGACTAATTAGATGCTTTTTATATAAAGTAGAGGTGTTGTAAAAAGAGAGCTGGTTTTCAATTTCGGGAAGGGGGGAAAAAAACAGATGAATCGCTTGCGTCATTTCACCAAATGTAAATTAGCTGATTTGGTGAATATTAAAGTTACTAGTCACATAGAATTGTGTATTGTTAATACCATTCACGACACATTTCACCATATTAACCACTTTGAAAAGTCACTAGATTCCCGTAAGTGAAAATCGCTTACCTTTACAAAACTCACCAATTAAATTGGAAAAATAAATAAGGAATATGTGCATTAAAAGTTCTAAAATTTATCAAATTAGTGTAATCAAACCCTTTCATTAATACCGTCAATTGTACAAACAAAAAATACTAATGTGGCATTTTTAATTAATTTCTCTCTCTTACGTGAATTATTTATTATTCAAATCATTTATAAAACATATTAAAAACTAAAAAGGAAAAGTTAAAATTTAATTTAATAAACAAAAAAAAATAAACAAACAAACAAACAAGAGAGTGGCAGGGCCGTTGGCTGTCCTCCCATCGCTCGAGAGGCTAGGTACCTTCGCCTAACAATGGTTGGCGAGTCTCCTTGGCCTAGGCGAGGGTAGCCTTGCCCAAGGAGCGTGATGATCGTCGACATTAGCGGAGGGTTAGCATCGCCCAGATCTGGTCGCTCTCGCTCAAAGCCTAGCACTAGCTACCCTCGCCCTTGCTCTACGAAAGCCACCAATCCCTCCGGTGATGGGCAACAGTGGTGGCAATCCTTACTAGCAAGCCCCGCCTTTGTTTTTTTTTTAATGAATAACTATATTTCTTTTCTTTTTTTTAATTGAACTTAAATTAGATCAAAACAAATTAATAGAAAAATACCACATGGCATAAAAAAATAATTTAAAAATATCACGTCAGTTTTTTTATTAATTAAATTGACGATGTTAACGGAAGTATTTGATTTTATTAATTTGACAACTTGTAGAACTTAATTATATTTTTTAAAAATTTTAGGACTTAATTGTACGTCGTAGAAATTGTAATGCATATATTTTAAAAAATGAAATACCCCTTAATTAAGGTACAAACATACTTTTTCTACTGTGAAAAGTTAATTGTGGGTCTCAAGAGGTTACTTTCTGTATTAAAAAAAATAAATCAATTACATTTTCTTTTTGGGGAGTAAATATCATTTGCTAAGACATCCGGAAAAGGGAAGACGAAAAATTCTTCACCTCATCTATGAAGATGGAGATGGTGAGCTGGTAGGCAGGCGGTCCAGAGTAGAGGAGGGCAAATGGGTTCGTCTGCGATGATGCTACGTCGTTTCTGCTGCTTCAGCACCACCGTCTCTCCCTCCACCTCTTCTTCATCATCTACTCCTACTGCCAAGAAGAAGCCCCTCGTCTTCCTCGGCTCTCCTCAGGCCCCCTCTCTCTCTCTCTCTCTCTCTCTCTCTAGTTGCACCTGTATTTACTCGTATCAGTTCGTTCCTATGAGAATCTGAACGATGTAGTCTTTAAAGGTCCTTCCTTTACGCAACTGGGCAGGTCTCTGCCACTGTTCTTGACGCCCTCTTCAACGCCTCGAGCTCCCAAGACTCCCCGTTTGAGGTAATGCCTTCAACCTCGTGGTGTTATGGTCTCTTTCGATGATCTGCTGATCTCTGTGTGCTGTTCCCGTTCATTGCTTTACCCGGTTTTGCAAGTTCGCTCGTTTTTTTTTTTTAAGGTGTACTTTTTGTGTGGAATATGTACAATTAATCCATATGACGCTGTAGATGAGTTCTTTTGAAATTTCATGTTGAGCTGAAGATAAATGTGATTGTTGTGTTGACAAATGATGGGTTGTGTCGAGAGATTATAGTCAGCCCACGACAGTAGGGGGCAAATGGTTGATTTGTCGATTAGTACGGCCTGATGATTTCGGCCTCAGGCATTGGTGAGGCTTGGCTGATACGATGTGATTTAGGTTGCAGCAATAGTTACCCAACCACCGGCTAGAAGGGACAGGGGCAAAAAGATCCTGCCGTCTCCAGTGGCACAATATGCACTCGACAGGGGATTCTCCCCTGAACTTATTCTCACACCAGAACGAGCAGGAGAGGTAATGAAGATCGAGTGCCTTATTTTCTATCTCCGCTGCTTTTCTTTTTTGCGATTTCAGTGATTTTAGTTTTAGTCGCTGTCTTTAGCAGAAGTATTCTAGTTATTTGGGCTAGCACGGAGCTTGGACTTCTCATTTATTTTCTTCTGTACAAGTGGAGCTGCTAGTTTTGATTGCAGCTAGCTGTGTAGCTACTTAAATAATCTAAGTGGTTCCTTCTCGTCCCTCCCAGTTTTGACGAGCTTGTTACTCTTCTTCTTTACTTACAACTATTAGAACTGTCAGAGAGGCTATCTGATGGTTTGCCCTTGCATCTTAATGGAGACAAACTCTGCAAATCGTTGTCGTCTTTTCGGTTGCTCAGTACTTAGTTCACTGAAATATTAGTTACTGATAAGTCGTTGACAATACATTTGATTTATTTACCACTTTGACATTTTTTTAGTCAAATGGCTCCAATAGTTCCTCGTTGCTTGGATAGTACTCTAGAAAGGTGACGTTGTAAACAATGCACAAACTTTCGATAAGCCTAAGATTTTCTATTTGGTTTTCTTTCAGGACGCCTTTCTGTATACTTTAAGAGCATTAAATCCCGATATTTGCATCACTGCAGCATATGGAAATATTCTACCGAGCAAGTTTCTTAAAATTCCTCCATTGGGTTAGTCAAATGCAGTGCCAGCTTATTATTGCGATCTGCATGTTTATCTTCCGGATCATGTGATTTACCAATGATTGATCTTCTTTTTTTTGTTTAATGTGATCAATCGTCATGAGTCTGCATGAATAACATTTGATCGGTTTACTTGTCTGCAGGGACTGTTAATATACACCCAAGCCTACTACCATTATATCGTGGCGCTGCTCCAGTTCAAAGAGCAATTCAGGTGGCCCTAAGTCAACATATGATTACAAAAGATGTGTTTAAATGAGGAGCATATTCTCATTTGTGGAGTCATGTATCAGGATGGTGTCAAGGAAACCGGAGTATCTTTAGCATTCACAGTCCGTGCTTTGGATGCAGGACCCGTGATTGCCAGTCAGCGATGGAAAGTTGATGATCGAATTAAGGTAGTGAGAATATGCAGATATGGATCGTTTCACAATTGATTTTCCGTAACTTGTTTCATTGGTGTTTCCAAAGCAGATCGATAGGTTTTTTCCTTTATCTGCTCTTAAATAGCAAACATGTTGAGCAGGACTAGGGGTGTAATCAAGCTGCCTCTAGTGACTAGACGTGATTATTCGAGAATCCATACTTGACTTTGATGGAGCTTGCTTCTTTAAACTTGAGTTGTACTTGAATTTGAGCTAAACTAGACCCATTGTAATTATGAAAAGTAAAGTTCAGTCTTTACCTAGCTGGAGCTCAAGCTTCGGTTTTGAAAGTACTATTTGTTTTGATACATTACTCTCTATGATCAAAATATATGAAAACTTAACTACTAGATTTTCTACTTTAGTCAAGTACTTTTCAGTTTGAGCTTAACTCAATTCATTGCTGAAGCTACTTGTACTCGAATAGATTGACTCAAGCCTGAGTAGTTTACGAGATAGCCTGAGTAACTCAAGAGTAACTTGACTCAATTTTACTTATAGGCAAGACATGTGCAATTGTTAGGTGAATGGGTTTTTCATAATTTTGTTTGATTTAATGATTTTCTCGCATGATTGCTTGATAAATTTAGGCTGCGGATGGTAGTATTTCTGCTTCTGGGAGCATTTTTTGAACAGAAACACTTTTTTGTGTTTCTGTTCCTGGTTACGATTTTTGGAACCAAAAACGCATTTGGTAAGTAAAAAAAAAAAACACTTTTCGGGCCGGCGGCAGCGGCGGCCAATAGGTGGTGGCTGCGTCGGCGGCGATGGATGGTGATTTCAAAAGTGTTCCAAAACCCAGAAGCAAGTTTTTTTTTGTTTTTTGAAAAATATTCCTTGGCACAAAAGTGTTCCGCGGAACACTTTTGGAACATTTTTGAACCATATGCGTTTTTGTTTCAAAAATGTTCTCGGAACACTTTTGGAATAGAAATACTTTCCCTGGCTACGATCCATACGCAGTCTTAATAATTGAATTTTCTTCTATGTACCGACATTGACTAACCAATCCCCCCTCCCCCTCCCCAACCCCAAACACCCCCCCCCCCCCCAATACACACACTCACAAAATAGTTCCAGAATCAATTACATGTTCGTTAGCTTCACTGGGATCAAATTTGTCATTCTTAAGCTGGTTTTGTTGCAGGCGCCAGATTTACTTGACCTGCTGTTTTCTGAAGGTGTGCCAATTCTCTAATGCTTTTTTGGTCTATCGATGTAGGCTGAATGTGTAGTGTGTTTATTCTATTCGTTGCCAATGGGAAAACATCGCCACAGACGGTGTTATGACATTTATATATACTGTAAAGCTGGAATCTAGTAATAGAATGGCCACTTGTTTCTAGGTTCTAATTTTACACATCATCCCTCATCTTTGTCATATCATTTATTGTTATATGTTAGATTCATCTTTATTTCGGTATTGCCAATACTTTTAATGGACTTGGAGAATCCAATTGATTAGGAGGAAATATAATAGGCAAAAGGACACTAGGAGTACCAATACTTGTGTACAACGCTCACTTAAGTGTCAATTTTGTTTTGTAATCACCTAAGTGTCAAATCGGAGATAAAATGATCATTTAAGTGCCAATTTCAGCCAAAAAGATCACTTTAGTGCCAATTCTCGCCAAACAGTACACCTGCCATTTATTATTATTTTTTTAATATTATGTGGAAATATTTTTAAAAAATAGTCCACATGGAAATTGAAAAAAAAAACAGTCCACATGGACGCCAAGTGATATCTTTTTACAAAATAAACTAAAATATTTTCAAAAAATTAAATTTAATTTAAAAAATTAGTTTTAAAAAAAAAGGGAATTTTATCTGTTGCAGCGACGAGGGTGGGGGATGGCCGGCGGGGGTCGCTGGGGCCTCAGGCAAGGCTCAACCTCACCCAAATCTGCAGGGTCTAGCCTTGCCGTGGCTGGACCTCGCAGATTGGGCGAGGTTAGATATGCAACGACGAGGCCTTGCCGTCCTTGGCGCAGCCTCACCTGCAGCCGGCGGGGGTCACTGGCCACTCGGCGGCCCTCACCGGCCATCCCCCACCCTCGCCGGTAATGTTGGGTGGCGGCAACAAGGGCTTCCAAGCCTTAGCTGCTGCAACACATTTTTTTCTATTTTTTTAGGTTTTTTAGCTTATATTTGAGTTTTTTAAAAAAATCTTGACCTTTTTTTTTATTGCTGATTGGAAGCTCCGATGAGCCACATAGATGCCATATCAGATTTACGGCGACGCTCACCGAAGTTGACACTAAAATAACTGTTTTTAAAAAAAATGGACATTTAAGTGATCCAAAAAAAATATTGGCACTAAAGCGAACTTTATACGCAAATATTGGCACTGCTAGTGTCCTTTTGCCAAATATAATATATTTGAAATGAGCATTATTGCAGTGTGTGATCTTGTTCACACGTGAAGTTTTGTTCTCCATTCAGTTGTTTTATCTAAATTCGTCATTCGGACAGTGATGTCGACTTGTTATGTGCACAATTACCTATTGATGAAGATATTCTTTGTTGCAGGATCTAAGCTTTTAATCCGTGAGCTTCCCTCTTTACTGGATGGCTCTGCTCAAGCAAAAGCCAAGCCACAAGATGAGACTAAAGCCACCTTAGCTCCTAAGGTACTACTCTTCTTACATAATAAGTGCCTGAACAGGCTGCGATAGATTGTGTTAGCAATTTCTTAATTCCAGTAACCATTTGAAACTGTAGGTTAGCGTCTTTAATAGCTTCTCCTGCTTCTCACAGATAACCTCTGAGGAGTCATGGCTATGCTTTAACGAGGAGGCTGTGGCCCTTCATAATAAAGTGAGTGATCCTTTCTTCCCTGTGTTGGACCGTGTGGAATGACATACAACCATTTTAGGTCCGTGCATTTGCAGGTTGGCCAGGAACCCGGGCCAAGTTTGCCGTGATGGACAAAGAGAATGTTCTGCAGAATGTCGTAGAGCTTAAAATTATCACTACAAGGGTATGCAGTGAGATCATAAGTGAAGTTGGTGAAGGGGATGGCATAAGTTTCGCCAAGGGTGCTTTATTAGTTCCTTGCGGAGGTGGCACGGCACTGGAGGTATATGCTTGTTCCTTCCAATCAAAATTTATTATGGAATTTGGTCATGTGCAATTTATATGGGTTGTCCTCAGAGCCCAATGCTTTTTATCGCTATTGTAAAAAAATAGTAAATTTTCTTTTCTGAGGACACTGGCATTTTGTCTTCTAGATGTTATTGGAGAAATCTTGCAAAAAGATGATTTTCACTTTTCTTGACCAGGTATTGGAAGTTCAACTTCCAGGTAAGAAAGTGGTCAATGCTGCTGCATTTTGGAATGGTTTGCGAGGTCAAACCCTAAAAAGGTTATGACGCAAAAGGACTCTTCCTGCTCGGCGATGCATAAAGAACGGGGTTACATTGTATCGATTATTGATATGTTTTTAATATTTAAATATCTGACGGAAAGAGACTTTACTTTCCATATTCTTTCGTCTTTGGAGTTTGAGAGTGGAGAACATTACGTCTCCGGATAGGTGGGGCTAAGTGTTTGAAGACTTGGACCATGAAAGAAACCCTTGAATGGAATCAAGAGAGAGCAAATGGAAGGCAATGGTGACAGATAGAAGACCGTCACTATGATAAAACCTCAGTGCTTCGTCCATGTGGTAAGATCTCAGACAGCATAAGATGAAATCTGTTCCTGAAGATAAAGAAGTGATTTTGTGGCTGACTCGGTCTCTGTATTTCAACATGTGGATGGAAAATGATGGAAAATAAATCATCAATGGGCTCAGCTGAAGCCACGATTCAAGTGGTTAGCCCTCGGTCAGAATGGTCACGACTTGGTGCTCTAGTTGCTGCCAAAGCACCAGCAGAATCCAAGCATGCCTCTTCTGCGACAGAATAATTATACCGCATGAAAGACATCAACAATGACATCCGCTCCACATGGCGGTAAAGCCGGTAAAGCCAGTCTGTTGAGACGGTGTACAATGCTGCAACTAATTAAGTGGAGCTTAAGACATATCTCAACTCCAAGCTTCTGAAAACATCCTGTGTTTGAAACTGTCTCAGCTCCCCATCAAAGTGCACACGCGACACGCGCTCGAGCGCATTCGTCAAACTTCAGCTTGTAGGTGGCGAGAGCTTTCCTAACTCCCATTCTCCAACTTATTGTTGGATTTAGGTGCAAATGCGATATACATGGACAGGCAACTTCCATCTTTTTTATTTCAGGAAAGTTCGTCTGGAAGTCGACAATGGATATTGCCTTGAAATAAATCTCTGGAGATGCCACTGGATACTTGACAGAGAGAGAGAGAGAGAATTCCCACTTTCTTACAATGAAAACTATGGTACAACAAAAAGAGGTATGTGTAGTGTAGACGGTGGCTTAACAGGAAAAAAAAAACTCACAAAAAGATCACCGCATCTTTGGATTTCACATTGCTAAAGGGCACTTCTACCCCATTCCCAGAACTACTGGTACACACCACATGGACGAGATCCACTATCCTCGACCACCAATGCCCGGGGAACATGATATCATATCGTAACCACGTGAGTTACTTCTCTAATCACTGGACTAAAGCCAGCCTTTCAACTCATTAACAGCATGGACATTTCAAAAATACAAAGACTTTAAAGCTGAAGAATAAGTATACTTCCGTCTTCAGATGATTGAAAAATGCGGGATCAGCAACATTTCTGCCTTCACATTCACATCATTCTGCTGAGAGGCATCCTGTTGCTCTGATAGGGAACTCTTTCTATGGGAGATATCATTTGTGGCATTGTCATGCCAACCGAGACGATAATTTCTGCAATTAGAAGAAGGAAATAACCATTTACATGAATGCTAGTCCCTGACAGGATATTAAACTGTGTCCCACATTCTATAAGAGAGATCTTGAACTGCAAACTCTTGCATAACCCTGATGTCACTCCAATTTCCATACCATTCAACCAATATATTTTAGCAGCAAGCTCGTATGGACTTCACAACCACAAGAGCTATCTTATTAATCACTGGCAGAAGTTATCCCGAGTAAACAATTCATAAGCACCAAATTCAGGAGGCAATCTGGATAACTTAAAATGCCAATGGGACCTAGACCAAACTCAAGGGTCATTATTTCTTTCCACTAAAATTTCTCTTTGCATTAACTTTTGCACCCGATCCCAACCAACAAAAAGCCTTTAGCACCAGATGACATAGTGGAAGAAAAGGCATGAAAGGGGACAATCTTGTTGCACAAAATGTAAAGCAGAAAGGTCATTGTCAAAGCACCTCGTGTTAGTAACACGCAAGAGGAACGACTTACCTATGCCTTCACGAATAGACAAGTTAGGTCTTATAATCTCTTTAGAATTCACCAAAAATATATCGCCAATGTAGAGATGATTGGTAGGAACGTAAACACTGCATAACTCCTCATCCCCATCATCTCTCTGCAATTAAACATCCAAAAACCACATTAACGACTAGAAACAGTTAAACTATTAAAGATGCCCAGAAATTGTTCAGAAACGTAGCCTTTATCATGAACACTACAACAAACTCATATAGTTGGAAGACAATTCCTATCGCCAGTTCGGCACTTGAATAAATTTAGTCCAAAATCTGCCAAGGAAAGGCTGCTGAGGATGGTCAGTTGACCTCTTTCTTTAGCAGTATAAGACTGAAGTATGATTGACCAGAAGAAATCACGAAAAAGTAATTGGATCTATCTTGCTTATATGCGTTAAGTATAGTGGAATTTCCAAAGATTCATCGTGAAAGACAAATATCACATCAATGCCATTAACTGAGTTAGTGACTGCTCCATTCCTAAGTTCCCTGGAAAAGGAAACCCCATCTATTTATGCCGATGGTGGTTTAGTAACCACATCCGTCTTTTTCCCCTATCACAGAAAATTACAATACATTATGCTCCACCATATAACACCTTCCTACTGACTCATGTCACATTCATCTGGTTCTTCAGCAGCTAACATACGTGTAAAGAGCAAGTACCATCCAATATTGACTCGTGCATCCCTTTGAGGCTCCAATTACCAGCCAATGTTTTTCATGATATAAACGATGCCATTCCAAGAAAAGTTCTTCTCAAGTGGAAACATTAATTAGAAATTCATGCTTTCCTCATCCCAGTCTATAAAAAGTTACCGCGAAATCACCCAGATACTTGCCAAACGACGATAGATGATTCAGCGGCAATTTTCAACAAGTAGCACTTTTAACTGATTTGAAAATTCTAATCTCTGTAAGCCCTTTTCTCTTTTCTCTTATGCCTTGATCTGATCAGTATCCATTTGAATTGTATAAAACTACAAGCCAAGACACAAACATATCTCCATTTGATAGCATAGCCAGGAACAAATCCAGATCTATCGAGTACCCATAGAGAGAATACCATTGCCAAAAGTGTAGAAACTACATGAAAATAAAGGCAGACATGCTTTTTTGAAGAACATACAACTCGCAACCCCAGAATTAGGCAGCTTACAAATTTATGCTGCACTTTACCTGGAGGACAACAGACGATGTTATGAAGCCAAATGCATATTCACCAAGACGAGGATGACGAATGATTGCAACCTCCTTAAAGGCTGTTGTATTTTGGTCTGCAACAAAAAAAGGTGGACTTATTGCAGTTTAATGGTCTCTCAAAAAAAAAACAATTTAATGGCATAAAGACCCAAAAAAAGGACATTCCCAGTTAATTATTAGTCCACAACACCACACATTACAGTATTTTGACACTTCACAGAATCATAAGAGACCAAGTAGTTTAATAATCATGTTTGCAGTTGGAAGTCGGCACTACTAGGGAAAAAAATAATAATCATAATTGTCCGTATATACATAGCTGACAGGCTATAGCTATTACAAAATGTTTGTGATATTCTGAAGTTACCAGTTCACTTGAATTTATTATACTGTCCATCTACCTGCACTAAAACTTGGAACCAAAGAGAAGCAGGTAAAAGTCGACAATTAAAAACCCTCCCTACCTCCTCCCTCACAGCCAGACTATATTAAAGGAACCGTTTACCTGGAGAAATAGCAGCACTAATTTGCTTAGAAGCTGAATATATGTGCTTCATGAAAGGCATTCTCTTAATGAACCACTCTCCAAGCCAGAATACGGTGGCTCCCATCCATGACGAGGCAAACAAACCGACAAAGAATATAAAAATAAGCGATGTCACAAACCCAAGGCCTGCAAAAGATAACGCCCTGCTTAAGGTGGGTTACACCTCAATTCAAATGGTGATTGAGTTGGAAACGGATCCATTAGATCCAATGGTAATGATAGAAGAAGGAAATTCAGAAGGTATGAGCTACATTAAATGTCAAGCATTTAAAAGCATATGCATGTGTTTATACCTTTCAATCTAGATAATAGAACAACAATGGCATGAATTCGAAACTTCATAACATGCTGCAGTGTAGCATACAATCTTGATACTCTAATAAAAGGGGCAACAATTGGAATTTGAGTTTGCCTTCCAGAATATCTTCCCTGAGATTTTTTCATCCAGTGAGCATATCTTACAGAAGTACCCAAGTGCCCACTTAAAGTACTTTAACACTCTAGACCGATATCCAAAGTCATGGAAAATTGCACAAAGACCCTCCTCCTACATGATGTCATTGAAGAGTTGTCTGTAGTCCGTACAGTCAGTCCATAACTGGACAATGACACTGGGTATAACCCCTTACTGTTCTCAATTTGGGTGCAAAAGTCCACTAAGAATTGGTGACATATACCCCACCATATCCCCATGCAACTTAAATGCAGTAAGGCAAATCTTATGGTGCTAGCTTATTCTGGATTGTGCGCTCTAAATCTTAATAAGGTTTGTAAAATTTCGATCACACTTCAGACGTGTAACTCTTACTAGATTGGAACTATAGGCAGAGCACAAATGAGGAGAGTCAGAATACAGAGTCTTTCACTGAATCCGTGGAGTAAGATACTCAAAGGAACATCCTCTACAAACTTAAGAAGTTCTATTTATGGACCATGTCAATTAACTTCCAGATTTTCCAGTCTGGCTAGTTCAAATACTTCATATTTACAAAAAAATAGTTATTTGCGCAAGGCATACGGTGAAGGAATCATTACATGTAAGTACTACAGCATTCCAACCATTACAACTATTAATTGCTCATGCGCATGACAATACTAACATCAAGCCAACATATAATATGACATTCTTGAGCATAAGAAGTAATCGAGTTGCTTAACTTTCAACAGCAAGAGCTTATACAAAAGGTGTGGAATCTCACCAAATATGTCAATGCCAAGTCTTTCATAAATTGGACTGAAAAACCCATCTACAAACTGAATAAACCACCAAGTGATAAAAAATGTGATAGCAACTGGAAAGAGAACAACACTGCAATTCCAAAAAAACAAAAGGTTATCTCAAGGAAGTTACATGGCAGGAATTCTTGCTCTACAACATCCTTTTCACCATATTACCATCCAGTCATGAACTTCTTTGAGACCCAACTCTGAAGGACAGCATAGCAAGCCTGCATCACAAAACAACTGACAACGTAAATTGAAAAAAATCACCCAAGTTTTATCTGCACTGAATCTAAAACAATGTACTCAATCAAGCTGGACTATTGCAGCAGGAATTAAGCCAAAACGACACATAACCCATGATTAAGTCTTCAGAAATAAAAAACCGTGTTTTGCGGAAAATATAACTTCACCAAAACTTATCAAGAAGAAATGACACTGTTTTTCTTTCTGTTATCTTTATGGAGGCAGTCAATGACATACAGTCATTGTGCTACACAGGTTGAAAGCCTTTACCTATCAAAAGAAAAATTCTCCAAATTCCATTAATCGCAATCAGGATACCAGCATTGCCAAGGAAAAGCAAACCCTCCTTTACCCCTTACTCGAGGAATAACTTATCGACAGTGTTCATCAAATTTATGGTGCACATAGCAGGTATTTTAGTTTCTCCAAGACAACAGAAAGTTCCATAGGTTCACGACGCGGACGAACCTACCTACAGATCACTTCAAGCTTAGACAGAGTTCAATTTTAAGTTCCAAGCTACGTCGCAATCCCAATAAACTACAAAACGAGTTCTATACCGACTTCTAGCGAAACATCTAACTTAGCTATGCACACCAAACTGCTAAATTACCACCTCCGAGCTCAAATCGACAGTTAGCTCATAAAGGAACTCTTCCAAGCAACACATACTGACTTCACGCGAACCTAAACGATTCGAGGATCAAAAGAAGGACTCCTCAGGAGAAGAATCAAGTGGAATCACCTTGCGAGTGGAGGAATTAGGGGAGCTCGGCGGAGACTTGTCGATGTCCTCGGGGTCTTGCAGAGAGGAATTACTCCCTCCGCCGCTGCTCTTTGTGTGACTCGAGTGCTCAGTCAACGGAATCGACGTCGATTGCTTGTCGTCCGCCATGTCTGCTTCACATTCACCACCGCGCTGAGAGAGAGATCTGCGACGAGTAAAAGGTCAATTCCGATTCTTTTCCGTCTACGAATTCCCCGTGCTTCTCCGTCCTGCCGTTTTCGCTTTTTTATTTTTATTTTTTTTTCTTTTCTTTTGACGATTTTCTGTTCTCAAAACAAAAAAAGAAGAAGAAAAGAAACGATTCTAATAACTACAAAAAAAAAAAAATATTCCTAATTTTTTATTTAATTAAGAGGATTACATATATTAAAATTAACATGTCTTTATATTTTTAACTTATTAAATCAAATTAAATCTCATTCGCTCACTTTATTAAATCAAATTATATCAATGTATAATTAATTCATGCATGATTTATCAAATTATAATATGGATGGGACCAATTATTTAAAAAAAATGAAAAAGAAGACGAATTAAAATTGGACAAAGAAAACATCAAATATATTTTCTATAGATAGAAAATATTATAATTATGAGTCACACGTGAATATTTTCAAATAGTTAAAATTATGATTACTTTTAAACGGGAACCCCTAAAAAATATTAATTACAATTTGAGTGAAATTAGGGACTAAAATAAAAAATATTTATGCATTTAGGTCCTTTTTAATTCAACTATGCAATTTTTCCAAATATGAAAACTGAAATGAGATGCAAGGTATCAAAATCTCGTATCATGACTCTAAAATTAAAAATATTTTGACTAAAATGATTTAAAATGAAATTTTTTAGTCAATTTAGGATTATGTTCCGTAAAGATGCATGTGGTCCCAAAATGAATTTTTAAAACTTTAAGAGGCCAAAATGAAACGGAATTTAAATAAAAATATGGACTACTTGTGTGCATTTTTCTAACCACGAATATCATTTTTCCTGATTTTTGGCTATTTTTATAATTAAAATAAATCTAAAAAATGTCAAAAAATATGCAAGAAATATTTTTTGTCCAAAATTGATTTCTAAGGTTAGGCTAAAAAACTTTCAAGATTGATTTTGTAGTTTTATGAATTGTTTTGATACTTTTAATTAAATTTCTAAACTAAAATGATAAAAAAAAAATATCACGTTTCAATATCGTGCAATAACAAAGGAGAAGCAAGTGTGTTAAAAAAATATTTTTAATTATTTTTAAAAAAAATATTCTAAATGTATTTTTAAAAAATGTTCCACAAACAATGAATCAAGTTTTTTGTTTCGTTGTGGGGTGGGGGACCGCGATAAGTTGAGGGACCGGATGGCAATCGTACCAATTTCGTCCATGGTGCTCTTAGATTAGAAATGGGGACAGAGCAGTGACGTCAGAGTACGAGAATATCCAATGATGGAAACGAAACACGAACCGATAAAGATAAGATTTTGCTTCGGAGAAATCTTGGTTTTTTGTTTTTTTTCTCTCTCTTTTGTCGTCTTCTTGGATCGGATGGTTGAAAGGGGAAGTCTCTTGCGTCACGAACTAAATTAGAAACGAAGTGTCTTTTCTTCATTCCCATGTCCACGCGACATTAACACAAATACTCTTTCAAATTTTATTATTATTATTATTTTTTTTTTTTGGAAAGCAGGTAACGACAAGAAAAAGATAATTGGAGCACGTTCATCATCGAGCATGCCCTAAGGAAAAAGAGATGGAGCGTGATTGCATTGATTTTCCAATAATCATCATTTGTTCAACTTAAGCATGCGATGAACTAATTAACATGTCACTTTCGGATCCCCGTCTTAACTTTTTTTTTTTTCCTTGAGAATTTAGCTTTTTAGACTTTGTTCATTTCGTGGAAAAGCAATAATATGAAAAATGATTTCTAAAAAATGATCTCTTATACCACTTAGCAAAATGAATGAACAACGAGCTTTTTCAATATGTAGATGTAAATTATTGTCGACAATTCATGTTTTTTTCATTGGTCAATTATTTTAAACGATATGAGCAAAAAAAAATACATGGGTGATAAGAAGAGAGTATTGCTTTTAAAAACTTGCTATGCAATTACCAATCATATATCTAGGAGACATAAGTTAAAAGAAGCGTGCATGCAATAGATATACAAAAAAAAAAGTCTTCAACTTATTGCATTTGTGTCAATTCAGTGTTAAACCTATCAATTGTATCAATTTAATCTCATATATTTTCACATGTTTTAAATTGAATCCATCCAACAAGTTAAGACTGAAAACCACTAATATCAACCCCAACAGATCTGCGTGACATGGTCGATACTAACGTGATCATTCTAGAAAATTTTAATGATTTTTTTTTCTTCTTTTCTTCACTCTTTTTTTTTTTTACCGAAGGTTGGCAATCCTTGCCAGAGACCAGGAGAGGACTTGCACGCTCTCTCTCAATGCCCTCCCCATCTACAGCGAGGGCATGCAAGGGCCACATGCCCTCGCATCTGGGCTAGGCAAGAACTGTGACCCCCTCGCCTCATGCCAACGATTCTTGGCAGCCCTCAATCCAAAAAAAAAAAAAAAGCGAAGACAAGAAAAGAAAAATCCCAAAAAGTCATTTAAAAAATATCAACGTCAGCGCTGCCCATGCGTGCGGCATTTACCTCGGCAATTTTCGACCTCAATTGGAAAGAATGCTAAGTTGGCAAAGCGTGAAAAAAAATTTACGTCTAAATTAGTATAATTAAAAAGTTTAGGATTGAATTGGCACAAATATAACTATGTTTAGATTTTTTTTTGTTTTGGTATTTTCCCCCGCACATAGAGGAACCATATCTCTAAAACTGTAATAAAGATGTCAAGGTGGATTGCGATCATCCCCAAAATAGGTTTGAACCAAACAAATGGAAAGACCCTGTTCATGTGTTGTGACCCATGAGATTCGTCGTACTAGCGAAAAACTGGGGACACCACACAAGTCGCGTGTTTGTTTTTGTTTTTTTTTTCACTTTAATATTTTATTATTTATTTAAAGAAGGCCTAGTGAGAAGTGAATCGTCTTTGGGAGATAAAGAGGGAAATGATAATATGATCAAATGCAGAGAACTTTTCCTAGTTTGCTTCACCATCTAGTTGCTCCGAGTTTTGACAGGACGTGATGCCCATCGGCCTTAGGAAAAAGCAGTGAAAAAGCAAAACTCCCTCTCGCCGCTAGTGGAAAATTTTCTAAGTCCCCCGCCGCAAGTGGGGGGAAGAGATTTTCCTCCAAGTGATGAAAGCCAAAGCGCGGCTACTCGCTTTTACACTGCTCTTTTTTATTTTTATTTTTATCAACTGGAATCCCACTCAGCATGTTGAATTGGACTTCCGTTTTTTCAGCACTCCTCCTCCTTTCACATGGACCCAGCAAGTTTTACCGCCACTGATCTCGCAACGCGGTGTGGACATATTTAGATGGGTGATCAACGTATATTAACACTTAACAAGTATGTGTCGTGTCGCATCAGCTTGTGGCCCAGATCATCCTGATTCTCGGCTCGTGTAATCTCACGTTATGCACGTGCAATCACGTTGTCACGAACCAGGGCAAAGATACCGATTTAAATGGACAACGTCGAATATATATATCGATGTCGGTGTCAATGCCCGGCCGCTACTCAATCACTCTCTTGAGGATTCCTAGTATTGCTTCTCTTAGATACTTCCCCCTCTTTATGAAAGGGCATTGCACAAGTTAACATCATCGTACTTTTAAAAATGAGGAAAATGATGTGTGCACATGCCATGATAAAATTGTAAAAAAAAAAAAAAGTTTATAGGAAAGATGCAAGAGAGAGGCGTGTGAAGTTTTCCAAAATTTCAATGGTGAAAAATGTAGGAGTTGGAACTCCATTGAGTGACGTTCGAGTTTCGAAACGAGATGTGGTATTTGAGTTCAAACGCATATAATAAGAGGAAATCCATGCCTTTTAAATTAGCATCGAGTCGGAAATTGAGCGAAATTTGCACAAAAACTATGCCCATCCTCCTCCGGCTAACCCAAATTTAATAACTTACAATAGACGTAACATGCATTGCATTGAACCCATCGTATTCTCGTTCAGACATTCGAGTTCCAGCTGGTTTACATTACACGACTAAGGAACACAAAAAAAAAAAGGGGGGGGGGGGGAATGTTGTCCTTCTCGAATTGTACTTTTCTAATAAGTTCGAAGCAACTGCTCTCTTCTTTTTTAATTAATAGTTTATTACTTTTTACAAAAATGCATTTTTTTTTCCGCACTGATAAATTCTCGACAAAGGGCTTTTGCCATCACCTTTTTCGACCTAACTCGGGCACCTGCGAGAAGCTTTTATATATTACACGCCTTTAGAATATTGAACGGGAGAGAACAAATTTTTATAAAACTCCTATTAAAGGACCAGGGTGAGAATCGGATGTGTTCCCAATAGTACTCAATCGGATGAGACTTTTGCTCAAATCAATAAATCGATCGCTAAACTCTTCCAAAATTGATGAAATTTTTCACAGATCAGATCTTGAGTTAGAGTAACAATAATCCGTATCCCTTTCGTGTGACTATTGAATTCATATTTATCGATATATTTAGGCTTTATCTCGTTTCAAAAACTAGCTCAAAATACGATATTTTTTTCCTCGCACTTAGGACATCGGTCTCTTTCACAATCAGTATCAGATAATCCCGATATCAATTATCCATTTTCAAGACGGATTTTTCCAGATAAATTTATATTCCCTTTCGGGTTCCAATTAGTGGGCAGACGAAAAAGGGGACTTCGAGACGAGCCACGAAAGCAAGCCAAAAAAGGGGGGGAAATATAAATAAAGAAAGAGTTCGAGGAAGACATAATTAAGGAAATCGCAGTAATCCATGATCACATTGTCATGCATTTTTTTTTTTTGGTCAAGAACGTGCTTAAGAGAATCATTATCGACCGTCTTTTTACGGTGGAAACAATTAATTTTTCCCGTGCGGCAATTTTTGTCCTTTTGTTCGGGAATCTTGTCCCGCCAGAAAGCAGGGAGATTAGCAAAAGAGGAAAACCAAAAGTGGCAAAAAAAAAAAAAAAAAAAGGTGGGCAGGAAGCATCAAATCTCTCGCAAGCGTGCCTCCACTTCGGACTTAGAATGGTGCAATTGCAACTATTTTGAATTTCATAGGGTGCTAAGTGTAATATTTTATGTTGATACATCACTCCAATCTCAGTTTTTCTTTCGTCCTATGTAACCATTTGAATCGTAAATAAAGGATAATTCGTTGTAATGATGTGATTAAAAACATAAATACACTTGGAACCCTTGATCTCAATCCTTTTCGCTCGAATAGAGAGAAAGAGAGAGCGCGCGCGCTTGGTGCCACCTCAGAGCCACGCGTCTTGGGAATAAATTTGGAGGAGGACACCATACTTGCAGCCACGTTGTCAAGTATGAAATCTCGTGCGTTGAAGAATGAACGAAACTCGTGAAACCCATCGCATGTATTTACAATATGTTTTTAAACGCCGTGAACAGGACGAAAAGTTTCGAAATTTAAATGCATGGTCAACAAGAGTCTCACAACTTATCGAGAAACCATCTCTACCAATATCACCTCGAATTCTAAGTTTCAAATAGAATCTTCCCGCATTGAAATTACATTTTTCTTGCTGGTGTAAATGAAAATGAGTATGAAATTTCAAAAAAAAAAATTGCAAATAAGAAACGACGCATTAATTTAACGTCTCCTTTATTTATTTATTTTTACTTTATCGGATGGTGCAGGGCCTCTATCAATCAAATCGTACTTCTGCCACATCCCAAAGTGTAGATTGATCTGACAGGAGGACGTTTAACAAATTCCCAAGAGAAATTAATTGAATTAAGAAAAGATTAGTGGTGGCGAGTACGAATGCACAGGTCAATTCTTCCGGAACAAAATAGCCGGTAAACCTAACCAAGTTAGTAAAGTATAGGGTGCTAAGGAGGATATTTCCTAAGCCCCGTTGCCTTTCATCCATATCCGAACAAGAGAGCCAAATCAACCCCTCTCTTTGCTCCTCGTTCGCGTCTAACCTCACTATTACTGTCCAATTAGGGGAATAATCATTGAGGTACAGTCGGGGCGATGTTACCCAAAAACAAATCCGACATCGAAGCGGACCCTGCCAGATCTGACGATCCGGACTAGTGGCAATCTCTCATGATTAGGTGATTCGATCTGATGTAATATTTCTGAGCCGCACCCGATTAGTGATCATAGTGTCTTTTCTTTCGGTAATTCCCAATCTCGAGCTTGAGCTTCCTCTCCGATCATCATCTTTCATGTCGGTTGTGAAGCACGTAGATAAGGTCACCGAGTCATCGTGATCCAGAAAGGCAGTTGACCAGAGCCCCACGCTGACCTAAACTCAATCTCTTTCTCTCCAAATCCCCTTTTTCTTTCCTTGTCGTCTTCCATTTGGGACCGTTCCAAGCTATCGGATCCATCGGGTCGGGTCGTTACGAAAAGGACAATTTGCACCGAATCGACGAAGAAAGCGTTCCACTTTGTCCCCCTACCCCATCTCTTCCCCTCCTCCTAATGCAATTCCACAAATGTCCAAAATTGCTTCCCCAACTACAACTTCTCCCATTAAAACCTCGTTGAAATTAAGTATTAAGACTTGGCCACGAAGCAGCTAGAGCGAACTCGTACGTTCGTCCCGAGCACGCCGGTCGGCGAAATGGTTGTTGATTCCATCGGACAACTTGTATCCGGTCGACGTACATGGCCACTCCATGCATGGCCGAATCATTCGGCATCTACTCCGATCGCAATGTGGGAGGAGAGATGAAGACTGGCATGGAATCTCTTTGTCATGGCACTTGCAACATATTGTGTTCACGGAGATAAGTCGTTTCTTCTGACAAGAGCTAGTCCAAATGCGACGTTGAAAAAGTACACTAAAACGAAGAGTACATTAGCCACCGATGTTTTTTGATCACATCTTAGATGGATATTTAAAAGCTATGAATGTTTGTTAGAGTACATTCTGAAGTCACGCAGGGTGATTGAACAAAACTCGCCGATAGACCCATCAAGTGGGTGGATCGGGTCATAAATGGTCCGACCCAAACAGATCAACTTAGTCCGTTTATGAACCATCTTGTAACAACGCATTTCTAGTTACTCGTACCCGACTAATCCATATTCCCAAAACAGATTTCTCTTTAATTCAATCTAGGAAAAAACTCACGGTCCAAACTAAAAAAAGATGGCGAAATCAACTAGCGTCAAATCAAGGGAGGGCCATAGTAGTGGGATTTAATCTAAATAAGCTATAAACTCATTTATGGCACGCTTCACACTATATAATGTTGAAACTCATTTACGATATATTTATTGAAGATATTATTAATCCGTAAAACAACTCAATCGAGCATATACAGGTTAAGCGACGGATCCACTCGATGCTACTATCGAAAATTAGAGGATCTACGAGGATCACGTGCCGGGCGTGCTACGAGAGTAGCCTCTAGTCATCGGGTGGGGTTTTTAGTTGCCGTTGAGTAAGCAAGCTGCTAACTCCCACATCCATTAGAAAATTAAGAGTCAAAGTTTTATCCAAATCCCAAAAGTGGAAAAGGTCAAAGATCAAGAATGAGCAGAGTCTCTTGTTTCACGCCCTCGCAACTTATTTAGCATTTCGTCACGTTGGACGTGGGCTTTGGTCTACGACGAGGCACCCCTTCCCCAACCCCAAGAGTTCAAACATTCAATGCCAGAGAACCGTGCGGCTCCTGACCTTCTTCCCATCCTTTTCGACAGTCTAAACCGGTCAAACACCCCAATCACGGTCAGGCTTAGGCTTTTAGTTTTAGCGATTTGATAGCTATATAGCCCCATTTTGGGTATTTTTTACAGATTATGTATGGGCTGCTACCGGGAAAAAAAAGAAAGAATAAAAAAAATTTATTAGTCCAGCCCAAAATTAGTGATTAAATCACCGGGCGCACTAATTAAAAAAAATAACCTAATCCCTCCAAATTCATGTCGGTCAACAGACATCAAATCCAACACGAATTCCCCCCGCCCCCCCGTCTCTCTCTCTCTCTCTCTACAGTTTTGCTCTTCCGTGTGAACGGCGGAGGTGAAACCGGCATATCGGCATGTGTTTCATTTCGCGTCACACGCGCCCGCACCTCCCACCAGAAAATATATTTTATTTTTTGTCCTCCTTTTTTCCTTAAGCCTTCGAAATAAAAACAAAAAAAGCAAGCCGTTGTTGATTTTTTTTGTCTGGCTGAAAAAAAAGAAAAGAAAAGAAAAAAAATCTGAATTTGGTGGCGGAACTATATCAATGGCGGCTGTCCAAGTTTGAACTCCTCTGTCGACGATAAAAACACCTTGTCATCATCAAAGAATCCCAGAAAGCGTCCCTCGTATTTAGCCCGAAACACCTTCCGGTGTTATTCACATAACACGATCCTCGTTTTCCACCCGTCTTTTTTACTCTCTTTCTTTGTTTTTTCCCCTTCTTCATCGTTGTCCCGATTTGTTTTTTTCTTTTCTTTTCCTCTCTCTTGCGCCCTTTTTCATGTGCATACTACTGAAGGTGGCTAACCAGGGGGAGTCCGGGGACCACGCAGGCAGACATGGTTCGGGCGATGAAGGCGGCAGCGATGGGGGCGATGACGACCGAGGCGAATTGGCCGATTATGCCCGCGAGACGCCCTTGATGCTGCCACCCCAGCGAGCGGCGCGACCGCCGCCGCCGCAGCAGCAGCAGCAGCTGGCGTTCGACCCAGCCGCGGGGACGCGTCAGCAAGGGGGCGCCTCCGTGCCGCCGCGGCTCGCGCTGGAGCCGCAGATTTACGAGACGGAGATGAGGGCGATCGTGTCGGCGCTGAGTCAGGTCGTGTCGGCGGGGCACCGCGGGAGCGGCGGGCTCGGGGAAGCTTTTTCTCCTGCTGCGGTCCCGTCATCTTCGACTTCGGCCTCGTCACCTTTCGCTACTTATTTTCCTTTCGCTCCATCACCCGGTCCGTCCATCTCGGGGGAATCGGGTTCGGCCAGTTGGATGGGGCAAAAGAGGAGGCGCGAGGAGGAGAGCTCGTCCTCGTCGGGTCATCAGTTGCTGGAGTCTATCCCAAGGAGTTGTAGGGTTTATGGCGATTTTGGAGGTGGTTCGTCGGAACAAGCTGAGCCATCTTCTGCTCTTGGTGGTTAGTGTTTTCTCACCAAAAAAAAATAAAAAAATTTCATTTAGTCACGTCCGCCCTAAATTTTTCTATTTCATATTTTTCGGACAGATGAATTTTACAAGGACGAATATTTCGCACGACAAAGATTTCTTTTCTTTTTGTGCTATTTTTTTGGTTGGAAAATTGGAATGCTTCTTGTTTTTAATAAAACAGTCCTCTTAATGGCCTTCTGGCATTATGTGAAAAAAGATTTTTTACTTTTTTATCTCTTCTTTTTTTGTTCAAGCCAAATTCGACGTGCAATGCAATGTTACATGCTATGAGAGTTGTTTTTTTTTTTTGGAGCTAATCTTCGCTCGTCAAAAATGTTTTGAAATTTAACACAATGCTATTCTTGATTTTCCGTTGATGCATCTGTACATGTTTTGCATTCCAAATGATGGAATGACTGTTTATATTGTCCATCCAGCCGAAGAAGAAGCCAAGCCAGTAGTAATGCCGCCCGCCGCTGCTGCCGTCACAGCGGCACCACCGACGACACCACCCGCCGAGCCCGCGGCGCAGGATGAGAGTGGAGAGAGGAGGAGAAAGTACAGGGGAGTGAGGCAGAGGCCGTGGGGCAAATGGGCGGCGGAGATACGGGACCCGCACAAGGCCGCACGAGTGTGGCTTGGGACCTTCGACACGGCCGAGGCCGCCGCCCGGGCCTACGACGAAGCCGCCCTCCGCTTCCGCGGGAACCGGGCCAAGCTCAACTTCCCCGAGCTTGCCCGAGTGGCGCAGCCCACGCCGCAAAACCTCGCAGGCCTAGCGGGCGCCGTCCCGAGAGTGGCGGCGACCCCATTGCCTCCTCCGCGGCCGCCGCAGCCGCAGCAGCCGCAGCCGCCGCAGCCGGCCTACCAACCTCCTCAGGGCACCGGTATGTTGAGAGATTATTGGGAATATTCAAGACTTCTTCAGGGACAACCTTCAAGCTTGTTGGAGCAGATGCTGTACACTTCCCAGCTTCAATCGTCCGAATTCGCATCCCCGTCGTCATTCTCGGTCTCCTTCTCCACTCCATCATCCTCGTCCTCGTCCTCGCTATCGTCCTCTCCGCCTATGCCGCCGCAGCTGCAGCCGCCGCCGCCGCCGTTTCTGGCTCCCTCCGGTTCAGCACCTCCTGCTACTTTCCCTCTGCTTTACTCCGGGCGGCATCAGCGAGGCGGCCACTCGATGCAACGGTCGCCGCCGCCGCCGGACAATCGAGATCAGGGTGGGCGCGGTGGCTCGGATTTCCCGCCGCCGCCGCCACCACCATGGCCCGGTTCGGGCCAACACCCTTCATCTCCTAGCTCGTGACGGGTCCTAATCGTATACAGGATTATTCTTTGATTAACCAAAAAAGTACAATTTTTCTTGTCACAGAATAATAATTTTAGGCGATTGTTTTTAGGCCCCCTGTTCTATCTTCCATCTATATATATTTTTTCTTTTTTCTTTTTTGTTAGTCTTTTTGTTATCTTAGCTCCTTGTTCTCGTAGCAGATTTGTATTGTGAAAGACAGAAAGGAAAAAAGGAACGGATTCACAGGAAAAAATACAAAAACTAATAGAAAAAGGTTGAATGTCGAAATTAAGGTTGTGATTTTGATCACTACGATGTGTCGTTTAGCTCCGTCACAAAAGCATCAAAGCGAAACATGTAGAAGAAGCATGTCATCGCTTTCGATGTTGTCTCCTCGTCGCTTTACAGCCAAAAGTTTTCTTCTTTCGTGAATTTCTTTTTCTTTTCTTTTCTTTTTTTTATTTATTGAAAGGAAAGAAAGCCGTTTCCTCTCTGTAACAAATATTTGTTAATTTGCTTTGGATTGACGATTGTCCGTGCGCGCCACCTTTGCCTTTATCGTCCCGCGAGTAGCTGCGGTTTTCATCTTTATCTTCGGGAGCAGGCGGGTACACTGGCGGTGTTAGAAAAATTTTCTACGATTGTTATCGGAACGCACCCGTTTAATGTGATTTGAAAAAAAACATTTTTTTCGAAAACAAAATCCATTCATATTGTTTAAAGTAATTAATTCACTATAAATTGTAGGCCAAATCCCAAAAAAAAGCCTCAAACTTTAGCATTTGTCCAAAAAATATCCATAATTTTTTTTATCCCCTAAAAAACCTTACACTTTTGATTTTGTCTCAAGTTTACTAATCTAATCTCAAAAATACCTCAAACTTTAACCTTTGTCTCAAAAATATCCACAACTTTTTTTTATCTCCTAAAAAATCTTCAACTTTTTAATTTGTCCCAAATCTACCGGTCCAATCACAAAAAAAAAAAAATCCTCAAAACTCATCTCGTAAAATTCCCGACAACCCCAACGTCAGCTGTTGAGCTTCTGTCGGAACTCCAAATGATTTTCAACCGTCGCCCGATGGTGTGGCATTATCCCGAGACAATAGCAATCCTCGTCATCAGTTCCTTACCCATTGATAGTCCTCAATACCAATCGAACCTCCCATCGAGGACTATTGTGCCGTCCCTGCATCTGTGACAACAAACTACTACCGAAATTTGTATGTGAATCTCGGGTAACTCATTTGTGTCTCAAAATGAGTGAATGCGGTTGCAATGTGTCAAACATTCTCCCCTGAAATAATTGGAAGTGCATTTTGATATTTGTCGACCAATTATGGGTTCTGTTCAACTGGGCGCGAAATAATCTTTTTTTTAATAACTGTGGTAAAGTTTGGACAAAATCAAAAGCTTGAGTTTTGTAGGAGAAAAAAAAATTATGGATATTTTTGGGATAAATACCAAAGTTTGAGGTTTTTTTGGGACAAAATAAAAAGTTGAAGTTTTTTTATGAGACAAAAAAAGAGTTATTGATATTTTTTGAACAAGCTTCAAAATTTGAGGTTTTTTTTTTAGAATTAATCCATAAATTGTATTCATCATCCACAATAAGTTATGTGTGGATATTTTAGTATTTTTTAGGAACAGAACCGACACGTGCGTTCTTTTAAAAAAAGATTATTTTACGTTGTCCGACCTTTTGTCGGATTTACCGGATTATTTCGTATTTCTTGGATGAGAAAATACGGAATTTTGTGAAGTGGCGAATTGACAAATCGTGGAGTATTTTCTTTCTTTTTTTTTTTTTTTGGGTGTCAAAACGTGGAGGATTCACCAACCGGACAATGTTTTAAGATTGGGTTCCGGCGAGGACCGTGCTGGGGGTCTTGTTGGAATTTTATCGGGGTGGATGTGCTTAAAGGAAAGATGTGATGGGAGTGGTTATCGAAACACGTGATTTATATGCACTAGAGTTTGGATTAAGCAGGAATTTATCCGACAACTTGTGATTTCGATTGAACTAGGAAATGACCCTAATCTGTGTCCGATTCTATTTTTTCAGATAATTACGTAGATAGTCTCTAAACTTTGGCAGAATGCGCAATATGGTCCATGAACTTTTAATTTGTTCAATTTAATCTATGAACTTTGGCAGAATGTGCAATTTGGTCCCTAAACTTTTGATTTGTTCAATTTAGTCCCTAAATGTTTAGTGCATGTTCAATCTAGTTCTTAAATTATAGGAAAATGTTCAATATAATATTTTTGTTAATTTAAGATTAAGGATAAAGTTGAACTTTTTCATTCAGTCCAGAGATTAAATTAAACATTTACTAAAAGTTCGGGGGCTGAATTGAACAAGTCAAAAGTTCAGAAATCAAATTACACATTTTGTCAAAATTCAAGAACTAAATTAAATAATTTAAAAATTTATGAGTCAGATTGTACATTCTGTCAAAGTTTATGAATTATTAGTGTCATTTTAACTTTCTTTTTTTCACGACTAGTAATGTGGTTCGCAGTATTTGAATATTGAAACCGGCCACCGATATTTCCCCAATAGATTCCTCTCGAAAAGTCGTGCGAAATCTCAAAAAGAAAGAACGTCGGAAATAGATTTCTTTTGACAGTGGGACATTCTCTTTTTGAAAACACTGTTTTGCAAAAGGACAAGCGACGGGGGAGACATGGTCTAGTAGTTTGATTTATCCTTTTCTGTTTTGCGTGTATATAAATTGAGAAAAATGGGGGAAAAAGATCGATATGGTGGACTTGATTATGGGGTTAACCAGTTTGATCAAGATAAGATTGTCGAGTCATTTTACTTTGAATAGTAGCCAAGGATTAGTTGCATACTGAAAATTCGAAATTAGAAAATTAATGAGAAGTGATTTTCTTTTAGAGACGTGTTTTTTTTTCCCTCTGAAACACAAAAAGACAATATATCGTCTCTAGTCTCATTTTTTTTTCCTCTTAGGGGCTATATGATAACACCTCTCCTTTTTCATTTCTCTGTAAGAAATAAATCTGGCAAATAATTTCGTTTGATAAAACCTGTCGAAATAGTAATTCGTTTGGTAAAAAAAAATTGACTTATAATAGGATTTTAAATTTATGGTTAGGTTTTTGGACTACTTTGAGAATTAAAAATTTGTTACTTCTCAATTTCAGAATCAATTTTTCGACCACACTAATCTCCCTAACCACAGTCGATCATCGCCCGCCGACCACTGCCGACATCGAATATTTTGTTAATAATTTTTCAAAAATAGAAATTTTCAACCGTCACCAAACGAATTTCTCTGATCAGAAATTAATCTAGAGCATAAATTAAAAAATCAACTTTTATTTTTGAGGAGAAGTATAAGAATCAATTTCTGCAAAAGTTGATTTATGATAAAGAAGCGTTACTATGCGTGCCCTTAGGTAGCCATCTAGGCAAATTTTGGTTTGCGATTGCTAAGTACTCTAAAATAGTTCGCGCCGGTAAAGATTTAGAAAGAAACCATATGAAACTCGAAATATGGCTACCAATCGAGTACAAGGCTCTTGTTTTTACCCGATTATACAGAAAAGCGAAAATAAACTATCACGCAATCAATCCACCTGTACAATAAGGAAGGGAAAAAAAAAGTTGAGTGGATTTGTTCGAAGTTAATATACAATTATGGGTGGCACGATAATTAATTAGTTTTTCGAGCAAGCACTCCAATAATTTGAACACGTTAAGCACATCGGATATGATACTCAAAGGTGAGACCGAGAGTTGCTTGAGATCAATGGTCACGTCTCAACGAAGCCTTGTCCCAGTCAACTCTCTCTCTCGATCTCTCGGCACGAGACACGATGTACGAGATTACTCAGTAACCTAACCTTACGTGAGCTCACTCCACCTTCGCCGTCAGATCATGCAGGAAGCACGTATGGGACCCATGTCATCCAATGGCTGAGATAGAGTGGGACTCACTTGGTTCTGACCTACGCAGGTAATCTCTGACCTAGTTGAGGTAATGGACCACGTGGAGGCACACGTGACGCGGAGCTTTAAATATGATATGATCGAGAGTGCGGATGTGTGGGACCCACCGGGGGCCACGTGTGCTACGCGACGCGGTAAAGCATGGAGCCTGACGTAATCTCATTAGTGATTTCATTAATGGTCGTAAAACTATATATAAAAGTTTTTTTCTTTTTTGGGAACCCATCTATACTATTCTAATTGGCGATGATATCACGTCGACTTCTTCAGAACGTAAAGACTTCTATAGACGACAGAGACGGAGAACGATAATCTTACGTTACAAATACCAAAAACCGAGCCGGCAAATTGGAGACGAAGTATCGACCGAGCAGTACGTTTCCTTGTTTCTATTAAAAGAAGAAGAAGGAGAAGAAACTCGCAATTCCGGGTAATTGAGAAGAATTGAAGATAAAGTATTGACCGAGCAATATGTCTCCGGTTCCTTGTTACTCTGCTTTGTTTTGTTTTAGAACAAACTATAGGTGCACATAGTTGGTCTCGATTCCACACCACATACCTGACAAGTGGCATCCGATCTCATCTGTTTCGATTCTTTAGTGTAAGATGAAAATCAATCCGTTCCATCCTGAAATCAATAAATTGAGTTGTCACGAAAGCATACGAGTTCAGTATTTAAACAAGATAAAAGGAGCACACTACACTAATTTTTTTTTGTTTTTTTTTTAAATCGAGGAGGACCCTCTTTCTTACTGTTTGTTCACCTGCCGTGAGGAGACGGAAGGTAAGAAAGTAGGGCAAATGCACATTTGGCGAATGAAGGAATGTTAGGATCGCGTAGGGAAATGAAATACGCAAAGTAAATAATTAAATAATAGAATTCTAAAAAATAAAGAGAAAAAACATGGAATGACGCGGTGAAGTTAACGTGAGGCACCATCCTTCTTACCGTTAAAATATAATTGATGCCGCGTTAAACTTTTGTGCTTTAACGGTTCCCGAAAAAAGTGAGAAAGGATAATCACCCACACATCGCAAAACACGAATGAATTTGAATCGCAAAAAAATGATTCCAAATTTTGTTTTTCTAAAAATAATAATTTTATTATCAACAGTAATTTCTGTCTAAATATTTTTGCGAGCGGTGAAATTACTTTCTATTTAATCATTTTCGTAAGCGATATAAGCTATCTTTTCTAGAAAAAATATATTTTTTTTCATTCATTCATTCATATTCAGCGAAACAAACGGAGCATGCATGTGACTGTCTAGGTGTTGCCATAAGAATTTTCTACACTAAAATACGGTTAGTTTGCGCTCACGTGTTCGTTGGAGGCCTGTCAAAACCAGACATGAAATATTTTCAACATCAAGCTCGTGTAAAAAAAAGAAAATTATTAAGTAATGACTGCATGGGTGTCTTTACTCCGCCATGAGATAAACAACCCGCTTTGGATCACAAAAAGAAATGAAAAGATTAATATTTTAAAAATTGTCGCGGGGTTCATTCCTTGGACAATTTGTGAACCACTTGCAATCCCTCGAAAAATAAATAAATAAAAAAAACAACGCCAAAATTTAGAGCGGGTGGGAATCGGGTTCGGTGGGAGGGGTTCTATGCCGGCTGATGCACTCGAGGGTGGACTCATGTCCCGAGTTCAGCAGACACAATAGTAGCAAATCACATGGGAGGTTTGGTCGGGAATGCGCGTTGCTTGCTTCGAGAAGTCGAAATGGACGATTCCCCGAAGGCGGTGAACCAAAACTCACTTTCTCGATCAGGCGTTGGTCAATCGGAGATGTGACAAGATCCAAACATTTTCAAAAGTCTACTTCATCTTTCCCTATCTGGATGATAAATTGGGATCCGGACCCTGTCAAAGCATGGAGGGTCGGTGCCTAATCGACAGAACTTGCGTGGCCACGGAGCCTTTGGATACGGCTTGTTGTTGGAAAAGCTTGAAAAAGGGGGAGGATAGGATCCACATTTTTGCCAAATTGGATCAATCATCTCCATTCGAAACACAACAGAGTTTGGCGCAAGTTCAAAACACAAGAGGGTTTGGTCGTGAGGCCTACGTTTGGCGAATCTCTCAGCGTGCGAAAGCCGATCCCGCCCGTGTTAGGGGCAGTTCCGAAAAGCCGAACTGGCACGAGATGCATGCACACAATTAGCGACGCATGCTCCAATAAGCGCACTGAAAAAGAATATTTAATGAATTTTTGTAATACAAGAGGAACAACACGACGTAATTGCAAATCAAGACAAATTCCAAACAGCTCTAAAACAAAAACAAGCTTCGGATAATAACATGAATCATCAGAACAATGTTACGAGCCATTCGCTTAAAGAGTAGTTCTGTAACTTATTCAAATCAAAACTGGCCGATGCCTGGCGATCATTGGATCCGTCTTTAGTACTTAGCATACGCCGAGATCTCCAACTTGCACTTAAACTTTGAGAATATTCAGATAACCGCCATTAGGCCGCAAACTTGAAAAGTTATAAATTAGTCCATAAATTTTCTATTTTGTTATGATTACTAGCTTTTTGGTTGGCCTAATCATTAAGTGTTATCTAAAATGTGAATAACTC
The DNA here is from genome assembly GCA_028455895.1 of Rhodomyrtus tomentosa. Lineage (NCBI taxonomy): Eukaryota > Viridiplantae > Streptophyta > Magnoliopsida > Myrtales > Myrtaceae > Rhodomyrtus > Rhodomyrtus tomentosa. The sequence continues at coordinate 45,324,334 of JAPCWY010000001.1, forward strand.
ATTTTTTTCAAGATAATTGTCCTAAAATCCTAAGTTTATTGTGAAAATTAATCAAAAAGGTCTCAATCCTTTTAAACTTTTGCCAATTTAATCATAAATCTTTTAAGTTTGTCGATTCAATCCTAAACCATTTTCACATTTTACCGATTCAATCATATCGGTTGAAAATCGCTGATGCGGACGCCGGTTGTCCTACGTGGCATTGCTAGCACTTGCATCCACATTAGATATTTCCGGCCGATAAGATTGAATTGACAAAAGGTAAGAAGGTTTATAACTGTATTGGCAAAAGTTAAAAGGTTTAAGAATTTTTTAGCAATTTTTTCAAGCCTATTGTATGGCAACCACTTCAGTCCTAATCCTTTCAGTTATGTCATAATTTTTTTTTGTCAATTTAGTCATAAACCTTTTAAAGATTTGCCAATTTAGTCCTTAACTTGTAATTTGGATACTAGGTTGGTAGGATTACATTAGTAAATCGGCAAAATGTTTATGATTAAATTGACAAACCATCAAAACGTTGAAGACTAAATTAACATAATTTTTTTTTGCCCATCCTATCTCTAAACCTCATATCTATGACTTTTATTTTGCCTCTTTGCAAAAAGCAAGAGTCGAATCCCTCATGTATGAAACTAACGCCCTCACCCATCCAATCCCTTTACTAATAAGGCCACGTGCCTATTGTCAAGTCACACAATGGAGAGATTTAAATTGAATTGGCCTTTGTATAATAGGTTAAGGACTTTTTGGATAATTTTTTTTTTGTATTAAACAAAATAGCTTCTACTAAATTTTCTTAACTTCATTAAGCATGCATCACCCTCTTTTTTTTTTATGAGTTCAATTTCCACGTTACAGATGTTATTTTGGTAAAATAAAAACGAGTTAACCAATTTTCCACGACATCATAAGTAATGCAGATGGAAAAACCAATGTCTTGAAACAAAAAATCAAAGTTCAAGAAGATAATTTGCACTTTTTCCAATTTTTGGGGGGCCACTGTGCAACGCTGCCAAAGTTTAGGAGGGTTAAAAAAATTTGCAATTTTTCCAAAGTTCAGGTGGTATTGGACAGTGGTGCCTGTGTTGTTCAAGGGGACTCTTAAACAATAATGCTTAATCTTTAAGAAGTATTATTATATGAAAGGAAAATACCGAGCTAATCGTCCCCCACGGATTGACGGTCGGACAGTCAGTTTTCAGCCACAGACTTGTTTTTGTTTTGCATAACACTATTATGGCTGAAACCTGACCATCCCACAGTCAGTATGTAGTACGGGTGTCAACGGGTCAGGTCTGGGCCCAGCCCGAAAATGAGCAGTACCAAGCTCAGGCATAATTAATTAATTTTTTTTTATTTTTGAAATCAAAATCAATTAACAAACCAATCAACTGAAAGAATATAAAAAGAACAAAAAATAAAATATATTAAATTGAAATGAAAAAACGGGTGTTAAAATAGTCCGGCTGCCGTCGGGCCAGCCCGATCCGAGTACTAGATCCGCTCCGGAAAGGCCAGAAAATTTAAGCAAATTTTCGGACCGGGCCGGCCCGATTAATTTCTCGCAGTGGGCTTTGGCCATGAGCCTTTTCGATCCTTTTCATCCTTGCGACCTGATTCGAAATCGTTTACTCGATTCACACCCCTGCGAATGACCAAACTACCACATCACTGTCATAGTTATCAAGGCATCGCCTAGGCGACCTCTAGGTGACAAGGCGACCTTGGATGCCCAAGGCGTCCTATCGCCTTGCTGGTTCTTCTCAAGGTGAGCGCCTTGGTTGCCTAGGTGTTGCCTTGTGGACGCCTTGGACTCTTAGGCGACGCCTTGGGCGCCTTGAGAAGTACAAGTGTAAAATATATTTGTTATATATTAAAAGTTTTTTATTTTTAATAATCATTCATGCATATATTTGCTCTTTTAAAGGAGGAGGGTTATTTTTAAACTTCGCCTATGTAGTCTACATAACCTGTCCCAAGTCAGGTAAAGGAGGAGGGTTACGCCAGGCGTAGCGAGCTAGTTATAAAAAAAAGAGCTACCTTTATGAGATGAACCCTATTGATATTTCGTTGGAGCGTACCCTTCTTACGACGCGTTGCATCGCCCGGGTGTAGCGAAAAATGTGCAAGGGTCTTTGCACCAAGATAGGTGGGTGCAAGGGGTAAGGAAGCTAGCCTTGAGCAATCATTCTCAAAGTGATGCGCCACATCGGTGCTCGGATGTGGTGATAAATGAGTAAGGGTCCTCACACTTCCGTGAGCAAGTGTGAGGGCAAGAAAAGCCTAAGGGATAGGGATCAAATTGGGGAATTGGAATGTATGAACCTTAACGGGTAAATTGAGGGAATTGACAGATACTATTGCTATAAGAAAAGTGAATGTTGCTTGTCTGCAAGAGACTAAATAGAAAGGAGAAAAGGCTAAGAAAGTGGATGGCACCGGATTCAAGCTATGGTATATAGGCACAACAAAGAGTATAGATGGAGTTGGGATTCTGATCGATAAAAATTTCAAAGATAGGGTTGTTGATGTTAAAAGAATAGGAGATATGATTATTTTAGTTAAGCTAGTAGTGGGGGATTTGATTATGAATATCCTAAGTGTGTATGCCCCTCAAGTTGGACTGCAAGCGTCCGAGAAAATCAGATTTTGAAAAGAGCTGGAAAAGATTTTAAAGCAAATACCACACGAGGAAAAGGTATTCATAGGAGGAGATCTAAATGGACACATCGGTCAGAGTAATGGAGGTTTTGACAAAGTTCATAGAGGTTTTGGATATAAGACTAGAAATAAGGATGTCGAAGACATCTTAAGTATGGCATTAGCTTATGATTGGATGTTGGCAAACATATTTTTTAGGAAAAGAGAATCACATCTGATTACTTTTCGCAGCGGTCAAAATTGTAGGCAGATTGATTTCTTTCTTGCTAGAAGAGAGGATAGAGCTTCGTATGTAGATTATAAGGTATACCCTGGTGAATGTGTAGTTACACAACGTAAGTTGACAGTTTTAGAAGTTCGATATAACAAAGTACAGAAAACGAAGAGAAGTGCGCAGCACCCCAGAGTAAGATGGTGGAAGTAACATGAGAATAAACAAATAGAATTCAAGGAAAGAATGTTACAGGAAGAACCGTGGCGACTGGAGGGCGAAGTAAATATGATGTGGAAGGAGATGTCTAACTGTATCCAGATAGTGACAAAAGGGGTGTTAGGGGAAAGTAGAGGGAATGTACATCAAACAAAGGAAACCTGGTGGTGGAATGAAGAGGTGCAGGAGGCAATTAAGCAGAAGAATGAGTGTTTCAGATGCATACATAAATGTCCTAATGAAAAGAATTTGCAAAAGTTTAAATTGGAGAGAAAAAGTACCAAGAAAGCTGTACGAGAGGCCAGAAGCAAGGTTTTCACCAATATGTACAACAAACTTAGGAGCAAAGAAGGAGAAAAATGCATCTATAGACTTGCAAAGTAAAGAGACAAGAAAAGTAAAGACTTTACACAGATTAGATGTATTAAGGATGAAAATCAAACACTCTTGATAAGAGATGAAGACGTCAAGAGCAGGTGGATGAGTTATTTTAACAAACTTTTTAATGAGGAGAGCGATAGCAGTGAGGTGGATTTGGAAGATGCTTCTGATGATTCAAATAGAAAGTTTGTGCGTAGAGTTAAAGCACGAGAAATTAGGGATGCATTAAAAAAGATGAAAACTAGTAAAGCCTTGGGACCCGATGGTATTCCTATTGAACTGTGGAGATGCTTAGGGGATGTTGCAATAAGTTGGTTGACTATTCTTTTTAACAAAATCCTTCATACTAATAAGATGCATGATGAGTGGAGGAATAGTATACTTGTGCCTATATACAAGAACAAGGGAGATATCCAGAATTGTTTTAACTATAGAGGCATCAAGTTTATGAGCCATACAATGAAGTTGTGGGATAGATTTATTGAGCATTGTTTGAGAATAGAGATCAAGATTTCTATCAATCAATTTGGATTTACGTCAGGAAGATCTACCATGGAGGCTATTTTATTAATACGACAATTGATGGAGAGATATCGAAAAAGAAAGAAGGACCTCCATACGGTGTTTATTGATCTCAAGAAGGCGTATGATAGGGTTCTAAGAAAGGTTTGTAGTGGATTTTTGAGAAAAAAAAGTACATTCAAAGTATGTCGAGGCAATCAAGGATATGTATGACGGTGCTACTACATGTGTGAAGGCTTGTAATAGTACATTAAGTTATTTTCTAATCATAGTAGGCTTACATCAAGGTTCTGCTTTGAGCCCTTACCTTTTTGCCCTGGTTATGGATGAGCTCACAAAAGATATTCAAGATGAGGTGTCGTGGTGTATGCTATTTGCAGACGATATCGTGCTTATTGATGAGACTAGGGCTGGGGTTAACGCTAAATTAGAAGTATGGAGAAGCACGTTATAGTCTAAAGGATTTATGCTAAGCCGAAGTAAGACGAAATATTTAAAGTGTGAGTTTGACACGACAGGAAGAGGGGATCAAGAAGGCGTAAATATGCTCGGACAGGAGGTTCCCAAGAAGGATACATTTAGATATCTGGGATCAATATTGCAAAGGAGGGAGAGATTGATGAGGATGTAAGCCATAGAATCAGAGCAAGTTGGATGAAATGGCGCATTGCATCGGGATTTTTGTGTAATCGTAAAATTCCTCTTAAGTTAAAAGGAAAATTTTATAGAACAGCAGTCATACCTGCCATATTATACGGAGCTGAATGTTGGCCAACACAAAGTAAACATGAGCATAAAATGAGAGTAGCGAAAATGAGGATGTTAAGGTGAATGTGTGGTCATATAAGATGGATAAGATAAGGAATGAAGAGATTCGACAAAAAGTTGGAGTAGAACCGGTGGCGAAAAAGATGAGAGAGCATAGATTGAGGTAGTTTGGGCATATCTTCTGAAGGCCCTTAGATACATCGGTACGAACAGAAGTTTGCTATCGAGAGCATAACACAAAGAAAGCAAGAGGTCGGCCGCAATTTATTTGAGGGAAAGCAGTAAAACAAAATTTAATAGAGTGGGAAATAGATTGGCTTACGGTTTATCTTAGGATGGAGTGGAGGAAGGCTATTAGTGTTGTGGAGGGGTAGTGTATAGATAGATATATACATATTTACTTATTTATTTTTACACATTTATCTCTTTTCCATCCATTGATTCTGCTTTTATTTTTATGATTTTTTGGGGTTCATCGATCGCCGACCCCAACTAGTTTGGGATAAAGGTGTTGTTGATGTTGATGTTGAATCATGAATGTAAGTTTTGAAGTTAACATCAACATCAACAACACCTTTACCCCAAATTAGTTGGGATCGGCGGTCGATGAACCCCAAAAAATAATAAAAATAAAAGCAGAATCAAGCGAGGGAAAGAAGATAAATGTGTAAAAATAAATAAATAAATATATATATATCTAGCTATTTATTTATCTATCTATCCACTACCCCTCCACAATACTAAGAGACTTCCTCTACTCCGTGCTAAGATAGACCGTACGCCAATATATTTTCCACTCTATTAAATCTTGTTTTATTGCTTTCTTCTAAGTAAGTTTCGGCCGACCTCTTGCTTTCTTCGTGTTATGTTCTCGATAGCAAACTTCTGTTCATACCGATGCATCTAAGGGCCTTCGAAAGATATGCCCAAACCATATCAATCTATGGCCTTTCATCTTTTTCTCTACCGATTCTACTCTAATTTTTCGTCGAATCTCTTCATTCCTTATCTCATCTATCCTTGTGTGACCACACATTCACCTTAACATCCTCATTTCCGCTACTCCCATTTTATGCTCATGTTTTCTTTGTGTTGATCAACATTCAGCTCCGTACAACATGGTAGGTTTGACTGCTGTTCTATAAAATTTTTCTTTTAACCTAAGAGGAATTTTGCGATCACACAAAAATTCCGATGTACTGCGTCATTTCATCCAATCTGCTCTGATTTTATAGCTTACATCCTCATCAATCTCTCCCTTCTTTTGCAATATTGATTCCAGATATGTAAATGTATCTTTCTTGAGTACCTCCTGTCCGAACATATTTACTACTTCTTGATCCCTTCTTCTTGCCGTGTCAAACTCACACTTCAAGTATTCTGTCTTGCTTCGACTTAGCATAAATCCTTTAGACTCTAACGTGCTTCTCCATACTTCTAACTTAGCGTTAACCCTAGTCCTGGTCTTATCAATAAGCACAATATCGTCTGCAAATAGCATACACCACGGCACCTCATCTTGAATATCTTTTATTAGCTCATCCATAACTAGGGCAAAAAGGTAAGGGCCCAAAACAAAACCTTGGTGTAAGCCTACTGTGATTGGAAATAACTCGATGTGCCATTACAAGACTTCACACATGTAGTAGCACCGTCATACATGTCCTTGATTGTCTCGACATACTTTGAAGGTACTTTTTTCTTCTCAAGATTCCATCACAAAACTTTTCTTGGAACCCTATCATACGCCTTCTTGAGATTAATAAACACTATATGAATGTACTTCTTTCTTTCTCGATATCCCTCTATCAAGTGTCGTATCAAGAAAATAGCCTCCGTGGCAGATCTTCATGACATAAATCCAAATTGATTGACGGAAACCTTGGTCTCTATTCTCAAACGATGCTCAATAACTCTCTCACACAGTTTCATTATATGGCTCATAAACTTGATACCTCTATAGTTAGCACAATTCTGGATTGTTGCATCAAACCGTGGTCTCTACTTGAATATAAGTTTTGAAGTACAAATATAAAATATACAATTACACATATATATATTTAAAAATTTAACTACATGGTTGCCATATTGCCTTGCGGACGACTAGGCGGGCGCCTAATTGCCTAGGCATTTTAGAGGCCTCTGCTCGCCTTGTCGCCTTAACAACTATGATCACTGTCGCTTTTAAGCTTTTAAAATGAAATGACTGCTTTTAATTGTCAAACTTGTGAATTAGTCTACAATATGCCGCACTTTCCAGACATATGGTCCAGCGGTTAAATTCCATTTGGAGTGGTGGTTTCTTACCTCCAAAAAACTGCTGAATTTGGAGCCCTGTGTACATATCCTTTTAATTATTAAGCAAGAATAAGGATGTTTGTCTTCATTTTGAAATCATTTTTAATTGTTATTTGGGTGATTGATAACTGATGCATAGTTGTTTCTCCTTAACTTGTTTGTGATTATATTTATTGGAACTAAGTGAGTTTGCTGGAATTTGGAACCTCGAATTGTATTCCCATGAAGCAATGCTAAAGTTGAAAACCCACCTAGCATTCAAATCCTTGTTTTTGAGCCTATAAATTATATAATTATATGTTCTTTGGTTGAATACTAAATAGGCACAAGAAGCAGAAAGAAGAGGATATTGCTATTTGTGAATGCAAACTCGATCCAAGTGATCCCGACAGTGCCTGTGCAGAGAGATGCTTGAATGTCCTAACCAGCACAGAGTGTACTCCAACATACTGCCCCTGCAGTTTGTATTGTAGGAATCAGGTACGGCCACATGATGCGTTCTCATATGTATATATTTATCTCGCAGTACTTCTGCTTGTGCCCAAATTATTTATCTCGCAGTACTTCTGCTTGTGCAAATTTGGGCATCATACTTGTACAGTTGGTCTGCAATAGTAGTAAATTCCTTACTCTAATGTTCTTATTATTCCTTTATTCATGTATGTTTGTGTCATGAGATTGTTCTGCGATGATGCTTAATTTTGTAAACCCATACTTCAACTCATAGACATACCGGTGAGATTATTCTGTAACTAAATTTTCCCCAGCTTGATGGTATAGCACATCTATTTTCCCTAAACTTAGATGTTCATGCTTCAAAATATGTCAACCAACAATAGTTGACATGAAGATGCAATTTCTTCAACTGTCTAGACTCTAGAATTTGGTGGGTGTGCATATGCAGGTGCAGTGCACTGTCCCCATGAATGTGCATGTTTATAGGTTGTTTCTTGTCTTGAAAATGCCAAGTTTCGGCTTACTCCATTCCCAAAGATAAATTTCTGCTTGTTCAATACTGCAAAATAATGGGAATGGGCATTGCTGAAGAATGTGATTTCTAAACTTGTGTGTATAAGAGTAATCAGTTATTGATGTCTCGTGTGATCATTGTTGACAGAGATTTCAAAAATGTCAATATGCTAGAACGAAATTGTTTAAGACAGATGGCCGAGGATGGGGTCTTCTTGCTGATGAGGACATTAAGGTATGGAGCAGCCTGTTTCTCCCAGAATATATCTCCTTTCCTGTACTTCACTTATAATCAGTAAGGTAAAACTTTAATCAGGAGCTTTAACGTGAGATATTCCTGCACTTTGTATAGCTCACGCAGGTTTAGTGAAGCCATAGACAATCTAGTGCGCCTTTGTCACTTGATATAAACTTAATTGTTGACTTTGTAGACAGCTTGAAAGGACTTAATGGAATCTACAGTTTCTGTGATTAAATTATGGGCCTCTAACTGTGCTTTTGCATAGTTTACAAATACCTGATAATTAAATTTGTATTAACTATTGTCTTTTATAAAAGGCTTTTCTTGAAAGTAATAGCTGTTCTATGGCCTGATCCAGGCAGGGCAATTCATAATTGAATATTGTGGAGAGGTAATATCATGGAAAGAGGCAAAACGAAGGTCTCAAGCTTATGAAACTCAAGGTACTGTATAACCGCTAATTAATATCATATTAACAATCTCTGTCACCCTCCAAAAGCTGTTTCCAATTTCCTATTTTATGATGCAGGTCTGAAGGATGCATTTATCATATATCTTAATGCTGCAGAGTCCATTGATGCAACTAAAAAGGGAAGCCTTGCTAGGTTCATAAATCATTCAAGGTTAGCCACATAAGTTTTTCTCTTTTACAGATTGGTAGAACTGTGCATTTAATAGTGTTAGCCATTAAACTTCATATTTTTCTACATGCTGCTCATATAAAAACAGACAACTTTTATGACCCTAACATCAGTATGGTTAAATCCTTTATAATCGATTGATTCTTCTTGTTTTCAAACAGCCAGCCGAACTGCGAGACAAGGAAGTGGAATGAATTGGGGGAGATAAGAGTTGGCATATTTGCCAAGCAAGACATTCCTGCCGGAACCGAATTGTCATATGATTACAATTTTGAGTGGTATGGTGGAGCCAAGGTTCGTTGTCTCTGTGGTGCACCGAGCTGTTCTGGTTTCCTGGGTGCGAAATCCCGTGGTTTCCAGGTGATTTTTATGGCTCAGTAATGAATACGCACATGTTATCCTAGCTACTTTTTGGAGTATTGGTATACGTTGGGTCATTGATCTCCATTCCTCCTGTGTATTCTTCTGGTGAGTTGCGATCAGATTTTATTAAAAGAGTCAACTGATCTACTTGACCAGTGTTATGGGGTTTCTGTGTGCGGCGAGGAGTGAGAGACGTGGCCTTATCTCGCACGCTGTGCGAGTGGTTCGGTTTGGGGTTACTTTGGTTGAGCCAAGGAGGATGATTCTTGGGCTTCTTCTATACCGTTTGATTGATTTGAAGGGAAAGAAGGGGTTATTGGTTATTGGGGGTTGTCTAACGTTAATTTGACTATCAGCGTCGCCCAACGTTTTTGAGTGGATGTATCTCATATCTCTTAATTTGTACACATGGAGGAAGCTTTTATAACTTCTTTTGGTTTTGGAAATATTTATTACCCAAAAAGCTGTCTTGGGTTGGCTGAGAATCCCTTTGTGCCGTTCTGCTCTTAAAGTTCTCTCACCTATCCATAAAAGAGGGCTGTCTTGGTCATACAAATGAAGATGGCCTTTTCAAAGGTGAACTTCGTTTAGAGGTTTCTTCTATACACTGCCCACATTTGGAATCATTAAATTTGGATCTTCAAAGTTCAAAGTAGGGGCCATGTTGTTGTCTTTACAAATGTGAACTCCATTTGGAGGTTTCTTCTGTATGCTGTCCATGTTCAAAATTATAAAGTTTGGATTATCTTCAAAGGAGAGGCCATTTTGTTGCAACTAATATAAAAGAACAGAAAAATGTTTGTGATGCTCTGTTACTTTGCTTTTGGACCGAGTAATTTTGTGCCCTGATATGTGCCCGGAGGAGTTTACCGGGTGGAACCAGCACCTCATGGGATTGTTATCCAACAGTTCAGAGATTCAAATTCTTTGTTAGCTCGGCTACCTGAGATTGTTTATGTTGTCAATAATCTTGAGTTTAGCTGTCTATTGAACAATATTGAGTTCGAGTATTGATCAACCCCATGCGTTGGTAGTTTTGTGCCCCTCTGGGATTTTTTTGACCAGGAGTTGATTAACTCACTAGTTGATGTCTTTTGGCACAAGCATGATGACTGCCCAAAAGGCCCTTGGACAAAAGTGAATTCTGAATGTTACTGAAGCGGTGAAGGAGCGATAGTTACAGGGATTGCCTACCCACCAAACTCCCAACCTCCACATAAAAAAACTGAAGAAAAGGAAAAATCGTCTTGAAGTCCTATAAACCTTTGCTAACATAATATGATGAAAATGGCACTCAATATAGTTACAAAGCAAGCAGTGGGTAATATCAGGCAATGCGTTTGCATGCAAAGCACCAAATCTCTGCGGTCGCTGAATTTAGCATCTTGAAACCAGTCAATGATGAGTCTCTAAGAAAAAAATCTGTCAACAATGGAAGTTGGCAATGGATTCTACAAGTTAGGACTCCCTCTGTGTATGATAGTTGAAATTTTTTACAGAAGTTACGAACTTGTTTAGTTAGGTATATTTTACCAAACCATCTGAGGTTTTTATTCATAGTTCCGGTGATTGCCTGTAATATTGAAGGTACAAAATAATGTCATTCGATTAGTGATGTTTCTCTACCTTCTCTCCATTTCTTGTTTTTTCCTTCTCTATGTCACATGAATGAACTCTGATGTTTCTCCTCCTCGGTATAATGCCTTTTTCTACAGGAAGATGATGATGGCAGGTATTCTTTTTGTTATACAATGCTGCTGGTCATTTTAATCATTTTTGGATGTTATCTAAATTCTTGATTGGTCATCTAGATACTAAATCACTTTATCAACCGCTACTCGGCTTCTTATAATCTTCGCACATTCATCACGGATCCACGTATTTCGTATGGTTTTTTCCATAGAAATGCTCAGTCACGTTTCTTTGCAGGTACTCCGTTGAAAACATTCCCCTATATGACTCTGCAGAGGATGAGCCTACCTCTAAGGTCCAATGGATCCAGAATACATCTCAAATGGAATAGGTGAAACCCCGGTTCAGCTTAATGATTACGAGCAGGTCAATTCTACTGCTTCTTTTGTGAAACCTCAAGATTTAGTGCCAATTCAAGATGCGGTATCACCTGTTGTGAAAGTTGAAATAAGCGAAGGAGCTGTACTCTATCCTCACGATTCCCAAAAGATATTCTCACAGAAGAATGCAATGATATTTCGAATTAAGAGTGATAGCACGTACCGGAATTATCACATTGGACCTGGGCCTCTTTCAAAGAAAAGGTCACAGATCGTATTGCATGGAAGACCAAAGCATCTTCTACCAAATGGCAATGATGCCAAATTGGTTGCTCAACACTTACCTTCAAAAGAAGCACAAGAACTACTCAAGTGTGAGGTATAAATTGTCCTTTTCGGTATTATACTGGTCTGTGCAACATGACATGATTATATCTGTTTCTAGGCTGAGGTTCCTTTTCTTTTTGTCTTATAAGTTCCAGCTGAACCATTATGCAGTCTTTGTCCGGACGTTCGACGGAGGTGTTGCTGAAATGTAGCATCTGAATGGCATGTGCATGTACTTTAACTTGATAAAGTTAGTACTATATCATCAGTGCAGTACTGACATAATACAGTGAAAAATGCTATCACAGTTTTGTCAGAATTAGTGATAGTGACATTATCATCCCATACTAACGTAATTTTTTTTTTTTGGCCCATCCTATCTCTAAACCTTATCTCTTTGACTTTTATTCTGCTTCTTTGCAAAAATCAAGGGTCGAACCCCTTGTATATGAAACTAACGTCCTCACCCATCCAATCCCTTTAATAATAAGGCCACATGCCTACTGAAAATTCACACAATGGAGATATTTAAATTGAATTGGCCTATGTATAATAGGTTTAAGACTTTTTGGATAAATTTTTTTTTTGTGTTAAACAAAATAGCTTCTACTAAATTTTCTTAACTTCATTAAGCATGCATCACCCTCCATTTTTTTTTAATGAGTTCAATTTCCATGTTACAGATATTATTTTGGTAAAATAAAAACGAGTTAGCCAATTTTCCACGACATCATAAGTAATGCAGATGGAAAAACCAATGTCTTGAAACAAAAAAATCAAAGTTCAGGAAGATAATTTGTACTTTTTCAAATTTTTGGGGGGCCACTGTGCAACGCTGCCAAAGTTTAGGAGGGTTAAAAAAATTTGCAACTTTTCCAAAGTTCAGGTGCTCTTGGACACTGATGCCTGTGTTGTTCAAGGGGATTCTTGAACAATTATGCTTAATCTTTAAGAAGTATTATTATATGAAAGGAAAATACTGAGCTAATCATCCCCACGGATTGACGGACTGGCAGTCAGTTTTAAGTAGAGATGGCAATATGGGTCACAAACCCATATTTGACCCATATTTGTATAAAATGGGTCGAATATGGGTCATTAACTTTTAAATGGTTCACTAAAAATGGGTCAATAATGGGTCATACTTAAATCAATTTTCGACCTATATTGGATCAACTTTCGACTCATAAAGACAACATCATTTCACAAGTTACAAAAGATCTCGGAGACAGGGGCCGAGGTCGACAATCGAGGCCGGGATCAGGACCAGCAACCGGGGTCTACGCCATGACCGGGGCTGGGACCCGGGGAGGGGTGCCGACGACTAGGTCCCGAGGGTAGGGCTAGGACTCGGGGAGGGTATCGGGGTAGAGTCCCGGGACTGGGACCGGGGCCGTTGCTGTGACTGTGACTGGGGCTAGGATCGTGACCGGGGATGGGGGCGGGTGCCAGCGACCGAGTCCCGGGGCCAAGGCCGGGTCTCGAGACTGGGGCTGAGGTCGGAACCGTGGCCGTGATTGTGTAGGGGCAGGGACCATGACTGGGGATAGGGCTAGAACTCGGGCCAGGTGCTGGCAACTGAGTCTCGAGGCCAGGGTTGGGACTCAGGCCTGGTCCGAGGGCAATGGCCGTGACTGTGGCTGGGCCTCGGACCGAGGTTGGGGATGGGGCGGGTCCCGAGGCTGAGGATGAGGTGGGTCCGGGGGCAGGCCTAAGTCTTGAGACCGGAGCTGGGGTAGGGGCTGTGGCTGTGACTGTGGCTGGGGTTGGGATCGTGATCGGGGATGAGGCGGGACCCGGGGCGGGTGTCGACGATTGGGTCTCGGGGCTAGAGCTGAGACTCGGGACCGGGTCCCGGGGTGGGTGTCGAGATCGGGGCCGGGGCTAGAATCAGGACAAAGGCTGAGGTCGGGACCGAGACTGGGGCAGGGGCCGGGGATGGGGGGTCCCTAGGCTGGGGTGGGTGCCGGGGCCGGGGATGGGGCGGGTCCCGAGGCCTGGACCGGGGCAGGGGTAGGGGCTGGGTCTTGAGACCAAGGCCGTAGCCATGACCGTGATGGGCCCGAGTCCAGGTCTTGAGACTGAGTCCCGAGACTAGGGCCGAGGCCGGGGCTGGGGCCTTGGCCATGACCCTGACTGGGGTTAGGACCGTGACCAGGGCCGGGGATGGGGCTGAGACCCGGGTCGGATCCTGAGATCGAGACTTGGTCCAAGGACCGAGATCGAGTCCAGGGGCCGAGGTTGGGGCTGGGGACGGTGCCAGGGCTGGGGCCGCGTGCCAAGCCGGGGTCAGGGTCAAGGTCGGGACCGGACCCCGGGACGTGGTAAGGACCTGGGGTGGGTGCCAGCGACTGGGGTCGGGACTTGTGATAGGAGTCGGGGCCGAGACTGGGACTAGGACTGGGGTCGAGGCGATGGGAGACCAAGGACGGGGCCGGGGCAGGAGTCGGGGATAGGGCCAGTGTAGGGACCGAAACGGGGCTGGGAAGTATTTTAGTAATATTATTTTTTTTAAATATTATTGTGTTTTGATAATATGGATGAAAAGGGTCTGGTCGGGTATGGGTCAATTACGGGTCAGATTAGGTTTGGGTCATTGAATATAGGTTAGATGGGTCAATATGAATCGGACCACATTCGACCGGATCCGAACCCGACCCGACCTGACCCACCCATTTACCACCTCTAATTTTCTGCCATAGACTTGTCTTTGTTCTGCATAACACTATTATGGCTGAAAGATGACTATCCCACAGTCAGTATGTAGTACGAGTGTCAATGGGCCGAGCCCAAAGCCGGCCCGAAAATGAGCAGTACCAATCTCGGGTAGAATTAATTAAATATTTTTTATTTTTGAAATCAAAATCAATTAACAAATCAATCAAATGAAAGAATATAAAAAAATAAAAAATAAAATATATTAAATTGAAATGAAAAAACAGGTGTTAAAAAAGTCCGGCTGCGGCTGGGTCGGCCCGACCCGAGTACCAGATCCGGTCCGAAAAGGCTAGAAAATTCAAGCACATTTTCGGACCTGGCCGGCCCGATTAATTTCTCGCAGTGGGCTTGGGCCACGAGCCTTTTCGATCCTCTTCATCCTTGCGATCTGATTCGAAACCGTATACCCGATTCACACCCCTGCGAACGCGGATGCGAATTTTTTGACGCTGAATCGCGTATTAGGCTCGCGAAGATGTCCATCTTCTTGAAGGATCAACACATCAAAGAACTCGCTGATTACGTCCACATCAATCAGAACGAGTTTGTCCACAGAAGGTAAGATTTCAGCCTCTTCTATCCGCACCTTTTTTTTTGTTTTTTTGCCCCCATTCTCGTTGCTCTGTTTTGGTGCTTTGTGTCCGGAAAGGATGATTCGATGGGAGCAGAGTCGAGCGTGCGTGTGATGCGACAATGTGATTTGTGTAAAACCTAATCGGAAGGTGGCTCTAGATTGTGCAATTTCGGATTTTGGTCGCGTTTAGCGAGCAGTGTGCGACATTGAGTAGAAGAGTCGTCGGGGTGAATGGGCTCAAGATGACATTTTCGCATACCGAGGAAGGAGCAAAGGTCCAGGACAGTTCATCGATTTGGTTCAGGACTTCCTGAATTTTGTGCGGAAAGTAGAACGAATTTGTTGTTTCTTGCCAAAGAGTTGAGTCCCATCCAGTTTTCGGCTTAGAAATACGCAAGAGGAACGGTTCTCCTCACTTCCCAGAGAGGGAATGTTTATTTTAAAAAAAAATTAGGGTTTTGGTGAAGAAATTATGAGAATGAGGAGCATTGCGGGAGGAATTAGTTGCTATGTGGAGTACCTACATAATATTGGTATGGCACAGGTACTCTGGAGATAGTTGCTGTGATTCTGTCATTTTGTGACGAAGACCTGCATGTCGTTTTGTGGTTTTTCAAACATTATAGGTTTGTCTCTTTGTTAAATTCTGTTCGAAAATATATTTTCATAGGGTAAAGGTGCTGGGGGTCCCTAAAATGTTGCAAAACGTTCAATCAAGTTCCTCATTTTTTTGTGTAGTCGGATCCTGAACTACACAATTTTTGTTTGAGTTGGGCATCATTGACATGGAGCATAACATCAATGAGACACCAGCACGTTTTGTCAGCTCATTGTTGACTTGGGATAAAGAAATAACAAAAGAAAAAAGAAAAAGAAAACCATAGGGCTAAGATTTTAGTGTTCAGTCACCCTTGCTGTTAGGTCGGATTGCAGCAGCTGCTGCTATCTCCATTTATCTTTTAATGGAAGAACCAACTTGAACAAAGAAGTATATTAGGGATCCCATCGCACAAAAAAAAAAGAAAAGAAAAAAAAGGTTGAGGGCCCTGATTGAAAATTTTGCAATAATTCATGGACTTTTGGTGCATTTATCCCTAATTTTTTTTTTCAGGAACTTACTAAAAAGTGACCTCCGATTCATAAGAATATCTGCTAATTGATGACATTGACCGTCTATTTGTTGATCAAGCGCGTTACTTCTGTATCAGTTTTCTGCTGCACAAGTTACTTCTCTGTGGTGGTTTCTGAAAAGCTTGGTGACCAAACTACCACATCACTATCACTTTTAAGCTTTTAAAATGAAATGACTGCTTTTAATTGTCAAACTTGTGAATTAGTCTACAATATGCCGCACTTTCCAGACATATGGTCCAGCGGTTAAATTCCATTTGGAGTGGTGGTTTCTTACCTCCAAAAAACTGCTGAATTTGGAGCCCTGTGTACATACCCTTTTAATTATTAAGCAAGAATAAGGATGTTTGTCTTGATTTTGAAATCATTTTTAATTGTTATTTGGGTGATTGATAACTGATGCATAGTTGTTTCTCCTTAACTTGTTTGTGATTATATTTATTGGAACTAAGTGAGTTTGCTGAAATTTGGAACCTCGAATTGTATTCCCATGAAGCAATGCTAAAGTTGAAAACCCACCTAGCATTCAAATCCTTGTTTTTGAGTCTATAAATTATATGTTCTTTGGTCGAATACTAAATAGGCACAAGAAGCAGAAAGAAGAGGATATTGCTATTTGTGAATGCAAACTCGATCCAAGTGATCCCGACAGTGCCTGTGCAGAGAGATGCTTGAATGTCCTAACCAGCACAGAGTGTACTCCAACATACTGCCCCTGCAGTTTGTATTGTAGGAATCAGGTACGGCCACATGATGCGTTCTCATATGTATATATTTATCTCGCAGTACTTCTGCTTGTGCAAATTTGGGCATCATACTTGTACAGTTGGTCTGCAATAGTAGTAAATTCCTTACTCTAATGTTCTTATTATTCCTTTATTCATGTATGTATGTGTCATGAGATTGTTCTGCGATGATGCTTAATTTTGTAAACCCATACTTCAACTCATAGACATACCGGTGAGATTATTCTGTAACTAAATTTTCCCCAGCTTGATGGTATAGCACATCTATTTTCCCTAAACTTAGATGTTCATGCTTCAAAATATGTCAACCAACAATAGTTGACATGAAGTTGCAATTTCTTCAACTGTCTAGACTCTAGAATTTGGTGGGTGTGCATATGCGGGTGCAGTGCACTGTCCCCATGAATGTGCATGTTTATAGGTTGTTTCTTGTCTTGAAAATGCCAAGTTTCGGCTTACTCCATTCCCAAAGATAAATTTCTGCTTGTTCAATACTGCAAAATAATGGGAATGGGCATTGCTGAAGAATGTGATTTCTAAACTTGTGTGTATAAGAGTAATCAGTTATTGATGTCTCGTGTGATCATTGTTGACAGAGATTTCAAAAATGTCAATATGCTAGAACGAAATTGTTTAAGACAGATGGCCGAGGATGGGGTCTTCTTGCTGATGAGGACATTAAGGTATGGAGCAGCCTGTTTCTCCCAGAATATATCTCCTTTCCTGTACTTCACTTATAATCAGTAAGGCAAAACTTTAATCAGGAGCTTTAACATGAGATTTTCCTGCACTTTGTATAGCTCACGCAGGTTTAGTGAAGCCATAGACAATCTAGTGCGCCTCTGTCACTTGATATATACTTAATTGTTGACTTTGTAGACAGCTTGAAATGACTTAATGGAATCTACAGTTTCTGTGATTAAATTATGGGCCTCTAACTGTGCTTTTGCATAGTTTACAAATACCTGATAATTAACTATTGTCTTTTATAAAAGGCTTTTCTTGAAAGTAATAGCTGTTCTATGGCCTGATCCAGGCAGGGCAATTCATAATTGAATATTGTGGAGAGGTAATATCATGGAAAGAGGCAAAACGAAGGTCTCAAGCTTATGAAACTCAAGGTACTGTATAACCGCTAATTAATATAATATTAACAATCTCTGTCACCCTCCAAAAGCTGTTTCCAATTTCCTATTTTATGATGCAGGTCTGAAGGATGCATTTATCATATATCTTAATGCTGCAGAGTCCATTGATGCAACTAAAAAGGGAAGCCTTGCTAGGTTCATAAATCATTCATGGTTAGCCACATAAGTTTTTCTCTTTTACAGATTGATAGAACTGTACATTTAATAGTGTTAGCCATTAAACTTCATATTTTTCTACATGCTGCTCATACAACAACAGATAGCTTTTATGACCCTAACATCAGTATGGTTAATCCTTTATAATCGATTGATTCTTCTTGTTTTCAAACAGCCACCCAAATTGCGAGACAAGGAAATGGAATGTATTGGGGGAGATAAGAGTTGGCATATTTGCCAAGCAAGACATTCCTGCCGGAACCGAATTGTCATATGATTACAATTTTGAGTGGTATGGTGGAGCCAAGGTTCGTTGTCTCTGTGGTGCACCTAGCTGTTCTGGTTTCCTGGGTGCGAAATCCCGTGGTTTCCAGGTGATTTTTATGGCTCAGTAATGAATACGCACATGTTATCCTAGCTACTTTTTGGAGTATTGGTATACGTTGGGTCATTGATCTCCATTCTTCCTGTGTATTCTTCTGGTGAGTTGCGATCAGATTTTATTAAAAGAGTCAACTGATCTACTTGACCAGTGTTATGGGGTTTCTGTGTGTGGCGAGGAGTGAGAGATGTGGCCATATCTCCCACGCTGTGTGAGTGGTATGTTTTGGAGTTACTTTGGTTGAGCCAAGGAGGATGATTCTTGGGCTTCTTCTATACCGTTTGATTGATTTGAAGGGAAAGAAGGGGTTATTGGGGGTTGTCTTACGTTAATTTGACTATCAGCGTTGCCCAACTTTTTGAGTGGATATATCTCATATACACATGGAGGAAGCTTTTATAACTTCTTTTGGTTTTGGAAATATTTATTACCCAAAAAGCTGTCTTGGGTTGGCTGAGAATCCCTTTTTGCCATTCTGCTCTTAAAGTTCTTTCACCTATCCATAAAAGGGGGCTGTCTTGGTCATACAAATGAAGATTGCCTTTTCAAAGGTGAACTTCATTTGGAGGTTTCTTCTATATGCTGCCCAGATTTGGAATCATTAAATTTGGATCTTCAAAGTTCAAAGTAGGGGCCATGTTGTTGTCTTTACTAATGTGAACTCCATTTGGAGGTTCCTTCTGTATGCTGTCCATGTTCAAAATTATAAAGTTTGGATTATCTTCAAAGGAGAGGCCATTTTGTTGCAACTAATATAAAAGAACAGAAAAAAGTTTGTGATACTCTTTTACTTTGCTTTTGGACCGAGTAATTTTGGGCCCTGATATGTGCCCGGAGGAGTTTACTGGGTGGAACCTGCACCTCATGGGATTGTCATCCAACAGTTCAGAGATTCAAATTCTTTGTTAGCTGGGCTGCCTGAGATTGTTTATACTGTTAATAATCTTGAGTTTAGCTGTGTATTGAACAATCTTGAGTTCGACTATTGATCAACCTGATGCGTTGGTAGTTTTGTGCCCCTTTGGGATTTTTTTGACTAGGCGTTGATTAACTCACTAGTTGATGTCTTTTGGCACAAGATGACGACTGCCCAAAAGGCCCTTGGACAAAGTGAATTCTGAATGTTATTGAAGCGGTGGAGGAGCGATAGTTATAGGGAATGCCTACCCACCAAACCCCCAACCTCCACATAAAAATCTGAAGAAAAGAAAAATCGTCTTGAAGTCCTATAGACCTTTGCTAACATAATACGATGAAAATGGCACGCAATATAGTTATAAAGCAAGCAGTGGGTAATATCAGGCAATGCGTTTGCATGCAAGTACCAAATCTCTGCGGTTGCTGAATTTAGCATCTTGAAACCAGTCGATGATGAGTCTCTAAGAAAAAAATCTGTCAACAATGGAAGTTGGCAATGGATTCTACAAGTTAGGACTAATAGTTGAATTTTTTTACAGAAGTTACGAACTTGTTTGGTTAGGTATATTTATCAAACCATCTGAGGTTTTTATTCATGGTTCCGGTGATTGCCTGTAATATTAAAGGTGCAAAATAATAACATTCGACTAGTGATGTTTCTCTACCTTCTCTCCATTTCTTGTTTTTTCCTTCTCTATGTCACATGAGTGAACTCTGATGTTTCTCCTCCCCGATATCATGCCTTTTTCTACAGGAAGATACTTATCTATGGGAAGATGATGACGAGAGGTATTCTTTTTGTTATACAATGCTGCTGGTCATTTTAATCATTTTTGAATGTTATCTGAATTCTTGTTTGGTCTTCTAGATACTAAATCACTTATCAACCGCTACTCGTCTTCTTATAATCTTCGCACATTTATCAGGGATCCACCTATTTTGTATGGTTTTTTCACATCTATCCAGCACCATGCATTTGCTGTGTTTGTTGATGTTCCTTTCCATGTTTATCAAGAGAAAATGTTATAGGTCCTGCCACGCTCTTGGTTGATGGGGAATTTGCACCGAACAATAAGATGATGGATTACTGGGGAATGTATTTTGTGGGAATTCACGTGGAAAGATCAAAACACGCGCGGATTCGTTGAACTTAAGGAAGAAGGCGTCTAGGACGCAATGGGTTTAGGACACAAAGCAGCTTCTTTGTCATCTTCTGATAGTCCTTTATAGGGCTGATACTTTCTTTGTATGATTCAAACTCAGTGGCATGTTTTTACTTTGAGGACTTCATCGTGCACCTTTTCTTTTCTCTGGCGTTTTTACGTCCATATCTTTAAATGGATGTCAGTAAATGTTTTTTTCATAGAAATGCTCAGTCACGTTTCTTTGCAGGTACTCCGTTGAAAACATTCCCCTATATGACTCTGCAGAGGATGAGCCTACCTCTAAGCTCCAAAAGACTCATGATCCAATGGATCCAGAGTACATCTCAAATGGAATAGGTGAAACCCCGGTTCAGTTTAATGATTATGAGCAGGTCAATTCTACTGCTTCTTTTGTGAAACCTCAAGATTTAGTGCCAATTCAAGATGCGGTATCACCTGTTGTGAAAGCTGAAATAAGCGAAGGCGCTGCACTCTATCCTCACGATTCCCAAAAGATGTTCTCACAGACAAATGCAATGATATTTCAAATTAAGAGTGATAGCACATACCGGAATTATGACATTGGACCTGGCCCTCTTTCAAAGAAAAGGTCACAGATCGTATTGAATGGAAGACCAAAGCATCTTCTACCAACTGGCAATGATGCCAAATTGGTTGCTCAACAGTTACCTTCAAAAGAAGCACAAGAACTTCTCAAGTGTGAGGTATAAATTGTCCTTTTCGGTATTATACTGGTCTGTGCAACATGGCAAGATTATATCTGTTTCTAGGCTGAGGTTCCTTTTCTTTTTGTCTTATAAGTTCCAGCTGAACCATTATGCAGTCTTTGTCCGGACGTTTGATGGAGGTGTTGCTGAAATGTAGCATCTGAATGGCATGTGTATGTACTTTAACATGATAAAGTTAGTACTATGTCATCAGTGCACTACTGACATAATATAGTGAAAAATGCTATCACTGTTTTGTCAGAATTAGTGATAGTGACATTATCATCCCATGCTGGAGATATTTCTTGCACTACTCTACACTATATGAGAAATGCCCGAAGTCGGTGATTTTTGTTGCCATGAAGTTTTGAATTTGTTTTGTTGCTCTCTCTTATCTCATGTCTTCTTATGGTGAAATCTCACAAATCCGAAGGAAATGCCTAATCTAGCTGCATCAGTGAAGTATTATTATCCACTGTTTTGCCTGGGAAAAGAATTTGAAATTATTGCTGCTCAGATGCTTTGATTCTACTTTTTATGATGAAAACGTTGTTGTCTACAAACATATCATCGAAGTTACCCCGGGAAACACTATTGTAGGAAAGGAGAGACGAAGCCAATTCTCAGCTCGATTGCTTGTATAATGAAATACGTCCAGCAATTGAAGAACATGAGAGGGACAGCCAAGATAGTGTAGCTACTAGTGTAGCTGAAAAATGGATAGAAGCCTCCTGTACAAAGCTGAAGGCTGAATTTGACCTTTATTCGTCTTTGATTAAACATGTAATCTTTACACCACGGAAAGCCGAACCATTGGAGATTGGCGAAAATCATGAGCAGAAGACTCTGGAATATGATATACCGCAGAATGTCAGCAGCTAATTCTGAGTTTGTAAATATATAACATCAAGGTGATGGACCAGGACAGTCAGAATACCAAGGGGAAATAGCGGAATCCAGTTGGAGCTTTTAAGTGAATGTCGACTTCCAACAAACCAAAGCTGATCCTGTGGCAAATGCAACTGCAACTGCACCTTGAATTGCAGGTTAATATCTGCAAAGTCGATTCGGCTAATTCACAGGGTAAAGTAGTTAATTTGCGTGCCTCTAATTACGGATGTTCAGTCTGTTGTTCGCTGTATCGAAACCTCATTCAGGACATTCCTTAGTCTGATCTGATCATAGCGTTGGACGCGGGATGTAGAGATAGTAATTGTTTTGGCAGTACAGGGTATGTTCAAGCTCTGCTGTAGAAGTTGTCGTGAGTTCTGACTCTTCATTAATCTGCTGTCAACTGCTATATGAATATCAAGCCACAGGTGGCGGTGCATTGGCATGTTTGTGTTTGACGTTGGTGTCAAAACTTGTTTCTTTAGGGGCAATAGTTTAGTTCTACAATTTCAGTTGTCCCAATTTGATTGAGCTGGAATGTCCATTTCGCGTTGTTTGTACGTGTTGCCGGTGAAAAGTTAAATGGATCCAAAATGGTATGTGGATTTTTCTGGTGTGATGCTCATCACACCCTCTTTTTTATGTTGATGAAGAGCTATTAGCAATGGGATAATTGGTTGAGCTTCCGATTAATGGTACACGAAACTTATTCTAGTTACATTAGCAAACTGCGTGTACGCTTACCATGACAAATTGAAGAAAGAAACTGAGAGGAGAGAGAGGTATCAGTCATTATTCCCAGATACAGGCTGTCGTTGGTGGTTTTCAGTCTCATTTGGTCATCCTAGATCCATTTTTCGAGAGGTTAGTGGCGGTTGTCCAAGCTTATAGATTTAAGATGCGTCCGCATCAGCATCGGCTATAGACTTATTCTCAGAGGCTAATCGTGCCTTGTCAATTTGTCGCTGGTTATTCTTTTCCTTTCCTACTCCGAAACGTGGTTGATTGAAATGCATGTGATTAGGAGGGAAATCATGTTTACAAGCATCCGATTGATGTGTGACAACACAGTACGTATGGGGTATTTTCGAGAGATTCCAAACACCGAGTGTTTTAAAATACAGGACAGATCCCTGCGAGTGGGACTTTGTAATCAATCACCTCTTGACCAATTCAGGGTCGTGAATATTGAGGAACGAATTGGAAAAGTGACGCAACCATCATCATTGTAGGTTGAACAAAAGTGAAAATAGTCGAAGATTGAATCGCCGTAAATGTCATCATTGTGTTCCATAGTATTAACTGGGACCGTCCCGACCCAACCAAACCTAACCCATTATCGCTAGTGACTTAGAAATTGTCTGGCACGGGAAGTGAAGTGACTAGATTCCAGTCACGCCCTTTCCCTTTCTGCATGGAGATATCCTTGTGTCTAGCATGTGTTGAAAAGGTGCGACCTTTAATTGCCAGAACGTAAATTGATATGATAAGATGCAAGAATGTGATGATCTTCTAATCCTGTAATTCGAACCAGTGAATTGGATGACAAATTGGGTCGATGGATGGTGACCAAGGGGGACTGAATTTTGTCTGATTCTCCCACTCGAGGCACGACCGATTTTACGTGACACAATATGCTTGATGCAGCACAACCATGAACTACGAAAACAGGAACTCGACTTGAAGCAAAAAAAATAAAAAAATAAAAATGAAGTAGTAGAAGAAAAAAGCACCAGAAATATTCTCGTCTATGGTCCTGTGAGCTAGACATGAACTCAGGAGAGTGCTCTTGACTCGGCACTATCGTGCTTGGAGACAGAGTATTCTGCTTCCTGTGATTGTGAATATCAAACATGTTTGGTGGGTCTTCTTGCCAGGT
Organism: Rhodomyrtus tomentosa; assembly: GCA_028455895.1. Taxonomy (NCBI): domain Eukaryota; kingdom Viridiplantae; phylum Streptophyta; class Magnoliopsida; order Myrtales; family Myrtaceae; genus Rhodomyrtus; species Rhodomyrtus tomentosa. Next base: position 45,348,366 of record JAPCWY010000001.1, read on the forward strand.
TGGTCCAAGGCTAGGATGATCCCTGGAGTGGCCCTGCTCAGCTTTTATTGCCCCAACCACAGTTTCGGCCGAAAGCTGGTCTCCTATTCTCTCCCTTCTCCATCGGGGAAACATTGGCTAACCCCGATCTGGGCCGACTCGGCTATATACGACGAGTCCTCCACTCGGCGCACAACACGTGTCCACACGGCCCCAACCAGTCAGACCAAATTTATCGAAATGATTAACTGCAAAACCTGTGGGTGGCTGGATGAAGGGCGAAGGTTAAGAAGCCAGTTACACTATCAAGTAATTCATAATCTACACGCCTCAAATCTCTTTGAGCCCTCGGTGGACCCAGTCGTTCTTTACTTTTGTTTCGTGGGTGGTTCATGAACATTGAAATGGTCACGCACATAAATTGGGAAAAAAGCCTCAAAGATAAGGTGCAACAGTCGGACACCAGAGGCCCACTGTCCACTGAGCCACCACCAGAAGCATCAAAGTGGAAAGATGACTCCATCTCCATCTCCATCTCCATCTCCATCTCCATCCACTTTCGTGAAAGGTAAAGTTACTAGCCTGATTGAATTTCACGTGGTTCAATCCGATTCAATTGACCTCTCTTTTGGTCCATGTCGCACATGATATCAGGTGGTACGTCCTGCGGCAAACTAAGGTGCCTCTGGTTTTTCCGACCTCTCGAGCGTCCAGCCTGTCTCAATCTTACTCGATCTGTGAATCTTGCCCAGTGGAATTTGTCAAATTTACTGCGCATAGCACACCCGACAGGCCGATGCCCCGGTTCCCATCCTTCGAGCGCCTGATTGTCCCGGGCCTTTGAGATCTCACCGACCAAGCGGTCGTCGCGTGTTCTGCTCGTCTAATACCCGGCCCGGTCTCCCGCACCCGGTGCTGTACTAAAAACTCAATCCTCCTGAAGAGGACCCATCAAGGGCCCGAGTGGACTGACTGATAAGTTCGGCCACCTCCTTCCCGGCCGCTCAGGATGGACCCCCCACCACCACCATCCCACCACCACCAGGGGCTCTCATGATTCCCACACCAAGCAAAAGAAACAAAATTAAAAGCACAAAAAAAAAAAGGTCGGAAGCACCACCGGGCATATCCTCCCCCACCTTCACCATCTGGACTTCGAGTCTGATTCAGTCGCGAATGCCACCCACCTTAATCTTCTGCACATATACACCCTTGCTACCGTCACTAGAATGCCCTGTATCGATCATTCGATCCCGTCCAAAATTTCGTCCGGGACAAGGATTATCTCTGTTCGTTCGCTCGTCTCAATCATCTGAACCGTCCATTGCCGTGAACCATGATTTGCTTTGAGATCTGTGATGGAGTACAGCAACGATTGAGAATGTCAGGACACCAGCAGGAGACAGAGGATCTCGTCCTATGTTCGTGCAGCGGAATATTAACGAAATAATATTAATGTCTGGTTTCTTACGTACTCCACTTAGGACCCAATTTGGGACTACTTTTCACAAGTGACCCCAGAGGGATCAAATCGACAAAACCTCAAACTTAAGATTTTCATCTTAAAATCATACATTAATTATCAAATTAATCTTGACAAAGCCACTCATCCGTTGCGTAAAAAGCTTCACCTTTATCTTTACACACCCTTTTGGGGCAATATAAATGTGACATTGGAGACATGAAAGGGTGTGTGCTCTCTAGCTAGTCATCCATAAAGTTAAAAGAGAAAAAAAAGTTCTCCTATGAACATATGGAGAAGAACAAGTCCTACCCTGCATACTCAGCTGCGTACTTAGGCGAATTCGAGACCGAAGAGAGATCGAACTCGTACAGCTTCAACGGACCGAAAGGCAATGGGTTCGCGGCGTCCAGCGATCCGGAGCTGAAGAGGAAGAAGCGGATCGCAGCCTACAACGTGTTCGCCTCGGAAGGCAAGCTCAAGTCCAGCCTCAGGAACAGCTTCAAGTGGATCAAGGGCAAGTTGAGCGAGGTTCGCTACGATGTGTGCGAGTGATGGTTGATCAATTTCAGCAAAAGGAAACTTTCTTATCTGATCATTCTGGAGCTGTTTCAACATTTCCATGTATAGAACTTTGCTCTTTTCCTTCTTTTTTCTTGTGGGGTTTCTATAAAGTGTGATGCGGAGGACAACTCCAGCTTTCGCCATCAGAAATCACTACCAAGCATGGAAAATATGAGCGTTGGGGCAGTATATTAGTTTGTGCATCTTCTCTGAAGAGAAAAATTGGACCTTGCATATGCTCGTGTATATATGTTCAAGCCATGCACGGTATAATCAATCATCAGAAACAAAATTCTTCCATTTCTGGTTTGATAATGGAAGCACAAGCATTTGGTTCTCATGTCCAAACCAGGCTACAACAGAGAGAACTTGGATCCGACAAATTTTGCATCGTTTCACTTGGCTATATGTGTTTTCGCTTTTGTTGAAAGCATGTGAGCAAACGATCCGCGCGCACACAGATCGAACTGATCGAATGAATCCCCATCAATGATTCAACCTTTGGCCGTCAATGAAACCACCATATGAAGAAACCTGCGTGTTATTTGAGAATTTAGGGGTTAATAAGATTTAGAGCAAGAGGCTGCATTCTGCACGCGCTTCATGAAAGTAATTCCCCGTTCTATGTAGATGACCCCAGTTTCTCTCTCCTAGAGCCTATCCTGTAGGACTCAGAAGCAGGTCCTTGGTAGCATTGGTAGCCACTGCTGTTGGATCCGCTTTTTGTTGGACATGATCAAATCGGAGCTGTGCAGCAGATAGCTTTGTGTCCGTCGACTTGAACACTTCGCTCTGGGCAAATGCATTTTCTGCCGGCCAGTTCGAGAACTGCTTCGGCAGGGCTCATCTTTTTTTGGTTTTCCCTTGCTCCTCCACTCCAGTTACATGTGTTTGAATCCAGACCGTGTGACAGTAAGTTCCTCTGGAGGAGGAAAGGATGGCTTACTCCGAGGTTTCACCCGGTGGAGGGAAATCCGAAAGATCGGAGAGGAAGAGGTTGTGACATAGAGCACAACTGAGGAAAAACTGGTTTAGGAGGAGGTGGTTTGGCTGGTGGAGAAGCTGGTTTGTGTTTTGGTGATGACGGTGGTGGAGAAAGTTCTAGGAGTGTGTACTTCTCAGGTTGCTGAGGAAGATACCAGATGCTGGTACTTGACACCGTCTTCTTTAAGGGGGTCCAGTAGTTGGATCACCAACTTTCCATTTCTGAAATAATTCATGCTCAGTGGAGCCTTTTTTTTTGCCCCCTTCTCTTGGAAGATCTATCATCCCTCTCCTTCGACGGGGGGCTAAACAAAGTTTGGATAAGCATTCTGTTGAATAAATCTGACAGTTCTGAGAAAATTTAATAATCATTGTGGCGTGACGATTTTGATGAAGTTATGACAGACGTAAAAAAAAAAAAAAAAATCAATTTTCGGTATCCATTAATTTAAAGAAAAAACGACTATTTCTTTCATTTCCCCACAAATAGCACCTCCGAACTACAATCCAAAATGTATATAGAAAGAGAAAAATTCTCTCCTCTCCTTCCATTTCTTCGTGGGGTTTTACATATAATTTGATTGTTCTTATTCTTTCCATTATTCAGTTTAGGGTAAAGAGGAAGCTCGTCGTATCCTAGGAAGTCGCGAAAGTCTATTGCACCAGGTTTTATAATTTGAGGGGCAGAATTATTCGCCTCAGACAATTGATCTTATTTTCCAACCCAATCCAAGTCCCAATACGAGGATCCCTGAAATACACAATAGCATGTCCTTTACAGTTGAAAGAATATATTTCAAGCCTGTCTCCTTCATTTCATCTTGTGGCGTGTATGGCTTCATCTTCAAAATGGCAGGGAACGTGGAAGAACCTTTTTCTCTTTATCCTGCCAGCGATCAAATCTGATAGCCACACCGTCGTCTTTCTTTTTAGTGAACTTTGACTTCGAAGGTTGAGTAAGCCGACCATTCTGATGGAGTTTTTCATAGTTAGCCACCCAAGTTTCCCAAGAGAAGCTCGACTAACTCTGAACAAGAAATCCGTCTCGGAACATGGACACAAAGTTTTGCTTAGTGGTTGTCCATGGAGAATAAAAGGGCTTCTTCAGCTCTATGGAGTTCTGAATCTTCCACGAGGGTAGCTGCCATGGAGTCTGGAGTCTCGGGAGGTCCAGGAATTTGAAATTGAACCTTTAAAGTAAGGAGAAGAGGATCTATAGCCTCAGATTTCTAATCTCGCATGTTTTTCTACGAAAATCACGCCTTGTGTAAAGTCTTCATGTGGTCCTCTATTACCGTCCTTAAGTAGTTGCTCATGGCTTATATATACCCTAAATGCCACTTGAAATAAATTGACACCTTCGATTTTATTTTTTTTGAGATTAAATTTGATCCATTGAAAGCCAAATTTTGTGCATTTTTTCTTTAAGAATGAAGTAAGCCATCTTTCAAACTAAAAGAAGAAGAAGTAAGACATATATTTCTAACCCTTTTGAATTGAGCAACCAACCGATTTACCAGACTCGTAATTGCATTAATAGAGTGTGGCCAAATCATCAGTCGATACCTCAGCTATCATTTTATAAAATTGAGAATTGAATTGTCTCCCCATCTCTATCGTATACATCGGATTGGGTGGTAACTCAATGTACTAGGTAAAAGTAGTTTTCGACAAAACTAAACTAAATAGCCCAATCGTTATTGAACTTCTTCGACAAACCGTGCTAAGTTTAATTGTGCATTTGGTTGGCTATTTTGCCCTCCAGATGTTAACACGCTGGTCTTGCCAAATTATGAACGTTAATTGGCATAGTAGGCCTACTAGGAATATTAACATTTGATGAAATTTGCCTTACATCTGCAACATTTGACAATTGAATGGCCCATTCACCTATTTGATTTGCCAAAATATTTCACAAATTTGGTTATTTTGACCAACATTAGCATGATTATTCTCATCATTGTACCATTTGTCGGAAGATTCAGGCATTTGCAAAATTCTTAGGGTTAATATCACGAAAAACCTTAAATTGGTACAATTTTGACAAATTTATCTCAAACTATTTTTTGAACTAAAAAAAATTTCAAACTGGTACATTTGTGACAAATTTATCCCAAATTAATTATTTGACCATGAAATATCTCGAATTGGTATACATGTGATAAATTTACTCAAAACTTACCTTTTCACCTAAAGCTCCAAACTAGTATGCATATGATAGATTTACTCTAAATTATTTTTTTGATCACTAAAAACCTCAAATTGATACAATTATGGCAAATTTGACCTCTGTTATTATCCATTAGATTGTGTTAATACCTGACATAATCTCAAATAAGTATGTTTGTGAAAAATGGATGGTAAGAATACTAAGCTGGTACGCCCATCAACTGTTATGAGTCATCTAACTCTGCAATTTGATATTTAATGAAAAATGATGAAAGGTAAATTGATCTTAAGTTTGCCGGTTTGAAATTTTTCATGGAAAAAAAATTAGTCTGGGTAATTTGTCACATATGTACCAATTTGATATTTTTTGGGTTAATATCACGAAAAATCCCAAATTAGTATACATGTGACAATTTTACCATAAACTATTTTTTCACCTTGAAAAACTCCAATCTTGTACACCTACGACAAATTTATCCCAAATTATTTTTTTGATCACCAAAAATCCAAAAATGATATATTTGTGATAAATTTACTCTAAACTAATTATTTTTACCATGAAAATTACCAAACTGGTACAACTATGATAATTTTACCATTCGTTAAATTGGTCTAATACCATAAAAAAAATTTAAATTAATATACATGTGACAAATATAGGGTAAAAACCCTAAACGAGTACATCCATGAACTGACACGTGTCATCCAACTGAGCAATTTGATGGTTAGATTTAAGGAAAACTAATGGATGGTAAATTTGTCATATATGTATCGGTTTGGGATAAATCTGTTACAACTATATCAGTTTAGGGCTTTTCATGGTAAAAGAAATAGTTTGAGATAAATTTATTACAAGTATACCGATTTGAGATTTCTTGTGGTATTAACTCATATTTTTTTGGTTAAAAAATTAGTTTGTAATAAATTTGTTACAAATGTATCAAGTTGAGATTTTTTTTAAGTCGAAAAATTAGTTTGGAATAATTTTGTCAAAGGTATATGTACTAATTTGGGATTTTTTTGTGGTACTAACCTTAATTCTTATTAGGGTTGACTAATTCATCGTTCTTATGAGGCGCTGACGATTCTAATTAACATTATTGGCATAATTAAATGAAGAGGGAATAGGAATTTACCACGTGACCACCGAAATAGATGGTAGTGGTTGTTTGGACTAGCCTCGAGAAAACATCATTTAAGACATTAATGAGGACTGGCTTGATCACACGTCTGACATGTGACTCTCAATGTAATTGGCCATATCATTCCACTGCTTTTCTAACCATCTCTTCATTTATGACCAATCTATGGGGATTTGATGCAACTTCTCTTGATTGTTCTTTAGTGAGACCTCGGGGAAGGTCTGTCTTTTTTCTTCCGCTCCGTTAACGGCTAAAGATTCGGAGTGTGCAGCTTTGTCATCGCCATAGGGATTCTTACCCGCGACATTGTCAGACTCTGGATGCTTCCTCGTTCTTGGCATTCAATTTCCTTAAATCGAACCACAAGTTGACCACCAAACATGCCAAAAAGTTGTTTTTGCCGAAATTGGATTATCGATAAAGTATCTTTCATCGAAATTCGTTCTTCAACTTTTTAAAATTTAGATGAGTTCTGTGCCGAGCACGAGTTGTATTAATGGTACATAAGGAAAATATATGTTTCAATAGAATTCAATGATGAAGCCTGACAACATAAAAAGCTTTATTATAATTTAATCGACCACAAAGTGCGACGATAAAAATACAAAATCAAAATTCGATCGATGATAAGATACACCTCGGAATTTAATCAACGACGAGATATCTGAAATTACGACTAAAGTACGAGAATTGAAAGATATTAAAACCGCGGAAAAGGGAAGATGAAAATAATTATGCGAGAACATCGAGTTCTATTATTGACTTAGACAAAGAGTTAACAAAAGTGTACTCGAGGTACTTACAATCCTCTTTAGACAGTTAAAAATAGCGGTTACACAACTCTTTAATTCTTTTGGTGATTACTCGGTTTATTCAAAAGAAGTTATACAGATTCTAAGTTAATGGATATAGACATAAGGATTTTTTGTGTATAAGTGAAAATAATGAAATCTTTGATCGAAGAATAAGGATTTTTCGTGTCGATTGCTCACTATCGATATCGACGACTTTGTCGACAAACTTTAGGGCACTTGTCGATGACTTCACCTCGAGAGGTTATGTCGTCCTTGGAGAACTGTCATGTATAAGTTTCCATTTATTCTCTATCTTGTGATACTGACTAGATAAATGGGTCGGATTGGTTTGAAAATAAGTTGATCCCCAACAATAAATAGTAGATTCGACGAATCAAGCTATACACAAGGCAAGATTGAGCTTAATACATGATATGCTCTCGTAAACCCCAGATTGAAAATTGAAAATTGAAAATTGAAAATTGTTAATTGTTAATTTAAGTAAATTAAATTGAAAATTGCTAATTTTCTATGCTTAATTTAAGTAAATTTAGGGAAAAGGCTAACTAATAAGTTTATTAGATACCTTTTTTTTAATCATTGCTCTTTTCTAATTTTGTGTTTGTTTGACTGGAAAATTTCATGGTAAAGAAAAATATTTTTCATAAAAATTATTTTCGAAAAAAAAGTTAGTTTTTCCATTTATTTTTTTTAACTCATGTAGACCTCACTCAGACTCATGTCGATTGTTTATGTGATTCTCTCTCTTCCCCTAAATGGGCTCACACTAAAACCCTAAACCATTTCTCTGCGTCTGCGTTCTCGAGGCCGAGCAAGGCGAGATACGCGATGGACGCGACCAGGAAGCTGCTGGACCTGCTGATCCTTCCATGGATTTCGTAGGGTTCGAAATTCAGGTTCCCAAGTAAGCGACTTGTCGCAGCTCATTGCTTGCAGTACTCACGCACAACGATCTCTTCATTTTGCTTGCTGCTCGTCAAACTTGTTGAGCTTGGTACCCGTGCGGAATCTGCTGAAATGAGCCCCCTTTCGGCGTCGAGGAAATCCATTGAGACCCTCTCTAGCCTTTTCATTGTCATCCCAAAACTCGTCTCTATTGAAGCCTCCCGAGCCCTACGCAGCCACGATCGCACTCTCTGGAGATGTGCCGGGCTTTGGCGCTTCTCTCCTTCGTTCTCGACGCAGTCGTTGAAATACCCCGAATACGAAATGCCTTCTGTGACTTGGGGTGTCGTGCAGGGCCGCAAAGAAAAGCTTGTTTCACGCGTGATAATATGCGATTACTTGAAGGGAATAGGGATAATTCCGGATGAATTGGAGAATCTGGAGCTTCCCTCAACTGTTGAGGTCATGAGGGAGCGTGTTGAGTTCTTGCAGAAGTTGGGCTTGACAGTTGATGATATAAATGAATATCCTCTGATGCTTGGTTGTAGTGTGCGCAAGAATATGATACCGGTGCTTGGCTATCTCGAAAAGATTGGGATTCAGAGGCCAAGGCTTGGAGAATTTGTGAAGAATTACCCCCAGGTGTTACATGCCAGTGTGGTTGTTGAGCTGGCTCCGGTTGTGAAGTTTCTCCGAGGACTTGATGTGGAGAAACAAGATATCGGTTATGTTCTGCTGAAATATCCAGAACTATTGGGGTTTAAACTAGAGGGAACCATGAGTACTTCGGTTGCTTATCTTGTCAGCATCGGAGTTAGTCCTAGAGACATCGGTCCAATGGTTACCCAGTATCCGTATTTCCTGGGGATGAGAGTTGGGACGATGATTAAGCCTCTGGTTGATTACCTGGTTTCTTTGGGTTTGCCCAAGAAAATTGTCGCGAGGATGTTGGAGAAGCGAGCATATGCACTTGGCTATGATCTTGAAGAGACTGTTAAACCTAATATTGATTGTTTGATTAGCTTTGGTATAAGAAGGGAATCTCTTGCATCGGTTATTGCACAATACCCACAAATTCTTGGGATTCCTTTGAAAGCTAAATTGTCTTCGCAGCAATACTTTTTCACTTTAAAGCTCAAGATTGACCCAGAGGGATTTGCTGAAGTAGTAGAGAAGATGCCACAAATAGTTAGCCTTAACCAAAATGTCATCATGAAACCTGTAGAGTTCCTTTTAGGCCGAGGAATACCCTCTGAGGATGTGGCAAAGATGATTGTGAAGTGTCCTCAGTTAGTCGCCCTGCGGGTTGAGCTCATGAAGAACAGTTATTATTTCTTCAAGAGCGATATAGGGAGACCTTTGAAAGAGCTCATCGAGTTTCCTGAATACTTCACCTATAGCTTGGAATCTCGGATCAAGCCTAGGTATCAGAGGTTGCAAAGCAAGGGAATCAGATCTTCACTGAATTGGTTTCTTAATTGCAGTGACCATAGATTTGAAGAGCGGATGCAGGCTCAATATATTGAAAGAGATTTTGAAGGCCCATCTTTTTGTATAGGAGGAAAACTAGAGCTACCAGGGGGTCAGATAGTCTCAGATGAGGAAGTTGAGAGTGATGATGAAGTACTTTACCGAAGAACAGTTTCTCTTTAAAATATTGTCTTTGTGACTAAAAAGGAGCAGCAGCATCCCTTTTGAGGTAATTTGCTTTTAACTCGAGATATTAGACTCTCTGTTGTTTGTCTTGCAGTTGAAATTTGAGTGTATTTTTCTTCTACTGCATCTGTCATTGTTTTGAAGATTCGATAATCTGTGCTTAAGCCTTTAACTCTGGTATTTAAAATGTTTTTGAGTGGTGCAGCAGTTGGTGCTGGCTTTTGCTCTAAGAGTCTTATATGCTGGTCTATCTTGGCCAGGTGTGCTTCATTGTTGTATTGTGAATTGTGATTTTGTGATTCAAGCGTTTATTTGCACTTGATTGGCTATGGAATTTTCTAGTTTTCTACGAGATATCAAAGTGTGGCTTGACAAATTGCAACTGCACATGCCTGCAGGTTAAACCAGGTCACCACTTATGACGAGGTCTTATGTAATTTTTTGGGTTCCTTGATACTTGTGTTTCCAAGAATGACAAGATACTCTTCATGGCCTGGTTGTTCATGGTATTGACTCATCTACCAGTGAAATGTTAAGATTTGTAATGGCAGACACGGGAAGTGAAGTTATTTTAATGTCTATGGCTGGACAGGAATACCTGATTAATGGATTCTCTAAAACGTGATCTATGTCATGCTCCTCTTCCATCATCAACTATTCACCATCTCCTTCTACATTTGATTCTGGTCTCTCCCAAATTCACGTGCATTTTTCACTTTTGATGCAATCCGTGTCTGAAGCTGAAGATTTCTTAAAATATTTATTGATTACTACCTGTTGTCATTCAAAATAGTTGGCCCCACTCATTTCTTTTTATTAACTGATAACTTTGCAGGGATGACCACGCCCTCCAGTAATATTGCTAGAGATGTCACTGCAAGTACTTGCTGATTTCTGTCTTGTTGAGGATGTTTTGCTGGAGATTGGTCCCAGGCTGACTCCGGTGAGCTTCTAAGTTTGGACGTTAGGCGTAATAGGCATAGCGTGGTTTGATCAAATGTATGGTGGGCAACTGTTTATTTTGAGAGGGATGGGTCTGCTGGATTCATGTAGCCAGAGTTCATATGGAGGTGACTTTTTTTGTACGATCGATATGAGAAGCAAAGGATGGCACGTGCAACTCAGCCCAAGCAAAAAGATAAAGGGTGAACTCCTGGAGCTACTCTTCTGTGAAGAAAGCAAGCCACTGGTGTGGATTCCTTGCTGAAACTGTAGGAAATGCTGGATAGAAGAACTCAGAGGTCATGATTTTGGCAGCATCGCAAGTTCATCAAGAACTTGAAGTAATGATTATCTTCTCCGTTTTATTGGGGGGACTGTTAGTAATACTTGTCTGTCCATCATTCTGTGGCGTGTTTTAACCTAGATCACGAGGAGAATGAGGTGAAATGAATCACTGTAAGAAAATACTCTGGAATATCAGAATTTCATTTCACCTGTTCATAATAAACTCGTGGCTTACTTGCTGTGTTAGTCTAACGAGGTTAATGATCAAGAGTGCTTCCAGGTATTTGCATTGTTCATGTGAATTTGAGAGTATCTGTTCTGTATCACCTCAAGCAATTTTAACAATTACCAAAAATTTGTGGAGAACATCAGAAACTGCATGTTTAGGTACACGGTTTTCTGTTTATTTGCGTCAATTGCTCATTCTAAGAGTTACGACGAATGCTTGCCTGATTTCTTCTCATTTGTTTTTTTTTTTTTTGCTACACCATTGAAAAGATTTCACCATGAGGAACTACCATCATCTCAATCCTTGAACAAGAAACTGAGCTTTCTCCTAACTGATGAGATTGAGCATCAGCGTTTTTTTCTCTTTTGTTCGAAGAGCATCATCATTTAGGAGGACAGAAGCAGCAAAAAGCATTAACACCATAGGGAGGATCCACGATTAGTTTAAAAGAGAGAGAGACATGAATTTGGCTAGAGTTGCTCGGTCGTGGGCCCCCTAGAATTTGGAAACTGTGAAAAACAAATAAAATTTCCCATGGCACAAACATTTCAAGCTTAAGCAGCAAAATATGAAAAAACCAACTGCCGTTAAACAATCAACCTCGTTATGGCAATTGACTTTCTCACTGTACACATCCTTGCTCGAAGGACGATCGTCATGAGACGTCGAGGTTACAATTTACAACAGACTGATGCTTCTCTGTCATCAGATCTTCAACCCAAATGATGACTCCTATGATCAGCTAGTCTCAGCTAGTGAAAAACATAACCAAAAGTAAGAGGGGCTTCATAAGCATTTTTCTCCTAATATTAAAAAAAATGCTGGTTTATGTCATAAGGATATTGCACAGCCTAATTCCTTCGCTGCGATGTCAAGAAACTGGATAGGCATTCCACTTGCAAGCCGGCTATGAGCTTCCCATCTTAAACATTTCTCGATATCTGCTTGCCAGTCGATGATGTCCAAATTAAAGTACTGGTAAGGACCATGAATTCCATTTCTCTCTCTTAGATTTTGTCTAGAATCAACGGAACCAGTCTGCATGATATCACGAAGAACGGACGTGCTCAAAGCACGAACATGTGCACTTGGATGAGAAAGGCATGTGACAGTAGCTGGTAGACGGCACTGCATGTGTAAAGACCAGTCGATCGAGTGAGAAAAGTATGGAGCCTAAACTGGAATGGAATGTTCATCCAAAATCATGAGAAAATTTGGTTAGATTACTGCTTCTCAGAATGCGGTTGAACATGCAAGACACAAGACGGGGATGCATGTGGCAATTTCCTGCCGAGTGCGCTTACGTGTACATACATATCTAGAAAGACAGAGAAGCATGATAAAACACATTGCAATATTTCAGTTTACCTTTAGAAGATTGGAAAGGCCATCTGCAACAACTAAGCCAGATTCACCCCATTCCAGAATTAGTTGTACTGCTCTAGCTGTCACCTCAAGTAACTGCACAATTTGAGGAGATTAGTTATTACGTACTAGCATAAAAAATTCACCAACAAAGCTTTGGACCTATATGGAGTGAAAAAAAAAAATAGAGCAAGCTGAAAGTGCCAGAATCACATAGATACATAGCTGCTGCACTCCATCATAGGAAACTCTGCGTACCATTCAATGAAAAAAGCATATGCTTTCTCAGAAGTTACCTCAAGTTGTGGTAAAGTACAAGCTTCTCCATCTATAAGCATCCCATCTGTGGCACGAAGAAGCAAATCTGAAGCACTTGCGAGGATCATCAATGATTCTGGTCTCTCATGGTTTCTCATTAGCTCAACTATCAGTTTAATGATACGCTGGTTGATTCTCCACATCTTCTGACCTTGATCGTCATCTTTAGCTATCCATGGTTGCAATTCCCTCTCGGCCTGACAAGCAAACATGACCATAAAGTAATTAAACTGCTGAATTACATGGCATATATAAAATGATATGCACATTCCATAAACAAAAATGTGTTGTATGTATTTAGCCTATCTTGTAAACTTGAAAGGTGGGGCTTCGTGGTTAACCGTGTAGCATAACCAGAAAATCTCTCGCATTAAATTGAACGAAGGAAGCGTTTTCTCAAATTACTAATTCTATCTTACTCACTCAAGTATAAATTGTACCCCAGAAAAGAAATTTACAGTAGAGTTTAGTGCATGAATTATCTTGATATAATCTACCCCAAGATTTGCAACTATCAATAGAAATAGTCTCTCATTAGAAAGTTCACTTAAATAGTGATTCTTTTATTTAATAATTAGATAAATCAAAGCAGTAAGTATGCTCCTAAGAGTCATACAAGGTTATCAAGGCGTCGCATAGGCGACAAGGCGACCTCGGATGCGCCTTGGTTGTCTAGGCGTCGCCATGCGGATGCCTTGGACGCCTAGGCGACGCCTTGGACATTTCTGACAAGTGATGATTTTTTCCATTTCTATCGACCGTAGTATTTGTATTTTGATGATTTCACTCCATAACAATAAAACCCATTTCTTATATCTCTCGAACAAATTAAATTCACGTATGAAAATACTCCAAAGGCAACAGCTATTTTTTTTCTTAAATTTAGCTACATTGTCGCTTTATCGCCTTGCGGATGACTAGGCGGACGCCTAATCGCCTTGGCGTTTTAGAGGCCTCTAGCTCGCCTTGTCGCCTTAACAACTATGAAGTCATAGGAAAGGATCTCTTGGATCGATTCACATGTTTCATTTCTTCTAATATAAGTATGCCTAATAGTTAATTTCATCAAACAACTACTTCATAATGTTTAGAGAATTGAAAATCACAATCCATTAAATACACAAGTTATTCTTATCATTTAACATCGAACAACTAGCAACATCAGAAACATCAGATCAAGCAACATCTTCACAAGTAAAGCAAAATTTAGACCTGAAGAACAACGGCTGCAGCTGCTTTTGTTGGTGATGCTGATACGACGTTGCACATAGCATCAACTACCTAACATATTCAGACATGAAGAAATCAGGGCAGTCTCAGGAACAGACAAGAATAAAACAGCAATAAATTGGTGTTCTACCATATCGTTGGCAATAATTTATTGCAACTACAAAGGCATTTTGAGTTTAATACTAACAGCCAGTGGTTAAATCCAGCTATAATGGTTTTTGTGGGCTAAATATCCCTTCAACCCCCACCCCCACCCCAGTCGCGGGGATCCAACACCGCACCTCCTGGTTTTCCAAATACAACTGCGACCTCTATGCCACTGGCATAATGGGACAACAGTAAGTTATTTAGAGGAAGGAGGGAGTGCGACTGATAGAAAAGATGCTTGCTAGCAAACCAGACAGGTAACTCAAAACTTACTGACAACTTGTTTCACTAAAGCAGAGGCATCCTTCAAGCGTAAGAAGTAAATCTATGTTCTGGAGAATCAGCATAAAGAACATCTTTTAGATCTAGCGTATGACATAAAATAGCTCAAAGAATAGGTATTGGCACTACGTATTATGGCCAGCTAGTTTTGTACAAATCTAATCGGATTATCTCAGCCTGATCTCTCCAAGCTTTGCTTACAAATGTAATTTCCACCAGTACTGGTTTCAAAGCCATGTAAGAAGAACTTTCTAGTTCTACCTGCCATATCTGAAAGAATCTGCAAATGTAAGTATCAAGTACAAATATTCAGTAAGATTCGGGCCTTCATATGTGCTGTCGTAGATCTTTCCCTACCCAGCCTTCACTCCAATCATAAAAGTGTTGTCTTCCTATTGCGTCCAGAAATCATTTTTCATTTGTCAAAGCCAACTAAAAGACTGCTTGGCTCAATCATAGTCGCACCAACATGCCTAAAAAATATACTGATCTCCAGTGATATCTACTCTTAAGGGCCTATTCGCTTCTCTCATACTCATCTTGCATATCTATTCCCAATAAACTTCTTCACTTCCTTTATTCTGCCTAGATTAGAATCTCCTCCAAACCTCTCCACCTTGAAAATTGGAGCCAATATATCATCGACTGTCCTTTGGTACTTTTTGGTCCCCAATCTTCATTTATTAATGCATATTCCATATATTTCATTTTTTGACTTACATAACAATAATCTTCAGAGTTCCTTCTGATGTGCAACTTATTTTTATGTAGAGCAAAACTATTTTAGTCCCCAAGAACCTATTTCATCACTCTTTGAATACAACCGCCCACGAAATACCACATCCTACTAGAAGAGCAGTTTTTCAATTGCAGAGGCATTTTTTGAGCAATCATTCATCAATAATAAAATTTTCTCAATTTTACAAATACTACGATATCATTTGTTAGGCTCAATCCATATTACTATAATCCTCAAATTGATGAGCACCGCTTTCCACATGTACTTTGTCAATCCCCTGCTAGACTTTTAAAATCTCAAGGTTTCTTATGTTGTCTCTACAATTCTCCATAATATCTATAAAATAGTAGCCTCTCAAATTGACCATGCAATCACAGATCCAAAATTAGTAGTGAAACATCATGATTTCATTGCTTAATCAACTATCATCTCCTAGAGCATCAGATGTGACTCACGATGTCATAATGCATCAGTAACTTTTGGAAGCTCAAATATCAACTTCGTCCTTATCAGAAATTAGACCACCAGAGCTCCTTACATGATAGCGAGGCCTTGTTATTACTCACCATGTCCTTCGGAAGTGTGGTATAAGTGATCCGGTTTTATTTTGGGAGCTTCAGCAAAAATACGCGATAATGTATGAAGCAGTTGGTCCAGATTTTTTAACTTCATTGACATTTCTTATGGATTAGAAGTAAGATTTACCACACAATTAATCAAGAGTTAAAACTAAAAGTACGAAATTTCAAAACAAGAGACTACCTGTCTCCATCCTTGCTGAGCAGATGTGCTTTCTGCACTTGGTTGCGTTTCAGGAGCAGCAATCAATTTATGCCACAGTAGCGAAACAACAGCAAAACATGATTCAGGTTTTTCTGCAAGGATCGATCTCAAAAGAACTTGGGCACTGCAATTGAATCCTATATGCCTGTCCTTGGTGAGGAAATGGGCCAAATCAGAAGCATCCAAAGGGAAACTGTCAATGCTTTTATCCAGAGAACTTGCAGAACTATCACTAGAATCCAATGCTTTTCCAAAATTCACTGAACTCTTTGCATTGACCGATTCTCCATGCACAGGGACGGACGATTGCCCCAGTTCAAAGCAGCTATTACTTGCATAGTTGTTTGTCTTTCTGTCCAAATACAGAGAAGAATCCTTCCAAACAGGGGCATGCAATAAATGCGCCTCAAGAGGTTCAGCCTTGTTAACAATGGATGCAACAGCTTTACCATGGATATCAATGAGGTTGTAGAGGGACGAAGCCCTGGCGTGAATTTCACTGTCCCACTTGCATCGCATTAAGACAGAGAGAGCGTGCATGCAAGCCTTTGAACGCCTGAAAAGTTCAGAGACATGAGCAGCAACCATAGCTGCAGCAACAATTTCATTTGAACTGTAACTCCATGATGTTCCAACTGATGATGGTTTGAGGGAAAAAAGTGCCTCCAAAATTGCTAATATTCTGTGCGTATGGTGAATAGCTGAGTCGAAACTATTCTGAAGTTCCATAGTAGATCCATTTATCTTAGCAGGCTTGACTAGATCATCCATATTTTTGCAGTTTGTGTTATTACTCCTCCTTGAGATTAAGGGAAACAGCTGCAGCTCACAGGCAAGAGCACATACAGCAGCCAAAACATAAGAATCAAATGCTGCTACAGGCCCTTGTTTCTTCATCTTTCTAACTTTCCTTCCTCTTCTATTCTCTAATGAGAGCTGAGAATCCTCAGAGCTTTCATTCCGTGTACTGAAAGCCTCACCCGTCGGTCTCTTGCTCCCACTGGATTGAGCTTCATAGCTAACACATACAGTCAATACTACAAAAAGAAGGCGAGAAGCTAGTTCTACTGAGGCACAAGATTCTAGAAAGAGCGAGTGAACCATGGTACGAAGCTCAGCCACAGCCAAATTTTTGGATGCTGGCCCTAATGAAGAAAGCTGCCGTGTCCGTACAGTTTCCTCGTGGTATCTGTTAGGCGGAAAAGTTCTCTGAAGAATAGCTTCCACTGTAGCAACAAATATCTTCATGAGACACGCTTCTGAAGGACTTCCTCTAGGGAGATATTCCAGGACCTTAAGGAGAGGTATGTAGAGGTTCCATGACAGAATGGGAGATTGCAATGGCGTTGCCACTATGATTTCTGGAAGATCGACTGCTGACGAGCTTAGAGGGATCAGGCCATAAGCTGCCTCCCAAATGGTGCAGATTCTCCATTCAACTTCAGGGCCATGGGCACAGAGCAGTGAGGCAATCCCTTGGGCAGTAGCTTCTATGGTTGCTTCAGCAGCAGGTACTTCTATCTGTTTGAAGTATAACTCACGCCAACAGTTAGTTCAATATATCATTCTCTCAAGAAAATTGCAGATCCGAACGAAAGGTAAATGAAACAAAATACCAACTTGATGAGAGGAAAAAGAAGAAGATGTGAACAACAATCACCTGCTTCATATAGGATGAGACATAACCGCCCAAAGGTTCATACTGAACTTCGATCCCTTCAACTTGCCTCAATGGAGGGAAAAGCAATGCAGGCTGGGAAAGTATGCGAAACAGAAGAGCAGCCGCAGCATCAGCAGCTACACCCGCTCTCATGGACATTGCGGTTCCAATTGCACGAAGGAAATGCAAATGCATCCAGTTCCTAGGAAGCTACATTAATAAAAAAAAACACAAATGCATAAAAACATGTGAATCAGAAAAACCAAGAAACGCATGTACAATGTTCTGTAAATCAATGAAATCTGTTGCAACAGAAATCAACTTAGGATGAGAGACTCCATGTAGATAATTCAGCTATAGAATATTTCAATTAAAACAATTTGTGTGGATTATTGATCAGAATAAATTTGAGACAAACCACAGATTTCTGCGATAAATTTCCAGTAGGTCACATTCATAAGTGAGCTTTCTTTCATAGTCCTAGATAAGCTCCAAGGGAAATGAGTACTTAAATATTTAAGGAAAAAGAGACGTGCCCAACTCGAAAATGACCGAATAGCAAGAAGATTCCAAGTATATCATGTTTTTTTTGGTAAGGTAAGATTCCAAGTATATCATGTTCAACTCTTGTTACATGGAGAATTAGCTTTCTGAATAGCCATTTGTAGAATATAGGGGTGTAAAACTGTCTTAATTAACTGAAGATGCCAGAGGCATGCCCTAGTCAAAATAAGGGAACAAGATAAACATTGAACTGCAAACAAAACTCGCTAACTACCATTAAACACAGACATCACAATATGATGGAATGTTCCATGACAAACAAAGCCTAAGATACCCAAAAAAAAAAAGAGCCTAAGATGATAGGCGTTGTATACAAAAGTAGGACTATCAATACAAGCTAAAGATCTTTATCCTCCAGAGTAAACAGCGAATTAGAAGAACTAGGAGCTTATATTTTTATCATCAGTTAATTAGGAATCTAAGGATATCTCAAGATGAAATCCCTGATTCTTAGATAGCCACGACTAAGCATTTGCAATGTTGCCTGCTACCACTGTAAACAGATTGACCGAATATAAAGATCCATCCTCTTCTATTAACCTCATGCTCCTCAATAAAGAATCATCTATTGATGGACTTGGCCTGGTTAAAGCATTTGTACAACAGATATCAGGATGAATAAGAGTTTCCTGCAACTTCTAAATGATCATGAGTTGTTGCTTGTATTCCTAATCCAGATTCACATGTCAAGTTTGAACTTCACAAGCTCCTACTAAAGCGGCATTGAAGTGGAATGCCAAAGAACAATCAGCTTTTATGGAAATATCCGATCACATCAAACACATCAATTCCAACTCTATTTCTAACATACCCTCATTCCAGATGCGTACTCCTCCGCTGCACGGAGAAGTTCCACAAGTTGAACAGCAGCATCAAGTGCATCAGGTGCCCATGATGGAGGTGCCTCTAGAAGTCCCAGAAGAAGTCTTTGGGTGGCACTTGGCGTAGCAATTGCATAATATCTAACATATGCAGATTTAAGAATCAACAGATTTGTAAAGAATTCAAAAAAACAGGAAAAACAGAAACCCCATCAAAGACTTCAGTTGCGAAAGCTACCTATGAAATAAACGTGCATATGGCTCAAGAGCCGGTAAGCCAGCAACTAGATGCTCATCGAGCGCTGTAGTGGGAGGAGGGAGTAATAGTGCAGGAACTGCAACTGCTGTTAAAGTAGCAGTTTCGTAGCGAGCGACTTCCTCATCACAAACACTCAATATCACACCTGCACCGTTGGCAACTGCCCACCTTGGGGTCGATGGCATGAGTTGAGGGTGCTTTCCAGATCCACGAGAATTAGCTAATGATAGAAACAAAGTCAGATTATCTTCATAATGTTGTATGCTACACTTGAATAAATAAAAGCAAGATTCACTTGGCAAATCCACCATTAGCTATAGCTAAAATATATTGATGAAAAACAAGCAGAAGACGCCTAAATTCTTAGTGCGACCGGTGTTACAGTAGGTACTGGAAGTTATTGTTTCTGTCACGTATATCTCTGCTTGTTCTTTTCCCATTACGTTGGAACCTCTACATCAAGCAGAAAGGGGGTTAACAGCCATAAAGTGGGAGCACACTGCACAAAGTTTGATGTGTTCAGCGTCTTTGCTTGTGATCAGCTCTGTGTCGCTCTTATGTGCACACCCCAAAGCATCAGAGAGAGAGAGAGAGAGAGAGAGAGAGAGAGAGAGAGAGAGAGAGAGAGAGAGAGAGAGAGAGAGAGAGAGAGAGAGAAGTAATGCGAAAGTTTAGTTTCTTTAGCCAACAAAATAGCACACTCAAGATCAAGAATAGACTTCCTAAACAAGCTTTATCTCACAAAATGGGATCGACTATATGAATCCTACTTCACCAAACTGTTAAGATGATAGACCCAAATTTCTTCTGGTTTCTGTCATTTTGTTAGAATATTGCTTCCTTTTGTTTTGCCATCAACTACAATCATCCCTGATTCTTTTACTTTTCCTCAGTTACCCCTCTAATCTACATATTTTCTTGCAAATTAGTACCCAATCTTAAAAATGCTAGCACTGCACCTCTAACTTCTTTGAAATGTCAAATGTCTCCTACCTCTCCCCCAGCCTCTATTGTTCTTTCCCCTTTTTTTTGTTTCTGAAGTTTAAGGCTGCTGTGATATGTGCCTTTTTTTTTTCTTTTTTAAGTGTTTTTGCCACACAAGACAACTTAACACGTCATCACCAGAAAATTAAATGGGAACCAGTCAAAGTGCATCAAGTGGAAGTAAATCAAAGTTCAATGAGTCAGGGAAATACAACTGAGGTTCAGTAACCTCAATGAAAGAAAACCCAGGTTAGTGACCACAAGAGAAAGTTACCTAAACTTAAAATTGCTAAAGCAATGTGGCATCCAACATCCTACGGACAAATGAGCCTAAACCATTTTTAAGTTTGGATAAGCCTTTCTCTGTGCGAATTCTCGAAAGCTTAGTGCATCAGACCAGCTAAATACGCAACCCTCAACAGGTTATAGAAAACAAAAAAACCTCCGAGAAGCATACCACCTACATGATTATGTAATATCATTTGGTATGAGCTGGGCTGCACAACTGAGTGCGACAGTACATTGTATAAACCAAAATAAGATTACTCACAAGTTATAGGAGGCTTAAGTTCTCCGGCTGCATACTTTCCCATAACACCACCACACCTGTAATTATATGAAACAAATCATTAGTTCTGTAGAAAGGGTGTTCTTGGAACATTACAATTCTACTACAAGACTAGTTCATTCTGTTTATGTGCAGGTGGGTACAAAGAAAAGGGATGGGGTCGACAGCTACACCAAAACAATATATTATCAATTATAACACCAAATTTGGTAGGGGAACTTGTCAAGAATTTAGTACTCCAACTGGATACAATCCAAAGGAAGGAGGTGATGAACATGCATGAGTCATCTATGGTGAGAAAGATGGCTTTGGGCGCTTGTAATGTGCCTAGACTTTGTGAAGCTTGCTTGCTTGCTCTCTCTCTCTCTCTCACACACACACACACACACACGTACATTCCTCATGTCCCGAACATTATTTCCTATTAAATGAAAGAAGAAAAAGCTACATGCTGTCTCAAGTTCTGTGATATGGTAGGGAATTGTCAATGAGAGACAGTGTACACACCATCGGAAGTAGTCACTTCTGATTCCAAGAGGAGCGGCAAGCAATATATCAGTAATCCATGGAGAGAGAGGCCTTATAGGCCTCCTTTCCTGCTGAACCAAAGGAACAGATTGTCCCATTGTAGATTTGCTCGTTGAGGCACTGCTGCAGCTATTGCTTCTGTCTGGTTCACCATTTTGATGTTCCGACTTATATATCGGACGATTGTAGAGGGTCAACATTCTCAAAATCTCCCCACATGCCAGAGCCCACTGCTCAGAATACTCATTCTGTGATGAAAAGGGCAAATATAGCATTCATGTCCGTAAAATCCAATCTAGAGACTATGAAATTAAGAAGCAGACCAATGAAATGAAACAACCTATAGTTTCATAGAACTAAAGATCGAGAATGATTGATGCTGGCTTGTAAAAGAACGAAAATGAAGCCTGCAAGAAGTATTTGGTATGGTATCATACCTCACTACTTGGACAGACCAAAGAAATGAAAGAGGCAAATGGAGGCTCATCCCTATTATACACCAGTGTACCATCGATAATGCAGGAGATTATCGGAAGAACAACAGCATGACCATGCTCTGGATGGTGAAGAACAAATGTGGCTGGCAATCATTCCAAAGAAAAAACCAATATCAAAATTTCTGTCAAAAAGTAAGCAATGCTATTTAATGCTTAATGGTTGTAGTGGTTACTACACAAACGAACTTATATAGCATCAATACCCAATACGTCGTCAAACAGGCACTTTTCTTTCGACGGATAACGGCTTCGGATAAGCTGTTGCAACAATACACGTCAATTAGCAAGATTAATTAATTCCAAATAAGAGTAAAATGTTGAACACATAATAATCAGTACAGTAAGTGATATATCTTATCTCAAAAATTGAGAAGCCCGTTAGAGGTAAAGCAGACAAGGGCATACCTCAGCAATATCATCAGGAAATTGTTCCGACGTGAACTGACCAAAAAGCTCAACATAAGCATTAACCTGAGCCTGCAAACAAGGATGCACAACAGTTAACTGGGGAAGATAGCTGAGAAGAATAGACAACAATTAACAAAATGGTACATTACTTCTGGGTAAGCTAGAAGAAAACCAAGTTTGACACTGAAGAATTCATGAGCTAGTGTCAAGTATCAATTTAGATTGAATACCCAATACTGCCAGGGATGGATTTACTTACAGAGACAGACGTTGCCTCTGCTGCTATATACAATAAGTCGTAGACTAGTGTTATACTTTTAAGGATCTCTTGTTTGGTGCCCCACAAAAATCCATGGAAAACACTTCCCAAAGCTATTGTTTGACACGTTGTTGCATTTTGCCCCACATATCCTCAACTTAATGCCCAATCATATAATCATGGCCAGAAAGTCGCTACATGTTAAATAAATCTCATTTCTTATACTTATTGTCTGAATATTTAAGCAAAGATGTCGTATTAATCAGTGGAACATCAATAGACTTCAATCATGTATCTGCTAAGGCACACTGGAGTCTGCCCCCACCAACACAAGTTTCTAATCTATCTCTGACTGTTGCCCTTCTTTTAATGTCAAAGAAAGGCTTGTCAAAACCAGGAAGTATGATTCCTGGAATTGCAAACATGACTATGGCACACATGATGTAATATCTTTAAGCAAATTTAAAAAGTCTGTAATATCCTTACCATTGTTGATCACTGTGACAATTATTAACATGTCAGATTCAGCTAAATAGTTGGTGGATATCATGGTAACAGGATTAGATGAGATTAAGTCTTCTGAGGAATGAATCCAGTAAGACAGACAACTGGGATTAGACCATCGAAACATGTAGAGGACATTTCAGGACAGAGCTGATTAGGATTCACTAAAATGTATGAAATTAAAGCCAGGTCCTTGCAACACAATTTATCTAATGATGTGTAACTTCTATTCACGCAAGAGGACCATACAATCCTCCGGTACTCAAGCACACACGAAGTCACTCCAAGCTTATGTCGAGTCAGTTATGGAAAGATAAGCCGCCCAAGTCTAGGGGCATAAAAATAGTCTGTTCGGCTTGACACAGTGTACGTACAATTATATGATGCAGCCCACATATCCAGCGCTTTACCCTTCTCATCTATTGCCTATAGAACTTAGCTATAGAACCAAACAAGGAAATCTTGGGATATATCGCACCTTCTTTTGCAGAATATCTTGTGGAGGAGGCCAGAATAGAGAAGAGTACTGAAGGCCATCAATCCACCTCTCACTTGCAGCCATTAGAAGGTCACAAAGCGATGAAGGAAAACCAACTGACCCTCAAACGCAGGAAACAGCACGAAACTGAACCAGTGCAAAAATCATCCGTCTTCAATTTGAGGGCTGCCAACGAGGAATCAAGACATCGCTATTCAACATCCCCGACCAAGGATAGAATGGTAAGCCACGAAGAGTATCAGCGAACAAGCTATTCAGCAAAGATGACCCGAATCGAAGGTGGAACAATTCAAGATAGTTGCTGATGTTCCACGGTGTATGTGAGCCTCCGCTCCGAGTCTCCAAAACTCAAACTTCCAGGTCTTGAGTAGCTAGAGACCACCGGAATCAAATCAAACCAAACGCAAAAAGTCCCTGCAGAAAAGACCAGTCAATCATCACGAAGTTCAGCCGGAACGGATTGAAAGAAACGCAAGGAGCATGGCTAATTCACGACCACCACGACGGAGAGAAGCCATACTGTCACAAGATCAGCACAGAACCCACAGATTTCATTTCGGCCTGACTATACTACGTAAATCTAAAATCGTCAGCCCAGAATAAATATCCCCAAAACCATCAGATTTTTATTTTTTTTTTGTCTTTTTTCGCTTACAAATCCTCACACCAAACCAAAGCACAGCTTCACCTAAAATCGAAAATTTTCCGGCTCAATCCCCTAAGAACACTCGAAACACGTAGACTAGAGCAGCATAGGTCGAGCTCCAGGCCACCAAAAATGAACCCCCAAAAAAAACAAGAATCGGCCACGGCATGAACTGACCTCGCAATCTCGTGCTCCGAAAAAGGAAATTCCCAAGAAGGGCGTGCTTCTTCAGGGAAGGGGACGGCGTGCTTCACCCGAAATTTCCGTATTGTGCAGTGAGAGCGGAGATTGAAATATTCATCATTATCAGGAGGAGGGTGCGGGGGCTACTGAAGTTTTCTGGTGGTGAAGAGAGAGACAGAGCAGAGAGAGGGAGATAGAGAGAAGATCTTTTACAAGCCTGGGAGCTCGAGATCGCTGCGAACGTGGCAAGGATATTTTTCTCTCGCGTGAGAGGCCTAGTGCCACATCATGTCAGATGCATGCCCATGGTACATGCCCCCATGGAATGTGCATGTCCTGCGCCCATGATCCCCACAACATGCGCATGCTAATATTTCAAAAAAAAAATCATGATTAGAAAAAAAAAACATTTTTCGTAAAAACTGTTTAGATATAAATTATTGTAGGTACCGAAAACATTTGTAATTGGTTATTTTTAAGAGATATGACTTATTATTCTCTTTAAAAATGATTTTCAAATATAAAAAACTCACGAAACAAATGAACTTGAATGATTAACTAAATTAAATAATTGGAAAAATTGAGCTACCACACCATTGCACATTTGATTAAGAAACTATCGACTTTCCTTAGATTCTTGAAGTTTGCTATTTTTGTAACGATCTATGACTCTTAGTTCATGTTTCGAAACTTTTAAAGTTACTGTATATGCATGAACAATCAAATTTTCTTGAATTTGAAGTTTGCTCTTGCTCAATGAACTACGACCCTCAATCTATGATTAGCTAAATTTAAGAATTGTAAAAAACCAAGCTACCACAATATCGTTCATTTGATTCGGAAACAATCGAAATTTTCTATGAATTCAAACTATGCTCTTTTGTAACGAACAATGACCCTCGATTTATGCTCCGATAAAATCGGAATAGTACAGCCGAACTTTCTTAGAATTTTTAGTTCCCCCCCCCCCCCCCCCCTTCCTTAACTTTTGTAACGAACTATAACCCTTAATTTCTGCTCCGAACGAACCCCTTTGAAGTTACGATGGAATCGGAGCACCTGAAGGCTTTGACTCATGAGACATGTGTTTTAATAACGTTTTACTTTTGGTCAGTGGGCTTCCGTGAGTGGAAATTCGTCAAACCCTAGAAAACGAGAGAAGAATTAAAGCTAGGAAAAGAGTGACTCGGACGAGCACAAACGTTGAATTATTGTCGTATTTAAATTGCGGAATTAGGAGGTCAAATGGTCGGGAGCATGATGGCGCCCCAGAAGTTATAATAAGGATAGGCATGTCCACTACTGTGCTAGATATTTTCGGTGGAGTTTCGTGGGACAAACGTTCGATTGAGTGTCCACCTCGTGCACTGGTTTTTTTTTTTTTTTGGTGCCAAAACCGGATTAGGGTTAGCAACTTGCGCAAGCATCGGTTGCAATTGGGTGCGTCTTTTTTCTTCGGCAAAATGGATTTGAAGTAGACAGCATGCGGCAATCCACTTGGTGTAGAGCATGCACTTCAAAGGAAAAAAAGAAGGAAAGAAGGAAGTAACTATTCGTATCGATAAGCATTATTTATTCGTCACGTGACGAAAGATCAAAACTATGAAAAATAGTGCTGAGCATAATTGACCGCTGAATCTAAAATCGCTCGGACCGAACCTGATTGGTTGGGTCCCATTCCCGGAGGCTCCGATTCGATACCTCGTTCTCACCTAAAATAGAACCGAATAATATTTTGATGAAAAATCTTAAATTTAAACCGAAAATGTTTATAATGCTTAGTATGACTTACAGGTTTAGTGTCAACGCGATGCAATTAGTGAGAGACGATCCGATTAATATCGCTCTAACATAAAAAAAATTTGATGACATATCACAAGAAAAAAGCGATCAGTCCAATTATTAGACTGCCTAAAAACCAAATGGGACCGAAAATTGATTACCCCTAGTGTAAAATGCTTGAGTTTGTTTATGAAGAAGGTTGGAAATATTACCAAAAAAAGTCTTAAACTTATTGTAATTGTGTACATTCAGTCCTAAATTTATTTCCTAACTAAAGCTCCATTTGTTTCCCAGAAAATGAGCCACTTTTAAAAAATATTTCATGGGAAGTCATTTTCCTTATCATATTTTTCAGTGTTTGGTTGAAATATGAAAAAGGCTCAAAAACATTTTCCGTCGTTTGGCTTGGAAAATTAGATTTGATTTTCCTCCATGTACACCATTTAATAATTATCATTATTTTATGTTTTTTAATAATTTAATTACTTATCTTTATCTTTTATCTTTTATCTTTTTTTTCTATGACTGTTTTGCTCGGCCGCCATGATGACGCCTAGCAATCGGCCGTAGGCAAGTCTAGCGTGAGGCCACCAACGCTAGGCCCGGCCTCCTGCGAGGCTGCCGATGCCTGGTTGGCCTCACAAGATGTCTGCGACGACTGGCCATGGCTAGTGACTTGCCGAAGGAGAATAAAAAAAAAAGAAGGAAAAAAATAAAGAAAGTAATTAAAAATAATTTCTATTATTTTTTGTTTTAAAAAATAAGACAATAAAAAAATTATTCAAAAGAATAAATAGAAAATGAAAAAAAAGATGTGAAATAGTGAAGTAAAGGGAGATGAGGAAAACGTTTTCCTCTTCTCAAAAAGAGGAAAATATTCTCCTCACTTTTAAAGGAGTTTTTTCTATAGGGAAAAATATTTTTCAATACTTGCTTATTCCTCCCCCCCAAATATCGAAAAATCCAAAAAACGTCTTCTCAAAAGTTATTTTTCAGAAATAAACAGAGCCTTAGCCATAAAATTTTTGTAATTGTATCAATTTAGTTTAATAGAGAAGAAAGCTCTAGAAAATTGAGTTGTGTGTTGCATTGAGACAAAAATTTATACTAAAAAAAGGGCACAAATGAAGCATGATCTATGAGGAAACAATCCTAGAGAATAAACAATAATAATTCTAAAATATATATAATCAATAAAATATCCTAACACCTCCCTCTCCAAACTCAAGATAGATCAAAATAGCGTAAAGTTTGGAAATGAGATATTGAAAACATGGCACTACAAAAGAATTCGTAAAATCATCGGCTAACTGATCCACAGTCCCAATAAAAAGAAGAGAGATGGTTTAAGCTTGAAAGATGATGGCGAGTAAGATGGCAGTCGATCTCCATATACTTGGTGCGCTCATGAAAAATAAGAATAGCCCCAATATGGATGACATTCTTATTGTCGCAATACAAAGGAGTAGGATCCTGGAGTGAAACACCCATGTCAGCAAGCCAACAATGAAACCAGACAATCTCAACAGTAGTGTCAATTATAACACGATGCTCATACTCAATAGAGGAGAAACGCGAGACAATTAGCAAGATCGCCGTAATCGAGGATTGGTGGGAGGTATTGACAAGAAGCAAACCCTTACTCAGATACTATGATAGAGAAGAAAGATCTAAAAAATTGAGTTATGTATTGTGTTGAGGTACAAAGCAGTGGTAAATAGGTACAATGAAATTGGATCTATCGGGAAACAATCCCAAACTATTTAAGAAATCAATAAAATATTCTAACATAGTTCACCGCATTGACACGGCAAATATTTAGTAGTATTTTTTAATTTTCTTTTCTTTTCTTTATTTTTAGGGTTTGGGCCAATTGGCCCCGTGTAAGGGCCTACGAGCCCCTGCCCAACCGCGACGAGGTTTGCGACCTTCGCTAGTGGCTAGCGAAGGCCACGAGCCCTTGCCTAGGAACCAATGGAGGTCGCCGGCCGGCCCAAACCCTATAAAAACAGAAAAATCCTTAAAAATATATACAAAATACAGTTATAATTTTGAAAAATAGTAAAATTTTGCCACATAGTGCCAGCCGGCCAAATGTACTGAATTAACACAATTGCACAAAATTCGAAACTTGATCCTAAAAAAAAAAGGTTAAGGATTAAAGGAGCATAATTGTAATAGAATTAAGAATTTTTTGATAACTATTCGAACGAAAGTTTTTATGACAGTGCTGCTAAGCAGACCATCTGGCGATTCAAGATAGATGGTTTCACTTCCTTGCTTACGCGGTTGTTGTTGGGGAGCCACCCAGCCCCTGAGCCGAGTAGTCACGAGTCATCCAAACATTTTGAAGTGTACGTGCTTTTGGGGTTATGCTTGGCAAGAGCCCTTGGATTGGTTGTCTACTCTTTCTTGCATTATCTTTGAGCAAGAACAAAAATTAATTTTCTCAAAACCGATTAAGAAACTGGAGACATTCTATTCAGTAGTTCGTACATAATGACCGGCCATATTTGGTATGGAATGAAGATTCAACATTAACATCAACAACATCTTTATTTCAAACTATTTGGGGTCCCGATCGATGAACTCTAAATATTCATAAAATAAAAGCAAGACCAATCGAGGGAAAAAATATAAATATATACAAGTAAATAAACAAAGATAAATAAATATACACACACACACACATATACATGGAGAAATAACTAAAAAGGACAGTTGGGACATGAGAAATCTGCCCATTCACAATACTAATAGCATTCCTTCACTCCGTCCTAAAACAAACCGTACGCCAATATGTTTCTTACTCCATTAAATCTTGTTTTACTACTTTCTCCCAAGTAAATTTCGGCCGACATCTTCCTTTGTTCATGTTATGCTCTCGATATCAAGCTCATATTCTTACCGGAGTATCTAGGGACATTCAAAAAATATACCAAAACCATCTTAATATGTGTTTTATTATCTTTTCTGCCACCGGTTCTACTCTAAATTTTCGTCGAATATCTTCATTCCTTATCTTATACATCTTTATATGACCACACATCTATCTTAACATTCTCATTTCTGTTACTCCCATTTTATGCTCATGTTGCCTCTATACTGGCCAACATTCAGCTCCATATAGCATGGCAGGTATTACTGCTGTTTTATAAACTTGTCCTTTTAACTTAAGAAAAATTTTGCGATCACACCAAAATACTGATGCAATGCGCTATTTTATTCAATCTGCACTGATTCTATGACTTACATCCTCGTTAATCTCTCCCTCATTTTACAATATTGATCCCATATATCTAAAAGTATCTTTCTTGGGTACCTCCTGTCCGAGCATATGTACGACTTCTTGATCTTCTCTTTCCGTCGTGTCGAACTCACACTTCAAGTATTCAATCTTATTTTGACTTAACGTAAATCCTTCAGACTCCAACGTGCTTCTCCATAATTCTAATTCAGTGCTAACCCCAACTTTGGTCTTATAAATAAGCACAATATCATCTACAAATAACATACACTACAGCACCTCATCTTAGATATCTTTTGTTAAGATATCTTTTGTTAGCTTATCCATAATCAGAGTAAAAAGATAAGTCAAGCCCTCTCTTCCCTTCCTTTTACTAAGATAGATTACTTTGCCAAATATGTATTTTTGTAGCATGATATGATTATGTAACCTAGATTAAATACGTCATACAACTTTAGGGAAAAATTATCAAAAAAGTCTCAAATCTATTCTAATTGTGCCAATTCAGTCCTAAATCTTTTTTTTGTCGATTCAGTCTATACGACAAATTTTGGCCTGCCGACCGACGACCTAATATTTTAATATTTTTTCTTTATTTTTTTTCTTCCCGCTCACCTTCCTTATTCTATCTCCAGCCGATCGTTGGATCTTAGTGACTGACTAGAGGACGATCGGTGAGGCTCTCACAACCTTGCCATGGCTAAGTGAAGCGCTAACTTGCTGTGTGTAGGATGAGTAGGAGCCTGGGATCACTGGACATGACAGCCAACAATGTCAGGTTGAGCAAGCATAAGCACAAGCAGACTTAGTATCGAGTCTTCAACCTGGGGAACACGTTGCCAGTGATGGTGCGAGAGATGGTGAGCATGCTGGAGAGGCACTTGGGGGTGAAGGCTTGGTGGCAAGAGGTGGAGATGCCCGAGAACGGTGACGTCCCGTTCACGCACACAAACATAAGGAGAGGAAGATAACATAAGGAGAGGAAGATAACGGCTTCTAGCCTGACCTGGTGTTCCACTAGGCACCCTTTCACATGGCGAGGTCGAGCCTCCCCTGGTCATGACGAGATTGGCTAAAGCTTCTCAGGTCATCCTCTAGCCAATTGTTGAGATCGATGATTGATTGGAGGTAGAACAGGGAAGGGAAAACCAAAAAAAAAAATTCAAAAAATTATTGAAATATTTCGTCGGCCTGCTAATGTCAAAGTCAGCGTTGGTCGATTAAAATTTGTTGGATGGATCAAACTGACATGATTGTAAAAGGTTTAGGACCGAAACGGAATAGTTGCAACAAGTTTAAGACTTCTTTTATAATTCTCCCCAACTTTAGCAGGGGTTGACGAATCTTCACCTATAAAGAACCCAAACACGAAGAAACAAATAGAAATATGAGGATGTGATCTAGATTCTTGCAAATCTAAACTGTATGACTTTGATTAGCACTGCGATTTGGTGGTGGCAACAAATATGAGTCTTGCAGTTTAGAACTACTTTGCCACCTCTCGATGGTGGCGGCGAGTCTCTGTCGCAAAAACATATCCAAATTGCCTCGGTCGATGGAGACACACAAGGACCTAATGCTCTGGCACTAATCATACCTATTAAGAACTTTGGAACAATCATCACTACTTTACTTCTATCTCATGACGCAAGTACGCTATCTAGGAAGAAAAATGTCTATTTATATTCTCAAAAAGGTACATTTTCATATAGTCAAATAATTCCTCAATTAAAAGTATAAACCATACATATTAATCTCAAATTTGACAAGGAAAATAAAAGAAGAAGAAAAAGAAAAGCAACTCGTGTTCATAAGCAAAATTCGGGTTCCACCAATCTACGGGAGACCAGCTCAAAGCGGAGGCGACGGGCAGCGGATCGACTGCCCGAAAAGGAGCAGGGCCCGTCCCACGTCCGCCACGTGGCGCGTTTGGTGGCTGGAACTCGACGCGGGCAAAGGGCACAAATATCTCATGCCAAAACGCGCATATTCTCCGATAGATATTTCGCGACCAATAGGAGACGAGCTCTTGATATATTCCCGAAATCTCACCCATCACATACGTGGCTCGTCCTCGTGCCAGATTTAAATCCCGCAGCTCGCGACCGTCCGATCCGCTCCCCGCTCTTCGCTCCCCTTCTCCCACTTGCCCCATCGACGCGGGTGGGCCCCGCCATCCCAACTATCCCAAGCCCCCCGACCCGGAAACGAGGCCTCTGTGAAGTGGGGCCCGCGACGACGACGATAACGATGATGCCCATCCCACGGCAATGCCATGCCATGCCACGCCAATGCCATCCGGAGGAATGCCGTGTCGAAGACGATTACCGTCCATTTCCGAAAATCTTATCTTACTTTCTACAGTCCCGCGCGATGCGAGTCGGAAAGAAGAAACAAGTGACGTCCACCGAGTTCCGAGTCACCAAACCACCATTGTGCCACATCCCTTATCATGAAATTATGTCTTAATGATTATCTATTTCGACAATTTATTCATTTGTCCTCGAAGCTGTGGAGTCAGAAGACTTACGTAATCCCTCCTGCATTTTTTTGCGACAATTTCTTACAAATTTTGTAAAAAATAAAAAATAATTATTTTTAAGAAAATATTTTCCACGTTATTCTTTATTTTTACTTATTCTTTTAGTACTCCATTTTATTTTTATTTTTATTTTTATTTTTTCATCCTTAATGAATACGGCGAAATCAAATCTCCCGGCAATGGAAGTAACAAAGATAGCAAAACCTCAAAGCAATTTCAATTTCACGAAGTTCTTCGGCGATTCGTGGTACCTACAAAAGAATTTAACTAAGGTATGTTGGGCAAACGGTATTAAAAATAACAATTTTGTTATATAAAATTAGAGTATATTAGTAAATGTGGACAAACTGTATCAAACATACAAATACTAAGTTAGCAGAAGTACAAAGTCTGAGCATCAGAAACACAAAGTCTAAGCCCGTCAGAATCACAAAAGTATTGGAGAAATGAAATCGATAAAAATTTCGAGACCTGTGTTCGATACAGTTTTCTTAAAATAGAAGTCAAAAATGGGATTGTTGCGAGACTCACTTTCCAATCCTGTATTCGCGTACGCAGGCAACCAAGTTTCAACTTGTCGGGTCTCTGTCGGGGTTCGGGATTTGCACCTCTGCGCGTGCGCGCGAGGCATAATACTTGTGTTATAATAGTTGCCACTCAAAAGCAGTGTAACCACATATAAAGCATTTTAAAGTATTCATCATTTTCAACGTGGTACTAGCATACTTTCACTTCTCACTCTCAACTTTAGGGTATTCTTTGAGAATCAATTCACTCATCCATCAAAATGCCTCGTGTTTCCAAGGAGGTAGAGCCAGACGAGCGATTGCCGTTGCATCCTGACACCTACACGGAGCTAAAGTTTCCAAATCTCTAAAATTCCTAATGAGATGGGAGCACATCCGAGGCCTCCACGAAAAATGACGGTACGACAAATGGGGGGCGTCGTTTTCGGACGAGCGGTCGGGATGCATGCGATACTCAGGCAGAGAGTTTTGTCGAATAGAAGAATCTAGAACCAGAGAGCTGACAATTTTAAATTTTAATTTTTTTTATGAAGCTTTTTTCTTCACTAGTGGGAGAATAGTCAAACGATGACGTGGAAGTCGGTCGAGCACTCGGAATATAAAAACGCGAGGAAAAGATCAATTGGTTCTCACTCTTTCTCTGTCGGCGATGATGATCATAGCGGCAGGTAGGGCGAATTGTTTTTCACTAGCGAGTCTATTACGAAAGCGACAGACACATTTAAAGCCAGCACGATTTAGTATTAACAAAGGCCTTAATTGAGGTGGAAAGAATTTTTTCGCGAATTACCTTTCGAATTTCAAACAATTTGGCTCGATGTTGAAAATGATCAATCAAAGAAAAGTCGTTTCCGGTCAAAGGAATGGTGCACGCTTTGAATTAAAAATAAAATAAAATTGAGTCTTAAGTTTTCCCTCAAGCACAGACAGCGTCCTGAAATGTCCAGCGAGAGGTTTAATTCTCCGCCCTGTCTGATCACGAAATTATCGAAGTACTTTATGGGACTGAATTTGCACATATGTGACCGGTTACTTGTTGTAAGAGAAAAAAGAGCAAACTTAATTTCTAAACAATAGAAATCCCGCACCGACTCTCTGTTAAGCATTTATTTTCAAACTAATTTTCGTCTGAAAACAAAAAAATCACAAACTGGTGCCTCAATCCAAATCTTCCTTCCATGAGCATCCCATTAGAAATCGCGTCAGAATGAGCGCGTCTTATGTTACCGCCGGTAGCTAAAAATCGTAAGACAAATCTAATGTGAACGACAATAGTTCCGAAATCGAAAACCAAGATGTATCAGCATTGGATGAAATGCTAATATAGTTCGATTTTTTTTTTTTGTATGAGGCGAAAATTAATTGAGATAAATATGTGACGAGGCTATCGATTTTGAATGTTGATGTAAGATAACTGACGTCGAAATTTTGCATTAGGCATTTTTCAATTTTAAAAAGCTTTACAATATAAGTAATTATAATATTTAATTTGAATTCTGTTTGATTAGATTAATATCGTAAAGTTTACTAAAATTGAAAAATAGCTAACGTAAAACTACGATGTCACTTATCCTGGGCCGGATGTTTAACTGCACTGACACGCAGACAGCTATGAGGTGGAATACAGTAAAGCGATGGTAAAGTCAAAGACACGTGTCAGCACAGAAATGGCGGATCAAGATGGGCCCCCACCAAGCACCATGATTGAGCGCATGAGCCAATTGTTGGCCTCCGAAATGCTGTGGTCGGTTGGCTGGAAAGGAACGTGCCACTCTTAATTTAATCGAAAGCTTCAATTTTATTTACAAGACGGAGGACACACTCAAAGAAAATAGCCACGACACTTCGCAAGCTCTCGTTTTTTCACGTGTCGGGTGCTGCAGAAGTCGGATACCGACTATTCGGATGGAGATCGCCAAGTGGGAGCACTCAAGTTCAAATCTCAACGGACGAGCGATGGAAGGAACCATCGAATTGTTTGCCATTTATGTGCTTTTGAGAATCAAGAAACCAAATGGATCATGTCTTGCTCATGTCTAGCCATGAGCATCAAGAGTTATGGTTTACCAACGCGTATGAACGGGACTGGTGCGAGAGAGCCTGTATGGTTTTTGAGCAGGATGATTCTTGAAATGGAACTCCAGTTGATCTGTGCCTCATGTCTCACAGAGGACGCTGACCACATGTTGGAAACCCGAAACTCAACTGTGACCCCCTCGGAATAACTCGAAACCAAGAACGTGTCTGGACTTTGCTAGATTCGGGGTCGCAGGGGGGTTGAAGCACTGCATGATTTCCATTCATTTTTTTGGTCGATAAACGAGATGCTTACACACTGATGTACTTTAGAGAACCATTGAACGAAACATCGGAGCACTGAAGCACAGATAGAATATTAAAAAGAAGAATCCTCATCCCTTATCATAGTTTGAAGTTTGAACAGGAGATTTATCTGCAGAATGGCGCCTGAACTGCAACATATGGAGTTCAAAGTTAACCGACTGTCAGGCGTATCAGAGCGGCCCGACAGCATAAGGTGCTGAGAAAGAGATGAAGAGACTGAAGTTTTCGCACTGCGTTGCAACTCATAAGCTCATCCAACATCACGAATCATTGTAACGGAACAGCACAAGATCAACAATGTGTGTTTTATATGGGCGTTCTCAGAAAAAAACTGCTCCCTGAGTGCGATCCCATATCCACACTATGGTACTCATGTACAGACCCAACATACTTCGGACCGAATTTTGCTAAACCTACTACACAAGCCTCTCTTCCTAGATTATCTACACAGCAAAGGAAGTGCAATGTACAGAACCGGTGACGGTTACACAGACCAATGAATGAATGAAAAACGTGGTAGCCATACCAAAAATCCATGTAAGTTGTGGAACCTATCAATTCTTTGTCTCTTCTTTCATGATATCCCATCCTCCTCTAGAGCTCCCAACTCGACCTCTCCAACATCATCCCCCGAAAAACACAGAATGTGGGAAAAAAGATCGCAGCTCATTGATGGTCACTTCATGTTCCACCGGAGTGACTCTAAATGGAAACTGGAGTGTCAAAATGACATCCGTTCATCTATTCCATACCATTCTCCTCTTCGATTAGTAAAGGCACTGTACAAGCATCAAAACCCATGCTTGCCCCAAATTCGTCAGTTTCAATTTCCGCATCAGTGAGAGTGAGGGCACGCTGCAATTTCTTTGCAGAAAACACCTCAACCTCTGCCACATATGTGGCAGTCACAGGTCGATGATCAGAGAGCTTTAGTTCAATTCTCCTATAGCAGAGCTGTCTCATTCCTCTGCCATACGAAAGAATGCGATCACACCTGAAAGGGCAATTCAATTGAGCATAATCAAACACCAGAAAACAAATTCAGCAAGATCATGTCATGCTGACCAATTGAGCTCAAGTGGACGTGGCAAGAAAAAGAAAACAATGAAAATCAACATATATCTGACAGCTGCTTTATGCATTTCAATATACAACACCATATAACAGAGGTGATCTTATGAACATATCCGACGCTACTGTTTGCAAATCAGAGAATCTTGATTATGAATAGATAACATCTATTGAGTTATGACTTGCAGCTAACACATATCATAAAACAAGTTTGGAGTTGTTTATGCGAAAAATACATGCTTTCATGTAGTCAAATATCCATGCAGTAGAACATCTGCAGCAAAATCATGCCATTCTGTACATCTAAGTATCCTCAATGCTACAATGCCACCATATAAGGAATGGCATGTATTCTTAAAGCCACATTTCCTAGGGAACTTGCATTTTGAATGCATGTTTCAAGTGGCAGAATAGTAGGGTTCTGAAGGATATGAAACAGCAAAGCACTTCGCACCCCCCACCAACTACTTAAGATTTCATGGTACCAGAGGCAACGTTAGTATGGTAAAAGCTAAAATGAGATTTGCAATGGAAGCAGGGAAAAAAGCAATGGTTGTAATAGGCAGGGATGCATTACTCAACTACTACGAAACAAACATTAATCTCATTCAACCACAGGGAAGCATAAGCATACCACGCTGGAGTACGTCTTCCAAACTTGGGATCCTCTCCGAAATACTTCTCTGAATTATTTTCATACTTGTATGTGGGTGGGAAATTCAAAATACCCTCGGACCACCCATCAAAAGTGCGGCCTTTTCTTAGCTCTCGTACAAGCTGTTGAAAGGTTATGGCACTAGTCAGCCGGGTCATATAAAATGGAGTTCATTTTGGTGCTCTAAGAGAAAGCTGCAACGAGTAAAAGAAAAAGCATCCCACCCAAATATGGGTCGCCCTTTTGGTCGCAATTTGCATACATTCGCAGAAAACCATAGGAAAAGATGCTACTTAATGTGAAAATTGGTTCATGCGGAGAATGATTCAAACAAATTGGACAAAACAATCATCTACACCGTAAATCCTAACATATACTGCGTGACACCATCTTGCGTATGCAAACTTGCTTTAGCAACTAATATGTCCTGAAGTAGACAACTCCTAAAAAACATCTTGGAACTAAATCGTCATTATTAATGCTGTAAGGTGGGCTCCGTAAACAGTAGAGTTCATGTATAGGATGAACTTGGATTGACCCTCAAAACCATTGCTAATGCGGAAAAAAAGAAAAGAAAAGATTGTGGTATGTCTACCTGATCTCTCTCAGTCAACTTAGACCACTCCTTTTTTGAGATGAGTTCTCTTGTTTTCTCATATGACAAGTTGATCCGGTAGTTCAAGTCACCTAACCAAATAATTTTGCTGCAGGGAACATGAATTTAGGTCAATCCTCATGAAAGTAGAAAAATATGAAGGTTAAAACATTCTGTAAACTGGAATTGAAATTGTCTGTCCTCAATTTTTTCCACCAAAACTACCCACTCTTTTGAATAGGTCAATGAAGTAGATTCCGAGATTAAACAGGACAGATACATAACTCTAACCATGAGAGCATAACCATTCAGATGCGTTTGATCCTATTTTCCATCTGGCAATTACAAGGTAACTATAGAAAAAGGCACTTTATGTACTTTACATCAAATTATGATATCAAACAGACAAAACTGACATGTGCACCAAGCTACTAAGATCTGAACGTTTCATCGGGTAATAATGGTTTTCAAAGTCTTCATTACAACGACATAACCTGAATTAGTTAGATCCTTTCAACTCCCCAATATCATTAGATGCGTCGGGCCAAACAACGGTTCAAGTTATATCAATTGAAACCAAATTATCCACAGCTAACTATAGCATTACAAGGGTAACATTGATAAACAACTACGACTCTAATGTTCGTGTTTTCAAAATATAATGAACTAAAAATCACAATCTTATTCATGCTGTCGAGGTAATCACATTTTCTTTCAAACAACAAAATTCTGCATAGTTTAGGATGCAGTAGCTAATATGTACGCCATTGAAAAAGTTGTGCCAACATTCTACCTGATATATAACCAAACAGTCGAATGTTCTTAAGTCACAGAAACCATATACAAGCTGTTCATGGAACAGATGGCAAAATAACCCCACAAGAGAGGGAAATCACAGAGAGCTATACCCAGGCGCTAGCAATGTCAGCAATAGTATTACATAGACCCAAGGAAGATTTGATCTATCAGATGGCAACATTTCTTTCTGTCTAAATAAGTACATAGAAGGATGAGACAACTGATAGTTTTATTCCAAAGGTGAAGTGAGATGCAAGCCAAAAAACATTGAAACATATTTATGTGCTGAAGTGAAAGACCATTCGAAAATATACATGTACGAAGTCTTAGAACTCACTCATGGTCGAGAATACTTTTGGGAAGTCCGATTCCAGCCGCTGAACGAAAGTGAGTTCTACGATGTATTTCATGCACATCAGCATTCCTCTTCAGTTGATCACATTCTTTTTCTCCCGAGGTAAGATGAGTGCAGATAAAGCAGAAAAGCGTCTGATAAATAGACATACTGACTGACACTGATCCCTGAAATAACCAAGTTTTCAAATGTTTCTGATTATTAGAAGGTATTTATGCAGTTGAAAGGAAAGGTCAAATGTAGGAAATGATGAACGAGCCCAAAAAAATGGCAAGTAAGTTTCTGAATGCAAACAGTGAATCTCAAGGCATGAACATCTTGGACACAATATGTTACCAGAAAGCAGCACGAATGAAAGTAACGTACTAAAATAATCTTATTCAGGAAAAATTGTACTAGAATCATCTAATAGAAGTCTAAAGAACTCCAAGGAGTACTTCAACGGGAGGACAAACCTTGTTGCCTATGTAGCCCATAACGCC
Source organism: Rhodomyrtus tomentosa (assembly GCA_028455895.1). Classification (NCBI taxonomy): domain Eukaryota; kingdom Viridiplantae; phylum Streptophyta; class Magnoliopsida; order Myrtales; family Myrtaceae; genus Rhodomyrtus; species Rhodomyrtus tomentosa. The sequence continues at coordinate 45,387,119 of JAPCWY010000001.1, forward strand.
TACACCAACAGTCGACACCTTCAAGTTGTGAATGTGCCTTCGTAAGCTCCTGCGAACCCAAATTGTTAGGAATATCCCAACCATCTGCTTGCTGACTATCCTGACAAAAGGTGTTCGTCTTTTCCGTTTTAAAAGGGATTCAATGTCCAGTTCTGCCAGCAAAGACAGATCCAGTGGAGCTTCACTCATAAATGACCTGAAGGAATTAAATTTTCTGAAAGACTTTGCCGCTTGAAATGATCTTATTGACTTGAAGGAATTTGGCCTTTCGAGAACACCCTGAGATATTAAATTTAATGGAGGCTCTGGCCAGCTTAAACCAATTCTCTCAGAACCACTCAGCATTCTTGTCAATTTTGTGTTGTGCTGAGCAAATGGAACTTCTACTTGCTCTTCTGTCCTTAAGCAATTTAACCTATCTAACCTCTTTGGAGAAGAGAATTGCCTCTCCAAGTCTTGGCCATCCGGCTCACTCAACTTGCCACTGTCAGCATAGTGCGCATCCCCGAAAGTCGTGAATGGACTTCTGTCTGTGACTGGTCTTTCCTCACCAAAGCTATCGGGTTCATCATCAATAGGATGAACTTCCTCATCTCCATCACTGTCAGTCTCAAGTAGTAACTCCTCTTCTATGTCAGGGATTTCTTCGGATGGTTTAAACCTTGATGGAGATGGAGGATCACTATAGCATTTAACCTTTGCCTTTGTGAGTTGGACTCTATTCAATGTTTCGCGTATGATGTTTTCCCATTTTGGTACCGGGCGGCTATCTTCGGCCCCCAATATATTTCCAGCATTTAAGGGCACGATCTCTTGAAGACTGCAATGGAAAGCGTTAGTTCATTACTTAAGAAGCTAATACTGCAAAAAAGTGAATGGCAGTTTTATTGTTTCAGTTACTTAAAATAAGCTCTCCCAGGAAGAACCGACGAACAACGTCTATGGAAAGTAATTCCACAGAGGTGGCAAACTTTAAAGCCCACAATCGGAACTCAGAACTACTTTGAAAGACTAAAAGGAAGTACATACCCAAGCACATAGATGTCAGCAGGCTCACTGATGTTTAGCCACTCTTCAATATCCAGATCATCAGGTGGAAGCTTTCCTCCAACATTCCATGTCCCAACGCGTATTCTAGGAACAAACAAGAATACTTAGATTTGGAGGGGAAGTAGGGATGAAAGAAAATATTAAGTGGTACAACAATTAAATCCCATAAACTGAAGTGATGCTATGCGGTTCATCTATCACATCACTCAGATATTGAGTTGCAGCTGGCTAAAGGATCGTACTTGATTTCTTTTGAGTTTATATACTGAGCCCGGAAAGTCTCCGACTTCCTCCTCCTCATTCTTGGAATAGTATCTGATATCAATTTTGTTCCAATTAAAGGTTAGTAATATACGAGAAAAGGACACTAATGAATAAATATTAACAAGAACCACAGAGTTCCATATGAGACCATCATTTGTTTTTTAGAATAATTTTACGTGTCTCTGCAGTGGGAACATTACCAATGGGATCGACTTGGCTGCAATTCCTAAGCCGAGACCTCCTTCCCCCTTGATCGAATTCTGCAGGCCATCAACTTCAAAATTAGAAGGAGCTCCTCAATACGGAAAGACTGCTCTAGACAGACCCATAGGTACTCAAACAATAATCACATTCTTAAACCTGAATCTCCAGCTAAATTAAAGAAAACGAATAAGGAAAAGAACGTCCAGTACAAGCACATCAAGTCTTAACAAGAACTCAAAACCACAGGACCAAAGCAAAGACAAAACAGAACAAAGCTCACATTTTGAAGGATTATTTTGCCAAATTTGAGAATTTGGTGATCTGGGTCTCACTCTCACCTTCAATGTCGGAGTTGGAGTCAACATCGTCTTCGTCGTCAGAATCGGCGCTGTAATCCGATTCCTTGGTGCTGATGTTGAGCCATTTGCGCACGACCACCCTCGGCCAGAACAGCTGCAGGCAGGAGCAACCCAAACAACATATTTCAGCCCAACTTCTCTGCAAATTCTCTCCCGTTTAAACATCACAGCCCCATAAGAAAAAAAAACAAAACTTTGAAGCAAATTACATCTACATAACAAGTTTATTTGCAGGAGAGAGAGAGAGAGTATGTACCTCCGGCTGATGCTTTGACCGTTGCCTCATATCTGAGTAAGGAATGGCAATGACTCGAAGGTTATATGATAAATCAGAAAGCGGATGAAAGAAAGCGAAGTAGCGAGAAAGAATTCAATCCGACAGACCATCAACATGAGAGCCTCGAGGGAGAAATTGCCGAAGCTTTTAAAGGGTTTATCATGAACTAGGGTCGAGGAAATTATCAAACACCAACAGATCAAACCACCCAACCAGAAAGAACGCAAATTAACAATGGTTGGTGGAAACTGGAGAGTGGGTCTCTCTAGTTTTGCGCCAAGCAAGAGTTGACCACTGTAATAAAATTAGTTTGATCCACCATTACAGAGCAAACAAATGGACGCTCCAGAAGAACACATATTAGAAAATTATCTCACTTTCTGGGATCACGTTATCCACTAGATAATAGAAAAGAAATTTAAAATTTGTGGTTTTTCTATGTATCGATTGGTTTAAATTTTTTTTAGTCGAAGATTGGCTTAAATCGACAAAGAGCGTATTTGATAATGAACGTCCGAAGAGCAAAATGGTCGGCCGTCGGCGGATGGTTGTGCAGGCTGGTCAGTAAAACCGGCGTAAAGTTGCCGACGGGACCATCAGTCTAGAAGCAGATGCATTTCTTTCTCTAACATTAAGACCAGATGGCAAAACCAAAACACAAAAGAGAAACAGGGGTAAATTTGAAAAAACAAAAAAAAATGATAGGGTAAATTCAAGCCCTTGTAATTTTTTTTTTAAACTTCTTTTCCCCTCCAAAGCTAAGTTTCCGATCTTTTTTACATTAATACTACGACCGACATTTAACCGCGAACCATTCTACATAGCATTGATGGCTAATTATTTTGAACTATTTTCTTTTTTCCAATTACAAATATATATATATATATATATATATATATTCTTTTTCACGATTAAGAGAATACGATTGAATTATAGGAATCAGAAAGGATTTTTCCGAAAGTTGGGAGGATTTAAGGTGGGAAAAAAATTCAAGTATATAAATGCGAGAGTAATATTCAAACTAGACTTGCGAATGCTTCACACAAAAAAATAAACAAAAATTCACAACTTTCTCTTTACCACTCTCTACTCTCTTTATGTTAAGGCTTAAAAAAACTGACTACCATACCACATATTTATAGGAGAACTTCTAACTTGCTTCTTGAAGAAGTTTCTGCATTTCTTCTTGCCCAAGTTCATCCTTTTACTTATTCTTTAAGTTAGCTTCCTCCACAAGTTGGCTTGTTCTCCAAGTTGCCTTGCTCATCAAGTTTGCTTCTTCTCTAAGTTAAAAATACAAAATTTATTTTATTTTATTTATAATAGCCTCTCTTAAAATTGATTTTGAAAATCCATAACACCAAGCATCGTCTTCAATTTCTTGAACGAATCCGCCTTCAAAGGTTTTGTCAAGATATCTACAATCTGGTCTTCGGACCTACAAAAATTAAGTTCAATCTTGCCATATTTAACTAGCTCACGGATTTAGTGGTACTTGATGTCGATATGTTTGCTCATTCCATGAAAAACATGATTCTTAACTAATACAATTGCCGACTTGTTATCGCACATCAATATGGTAGGACCTTTCTGCCCATGCTTTAGTTCGCTAAGTATCCTACGAAGCCATATCCCTTGGCATGCTGCTGAAGCTGCTGCTATGTATTATGCTTCAGCTGTCGAAAGTGTAATAACTTGTTATTTTTTTGAGGACCAAGAAATAACTCTTGATCTTAAAAAAACGCATATTCGGAAGTGTTTTTCTTCATTTCAATATCACCTGTCCAATCAATATCTGTATATCCCACTAAATTGAAGTCGTCAGTATGAGAATATAAAATTTCACGATCTCGAGTTTCACTGACATACCGTAAAATTTTTGTTGTTGTCTACATATGTGATTGGTACGGTTTTTCCATAAACCGACTAATAATTCCCACACCATATGTAATATCTGGCCTTGTAAATGTCAAATACCTTAAACTACCAACAATACTTTTAAAATAAGTGAGATTTACTAGTTTACCGGTTACTTCTTTCTTCAGCTCCAACCGTTCTGCTATAGGAGTCCGAATTGATTTAAGCGATTCCATATTAAATCGCTTCAAAATATCATTAGCATATTTTTATTGCGTAACAAATATGCCATCATTTATCTGCTTCACTTCAAGGCCTAGAAAATATGATATAAATCCCAAGTCTGTCATCTCGAACTGACTTGTCATAGTCTCCCTAAATTCGGCAAATATTTTTTCACAGTTTCCTGCAAATATCAAGTCATCTACATAAAAACATATAATGATGAGATCACCGTTGGTATTTGACTTGATATAGAGTGTATGCTCATATGGGCACTTTTGAAAATCATGCTTCAACAAGTATGTATCAATCATCGTGTACTAAGCTCGAGAGGCCTATCTTCAGCCTAAAAACTGATTTTCACGCCCTTTCTTCACATAGCCTTGTGGTTGCTCCACATAGACTTTCTCATCGAGAAAACCATTGAGAAATGCAGATCTCACATCCATTTAATGAATATTCCAATGGTTCCGAGCTGCTAGTGCTAAAATCATTCGAATGTTATCCATTCGAGCCACTGATGCAAATACTTCAAAATGATCAATACATGGCTTTTGCTTATAGCCTTTCACAACTAGTTTGGCTTTATAACGGTCCATCTGACCATCAGTCTTGTACTTTGTCTTGTACACCCATTTGACACCAATAGACTTCTTACCATGTGGTAAAGAATTTAACTCCCATGTGTCATTCTTTTCGATGGAGTGGATTTTTTCATCCGTTGTTTGGATCCACTGCTCATCTACAGCTGCATCATCATAGGAAATGGGGTCACATTCAACAAATAAACAAAAATTTGCCATTGTTTCATCAATGACCTCGTCATTGTCACTATCATCATCTATTGTGACCACATAATCCCTAAATTTTACTGGAGTCTATCATAGTCGTTGCGAATGCCGAATCATTGGTTCTGAAACTGTTGTTAGTGAAGAAGATGAGCTGTTAGGTGACAATGATGGAACTTCAGTTGAAGATTCTTCTGGCTCTCCCATAGCCGGTTCATCTTTAATGGTGATATTTTTGGGACCACCCTTTTGATTCTAGTCCCAGGCTTCATGTTCGAAAAATTGAACATTCCTACTGATAATCACCTTCTCTGTGACTGAATTATACAGCCTATAACCCTTGGTCACCTCATTGTAATCAATAAAGATGCACTTCTGGCTTTTATCGTCCAACTTTTTCTTTCGTTCATCTGGTACATGGGGATATGCAACACACCCAAATACTCGCAAGAACAAAACATCTAGCTTGTTACCGGTCCAAGCCTCTTCTAGAGTTCTTCCAAGAACATTCCTCATTGGACACATGTTTAGGACAAATACAGCACAAGCAACGACTTCTGCCCAAAACTTCTTTGGCAAATCTTTAACCTTGAGCATACTTCTTGCCATTTCAAAAATATTTCTATTCTTTCTTTCTGCTATACCATTTTGCTGAGGGGTATATCTAGAAGTCAAATGACGCTTTATTCCATTAATTTTACAATATTTGTCAAATTCATTAGAAGTAATTTCTCCACCTCTATCTGATCTCAAAGTTTTTAGACTAAACCCACTATGTTTCTCAGCATAGACTTTAAATTCCTTGAATTTGCCTAAAACTTCAGCCTTTTCTCTCAAGAAGCATATCCATGTATTTCTAGTAATATCGTCGACAAAAATAAATGCGTACCTTTTTTGTCCGACTGATTCTACCTCAACTGGGCCACAAATATTTGTATGCACAAGTTCCAAAGGCTGGTTGGCTCTTCTAGCTTTTTCAACTAGAAATGATTCTCAATATTGTTTTCCGACGAGACTTCCTTTACATGGACTATCTGGACTATCGATCAAAGGCATCCCAGTCACCTTCTTTTTCTGGACCAATAGCTTTAATCCACGAAAATTTAGATGGCCAAAGCGAAGATGCCACAGCCACTTGTTATCTTTCCCCATGACTTGAAAACTCAATAAAGATTTCGTTTGGAGAGATAGAGGGAATATCCAGTTCTTTGTCATATGCACCGATGTGATTAACTTATTATTTGCACCTCTAATAGTGCAAACTCCATTTTGAATATTGACTTTGTGGCCTTTTTTCTGAAAGTTGCCCAATACTAAGCAAATTTCAGAAAAGTCCTGGCACAAAGATAACGTCTGTAATAGTAACATTAGTACCATCTTTGGATTCAATATCAATGTTACCTTTGCCCATCACGAGAATCTTTGATTTATTCCCGAAGTTGACTTCACCACGAACCGTTTCATCCAACTACGAGAATAGTTACTTTCGACTGCACATGTGATTGTTGCACCCAGTATCGAGATACCAGATATTGGCATCACCGGTGCTCGAGTCATCCATTTTGCATTCCAACACGATGTTTTCTTCAACATCAACGGCGTGCGCATGTTCTGGCTGCTCATGCATCATGTTTGCTCGACATTCGGATTTGTAATGTCCGAATTTGTTGCACTTAAAACACTTGACCTTTGATTTGTCATGTGTTTTATTTCTTCCCGTAGAATTAGAATTTCCACCTCGACCTTGTCCACCTCCACGGCCTCGAACAATATGATGTCCTTCTTGAGTCAAGTGAACGACCCGGCTTTGTAAAGCTTACTCCGGATATGAATTGACAAACTTCTGATCCATTCTTTGCTCATGCGAGTATAATGAACCCATCAACAGCTCCAACGTCATGGTTGATATATATTGGCCTTCCTCTATAGCCGCAACGACGTAGTCAAATCTTTCGGTCAAAAACCTCGGGATTTTTTCTACAACTCGTTCGTCTGGGAGTTCCTTACCATTAACCCTCAATTGGTTAATGATGGTTTGCACATGATCAAAATATGACGAGATAAATTCAGAGTCATTCATGCGTAAAGACTCAAAATCACCTCGAAGTGTTTGAAGTCGAACTCACTTCACACAATCATCGTCTTTGTAGGATTTCTGCAAAATATCTCACGCCGCTTTCGCCGTATCCGCGCACGATATTTTTTCAAATGTCGTCTCTTCCATAGCTTGAAAGATCGCATATTATGCTTTCTGATATTTCTTTCGGGACTTGACCAATGAATCATTGTCTTCCTTCTTCAAAGCATTAAATTCTTTGACGTCAGCTACTTCGAAGTAGCCACTTTTCACCAGGTTCCATAAATCCTGCGATTTGAATAGAACCTTCATCTGAACGAACCAGTTGTTGAAATTCCTCCCGTTCAACTTTGGAAGTTGAGCTTGTGGATGCCATAATTAGCTCTAGGTTCATGATCCTCGACCATACACTCTAGGTTCTCGGTCTCCACAATAGAATTCTTGACCGCCTAGGCTTCGGCACGATCCTTGACAAACTGCTGGCTCTGATACCAATTGTAGGAACCAAAAGAGATTTTTGCGAAAGTTTGGAGGATTTGAGGTGGAAAAAAAATTCAAGTATATAGGTACAAGAGTAGTATTCAAACTAGCATTGCGAATGTTTTACATAAAGAAATAAACACAAACTCACAACTTTCTCTCTACCACTCTCTGCTCTCTCTGTGTGCTAAGGCTTAAATAAACGGACTATCATGCTACATATTTATAGAAGAACTTCTAAGTTGCTTCTTAAAGAAGCTTCTGCGTTTCTTCTTGCCCAAGTTCATTCTTTTGTTTGTTCTCCACAAGTTGATTTGTTCTCCAAGTTACCTTGCTCATCAAGTTTGATTATTCTCAAAGTTAAAAATACAAAATCAATTTTATTTTATTTCTAACACGAATGATGTGCGAACAAATGCCTTGTCTTTACGTAGATTAAATACCCTTTTTTAAGTTTAGTATACATGCTTTACCCACAATTAAAAAGTCATTCAATATTTCTATAAGATTCAACAAGGCCTAAATATGCCAAGAAGGGAGCATTTTACTTAATGCATATCTAATTACAATTTGTGGATTTTGTTAACGATACGCACGTTTCCCATCCATTCAAATCAACGAGGAAGTACAAATAATTGCAGTCAATCTTAAAGCCTAGTGCTAATTCTTACGGTAGTCGCCGACTAACTAATCGCCAACGAACTCTCTCTCCCGAGACACGATCTATAAACTAATCGCTACTGAACTCGCTCTTGCTCGATTTCGCCCTCGCACTTTCATGATCTATCTGTCGGGGCAAAGAAGAAGAAGATGGGCAATTTAAAAAAGTACAAACTCGTCAGAAAGAGCATGCAAGAGTGAGATTATCAAACTCTTTAGATCAATCAACTTTGGCAACCCAGTACTCAATTGGAAACATGATTCAACCCACACAAATCACAAGTTTGCTGAATCATCGAAGCACTACTTTTCTAACCTTTCCCCCTCCATACATGTAGAAAAAGTTGATCTAACTTTTCCCTTTCCCCCTTTTGTCCTTTCTGCTTAAAGAACACTTTTTTTTTTTCCTTGGCCAGCAAGGGTTTGCTCAACTTTTGATATGATAAAAGCTCGACCAACTTTAATCACACATTTGCCTTCTCCTGCTAGCAGACGACCTTGGGGAATACTATTAACAAAGTTTGGTGGACGTGCGTGACGTCATCGTCATCTTCCGACACTTGGTCAGCAATATTTCCCCTAAATTATTCTAGTTTTCCTTTCTTTTCTTTTTTTTTCTTTTCCTTCCTTTTTTTCTTCTATTTTTTTTTTAGCATTTTCGCCCCTTGTTTTTAAGCATTTCTGTCTGCAGTAAGCGAAAAAGACAAAACAAAGAAAGGAGAGAGCACCAAAAATTAGTTAGAAATGCAAGACCAACGAGAGAGGAACAAACTCCTGCTGTCCCAGAAATGATTTAAAAAGAAAGAAAAAAAAGGAAAGAGTACGAGGAACTAGAAAATTAGGGATCGTCCGTGGATGTAACCGTAGGAAGGGACAGATAGATCAAGCACAAACTTGACTAAGAAAAAAATTTCAAATTTAAATTTGAAACGAAAATTATACTTAAAAATCTTATTTAAAATAAAGTCCATCTCGAATCCTTATTTAAAAAAATAAGAGCACTTTGACCTTTTTTTAAAAAAAAAAATCATTTATTAATGACCTAAACCATAAATCATTTTCTTACGCCCTCTCTAGGAAATAATAATATATATATATATATTTCTGGGTGTCATTTTTTTTACCCAAATTTATCTTCTTCCTTCTTCCTATTAGTCAAGGTCAACCCCATCTTGTTAAAAAAATTGAAAAGAAAAAGATCTTTATGTCGGAAGCGTAGGACGGTGGCAATAAAATGTGTGGTTGGTCCGGGGGGACATGTCGTGAGGAGGCATGTGAAGCGACCATCCACGCTAATCTCGATTGCCCGATTAAGGTTTACGAGTAAAGCATCAGCCAAAGCTGGGACCCCCGCCCTCAAAGGTCCGAGGCCGTGATCGGGCGGGTCCCGCGGTGGAGGCACCGCGGGCGATGACGACCATGTGCGGTGGATCATGGATGTGGCCAAGACGTACACCGAGTTCCTTTTTTTGACTTCCCCTTTTTGCTTTTTTGGGTGAGGAATCCACATTCTAGAATATAATATTTTCTAGATGAAACATCTCTTTTAGAAACGTATTATGAATGTAATACCCCTCCTCCTCCTTCTTTTTTATGATCTATTAATGCAATTGCACCTCCCATAAAAAAAAAAGAAGACCCAAAAATTTCGGACGAAAAGGACATTTCTTTTCTTCCCTCGAAGTTAAGGAAACAACATTTCTTTTTGTTTCGTCTTATATTTAACTCTCTTCTCTCTTTATGGAGTTGAAATTTGCTCTTATAATACTAGCATCTTCATCTCTAATTTCTTTATCAGTAGCGTTGCATGGTTATTAACGAGGAAATAACACGTTGATGTGATGGGAAATCAATCAAATACTGCACACAAGAAACCATAAGTGCTAGCATGCATCATTAGGTGCCCCCCACCTCGTCATTATCTTTAAAAATTCCTTATACGTCGGCCACACCAACACTCCGTTACTTTAGTCCTTAAAAGGGGAAAAAGAGAGAGGAAAATCTATCATTTTGTGATGGAAAACGACGGAGAGCAAAATTTCAAAAAAGAAAAAAATGAAGAAAATGAACGAGGAAAAGAAATAATTATTTTTCCAAGATAATTTTCCAATACTCCTCGTGAAGAGAGCTCTACGAAGGATCATATCAACCGTGAAAGATCCGATCCTTTCGGGAGCCACTGTACAGTGATCTTCCTACGAGCTTGATCTGAGTTAGTTCACGAGTAACGCGAGGAGATCTCGACCCGAGACGGCGGAGATGCGCCGTCCCCGTCGGTCAAGAACATCCCTCCCGCCCTGGAATGCAGAAACTTAAAGTTCTATCGTGCTTAAGCTTTGGTGGAAAAAAGAACAGGAACCAGGGACGAGACACGGACACTGTGAAGCAGCGAAACTCGTAGCGTTTCTTTTGTAGCAGAGATGAATCATGTGGATGGGGCAGCAGATGTCGTACCTCAAGTTCAGGCGGCTCAGCGTGCTCCGACCTCAGCTTCGCAAGGAGGAAGCTCTTCTTCTTCTTCTTCCGAAAGCCTTGTCAGATGAATCTTCTGCGAGGCTTTTCGCCAAATCACAGATGGGGCTAAGATGGGAGCAGGAGCTGTCTTTGCCACTTGCAGAGACTCTCAGGCTCTGCTTATGTACTGAGGAGAGGAGAAGATGAAGACGACTCCATCCCTTTCCACACTTCACCAGCTGCTCCCTTCTCCCGCCACGTGGCTCTGGTCCATCGAAGCAAGCGCCAATCATAAAAACGAAATTGTTTAGTTGGTTTAGTATAAATTAAGTGAAACATGCTTCGTAAAGAATAATTCCATGCACTTCCTCCGTAATTCGTATAAAACGAACGCGTTTACTCTTCTTAATACAACCTGCATCGATCGTGATTAATTTGGTCGGCCGGCGTTGGCCTCTGAAAACATAACTACTTGCGTTAATAGCTGTGAATAAAGTCACGCGTCTGAACATAATTTGTGCATCAAAAATTATAATTTTTTTCTTATTTGGTTACTTAACCACTGCGCCGGAACTTGTTAATAAAGTCGAATCCTGAGGAACCATCTCCTGCTTATTCGCTCTATGCCTCGCTCATGCTTTCGCGGTGTACTTGAGATCTCTCGCCGATGGACTCGGCGTATTGGGATACCGCCCGGACAAGAATCGGACTCGACACCTCTTACTTAACACGTTGGCCAGGGAAAGCAGAAACGTCCGCATCGTTAGCACACTCCAGGCGGGTGGTAGGAAGGGACTAGTTATTCAGTCGCGGAAATTTTTATGCGGGGGAGAAACAATTGGACAGAACAAAGGAGAATAGTAAATGAAAAAAGTTTGGTAGGTGCAGTGCAGAGTCCCAAACCCTGCGGGCCCACAAGTACATGCCTATGGTCGGCCTTCAAGTGAGTAATACGTCTACGACAAGCGAACCGGCAAACGCATGCGCGACTCAAATTTTAAGACCGGTTGACCAAAAAAGGAAAAAAAATCTAAAGACCGTCTGAACATAAAAAAAAAAAAAAAAAATCTTAAGACCGGTCTTTGTTCAAATGGAACGTATGAAAAGTGTGGCATTAAACGCGATTGGCTTGGTCTGGAGGCATTCTACTATTGATGAATTTAGACTCTGTGTTAACATCACCTTGCTCATATGTTTGTCGCCGAATTCCTCTTATGACTTCCCAAACTTTGTATCTGACTTTTGCTGCAAGATCGATATACAGAGGCAGACCAAAGAGGAGGCAATTGGCTCGAGATCATCAAGGGCGCGAACGGCAATACTTCTAGTTCAGAAATCAATTTCTAACTAAAAAATAATTTTTCTACTTTTATTTAGAAGCAAAAAGTTGATTTTTCTATTGCTACTCCAAATATTGATTTCTTATTAGTGAAATTTATTTAGTAACGGTTGAAAATTTTCACTTATGAAGCATTATTAATACAAAATATTCTATGGATAATTATTGTCAGAATTCGAAAAATTTCTACTTCCTTTCTAAACTTTTTAAATTTCTTTAAAAAGTAAAAAATTATCATTTATTTTTTTACTCCGGCGACTGGAGAAGGCGACGGTGGGCAGGGCGATGGTCGATTGTTGACGATAGTGGTCGGTGGCAATGGACAGTGGTCATGGGCGGCATCAGACATAGGGCTATGATTGGTGGGCGACGAGTGGCTGCGGTGGGTGGCAACATACGATGATCAACAATTGGCAATGGTAGCGGTGGGCAATGGTTGGCGATTGGAGTAGGATGGCAATGGGTGGAGGTGGTCGCGGGCCATAGTGGCTTGTGGCCAGCAGTGAGCGGTAGCCGCAGTTGGCTGACACAGGCATGGTAGAAAAGAGAGTGAGAGCATAACAAAAAGATGATGTGAGAAGTACTTCTTGAGTTCTTAAATTGAAAAAAAAAAAACTTTAGAAGTGACTATTCATTTCAAAAATAAAATTTTTTAACAAACAAATTTCTACTTTAGAAGCATTTATGAAGCAAAAATTCACTTCTAGAAGTGTTTTATCATGCTCACCCCACGCGAGTGCTCCGGAACAAGTGCCAAGAAAGCATTTCAAATCCTATCGCACATTAAATACAGCCTAAGTTGCACCGACACGAGGCACACCTATAGGTTGCGTATTTCATTCGTATGAGCGACCTAAGATACGCACGTACAGATACACGAATACATAATCCATAGAGTTAAAGAATTAACGCACATTGTTTGGGATTCATCGTTCTTGATGCGGAATTACGAGAATTTGATGCTCAAGAGATTCTCCTCTATGAACCATCTTTATCATTGGCTTCAATGAGACAGCCTCTCACTATTACTTCAGACGATTTTATATGTGAGGTTGTGTGGACATTAGGGTTTAGAATAGGGACTTGAGCTCTATTTATAGAGAATGAAACTTATCTAAGATAAGGTTTATCTCAGCCCATACCATCCAGCCCCATATCCGACTAGAATTAGGTAACTGTATATATCTTACCTTTATTAGACCAATCAATATCTACAATAACAATTAATAAAGCCTACAATGAATATTAAATATATTCTAACAACAACATGACACAAGATGTCACGCCGATATGTCATTTATCACAAAATAGAAGATTCTGATATGTTATATATGAACAATCTATTTTTATTTATACGTGATAAATTACCATGTACATATAAAAATACCAGTAATAAGTTTCTTCTTCTTCTATTAGAGATTCAAGATTATTATTATTTTTTTCTGGCTAGGTATATTGATTTCAAAAAGTGTCGGTATATGACTTAAGTATATATATTTTATAAATTTATATTTTGATCCCTAATTTATTGATAATGCTTAAAATTGACAAGCGTGTGTCGAAATAATGTGTTGGGATGTTGCACTTGGGTGTTGTTGGCGTATTTAAAGCGCCGACCAAAGATCGGTTTCATGTCGGAGAGAGTGTCGCACACGACACGAAGGCACCAAAGAGCGTCGCTGTTTCCTAGAGTACGACTAGGTGCTCTATCTTTAATCACCATCGTCAATCCTTAATCTTATCGTGCATTTTTCGAGCAAATGATATGACTAGAGCCCAGAGGGAGGAAAACAAATGCTTGTGAACATAACAAAAGATTTTTCGTGTTTGGTTAAGATCAAATGCGCAACGAAGTTTCTCGGGATAATGTGAAAACGTACGATGTCGTGCGAAATTAGAAGATGGGGCAATCAAAAGATTATACGAAAGAGGAGTAAAAACGATTATTTCGATTATCTAAACACACCTTTTATTAGTATTTTATTTGGACCATATGTTTTTTTTTTTTCGGCTTCAGTTGACGTGACTCCACCCAACCATCTCACCCAACCATCTCAAATGTTACATAGCCTAAATGTTACTAGATTCTACTCGAAAATCCTATTCCCTCACATTTTTTTTAATAATAAATTATTCGAGCCAACTTGCTCGCACCTTAACTATTCATCAATAGAGATTAGCATAGCAACCCACCACCATAACCCCACTTAAATCACAGTTGCACCCCACGTTTTTTTTTTCCTCGTTTTGATCTTAAAAAAAAATCTATTGTCACGATGTCACCCTTCGAAAATGATGGGCTTCATAATATTTGTTTTCATCCTAAGGTCTATTTACCAAGTAGATAAATGTACAAACTTAGACTTCATCCTAAGGTCTATTTACCAAGTAGATAAATGTACAAACTTAGACTTCATCCTAAGGTCTATTTATCAAGTAAACTAACGGCTTGTATATCTCAGGCAAATTCTAATGGATTAATACCATAAGAAATCCTAACCCAATACAATGTATCTCATCAACTATGTAATTTGCAACAAAGATTCGTTTACTTAATTTTCGCCTTTATTCGGTATCTCAAATTGAGACCATAAGGAAATTTTTGCAAACTCTTATTCAAGCCTACTACGGATCGATTGAATAGAAACTTGCCATGACCAAAATCAATGGATTGGTTCGGTCCGGTTCTATAAAATTGGAACATGTGATTTTTTATCCGGTTCCCGAATTCAAAGAGAATCATATTGACCGATTACATCTGTCGGTTATTTTCTTATTTGTTAAAAATAAAACTAATTTTTACGAATATGTTAAAATTAAAGTATTTGTTGCTTACCCTTATTAATAAATTAATAATCCACATCGGTTCCATTGGAGTGTCCCGAAACTGGATTGATTAGTCGATTTGGTTCCTGGGTGGGACATCTTCTCTCTTTTGTTTATGCTACGGAATGCTAAGTAGGAGTTTTACAAGAAAGAGTAAAGGTCCGATTCTTAATTTTTGAATGGGAACGGATTGGACCGGGATTCGATCATCCTTACGTATTATCATGTCCAATCTTAAAACAACACAATCAAAGGGTTCCAAAAGTAACTTTATTTTTCTTTCAGTTTATGCTAAGATTATCTCTTTATACGTACACAGTCAACACTACTAGAAGAATCTACCAAAACTGAAACTTTATAGAAATTTTTTCATTATTTCAATAAGAGTTCGTATCTGACAATAATAGATTACCACATGATCACTTGGGACTTTGTCTCGTGATCATTGGTCACAGGCTCACCGCCACCTACTGGCTTTTTGAGGATGATGAGGCTACAATTTATCGTTACTCTGTAGGATAATAATGTTTAAACAGGAGATTTTGATTCTCGATTAACAAGTAACGTGCGACCATTAATATGGTTAAAGAGTCGGATTTCATCAACTCGTACATTTATTTTTTAACTCCATGGAAGAAGACACCTGGACAAATTATTGAACTCGCGTAGGGTGTGTAGATTAATAAATTAATTTAATAAATATGTTGACAACGAAATATTGATAAAAAAAACCAAGCTCCTCGATAATGATGTTTAGAGAAGATAACAAAATTGGTCCCTAAACTTTAAGTCAATATGCAACGTGATCCCTAAAATTTTATTTTGATCAATATAGTCCCTCAACTTTATTTCAATGTACAATGTGGTCCATAAACTTTCAATTTGTTTATTGTGATCCCCAAACCTTACTATAAGAGAATATCCAATATTGTCTCTGGACTTGAATTAATGCAAGGACCACGTTGAATATCTTCCTATAATTCATGAACTATACTGAACATGTTTCAAAAAATTCAAGGATCACACTGCTTATTGAATTAAAATTTATGGACCATATTAATCAAAATTAAAATTTTAAGAATCACATTACATATTTAGTCAAAATTCATGAACCGCTTATGTGATTATCCTTAATGCTCAAACAGCAGACGCGTTTCGTCAACTCATATATTTATTTTTCACCTTCATGGAAGGAGACACCTGGACAAACTATTATGAACTCCTGTAAATTTTGAGTGTGCGGAATGATAGTCAATCCCGCACGTCTTCATCAGAAAAAGGCTAAAAATAAAAATTATGTCGACAACGAATAAACAACTTTTCTACCCTCTTGTAGCCGTTCATTAATCAATTTCCTAGTTTCGACTATAAAGGCATGGAAAAAAAAATATTAGCTAATAATGGGTGGCGTGCATTATTGAACGGCACAGATAAGATAGAAAAGAACGATCCAGACAACATAGTATAAAAAACAAGCAAGAAATCAACAACGTAATTACGTAGTTACATTTTGTTAAACAATGGTCAACGGATGACGTTCTCAGAAAGATGCAGCTTCTCTTTGTCCTAAAATTATAAAATGATTTTTCAGGTTATTAATTTTTAGCAAAATAAACGGAGCCAAAATATTAATTTTACATCTTGCTACATCTGCACCTCGTTTCTAACTTTCTATATTGTAAAAAAAAAATATGGCCGATGTGTTATTAATAACAGTTTAGTAGTTATTTTATATTATTAATTAATTTATATTGATTACGAAATGATGCAATTGAAAGGGTGCAAATACGAAATACTTTGATGGAAAGCATCTATTGGATAACGTTTCTTTTTAAATGAAAGTTTGGTTTTCTCTCCAACCTAACGAACATACGTTATTCTACGTAACGTAAGTTATCTCTCTCCATCAGAAATAACGTGGAAGAACAGAGGGTTAAGGAGAGAAATCAATTCTTCATCATCTCCGTCTTCTGCATCAACCGTTCATGAAAAATCACTATGGATAAAGTTACGCGTCTTCATCCTTATTGTTTGTGAAAATCATGTTGATCAAAAATGCGTCGTCGATTGAATTTTTGCATGAAGTTTACTTTCAATCGCTTACTTATATAACCCAAAACATCCCCATTAGAAAGAACGAGAAAAGAAGATGAGGATGTTGAATACACATATAAGAGATGATAGCATAAATGGCTCTCGAATTTGGACCAATTGTCTTTGAACTTTTAATGTCGCGCGACTTAGGAAAAATTATCTAAATAGTCTTAAAAATATTATATTTTTGCTAATTCAATCTTAAAATTTTTAATTTTATTAATGAATCAATAAACTTTTCACGTTTTGCCAATTGAGATTGTCAGAAATAGTTGACGTAAATGCCAGTTGTCCTTGGTGGCATAGCTAGTGCTATCACAATGTTGACCCTTTTTCAATTTTTTTTAATGAGCTTTTCCTTCTTCTTTTTTTGTTTTCCTTTTTTACATTTTCATTTTCCCCTTTCCCCTACCAACAGCCATTGCCCGGCCTTGTGTGAGGGTGGTCCTCGCTAACTTAGGCCCGAGCATCCCTTGTTTGACGCCAACAACCTTCGTCATCCATCAAGGAGGCTGACGGAAGGAAAAAGGGAAAAATAAATAGGAAAGAGTAAAGAAGGAAAACATAAAAAAGGTAAAAAAAAAATCCAAAAATGATATAATTGTTATTTAAAATTGTCCACTTCAGCGCCGGATGTGCCACATAAAATGCTCAACGATCATGATAGCGATTTTCGGCCAAAATTGACCTAATAAAATTAATTGACAAAACGTTAAAAATATTTAGGATTTAATCAGCAAAACTAAAAAAATTAAGAGTGAATTGACAACAATATAATAAATTTAAGACTTTTTTGACTAACTAATTTTTTTGCGATGGAACACATTTTGTTGGTCTTTCCGGTTACGTCAGAGGTTTTTATGCTAGCCTGTTACACGATTCCAAGCTTCGAAAAGAAGGGTCAATAATTTTACAAAGGGTTAATACCACAAAAAATTTTAAATTGGTACACCCATCACATATTTACCCAAACTTATTTTTTTACCATGAAAAATTTCAAACTACTACACATCTGACAAATACCCCCCAAATTATATTTTTTACCACAAAAAATCATAATTTTCATATCTGTGATAAATTTACCATAAACTAAAATTTTTTACCACAAAAAATTTCCAAGCTGATATACCCATGATAAATTTACCTTGAAAAATTCAAAATTGATACATTTGTAATAAACAAAGGGTAAAGACTCCAAAATAGTACACCTATGAACTGATACGTGTCATTCAACTTAGCAATTTGAAACTTAATTTTTTTAAAAAATAGAGGGTTAATTTATCATATATGTACCATTTTGAGTAAATCCGTCACAAGTGTACTAGTTTGAAATTTTTTGTAATAAAAAAATAATTTAAAATAAATTTATCACAAATGTATTAATTTGTTCAAAAAATAATTTGAAATAAATTTATCACGTACGTATCAATTTAGAATTTTTTATGATATGATTTTTATTTTTTTTTGCAAATGGCATCAGGACAACCTTATGGAAAAAGTGAATTTCCAATTTTAAGAATTATGTACTTATCTTCCAGCTTTCGAGGAAGATTCGATTTGTCATGCGTCACGATTATTTGTTGCGTCCGATTGGACGTCATTTGTAAAAGTCATCCGCTGTGAGTTATACAACCACTCCTAATCTCGTCCCCGGCAATTTAATTTAATCAATTAAGATATTTAATTGTTAATCTCTTATTATTTCGTACCACATCATAAAGGCGACAACCCAGCCAGTATTTTTCTATGGGAATTTTTTGGTATGGAAATTTTAAATAAAAGCTTGAAGTAGTCTCATTTTTTCAAATAATACATGAAGTGCTCTTATTTTCTCAAATAAATATTTGAAATGAAATAAGAGCTTGAAGTAATCATATAATCTCAAATAAGGGGGCTTAAACTCAATGGCATTTTCATCACTTACTCTTTTATTTTTTTCTTCACTTTTTGTCCCCTTTTCTAATTTTTTAGAAAATTTAAAAAGTACTATAAAAAACACACAAGCAGGAGGGCTATGGTTGCCACCCTCACCGGTGATTGGGCAACACCAAGGATCGCCGACCCTCACCTAAGTCTAGCAGAAGGGTACGGCCCTCTGCCAGTCCAGAGCGAGGCCCATGAGGTAAAAAAAAGAAAGAAAGAAAGTACAAAAATAAAGAAAAAAAAGGGAAAAAAATCAAAACACTAAATGATGAAAATGTCCTTGAGGCAAGTAACTCTTTTGTTATTTTATAATTTCCTCATGTCTTTATTTGAAATAAAATTGATTTAGGCTATTATTTGAGAAAATAATATAACTTCATATTTTTATTTGGAACTTTCCTAATTCTTACTATTGGGTAGAGTTATTAATGCTTGTTGGAATTGAACTGGGAGCGTACATAACGACAGCTAACAAAGTGTCGAATTTCACCCGCACAAAATCTTTCCTATTACGAAATAAACACCCGTTATCCTGATAAAACAGCAGAAATCGACGGGGAACCCCCCCCCCCCCCCCAAGGCAAAAAAAGAGGGGGGGAGAACATATTAATGGATTTAGAATTTTTTTAATACTATTTCTTTTTATTAATGCTTGTCAGAATATAATTGTGAGCGTGTACGACGACAGCTAATATACTATCAGACTTTTGTCAACCTTTTGATGATCTTACAAAATGCAATAAATGAAATTATTTTGTTATGTAATGGTTAATTTGATTAGTTTTTTCTTTCTTTCTTTCTATAGGGTTAAATTTTGAATAAGGTGGGATTGGGCGCAGAGGATAATCTGATTTAATCACTATGTTTTAAAAACTACGGATTTTAGTGTGTGCCTAATTTCGACACCCTCCACATCATGAACAACGACATCATGTTAAACGTTGTAGATCGAGTCTAAAAACTCCTAGATATATATTTAGATCTAAACTTAAATCGGAAGAGGGGAGCTTTCGCCAAAAGTCAAAGAAGTCATTGAACCACGTCCTAGTCATGTTGTTAGATGTTAAATCGAGGCGAAAACAGACTCACAAAAACCAAGAGTGCATTTGTTTGACCGAAAACTACATATAAACGGAAAATACTTTTCGGGAAATTATTTTTCAAAAAAAGGCTAGTTTTTCTTCGTTTGGTGATGCATGGCGGAAAATATTTTTTTCGGTGTTTGGATCCAGTTTAAAAAATGATTCAATCTTATAATTGTATATCAATTAAAAATATTGAATATTGAATATTTTATCTATTTATTTCTTTATTTCTTCGCATTCTTCCTCAACTGCGACTCCTGTTCTTCCTCCACTATGACTGGCCAACGGCCGCCGAGGGCAAGCCGTGAGCTTGTCGGTCGAAGGCGAGTGAGGCTTGGCCTGGAGGCCAAATCTGATGAGCTTGACGACGAGGTGAGCATAACTGGTCTTGAGTTAGGTTGAGCCTCGCTAGACTTGGCCTCAAGGCCGATCTCGCGCTGGGCTGTGCCAATGGCCAGTTACCAACAATCACCAAGGGCCGGCTACGAGGGAAAAGAAAAAAGAAAGAAAAAATAAAAATATAATATAATTTTTTTAAAAAAATAAGATTCTAGAAAATTGAAGAACATAATTTTGAAAAATGTTTTCACTCCTTTAGATTGAGAAATTTACTTTCCTGAATTCATAAATCAAAATTTAGCAAACGATTGAAAATCCGAAAAATCAATTCCCGGAAATCACTTTTTCTGAAATAAACACACCCAAAGTCTAGAAAAGAAACTAGCTCCCTCATTCGGTTTTTTTTTTTTTTGTAGTAAATTATTTTTTTGTAAAAAATAAATAATTTGAAAATATTTCTCGTAAAAACGATTGGCTATAGCACCTATATAAATGAATGAACGAAAAATATTTTCATTATTTATGAAAATACGTAGATAAATATTTATCGATAATGAAGTTATTTTTTATTTAATTATTATTTCAAATGATATATGCAATTATTTTATATTATTTATTTTTTTTGCAAGAAATCAACGGAGCCAGTCGTACACGTAACAAAATCTTTGGCCTTTCTCTAAATCAGGGACAAGCAATAAAGATCCTAACTTGAGAAAAATCTTATTTGTCAATGGAATCACCTAAAATTTTGTCTAAGATCCTAATCCGTTTTTAGACGGACTGCTCAAATTTCTTATTTTTAGGGGTTATTTTTTTAAAAGAATAATTCAGGCTCTATATTCATGAAATGGACGGCTCGGATCTCAATGACATCGCTTGCTCTCGTCTAACAATGACAAACAATCACGTTCCCCTTATGTCCAACGTTAATCGATGTAAATTGAGAAACATTCACCAATATAATTGCGTGGGACCCAATTTCTTCATCAATCCTGTTCCACGTAAAAAAAAAAAAAAAATGAACAAAGAGATTACAGTCTCTCGTGATGTTTTCAAACTAAGCAAATGGTTCACAGCCTGTCCAGTGACCGGTCCACTGCTAACGAATGGGAGCAACCCATAAAGAATCGATACGTACAACTTCAGAAATTCCGTCCAGGAAGGATAAAATACGACAGCAATTCTAGAACTGCATGCAACTTCCTCGGGAGTTTTGTTGGCGTTGATGCACAATTCACGTACTCGAGTAATTCGGTTACTTTCCGCAAGAGTCGGAATACAAAAAATTGCAGTATCACACTTTATATTATCAAAATCAGAAGATAACCCGTATTTGCTTTGTGGAATTGAACTTGAAAGAATAATGTTCACGATAAAGCGAGGATAGAAACTACCAATTCATTTGATGGATTGATTGGTCCCTTCCACCTCTTTTTTTGGTCGGAAATTAGTTGCAATTCATTCGTCCAAAGTCACGATAACGAACAATAGAAAACGAAGATTCGCAGCAAACTAAATTCCAAAGTGGTTGGGGAAAATTAACAAGCTAATTAGACGGGAGCATTTTCCTTCTATGTTCCTTGGCAATCCAATCAGCCACCCTGTTGGCTTCGCGAGGGATAAAATGCACCTGGACGTTTTCAAGTTGGCCCAGCGTAACCATGCATTCCTCTACCAAATGCCCGATAGCCCATGGACTTTTCTCAGGCTCTTGTAAGCAAATGGACAGTAGATCGCAAACTGATTCTACTTCTACTTGTCGCTTTAGTGTAGAGCTTAACCCATCGTGTTTCGCTTCTCTCTCCTCCAAAAGACCCGACGATGCCTTCTTCAGAGTTAGGGTTTCACATTCCATGGCCGAGAGTGCTCGTATCGCACGGGCGAAGCCACCAACGACGACGCCTTCTTCATCTCGACCCACTCCTGCCACCGATCCTTCCAAATCACCATCGAACCACAAGCCATCCACGTTAACCTTCACGCAACCGGGCTTCGGAATAGACCAACAGTCAGGTATAGTACTGGTTCTTTTCCTACTTTTTACCTTCCATTGTAGTCCAAGGCAAGAGGTAGTTCTGATCAAATCGGCCTTGTCTATTATTGTCTCTGACCTTGGATGGCGGCGACCAAAAACATATTCATTTCTGCCTTTCCAAATGGTCCACAAGATGAGGAATCTCCGAGCTTGTGGATAAGATAGAATGCAGCCATTTGTCAGTTCTTTGAATGTTCTCCGGTGTGATTTGTAGATTCAATCTTGGGTCTGACCAAATAGATTTTGTCCATTTGCATAGCAGTAGAGTATGTTGGACCGTCTCGGGGGATTCGCGGCAAATCGGACATAAAGGATCAGGTAACATTTTCCGCCTAGTAGAAATAATTTTGTTTTTTTTTTCTTTCCTCGCGAGTTTCATGGCGAAGGATTGTCAATATGGAAATACGTTTAGGTGGTGCATCATAACACTTCTTTTTTTTTTCATTTCCTTGCCAGAAGTCATTCTGGCAGGAAAATACGTTCGGTAAAACTCAACCTGAAGTAGAAAGCCGTTTGGTAAAAAAATTGATTTATGGTAGTATTTTCTACTTCTAACAAGATTTGATACTTCAGCCAAGATTTTTGGCCGATTTTGAGAATCTCCATTCAAGAAGTCATTTTGGGGGGGCCAGCCACCACCGCCGTCGGCGGCCGCTGGCCTCTCGTCCCGGCCGTCGGTCGTCGCCGGCGCAGATCATCGGTCGTCACCGCCTCCGGTGCAGACCGCCAGTTGCCGCCGCAGGTCCGCCGCCGCCGATCGCCACCGTCGAATATTTTTTTAATAATATTTCGAGCATTTTATTTTTTGATTATTGTCAAACGCATTTCTCTATAAGAAATCAACTTTTGAAGTAAAAGTCAAATTTGACTTCCACTTCAAAGCAAAAGCTGAAAAATCCATTTTCTTACCAGAAGCACTTCTCAGACATCGAACATTTTTTTTAATAATATTTTAAAAATTTTCTTTTTTGATCATTATTAAATGCATTTCTCTATTAGAAATCAACTTTTAAAGTAGAAACTGAAAATTCAACTTCTACTTTAAAGTAAAAGCTTAAAAATCTATTTCCTTATCGGAAGCACTTCTTGCTTTGAGAAGTGTTATCATGCATGCCATTAACAACAAGCAGCGTCACCAAAACTTAAACTTTCCTTTCTCGTTCGAGACACCGAGGATGATAAAAACTAAAAGCAAATAAATCCACTCATCATTATACGAACCTCTGTTTACCGTTTGCACAGGAGAAATTGAATGTGGCTTAATATCTGTGGGCAAATTGTTCGAAAGATACCAAGCCTATTGGCACTTTTATCAGTTGATATTTAATTATGTAAATTGAACTCTAAATATTTTTATTTTTTGTGAATTGAGTGTCAATATGGAAAAAAAAAATTATTAACAAGGCGCAGCACTAAGTCAACATCACCAAAACTTGAACTTTCCTTTCTCATTCAAGACACTGAGGATGATAAAAACTAAAAGCAAAAAAATCCACTCATCATTATACGGCATCGAAACTCCTAAAAATTTCTATTTACCGATTGCACAATAGAAATTGAATATGGCTTAATATCCGTGGGCAAATTGTTCAAAATATCTTAAACTTATTGCACTTTTGTCAATTCAGTTATTGATTTTTAATTATGTTAATTGAGTCTTAAATCTTTTTATATTTTACGAATTGAGTCAATCTGGCAAATTTTGCTAGGTAATCGCTGCCATGAACATCGACCGTATTATATGACATGACTGACGCGGATGTGGAGAATTTTCAATAATGTTCTTTCTAATTTGTCCTTTTTTTTTTCTTTATATTTTCTTTAGTTTCTTTTTCTTCTATTTTCCTTCTTTATTTTTGTCAATTTAGTCTTTGAATCTTGAAATTATGCCACTTAAATCTTAAACATTTTCATGTTTTGCTAGTTGGGTCCATCGGGTCAATTTTGGGTAGAAATCATTTACGTGGTACAGTGGCACTAATGTGGTCATTTTTTTTAAAAAAAAATTTAATAGTATTATTTGGTTTCTTTCTTTTTTCTCTTCTCTTTCTTTCTTTTTTCTCTTTCTTTTTTTTTTGATATTTTCCCAAGCACCTGCCTACTTCCAAAAAGGTCTATTTCTACACACTATTCAAACGTATCAAGAAAGAGTGTAGAGAAAGAAAATTGAGAAAAGCGTATTGATTATGCCATCCCAAAATATCATCCCTTAACTTTTAAAATTGAGCATTGCGAATATGTTGATTTGACTTGAATATCTTATGTGAATTATCCACGAGTAACGTTAATTTATATTCACCATTCAAACTTATTAACAAATTCTATTAACTTGAATTAATAAAAGGGACCCACTCATAGGTAGTTCAGTTGGTTTGGGCGCATTTGAGATTGTATGGTTAGGCGCATTGGTTTCATGTTCAATTCTCCAGATGAAGACCTGTGATTTAAGTGATGGGCCACGGCTCGAGGAATAGTCGAGGTGCACGCAAGCTGGCCCGGATACCTTATTTATAATAATAATAATAATAATAATAATAATAATAATAATAATAATAAAAGGGTTAATACTGTAAAAAATCCTAAATTGGCACATCTCAAATTTATTCCAAATTATTATTTTGACCACAAAAAATCTTAAATTGGGACATCTATAATAAATTTATCTCAAAATATTTTTTTGAACACTTAAAATCTATACATCTGTGACAAATTTATCATAAATTAATTTTTTTATCATGAAAAATTCTAAATTAATACACATGTGATAAATTTACCACCCGTTAAATTGAGTTGATACCACGAAAAATCTTAAACTAATACATACGCGATTAATGGAGGGCAAAAATCCTAAATTAGTACACTCGTTAACTAGCACATGCCATACAACTTAGTAATTTGATAATTAGATTTAATAAAAATTAACGAATGGTAGATTTATTATAGGTATATCAGTTTGAGGGTGAATTTATTATGAGTTTACTAGTTTGAGATTTTTTATTGGTCAATAAATAGTTTAAGATATATTTGTCATATGTGCATCAATTTGGGATTTTTCGTGGTACTAATCTTTGATGAAATGGGTGTTGAACAGTTTACCATAATCCGTGGACTCTATTGAAGATGTACAAAATTTTTTTTTAGAGATTGTATTGAATAAATTAAAAATTAATACCGACCACATCTCTTAAGATATTCCATTGCATCCACTCGCACTCATTCATGAAGCCCACGCACGTTCCCCGATATACACACACTTGTAATTAATAACTAACTGTACAATTACATACACAATAATTAGGTCCCTATTAATTTAATGCAAGTCAACAACTTCCAACCGTTGTCATCTGTAGCACCGCCTTCGGCATTTTCCAATAACGGGTGGATCGATTCATTAAATTAGAACAAAGCGGTGCAAGAAACTTCCTCGGATTCCATTCCGTCAACTCCAACCTCTCAACCTTATAAAAATGAGACGAACCCTGCGATATATTTCCCACCCACCCCCCACCAAAACTAGAAACCCTAACGGAGCTACTAAGACATGAAGCTCATCAGACCCTACTTCCAAATTACCTCCGGGAAGTTCCTCTCCGTCTGCTCTTTCCTCCTCCTTTCCGCAGTCGCTCACCCTCTCCCCTCGTTCGTTCCTTTCGGATGCGTCACCATTGTCGTCCTCTCGTGCTACTGCTACTCTCGCCGGACCCCGGTTTTCCTCATCGGCTACTCGTGCTTCAAGCCCAGCTCCGACCGCAAGTGCACATACGGAGCCTCGGAAAACTTCGTGCGCAGGAGCCGGCGCTTCACCCCCGAGAGCGAGGAGTTCATGCGGAAGATATACCTCAAGTCGGGCCTCGGGGACGAGACGTACGGCCCGCCCTTCATGTTCCTGGCCGACTACGAGGAGGCGAGGTTGGAGTCGGCCGTGCAGGAAGCCCGGGAGGGCATCTTCTCGGCCGTCGACTCGCTCCTTGCGAAGACCGCCGTCCACCCGGATGCCATCGACGTGCTGATCGTCACGTGCGGGAGCTTCTCGCCGTCGCCGTCTCTCTCGTCGCTTATTGTGAATCATTACAAGCTCAGGCCCGACGTCAAGGTTTATAACTTGAGCGGCATGGGATGTAGCTCTGGCGTGCTCTCTATAGACATGGCGGAGAAAATCCTGCGTCACGGCGGAAATGTCCGTTGTGCCCTAGTGGTGATAACCGAGAGCATCAGCCTGAACTGGTACTTTGGGGATAACCGGTCGATGCTCGTGACCAACTGCATCTTCCGTGTTGGCTGCGCCGCGGCGTTGTTGACCAACGACCCAGCTCGCCGCCCTGCAGCAAAGTTCGAGCTCGTTCGCTCGCTCAGGACTCACCACGGGGCCGACGACCGAGCTTACAGGGCCGCGTTCCAGGAAGAAGACGGCAAGGGCAACACTGGGATTGCGCTCACAAAGGATTTGATCCGCACCGCCGGCCTTAACCTCCGCGAGCACATCAAGATACTCGCACCCTGGGTCCTGCCGCCAAGCCAGCTCGCTTCCTACGCATGCTCAGCGCTTGTCTCGGCACTATCCCGGGGGAACGCGGAGACCGCGGTGCCGGACTTCACGACGTCCTTTGAGCACATTTGCATACACACGGGAGGGAAGGCAGTGATAGAGCAGGTGGGGCGGGTCCTGCGGCTGAGCGAGGAGGCCACGGAGCCGGCTCGGATGAGCCTGCACCGGTTCGGCAACACGTCAAGCAGCCTCGTGTTCTACGAGCTGGCGTACCTAGAAGCGAAGAGGAGGATCGAGAGAGGGGACAGAGTATGGATGCTGGCGTTCGGGACTGGATTCAAGGTGGGAAGTTTGGTGTGGAGGTCGCTGAGGAGTTCAGGCGAAGAAGAGGAAGAGGATGATGATAACCCGTGGAGCGATTGCATTTATAGTTACCCAGTAAGGCAGTAAGTGCCGGGCAAAGTTTGTTGGTCTTCATTCCAAGTCATAAATTGGGCGATTTTTTTTTTTTTTGCGCCATTTCGGGCATTACTTACGTGTTTTTAAGAACCCTAAACTTTGGGGTGTCGTCTTCTTCTTCTTCTTTTTCAGGAAATATCTTTGTAACATAAATGCGTTTGATAATGCAATGTAGTTTTTTATTCCCTAGCCAAACTTTTGGCTTAGAAATAGGTTTTGGACGAGAAATGAGAAATTAAAAAAAGTTACCTTTTCGTTTCAGAAACAAAAACTCGAAACAATTTGCTCATTCTTCGTTGCTCCTCCCTTATCACAACCAGCCGTCGCCGCGGCTGTCGCCGACTGTCGGCTTTCGCACGTCACCGGCCGCCACTGCCGGTCGCTCGTTTGAAAATATAATTTTTTTAACATTGTCAAACGAATTTTTGTTTTAAAAATAGAAAAATTGTATCGTTATCAAACACATATTTTATTTGAGAAACTTATCTAGGAAATAGAAATGAAAAAATCTATTTCTTGCCATAAATAGAGTTGGGGAAGAGAAAGAATTTCATGCACCCCTTATATGAATGCACGGTTCGTCAGATGTATTTGACTTCTCGGGGATTTGTGGTTGCAATTCTAATTGGATCGAAATCTTGACGATTTAAAAGGTGAATTCGAAAATAATACTAAAAAAATAAAAATTTACAAAATTAATTCAAAAAAAATAATCACCATTTTAGGTCTCTCTCGACAATTGAGGCCGTATATGGTAGTGTTTTCGCTTCTGGGAGCATTTTTTGAAAGTAAACACTTTTCTATGTTTCTGTTCTTGGCTATGATTTTTGGGATCAAATACGCGATTGCTAAGTAAGAAAAAAAACACTTTTTTTGCCACTGGCGTCTAGCAGTGGACGGCAACCGGCGGTGGCGGCGACCGGAGGGTGGCGAAGGTGGAGGTCAACGGGTGGCCGGCGAGCGGCAGCGGCCGGGTTGGCGGCAGCGGGTGGTGGCCGTGTCGGCGATGATTGATGTTGATTCCAAAAGTATTTCAAAATCCATAAACAAGTTCAAAAACCCAGAAACAAGTTTTTTTTTTGTTTCTTAAAAATTGTTCCTTGGCACAAAATTGTTCCGTGAAATAATTTTGTAACATTTTTTAACCATACGCGTTTCTGTTCCAAAAGTGTTCCGGGAACACTTTTGGAACAGAAACACTTTCCCTGGTTACGATCTATACACAGCCTAAATTGCCGAGGAATACCTGGGGGCTCACGGGCGGGCCCCCCTCCCTCACCCTCGGCAATTTAATCACCAAGGGAGAGGGAGGGAGGCCCGCCTGTGGACCCCTCTCCTGAGGAAAGGGGTGTTGCAGCCCCCCACGTGGGAGCTGCAACACTCCCCATCCCTCGGAGGGGTGTTTTTGTTTTTTATTTTTTAATGTAAAAATAAAAAGCACATTTTTCCTTTAAAAAAACACATTTACAATATTAGATTAAAAAATAAATTATTTAAAATTTTAGGTCCTGCACTTTTAAACGGCGGAGCAAATTATTTTAATATTTTAGTTTATATAAATATTTTTTCGATACCGTCTTGTCGGTTCAGAGTCCCGTCGTAAAAAAAATATTTATGAGTCTCGGCTCCAAGAAAAAAGAGTGAGGCGACGACGTTTGTTCGAGGGGTCGCGGAGCGATCATATTTAGGTAAAATAAATATTTACGTGCATTGCTTTTCTCGAAGCGAGGTATGATCGCTCTGCGGCCCCGCGAGCAAATGCCAACGCCATTGCCTTGCTCTTTTGCTCAATTCTCTCAGAGTCGAGGTGCGTAAATATTTTTTTTAAACATGATCGATTCACAGCCCCGTGAGCGAACATAGTCGCCTTACTCGTTCGCTAGCTTTTCCAAGAGTTGAGGCGTGTAAATATTTTTTTTACGTAAATATGATCGCTCGCCGACCCTGCGAGCGAATACCGTTGCCTCACTAGTTTGCTAGCTTTTTTCGAAGTCAAGGCATCCATTTTTTTTTTACGTAAATATCGTCGCCTCGCTCGTTCGCTCGCTCCGAAAAAAGCTAGCAAACGAGGGAGGCGATGACATTCGCTCGCGGAGTCGATAAGTGATCATATTTACGTTAAAAAAATATTTACGTGCCTCGACTCCGAGAAAAGCGAATGAACGAGCGAGGTGACGGCGTTGACGTTTGCTTGCGGGGCCACGTAGCGATCATACTCGCTTCGAAAAAAAGGAGGCGTGTAAATATTTTTTTTACGTGAATATGATTGCTCCGCGGGCCCACGAGCAAACGTTGTCGCCTTGCTTGTTTTTCTTGAAGTCGAGGCGCGTAAATATATTTTTTACGACTGGACCGCGAACCGAGGAGACGGCGTCGAAAATATATTTATGTAAACTAAAAAAATTAAAATACTTTGCTCGGCAATTTTAAAGTACAAAATCGAAAATTTTAAATAATTTATTTTTTAATCTAATATTGTAAATATATTTTTTTTATTTTTTTATTCAAAAAGACAAAACCCTTCCTCGGCAATTCAATTGTCGAGGGAGGGGGAGTGTTGCGGCTCCCACGTGGGGGGCTGCAACACCCCTTTCTTCAGGAGAGGGGCCCGTCTATGGGCTCTTAGGTCTCCAATTGATGAGGGAGATCTAAAATGGTGAATATTTTTTTAAAATTAATTTTGTAATTTTGTAATTTTTTTGTATTATTTTCGAAAAAAGCTCGGAAAAATGACAAACAGTGGCATTTGGTCACGAGTGAAATCGGAGGATGTTTTGACCCCCATAAAATAATAATAATAACAATAAAATCGAAGTATGCGAATCTATTTTTCCACTGGGTTCTTACCCTTTTCATTTGACTTTCTTCTTTTCCACAAAGGAAAAGCAAAAAAGAAAGAAAAGAAAAACTGCCGTCCACCGCGGTGCGGGAGGGTGCGATGGCGACGGTGCTGACGAGCGGCAAGGGAGGATGGTGGAGCGATGCAGGGGAGGGGCAGGCATGGCGGAAGGGAGACGGGAGGGAAGGGTTTTATACTTACGAGTAGATTTAGTGAAGCATGGAGATGTCACGGTCAATTCGGAGACATTGGACTCTCCATCTAAACTGAATGAGAAGATTTGAGGTAGCGGGCCCATACTGTGACGTTGGATTTTTGAAGCTGGCATCGTCACCTTCATTTCCCCCTCTCTTCCCTGCGTGGTCGGCCAACGTGAACGAGTTTCAATGTTTGTATTATTTTTTTCTCCCTTCTCTTTCACTGGACGAGGCGGCGCCGGCAACTGGTCGAGAGCCACGGCCCTCGCAGGATCTAGGGGAGGGCTCACAATCTCTCATCGTGGCCTGCGAGGATGTTGTGAGCCCTCGTTGGCCACTACCAAGTTGATGTGGTCTTTTGCTTGTCCTTGGTATGTCTCATGAGAGCCTAAGTGAAGGCTGCAGTGCTCTCGCCAAATAAGAGATTCATAGCCCTCGCCCCACCGAGTCGCCTTGCCTTGCCCTCACGGGCCCCGTGAAGAATGAAAAAGGAGGAAAGAATTAAAAAAAATAAATTATAAAAAATTAAAAGTAGACAAATTGGCCATGTTAATGATTTTCTGTCGAAATTAATTGGAAGAATTACATAGATTTATGATAAGATTGATAAATTTCCAAAAAGTTTAGGACCAAATTAATATAATCGAAAGGTTTGAAAATGAATTTAAATTGATATAATTGAAAATTTTATCATTTTTCTTTTTGTCAGAAAAATGTTGTTTGTGCTTAAATGGAGTTCTATAATAAATTTAATTTCTTTTTAGATAATTTTCTGGACTGCATTGGGAAATTGCCGACCTCATCATCTTCCATCGGAGAAAAAGGTTGAACGATATGGATGAAATTGATAAAAAGAGAAAATGATACGGATCAAAAATGAATTCCCCAATAGATGTGTAACGACTGTCTCTTCAGATCAATTTGAACAATCGAAGGAAAGATATTTAGGCGATTGTCTGCTCATGAAGCTGCTCGTGTGAGTGAAAATGCAAACCCTCCTTCAACCCTGCAACTCCATATCCTCTCTTAGCTCATCTCCATTCCCAGCGCTTCCCATCATCAACAATTTCCCTGCTTCTCTTTTAGCCATCCAAGCTCGACGCTCTTCCCTTCGCGATTCTTGCCTTATCCCCTTCTCTTCTTCGTCGCTGCTCTTTGCTCCCAACTTCTTCACGAACCCTTCTTCCCATAGGACCACCCATGTCGCCCATCACTCTCAAAACGACATCTTTGATGGTTTCTCTATAACCCAATCACCTCAGAAGCCCGAAAGCGAAGAGCTCGAGCTGCGGAATAAGCCCTCCCCAGTTTACATAGAGGACGGTTCTGCTGCAGAGACGAAGGAATCCGCCTGTGAGTCCGGCGAAGACGAGGCTCTGGCACCGTTCTTGAAGTTCTTTAAGAATAAGGAAGATCCGCTAGACGACGACGATGATGAGAGAGATGAAGTAGAGGTTTTTGATGAGCGGAGCGGAAGTGATAGCGTAGATAAGAAGGTTAGCGTAGAGTATTACGAGCCGAAACAGGGGGATTTTGTGGTCGGGGTGGTGGTTTCGGGGAATGAGAATAGGCTTGATGTCAACGTGGGGGCTGATTTGCTGGGCACAATGTTGACGAAGGAGGTGTTGCCTTTGTACGAGAAAGAGATGGATCATTTGCTGTGCGACTTGAAGAGTGATTCGGAGGCTTTTATGGCTCGCGGGAAGATGGGAATTGTAAAGTATGACGATGCAATGAGCGCAGGACCGGGGCCCGGTAGGCCGGTGGTGGAGACGGGAACGGTGTTGTTTGCTGAGGTACTTGGGCGTACACTTAGTGGAAGGCCTTTGCTTTCAACTCGGCGGCTTTTTAGAAGGATTGCTTGGCATCGAGTGAGGCAGGTTCTTCTCTCACTTTCTTGGTGGAAAAACTTGAAATTCTTGGTGGAATAACTTGAATTTCTTTTTATGAGATTCTACTACTTCTCTGAGCAGATAAAGCAACTGAACGAGCCTCTAGAGGTCAAAATTACAGAGTGGAACACAGGGGGACTTCTCACGAGAATTGAGGTTGGGCTGTCGTTTTGTTGACTGGTGTTGTGCTGATATCGGCATCTATATGTATCCTCATACATTGGATGCATATGCCAAATCCTGATTAAATTGTGTTAATATCTTCTCCCGATAATTGCTGATAAATTGTGGTTTTTTGATGAAGGGGTTACGAGCTTTCCTTCCTAAAGCAGAGTTGCTTAATAGAGTGAACAATTTCACTGACTTGAAAGAAAATGTAAGTCCAATTGTTGCCCCTTTGTGTTCTCTTTTTATGAGCTCATTATATTTACCACCAAGATTCACTTCATTGTTCTATTGCATGGAACAGCAAAGGGACTTGGTACTTGATAGTCATTATTGGCCCTTCCAAAGCTTTTTTGCAGTCCAGTTTGCATTTACTGTCCTACATAGAACATTAAGGCTTTGGAAAAGGATATTGAGAGGAATGAAGTCTATCCAAACCATAGTAGCATCCTTCAGATCACGTATCTCTGCATGCGCGACAGATAGTTTTAAAGACCATAAAATTGTATAGAGTGGTCAGGACTTGGGTTAATGATTTTGGATTGCCTGTGTAGACTGATTCTTTATAACTAGTCCACATCCTTTTGAGTGCCTGGTGGTTTACTTTTTTTATGTTTTGTTCTTTTATTTAGGATTTTGCTAAAAGGACTGTTCAAAAAATTGTAAATTGAAAACACAACAAAATGATATAATAAAGGGGTAACAAGAAATCCCCACTGAAAATAAGACTTAAAACAGGAATTCTATAAACGGTGAAAAGCTCTAAGAACAGCAGAAAAATGAGCCTCAAAGTTAAATCGTTTATAAAATCTTTTTAAAGGTATAATCTGTCTAGTGAGATGGACACTTCTGATGATTCTGTAATTGGAAAACTTATTCAGATCTGATGGCGAGCCTTGTGTAGAGTAGTTCCAAGTGGTTCGAGTCAGCATGTGACTTCCTTTCTACATGAATAGTATCAGAGGAAGCTTCTGCATGTTTTTCGTTGTTCCCACTGGTTAATTTGTTCGGTCAAACTGAGCTACCTTCAGGTTGTACTCAATGAATAATTGAAATTCCCATTATTGCTGCAATTTTTCCTTAATTGCTCTAGCAGTGGAAAAGAGCACAGTACGAGGATGTGCCAAATATGTTTTATGAGGTTTTGGGTCAATTGGATGACTGGCAAGGAAGGGGGGTAGCTGACAATCTAGTTGATTTGTCTTTTTCCTTGCTATTCAAGTCCAACTGTGTTGTTTAAGTGAAACAATATCAATTCTACGTGGTCAATATGGGACAGCCATGCTATTTCCCTCGCCAATGCAAGGGCAATGTTGAGCTAAGCTATAGGGAATGCTCTGAAACTTAAATCAGTTGACACATTTATTTTAGCAGTATTTCCAATTGTTGGTTTCTATAGTGTATTTTCACCCACCCGTGGCACCTACTAAGTACATACTTCTTTGCGTAAATGGTTTATTGATTTTATAGGTGGGCCGCCAAATACAAGTGCTGATTTCAAGAATAGACAAGGATAAGAATGACTTGATTTTGAGTGAGAAAGACGCGTGGGTGAGTTTTTGCCTAGCATTTTCTGCTGCTCTTCCCATTTTTTGTCCAAACTTCCCTTCAGATTTATGTGTTACCTGCAGGAGATGCTGCACCTACAAGAGGGGACACTTCTTGATGGAACTGTAAAGAAAATTTTACCTTATGGAGCTCAGATAAGGATCGGTGACACTAATAGAAGGTGAGATGCAATTCCTTAAGTTTGAAAGTGATCTCTGAGGGTAACAGAAGCTTTTATTGTTTTCTCAACCACATCGTTATTATGTTGGTCTCAAATACATATACTGGTAGGAGGCATGGAAATTAATAGGAGGATACCTCTTTAAAGCTCTCCAGTATCATACTTGGTGTTTTGTTGGAAGTATGAACATTGTATTGTCTGGGAAGTTCCACGGAAGTAAAGGATGTAGAGCTGCAGAGTTGTTGGTCTTTTATGAAGTCTAACTATATTGTCAGCACAAGCATGAACTGCTTATTGGGAAGACTACCACTATTGCCTTCAATTTAATGTAGCGAATATAGCAAAGTCCAGCGATTTGTCGCGAAGTTTATTAATAAGTTTATTAATAAGCGAACACCAGATTCCTAGCTTATCATCCCTTGCTTGCTTAATCCTATCTTCCACTTTTCGATCACATGATAATGGTTGAAATCGATGCTGATATTTCATGCTGTTTGAGTAAAACATATTTAATCTTTTTGTCTAGTAACTCGAGATTGAATAGGTTTGCCTTGAGTGGCTTACTATCTGGTCAGTCTGTGCTGATGTGCCTGCATTGCCTACTTCTTTGTGTTATCCAGTGGTTTGTTGCATATCTCGAAGATTACTGCTACCCGGATCACTTCTGTCAGCAATGTCCTCTCAGTTGACGAGAAGGTTAAAGTACTGGTTGTGAAGTCAATAATTCCCGATAAAATCTCTCTCAGGTAATTGTGGAAGCAAATACCTTATAATGTTCATTTATGCTTGTCTAGTGCTTTGCCACTTAGCCTGAATTCTTGACAATGTGAATGCCGAATGGAGATCATTGACCGATTTAAGTACTTCGAACATTTAGTTTCAATAATTGGACAAGCTCCGATCGAGCTCCTTTCATTTGTGAATTCGCTTCTCTTTGGTTAGATAAACTTGTTTTCAAATTCAACAAATCGCACCTCTATATCGAGTTCTCTCTGAGTGAGTTTGAGTCAATGAAATTAAATTGCTCTGAGTGGATCTCTTATAAGCAAAGAAATACTGCTGAAATTTTCTAAGTGATATTTCCTAAATTCCTGCTCGCTTATTAGCTCCATATCCTCCTAGCTCTTCACGAAGCTCCTCTCAATGTCCTTTTTTCTTTCGGTTTAACTCGAACTAACATCATCCAGTCATTGGATATGCCTCTTTAACTTGTTGCATTTGTTGATTTCAGCATTGTGGACCTTGAAAGCGAGCCTGGTCTATTTATATCAAACAAAGAGGTAGGGATATTACTGTGGGTGATGTTTCCTTAGCGCCATGCCATCGCGTTTGTATGACATAAGCACGAGATGTTAACTAACATGTGTCTCTCCCTTCCACTTAATACTTGGTCTGCTCAGAAAGTATTTTCCGAGGCAGAAATGATGGCGAAGAAATACAGGCAGAAGCTGCCTTCCGTAATTAGAGCTCCCAAGTTAGAGGCCTCTGCGAGCGTGCAGGTACCTCTGGATAGCGAAGATTCACTCTATGCAAATTGGAAGTGGTTCAAATTTGACAGTGAGCAGTAACATGAGCAAAGCCAACCTCAGTGTGTTGCTATTAGCCTCACTCGGTAGAATTCAAGATTTTCTGTAGCTTCCTCTCTCCTGCGATAATGTATTTATCCCATTGCGATTATTTACTCAATGGCCATTTTTTTCTCTAGTTCAAATTCACTTGTACCTATAATGCCTAATGAATGGGCAGACCGATTTTACCATTGAGTCCGGATAGAGAATAACTGCAACCCAACCCCCAACACCCAACCTGGTTAACAGTCGCTTTTAGAAAGCTTACTGTCACGCCAACTGTGGGTATAGTTTTCTGGCAAGTCTGTAAGCTAGTGTCGTTGAAGAGGCTTGACGGGAGCGGCCTGGTGAACCTGCTTCAACCTCTGCCAAATCTTACTCAATGCAACTACGGGTCCTCCTGCATTCATTGGCTACCAGTGCCATGTAACTGCTATGGTTTACAATCAATAGTCGTGGTGGCGCCATGAGATGGCGATTTGAGTGATGGTTTAGAGATCAATGACAAGCAAGCCTTCTTCCTTGCATTGCCGATGTGCTATTTGCTCGCCCTCTCCAACGTTATTCATTTGTTTAGGGTGAGTGGGTGTCCTAGGTTTGGGTATTATTCGGCAATGAGTACTCGAGGAGATAAGGTTACGAGTGCAAGCCCCTCGGATAGGCTTACCTCTATGGAATGAATCTTTTTGACAGGCTGTGATACCTGATTGGCTCATCTTCGGCGTCATTGCCGGAGCGTAGGGCAATGCCACGGAAAGATTGATTCGGAGATGCTAAGTTCTGAAATGAACAAATGTTATTTTCGGAAAATGTAGAATAACATACTGACGGGGAAGAATAGCTATCAAAGGCGGAGGAGCTAGTAACTCAATTCAGAGATTTATCTTAATCTAAATAATCGCCGATTATGCATCTTTAACGAGGACGACTGCTTCGATTCGAGCACACATGATTGATCTTAGTTTTACCGCCATTTTTTCTGAATCGAAATGAGAACCACTCCGAACAGAGCAAAGTCCTTTTGAAGTCCCCCTTTGCTCATTACAAGTGACCGCGGTGACTGCTGATGGATGCCTGGCGATGATTGACCTCGCAATCTGAGGATGTAAAACGGCGTGGTTTTGTCGCCTTCCTGAAGTCTAAGCTACATGCTCTGTGGCTAGGGTTTGGGGCTCCAAAATTTTTTTATGATGAGAATAGGTCAAGAAAGTTGCCCTAAAGTCTGTCTAATTCAGGTTTTAAAACACTACTGCATCGCCCCCCTTTACTTTCCTTCCGACTCTTTGTTCTTTTTGAACTTTTGGGCGCTAAACAACCGGGCATTCAAGCAAATTATGTTAATTTAAGCCGGCGAGTCCTCTAATTCAAAGTAAATAAACAGCACTAGACTCTATATCCTACGCCTTCGAGGTGTCTTGACTGAGATAATATGATAAAGAGTTCGAGTTTGTTTTAATTCGCTAGAGGGAGTCCTTTGTACAAATCTCGTGACCGGATCACTTGATATCAAGCGCCTTTGTTGATTTATCTTACTTTGAAATGTCATGTCGAAATAAACATGTGATATCATCTTCTCGTGGAACCCATTTTCCCTCGCGCGACATAGGTCCGTACTTTGCTGATAAGGCGAGTGAGATCGCGATCAATTTGAGTTCTTGAAAAAAAATTTCAAAAAACTAACATAAGATCTACAGTCGGGAGCAGCTACATCAAACCCGGAAAAAAGGAAAGATGATATAAATATTACGGTGTCTGATTGTGAATCCAAATTGTTGTGGGCGGCTGGTTTGTCTTCAGCACATAATATATGAAGTTCAGGAGAATGGGAATGCTTGTATCTAAAGAAATTTGCCCTATGCTACTTAATCATTAACAACGTAATTAAGTAGTGTCCCCTTGTCCAGTTCTTTTTTATTTTGGGGATTTAGACTCAGGCATAGTGATAAAACCTTATTTATATTTGAAGTTTATGTTGTTTCCACTATCCTGCGCAGCGCTAACCCCCTCGAAATCTTAGGGGTCTGACGAACTATATGATACAACAAAATCTTAAGGAGTATAGAAAAGAAGATTAGCTGGATGCCAAAAATATTGCAGAAAATGAGCGGCGCATTAACGTAATGCATGGAACGCCGAGAGTTTCTTGCGCCTTAATTGGCGAAAAGCTCCACCGAGCTTCTCTTGAAAGGTGCCCACAGGATCGTAACTTGAAAAAAAAATTATTATGTAGATATAATCTGATGTGTATATACTATATAATAATGTTAATTTTTGAGAAGTTGATGGCCCATTTTAGGGTGCCCCCTTTTTTTTTAAAATATAAATGTGGCTGGAAGTGCGACCACATCATGTTACTGCTTCCCAACCGTTTAGTCAAAGGGATGAATTCAATGGTCCGCTTACCTTGATGATGATCTGGCAGTATTGGTGGTCTAGATGTCGGATAAACCCTTGTCATGTGGCTGGCTATTCAGTGAATCAAAATTTTGTGTGTTTGGGGTCCAATTTAAAAGGTCAGTACATGTTACTCGTTAGGGCTCTTTTAACCACAAAAATGTTACGCCGGTAGTGTGGAGAATCCTATTTACATGAGTATCGATTCTCTTACACAAAATCAATCTTGTGGGGTCACATGTGTAATTGGGATCAACAGGGTTTTGGGTAGAATCGGGAACCGAAGAATTGAATCGGTGGATACATGGTGGGTTGCAAGTTCCGAAGCATATATGGATGGTAAGTTCCAAGTTCAGAAAATTGAGGAACAGATTCTAACGAGTAGATTTCAAGTTTTTCAAGAGGTGGAACCTGGAACAAGTATTTGTGCTTTTATTGTTCTATGTCTTCGTGCGATCCTGCGGCGTTCCATGGGGGCCGATGATGAGTATGCAATATGAAACCTTCAGTCCTACCTTTCATTTCGGTGATGTCCATGAGATTTTTACTTAATTAATGTTTAGTATTCTTTGTCTATCTAAATATGAATTATGGTTAGTTAATTATAGCGGCGAACGGTGGACATTAGAGGTGGTAATACACTACATTAGTTTAATTAACAATACATGTGTAACCTAAGTAGGTTCAAGTTTTTAAGCTATGCATGGAAGGTTTCAAGTTCCGAAAAAATGAAGAACCTAAAAAGAACCTGTAACTGTTCACCTCTAATATATAAACATGCGGATGCTCACCGAACTATGTCCTTTGGATCTTAACCCGGAAGGTAGCCATTGATGTGTCAACAGTATGAGATGAATTACGCCTTGAATCTTGATCCTGAACGAATTAGAATAGTGATATCGTATGGGTTCTAAGATATTCATCGGATAATATGTAAGTCCAACAACGTGTCTTTACGGTGTGAACCAAGCAAAGCATTTGAATTTACCACTTGCTTTTGGTTTTCTAAGCTGAGATTGCTGATCTACTAGTTGCAGTCCTTGTAAAAGCACATCTTACTATATAACTGTTTGCACCAAATAATATATCTAACTTTTGATGACTATTGACATATAATAGATTTAGTCGATGAGATTAGAGAGCATGGTCATTTATGAATATAATTATTGGTAACTTGAAGATAATCGGCAGCGCGCCGGTAAAGTCATTGACAATACACATTTTTGAAGTTAATCGACGAAATCTTCGATATCGACATCAAGCAATTGACAGGAGGATAGCGGATGGCGGGTTATTTTGCCACTATTTTATGATTGTTACAAGTTCTGGTAATTGATAGGAAGTTATTTCTTTTTTCAGTAACCATTTGTAACTTTTGTTTGCAACATCCGTTAATTTGTGTACCTCCGCTTACAACCTCCATTAATAATATAATCGTCGATTATAGGTTTTAAATAGTTACGACGTGTTCTTCGGACATCCTCCGCATGCAAACGAACAAATCTATTGTCTTTCAGTTATCTTTGCTTTCTTACATTATAATTTAGTTTTCAAACTCACGTTGTCGATTTAATTCCGACGTATTTATTAGTTGTAGTTTTCATATTCGTGCCGTCGATTAAATTTCGGTGTGTAGATTAATCTTCGGTGTCGCGTCGTCGACTAAATTCCAGTATAGCATCTTTGCATTCTCAAACTCTATTATCGATTAAATTCCGACATAGTTTGTTTATGCTCGGTCATGTTGAAGTGATTGTATTTATAAGTTTTGTTGCTAATTTAGTTATAGTTCTATTTGGAGTGAAGTTATTGTTGTTCTTGTCTACTTGTGATATTTTCTATCAAGAATCGCCCAAAAATCCACTCCAATAAAGATCGAAGAACAATTTTTAGTGAAAGATATTTCGCTGTGGGATTCATTTCGCATGAAACATAACATAGAAAAGCCTTCAATC
This sequence comes from Rhodomyrtus tomentosa, assembly GCA_028455895.1. NCBI lineage: Eukaryota > Viridiplantae > Streptophyta > Magnoliopsida > Myrtales > Myrtaceae > Rhodomyrtus > Rhodomyrtus tomentosa. The sequence continues at coordinate 45,427,136 of JAPCWY010000001.1, forward strand.
AATTCCTCTTTGATATAAACCGGAAGTCTTTGAAATTTTCTTAAGACTTCAGCAATTGACAGCATGCATAAGTTGAACATACATTGCATAACTATATGGGTGTCACCTAATTTCATCACGGCTTATAAATTGGCTTACTTCATTTCACCAATATCCATGTTAAAAAGTTTTCCAGAGCGGCCTGATTAGGAGACATTCTATTGGGTGGTCTTGGGCCTATCTCAACCCAAAAGCTAGTTCAAAGTTTGAAACTTTCTCTCACACTTATCAGCCCCAACAATCTCCCCCTTCCCATCACACGTTGGGCTGGGCTATGGATCGGAGTGAGCGACAACTCGTATCTCTACCGAGTCTCCCCCTTCCCATCACACGTTGGGCTGGGCTATGGATCGGAGTGAGCGACAACTCGTATCTCTACCGAGTGACTGTTAAGTTCCCCAACAATCTCCCCCTGGGCTATGGGTCGGAGGGAGCGACAACTAGTATCTTTACGAAGTGACTGTTGGATCCAGATTTATTGATAACTTGGGCTCTGATTCCAGTGTTGAGTGGTCTTTGGACTATCTTAACCCAAAAGCTAGCTCAAAGGTTGAGACTTTCCCTCACACTTATCAACCGACTATCAGCCTCTTCCACAATCGATGCGGGAATAACCCCAACACATTTCTTCACGACTTATGTCTTATTAAAAGAAGCTGCAACCTTAATAAATAATTGGTAATATTGGCTAACTAGTTTATAATGGAATCTAAGGTTTGGCCCCTTGAGGAGGACTTTACCTGCATATATTTGGGATTCACACACACTCATGATAAATATTCAAAATAGCCTTGTGTACGACAAAAAAAGAAACTAATATTCCTAAAGAGCTATGGATATTTTCACAATCTGAATAGCTTGTTCCATGCAAGTACTGTAAGAAGAGTCCCCGTATTAAAAGTCGTAAAATGACTATGGAAGAAGCTACTACATTATCCGCGTGGAGCTATCATTATCCAAAAGATATCGTATAGACTTGTTGAATGGATGGTGCTTATCGCGGCAAAACCCTTTCCACAATATCATGAGGAACTGAAAACATTTTCTTGAGCGGCATTTATTTCGTACTTGTAGGTTGATGCATGTGAATCGAGCCTCTACCGGGGATATCTAGACTGTATACTTTCAATGTGGACCTTTACTTGAGTAATAGCTTCACAAATCCTATCGCTCTTGACGTGCGACATTAGGGCTTTTCCATGGGGAGAAAATTCCTCTATATGCTAGAATCACAAGGATTCACTAGAAAATAGCTTATTAACACAGTGATGCAGTGGAGCACCTAATTTTACTGCAATGCGTTAATTTAATTTCCAACATTACTCGATTCTTTGTAAAATTCCTAATTTAATAGAAAAAATAATTTCAAAAAATATTAAAATATCATTGAAAACTGTCCAAATCGGCGCCGACTGACCAATGTTAGCCGGATGGAATGAATTAGCATAAATGTAAACAGTTTAGAACTAAACTGGCATAAAAAAGATGATTATGACTGAACTAATACAAATGCAACATGTTTAAAAGATTTAGAATTAAATTGATAAAAATGAAATGCGTTTAGAACTTTTATAACAATGTTCTCGAGTTACTTTAATTCTCGACATTACTCACGCATAAGTCCCTTCCGTCTTTCCATGTAACGGGTTCAGAATATTTACCAAAAAGAACGAGCGACCACATAAGTTCACATGTAGAACTCCAATATTTCTTGTACCTTTCTTTTACCCTAAGTCCAAAAAAAAAAAGTCTAATATGTGCTTAATAATAATGTAAGTATGTGTCTGGTGCGGCTGTGTTGTTAGTATGCGGTCAAAGCCTAAACCCTAATCGGGACCTGTGCCCTAATATCGTTATTAAATTCCTCTCTCTCATGTGACTGTAATAATTTTTTTTTCATTTTGTTTATCTTTCCCTCTTGAGCTCCACTCCCAAAACAAACCCACCACCTCTTCCTCGAAAACAAAATCGCAACCCCATCCATCAACACTTTAATTTTCACCAGCTTACACCCATAAAAAGACAGTGAAAACAGTAATTTGTTTAGCAGGGCACAGCATTTTTTTTACCGCACCCCGATGAGACCCTCCCCTCTACAACCACGCCCAGCCATTAAGAAACCCTAGCTTTTCTCATTATGAGGGCAGACCACGTTAGTAGGGGAAACACACTTCTTTATTGCATTTAAGACATGCATCATTATCTAATGCAAATTATACAATGATTTCGTGTGGGAAAAAGACATTGAACTGAGGGTTGCTGCTGCTTTCATTTCACCCTCTTTTTTTTTTCACCACCTTTCACAATCTCCTAAGTTTGCTTCGCCCTCTTATTATCGCCAAGGTTTTATTTTCTTGTTCTTTCTTTTTTTTTTCGGGCCTTCTCTTCCCTAGGAGCTAGGCTCTGCCATTTCTTTTCCACGATTTCCCAGACGGTGTCTCTGAAATTTTTGATCCTATCCGTACCCGTTGGCTCAAGAAGAACCTAAAAATATAGTTAACCTACCCCATTTTTTTTTTGCTCGGTTCTTTCTTTCACTAGAAACCCTAATTTGCTGATCACTGTGCATGAATTTCCCCCCCATTAATTGTACTTCCTCCTGCCTTTGGAATTTCGATGGGCGATGCACAGACACATGGTGCGTTATATAAATGAGGCATCGTACTTGGTATGTTACCAAACTCAACTGAAGGCTAAAAGATTCGATCGAGCTTTGCGCCTTCAAAAGAGTATCCAAAGGAGACGGCAAAGATTGTCGCGACGGTGGCCACATTGTCATAGTTAACTGTGGGAGCATCGCATGCCATTGTTAAAACTTTTCTAATTACCATAGATTTTCTAGGTAATGTTTACCTATGCAAACAAGGAGGAGTAATGTTAAGTGATTTAGAATTATGGTCACTGTTTGTCCAAGTCAATCGTAACTGCGCTACACATTTTAGTAAAAAAAAAAAAACTTAGGAAAACTCACTATACTTGGATGTTGTAACTAATAGAGATGGATTTACAAAACACTATGCTCTGAGATCATATGAAATTTCTTCTACTTAATGCATTTTTCTTGGAGAGTATCATTTTCAACATGTTAAAATATTTCATCAACCGATACATTTGAACTATTTCAAAAGAACCCAAGAGCGAGTCATATCATAATGGATTATCTATCTACCTTTCGCCCTATGTCTATTTTACATATCTCAACAATTATGACACCGGAGTCACTTGAAATTCTCTATGTCCTGTAAACTCTACATATCTTGTGTTCATTCATTCCCAAAAAAGAAAAAGAAAAAAGCAGTCGTTCATCTTTAGGCTATGCCAAGAAATTAGAGGAGCCACATTGTTAGGGTTAACGTGCAAAGTATAAATTTACAACAGAATGATAGTGGAATGAATCTCAGCTTTATGAACATCGAGATCTTTACCTCTCCGACTTACCAATCAACAGGAAAAATTTTCTTTCGGGTAGCTGGCGGTCAAGTCAATTGAATCAATTGAAAGGTACAGAGTTTAATCACATCCTTTCACTACAGCTCTATTACACAAATTGAAGAATCCACTCAATCGCATTCTGAATATAAAAGTTCAACAATTTATTGCACTGCTCTCTGAATCGAGAATAAGCGCACAGGCCTTACTCTTAAGTGATGAAATAATAGAACCGGTGTTAGATCATGGCTTATCTCTACAATTATAATGCAATTAAAATCATTTTTAAGAAAATATATATTTTAAAAATATTTCATTTTTGTGAAACTAACGCACCCTTAATTACTTGGTTGCTTGGTTGCGTATGGTAACACTTAAGAGAAAATTGTTTCTATTCAGAAAGTGTTCCTGAAATACTTTTTGAACAGAAACACATATGGTAAAAAAATATTTCAAAAGTGTTCCGGAGAACAATTTTGTTCTTGAGAACATTTTTATTCCGGTGAACACTTTTGAAAAAATAAAAAACTTCATTCTGAATTTTTGAACACTTTTGAAACTATTATCCATCGCCGCCGACATGGCCACCACCAGCCAGCCACCGTCGTCGCCAGTCGCTAGCGGCGGCGAAAAAAAGTGTTTTTTTTTTTGTATTTATCAAACGTATTTATGTTCCTAGAAATCGTAGCCGAAAACAGAAAAACAAAAAAAAATCATTTCAAATATGTTCCCAAAAACAAAAACGTTATCATAAGCAACCTTAGCAACTTATTCCTAATTTGGTTCCCTAGCTACTTCATTTCTATTTCTGTCTCTATTGTGGTTAAAATACAGGCTTTATCTTTTCCGTTCGGTTATTTTCGATTTTTATTCTTTTGCCACCTGTGATTTCGCAATATGATTGAAATCAAGCTCTCTCAACAGAGACATAAACGAAATAGCTACGGAACCAAATTAGGGAGAAGTTGCTAAGGAACCAAATAACCGAAGTTGTGCTCGTTTTAAGGAAAATTATGGATTTGAAAAGTATTTTCCTAAAAAGAATTATTTATATCTCTTATAAAAATGAATAAACGGAAAAAAATTCAGTCTACAAGTGTACACAGGTAATTTGTTGCCAATTATGGAAATAATTTTTATTAATTAATTATTTCAAATGATATAAATAATTATTTTTGCAAAATATATTTTAAATTATTCTCTCTTGTTTTTTTTCACGAGAACACTTCACCCTAGAAATCCGAAAACAAAGTTTGATTCAAGTGGCAGCGATGGCGCAAAAAAGGAGGGGGGGCAGTGCAAAGGTGAGTCTTCTTTCTGAAAAACAATATAAAGGAGAAGCATAAGTAACAAGGGAAGAGAGTTCTTGGCATTTGAATGTCATTCCAACTTTCAAGTTTCGTTTGTCTCAGCTGCGACTGCAAGCAAAGACGAGAGCGTCTGCTCGAGAGCCCGGAGCTCCCGTTCGTAACCCATTCCTGGTTTTATATGCCGTAGGATTGCATCCTCTCTCTTCACTCGCGAACAACTCATTTCCATGGCCGTCTCAAATGGAGTACACTGAACAGAATCTCGTTTCTGTCTTGAAAAGCGCCAACTCTGATTCAAACTCGCCGTTGCTCCGCCGCGCCGGAGAGGAGATTTTTTCCGGTAAGCAGAGTGATAGAGTCTTCTTCTTCTTCTTCTTCACTAACAGCTTGATGACTGCATTTAGTTCCATGTTATAGCACCCATCAATGATTCAAAAGGAGTGCGGTTTTTACTTTTCTCTGGCCTTCTTTCACATGCATGGTTTCAAAAGCTTTGTGTGAAAGATAAGCATCCACATACACCCACCGCGAAATCCTTTCTCACATGGAACTTGTCTCCTAAGAGTGGACTTTCACCGTCATTACTGTGTTGATACTACCGAGAAGAAGAAGCAGAGAGAGAGAGAGTGAGAGAGAGACTGTAATTGTAATCGCCATTTCTTGATCAAACACTCACAGTCCCTTAATTTCACCACCACCTCAAAGGCCACATTTTGATTCTTCCATGGCCAAAAGGAGCCATTTTTGCACTAACCCTTTATTGCTTGAGGCCTTCTTCTTCATTTGGTTCTCTTGCTCCAAAACCCTAGTCACTTCTCTTTCTTCTGACGGGCAAGCCCTTCTCTCTCTCCTCACTGCTTTGGGCTCTTCTTCTTCCTCCTCATCTTCAGTCCTTTCCTCATGGAATCCATCAAGCCAGACTCCATGTTCATGGCAAGGTGTTACTTGCTCCCCTCAGGACAGAGTCATCTCTCTGTCTCTGCCCAATACTTTCCTCAATCTCTCCTCTCTGCCTCAAGAAATATCATCTCTCTCATCCCTTCAACTCCTCAATCTCTCTTCCACCAACATTTCAGGAAGAATCCCTCCTTCTCTTGGCTTGCTCTCGCACCTTAGGCTTCTTGACCTCTCCTCCAACTCTCTCTCGGGCCCAATACCCCCCGAGCTTGGCAAGCTCTCTTCACTTGAGTTCCTTTTCTTGATCTCCAACAAGCTCACTGGCATAATCCCTCCACAGCTCTCTACCCTCACTGCACTGCAAGTGCTCTGTCTCCAAGACAATCTCCTCAATGGCTCAATACCATCCCAGTTAGGCTCTTTGGTTTCACTCCAGCAGTTCAGAATTGGAGGGAACCCATATTTGACAGGGGAGATTCCAGCGCAGTTAGGGCTACTCACCAATTTGACCACCTTTGGTGCTGCTGCTACTGGGCTTTCTGGTGTGATACCTCCCACATTTGGAAACTTGGTAAATCTCCAAACTTTGGCACTTTATGATACTGATGTGTTCGGTCCGATCCCTCCCGAGCTTGGGTCGTGTGCCGAGATCACGAATTTGTATCTGCACATGAACAAGCTCACTGGTCCAATCCCTCCTCAACTGGGTAGGCTGCAGAAGCTCACCAGCTTGCTTTTGTGGGGGAATGGGCTAACTGGGCCTATACCAGCTCAACTTTCAAATTGCTCGTCGCTTGTTGTCCTTGATGTCTCAGCCAATGATCTCTCTGGCGAAATCCCTGGTGATTTGGGGAAGTTGATAGTTCTTGAACAGCTTCACTTGTCCGATAATGCGTTCAAAGGTTCAATCCCCTGGCAGTTGAGCAACTGCACAAGCCTCACTGCACTTCAGCTTGATAAGAACCAATTGTCAGGCACCATTCCGTGGCAAGTCGGCAACTTGAAGTTCTTGCAGAGTTTTTTCTTGTGGGGAAATTCGGTTTCTGGAACTATGCCATCCGCTTTTGGTAACTGCACCGAACTTTATGCACTCGATCTATCAAGAAATAAGCTCACTGGGTCTATCCCAGAAGAAATTTTCAGTTTGAAGAAGCTGAGCAAGCTTTTACTATTGGGCAACTCGCTAACAGGAGGGTTGCCACCAAACGTAGCAAAGTGTCAGTCACTGGTGAGATTGAGGCTTGGAGAAAACCAGCTTTCGGGTCGCATTCCAAAAGAAATTGGACAGTTGCAGAACCTTGTGTTTCTTGACTTGTACATGAACCATTTCTCTGGCGGGCTTCCTCAGGAGATAGCCAATATCACAGTTCTTGAGTTGTTGGATGTGCATAGCAATCACATAACTGGAGCAATTCCTCCTCAGTTAGGGGAGCTAGTAAACTTAGAGCAGCTTGATCTCAGCCAGAACAGCTTCACCGGCGAAATTCCTTCGAGCTTCGGAAACTTGAGTTACTTGAATAAGCTCATTGTCAACAATAATTTGCTCACAGGGTCGATTCCGAAATCGATCAGAAATTTGCAGAAACTGACTCTGCTTGATTTGAGTTTTAATAGTTTCACAGGTACAATCCCACCTGAAATAGGTTATATCACGAGCCTTACTATTGGCTTGGACTTGAGCTCGAATGGGTTGACTGGAGAACTTCCTGAGTCAATGGTTGGGTTGACTCAACTGCAATCGCTTGATCTGTCACGCAATATGCTGTTTGGTAAAATTGCCGTCTTGAGTTACATGACCAGTCTTACTACCCTAAATATTTCCTGTAACAATTTTTCAGGTCCAATACCAATAACTCCGTTCTTCAGAACTTTGTCAGGAAGTTCATACCTTGAAAACTCTAACCTTTGCCAATCGATGGATGGCTCGACTTGTTCCACAGGCATCTTTCGCAGAAATGGGTTGAAATCAGCTACAACTGTAGCTTTGATTACTGTCATTCTGGCTATATTGACTGTAGCGCTTCTTGCTTCGTGGATTTTGGTGACTCGAAATAGTCAATATATGGTTGAAAAATCTGTAGGCACATTGGCCGCATCATCAGGTGCGGAAGACTTCTCCTTTCCATGGACTTTCATACCATTCCAAAAGCTCAACTTTACTATGGATAATATCTTGGAGTGCCTAAGGGAGGAGAATGTTATTGGCCAAGGATGCTCGGGAGTTGTGTATAAGGCGGAAATGCCGAATGGGGAAATAATTGCAGTGAAGAAGCTCTGGAAAACCAAACAGGATGAGGAGCTGGCAGTGGATTCTTTCGCTGCTGAAATTCAAATTCTGGGGCATATACGGCATCGGAACATCGTGAAGCTCCTGGGATACTGTTCTAATAAAAGTGTGAAGCTCTTGCTTTACAATTTCATATCCAATGGTAATCTGAGGCAGCTTCTCCAGGGAAGTAGGAACTTGGATTGGGAAATTCGTTATAAGATTGCAGTGGGATCTGCACAGGGTCTCGCCTACCTTCATCACGATTGTGCTCCGGCAATACTTCACAGAGATGTCAAGTGCAATAACATACTTCTGGATTCGAAGTTTGAGGCTTATCTTGCAGATTTTGGCCTGGCTAAAATGATGAACTCTCCAAATTACCGGCACGCGATGTCAAGAGTCGCTGGATCTTACGGCTATATTGCCCCAGGTAAATTCAATACTTATCCGCACATACAAATTTCCTTCTTGTATATCGGTCGATCTTCCAAGTGCTTATACTAACAATGGCATTTGTACACGTAAGGTTAGAGACTTCAACATGTCCCAATCTAAGTTAGGTTCTTGCTACATCAAATTTTGTTCTGATGAGCTAGCTTTGTTCGAATTGTATTTTTTCCTCTATTATTGGCTCTGGGTTAGTGCCAGGAAATGTAGAAATCATGCCTCATCGACTAATTTAAAATCAGTTTTTGAGCAGTATCTAATAGACGTTTCATCATTTCTACGCAGAGTATGGATATACGATGAACATAACAGAGAAGAGCGATGTCTACAGTTATGGAGTGGTCTTGCTTGAAATTTTAAGCGGGCGCAGCGCCGTTGAGTCCCAGGCAGGCGATGGGCTCCACATTGTCGAATGGGTGAAGAAGAAGATGGGAAGTTTTGAACCAGCCATGACGATCCTCGACATGAAGCTCCAAAGCCTACCAGATCAGATGGTGCAAGAGATGCTTCAGACGCTCGGGATCGCCATGTTCTGCGTGAACTCTTCACCAGCGGAGCGTCCCACCATGAAGGAAGTGGTGGCGCTGCTAATGGAGGTGAAGAGCGTGCCCGAAGAGTGGGGGAAGACCTCTCAACCGCTGATAAAGCCATCTTCAACACAGAGCTAGTTTAGACGTTGATTTTTCCTTCTTGTGACTGTTAAAGACATTGGTAATTCGATTCGCCTTTCACCCCGAAATTCATAGAACGAGAGTTGTCGAATGAGAAAGAAGAGAGGGTAGGATGCTTGGGGCCGTGATTCGTTAGATTAGCATGGGGGTAGTCTTGGGTCTGTACAGGTTTTAGATGCAGCAATGTCATTGATTTTCTTCATCCTTTACATTTCTCGCCTATATTCTTCTTCCCCTGCTTGAATTTACATTGATGGGCTTCTTCATTTCTTCACGGAATGCAGCAGTATCATAATAGATCCGAGCAATCGCCCCGGATCAACTTCCAGATCATACTTGCTCTAGTAAATAACTAAATAAAATAGATGGGAGATAGAACAGTCCAACAGAGTAGAAATGCTCCTACATGTCTCGAATTAATGATGGGTTATGATCCCGTCATTCCCTCCTGCATTCAAGAATAAGAAACCTTTGCTATGAAAAACAAAAAGGACACTACATAACTTGTTGAAGAATTGGAAATTATTACATCAAAAGCTTGGGATGTTGCTAAACCAGCATTGCGATGGATCAGATTCAATGGCATCGGTCTGCATATGGACTGGTTTGTTCAGTGGAAGTTTGGTGGGGGTCTAAAGCTTGAACTGACCAGTAGACCCAGATGAAGCTTGGGTTGGTCCTGTCCGGGTGGCGATTGGGAAGCAAAGGAGAAGGCAAGTCCTACTAGACATGAACACGAGTGAAGTGCGCGGCATGTTAGAGAAAGCGAGGTGGTTCCTCGTGCCGGCTCTCTCTCGAAATCAAGTCCGTCTTTCTCACCGCAGGACTAGAACACTTGCGCAGCGCATAAATCCAATCTTAGATCTCGCACTTGTTCGGGTAGCAAAGTCTCGACCGCGAACTGATGTCCCTTCGGAGTTGCTAATGTGACAGATAAAATCAATTACTGAGATCCATGTGAGCTTGCTGTTTTAGTATTGCACCTTTGTCGTTTTGGTCAGGGCATGGTGCAGGGGAGGAGCAGACAGGAACGAGGCAAGAAGCCCATGCCTTCCCCTCACCTTCGGCACATGCCCTAACGAAAAGACTCTGATTTGTCCCTGCATCATATGTCCTAGCGTTAGCTCGAATCAGTCCATGGGATAGCTTTTGACCTCTTTTGGTCAAAAAGAGGATCACGCGAGGTGGCCCCAAAGAATCAAGCCTCTCATCTCACCAATCTCTCTTTTGCGACCTGAAAATGAAACGGAGGAAAATGAATCAACTCTGCACAAACGCTTTGGCGAATACTTTGTGACTTTGCTGCCCATTGAGCTGCTTGCTGCTTCAATTTCCTCTCTTTTTCATTGATTCAAATTCGGTTTATTATTTTCCTACCAAAAAAAAAAAACCGGTTTATTCAATAGCGAGCCCCGCGGCTAATAGGCAGACACTCTATATTCATGTTCAGCGTGCAATTCGATTCATTTATGCACCTTTCGCCATTGTACAAACTTTTCAGGAATTGATTCTCCGCTCTCGTCAAGTTGCCTCAATGCACCTAAATTCTATCGTCTTCATTAGATGTCCCTTCACAGGAAAACAGTAAGGACAGGAACCCCGCATGAGCAACCATTGGCGGGCACGTTCACTAAAAATTAGGGGGCCCAAGCCGGCCCGAATTGAGCAGTACCATGTTCGGGCCGGATTGTTTTTTTATTTGCTTTTTTTAAAAAAAATTGAATCAAAATCAATTAACAAAACATCAAATGAAAAATAAAATAAAATAAAAAGAAAGTATAAAAATAATTTAAATTTTTTTAAAAAATAAATATTTAAAAAAGTTTGACACCGGTCCGGCCTGGCCCAAATACCAGACCCGACAAGAAAAGTCCGAAAAAAAAAATTATGATCTGATCGGGTGGGGCGGGTCCAGTACGTCAAGCACGGGCCATTTCACAGCCCTGTTGAAAACCGGTATTCTTGTCCTTTCATCTTCTCGTTGTCGGCCTCTGAACCCATGACGTGACGTGCTCATCAGCTCAAAGCTCGAACAATGCTCCAAGGGCGTGCCATGCATGCATGCACTTTCAGACTTTGTATGGACATCACGAGAGCTCAGACCATGGGAGGCAGCATTTTTTACCTCAGCTTTGTCCCAGAAAGTCACGGCCTTCCTCAGTTTCGGAGGTCACTTTACCTTGGAAATTATGCATCCAAAATTTTAGTCTTTGGTGAATATGATATGATATTTGGGTCATCTGAGGAGTTCCTTCCCAACCATTGTCACGTATGCATGTCATGACATAACCCTAATTGGTGATTAAGATATGTCTTTTATATCGTAATTACTCTACATTGATCTTCTATGTATATTGTACATAAATGCAAATCAAAGGTGAAATTCTGTCAAGAACAATTAACTTTAACAGTGAAAATTATCTCATCAGTGTACTATGTCCATTTCAATCCTAAAATTTTCAATTTTATCAATTTAGCCCCAAACCTTTTAATGATTTTCCAATATAGCTCTCTTAGCTAATTTAGGCCAAGGACATGGAGGTACAGTCAACGTCTTCATCCTATGCGGCACTACTAGGGCTTCAAATGGCCGACCCGGCCCGAAAATTTTCTTGCATTTTCGAGCCTTTTTGGGCCGGGTCTGGTACTCGGGCCTAGTTGGCCTGGCGCGAAAATTTTTTAAATACCTATTTTTTCTTTTAAATTTAATTTATTTTTATACTTTCTTTTTATATTTTTTTAATTTGATGGTTTGTTAATTGATTTTGATTAAAAAAATTTTCATAAAAAAGGAAAGAAAAAAAACAATCCGGCCCAAGCATGCTACTGCTCAGTTCGGGCCGTCTCTGGCTAGGCCGAGATCCGGCCCATTGACACCCCTAGGCACTACCAATGTCTTATGTGAAAGGATTTAACAAAACGACATAGTTTTGCATATTTTACAAAGTTTTCTGAATTTTTTCTTCTTTTTCATTTTGTGGCTTGTTGTTCATGTTCCTAAGCGTTGAAGATGAACAGCAAAACGACACCTGCAGCCCCCTCTCCAGCCATGGAAGCCAGCTCGCCGGTACACCAACAGTCGATCATCTCAGCCGGCCAAATTTTGCTGAGGACGAGGCTCACCGACGAGCCCTCACTTGTGGTTGGCCATCACTGAGGCCTCGTGACACCAACTAGACCTTCTAGGAAGTGAACAATGAAAAAGAACATAAAAGAATACAATTAAAAGATTCGCAAAAATTATCTATGCTGGTACAGTTGGAGTTCTAGTTAATTTTGGTTGGAAGATTATATTGACAAATTGTTAAAAGATTTATTTATTTTTTGGTCGAATAAACAGATACAATTGACAAATGCAAAAGTCAAAGGAACGCATTTGAGTCGGGAAAAGTGTCAAAAAAGTATTAAACCTATTACATTAGTGCCAATTCAATCCTAAACTTTTTTTGTGCCAATTTTGTTCTAAATCTTTTACACTAATGCCAATTTGGTTCTAAACCTTTTACATTAGCGCTAATTTAGTCCTAAATATTGTGCATTTATGCCAATTGTGTCAATTCGATCAATTTTGAACGAAAATTATTAGCGCGAACATCAATTATCCTACGTGGTAATGCTTGAGCTAATGTGAATTTTTTAATTATTTTTTATATTTTAAATAATTTTAACAATTTTTTTTGAAAAAAATGCATAAAAATTATTTAAAATTATAGAATAATATTAAAAAAATCAAGTCAGCATTTGTTGTGCCACGTAGGACAACCAATCTCTGAGTTAGCCATTTTCAATCAAAATTAATTGAATTAACTCAATTAGCATAAATACAAAAGATTTAGCACTGAATTGGCACCAATTCAAAAATTTTAGAATTGAATTAGCACCGATAAAAGGTTTAGGATTTAATTGGCACCAATGAAAAAGGATTAGGACTGAATTGGCACCAAAAAAATATTTAGAACTAAATTGGCACTAGTGCATTAAATTGAGGACTTTTTTGACACTTCTCCCCATTTGAGTCCAGGTGTGACATCTGAAATTTCCTAAGTTCAGTAACAACATTTAGGATGATTCTCGCAACAATAATCGCTTGGACAGCAATGTGTTAAGATTAATTGATAATTACATTGTTATATATATATATAGTCGAGGTGTCCAGGCCAGCTTGTGCACACCTTGACTATTCATCGGGGGAGACTAGCACTAACCCCCCACTTAAATTACGTGTACTTAGCCGGGGAATCGAACTTAGGACCAGTGCGCATGATCACACAATCCCAAGTGCGCTCTAGCCAATTGAGCTACCCATGTGCTGATTGTATTACATTGTTCATGACAACATATCATATTAATGCTGTTGATGACTCTTTCATTTTACTTAGCTAAGTTCTTTATCATAATATCTCCTCTTACCTCTCTCATTAGGCCAATTGTATTCTTCGGATTGAAGGATCATTCGTCTCTTTACGCCTATTGCTTTTAACCCAAGGTCATCATCACTCTTAACCTTGGTTTTCTATGGTCATTCCCCGCTTGGACTTGTTCATTAGATGAAGCCATATATGATTATGCCACTTGTGATTTAAAGTCATATGTCACCTGTAATCTAAAGTCATCATTTCTTTTAACTTGAGTTACTTGTTCTGATCTCCCCTGGCCTATAAATAGATTTTATTATGTGTTCAAGCTTCAAAAAAGAATTCGAACTAGTTCTTCCAAGAGAGAGAGAGAGAGAGATTTTCCCTTTTCTATTTTCATTCCAATTTTTCGAGCAAAAGCAAAGATTGCATTCTGGTGTTATCAAGACTTAAAAATTCTATCTTTCAAGAGTTTACAAGGTGGTTAAGATCCAAGTTCTTATTCAAGGTAGGTAAAAACTTTGAGCGCTAAGTTAGATTGATCTACTTAGTACTCTTCACTTGGTTGATTGATGTTTGTTAATTTAGTTTGAATGTGATGGTAAATGAAAACTCTAGGGACTAAGTTAGATTTATCTACTTAATACTCTTGACTTGGTTGATTAATGATTTTAGTTAATTTGTTAGAATCTGATGGTAAGTGAAAACTCTAGGGACTAAATTAGATTGATCTACTTGGTACTCTTGACTTGGTTGTTTGATAGTTGTTATTTCAAGTTGAAATTTTGATGCTAAGTGTGAGGAAGTTTCATAGATTGTGATTTGAATCGCTATGTACATCTGTCTGAACACTATATAAGGATGCTAAGTAGTGGTGTAAATATAAAGAAGCATATGTATATTAATTAAATTCGTACGATTTCTTGTAAGAGATATCGTGAAATTTTTGTTGTGCTATTGCATGTGGTTACTAATTAAAAGATATGATTTAGAAAGAACACGTATTGCCGTCGACAATTTGGGGCGTCATGCCAGGTGTTTGATCATTGGTGGTCGAGCATTCGTTACTTTAACCATGAATGCTCAACCAAGTTGATTTTCCATTTTTACCAAGTTGGATTGAATAATTTTGTACACAACTGTTTTTTTCTTCAATCAGATAACCATACAGCATCTAGTATGATTACGAAAATCGTCGACTTTGAACATTGTTTCCATCATCGGGGCATCATTCATCGGTGCAATCTCAGCGATTAGCGAGCACTTGGGCATTCATATCCCTTACACTGACGTGCAATTTTTCTGGCTACAATGATAAGTTCAGTGCCACGAGCTTCCATCGCAGCACGAAACGAAGGCAAAAACAGGAAGACACGGGCTCTACGTATCCCTAGAAATTCGTGCATGATTAAACCAGTCAAATGGGTCTAAAATTCGGTTATGAACCATATTTGTTCAAATGAGTCACTCCTCATTTTCCAAATCAGCCATAATGAATTTTCACAAATAAGGACAAAATATATGAGTCTAGTCTAAACCAATTTAATTTTAACCCTCCCTCTTCTTTCTTCTTCACCTGACACTCACGATTCTTCGCTTGACACTTACGATCGTGGCCCAACTCATGATCTTCCATGAACCGCCATTACCGCCTTGACTCCCGTCGGCCCGAGCTCACGAAATTCACTTTCCGGATGACGAACAAGTACTTGGTCTTCTTCTCATTTGGCTCGACGAACCAAATCTCGTAGCTCGAAGGGAGGACG
The DNA here is from genome assembly GCA_028455895.1 of Rhodomyrtus tomentosa. Taxonomy (NCBI): domain Eukaryota; kingdom Viridiplantae; phylum Streptophyta; class Magnoliopsida; order Myrtales; family Myrtaceae; genus Rhodomyrtus; species Rhodomyrtus tomentosa. The sequence continues at coordinate 45,442,319 of JAPCWY010000001.1, forward strand.
ATCAGCACATACGAGTCGAGCTCCTTGTACTCCACGAGGTTTGAAGGGACCGGCGTTTTTGTCTCCGGGTCTTCTCTGTTTACTTACTTTTTCGTTAGGTTCACTTAGAAATTCTGTTTTCGAGGTGTGAGTTGGCGCTTTAGCTGGCTGGATTGTTGAACTTGGATTTCGACAGTGTAACGTCGAAAAGTATTGTCCTTTCTGCTGTTATTTGTGCATTGTCGATGTACTAAAACTGCTTCTGGCTTACTATAGTGTCGGGGCTTGAAGAACGATTGTTAAATGCATCTGGGACAATGAACTCGTCTCTACTGAAGTTTAGAAATAGCTTACTGATTCTGTTCATTCGCAAGCCTTGTGATTGCCGCTATTTTGACATCATATGTAAGACTGTTTACGTGTCGTACAATGTACTTGATGTGAGATGTAGTGCAACGTTGATTTGGGTCCTTGCTCGGGAAGTTCATACTTTCTTCAATTTTGTAGTGAATTGAATCACAATTTTCCAATATGAAAATCAAAACTTCTTTAACAATATAACATGATGTGTATTTTTATTATTATTATTATTATTATTATTATCAAATAACATATGACATGCTTGATTCAGCAGACTTCTCAATTGGGTCATTGTGATTTCCATCGCATGTTCTCCCAAATTTTAATATCGTCTGATTCCTTTGTTTTTATGTATCCGTGCATCAAGCTTGTGCTCTCGCTTGCTATGCTTATGGATGTGCGTGGAACCGTTAGAATACGCTCTCTGTTGGTTTGTTTGATACAAGCAAGCAATAATGAAGGATGCCAATTGAGATGTTGCTGTGATACACTTGTTTGATATCTGGATGATTCTCTGCCACCATGAAGTCGTTGCTCGTTTGGAGCTTTTCGAATAGTTTTGTACGCTGGGGAATTGGACGCTGCAATTTTTTTTTAATATATAGATGTTGGTGAATTGGGTTTCGAGATTTAGAATTCCAAGTGACCCATCATTAATTTGTGTTTTCTTTGATTAATAGTTGACATCTCAAAAGTTAACGAGGATCGAGAAAAATATTCAACTACCGAACGATTCGAGAGACAGAGAGTCGCATCCTTAATTCATGAGTATGAGAAAGATAACTCTACTTGCTCTTAGCATTCAAGAAACTGCACTTTGATTGTATGATCTAAATTTGAGAAAAGCTAAATGTAAGTGTTGCAAAGCAACTTACATGGCTAATCATGGGACAAAAAAATTATTGCGTCATTTAGATAATTGTCCCAATCGAGAAGTCATTGTTGATGATTCCATAAACATCTCGACCAAGCTGTGTTTAGATAATTGTCCCAATCGAGAAGTCAATGTTGATGATTCCATAAACATCTCGACCAAGCTGTGTTTAGATACATGGTAGCAAGAGCGGTAACCAAACACAATTATACCGTAGAGCATGATCCTACTAGAGAGTTGTTTAGTTACCCCAGCCCTAATGTGAAGCGCATATCAAGGAACACAGCAAAAACTCACGTGGAAAAACTTAGAAAGAGCATGGAGATTTGAAATTCAATTTAGTGTCCCTTCCGAGGTGAATATGTTTGACTTCTAATCCGTGGAATTCTGTCACTACCGATCATTATATGACTGTCACTGCCCATTACATTAACGAGGATTGGGAATTGCATTCAAAAGCGTCGTGTTTCTCCAATGTGCAGCCTCCGTACAGTGGTGTCGTTTATTTAGAAAAATTGTTGAGAGAGCAGGGCATTGAGAAGAAGATTTTCAGCATTATATTGGATAAGACATCATACAATACAATAACAATATGGTTGATATTTGGGAAAATACGCCTTCTATGATCCTCTTTGTTATGTGATCAACAATTTTTTCATGCGCGCGCATGTTTTGAATCTCATCGCGTAGGACGGTCTAAAGATCAATATTGGATCATTACATATTATTAGAGAAGGTATCAAGTATGTGAGAGCTACAAAAGGATGAACTAAAATTTGCCGAGTGCATTTGCCAATCGTGCGTAAAGACAAGTAAAAGCTACGTCAATATGTGGCTATTAGATAGAACTCTACGTCCCTAATGCTTGAAGGTGCACTTGTTTTTGAACGTGCATTTTTCGCATTTAAAATAAATTGATTGTAACTTTGTCACATGTCATCTTCTAAGATTGGATCAGAAGAAAGAAAATTGCCTTATTCTTGAAATCCTTTTTATGATGTTTCTACGAGTTAGATATCCCATGGCGAAATTATACTTCTATGGAGTATGGCCAGTTCAGTTTCGTTTGATATAGACAAAAGATTCGGAGGATGCAGAGGCAATGCTAAAAAAGTTTGAAGAATATTAAAAATGTTATTGTGTTGTGCTATCTTTTACTGCTATATTAGATACTCGTTATAAGGTATGCTGGTTAGAGTTTGCTATTCAAAATTGGACATGGATGATCCTGTGAATTTGCACGAAGCATTTTTGTGCATTTTTTTACCTTATAGCAACCCAATATAGCAGCAAAAAATAAGACAACGTTATATCATTTTCGATATTTTTCGAAACTTTTTAGCAGAACAAATAGCTACATCCCTGTATTCCTTGTCTGTATCAAACGAAACTAATCTTCCATATTCCATAAAAGTACTAAGTTTGCCGTCAAGATATCTAACTCCAGACAAGAGAATAGAAATATCATGAAAGGGTTTCAACAAGAAGGCAATTTTCTTTGCTCTGACCCGATCATCAGAAGATGAACGTGACAAAGGTACAATCAACTAACTCTAAATGTGAAAATGCAAACTAAAAAAAGAAGAGAAAGAGTGCACCTTCAAACATTAAGTACAGAGTCCTATCTAGTAGCCCCGTATACGTTTTTAGCACGACTGCAATATACATTTGGCAATTTTACTCCTCCTTCGTATGACTCTCACATACCTAATAACTTTTCTAATATTCTGTAATGATCCATCAATAATCTTTAGACCTTCCCGTACGATAATTGTCCTTCACATAACAAATAGGATCACATATGAGATGTATTTTTCCATATATTAACCATATTGTCATTGTATGATGCATTATCCAATATAATACTGAAAATCTTCATCTCAATGCCTCACTCTCTCAACAAATTCAACAATTTTTTGTAAAAGAATGGCACCACTATATGGAAGCGGCACATAGGAGAACACAACACTTTTGAATGCAATTGTTACATCGGAGAAACATGACATTTTTTTAATGCAATTGTTAATCCTCATTGATCTAATGGACAGTAACACTCATAATTGGTAGTACAGAAGTTCATAGATCAGAAGTCAAACATATTCGGCTCGAAAGAGACACTAAATTAAATTTCAAATCTCCCTTCTCTTTCTCATAAACTTTTGCCACATAAGTTCCTGTTGTATTCCTTGATATGTGCTTCACATTAGGGTTGAGGTAACTAAACAACTCTCCACTAGCCTCATGCTCTATGTAGGTATAATTGTGTTCGATTATCGCTCTTACTAGCGTGTCTCTAAACACAGCTTGGTCGAAATGTGCTATGAAATCATCAACATTGACCTCTTGATTGGGACAAGTATCTAAATGGCACAAGTTTTTGGTCCCATGGCTAGTCATGTAAGTTACTTCACACCACTTATATTTTTTAGCTTTTTTCATGCCTTCACCATCTGTGAATTTTTCAAATTCAGACCCATGCAATCGAAGTGCATTTTCTTGAACGCTAAGAGCAAATACAGTTATCTTTCTCATCCTTGTGAACTAAGGATGCGACTCTATATCTCTCAAATGGTTCGATACGTAAATATTATTCTCGATCCTCATTAGTTCTTGAAATGTCAATTATCAGTCAGAGAAAACATAATATAATAATGGGATCAATTGGAATTCTAAACCCCAAAACCCAATTCTCCACCATCTCTAGAAAAATTGCAACATCCAATGCCTTATTGCACAAGACTATTCGAAAAGCTCCAAACAATCAGCGACTTGGTGTGACAGAGAATCATCTAGATATCAACCGGTGCATCATATTCGACATCTCAATTGCCATTGCTTGTATTAGACAAACCAAGAGAGAACGTGTTCTAACTATTTCACAACTAGTTCATGCACATAAATAAACATAGCAAGCGAGAGCAAAAGCTTGATGCACGGATAAAAAAAAATAGAGAAATCAGATGATAATAAAATTGAGAAGAACCTGCAATGGAAATCACCCAAATACTTCAACCGGAAGAAGTGTGCTGGATCAAGCATATCAAGCACACAACATGCTATACTGTTGAAGAAGTTTTGATTTTCTTATTAGACTATTTGATTCAATTCACTACAAAGTCGAAGAAAGTAGAAACTTCTCGAGTACGACAAATCAAACTTGCACTACCCCTCACATCGACAACAATGTACAACACATAACGGTCCATGTTACGTACATTGTCAAAACAACGGCCATCACAAGGCACGTGAATGAATTGAATCAATGAGCTATTTCAAAACTTCAACATAGACAAGTTCATTGTTCAAGATGCAATTAACAACCATTCTTCAAGCCCAAACACTATAATAAGCCAAAAGGAGGTCTAGTACATCGACAATGCACAAATATATCAACAGGAACAACATAACACTTTCCGATGCTACACTATGAAAATACGAATTCAACAATCCAGCCAGCTAGAAGCACCAAGTCACACCTCTAAAACAAAAATTTATGGCAAATCCAACAAAAAGTGAGCAAACAGAGAAAACCCAATACCTAGAGACAAAAAGACCAATCCCTTCGAACCCCACCAAGTATGAGGAGCTTGACTCATAGGCGCCAATAGGCCTCCCTTTGAGCTATGAGACTCGATTCGTCAAGCCAAATGAGACGAAGACCAAGTACTTGATCGTCAATCAGGGAAGCAAACTTTCCGAACAGACGACGGTGGCGCTCAGGGGGCAGGAGTCGAGGCGGTAATGGCTGTTCGCGGAAGCCAAGAGGGAAAGAGAAGACCATGAGTTGTGTCGTTCGTGATTAAGTATCGAGTGAAGAAGAAAGAAGCTGAAGGGTTAAATGGTTTTAGACTAGACTCATATATTTTGGCCTTCTTATTTGTAAAGACCATTATGGCTGATTTGGGAATTAAAGAGTAATCCATTAATGACGCATTTAAACAAACATGGGTTCCTAAATGAGTTTTGTACTCATTTTGACAGGTCTAGTTTCCGATTACTAATGGCGTTTCTATCACCAAAATCATTGCCGCAAAACGCTTTAGGTGAAAAAGAAATGGTGATGTGAGCTTTTTCTCGCCATAAAAAACTCTCTGACAATCTCTAGACTTAGCTTGTTCTCGCTTCTTCCATATGTGTGAGCTTTAAAGTTTCTACTCATTGAATGGAGGAGCATTCAGATGTTCTAAGCCGAATGAGAGATGAATGTAGCTAAGTGCAGTTGATAGGAGTATTTTCAGTCAAGGGAAGGCCCTTAAAGCACTTCTGGCTGAAAAAGACTTCGCTTGATCCCCTTTTTCCACTTAAAAAATGCTGGGCCAGCAGAGCACAATGCCACTCATTCCATATGAATACCACAAGGTATATTAAGGGTAAGTTGCTAAACAACAAGTTGACATTTGCTAAACAATAAGTTGACATTCCAACTCTTGCTATACTTCAGGGACATTGGCAATTACTCGAGACAAACTCCACGCCCTCAATCAACATTATCACTATCTTGATCAGATGATACAGAAACGCGGCCGTTCCAGGAAAAAATTTGAATGCCAGCAAGCAAGATATGATAGAACAAAGCAACTTCAGGCTTGCGTGATTTGTCCACACCCAAAGGAGGTACTCTTTAAGGTAATTAAGCTAGATATCAGCAACGCGAACTGTGAGACAAGCTGATCCGAGTAATAGACATGAATGAAGCACAAATATCAGAGAACAGCAACTAATCGGCAGTCCAAGAACGGTGCCAAAAAATAGTAATGACTATGCATGACCACCTCCATGGATGCCTAATTGCCACATCACATGCAAACATACCTATCCCCCAACTCCTGTTGAGAAGATACAAGGCTAACATGTCTACCATGGCGTTATGATTCAGTTCATTCAGATACAAACCGCCAGAACTGACATTAATTCCAGAACAAAATCAATTGGTTAAAGGCAGTGTCTCACCGTTTATAGGCAATGTCCATTGCCATTTTCACCCAACCAAATCAAGGGTATAACCAAGATTCAATCACCGTGATATAGAGTTTCGAACCAACAGTGCAAAATCCATTGCATTATTGCCTAAAACTAGGACATCCTCTGACCAAATGTACTTCACAAGCTCTCCTAAAAAACCATTCACTTGTCCAAGTACCTTGGGAAAAAGAATAATCCGAAACCGCCTCAACCGATCGAGAATAAAATTAGCTAGAGAAACGGAGCAGAGTACACCAACCGGAGCCGGTCAGAGGATCCAAAGTTCAGTCGTTGAGCTGCTCGAGCTCGACCTTGAGCTGCTCCATCTTGAGACCCATCGACCGCCGCAGCGCCGCCTTCTCCGCCTCCGGGAGCCTCCGCAGCAATCCCTCGAAGCGGTCGACGACCTCTTTCACCGCGGCCCTGGCGCACTCGGCCTCCTCGTCGAAGTACACCGTCTCCTTGGACTCCATGGCCATCTCGATCTCATCCCTCGCCTCCGCGAATTTCAGGTTTATCGCGTCCACCTCCCCTTCGTACTCCGGCACCGAGCCGACGCCCGGGTCGGTGCTGAGTCCCCTCCGACTCGGTCCGAGGTTGGCATTGAGCGAGCGCGGGAATGAACCGACGTAACAGGTTCGAGTCGCGTGGTTCTGGCGGCATTGAGGGGGAGGACTGAGCGGATTCGGGAATGGCGAGAGCGAAGCCAAGGAAGATGAAGAGGAAGACTGGGGTTTCGGAGGCGGTCTTTGTAAGCTACGTCTGAGGAGGAATTTGGAGACTGAGACTGGGGCCTGTGGAGGCATTTCAGCGATCCCGCCAAGCTTGTGGGAAGAGACACCGACCTTCCGGACTGAATTGAATTCACACCACCATGGGAGCGCGAGCAATGCAGCAAGACGCGTGTAGCTGATGAAGGTGGCCAAATAGTCCCCGCGAACGCCGGTCTTCAGCCCAAAACCGCATGGGGAACAAGCCCTAATTTTGAAGGCCCAAGATGATTGGAAAGAGGACACTGTTCGGGATTCGGAAGCCACACCTCGGTCAGAAGTCAAACCCTAATTAACAATCGATTATCAGCTAATCCAGTCGAAGTCCATACGATGAGTTCTTGGAGGTCAATGAATAGTACCGGATCAAACCCCACAATGATGATGTCAATCGCCTTGACCTGCACCAAACCATCACCAAATCCTCCATTCCAACGACCCCATTTAGCATCAGTATAAATATGTGCTCTGTCATGCTGAGTTCCATCCATCACACTCCCTAGATCCTCCCCACATGGCTCGCCCGCTCCAATTGACGCACCGGGCTATGGGCGTCCCTCAGTTCGGCCTAGTCGCGATGACCCTCCTCCTCTGCGCCTTAGCGCTGTTCATGTGTGCTTCTCATTCCCGGAGACGGCGACGCTGGCACGAGTGCTACGGTTTCTTTGAGGAAGAGCCCGTCATAGAACTCCACAACGATACTGTCATCTTGGAGTCGCGAGCGGACCGTGAAGACGGCACGTTAATGGGTGGTGGAGGAAACGAGGAAGAAGCCGCCCCTGCAGCCTCCGTGTGGCAGAAGAACATTCTCATGGGCGGTAAATGTCAGCTGCCAGACTTTTCCGGGGTGATAATTTACGACGCTGACGGGAAATTAGTCGCCCCTTCGAAAGCCCCTCGGCCTCTGCTACTCACATGGAAGTGACATGTAATTTCAATCGACATGTTTTTATCCTACATTGTACCAAGCGTCTTCTGACTCTGAATGTATGTTGGGACTCTGTTACTGGAGCACCAAATATTGGAAATAGAGTTCGAGGTAAAGATTCACAAACATGGAAACAGTTTACAAGAAACAATCCTCCGATCCGGATTTCTCTTCTCTTTGATTCTTACTCCTTGCCAGGACCCGTAATTTTAAACCAAATCTCAAGAAAAAAGGGAATAAAGAGGACAACTTAAATCAATTTACAGATACCAGAAGGCAGTTAAGCATCGACGACTTTCTTGCTCAACGAAGAATTTCGACCCCTAAACCCAACTACGCTTAATTTGCCAGATTTGCTTTGCGTTTGTTTCCTCCCATTAGATGATGACTTGGTGGACTTACCGATACCGGAAGGCCCCGACACCTTTGAAATCTTAACTGCCCTCGAAGGTTTGGCCAAGGATGATGTCTTCCCAGCTTTTGTTCCAGTAGTTGTCCTCCCAGAAATTTGCGAGGACGCTGCCTTACTGCGAGAATTAGAAAATTTTGTCACTGCTGATTTGCCCTTGGTTCTCTGATCTGATACCCTACTCAATTTGCTGTTCTTCCCCTTTTGTTCGCTTATTCTTGACCTAGCTATGTCCCTGCGGACATTGTCCACGGTAAGAGCTTCCAAGCTCTCATTCTTCCTGACTGCCTCTTCTACTCTTGTGGCCAAAGCAAGGTCCTTTTTTGCAACCAAGCTTGTCACTTTTCCTGTAGAAAGAAAATAGAAGGGTTGTTTAGATGCATATTTGAGCTCTAACTACTTCAAGAGATGATGGGTAGTTGACCCATGCCATCGCTATCAGTATGTAAAAGTGGAAAATTAACTCCTTAATATCGTCTCTATGCTTATAGGATACATGCATAAGCAGACATAACTTTCCAACAATGACTCGACCAGCTCTCCAAGCAAACCTTCTGCCTCAAATGTAACTGAGTGTGAGGTATAAGAGCATGATGTAATTGAAGTAGAGTTCACTATAGGAGAATGAATAAGTTTTATTAGACTCTACATAAGCAACCGCCACCCACCTTTTGCACCCATTCGAGCAGTTCTTCCAGTGCGATGAAGGTAGTCAATCTATAAAAGTCAAGAGTGAGTGTTAGTTTCTGTGAGCGCGCGCATGCGCGAGAGAGACAGAGTGTGCACTCACAGAGTTCAGTGGGAAATCAAACATGATGACATGATCTACATCCAAGTCCAGTCCCCTAGCAGCCAAATCTGTGCAGACCAATGTTGGACAATCTCCATCTTCATTCTTAAATTTCTTCAAATTTTCAACTCTGATATTGGCAGAGAATACTACTTATAAGCATTAAAAGCTAGAGCTTCAAAATGACTCAGGAAAATCAGAAGAACACAGGCAGGCTGATTGAACACATCCACGGGCATTAAGCGGAAATCCATGGACAATATAAATCAGATTTCTAGGTGCTCTGTGATCACAGTTCTCATACAACAACTTTAAAAGTTAATGAAAAAGGAAAAAAAAACAATCAATCATCATTCGAATGCTGCAAGTAGAAAAAGGACTTGGGGTAGAAAATGTACTTATTGTTAACTTACCTCTGCTCAGCAGGCACTTCTCCGTGGTAGTTCACAGTAGAGATTTGGTTTTCACAGAGAAAATGATCCACAGCACGACTAGAATTCAGAGTATTACAAAACACCATCACTTTGTTTCCCTTCGCCAAGCTTGGCTCAAGAACCTGCCTCCACGTAAGGACAAAATCAAAGTGAGACATCCATGTGTCCTCATTCCCACATTGAGGCACCAGTTGAATTTACTCTTCCACGTTCGGCATAATGAGTTGACGTTCCTAATATAATGAATTTTGAAGTGTTTGCAGCCAAAAACTAATTAATAAAAATAACCAGACAGATTATCACAAAGGTAGCTCGTTTATATCAAAAAGGAAACTTCAGATGTTCAACCCAACTTGTTTAACTAAGAAAGACCGGTTGGAATATGATAACTGATATGCAAGTCGAGAGGTGCATATCTCAAACAAACAACACATATCACTGGATTCTTTTCTTGCAGTAACATAATGCCGCGGTAAGTTAATTTTGCACTTTGCAAGATAAAATATTCCGTCTGATTTTGAGCATGTCTGTCAAAAAAATTTCACTAGTGGTAAAAGATGAATGAATCCTGTCCGATGCAACAGCTTGCTTATCAGGATTAAACACTTGCACATATTGCCTCTTCTCACATAAGCAGACCCAATTCCCTTTTCTCTCAGAGAGTCAACAAGATTCATAAAGAAAGGAGTCACCAGCAACCTAAATCAAGAAAATGAACATAGAAGGCTTATTGAATCAAATTTGAGAATTACATAGTGAATGTGAATATAAGTTCAGATAGTCCATCAAGAATTCATGTATACCAGTGATACAGAAACATGTGAAATCAGCAGACTAGCTATGGGATATCTAAAGCAGACCTCTAAAAGGAAAAACTGAGAACTGCAATAGTTATGGACCTGTAGCAAGGATTCGAGCTTGTTTTCAGATCCCGCAATTTTAATGAAGTCATGGCGAGCAGATGCAATTTTCTTATGCAGTGTAGATGTTCGTAAATGTGCTATTCCTCGAAACTCTTCATCAACCAGCTTCTGCACAGCCTGCAAAACTTACAGTAGTCAGCTCTGACACTTTTTTGGACACTTGTACCAATAGCACATATGGATTCCAATGTCCATAACATAATGGAATTAAGCCTCCAAATTGAAAATAAATAAATACTGTCAAAGTAATGCTTTTTAGGAACATCTTCAAAGACTAAACCAACTCATCAAGCAGAAATATGAGTTTTTCACATATTGAACCACAACGCGAAATTTTTGGGAACATCTTCACAGACAAACCAATCAAATTGAGCATAAAGAGTGACATATTTCTACGTAAACTGATATGCAAATTGAACCAGTAATCAAATCAAGAGTCTCAAGAATGTTTATATAAGTTCAGTAGCAACAAGGCTATTAAAATAATGAGGGATAGAAGAAGATGATAGCAACTAAAGGTCATAAGAATTCATTGCAAACAGCATGACAAGAGTAAAAGTCATTCCCTGCACTAAGTATACAACAGACCAAGATCTGTAAAGAGTTTTTTTTAACTTAACGGAATTGGTAGGATTAAACAATTTCCAACTCGCGCTCTGTGACTTAAGTGGGGGTCGCAGCTGGTGGTTGTTGTGCTAGTCCCCCCCGAGGAATAGTCGAGATGCGCAAGCTGGCCCGGACACCTCGGTAAAAAAACAATTCAATACACTCTACACGTACGACAACTCCGCAAAAAAAAAAAAAAAGGCTAGAGTTTAAGTCTTTTAAACAATGAAAGACAGTGATGCAGTTGATTCCCCGCTCCCGGCCCCAAAAAAACCAAAGAAAAAAAAACAATAAAAAACCTTCAGAAGCAAAACCACGTGAGGTGATCATAAAAATGGATGTGTACCTTAGTCATTGTGGCAGTTACCAAGACAGTCTGAAATCCCAGGCCATCAGATTTCAGGGCTCGATTTTTCAGTGGACCGAGGAACTTACGAATGTCAGGACCAAAGCCACGATCAAACATAGTATCTGCTTCATCCAAAACCTTAAATAAAAATAAATAAATAAAAAAGCAAGCTCAATTAATCATGAACTACATTTTCTTTTTGAATTCTCAGATGATTGTGGATTCACATCCTAAATATGACCCCTCAACAAAAATAACAATTACGATAAAGAGAGAAACAAATGGCATAATCCAATACAAAGCAAACTAACCAAGTACTTAAGGTCACCGTACACCAAGTTCCCTTCTTCAATGTGCTGGAGAAGCCTGCCAGGAGTACCCACTACCATGTCGATAGGGTTATTCAATGAATCTTCTTGTGGCCTTATCCGTCCACCACCACTCACCATAGTGCACCTGAATCGCGCGTGATGACTTATAGACTTGGCCACTCGGAAGACCTGTCCAACATATAAATTTCAAACCAATAAACAGAAGTGAATACATGAAGTTAGTACAAAGTTACAGCGGCGAGTGTAGAACTACCTGCTCAGATAGCTCGCGAGTGGGGCAAAGAACCACTGCTCGAGGTCGCCTAGGCTTCATCAACTTCCCATAAAGCTCCTCATCCCTTCTCAGCAACTACAACATAAACCTATGAAATTGATATTTCCCCGCTCCAAACAGACGGATCAACATATAGGCAGTATTTACAACTTGTGTGTACGTTTAAGCACAAAGAAAAATCACAAAGAAGTGGAACCCAATGATAGCCCAGCCTAAACCCGGAAAGCAGGTAAAGGCTCAGTCCATCAATGAAAAAATTGGATCCTTGAATAAACTTAATGCCAACAAACACTTCTCCAATTGAAACAACGACCCAACTCACATTTTCGAAGGGTTTATTCAAATCTAATCACACTGGCAAACAAAACAGCACCAAATTCGACTTAACCACGAAGGGCATCCATAGCTAAGCACAAGTGAGCGAAATATACCTGAACAAGAGGCAACAGGTAGGCAAGAGTCTTGCCAGAGCCAGTGTGAGAGCCCAAAACCACACTCTTTCCCTCCAAAACGGCAGGAATCCCCAAGCACTGAATCTCAGTGGGGACTTCAATCGCAATCTCTCTCACAGCCCCCATCACCTCCTCGCTCAGCCCCAGCTCCTCGAAACTCCCCACCATCGCCGTCTTCTTCTTCTTCTCCTCCTTCACCTCAAAAGCTTCTTCCTTTGGGCTCCTCGTCATTCCACTCCTGCTTTTGCTTTCTGGGGAACCACTTTGCTGTGGCTTTGGAGCATCCTTCAAGTGCCTCAGCCTCAGCCTCTCGAGAAGTATCGTGTGCTTCGTGGGTTGAATCGCCGCGTCCAACTCCGTGCTCGCCGGCGACGAGGCGGCGGCGGCGTAGCACATGGGCCTGAGCTTGAGCCTCGCCAGCGACGCCGTCACCGCAGGTGGCGACAGTCTGATGAGGCGCCTGGCGGAAGAGAGGCGTGACGTAGAAAGGAGGTGAGAGGAGAGAGAGAGGGATAAGATTGCTCGACCCGTGCTCCCCATAATTCCCCGTCGTCTCTGGCGGCGCAACGGAAGTTCGTGTCAGCCTTTGTTCTCGCGCCCAGGAGCGGAAATGGGCACACGCGCACACCCACAATCCACTTCTTCGGGACGCTTGAAGGTGGACGACGATGGTGAAATCTATAGCGTGGATAATGTCCGTGGTCGGGTCTCGCTCCGGTTCACCTTGGGTTTAACTTAAACCCTCAAGGTCCATTTTGCCTCCAGAGATTCTCGTGCAACGTGCAATTGAGTCCTCGACTTTTCTTTTCTTCCGCAATCGACTCCCTAAAGTGCATGTACAGAAATCTCAATGCCCAAAAAAATCCTTCAATTTTTATCACAAGTTTTTTTCACATAAAAAAACCTTCAACTTTTACATTTACCTCAATTTTACCTTAAATTTTTATTTTTGTTTCAATTTTACCGACCTAGTACCAAAAAACTTCAACTTTAGCATATGTCTCATATTATATTTAATTTTTTTATCTGATAAAAAACTTTTAACTTTTATTTTTATCCCAATTTTATCATCGTTAGTCTTCCGTCTATAATCAACATTAATTAATATTACGTTGCATTTTCACGTAATTAATAAATAATATCTCAGTAAAGCTAACATTAAAAATTTCAAACTCCTCTTATGTTATTTGCTTCCCCTATATATTACTGGGAGATATACAATCAATCAAGACAGTGTATTTCGTATTCTTTTCAACACTCAACAACCCAAAAAAAAAACTAAATATGGAGATATTCTCACGAACTATTTAAAATCTTATCATTGCTAAAACTTACTTTTTCAAAAGTTTGAAAAATTTATTATAAATTTCTCGAGAAAATTCAAACCACATATGATTAACTAATGGTAGTTATGAACAAAAGTCTGATAATGATATAATTGAGATAAAAGTAAAAATTGATAATTTTTTAGGAAATAAAAAATTGGATATAATTAGGACAGATGCTAAAGTCGAGAATTTTTTCGGATATTAGACATAAAAGAATTCCCGAACTACTCTTCTGTTGTTTGCTTCCCTACATATTACCTGAAGATATAAAGTCACTTAAGATTGTGTGTTTCTTATTTTCTTGCACACTCAATAGCCCAAAGAACTGCCTGATATGAAGATATTTGGATGAATGATCTAGAATCTCGTGGTCTCTAAAATATATTGTCTTTTCTGACAAAAAATATATATTGTATTTAAATTTCGAATATTCATTGGTAAGTTTGGCGAGAAAATTTGAGTCGCATAAGATTAACTAATGTTGAATATGGACGGCAGGCTAACGGTGGTAAAATTAGGATAAAAGTAAAAGTTGATGTTCTTTTATTGGACAAAAAAAGTTTCAGATATAATTGAGACAAATGCTAAAATTGAGGGGATTTTTTGGGTATTAGACGGGTAGAATTGAGACAAAATTAAAAGTCTGAGGTTTTTTGTGAGACAAAAAAAAAGTTTGGGATATAGTTGGCACAAATATAAAGTTGGAGAATTTACCCAAAAAATACTAAATTTGAGGTTTTTTTAGACACTAGGCCGTACAAAAGGAGAGGGAACCCGTATGCATATGAATTAAAAAGTAAACACCTTTCAAATACGTAAAATAAGCAGATTATTTGGCATTTAGAACATTGGATCATTGTAAGAAAGTAATTCCAATGAAAGGTGGACGAAAAATAACTGAAATTCAAATGTGATGCGGAACAGTTAAGAAATCATTCAATTATAAGATAATTATCATGAAAGTTTTAGTTTATTTTGTTCAATATACAAGAATGCCTTGTTTTCTCTCGGTATACAGAGATCCCTTAGAAGAATCCCCTCAACCTTCGGGGGAAAAAATGCTGGCAAATTTTCCGGTCAACGCCGGCCAAAGTTCCAGCCAAAATTTGACTAGACAAGCAGGCATGTAACGTCTCAACCTTCGCATTGCCCAAAAGGCATTTGCACCGACATCGATCATACTCTTAATTTCGCATTCCATGAAACATGATGCAATGTTTTCCTCTCTCATTTTCAACTTGATTAGTCAAATTTGTAAGTAAGTTTTCGTGCACCAGAATCGAGTTCTAACCTTCGATTTCAGTTTTTCAAGTTCATATTCCTGAATTCCACGGGGAAATTGATGCTTGGTTTTCTAATTATCATCACGAAGTTAGGAAATCGATTTCATTAGAAAACCAATACATCTTCTGGATCAACTGTGCTTGTTTTGATACCAGATGCACATTTATGACAAGCTCCAACTTCTAACAATCATGAATGTCAAATAGTCTTGTCATCACAAACGTAAAAAACCACACGCAAAGAAAGAATAGCTGAAACTGGTGACCTCAGAGTGGACTTGCCATGTTAGATGATGCGCCTCAAATTTCAATTTCGGTAAAGCACAGGTCTCAAGTCTCAGCTGAGAGCACAAACCAGTGGCGACCAGGGCTTTTACGGACAACAAGCACGCACGCATGCATCGTCAAATAACATCTTGAAACCTGTGACGGTATGTTGGCTAAGCCTGTGTACAAACTACAAAGCTAGACCAAATGCGATGATCAAGAAGCCAAATGAAGGGACCCTACAGCGTCCGCCACTTTCTTCCTCAAGGCATCCCCAGATTCAATCAGATAGAGTATTTCTTTCAGATCGATTTCCAGCAGCGTTGCAGCCACTTTGCCAGCTCGATCATGCTCCAGATGCTCCACAGCGTGTTTTTCTAGTATCTGGTATTTGAATTGCACGACAGCACAAAAAAGTCAGATTGAAAAAAAAAATGCGGCTCATTGGTGCTTTGTATGAAACAAATACCAGATTTTTCCATCCTTGTTTCCTAGTCAAATTACATACAAAGATTTCTTGATTCTTAAAATTGCCTCCGGTTGCCGGATACCTTATTTTTGGGATTTTTAGAGGAGGTTTGATTGGTCAATTAGCTATCTTGTCATTGTCAACCAGTTAGTCGAGATCCTGTATGCATGCAGAACACATTAAGAGGGTGATGCCTAGAGGGGGTGTGGTTAATTTAACCGATGTATACCCAAGTTTATGAACTAACAGTTTAGCTTGAAGTTAGAAGCCTAACGGGCAGTCAGATTGCAGGTTTTTAACTTGTTATGATATCAAGATGGGTCAACATACCTTCAAGATAGATGAAATGACTAGAATCACTTGAAATTGCTGAGCATCAGATTCAGCAGCAAAGTTCTTCAAGTGGCTCGAAATCTTCTGAATTTTGGGAAGCAAGCCAGCATCTATCATGATATCTGCCTCATCCAAAACCTAAGGAAAATTTATCCCATCATTCAGCATAATGGCGAACTAACATGCAATTGAGACTTCACAGTAACAACAGAGAGAGTGAAACCATCCATTCTGATTACAAAGAAATGCGCATACCAAGTACTTGACTGCAGTGGTCATAACATCTCCTTCTTCAATTTGCTGAAGGACATCTTCAGGGGTTCCAACCAACAACCCAATCGGCGAGTTCAGCGAACCTCCCTTATCTTCTGATCCATCAGCACCGCATTTTTCACTTGATTTTACTTTTGCACAACTGGTGATGAAACTCGCCATACGAAAGACCTATGCGCCCTATGAGATTAGTTCTAGGACTAGAGCATAATCGGAGGTGAAAAAGAAAATGCAATCAGTGTCTCAAGCTAGAGCAGAAAAGGAGGACCTTGTCACATGATTCGTCCGAAGGACACAACAGCATGGCCCTCGGGGAGTCACGCTTGATTCCGAACAACTGTGAATCCCGTCTCAGCATCTACTGAATCAAGCAAAAAAAGAGAGCCAGGTCTTACATTCTACAATGAAGAGAGCGTGATGGCTCCAATAAAAGTTTGAATGCCTTCATAAATGGTGCGTTGCAATTCCAAAAGATCGCAAACCCAAGACACATTGAAAGGCCCCTAAGAGAGAGTTCTTTTTTCTGTAACTTCATTTCAATTGCCAACAATGTAACTCCACTGACATGGGAATGGGCAACAGAAGCTCTTAAATAAGCAGTTCCATAAACTAACTCCGCAAGGGGTGGCAATTCATGTCGAGACATGAGAACATAACATGGCATGAGAAAAACCCGAGTATGATACAACACGATCAACTTGAAACTACTGCCCAAGCTCACGCTCTGACCCTGCCTTTCAATTGAAATCAACTTCTCATCATAGCGGATGGAAAGTTATTTCAGCAAGGACAGCGCAATGACGCGAACTAGCAACACGAGCAGGAGCGCGACCATGATGACACGTCTCGAATGGTGAACGAAGAAGAGCACCTGAACGAGAGGCAACAAGTAAGCCAGAGTCCTGCCCGACCCGGAAGGAGAGCTTAGGACCACACTCTGTCCCTTCAAGATCGCAGGAATCCCAACGCACTGAATCTCGCTCGGCACGACGACGCCCATCTCTTCGGCCGCCTCCACCACCTCTCCGCTCAGCCCCAGCGGCTCGAAGCCCGAGAGGACCTCCTCGTCGCCACTTCTCTCTCCGGAAGGCGGCGGATGCGTCTGAGGCGGCTCGCTCCACGGGGGTTTGGGAGAGCCTCTGAGTTGTCTGAGCCTAAAGCTTTCGAGGATCATGGAGTCTCTCCTGGAGTTGGAGTCGGATGGTTTCGGTGGATTCTGCTCATCGTCCGTGGGGGTGAGGGTGCTGGTGGAGAGAGGCCTAATGGGTAGCGAGGTCTCGGCGGTGGGAGGGCACGTGGATGAGCGAAGCAAAGAAGGAAGAGAGCAGAGAGGTCGAACGGTTCTGCTAACGCTTCTAATGGCCATGGCCGCGGCTAGCTTTGCTCGCCCGCCGTTTCTTTCTTTTGTGAACTTGCTGGTACCGAGAGAGACGCAAAACGAGGACGCAACAAGGTCCGACGTTTCCTTAGTTTTCCGCTTCCTAAAGGACGGGACCGTATTAGCGGATCAAAAAAAAAAAAAAAAGGACGGTCCTAAATTGTGTTGGCAACCACTAGGAACTAAGCAAGACATATGATCAAATTGAGAACCGTCTCGACCGGTTTTCGGATCCGGTAATTTTCGGTTGGATTCCCAGTTTCGGATCGTTTGCATAGATTATTTTTTGTTTTTATATTTCTCAAAGATAAATTTAATAATTCATAGGTTATTTTTTATGCATTAAAATTAAAATTCTTGTAATCCACCAATTTCGTTGGACAGCCCAAGAATTGATTTTGTCCGGTCCAGTCTAAGTCTAAGGACCATCCACCATCTGATCCAGTTTTCGATCCCCAAAACTCGAAACCAGTTCTTCTAATTCCTAAGTGAGATCAGATCAAGAATCGACCACCTCTACGCGCAACAAGATTCACGTCTCCTTTCTTTTTTCTCCATTCAATAAATCTTTGAATTTGACTTGCCGTTTTGTATGCTTTTCTAAAGATTATTAACAGCACGGTATAAAACTTTTCTTTACTTTTCAAGATTAATCTTTTTCACCCTTTCGCCATGGAAGGGTAGCTTTTTTTTATTTGACTTACCTATCATACTAGCGTATTCACCTCTTATACTAGCGTATTCACCTCCTCAATCCTTTTATAACCTCGTGCCTCTTGGCCCTGGAAGGGTAGCTAGACTTGTACCCGCTGATGCGACTCTATGCCATCTCATCTTCCAAATCGAGCGAGTTTCAAGTGAAGCCTATGGTTCGATATTTGACATGCCATCAATGCGCATACACCGGTTCCAGGAGAAAAACCCAGGTAATTGCGAATATTCACCAAACTTTCAGTTCTGTATAGTTTATTCCAACTCGAGCAAATTGTTTCGCACACATGACATACCTCGTTTGTAGCTTCCTTCGCTTATGCTTTATTCATGATTTGCTTCCTTCAACATGCATCGTCCACGGGCTTAAGATTCGTGTCTTACGAAACCATAGTGATGAGATTCGACAATTCCGGTCGGATTATGTGCCAACGATGACGCTAGAAACAAGTCACGTGAGAGCAACACCATGATTTCTCCCAACGGGGAGATTCCAGTAAAGATGTCAGAAAGAAGAAGTTGCGAAAACATCATGGCCAATTCGACGCAAATTATGTTTGGAGGGACAAAGTGAAACTGACAAATCTTTAGCAGGGAAACCCTTTCATCACTTCTTTGCAGGACAAGTCCTTGCCATGTCTGAATTCTCGGCATGTAAATAGTGTAATATGTGTCTTAACAACAGACAATGGTTCTGCCCATCACGGTAAGGATCAACCCTCATGGACCATATGGAATAAATATGTTGCTCATCGAAAAAGTATGCTTTGGTACCTGAATCCAGCTAAGCTACTTGAGGATGAGATTAGATCACGTGTAGAGCTCTGGCTTCAAGACACCAATGTAAGGCAAGTTCCTGTATAGCTCAGCATAATCCATTCCGTATCCCACCACAAAATAATCCGGACACTGCCAAAAAAAACAGAGGTCACATCGACATTCTAGGCTGTGTTTGATTTGTAAGTTGCAAGCACATAAGAACCTATCGAGAAAAATTAATGAAAAGAACGTAAAACAAGGGGATGTTACAAAGATTATTGACACTAAAATAACTTAGTATCACAATTTGGCGTTCGCTTGGTTCAGAAATGCACTTGCCCAAAAGAAAGACACTCAAAAAAATTATTGAGGGTAGAATGAATGATCAGGTTGCGACTTGCAAAGAAGGATCCCTTCCAAGTAACCAAACAACCTAAAGCAAATCAACATCCATAGGACGGCGCATAACCTTAATATAGTGAAGGAGAACGCAAGCCTTCTTTGCTAAATCAATTTAAAAGCACAAGCACAAAGCATCATCCTATCCAGAGCACAACCTCCAAATGAACTAATAGTCTAGACCAGATGGCTGAAGGAAAAATATGAAGGTTGATCAGCAAATCCCACAAAAACGACCACCAGGCATGGAAAGCTGGTCAAATATATAACTGCCAAATGGAGCAACGCTTACTAAAGATAAAGAACAATCAGCAACTCTAGTAAACAACTTCCTCATTTACAAACTTATATAAGCTACATGTGTGTATCATCTGTAGTTACTAAATGACATTACCAAAGTAAGTAGCTCACACTTTTTTCATAGGGGATTTTAACCAGAATATCTTGGTACACCTCAGAGAGGTGGACTGAACTAGCTAATTTGTCTCATCTTACCTCTTCCGAATTCTTGTCATTGTAATAGTTAGACAACATAGAGATATAACGAGACAGTTATACAGAGAAAACTTTCTTGGTCTTCAACAAAAGAATTGCAAAGCACTTGAGAGAGAGAGAGAGAACCTCAAATCCACGATAAAATTTTCCATCACCCACCAGCTGAAAATGAACCTTTCGCCTCACTGATTTATCAAGAAAAGCACAAACCGAAATCGATGATGCTCCTTTCAACTTTAAGTGGCCAATAAGGCAGGACAAGGTGTGTCCCGTATCAACAATGTCCTCAACCTGATAAAAATTATTGTCGGAGACATTAGCAAGCTTTCATATCTGCGGACCAGATTAGAAAATCACCAGTGAACGAACTCTGCCAACATGACTTTATCTATATGTAAGAACCCACTGTTGATATAAGAAGAAAGATGCACAAGCATTTCGCTTTATCAGGAGGCAACACTTGTGCAAGAAGTTCCATAAATGTAGAATCGTCATTGACATAGATGTCTATGAATGGGTCCATGTCAAGACATGTAATTATAGAGGGACGCCATTTTTAATATGGACACATTCCAGCAAAATGACTGTTTTATTAGAAAGAGACTCGCTTTTGAAACCTAACGAGATATCTCCACCAGTATTACCAACCTAAAAAAATTGACCTAAGCACCCGTCAGAGGATTTTGACAAATCAACATTAGGCTATCAAAAAAGAGCGGCCACGACAAGATTTCGTAAGCCATACGATGTACCTTCTCTTGTGTGGATTATGCAATCGCTCTGGTACTTTGCCAAGTTTAGCAAAACTCAATACGCCATACATGAGACATAATGAGTAGGTTCTCAAACTGGAGAAGTGCTAGTCTAGTCTATGCCAACAACAAGATTATTCGGACTCAACTCCTAATCAATTTCCCAGCTTTGATAATTCTTGAGCTAACAGTAAAACGTCGCAGACAATACCAGCAGTGCTCATATAACGATTCAGAATCAAAGAAAGAGAAACTAAGTATTCTGGAGCATCTCATACACGAGCATTTGTCACAAATTCGAAGAAAAACACAAGAAGCAGTCTGCCGGTTCACTCTTCAACCACTTGAAAAGACGAAAACTTGAAAGCACATCAATTACCAAGATGACATGCCTGCCTCGAACGTCCACCTTCAAGTCGAGGGAGACGGCGGGGGCCCCAGTGGACTCCGCGCCGGAGCCGTAGGAATCGGAGCGGACGAAATCGACGACCGCCGGCAGCTCCACCTTCCTCACCAGGTCGGCCACGAAGAGGAAAGCGCCGGTGGCGACGGCGACGAAGACCGGAGGCGGGGTCGCGGCTTTGAAGTCGGAAGTGATCTCGGAGGCGAGCTCGGACACCCGGAGCGAAATCTGGTCCTGGGTCCACAGGACCCGCTCCATGTGAGAGTCCATTTTTGAGTCAATTGCTGGCGGATGATGACGATGAAGAAGAAGAAGAAGAAGAACGAGCGAGTTCGACTTTCTTGGAGGATCCGCGAATCGAAATATTATACCCAAAAATTACTTGAAAAATCGTATCACAAAATTCTCGATGAACCGCAATTACACAAATTCAGTTTGACTTTTCTAAAAAAATTCTCGATCCAATTCTTTTTCCTTTTGTGCATGAAACACTGCATATGGATTTTGTGGTTAGCCTCTGAATAAAGCTACTTAATTGCCAAAATTGACATGTAAACCCATTGGTTCGTGTTATTATTTGCAAGTCAGATTGTCAGCGAGTCTAGCTACTCGAGTTTGACGATAATTGATTTTCAATAAATCACAGACTCATCGAACGATAACTTTTACGTGTTTCGATTATATTTATGGGTTCAACATTTATTTAGAAGAATATGCTATTTTAACGTTTCAAGTTTCAACTTAAATAGAATCTAGACTTGAATTTAGTTGTGATTTGTATGAACTTAATTAAGTTGAGTGAAGCTTTGTATTAGTGTATAACCGATTAATATGCTCAATCCAATCAGTGCTTTACATTATCAGACATTCGCTAATCGATATATTCGATTTTATCTGGACGTGCGTTATTTTTCTTTTTTGGGTCAAAGGACATGCATAACTGATTTTAATCTAAATGAAGCATCGTTTCATGCATTCAGTTTGATTAGACTGTGCACTTTACACGAGCTTGTACTATGTGGAGTAACTGATTAATCCACGTGCATGCACCTTATTTACTCATTTAGCATGCATCAAGAGATTGAATTTCTTGAATTTTTATTCCATGTGAAGACTAATTGCCTATTCGACCAAAGTAAAAAAAAAAAAACACCTTTCACCTATGGGGTGACCTGAGTGGACTTTATCGTTCGGAATTTGAGGTGCTTACACAGTGACTTTTTTTTAAGAAAAAATTGAACATTTAAAATACATAAATATCGACAAGTCAATTAACATTAATATATTCTTCTACGCAGTGTTTGAAAATTCTAAACAAGTATTGTAATTTACGGGAGAAAAGTATGGTTGTCAATCATAAGTCGGTATTATAACCTATATTTATTTAAATAGGTCATAAAAACGGATCGCCTCAAACTTAAAATCCGAATCGATGTGGGATTTAAAGTTAAAAGCTCAAAAACAAATAGGTTTTAGCGGGTTTGTTACGTAGCCATGGTCAACCCATCTGGTAGATAGATCAAGCTCACTTTGATACTTCTCCGTTATCTTCTTCAGTTTTATGAATCGCAACATTTTTCTGTGCGTTCGCTCCGCTTCTACCATCGTTAAGCTTTAACGTTTGGCTCACAACTTCAAGCTACCATGGCAAATTGTACTTGTGGGGGAATCCAAAATCCAAAATTTTCACCACTGCCTTCACGTCCCCCGTCCATAACTTGAGCCCTAAGCTCCCTTACTAACTTGATGAGTCAGTCCATGGATGGAGCAGCATATTTAAAGAAAAAAGTTGCGAAAAAAAAGGGAATAATTTTACTGAAGCACGGAATACTAAATTTGCATTGGATACATTTATGAGAGAGTTGGTTAAGCCCAAGCCCAAGCCCATAAAAAGTCCGAAAATGCTCGGCGCCAAATCCAATTTCTCAGTTTGAATAGAGAAATCCCCAAATACCGGCAAGGTCAATCTGCTGCTCTGGAAGACTGCGATCTCAGCAATGGCGACGACGATCTTCATCGCTCTCCAATGTTGCCAATGCTCCACAATGCAGGTCTCGGTCTCGGTCTCTGTCTCTCTGTCTCTTTATCTCTCTCGGAGCTCTAATGCGTCGTCCCAATGTCGTCGAATCGGCAGGTGAAGCAGCAGAAGAAGTGCGGCAACAAGTGGACGTGCGTCGTCTGCAACCAGAAGCAGTCCGTAAGGAAGGTCTTCGCTCAGGGCTTCATGGCCAAGGACGTCCGCAAGTTCGTCCAGTCCTTCAACATGTCGCGCCTGTCCTCCAATCTCGAAGCCCTAGATCCACCGCTCGAAGGAGGAGGAGGAGAAGGAGGAGGAGCGGTCCACGATCGTGCGGGCAGTGGTGACAGGAAGAAGCTGAAGAGAAGCGATTGGAGCGAGTATCTCGACGTCCAACAAGAAATGCGCGCCGAAGAAGAAGGTTCGAATTTATTTAGCTGAGACCATTTGGCCATTCGCATCACTTAGAACATATAATCTCAATTCTGATGTAGAATCAAGAGTGACATGATTGCCTGAACTGTTGTAAGTGCGATGTTTGGACATGTCTTAGTGTGATTACTCTGGGATAGTACGGGCTGGATGCTGTAGTATTGTTGCTCGTCTCTCACGTGATGAATTTTCTGAGCAGAGGATGATGGGGGGATGGAGATTGTGACGGAAATTCCGAAAGAAATGCTCAAGAAGCCCAAACTGAAGGACTCCTCTTGTCAATCGGCTGGTTCAAAGGGCGACAAGCTCTTTACACCATCGTTCACCAAGAGAAATTTCCGAAAACAGCCTACTGTTCCTGGTAAGATCTGTCTTTGCATTCATCTAGCTAGAAAAGTCTTCTCTATTAGTTAATTGCAGAACTTTAATTAGGAAGACACACAATTTGCCATATGACATGTGATGATATTTGAGAAAAATTAATCCTTCTAGCAGTTATTTCGATCCAGAGTCCAATTCTCTGAGAAAATCCGAGTGAAGCCGTGATTTGATCATGAAGGAGATGCTAGTAGTAATTGAGTACCTTGTACTCTCAAATATGCAAATTCAATCAGCATCAGCAACTCTCTTGTTAGCAAATTGTAGTTTGCTCAAACGAATCTGCAGTTATTGCTGAAGCTGGATACCTTTCCCGATTAGTTGAGGAGTCTCGAGTGCCATTTGCCTACTTAAATTGTTAGCAACTTAGCAGACCTTGAGAAGAGATTGCAGCTATTTGCTAACATCCATGCCTTTAGGATTATGAAAAACAACCAATTGGACTGCCCTATGACCTACTCAGCTTGTTTCCTGAACAACGGAAGAAGAAGCCAAAATAGGTATGGTGACTAGTCATCGCAAATTCCTAAACTAAGCATATCTGACTTTTATTTGCAGATGAAGAACCGAGGAAGAACCAAAATGCGTTAGCTTTCAGGACTTCCGGTTGGACGAATTCCAAAGGAGTAAAGGACATCGACCCAGTGATCAGTCAGTCAACTGCAGTCACAAGGAGTACCACCAAATGGAGCAATTACATGTCACAAGATGAAGATACCTTGCAGGTAGGCATGTATAAAAATGATGTGGATCGATTTAGCAATGGTGTCTTGGAATCTAAAGCAAATGATCAGAAGGTAGAGGAAGACATTCACCCAGATTTTATGTGATGCTTCATTCTGCAAGCCTGATCATTTCCCTCAGGCATTCTAACCAGCGAACCATACATCACCCTTAGTAAATCAGTGTCTTTTTTTTTCACATATGTTGGAGATCATGTTCAACCATACATCACTGTCAATAATCAGAGCATCTTTATAACACTTGTCCAAATATCATGTACATCCGGCAGGAGTGCGCCAGTCTTCTGCATGCATGTAGAATTTCTATGCCTGCCTACGTGGAACCTTAGCTGCGTGGCGTTATGCTTGTCCAGATATTGTTGAAATAGGTTTCGCTGATTTCAAAGCGATCCTCAAGTTGGGGCTGCATTTTTCGAAGACCACTTGGAGTTTCTAAGGTATTTTCGGTCTCACAAGGTCGCCTTAAAGTATCGTCTGATCAGAGACAGCGTCCATGCGGACCACGCCAACTTTGAAAGTGAAGCTGGCATTGAAGCCGGTCTAAAGGTTCTAAAACCAAGACCGCCTTCATCTTCAGGGCAGCAAAGTCATTGCCAGATTTTAAGGCGCAAGAAGTGACTCTTGTCCTTTCCGACACCCTGGGTTTTGGTTTGGGGGGTTGCAGTGGGGGAAGGGAAGCGGACCATCTACTTTGTGCGAAAACTTTCTTTTTTCAGAAAGCAGAGGATATAGAGAGAGAAGTGTTGGCGGACCTGACATCGTTGCTTTTGACCTAATAAAAAAAAATCTCAAAATTTAGCATTTTTGATAATTATTCAAAATATTTTGTCTCGTAAAAAATTTTAAAATTGTACATTTATCTCAATTCTACTTTAAATTTTTAATTTAATCTCAATTTTATCATTTTAATATAGAAAAAACTCTCAACTTTAACGTATGTCCAAATTATATTTAGAATTTTTTTTTGTCTGGCAAAAAATTTCAAATTTTTTATTTTTATCCTAATTATATCACTGTTAGACTTTAGTCTATAATCATTATTAGTTAATCTTATGTGGCTCGAGTTTTCTCGCCGAATTTATTAATGAATCTTCGAAATTTAGAAATATTAAGTTTTATAAACGGCTACATTTTAGGTCGCTAGTCTAAATATTTCTATGCCTAGTCATTTTTTAGGCTGTTGAATGTCGAAAAGAATACAAAACGTGATGTTTTGAGTGATTTTGTATCTCTCAGCAATATATAGGAGAATCGAACATTATAAGATAAGTTCAGAAAATATTGCATGTCAATTTTGTTAAGATGTAATTTATTAATAACGTGAAAATGCCATGTAGATTTAACTAATAGTAACAGTGGTGGAACTGGGACAAAAGTAATATTTGAAATTTTTTATGAGATAATTTTTTTTGGATATAATTAATACATGCCAAATTTCATGAAAAACCCTCAACTTTAAGTTTAGTGTCAATTATGTTCCAATTTTTTTTTGTCTCTGGTAAAATCCCCAACTTTTAATTTAGTCCAATATCTATCCTAGTTAACTCTCCATCCAAAACACCTTTAGTTATCTCACTTCCATATCGACGCCCCTGCTGACTTTGATTTGAAGCATTGCTCATCATCCCTGTCCTCCCAAACCTCATCCAGATCTTTTCCTCTCTTTCCCTTTTATTTTCCTATTTCTCCTTAGAGGCCGCATCTGCTCACGTTCGCGTCGCCACTGATATGGGGTCGCATCGCTGCGGCTGGCTCTGCTCGCGCGCCGCGCCTGGTCCGGCTCGTCTCGCTGCTGTGTCGGGATCTGCTTGCATACCGCTACTGGTGCGACTCCTCTTGCCGCGGTTCTGCACGCCGCCAAGGCCGGGCCTCCATCTTCAACTGCCATCGCCGGACGCCAATGCGTCGACACTGAAGCAGATTCGGGCATCATCACCATGGAACTACTTCATCTCGACTTCTCTGCACATATACTGAGCAGTCCTCTCTGTTCTGCTCTTTAGATCCCTCACGGCTCTCTCAACAACTTTCTCGTCATCATTGTCGCCAGCTGCGAGGCCACCTTCTCAGGCCGCGACGTGGGTCGACAATCCGTTTGGGCTGGGGGGAGGGGGGAGTGTGCGCGAACGAGAACTGGGAGCCTCTTCGCTTCTACGCCTGCGTCAGCTTCGCTTCTGCGTGGTCAGAACTCGGACTAGAACGAAAACATCACCGAAGCTCAACCATCAAAGAAGAAGGTCCCTCCACTCCCCATTGTATGTGTGGGTGAGACTTAGAGAGAGAGAGAGAGAGAGAGAGAGAGAGTGCCCTAGCCACGCTTTGCAGTGTCAGAAGGAGAAAAAGGAAAATAAAAGGAAAAGAGAGGAAAAAGATCCAGATGAGTTTTTTTTTTTTTTTTTTTTTATCTGAATGAGGTTTAGGAGGACAAGGATGATGAACAATACTTCAAATCCAAGTCAGGAGGAGGGGGCATGGATGTGGAAGTGAAATGACTAATGGTGATTTGGATGGCGAGTTGATTGGGATAGATTTGGGATAAAATTAAAAAGTGAGGATTTTTCTTGTGATAAAAAAGAGTTGGGGATATAATTGACTTTAAACTTAAAGTTCAGGGTTTTTCATGAAATTTGGCTAATTAGGACATGTAAAAGTTGAGTGTTTTTTTTATAATAGTAACATTGGGATAAATGTAAAAGTTTTTCGTAGAATTTGGATGAACGTAAAAATTTAAATTTTTTTTTATGAACTTAAAAAAAATTGAATATAATTATCACAAATGTTAAAATTGAAAGTTATTTTTTTGTATTTGACCCATTGCTTTTATATAAACATGGGAGCCTTTTAGAGTATGCGCGTTTGTTCATCATCATGCTGCCGAACTCTTGCATTCTTTCTTGGTTAGCCCTCTCGCCCTTCTGGCCTCTGCCCCAGTGCAGGATTTGCGCGGGTAAAAAAGGGAGAAGACCCCGCTTCGCTTCCTTCGCTCTCGCACGTCAGACTTTGATTAGTTTTATATTATATCAAGTTTTTCCAATTCATATGTCGCTTCTTGGGCATTCCATTGATTATTTCAGCAGTACATGCCTCATGGACTATAGTTAGTTCTAGAGGGCGAAAGTTGGTTGCTTCAAACCATAGACCAGAGGAGCTCAACAGGGCCAAAAACCCATTTTTAACTCATTTTTAGGGGGTCAAATCATAGATGTGTTGGCTAAAATGTTAAAAACGGGTTTAAAAAAAATGGGTTGGCAATACACCTATTCCCAACCCATTTCTAACCCATTTTCATCTTACAGTCTATTCCTTTTATAACTCTACTTAATTCCAAACGAAAAACGCCCCTAAAAATCTTAAATTATGTCTACTGTTTGTGACACGTTTATCCCAAATTTTTTTAGATAAAAAAATCGTAAATTTGTATCTATGTGATACATTTACTCCAAACTTTTTCGACATTTAATTCGCGAAAATTAAATAATTTTTTTCGATTTATTTTTTAAAAAAATTATTTACAAAATTAGATTTAAAAAAAATAATTATCAATTTGGGTCTCGCGCGCCACTTGAAGGTGCACGCGAGACTTGTGCGCTGCAATTGCTTGCTTCTTCTTCTTTTCTTTTCTTTTGCTTGGTTGCTTTTTTTTTTATATATAGAAGTCACACACATTTTTTTGCTAGAAGTCACACTTGCTTTTATACAGCTTGATGCTGCACAAAAAAAATATTTATTATTAATTTGCGATGAATTTTATTAGCGTCGAATTTTACGACAAATGTATTGTTGGAAATGTATGTTATATATTGTCCGATAAAATTGGCAACAAATATGATGTTTTTTTTTGGTAAAGAAAAAAAAAACATTCGTTGCAAATTAGCGAGAAATTTTTTTTCTTCTCTAATTTTCGTAGCTAAAATCATTTTCTTTCTTTTTTCAATAATTTTATATTTTTAGACAAAAAAATAATTTTTTTGTATTTGTCACCAATATGCAATGAATTTCTAAACTATATATTTGTAACAAACGTGTCACAAATTTCATCGCGAAATATATACTTTGAGTCCTACAAAAGGTGCAAACGCATTGTGAGGCACTTTGCCACGGGTATTGTGCAACATTCAAAGTATATATTTTGCAACGAAATATGTGGCACGTTTGTCGCATAATATAAAGCGTACATTTTCAACGACACGTTACACGTCACCACGAAACACACTATGTATATATTTTGCGATGACGGTATCGTTGAAAATGTATGCTTTATATCACGCGACAAACGTGTCGCATGAGTTTGACGCAAAATATAAACATGTCGCATGACGAAATTTGCGCAAAATATATAGCGTAGAAATTCGTTGTAAATTGGCAACAAATACAAAAAAAAAAATTTAGCGATGAATTTGCGATGAATTTTATTAGCGACTTATTTTACAACGAACGTGTCATTGGAAATATACGTTATATATTTTGCAACGAAATTTACAACAAATATGATTTTTCGCAGGAAAACATGCAACGTATATTTCCAACGACACGTTCGTCGTAGAATTCGTCGCTAATAAATTCATCATAAATTAATAATAAATATAATTTTTTTTGTTTTTGCAGTAGCAAGCTGCACAAAAGTAAGCATGGCGTCTAGCAAAAAAATATGCGTGACTTCTAAAAAAAAAAGTAAGCAAAAAAAAAGCAATAAAGGAAAAAAAAAAGCAATCAATTGCTTGATGCTTTATGTAGTGCGCGGGACCCAAATTGATAAATATTTTTTTAAAACCTAATTTTGTAAATAATTTTTTTAAAAAAAATAAAATCGAAAAAAAACCCAAAATTAAACTAGTCTCGAAAAGCCTTTTCCATCCATGTAAAAAACTCTTTTAACGGTGGGGTTTTCCTCTTTCTAGGAAGAAAAATCCTAAACTCCTTTAAATTTCTTTTTTCCTTTTACTCTTTTTTTTTTTGCAATATTTTTTAAATGTTATTTTTTCCTGTTTCTTCCCCATCGTCTTCAACCTCCCTCTTTCTTGTCAACCTCGCCGCCAATGGACGTCCGTCGATGGCAACAGAAGCCTCCATGCACTGCGGCCTCACAGGGTCACGACGCTCGCCGACGCCACAACCACGACAGAAAGATTCTCCGGCTGTTGGCGTTCCTAGTCGATTATTACGAGCTTACGTCGCCGAAGGCAATGGATGCGCTCGAGGTCGAGCTCGCTCGATTTCGACGAGCTCGAGCCTTGCCAAAGAAAAACATGTTCCATCCATGTAAAAAACTCTTTTCACGGCGGGGAAAATGTTTTACTCTTTTTAGGAAGAAAAGTCCTAAACTCCTTTACATTTCTTTTTATCTTTTTTTTTTTCCTTTTACCATTTTATTTTTGCAATATTTTTTAAATGTTATTTTCCCCCCTTTCTTCTCCATCGTCTTCAACCTCCCTCTCTCCCAATGGACGTCCGTCGACGGCAATAGACGCCTCCATGCACCGCGGCTTTATAGGGTCTGCCACAACCGTGACTGAAAGATTCTCCGGCTATTGGCGTTCGCAGTCGATCATTGCGAGCTTACGTTGCCGAAGGCAATGGATGTGCTCGAGGCCGAGCTCCCCCGATTTCGACGAGCTTAAGCCTTGCCAAAGTGGCGAGCTCGAGGCCAAGATCAATGGCAAACTCGAGCTCGTTGCCGAGCTCCAGCCTCGTTGGTTTCCTTTGCGGCTGATCGTTGCAGTCCTGTGAGTAGAAAAAAAGAAAAAAGAAAAAAATAAATAGATAAATCAGAAATAAAAATAAAATAGAAAATATTTTTAAAACGGAATTAAAAAATAATAAATAAAAATATGAAAAAAAAATTCTTAACAAGTGGTGGAAAATATTTTATAGCTCATTTTCATATTTAACCAAAACACTGGAAAATATAGTCAATTTTCTGGAAATTGACTTTGCCGAAAATATTTTTCAAAAACGGTTTATATTTTTTATGAAACAAATGTAGGTTTAACGATGAAATTCAACCAGGGGCTTGGTGATTTTTTCAAGGGGAAGTTGTTGAGTTTTTTTTTTCAAAATAATATTAAAAAATAAATATTTACAAAACAAATATTTATCACCCCACCCCACCCCACCCCACCCCACCCCACCCCACCTTACCTTACCTTATTTTTTTTAATAATATAAAAATATTTATAATATTAAATTAAAAAATTATTTAAAATTTTGAGTCTATGCACCTTTAATTTGTTTGCATTATTTAATCGTTGGACTGCCGAACAAAGCATTTTAATTTTTTAAATTTATGTAAATATTTTTTCGACGCCCCCGTCGCTTCACGATCCTATCATAAAAGAAATATTTACGTGCTTCAATTCTAAGAAAATCAAGCGAATGAGCAAGGCGATAATATTTACTCGCGGGGCCGCAGAACAATCATATTTACGTAAAAAAAAAATATTTACGTGCCTCAATGTCAAAAAAAACGAGTGAGGTGAAGTTGTTTGCTCGCGAGGCCGCAGAACGATCATATTTACATAAAAAAAAAATTATTTGTCTCGACTCCGAAAAAGCGAACAAACAAGCAAAGCGACAATATTTGCTTGCGGACCGCGAAGCGATCATATTTACATAAAAAAATATTTGCGCACCTCAACTTCGATAAAATCGAGTGAGGCGACGGTGTTTGCTCACAAAGTAATCATATTTATGTAAAAATATATATTTATTTTTCTCGACTCTGAAAAAAGCGAACGAACGAGCGAAGCGACGACGTTTGCTCGCGGGACAGCGAAGCGATCAAATTTACGTAAAAAAAAATATTTGCGTGCCTCGACTCCGAAAAAAACGAGCAAGGCGACGGTGTTTGCTCGCGAAGCGATCATATTTACGTAAAAAAATATTTACACGCCCCGACTTACTCATTTTTCTCTAATTCGAGGCACGCAAATATTTTTTTACGTAAATATGATCGCTTCGCGGTTCAGCGAGCAAACGTTGTCACTTCACTCTTTTGTTCGCTTTTTTCGGAGTCGAGACAAATAAATATTTTTTTTACGTAAATATGATCGCTCCGCGAGCAAACACCGTCGCCTCCCTCGTTTTTATCAAATTTGAGGTGCGCAAATATTTTTTTTATGTAAATATGATCATTTCGCGGTCCCGCGAGCAAACGTCGTCGCTCTGCTCGTTCATTCTCTTTTTTCGGAGTCTAGACAAATAAATATTTTTTTTACTTAAATATGATTACTCCGCGAGCAAACACCGTCGCATCGCTCGTTTTTATCGAAGTCGAGGTGCGCAAATATTTTTTTACGTAAATATTATCGCTTCGTGGTCCCACGAGCAAACGTCGCCGCTTCGTTCGTTCGTTTGCTTTTTTCGGAGTCGACAAAAATAAATATTTTTTTATGTAAATATGATCGTTTCGCGAGCAAACACCGTCGCCTCGCTTGTTTTTATCGAAGTAGAGGCGCGCAAATATTTTTTTTCGTAAATATAATCCCTTCGCGGTCCTGCGAACAAACGTCGTCGCTTCGCTCGTTTGTTTGCTTTTTCGGAATCGAGACAAGTAAATTTTTTTTTTACGTAAATATGATCGCTCCGCGGCCTCGCGAGCAAACCGGTCGCCTCGCTCGTTTTTCTCGAAGTAGAGATACGTAAATATTTTTTTACGTAAATATTATCGCTCTGCGGCCCCGCGATCAAACACCGTACCCTCGCTCGTTTGCTTGCTTTCTTAGAGTCGAAGTACGTAAATATTTTTTTTTATGACAGAATCATGAAGCGACGAGGTGGCATCGAAAAAATATTTACATAAATTTAAAAAATCAAAATGTTTTGCTCAGCAATCCAACTACCGAACAAATCAAATAAATTAGAGGTGCAAGACTCAAAATTTTAAATAATTTATTTTTTAATTTAATATAATAAATATTTTTTTTATATTTTTTATATTATTAAAATAAAAAATTTAGGTGGGGAAGGTCGGGGTGGGGCCCCCCACGTGGGGCACGCACCCCTAATCCTCTCACGGCAATTTTATTTTTTAAAATTAATTTTGTAAATATTTGTTTTTTTTAATATTATTTCTCTAAACCGTGTTTCGCAGAATTTGACATTCTGATCCACCCAAATAGATCATCGCGTGACGGGAGCACGTGATGATGGGTAGCGATGGACGACCGCGTCGTGTTGAGTGGTTGATGAGCACCCCAAAACGGTCGCCTTTCTTTGGATCGCAAGTCAAAATTTTCTGCACTAGCCATGAATATGATGCATGCGGGTGTAAGTTCTGTGGATTCTGTACGCATAAAACCCAGGCGGGTTGCCAAGTTACCATTTTCATGCTCACGTGTCTTGTTTTAGAGTTTTAAACGTGATGTCAAAATTCATGCCGGCACAGCAATTTCGTGGATTGTATTGAAATAAATCAGTACATTTCATATCCGTGCCGTTTTCAAGTTTATATCAATGTCTCCTTTTATTTATGAGGAAGCTCCGCTCATATGAATAGAATCTTGCTCCCGAAATACTCTTGTTATCTCAGGAGCTTGGTTAAAGGACGCCATTAGTGCCGTAGTTTTCTCCTCTCTTTTTTTATCAGTTGAGTGCCATAACTAGTGTACGATACTCACTCATTTGCCATAATTTTTTATTATTATTTGAGTATCATATAACTTTTCAACCGATCGCTTCAGTGTTGTAATTTTTTGTAAAAAACGTTCACCACAAGTGTTATGTCATTTCGTATTTACAATACTTGGATGAACATTTAAAAGAAAAAGGGCACGGCAGATTGAAAGTTATGACACGCAAGTGAACGTTTTTGTAGAAATTATGACATTCAAGCATGGAAAAACAAAAGTTATGGCCCATAAGTGAACGCCGTACGAAAGTTATGACACTTGTGTTGTATTTATGCCAAGTGAATCGCGGGCCGGAACCAGATTAGTGTCTCGACCATAAGATCATTTGCGCATGACAAAATCGATATCACGAGGAATCGAATCTTTATAGTGTGCCTTATCCATATACATCAATTGCTCATGTTTTTTTTTTTTTTTTGATAACCGAGGTGTCCGCGCGGCCGGCGAGCTTGCGCTCAAACCAGCGGTGAAGCACGACTAGTCCTCGGGGGTAAACTGCAGGACCCCACCACCACAGTCCCCCAGGTACGACACTGGCACCAAGGAGTTTTGAACCCAGGACCTCTCGTGAAAGGAGCTGAGCGCAAACCATCTTGGCCACCAGCCGGTGGGTTCAATTGCTCATGTTGTGTTTAGGAAAACTTTGAAAAACAATTTTGGACTCTTAAATCCATTTCCCTTCCGAGCCCAAATCTTGTTTTTTGAAGCTCGAAACTTTCGCTCAAATTCCAAAAGTTATTTCACAAAGTTTTCCCAAACTCTCTCTAGCTGTCCTTAAGGAGTTCTACCAATATCCGCTTCGATAAACGTCTCAAACCCAGTTTGTTTGGGCAAAACACATTTGAATAAACCGAGAATTAACAAAGTCATACGGTTGGCAAAACTTCCTTTACCTACCGGTAGATCGAGACACGTCATAATTAGATCCGAAGACTCGTCGTCAGTCGAATTCTCAACCATGATCATATAGTAAATAAGAAGGACAGAGAATGAGGGGGAAATTCGTAGATTTCCTGACATTCCAAACTTTGAAAATGAGAATTTTATCGAATGGTCATACAGGGTGCGAGTCAAAAAATTCTCTGATTCAAATTCATAATCTTCGCTATGACAAAAAAAAATCGTAACTTTCGCAACTGTAACAACACATAATAACACATGGGTTCCTCCCTCTCTGCGTTGAAATTGCGACTGATGCATGAGATTTGACATTTGAGAGAGGATTCTCAAATGTGCAAATTCACCTTCAGCTTCCGCAAAAATTACTAAGTAAATTTTCAACTTATTGTATTTGTATCAATTTAATCTATCGGGTCAATTCTGATCAATTGATGCTGATGTGAACGATGATCGATGCCGTTGCCACAATTTTAATAATATTTTATTTTAACTTTTCTCTTTGTCCTTTTCTTTTCTTCCGCTCCTCCCTCCAGTTGGTCGAAAGTAGAAGGGAAAAAAAATACCCAGAAAACAAAAATAAAAAAAAAATCTTGAAAAAAAGATTAATAAATTATTAAAAATCATCACGTTGGCATTGATTGACTAAATAGGCTGAACCGGCTTCACCCGTAACAATCGGAGCGTATACGTTTTTCCAGGCCGACCTTTCCGTGATTTGCGGGGGAATGGCAGGTTCTGGCCGAGGGCTGGACGTACCTTCCCCGAGTCACGTGAGTGGCGCGCGGAAGAAGAAATGTCGACTCGCCACCAGATAGTCCTAGAAGAGTCTCGAGGTGGACCTAGGATTGGACTAGACCAGATGCCTCGGTTAGGAGAGCAGGCCTTGCAGCATGTGAGACATCCTGGTAGCACTTGGTCGTTTCTTTGTTTGTGGCCACGTTGTTTATCAGTTTCTTTCTTGAGGATGAAGTCACCCCTTCCGATGAATCCGATAAGGAATCTTGGTCGATGAATAATCAATTTAGGGATGATCTGTCGTGGCAGTTTAGGAGCATCTAAAAACTATTAGGGGAGCCTCGCCCACCATTTCACTTAGGAATGAGTAAATAGTACCGCTCGAATCAAACCGAAACCGGTGATTCGATTTCTGATTTTAGAGGCGTAGGGTTCGATTTTCGGTTCATAAAATTAAAGTCGGTGGTCAGGCGGGCCGGTTCCCAGTTCTAAGGATATAGGACCGAACCTGACCGCTCGAATCGGATCAGTTAATTTTTTTAAAAGTAACTCTAATCATTGACATAGTAAGTTTCATAACAAATTATAGAGAATCAATCTTCATCTATTAAAAATGAATTCACACGTATACACACACACAAGTAAATTTTATTGTAAATAAAATCCTAAGCAAAAAATATTGGAACGAATAGGAAATAAGGAGAAAATTTTTAAATCTAAGATTCGTTGAAATTTGTCATATTCGATCCTTGAAACTGCCAAGCATACATTACATCTAGTAAGACGAGTAGAACTTTTTACATACTGGTTTCGACTTGCCCTAACCTCATTAAGAGAGTGACATCACCTCCCAACTAATTTGTACACGGGAGGCCAACCGTGCCTTCAGAGCTCTTCTTGATTTATTCTATTTAACCCAGAACTCTTAGTACAAACCCCAACCTGACACCATTTGTAAGAACTCAGCTGTCTTTTCCCCTCTACAACACTTACTCTCCATGATAATACCCTAAGCTCCACCCACAAGGGAACCTGAGTACGGGAGAACTTGCCCATCTAGGACAAGGAACACCCGGCTGATGTCATTGTCTCCCACTCATCCACAAACGCTCTCGTTGTGCGTTGTTCTATCTCTTCCCTGCGTTACTTGCTCACCCAACAGAACAACAACACTCAACCGGTAGCTTTCCTCGATCGAAGCTGTTTGCAAATCTTCAGTTACTTGTATGTCTGTTGACAAGTGTAGCACCCCTCACCAACTGCACACCCTCGACAGCACCTTCTTTCGCCTATTAAGCTTCTCATGTCCTAAGCAAATCAATAGAGGTTCCCCCTTGATGAAATGTGGCAGCGAACCCATCTTAAAATTCGCAAAATTGATTCAGGAATGTTATCCCTATTTAGTGAGCAATTCGTATCCTTCCTGTGCCTTCATTGGCATCGTCAAAGCTAAACAAGAGCTGTACCTTGTTCGAGTCCCACTTGACCCCGACGAACACTCTTTGCCCTCAAAGGACAGGAAATACCACAAGATTTTCCCAAACCACCCTTCTATTGAAGGGATCCTGCTATGATGCCATTTATCACGGACCGACAGATTTTAGTCGCGGAATTCGCTTGTGCGACGCTTGGCAAGCCACGCCAAACCAAACCAGCCTTCCCCATAAATACTTAGGTGAATAGCTTTCCCGTATTGGATTCTTCCACGCCCATCTTAACTTAGGCATCCATTACATCGAATAAGATGAATGAAACTCTTTACGCACAACGACTGGTTTTGGCTTGCCTTGACCTCATCAAGAGAGCGGCATCAGCTCCCGATTAGTTTATACATGGGAGGCCAACCCCGCCTTTAAAACTCTTATTAGTATATTCTATTTAAACCAGAATTCCTAGTACAAACCTGTCCAGACACCACTCTTAGGGACCAAGTTGTCTTTTCCCCTCTACAATGCTTACTTTCTATGATAATACCGCAAACTCCATCTATAAAGGAACCCGAATACGGGAGAACATATCTATCTAGAACACAAAACACCCCGCTCATGTCCCATGCATTACTGTTGTAATCGGATTGGAAATCATGACCTCGCATCTGAACAGCCTATTGTTATGGGGTTGCCACTAAGGGTGAGTATGGGCTGGGTGGACCAGTTTCAAACCTAGACACTGAAATCAACCTTGTTACAATAGGTTCCCAGTTTTTGAAATCGAGAACCGACCCTGTTTGTCTTGGAGCCTGTTTTGGAACGGGTCTTATTTTTCTGTCCGGTTCCATGGTCTACCCGAAAATATGTTTTCCTTTTTTTCATTCAAAATAATATGAGTATCGATAAAATGAGCAATAAAAATTACAATCATCCGAAAAAAAACAATCCAACAAATAAAAATTACAATTTCATGAATGAATCATGTGGCATCTCTTTCTTGCTACGATGCTTTCCTTTGACCTATTATGTCATCTCCACCTCAATCCCCCCACCTTCACAAGACGGCGACCCGCTAGTATTAAAAGGAAGCAGCAGAGGGAAGGCAACGAACCAGCACATCTTTCGGTTAACAAAATGCATGACAATTTTCAACTGTCTCCATAAGAACAATTCAACGAAAGATTGTAAGAACAACAAAAGATCTCGAAGAACGAGTCCACTGAGCATAACTCATCCTCCAAGAGCGATATTATGAGCCAATTTACTTGGTATGAAATCTCTTACAAAGACCTCATATTTATACAAAAAGAAAAATCAGGACCTAAGGTTTTTTTTTTAATAGCAACTAAAAATCGGTTCTAAAAATTGATCCGGGTGAGCCTACACCTAGAATTAAAAATTGAACCGGTCTCCAAAATTTAGAACCGGTACCCAAACCGATTTGAGCGAGAATCGATTCCTTACCCTCTTTTTCGGGTGGGCCAATCCGAGTTCTGGGTCAACCCGATCTAGTTGCACACCCCTAGTTGCCATTGTCGGCAACCGCGCGGCGATGCCAATGTGATGTTGTTGCTAGTCCATTTTCCTTGTAACTCGTGAACAAAACAAAAGAATATCTTCCCTCCGTCCAAACAACAAATTAGAATTGAGGCTCCGTTTATTTAACGGAAAATAACTTTGGAGAAAAGTTTTCAGATTTTTCGGCATTTGGTTTACAGGAAATAATTAATCAAGAAAAATATATTTTTGTCAATGGAAAAAACAACAAAGCCAAGGAAAATGATTTTCTCTTTCCTCCGAAACTCCTTCACATTCCTTTTTTTTTTTAATAATTATTTTGTATTCTTGTTTTTTTATTCTTCCTTGCCCGGTTGTCGGTGATCAGCCACAGGTAAGGGACGAGCTCACCCAAGGCATGGCTCCAGCTTGGCGGGAAAAAAAAAATCTTAAATTGTGTATCTATATATTATTATTCCCCTCTTTTCCAAATTAGTTCAATAACCTAGCGATAGAGAGTCTTTTCTGATTAGGCGCACCTTTGCAAAGTCGACTGAGGAACATATGGCCTTCCAAGAGTTCGAATAATTTTGGAGTTCCTACTCAAAGCTTCAAGATATAACTTTACAGGTCCATCCATGTCCACTCTTAGACAAAGGTGCGTGTGATGCCATATTCGTCCAATCACAATAGACGTTCTTGGTTTTAACGGTTGGTAACATATTTCCCTGTCTTGTTTGTGTAATCCATTCCGATCTATATTATAGCATTTTCAAGTGTGCATCGCGCGGGCTTGATTTGTCAATATGATTTGATCCCGAGTTTATTGTACAAGACCCTCCTCTCATCAATATCTGGTGTTATCCGGCTGCCCAGCTCGTGATTATAGTTGAGATCGCGATCAATATTTGTGATGGACTCGATTGTACTCGAGCCGATATAATAAGGGAAGCATACTCCCCACCCAGGGGGAAGGGGACGAGGAATGTCCACTATTTAAAGCGGAAAAGGCATCTTTTCCGTTTTGTTGCCATCGCTTCTTGGGACGCGACCTAACTAAATGGACGAGAGCGGTCAGTCAATCTCAGTGCGAACCTCACTTAACCACCCGCCGACGGCATTGAAGTTCTTCATTAACTCTGTGTGTTAAAAATGGTGGAGAGCTTTCACAGAAGTCGTGGGCATTGCTCAAAATCCTCGCGGGCGACCCCCCAAAAAATAAATTAAAGATACTGGGAATTGATTGTGGCGCCTTCCTGCTCGTCGCCTATAACCGGAAATGGGCAGCAGATCGTTGTTGTTGTTGGAGTCGGCGGGGCTGATTCTGCTGCTGGGTTGCTGCGTTCCCTCCCCCTCCGCTCATGCCGAAGTCCATTACTACGACTTCATAGTAAGTTCTTTGCATTGAAGATGCCACGTTGTCCTGGTTTTGCTCCCGCATTGTGACAATGTCTCTCCTTCCCGAACAGAATCCTCTTGTCCTTCGCACGTTTTCGCCGTCTTATGGCGGACAGCACTTGGGTTATGTAGTGCTCTTCCCATTTTATATGAACTTTCTGGCAACAATCTCCTTGCTGCCGCATTAAAAGTAATAGAGTTCCGAAACGCCGCCTAAATTCCCTGCTCCGTTACGAACTCAGATATCGAAGCGGCACGAATTATTGTCATTAAACTGTCTTTCTTTCTGGGCTTGGTCGTAGCTGAAAGAGACCAACTTTACAAGGCTGTGCAGCTCCAAGAGCATGCTGACCGTGAACGATAGCTTGCCCGGGCCGGCGGTTCGCGTTCGCAAAGGCGACACGGTCTACGTCAATGTCCACAATCACGGCGACTACGGAGTCACCATTCACTGGTACGCCTCTCTCCCTCTCTCTCTCTCTCTCTCCCTGAGCATCCTTTGAAGCGAAAAGTGAACGTTTTTTTGGTTTAAAAAAATATTTTGAAACGTAACTTTAGATTAAATAATGGTAGGCACAAAAAAAAAATTACAAAGGGCTTTTGGCTGCATATTTTATTTTTTTCTTATTTATTTATTTATTTATTTCAAAACCCTACGCCAGCTAACCGGGCAAATCTGGCATCGACGGCTGTAGCACGAGGCCGCCCGAGTTGTCGATCACACCCTAGAGAAGAAGATTTCGAGGGCAAAATAAGTT
The DNA here is from genome assembly GCA_028455895.1 of Rhodomyrtus tomentosa. Lineage (NCBI taxonomy): Eukaryota > Viridiplantae > Streptophyta > Magnoliopsida > Myrtales > Myrtaceae > Rhodomyrtus > Rhodomyrtus tomentosa. Next base: position 45,482,526 of record JAPCWY010000001.1, read on the forward strand.
AACTAATTTTCATTAACGAGCCTTCAATGCTGAAAACCCAATGTCGGGTTTCCCGCCTTTTCAAGGCTGGCATTTGACGCTTGAGCAAATGCATTTTAAGGATTTTTTTTTTTTTATTTTTTGGTGGGAATCATTTTAAGGATTATGACGTGATTAAATCCCGTGGCGAAATTGCAATCACAGTGGAAACAACAAATTTCCAAATTAGCTACTTAACCGGTGCCTCTTGATGAGAATTGGAACATGTGTCAACTGTCAAGTAATTAAGGAGTGGTGGGGCCGGTGTTGCTTGGTCGTTATCTCACCGGTCAATTTTCTTCCTCCTCTCGTTGAGGGCTAGTTGCAATTCCCTTGCAAGAATCTGGCCGTGCAATTAAGGATGTCTCGATATAGCTGGATTTCCAGAAACCACATCCTCATTCTTGCAAACTTGGACTAAAAATGGTCAAAATGTCACCCCAGGGGTTCTAAAATTAGATCCACGGTGTTTTGATCTCTTTCTCCGAAAAAGAGTGTGGTGTTTTTGACGACGACGACGAGATTATGTTTTGATTTGGAATTAGATGAGTCCGGGTGCGGCCAGTCCTGAGAGAGACTTTTTTTTTCACCTCTCTGGCAATGAGATTATTTGATTGAATCATACCATAATGAGCCGATTTTAACGAATGCCTTTAGAACGCTTGTTAAGCATATTTTTGTTGAGGAATAATTTCCTTTTCAAAGTAACAATTACCCATAACACACTTTAAAATTTCCTTAATTAGTAATTTAATAGGTGAGAGACATTCGTTAACAAAGTTCTATTGTAATTGCAGAATGTCAAAAGTTTCTCTCGTTTTCTTGGTGAAATTCAATTGATTGTCCGACACTGCCTAAATTGCAATGCAACCATAACGTCAAGGTGAAATTCAATTGCAAGTTGAAAGACTTTTTTTTTTATATAGCAAGTTTCCCCTTCGGAAAATGTATATATTCTGTATAAAGTTTGATTGTTTTATTGAACTGTGTAGTTTTTATGTGATAGCGGAATTTCTAAAACTTGTGTCTCGTCACTTCAATTCTAAACCTTTGTTATTAGGTCATTACAGTCTTAAATTTTTTCATCACCCTGCGAATCAGCCCTTTTATTAACTTCGTCATCTTTTCTTGGAAAAAAAAAATTCTATGTGGCTTTTTAAAGTAGTTTTTCTTCTATTTTTCATATGAATACTTGATGTGACATCAATATCAAAATTTAAAAATAAAAAAAAAGACTTAAATCCATATATATATATATAAAAGAGCCTGCCACGGCGACAAAGGGCGACCAACCCTTGGTGGGCTAGTGATAAGGACCGCCGCTCTAGCCATGGGCAAGGGTCCTCAATTCATGGCCATGGTGGCCCTCGCGGGGTGGCGGCGGGTGGCGGCCACGTTGGCCAGCATTGTCCATCCCTTATGATTCCCCATCCCTTTTTCATTGAATTTCCACTAACTTTGTTCATTTGGCCTTTTTCGATTTTGTATGATCCATAAAAGGAAAAGATCAACACAAAAGATGAGCTGTTTTGCAATAAACGACCTTATTTTGGACTTCATAAGAAGCTCTGCCATTTAACCAACAACCGTGTTAAAGAAGAAAATAATACAACATGTCAACTCAGACTTCCGTCCACTAAAAGGAGACGGAATTGAATTGATTAACAGATTAATTGTGACAACTTTTAGAAATTAAATGACCCAAAAAAAAGTTAGAGCTAAAGTAACGGATCGACACAAGTTTTAAGTCTTCCACCAGTACTGTGCATTCCTTTTAATGTTCAGACTAGTATATTTAGGGATAATTGAGTTGCAAATACCAAAACTTGTCAACTAAGTCCTAACATTTTTACGGGTGCATTTAAATCCTAAAACTTATAACTCCCGTTTCGAGGCTTTCTATTAATGGGGGGAATGACGTAAAGTGCATCATAGTTGAAAGTTTAGAACTTCAATGGACGAAATGAAAATTTTAGTAATTAAGTACACTAAATGACAAGTTTAAGAGTTGCCTTCCAATTATCCTAAATTAATGTCTTGGGTACTTGTTAAGTGCATCATGAACATACTATGCTCGGTGTTTGGGAAAAAGTGTCAAACAAAGTCCTAAACCTATTGCATTAGTGCAAACCTTTTTTTATGCCAATGCAATCCTAAACTTTTTGCATTAAATCGTTTTGGGTCCCCCCATAAACGTCAGATTTTTTTTTTAATATTGTAAACGGGCTATTCAATCGAAAGCACATTCCATAGCCCATTTTAGAGATTGGCGACTATACCAATTCAGTCTTAAATATTTTTATTGGTGCCAATTCAGTCATAAGCATTTTGCATTTGTGCCAATTCAGACTTAAACTTTTTGCATTTATGTCAATTGAGTCAATTCGATCGATTTTGGCTAGAAATCACTGGTATGGAGATCAATTATTCTACGTGGCACAACTGACACTAATGTAAAATATTTTGATATTTTAAAGAATTTTTTAAAATATTTTTAAAAATAAAAAAATGCTTAAAATTTATTTAAAATATTAGAATAATTTGAAAAAAAAATGTCCAAGTCAGCACTAGCCATGCCATGTAGGACAATCGACATTAACATCAACGATTTTTTATCAAAATTGGCTAAATTAACTTAATTGATATAAATACAACAATTTTTGATTGAATTGGTATAAATGCAAAAGGTTTATGACTGAATTGACACCAATAAAAGATTTAGGACTTAATTGGCACAAATGCAAAAGTTTAGGACTGAATTGGCACAAAAAAGTTTATGACTGTATTGACACTAATGTAATATGTTTAAGACTTTTTTGACACTTCTCCCTCGGTATTTATGTTTTGTTGCTTGAGTCAGATATCTAAATCTTTTTAAGTTCCATCATTGGTGGTGGCAATTGGTTATGTCTCCTCAAGAAGAGAAAGGATCTCAAAAATTATTTCGATTTGCAAAAAGAAAAAAAAAGTCGCGGGCTTTGTGTTAAAGAGTCGCGAGTTTTAGAAAATATCTTGATTCGTTGCAAAACTTGCAGGCACGGCGTAAAGCAGCCAAGAAATCCATGGTCAGATGGTCCGGAATACGTTACACAGTGCCCGATCGAACCCGGGACAAACTTTACTTATGAGGTCATATTTTCGAAAGAAGAGGGCACGCTTTGGTGGCACGCTCACAGCGACTGGACCCGAGCCGGAGTTCATGGGGCTATTGTTGTATACCCTAAGGAGGGCACTACTTATCCTTTTGAGGAACCAGATGGTGAAGAAGTGGTGGTACTGGGTAAGTAGTCATCTTGACCTCCTTATTCGATCTTGTCTGATCTAAAAGATTTGTTTCTCATCTGTTTTTATCTGTTGCTGTCTCATGAATCCTTGGTTTAAATTTGAAGTTCCAGGGATGAAATCAAAAGAATTAAGTGTCCGTTATGGTTTCTGTCATATTGTCGGTATGGTTGGGGTCTAGGACAAGGACTACATAGTGTTTCGTGGACAAGAAAGGGAAGAAAAGCATCGTGAAACAGCCATGAAATTTCAGGAGTTGCTTGCATCGCTCTTGTCGCTTTTATTCACGTTTCGTGCATCTCTGTTCGGTCTGAACTTTGCACCACAAGGAAAGCTTGGACATGTATACTATATTTTCTTCTGTCAAACATGCCAAGATGGGAAATTTCATGATTCCGTACTTCCTTTTCGTCTGTCGCTCCTCCTTGTTTCCTCTTGCTCCACAGTGATTGCATAATCATTTTGTTGGTCTCTCCATATGATTGCCTAAATCCTATTGTTACTTGTCTATTCATAGGGTCTTGGTACAAAGGAGATGTGAACAAGGAAGTTGAGGAGGACCTGAACGCAGGTTCGGACACTCCTCGCTCGGATGCATATATTATCAACGGCCAACCGGGAGACTTCTGCGAATGTTCTAAAGGTAAGCCACTGCTACACGAGACAGACAGAAACAATTGCGCAATTCGTTTGCACAACTTCCCGACGGGGAATGTAGAATCAGCGGAATTCGCTCAACTAGAGAAAACGAACCCACTTATATTGTGTTACGGTGCTATGAAAGCATATGACAAACTGTTGCGTGGGCGTTTCCCAACGGAAATGTTCTTTAGGTCTTGTCTTTTACGGAGCTTTTAATTGCAGATTTCACATATCGGTGGTCAGTCGATTATGGGAAAAGGTACCTTCTTCGTCTGGTCAATGCGGTGATGAATGCAGAGATGTTCTTCGCCATCGGACAACATAATTTCACCGTCGTTGGGATGGACGGGGCCTACATAAAACCAGTTGTCACGAGTTTTGTGATGATTGCCCCTGGACAAACCATGGATATACTAGTCACTGCAAACCAATCTCTCGGTCGATACTACATGGCAACTAGACAGTACGACAGTGTTAAGCCAGACGTCACGGATTATGACAAAGTGAATGCCACCGCGATTCTTGAGTACGCCGGCAACTGCACCGATACATCAGCTCCTTTCTTTCCCGACACACTACCGATCTACTATGACTATAAATCTGCAATAAACTTCATGAGTCACATCAGGAGCTTAGCAAGCGAAGAATACCCTGTTGACGTCCCCAGAAATATAACTACGTACATGTATATCACGGCTTCCATGGGCGAAGTTGAGTTTGTCAACGGTTCGAACACGAGAACTGGCCTTGCATCAAGCTTAAACAATGTCAGCTGGGTAAACCCATCAACCGATGTGCTAATGGCTTATTACAGGTATTTGTCAATCATTCCTGTGTACATTTCGTTGATGAGCTTGTTCAATTTTTAGTAACTGCAATTTTAGGGCAGGAATGTTAAACCACAGAAATATTCATGTAAAGTATCGAATTTATTGTGATCATCGTTGGACTCGACTCATAGATGAATGTCCATAACAGGAACTTGAGCGGTTATTTCACTACGGATTTTCCAGATTGGCCGGAAAAGTTTTTCAACTTTACAGCAGACGATGTGCCGGATGATTATGAGGTGGCACTGCAAGGGACCAAAGTAAAGATGCTAAACTACAATGAAGAAGTGGAGATTGTTTTCCAAGGAACCAATATTATGGATGCATCGGAGGATCACCCGATGCATTTGCACGGGTACGCCTTTTATGTTGTCGGAGCTGGTTATGGGAACTTTGACAACGAGACGGACCCCGAGGGTTACAATCTGGTGGATCCTCCAGAAGTGAATACGGTTTCGCTGCCTAAAAAAGGATGGGCCGCCATCAGATTCCGAGCTAGTAATCCTGGTACTTGCCTTCGCACTTCTGTCATGCGGTTATGATTAACTAGTCATTTCGGAGCAACTCATTTGAAAACCAACTTCTGTCTAATTTTGCTTAGCGAATCCCGGTTGAAATGAATCCGCATTTTCTGACGTTCTGTCTAACAACGACTTCCTGATACCAGGAGTATGGTTATGGCACTGTCATCTGGATCGACACTACAGTTGGGGAATGACCACCGTGTTCATCGTGAAGAACGGCGGGACGCCTGAGACTAGCATCAGGGAACCCCCTCCGTACATGCCCCCCTGTAAAGATTCTTCGCTTCAATTGCGAAAAAGGGACGCTAATTCATCCGTCAAATTGGATAAATCAGACATATGAATCAACCAGCATATGGTCTTCCACGCATATACATTTTCTTGTTTGCACTTCTGATTAGTAGTTGTATTAAAGTGTGATCAGAACTGACCCGTTTTGGAGCGACTCCGACGCTGGTTTAAAGCAGGTTGATGCAAGAATAAGCAGAACAAATTTACAACCCCATTCGTATTAAAAAGGAACCGTGTCTTTACACCATCATGTCTTGATAGCGAATCATCGCTGTGTAAACACTGTAGAATAATACAGCATGAAAAACTTTCCAGTGAGAAATGGAGTCTTTTGGCTCCGCTTGTGGCCAAATTGTCTTCAACGTGAATTCCCCAAGCACTTCACTCGACACTCAATTCTTGCGCCTTTTCATGCCGAGATTCCCTCATACCTGTTTTCTGCCCTAGCATTTCCAATTGAATCACCTCAATCCTCAGGAGAAAACATACCATGCCAATTAGTTAGCTAAACCTCGACTGTGCCGAGATCTATTACCCAAAAGGAGACAGAAAGCACGAAAACTCAGTAGTAATGATATGTAAGATAAGCATGTTCTTCCATTTTACGTTGGACAAATATGGTATGACAAAGCAATTATCGATGGTATGGCAGAAATCACAGTTTTCAGCTTTCTGCTGTACTGTCATGCTCAGAAATTATCGGGGGGAATAAACAAAGTCTTGTTTGCGTCTGAATAATCTGTGCGTCATGCTCATCATGTTTTCATTGTAGCAATCAAACCTATGGTATAGTAGTTGATGGCAAACTACATACATCATGGATGCTTGCATGATTAGCGTGAAACTTAATTAACAGTATAAATAAAGAGAGAAACCAAGCATGGAGAGTTAGGATTGCCAATGCTGGCAAACCAAAAAGGCAATTCTGGTTGTTCACCCCATCATGATATGACCGAAGCCTGACGCAAAGGGATCCCCATATAGCTCAAGTTACTTAAACATGGTTGTTTTTGACGAAAGTACGTTTCTCACGACTTCCTCAATTATGTCCTTCTTGAAAGTTAAAAAGAAGCTGCGCTCTCCCACAATACCACAGAAAAGTTTCCTGGAAGCTTTTTCCCAAACATTTGGAGATATCAGATAGATATCAATGGCAACTCATTCTGGAGAACCGTATCTATGGACAGGAGAAATACAATTCCCTATTAACACTGACAGAACTGAAATCTAAGCCCAGAAACAATTTGACATACCTGTAACCACCGTTAAACAAGACGAAGTAGAGTGGATCCTGGGAAGAAAGCTGCAAGAGTTCTCGTACTATGTAGGCACATGTACTAATACTGCACAAGAGACACTAAACAAAGCCAGTGACTCACTGAAACAAGGTTTATTTGACATCATACGAATTGAAAGCACAACAGATAGCTAGCGCATATCAGATGATTTCCAAATAGTCCATTATAAACAATGAGCATCCGCATGTCCATTTTGCGAGAAAACAAGGGACTACGATCATGACGGGTGCCATTTTCAGGTTTTTGGCAAATTGCCCTTGCTAACAAGTTCCAAGCAGGGTGTCCACGCAAGCACCAAGAGGCTGAATGGCATATTTAAGTTCTCAAAATCCCCCTACCAATTGAATTTGTCATGCGGAAACATATAGACAATTTCATACACAGCTTGCATTAGACTAAGCGTTGGCCAAGAAGATCATATGACAAATTAAACAAAGCTTATGAGAGTTCGTTATGTCAAGTTGAGCCTGTGGCTTGCCCTATGTGATGCAAGAGGGAAGGATAAATTAGGACTTTGGAAGCTTAGGTATGGATATAGGATCAATGGCCTACTATACAAATCTGGAAGTTATACTATTGAAGTATATCCCACATCGGTTGACAATGGGTCATAAATGTTCTTTATATTTGTTAGAAATTCCAAACTAAAAGCTTAAGCTAATAGGTGGAGCGAAACCACATGAATATAAAGAGCATACAACACTCATTCACAAGTGACGTGGGACAACAAAAACAACAACTTTAACACCCCCTCTCACGTGCAAGTAATCTGCACGTGGAAATTAATTGATGGGGTGAGCCCACATACGCGGAAAGGAATTACACTAGCTTTGATACTATATTAGAAAGTGTAACACTAGTGTTAAGGATAAGGGCAAAATAGTCACTTTTATATATCCTACGTTTATATATCCTTGTAATTGTGGTTACTGAATAACACATATTATTTTCTCCAACAACATGGTATCAGAGCCACCTTAAACCTAAAACAACCACCTCCGTTGATCATCCATCGTTGATCATCGTCAATCCTCCATCGGGCCGCCGTCGGCCTCTCACCGACGTCGAAAAACCTTAGATCTAAGGTTGCCCAGCAGCTGCGAAGCCAAATCCGAGGTTGCCCCGAGCCGGCGAAGCCAAATCTAAGGAAGCCCAGGCTCTGCGACCCCATTTCCGGTGCCAACCAAGGTCGCCCAGGCCTGGCGACACTATTTCCGGTGCAGACCGAGGTCGTCCCTAGCCGGCGAAGCCAAAACTGAGGTCACCCAGGCTCAGCAACGCCTAGCAAAGCCAGATCTGAGGTCGCCCAGGCTCAACGATCCCATTTCCGACGCCGACCAAAGTCGCCCAGTCCTGGCGACACTATTTCCAGCGCCAACCGAGGTCTCCTAGGACCGGCGACCTGCCGATCGAAGTTGCCCAGACCCGGCGACCCTTTTTACTGGCTTAGCCGAAGCCTGGCGACCTCCAAGACCTCCTGTTCTAAGCTGTGACCTCCTAATCTGAGTTGCGACCTCCTGTTCTGAGCTGGCGACCTATTTCAGGCATCCTCTGAAGTTGCTGGACCTATTTCCGACATTCTCTGAAGCTACTGACTGAGGAGCGACCCTTCCTTGGTAGTTGCACAACTCTGTAGGTGTATGATGTTCAATGTTTTTAAGTTCTTTGAAGTGAATCGGTATTCTAGGAGTGCAAATGAGTTTGAGGAATATAGAATGTGTTGATACATTTGAGAAGGTCTGATGAATAACACCATTTCTATTGGTGTTCTATTTTTTGGTGTTGGGTCAATCAAGTTCAAATTCTGTTCTTGATAGCTCTTGGAGACTTGAAGTCAGTAAAGTGGAGTTACTCCTTTAGGTTGGAGAATTTTGTGTTGCAATACATACGTTAGTTGCAGTCCTTAATTACTGTGAAGTTCATTCTGTATTTGGACTTGATTGAATTCATGGCTACTGGTTCGAATTCTGAATCCCCTTTTGGTCACTTTCAATTGACCTCTGTCAAGTTGGATGGCACAAATTATCCATCATGGTCAACAGCTATCGAAGTCTATCTTACTGTCACCGAACAACTTGATTTTCTTACGTTTACAACACTGTCTGAGAAAGATAAACTTGCTAAATGGACTGCAGGAGATGCTATGATTCAAACTCTTCTATGGAATAGCATGGATCCAAAGGTTAGTCCCCACTTTATTCAATGTAAGACTGCTAAGGCGGTTTGGGAGAAATGTGCATTGCTCTATTCTGGACAAAATAATTTGACGCGAGTCTGTGACACTTGGGAAGCATTATTTGATCTTCAGCGTGGAGATCAATCTTTATATGATCATTATGCTCAGTTTACTACTCTTTGTCAACGTTTGGGCACTTATCTTCCTGCCTCGGATGATCCACGTGTTTTGGCCAAGCGACAAGAGGATCTGCAGACAATATCATATCTTAAGTCATTGGGGCCCCAGTATTCATCTCTTCGGCAACACATTACGTCACAGAGCTTACTTCCCACTGTGGATGAAGTCTTTTCTCAAGCTCTTCGTTCTACGGTTCTGAGAAAGTTCCTCCATGCCAACTATAGAGACGAGCGCTATGCTTTCCCATGGTCCTGGTGGACGTGAGAGTCGTGGTCGAGGTTACCGAGCTCGTGGACGTGGCTTTGTTTATAACGGTAGCCGAGGAGGTTGCGATGGAGGGGCTAGCACTCATGGTGCCGTTAGCTCTGGGAATAGTTTTAGTTCACGCTATTGCCATCATTGTCAAAGAACTGATCATACAGAAGCTTATTGTTATTCTCTTCATCCAGAGCTCAAACCACCCCTTGTCGCCTATGCTGAAGTGGAGAATCATATTGTTTCTCCTTCATTGACTCCATCTAGTTCGAGCACCACACAACGTGTAGGAGACTCAATTACATTGATACGTGCTGAGTATGATGCATTGATTCGTCCTCAACAAATGACAGGAACTTCAGCTCCTACTGCTACTTTGGCACAAACATCCAAAGGTAGTTCGTCTTGTTTGTTTTCTGTGACGTTTGATTCTTGGGTCATAGACTCTGGAGCTACCAATCACATGTCTAGTAACTCTAATTTGCAATCTTCATTTCATTCTCTGTCTCCTTCATTATCTAATTCGGTTACATTAGCAAATGGTTCCCAATCGCAGGTTATTGGTACGGAAGTTGTTCATTTGAGTCCCTCCCTTTCTTTGTCATCTGTCCTTCACCTATCCCAGTCTCCCTATAATTTGATTTATGTTAGCTCATTGACTAAACAATTGAATTGCTCTATAACTTTTTCAGCTTCTCGTTGTATCTTTCAGGATTTGAGGACTAGACAGACGATTGGTAAGGGACATGAATCAAATGGTTTATATTATCTTGACAAGAAGGTGTTAGCTGCCGCAACTATGAAGCGTCCATCCACTGATATATATCGGACACATTGTCAAGCTGGTCATCCGCCACCAAACATACTTCGTCGTATATTTCCTGAGTTCGAGTCTGTAAGTTCTTTTCAATGTGAAGCATGTCAATTTGGCAAACATCATAGAGCGTCTTTTCCTTCCAGTATTCAGAGTCGTGTGTCGAGTCCATTTGAGCTGGTTCATTCAGATGTATGGGGTCCATGTCGTGTCTGAAATTTCTGGATTCAGATGCTTTGTTACATTCGTGGATGATTTTTCCCGAACGACTTGGTTATTTTTAATAAAGGACCGTACGGAAATTTTTCATTGTTTTCGATTATTCTACTTCAAAGTGTTGAATCAGTATAACATCTCCATCAAATATTTACGGTCAGATAACGCTAGAGAATCTTGCTACCACTTCTGGTTTCCAGCCATTCCTTGATTCTCATGGTATTATCCATCAGACTTCGTGTTCATACACCCCTCAACAGAATGGGGTTGTTGAACATAAAAATCGTCATATTCTTGATGTTGCTCGTTGTCTTATATTTCACATGAATCTACCTAAAAATTTTTGGGGCCATGCTATTCTAACAGCGTGTTATTTAATTAATTGGCTTCCAACTTCTGTTCTTCAGGGGGAGACATCGTTCACTACTTTACATCCAGATCGGTCCCCTTTTTCATTACCTCTCTTCAAGTATTTGGCTGTGTTTGTTTTGTACATTGTCTTACTCCATGTCTTGATAAGCTGGATCCTTGTGCTGAAAAATGTATCTTTGTGGGATACTTTCGTACTCAAAAGGGGTACAAATGTTACAGCCCCGCTCGTTGTCGTGTATTCGTGTCTGCAGATGTGACATTCTTTGAAGATCAGTCATATTTTCCCTCTCAGTCTGTTCCCACAACATCTGATGATAGTAATTGTTGTGTCATACCAATTATTCCACCTACTTCACTTCCAGAAGCTAGCTCCAACGACGCCCAAGGATTTCAGTATGCTGAGCACACCTATCAACGACGCAGTACAACACCTACACATGATTCATCTGTTCCCTCATCAGTTGTTGCACCATCCTCTGATCCTGATGTGCCCATAGCTACTCGCAAAGGTCTACATTCTTGTGTCGGTCGTCTTGTGGATCGTTATGCTCTTTATTCTGGTCTTTCTGAGTGTCTTCATACTCGTCATCCTATTTTCAATTTCTTGTCATATGATCGTTTATCTCCTAGTTTCTCCATATTCGTCTCGTCCTTGTCCTCTGTTTCTGTGCCTAACAGTGTTGCTGAAGCTCTTGCTCATCCTAGATGGCGACAAGCAATGGAAGATGAGATAAAGTCTCTCATTGAAAACCATACTTGGGAGCTCACTTCATCACCTACGGCGAAACACGCCGTTGGTTGTCGTTGGGTATTCACTGTTAAGGTTTTTCCTGACAACACTCTTGATCGATTGAAGGCTCGATTGGTTGCAAAAGGATATACTCAAACATACGGTGTTGATTATGACGACACCTTTTTACCTGTTGCCAAAATCTCCTCTGTTCGTGTCTTTATTTCCCTTGCAGCACATTTTGGTTGGGTACTTCATCAACTAGATGTGAAAAATGCCTTCCTTCAAGGTGATTTATCTGAGCAAGTTTATATGGAGCAACCACCCGGATTTGCTGCTCAGGGGGAGAATTTGGTATATCGCTTACATAAAGCCTTATATGGACTCAAGCAATCTCCTCGTGCTTAGTTTGACAGATTTAGTGATGCTATTATCAGGTTTGGATTAAAGCGTTGTCAAGTAGATCATTTAGTTTTTAGTTCTACCTCCTCAGCTGGATGTATTGTCCTGGTTGTATATGTGGACGATATTATCATTACCGGCAGTGATTCAAATGGTATCCAACAGCTTAAGCAGTTTCTACAGAAAGAATTTAGTACCAAGGATCTGGAACGTCTACGATATTTTCTTGGTATTGAAGTTGCATACTCACATGCAAGTATCAATTTGTCTCAGCGAAAGTATGTGCTTGACATCCTTGACGAGGTTGGATATCTTGGAGTAAAGCCAGTAGATACTCCTATGGAACCCAATGTGAAGCTTGATGTAGAAAGTGGAGATTTGTTACATGATCCAGGAAAGTGTAGAAGATTAGCGGGAAAGTTGAACTATCTAACCGTCACAAAACCTGACATATCTTTTGCTGTCACTGTAATCAGTTAGTTCATGAGTTCTCCCCGTACTACTGACTAGGATACTCTACTTAGAATTATCAAGTACTTGAAGGGAATGTCAGGTAAAGGGCTATTCTTCAAGAATTATGGACATCTGAACACTGTAGGTTTTTCTGATGCAGACCAAGCTGGATGTCCTATCGATGGGAGATCTACATCGAGTTACTGTGTTCCTTGGAGGTAATTTAGTCGCTTGGAAAAGTAAAAAGCAATATGTGGTTTCTCGATCCAGTGCTTAAGCAGAGTATAGAGCTATGGCACATGTGACGTGTGAATTACTCCGGTTGAGGATGTTATTATCAGAAATTGGCTTGCCAATATCAAATCCATCGATCTTATATTGTGATAATCAATCGGCTATTCACATTGCGAATAACCTTGTCTTCCATGAGCGAATTAAACACATTGAGGTTGATTGTCGTTTCGTACAAAAGAAAGTTGAGAAATGGGAGATTATTCTTCAGCATGCAAGGACAGAGGATCAGCTTGCTGATATTTTTACTAAATCTATAAGGGGGAGTAGAGTGAGTTTTTTTATGTAACAAGTTAGGATTATTTGATATTTACATCCCAACTTGAGGGGGAGTGTTAAGGATAAGGGCAGAATAGTCACTTTTATATATCCTACGTTTATAATCCTTGTAATTGTGGTTACTGAATAACACACATTATTTTCTCCAACAACTGGCTTTGATACCATATTGGAAATAACAACTCAAAAGCTTAAACTGAAAGGTGGAGGGAGACCACATGAATATAAAGAGCATACAATATGTGGAACAACAACTTCAACAACCCCTCACGTGCAAGCAATTTGCGCGTGGAAATTAACTAATGGGGGTGGGCCCACATACGCGGAAAGGAATAACTGGCTCTAATACCATGTTAGAAAGTCCAACACAAAAGCTTAAGCTAATAAGTGGATGGAGACCACATGAATATGAGAAGCATACAACACTCATTCACAAGCGATGTGAGACGACAACTTCAACAATATTCATGTGCTCTCCCTCCACTTATCAGCTTAATTTTTTGGATTAGACTTTCTCACATGATATTAAAGTAAGGTTATCCCTTTCGCAAATGTGCAAAGTCAAAATTCCGCGCGCCGCTCATAATCCGGCTTGCCAGTGAGACAAGGTGTTAAAGTATGTCCAACAATGGGGGTCCTAAATGCTCTTTATATTTATGTGTTCTCCCTCCACCTATCAGCTTATGCTTTTGGCTAGGCAGATGATCTTTGTCATTGATCATCACCATATAATATCATCAATAATTAACATCAATATCAACAATACATTTATCCCAAACTAGTTAGTGTCGGCGGTCAATGAACCTTGAAGATACATAGAATAAAAGCAAGGCCGATCAAGGGAAAAGAGAGAGATATGTAAAAATAAATAACAAAGATAAAAAAATTAATATATATATATGGGGAAATGACTAAAAAGGACAACGCTCATAGCAGTAACAGAAACTTGGTGAATACGGATACATTACCTGCCAAAGCATATCAAGAGAAGGATCCACACAAATGCATTAAGCCAACTTGATTCCTTATAAGCAACCCAAACCTGTAAGACCATAAGATTGAAATAGACGTGAGTTATGCAGGGTAAAAACAAGATAATTGTCTCATCACCAATCAGTAGCCATAAAAAAAGAACTCCTATTTGTGGGCATCTAAAAACAAAGGTGCTGCTCTCAGATCTAATAGGCATGATTGCAGCAATGGTTCAATAAGCTTACGGAGCATAAACTCTGAAGTTGATTATCCATTAACTAAGATGTTGAATAGCCTCTGCTAATTGTTAATGAAACCAACTGATATTACTTCATAATCCTTTATCCATTTCTACCACACAGAGAGTCCTGTTTATGCAAGCCCTCTGCTCTATCAGATGAGTTAAAAATTTTGAATTCACCAAAGTTAGCCAACAGAAGCATTAGAGACATACAGAAAGAGCAACAACGTTGATATAGAAGTCAATGAGCGTCGCTGTCATCCACCTGCAAATTGACAGCACCATTCAGTACATTCACAGGAGAGAGACAAATATGCTTACATGTTAAGACGCTGACTGAGATACAAATGAAAAAAGTACGCCCCCCTCCTAATTTAGAAAAGAAAAGTACAGTCCTGGCATGGGGAACTACTTAAATTGCATGATCTCATGATAGAAGACTAAAACTTCAGAAAGCAAAAGCATAGAAACCTTCATACTTAAAGCGTCAATTTTGTACCCCAAGGGAGTATATGGTCCTCGTTAATTGATAGAAGCTGCTATCGACAATTATACTATTTGGCATACGAAGGGCACGGCACAACACAAAAAAGAAGAAGAAGCAGGGAATGTATTAGTAAGGGTCATAGGTACACCTTAAAATCAGCAACTCTTCCTACACACAACTCACATATCTAGTCCTAAAACCCAACAATTATTTCCATGAATTGGTTTTCTTAAGGTTCAAACCAGCATCCAAGACATGTCGCTTCCCTCTAAAGATCCACATGATTTACGCACTGTAGATACAAGGGGAAAAAAATGCCGGCTCCTAGCAGCTGAATGAGTAAGAGAACTAATGCAACAAAGGTACTTAAACCAGAAACTGCCAAGTCCCTAACCAGTTTTCAAGACATATGAATAGAAAAATGTGCATGGGGCATTTATTATAACCCTAGGTGTACTCCTTATAGTACACGATGATCAAATTTAAAATAATAAAAATAAACCTATCCTCATACCTTATCCAACATAACGCCAAATGTTAGGAAACCACATGACTACGACTCATTCAAGACAAAAGCAATTAACTTACGGAGTCAAAAGTTCTTTCCGGAAAGGACTACCATTGGTGAAGATAGTGTAGAGAAGAGTCACCAGCATCAGACCACCCAAAGCAATGAAAGTGATTCTTGCAATTATAACAGGAAAATGCTGCTGCTTCTGTTCCACGCCATCCCTGAAGAAAGAAATTGCTCGGCTAAATAGGTATTCCAGCATCCAAAATCATAATCAGAAATGATAGAATTAGCACATTGAAACTTTCCATTTGCTGTTCTGCACAAGAAAGAGACTTGCAGCTTAAAATTGAAAGCATAATTCTGGAGTGGTTGGGCACATTAGTGAACCATTTTTAAAACTGAATATACAGAGCAACCTAAACAACATCTGAAAGACTCAAGATTTATAACTCCGGAGCAGAAAATTGTTCCTTTGCCATAATCCGGCGAAACCATGATGTGATAATGTCTCCAAAAAGTACTTTATAGGTGCAACTCCAAAATCCAGTAGAAGCAACAATGATATACATAAAATGGCATGTAAAACATACTTGCTAGAACGCCGCAGCAGGACATGGCAGATGGGATCTTGTGAAGATTCTTGAGGTGAAAGCTTGAGAAATTGCAAAAGAATGTAGAAGCATGTTGTGACACTGAGACAAAAATCGCATCATAATGTACATAAATGTCAGCTGGGAAATCAAATGAAAACATTTTGCCTGTTAAAACAATTCAAAGCACTTTGTGTGTATCTCACAACTACAAAATAAGAAGCAGAATTCCTGTTGAGAGAGCTTAAGTCATACCTGCCTAGGCAGATAAGAAGCACTGTCCAAAGTAAAGCACTAAAAAAGTTCGATTCCTTGTACCAAATCCAAGCCTGAAGACATATTAAGTGTAAGCATGCGGCGCAAATTTTTCACAGAACTCCATCCAAAAAAAGCTTCAACAACAAATGAAATATATCATCTTGTATTGATGTGGAACTAGAATGAATGCGTGCAATCGCCAGTTCCTTTTAAGGAATTATTGGAATGTCAGCTTTCAGCTTCATGCAATTTTGACTCAATTTTCCAACATATATAGGCTGTATGATTTCTCCGGTGAAAAGCTACTACTTGCCACTTAAAACTGGAAAGAACTACAGCCATACACATCGGGTACAATGTTGTAATAGCCAAGAGAAGCAACTTGTTCGTACCGCAAGTGGAACAACGTTTATATAGTAGTCAACCAAGGTCGCTGTCATCCACCTGCAACATAGCCGGTAAGAATTCATCAATAATCCACTTTTCGTGTTGGTTAGTAAAGAACCATTTCGCGTGATCAATAATTTGAGTTGTGACCAAAATACGCAAGAACTAAATATTTGTCCGGACCAACCATCTAAAAGTCGTTCTCTCCATGATTGAACCCAAGACATCTGTCTGTTGTAATATCAATGTAGAACAGCCTGTTACGAGCACAAGCCCCGCATAAGACAGATGAGCAAAAGCGGTCCAGTTTGATAAGTCCCTGCACTTCCCCGCTTCACGAAAGGTGACCTCCTAATATTTCGTATCACATGGTAGGAATCTCTCAAATTACACACAGGCTTTTGGGTTCGGTAGACTAGAGGACCAACTCTCCTAGTCCCAGAAACAACATATGAGCAAAGTTGCCCCCCCCCCCCCCCCGTCCTCCAAGATGCAGTAAGGACTGGCAAACGAGATTGGCATCGGAATAGACGAGCAAATCTTTTCCAAGTTCCGAAATCATAACAAAGGCACCACAACACAAACACTACGAGAGGGAGAGAGAGAGTTACGGAGTGAGGAGGTCAAAGCGGAAAGGGAGGCCATCGACGGCGATGGTGTAGATGAGAGTGGCCACCATGAAGCAACCCAACACCAGGAAGAGAGCTTTCAGACTCGTCACGAATGCCGACCCCGCCATTTTGCTTAGTTTGTCGTTCTTGCTCCGACGAATCTTCACTTGCAAGTGACATGAACAGAGGAATCAGAAACACAGGAGAGAACCGTAATCGCAATGGCTGTACCAGAATTCTCCATGACAGGGAACTACACATATGGATTAGCGCTAGTTGGAAGCCCGACTTAAACTGGCCGCGGCTGGAGCCAAACTCTCCGTTCTAGAGAGAGAGAGTTGATGGCCTTTGTTGTTGGTTGTGGAAGTCCAGAAGAGAGACCGACAATGTGGCCAGGCTGAGTCCACGTCATCCGTTTTCTTTTTGACCCGATTCGCCAGTTTCCGGATTGCTCCACCTTGCGTAAACCACTGTCAAACCCATGCTGTGACTCAGCATCGCATCTCATCCGACCAAATTAGCCGCGCGGCAGTCGCAAAAATCGAGCATGGTAATACTTATGCTTCAAAATTAATTTTTCATCAAAAATTGATTTTTTTTCTTAAAAAAAGTTATTTATTATAAAAAAAATTCGTTTAGTAACAGTTAAAAATTTCTACTTTTGAAATATTATTAACATAAAATTTTCTATGAAAAATTATTATCGACGGGCGACAAATTTCTACTTCTTTTTTGAACATTTTAAATTTCTTTTAAAACTAATTTTTATTATTAAAAATATTATTTACTTTTTAAATAAAAATTTATTCTTATTTTTTTTACTCCGACGACCGAAGACAGCAACTTGACAGTGGTGGCGACCGACGTAATGGTCGATGGTTAGTGGCAGGGGTTGGCAGTTGGCTGCGATCGCAGCAGCGAAGGTCCCCAAGTAAACAGTGGTCAGCGGTGGTCAACGGTGGTAATTGGCGGCGATTGCAGGTGGTGATGGGCGGCAGTTGACGAAGGTTAGCGGTGGGCGGTGGTTCAATGCCGGGGACGTCGGCAGGCAGAGTTATGCGATCGGTGGAGGCAAGTGATGGTTGGCGATGGTCATGAGCGGCGGTCGATGGAGGTCGACGGTAGGTGGCGGCCGACGATGGTCAACGACTGCTGAGGTGGATGTGATTGAAAAGAGGGTGAGAGCGTAATAAAAAGAAGGTGAGACGATAATAACTTCTTAAGTTTAAGAAGCTATTTGTTTTAATCTTTCTCAAAATTAAGGGAAAATAGTGAAAATTTCTTTCAAAAGTAAAAATTTTTATCAAACGGATTTGTGCACCAAAAGCACTTCTGGAGCATAAATTCACTTCTAAAAATGTTATCATGTTGCACCCAAAGACACCGGAGGATGGCTCGTGCGACGCGAAGGCAGCAGTGGCGGCGCTAGTCATGATCAAAAGTAGAGAGTAGTATCTCGTAGTGGTCGTTTTGCACCTTGTTTAGAAAAAAAATTAAACCGGCTTCCATTTATTTCACGAAAATCAAATAATTTAAATTATATTCCTTAAGATTATTAATTAATAAATAACATTTTACTTATCGATAATAATTCATATCTAATTATTTTTGTTGTAATACTAACGCGAAAACTATCAAGATTTTGCAAATACATCAACACGAAAACTCAAAAATATTAACATGGAACGATAAAGTACACCAGATATAACGTGGTTCGGTTCAAATGTTGATACCTACATCCACGGGAAGAACCAGTAAGAATAATTCACTATATCGGAGAATCGGATTTACAATCGCTCAATACGCTTGCATTTTCTGTACCTAAATTATACCCAAATCCAATGTTTACAGATAAAACAACACGATTGAATATAAAAAACAAACTCACGCACAAATCTTGTTGCGTTCGGACCCCTTCGTGCTACCAAGAAGACGTCACGCGTCTTCGTTCTCTTCACGAAGTGTGCAGCTATTTTTTTTTTTTTTTCTCTTCTTCATGTGCCTCGGTCAACTTCTTGGCTGAAGCAAATATAATATATATTAAAGTAAAATCCTTTTATGTCTTGTAGTGGCTAACATATACAAGATATCCTCTGCAGCAACTTAGCGCCCACAATTAGGTCAATTGGTTAACCAGTCAAATCTTGAATATATCCAATATTTTGTTTAAATCAAATTAAATAACCAATTTATATTCGCAAACGATTTAAACTCGAGACATATTTAATAATTCTCCACCTTGGCTCGATATTTTAAAATCAACTCATAGTGCTCATTATCCATGCTGCTCTCACTCTCTACGGAAGCTAATTGTGCTCAAGCAGAGCTTGAGCTTCGCCAAAGGAACAAATTTAGTCATCATATCTGCTGGGTTCTCCATTGTCGCTATCTTTTTCACAACAACCTTACCATTTGCTAAGATATATCGGATGAAGTGGTACCCGATATTGATATGTTTAGTCCGCTCGTGATAAACCGGATAATATATAGTAAAGAAATCTTGGTTGTTACAGTGTATATCAACACTTTTCTAATTTAACCCAAAATCCAAGAGCAAACCATGTAACCATATCGCCTCTTTTGCTACAAAGGTTAGTGCCGTGTACTCCGCTTCAATCGACGACAAGGCCACATGGTCGTATAAGAACGCTTTCCAACTAATTGCACTACCTACAAGGTTAAACAAATACCATGCTAAAGACATGCACTCATCCAAGTCACTAATGAGAATCCACAAAACCTATGGTCTCATATTCATTACTGTCCCTCCGGTACACTATACCAACGTCTGCTGTCCCCTTCAAATATCTTAGATCTATTTCACAGCTTCCCAATGGGTTTTATTAGGACGCTTCATAAAACGACTAACTACACCGACAGCTTGTGAAATATCAGGCCTAGTACATACCATAGCATACATAATACTACCCACTGCACTAGAATATGGAACACGGGACATATGTTCCTCCTCCGCCTCAGTTGGTGGTGATAACTTAACTGAAAGTTTAAAGTGCTTCGCTAATGGAGTACTTACAGATTTCGCTAATTGCATATTAAAACGTGTTACAATCTTCTCAATATTTTTCTTTTGAGATAGACATAATAATCCTGCAGTCCTATCACGTAAAATCTTCATACCCAATATTTTCTATGCAACACATAAATCTTTCATTTCAAATTCAGCACTCAACTGCCTTTTCAACACATCAATATCATACATATTCTTAGTTGCTATCAGCATATCGTCAATGTATAACAACATATATATCAAAGACCCATCATCAAATCTCCTAAAATAAACACGGCTATCTATCTGACTCTTAGAATAATCCTAATTAGCCACGAAAGCATCAAAACGCTTATATCACTACCTATGAGACTGTTTCGGCCCATACAAAGATTTCTTTAATAAGCAAACATGATCTTCCTTACCAGGAATAGCAAATCCCTCTGGCTGCCTTATGTAAATATGCTCCTCTAACTCACCATGAAGAAATGCCGTCTTTACATCAAGCTGGTCCAACTCGAGATCCTGTGCAGCAACTAAGGCAAGTAAAACACAAATATAAGTATGCCTTACCGCAGGAAAAAACACTTCATTATAGTCAATGCCCTTTCGCTTTGTAAACCTATTTGCCATAAGTCTCGCCTTATACCTCGCTGCCTCGACACCGGGAATGCCCTCTTTCCGTTTGTAGACCCATTTGCTTCCAACAATCTTCTAACTCTTGGGTACTTTAACTAGCTCTCATGTCTGATTTCGATGGAGTGATTCCATCTCTTCACTCATGGCCCCTAGCTACTGCGACAACTTAGAACTAGCCATCGCTTCAGAATAAGACGAAGGCTCATCTGTCTCCACCTCATCACCTATAGTCAAAGCATAAATAATACCTGTATAATCATAACGTACCGGTGATTTTATTTGCCTCCGTTATCTACCCTCAACAAGAGTATGCTGTAACTATACTGGTTGTTGATTATCAACATCTTCATGAACTACGACCTCATCTGCAGTCTCAGCATCTGTTATCTCTGAGGTTTCCGAACTCTCCCCCTGAAGCTTCACCTCACTACTAACACCAAGATATGTCTGCTCTGCTGGTATTGTCTTAAGACTCCTCTGTCGTAGCATTGCAATCTCGTCGAAGATTACATCTTTGTTGATTATAAAATTGGGTGATCCGAGATCAGTGCACCACAGCCGGTAGCCTTTCACCCCATGTGCATAATCCAGAAATATGCACTTCTTTGACCTCGGCTCAAGCTTGCCATCACTAGCATGAGCATACACAGGACATCCGAATACTCGTAATCCAGAGTAATCAACAGTTTTCCTCGACCATATTTCCTTTGGAGTTTTCCACTCAATAGCAGATGATGGAGATCTATTAATCAGGTAACAGGCCATGTTTACTGCTTCGGCCCAAAATTCCTTACCTATTCCAGCATGCGATAACATGCTCCGAGTCCGCTCAAGTAAAGTTCTCTTCTTTCGTTCTGCCACGCCATTCTGTTGTGGTGTTCCAGGTACTGTGCGGTATCTAAGAATATCTTCTTTCTAGCAGGGCTCGGTAAAATCTTTACCACAAAACTCCACGCCTTTATCGGTTCTCAAGCACTTGATTTGTTTATCTGACTGTTTCTCAATCAATGCCTTAAATTTCTTGAATCGATCAAACATATTAGATTTGTGCTTTATAAAGCATACTTATACCTTCTTGGAATAATTGTCGATAAATGTCAGCATATGACAGGCACCTCCTTTCGATGGAACCGGAGATGGACCCCAGGCATCTAAATGAATATACTCCATTGGTTGCTTGGTCGAATGAATATCTGTAGCAAACTTAATTCTGTGCTGCTTCCCAAAGATACAATGCTCACCTAAATCTGACTTACTTGTCTTCTGACCCTTTAATAACCATCTATCACTCAGTATTGTCATACATGCCTTACTCGTGTGCCCTAAACGCATATGCCGTAAATGAGTTAAATCAAAATCTAACTCACCTGATGAAACTGCAACAGCTCCTGTCACGGTCTCTTCCAGTAGATGATAGAGATAACTCGTTTTCTTTCCTTTCATCACTGTCCTGGCACCTCGAAAAATCTTCATCACTCCACCTTCAGCGGTGTACTTACATCTGATATCATCGAGTGTCCCTAGAGAAATAAAGTTCTTCTTGAGCTCCGATACATGCCTCACGTCTGTCAATGTGCGAACCACACCATCATGTATCTAGATCTGAACTGTCCCTATCCCCACAACCTTGCAAGCTGTGTTATTCTCTAATAGAACTCAACCACAATCTGCAGTATGGTAAGTAGTAAACCAGTTTCTATGAGGTGTCATATGATAAGAACACCTCGAATCTAGAACCCATTCGTCTCCTAAGGAACCTGTAGTCACACACAAAATAGCCTCTGCATCACTAGTGCTCTCCTCAGCAATATTCGTCACACTGCTTGTGACCTTCTGCTTACCACCTCTGTTTCTTAGCTTAGGACAATCTCTCCTGATGTGCCCCTCCTCGTGACATTCAAAGCACTTCACACGTCCTTTGGATTTTCTATGGCATGATTTAGACCTGTTTTTACCTCTGTTGCTACTGGACCCCGCTGTTGCTCTCTACCCCGAATCACTAGTCCCCGCGCTATAACCTGCTCCAGACTGTCATCTCGCAATTTTCTCTGCTACTTTTTAGAAAACAAGGCGGATTTGACCTCTTCTGAGGTAATGGTAATACGTCCATGTAACAATGAATCAGTAAAATGCTCCTATGACTTTGGTAAAGAAGCCAACAACATCATACCCTACTCTTCATCTCCAAGAGTCTTACTGACGTTCTTCAGATCCATCATGAGTCTATTAAATTCATCTAGGTGAGTTCTGATAGACGTACCTTCAGTAATCTGAACTGGAACATCATCTTCAACATGTACAAGCGATTGTTCAAACCCTTCTTTACATAGAACGACTAAAGCTTTGCCCACAATGCTGCGGCATCCTTCTCCTCGCCTACCTCTATCAACACTTCATCCGATAAATTCATTCAATAGGATAAGGCTCATAGCCTTCCTCATCAATACATCCTTATTAGCGTCTTTCATTATATCGGGCAACTTAGCGTTGCCCTCCAATACTTCTGCTAAACCCTAAGTTGTCAATAATACCTCCATCTTGAGGCCCCATAACCCAAAGTTGTTCCTCTAATTAAACTTCTCGATTTCAACTTTCACCCCAAACATAATTGCAACAACAAATATTCAGATAATAACTAAACAATCAAAAGTCCCAAATCACAATTCAGAATTTCTGATCCTCAAGCTCCTATACCAATTGTTGTAATATTAACACGGAAACTACTAAGATCTTGCAAATATGTTAATGCAAAAGCCCATAAATATTAACGATGAACGATAAAGTACACCAGATATAACGTGGTGCGGTTCGAATGTTGATACATACATCCACGGGGAGAGCCAGCAAGAATAATCCACTATATCAGAGAATCGGATTTACAATCGCTCAATACACTTGTATTTCTCGCACCTACATTATATCCAAATCCAGTATTTACATATAAAACAACACGATTGAATATAAAAAATAAACTCACGCACAAATCTTCTTGCGTTCGGACCCCTTCATGCGACCAAGAAGTCGTCGCGCGTCTTCGTTCTCTTCACGAAGTGTATTGTGTGCGTGCGGCTATTTTTTTTTTTTTCTCTTCTTCGTGTGCCCCGGTCAACTTCTCGACTGAAGGACAAGAGAAGAGTATCTCTTTTTCTTTTCCTTTCAATTGCGACCGACTCGTGAATTGCAAAGGTAAAAGTCACCCACTCTTTTCTCTATTCTTTTTGAACAATAGAAAAGAAAAACCCTTGGGCACCACAAGAAAATATAATGTATATTAAAGTAAAATCCTTTTATGTCTTGTAGTGGCTAACATATACAAGATATCCTTTGCAGCAACTTGGCGCCCACAATTAGGTCAATCGGTCAACCGGTCAAATCTTGAATATATCCAATATTTTCTTTAAATCAAATTAAATAATTGATTTATATCCACAAACGATTTAAACTCGAGACATATTTAACAATTCTCCACCTTGACTTGATGTTTTAAAACCAACTCATAGTGCTCATTATCCATGCTGCTCTCACTCTCCATGGACACTAGTAGTGCTCAAGCAGAGCTTAAGCTTCGCCAAAGGAACATGTTTAGTCATCATATCTGTCGAGTTCTCCGTTGTCGCTATCTTTTTCACAACGACCTTACCATTTGCTAAGATATATCAGATGAAGTGGTACCTGATATTGATATATTTAGTCCGCTCGTGATAAACCGGATTATATGCCAAAAATATCGCACCTTAGTTGCCATTGTGTATATCAATAATTTTCTGATCTAACCCAAAGTCCAAGAGAAACCCTAAAACCATATCGTCTATTTTGCTACATAGGTCAGTGCCATGTACTCCGCCTCAGTCGACGACAAGGTCACGTAGTCCTATAAGTATGCCTTTCAACTAACTACACCACCTACAAGTTTAAACAAGTACCCTGGTAAAGATTTGCACTCATCCAAGTTACATACATGGTCAGAATCTGCAAAACCCGTGGTCTCACATCCATTACTGTCCCTCTGGTACGCTATACTAACATTTGTTGTCCCCTTCAAATATTCGAGGATCCATTTCATAGCTTCCCAATGAGTTTTATCAGGACGCTTCATAAAACGACTAACTACATCGACAGCTTGTGAAATATCAGGCCTAGTGCATACCGTAGCATACATAATACTAATCACTGCACTAAAATATGGAACACGAGACATATGCTCCTCCTCCGTCTATGGTGTTTAAAGTGCTTCGCTAATGGAGTACTTACAGATTTCACTAACTGCATATTAAAACGTGCTACAATCTTCTTAATATATTTATTTTAAAACAGACGTAATAATCCTGCAGTCTTGTCACGTAAAATCTCCATACCCAATATTTTCTTCGCAGCACCTAAATCTTTCATCTCAAATTTAGCACTCAACTGCTTTTTCAATACATCAATATCATACATATTCTTAGATGCTATCAGCATATCATGAACGTATTACAACATATATATATATTGAAGTACGAGAGAAAAGTCTCTTTTTCTTTTCCTTTTAATTGCCGCTGACTGGTGAACTGCAGAGGTAAAAGTCACGCACTCTTTTCTCTATTCTTTCTGACCAAGAGAAAATAAAAACCCTTGGGCCCACAAGCAAATATAATATATATTAAAGTAAAATCCTTTCATGTCTTGTAGTGGCTAACATATACAAGATATCCTCTGCAGCAACTTGGCGCCCACAATTAGGTCAATCGGTCAAATTTTGAATATATTCAATATTTTCTTTAAATCAAATTAAATAACCGATTTATATTCGCAAACAATATAAACTCGAGACATATTTAACAGTTTTTATAACCAATGATAATATTGGTTCATTTTCATAAGTAATGCAAGTTTTCATTTTCAAAAAAGATATATTTTTTAAAATTATTTATTTTCGCAAAACATCAAGTCAAATATCACGCTTCAATTTGACCAAAAATTACTTTGGTTGATGTCGGTTAAGTGTTGTACTCGAGCTAGGCACGGGCTCATATACTTGGCTATGAAATAAAATTTGAACATAATTTTTTTTTTCTCGTTTCCAATTGAGCTGGAGCTCAAGCCAGAGGAATTTGCAATCGAGCCCCGAATGAAATGTGCATGACTGTTGCCGCAGCAATTAGCAATTTCAAAAATGTTATATAAGCTCGGTTAAAATTGCAAGAACATCGAGGTCGAAAAAAATGCGAATTATTCGACGAGACACTCGAGTGACTAAATTCAAAATCAAGACACTCGAGTAATCTTCAATCTGCTTATGAAGCTGGAAATATTTATGAGTAACTCGACTCATTTCTACTCTTACCAACTAATTTGAAACACAGTGAGAGATATGATGACTTTAAGAAGGGGCTAAAGTAGATTTTATTTTAAATAAGGGTCTGACAGCCGGCCAAATTTTCCGGCCATTCAAGGGAATTTTTGTAAAAACGAAAATCTAATCTAATTTGTTTCTTGAATTAAATTTAAACCAATAATAATAATAATAAAAGAACGTAGATGGGAGATGGCCGCCCCACTGGTGGACCAAGAGAGGGCTACGGCCATGACAGCCAAAGTCGTTGCCCCACCATTGGTGGGGCAGCGCCTGTAGGCAGGAGGAGACCTCTGTTTTTTTTTTTTTAATTTCAAAATCTCTTGAAAAACAAAAAAATGAAAAAAATAAAATAATAAATGACCAAAATGTCCCTAATTAAAGTGACTCGGGTACTTTTTTGAGATTCATCTAATCACTTCATGCTTTTATTTGGAATAAGATTTATTTTGAACTAGTATTTAAGAAAATGGTGGCATTTACGACCCCTTTTCGAAATTTTCTCAAATACAAATAATAGGGCTGGAAATTCCTTAAATATGAAAAATGTGAACGTCACTTTGTTGTAGGTATAATTTCTCCATTCCTCCACATCCTTTTTTTTAAGGGAAAATTTCAAAAAAGCACTCGAAGTCTTCTTATTCTTTTAAATAAGGCCTCCAAGTGAACATTTTTTTAAATAAGGCCTTGAATTGCCCTTATTTTCTTAAATAATAACTTGGAATGTACGTTATTTCAAATAAGAGCATGAAGTTACCATAAAAAAAATAGCTTGATTTGAAGGGCATTTCGATCTTTTTCATATTTATTTTTTATTTTATTTTTTTATTTCTAAATTTTAACCAAAAAAAAATAAACAAACATATAGAGGCAATAGGCTGTCCCTCTTGCCTCGGGCCGATGCCCTACCTCCTCGGGGGGGCGACGGACAACAGGGAAGCCGACAACCCCGTTGACCCTATTAAGGTGGGGGCCACTGGCCCCTACCCAGATTCGGGAGAGGGCTTGATCCTCTCCCGATTTTTTTGGGGGGGGGGGGGCCTGGTCGGCAAGGTCATCTGCCCTTGCGAAGGCACCGGCAACCATGCCGGCCTTGGCTGTACACTACCAGCAGTATGGCTCTTACAAGTAGGAGGGGCAGCCCTCTTACCTGTAGCTGTCTTCTTTTTTTAAATAAAAAATATTTTTAATTATTTTAATTTTAAAAAACCAGAAAATGAAAAAAATAGGGAAAAATAAACAAAAAATCAAAATGAGAAAATGATGAAAATGCCCTTTAGATTAGATACTTTTTTGAAACTCTATAATCATTTTGAGTTTTAACAAGAGGGACAACAAATTGCTCTTTGCCTTTTCGCTTGAAAGAAAGAGGTGGGGCACAGTGAAGCCAAATTCAATCAAGGCAAGGGAGGCTTACTTTTCCGACACTTGAGCTAGGGGTGTCAATGAGCTGGGTCGAGTCGGGCCGAAAGTAAATAGTATTGAGTTTGGGCCGGCCCTGCTGGGCCCGCCAGAATTATTTTTTCTTTTCGTTATTTTTTCTTTTTTTAAAATTAAAATTAATTAACAAATCTACCAAATAAAAGAATATAAAAAGAAAGAATAAATTAAATTAAATTAAAGAAAAAGTATGAATATTAAAAAACATCTAGGCGTCAGGCCGGCTCGATCCGAGCACCAAGCTCGGGTCGACCTGCTTGGCCCAAGCTTTTTTGGCACCCTTAACTTAAACTATCTTGCTTAATTTTCCTTCTTAGGCCATAATGGGAGATCTTGGTTCAGCCATTCACTATCAAAAGCGAAAGACAATCTCTACTTTGAGATCTGATGAATGAAGGGCGGGTTTCGGAATAGAAATAGAATAGAGTACCCTCCTTTTCTTTTATTTAGCGTCTCATATTTGAAATAAAATTCAGTTAATACCCTTGTTTAAAAAACACAAGATAACTTCGGGCTTTTTTTGAAAATTTTCCTTATTAGTAAATCTAATTTTTCGAGTTTTATCCGCCGTGGATCTTCTCCAGCCTCCTCAAACCTACTAGAGAGCCTTGCTGGAGAAGGAGCGCGAGGTGCCGCGGGCAGAACGTCGAGGGAACCGAAGAGAAGCGGGAGAGGCAATGTCTGCTCCGCTGGATATTGATTCAGTCGACGCTCTTCGCTCCCAAATCGATTCTCTCCGGACAAGAGTCGACGTACCTCTCTCTCTCTCTCTCTCCCCCTCCCGCCAGTGGAAACCTTTCTTCTTCCTTTCCTTTCTATCGAGATTTCGATCGCGATTTTCGCTGAAGCTAACTCGATCAAGCGTGCATACACACATGTATGGGGGAGTTTTTAATGCCTGCGTGAGCTGTGCGTCCGAGCGCCCGCTGTGTTCGCTACGCTCCGTTCGCTTGTGCCTTAGGCGGTGTTCTTTGCACGCACTAACTTTGTTGGTTTCGCGACTTGCGCATTGCATTTCAGGAGCTAGAGGTGCAGAATGCAAGACTTTCTTCTCAACTATCTAGATGTTGTTGTCAAAAGGCGAGCCAACTCGATTTTCCTTTTTTTTTTCTGAAAGGATTTCACTGTCTTTGCAACTTTGTGACTGAATCTAAGTATCGTTAGAGTAGTCCCAACCTGGTTTTGGTGTTAGGTCAAGCACGCGTTCGAGTTGAGCATGCATTTTTGTCGGTGGTTTGAGTGAATGCGTGCATCTTTTGAATGGCGCGTCTTTGTTATTGGCTACCGCATATAGATGATCAGCAACTGTGATGTTCTGCGCTGATTCTGATGTACTTGAGGTTATTGCTTCATTTTGAGCAGATGGAAGATGAGATTAGTTCTGCCATAGATAGAGGCAGTGTGGTCGATGGGACTGGCAACTCAATGTACTTGGACAAGAAGACTCGGAAGAAAAAAGGTGTTGCTGGGCAACTTTTTGAGTTTTAATTGCATGCTTAGCCTACACCATGACATCTTTGTATGTTTATTGCTCTTCGAGTTCATTCCACTTGAGAATTTTTCAGATGAGGTCAGTTGGGTTTCAGGAGTAGGATCAATGGTTTAAGTTCAAAAGCCAACAATAATTAAGTGTCCTCGAAAGGTTATAGTATACGGTAGTGCTGAAATTTATTGGAGGTGCATAATGGTCTGTGTTAATTTTGACTCCAAACAGTCCAAAGAAAAACAAGCAACCCTAAGCGCTAAAACTAGGCATAATCTAAGCAGCAATGATGTTGATAGTTTCTAAGTTTTATAGGGTGGGTTTGAGTTAGTTATTTCTAACAACCCTGTTTCCATAGACATTTGCATGTTGTTTGGCTGAAGTTCTTTCAATGTGCAGCCATATTAAAGTGAATGTTGTGATACCTCTTGATACAGATTTCAAAACAGGAATTCTCGAACACCATCCAAGGAGATATGTTGCTCTAAGACTGATGTATTTTGGGCAAAGGTACAGATTGTGGCCATTGTACTGTTTGTCGTACAATGCAACTGTTGCATCATAAATGCGATCTTAATCTGGTGCCGCATAATATCATTTTCTTGGTATTGGTTTTGTCTATTCTTAATTGGCACGACGGAATACAGAATTCTCTGGAAATTGTGAAAGTTTGGCTGTCATTAATAATTTGAAAACATTTCTGCCGTGGAAGAATTTGTGTTCCTAAAAATTGAAATGCTAGGGTGTCATTGCAGAAATCTCTTATGTTGCAACATCCGTCGCAAGTAAATGTGTGGTGGATGTGATTCATGAAATATGCAATTGAATTGCTGTTATGGCAAGTCTGACCAATTTCCTAGACAAATGAAATTCTGAATGTGTTGTGGCATTTTTTTGGCGCAATGAAATCGCTTCACTTATGCTTTCTTTTACAGGTTTTATGGTTTTGCCTCTGAAGCACAATTGGATCCAACTGTCGAGGTCCGACCCTAGATTCCATTTTCTCCTCAAAATTTCTGTTTATTTTCAGCATTGGGCCTAATGGAAATTTGTGCCATAAAAAGGGTTCTCCTTCTTTGCAAGATGTTAATTTATGTTTTCAGTAAGGAAACCTATCTTCTGGTACACTAGTAGATCAGTTTTGTTTATGCACCCAAAGTGGCTGACTTTCTTTTTGTTATGAAAGATACACAGAAAAGAGCTTTTTAATATTGTGCAATGTGAATGTTTGAATCATGGATGCTATCAATTAAAAATCTGCAAATGTTCTGTTTCGGCATTCTTGAAATTCTTGATAGACACATGATCTATTTTGATCCGAATCTCATCATACTGATTTTGGTATCATGCAGTCTGAAATTTTTAGAGCTTTTGAGAAGACAAAGCTTTTAGTTGGTGACAAGAAAAAGTCACAGTACTCAAGATGTGGCAGGACAGACAAAGGAGTTTCATCTTTTGGGCAAGTAAGTTCATAAAAAAAGTTGCTACTTTGCTTCTAAGTTCTTGATGGATCAATAGATTGTTATTTGTTCACTGGCGCTAGATTGGGATTTGTCTTTTTCCTTCATTTTTCTATGCAATGACCATTTCCTTGCAAAGCGAACGCAGGTCTTTGTTTCAACTTGTATTAAATGCTGAGCATTTTCTTGCAAAAAGTCAAGTCGCCTTATATTTTATAGAAAAGCACATTCTCACTTGTATTTTTGAATTTTGGATTACTTCTTAAAAATTGGAAAAAACAGATGAGAAGGCTGTTCAGAAACAAGTTGTTTAAGGGCTTCTGGAAAAAGATGGTTAACTGTTGCATGTTTACTACGTAGTACTTGTAACTGCTAAAATGCAATTACGGCATAAGTAGGGGTCAAGGGCAATTATCAGAGTTTTCCCCATGAGAACCATATCCTTCTGTCCTTGTGATAGATGTGATGTTCCTTTTACGAGTGCTTTCGTGATTATAATCTTACTGGGTAAGACTCAGTTAGGACCATATGCAAAGCTCTATTTTCTCAAGGAATTTGAGATTGGGCATTATTTCGGTCATAGAATATGGTAATCAGAGTGCAAGTTCTGAACTGAACAGGTTTAGAGAAGCTATGATGTGAATTGGAGATGAGAAAGTAACAAAGCGAGCATTCTGATAGCCGGGAGTCTTTTTGCAAGATGATTGAGAGGTTGATAGAGATGCCACCACAAGATACAAGAAGGACGTATGATGTGGACAAGTGTAGTATAAATTGTCATTTTACCTAGGATAATTGTGTCTGCTATTGGCTCTTTCTTTTATGATTCATGTGGATAAGTATCTCCAGGTTGCTTCTTTTCTTAAGTACATCATAAGAAAGCTATGGTTTGCTATTTGATGCAGGTCATTTCTCTGTATCTGCGATCAAACTTGCGACCTAAGAACACTGACGACGCAAGCAGTTGGGAACTATCTATAGAGAGAGATGGTATGTTGTTTTTACTGAGTGACTGATCCTTAATTGTTTCGAGCTCTATTTAGTTGCTATAAATTCTTTAAATTGCTTTTTAATGATGAACTTGGAACTTTGCTGGAAACTTGTGACTCCATGTAATTGCTTCAGACTAAAAAATTTAATTGCTAAAAATTAATTTATTTTGGGCAAGGCTGATGTCCAAGCTGCATATGGAAATAAACTGCTGGTACGGCAATAAAGCATCCATAAAATATATCCATATTCCTGTACATACGTGTAGACATCACACTGCTTTCCTCCACAAAAGTAATTCATTTAGCAGGGCTATTCTTCAAGTGAGTGCATGTATGTTAGGATTATGCAGTCATGACAGTTTCATACTTTATTTGATTATCTGCAACAAATTATTTATGATGAAAAATGTATCATGTTTAATATGATGCTTACTTTCACTTATATGTCAGTCTTAGATGCGGAAATTGATTATGTGAGAGTGTTGAATCGTGTCTTACCCAAAGATATCCGAGTAACTGGCTGGTGTCCTGTTCCAATTGATTTTAGCGCAAGGTTGTTTTCCTTCTCATGGTGTACTTTATTTTGATTTGATATGACGGGCTTCTACCTACGAGATGTGTTAGAGGTGCCTTCAATTGTTGATTTTAACGTTAACGATAGCGGAAACATAGGTGGGGTTTGCCTTTTGACACTGTTCTCTCTTCCTCAATATCTTGCAGGTTTAGCTGTATGAGCAGGGAGTACAAATATTTCTTTTGGAGAGATAATTTGGATATTAGAGTATCTCTTCATTTTTCTAATTTATGACTTTCGTAAACTAACTTTTTACTGATTTTCAACCAACAGATTTGTTATTGTGACTATTTCATTTCATTTGATAGAAGTCCTTTCTTTGTTATTGTGCTAGGCAATGGAGAGTGCAGGCCAAAAGTTTGTTGGGGATCATGATTTCAGAAATTTCTGTAAGATGGATGCGTTTAATGTCCACAACTACAGGCGTCATATAACATCCTTTGAACTCTGTTCTTGTGATAAGAGGTTGGTTCTGGTACATGTTCTTTGAGATCATTGTAAGGAAAGAAAAGATGCATTTTTATTCCTTGGCTGGTACAATGAAAGAGAAATTAAGGCGAAAAAACAGGTCTTTTCATGTTGGCTAGTTTCTCTCTAGTACATCAACATCACTTTTATCCCAAACTAGTTGGGGTTGGCGATCTACAAACCCAAAAATAAATAAAATAACGGCAAGACCAATTGAGGAAAAAGAAATAATTATATAAAAATAAAAATATATAAATTAATAGGAACAATTTACTTTGCGTTGTCTTTTGTGATTTTAATAAACTTCCTTTTGTGCAGGTTAGAAAGTAATGAACTCTGGTGTTTCAAAATTAAGGGCAGTGCGTTTTTGTGGCACCAAGTTCGTTGCATGGTCGCTGTGATATTTATGGTTGGCCGAGGTCTTGAATCTCCTGATGTACGTACTATTGGATACTTTACCATTCTCTGTCTTGTTTACCATAAGTTGAACGTAGGAACTAGGTGAGAGATATGATAACTCTTAAGTTTGTTTAATTACTTTGACGGAATGCGGGGGGCTATCAATATTAAACAAGACATGACGGATAAATGGCTGAGTATGAGAGGACTTAAGTTCGTTGCATGGTCGCTGTGATGTTTATGGTTGGCCAAGGTCTTGAATCTCCTGATGTAAAATGCATTCCCTTGTATGTCACTTCTCATTATCAATTTGCTGTATCAAGTGCAGGCATGAGATTTTGGTTGCCATCTTCATTCCTCATCTTTATTTCCAATTCCCAAAGAGCGGCAATGCCAATTCCTATTTTTTTGGCTCTAGATTAGCATTTGAATTTAAAGACCGTGAAGTGTCTGATAATCATTAGCTTGTGGTAGCGAAGAAGCAGTGGGTCAATTGACATTACTTGATGTGTTTAATTATGGGATGAATTTGCAATGCATGCACGTGCTTGACCATGTACAAGCTGTAAAAGAGACATGGCTTACTGAATGTGAGAGCTAGAGTTCAGATCCAGTAGACAAGACTCAAAATGGTGAGGCCTTTTGGGTTGTTTAGTTTCAGAGAAAGATTATTATAATTTCATTAACAGAGGATTACAAGGATATATAAAAGCCTCTCAACATCAAATGACTATTCTACCGTTATCCTTAACACCCCCTCAAGTTGTGATGTAAATATCAAATAATCCCGACTTGTTACATAAAAAACTCACTCTACTCCCCCTTAGATATTTATTTAAGACATTTGCAAGCTGATTCTTCGTCCTTGCATGTTGAAGAATAATCTCCCCTTTTTGAACTTTCTTGTACGAAATGACAATCAACCTCACTGTGTTTAGTTTACTCATAGAAGACAGGATTATTTGCAATGTGAATAGCTGATTGATTATCGCAACATAATGCCGATGGATTTGATGTTGGTAAACCAATTTCTGATAGTGAACATCCTCAACCAGAGCAATTTACATGTCGCGTGCCATAGCTCTATATTCTGCTTCAGTACTTGATCGGGAAATCACATGTTGCTTCTTACTTTTCCAAGCGGCTAAATTACTTCCAAGGAACACGCAATAACCCAATGTAGATCTCCTGTCAGCAGGACATCCAGTCTAGTCTGCATTGGAGAAACATATAGTATTCTGATGTCCGTAATTCTTTAAAAGTAGCTTTTTATCTGGCGCTCCCTTCAAGTACTTGACAATTCTAAGTGTAGCACCCCAATAAGAAGCATGGGGAGAACTCATGAATTGATTGACTACATGTACAATAAATAATATGTTAGTCCTTGTGACAGTAAGTTCAACTTTCCCACTAATCTTCTATACTTCCCCGGATCATGCAACAATTCTCCATGTTCTGTATCAAGTTTCACATTAGGTTCCATAGGAATATCTATTGGCTTTTGCTCCAAGAAATCCAACCTCATCACGAATGTCAAGTACATATTTTCTTTGAGATAAATTGATACTTGCATGTGAATATGCAACTTCAATACCAAGAAATATCGTAAACGTCCTAAATCCTTGGTATTAAATTTTGTGGGCAGAAATTGCTTATGTCGTTGGATACCATTTGAATCCCTACCAACAATGACAATATCATCCACATATACCACCAGAAGAATACAACCAGTTGAGGAGACGGAACTAAAAACTGAATGATCTACTTGACACCGTTTTAATCAGAACTTGATAATAAAATCACTAAATCTACCAAACCAAGCACGAGGAGATTGCTTGAGTCCATACAAAGCTTTATGTAAGCGGCATATCAAATTCTTTCCCTGAGCAACAAACCCAGGTAGTTGCCCCATGTATACATCCTTAGATAAGTCACCACGAAGGAAGGAATTTTTCACATATAGCTGATGAAGAAGCCA
Source organism: Rhodomyrtus tomentosa (assembly GCA_028455895.1). Taxonomy (NCBI): domain Eukaryota; kingdom Viridiplantae; phylum Streptophyta; class Magnoliopsida; order Myrtales; family Myrtaceae; genus Rhodomyrtus; species Rhodomyrtus tomentosa. The sequence goes on from JAPCWY010000001.1 coordinate 45,517,411, forward strand.
ACCAAAACGTGCTGCAAGGGAAATAAAGACGAATAGACGAAATTTTGGCAATGAGTCAAAAAGTGTCGTCATAATCAACACCGTATGTCTGAATATATCCCTTTGGAGCCAATTGAGCCTTCAATCAATCAAGAGTGCCATCAGGATAAACCTTAACAGTGAATAGCCAACAACAACCAACCGTTTGTTTCTCCGCAGGTAATAAAGTGAGTTCGCAAGTACGGTTTTCAATGAGTGCCTTCATTTCATCTTCCATTGCTTGTCGCCATCCAAGATGAGTGTTGAAGTTGTTGTCTCACATCGCTTATGAATGAGTGTTATATGCTCTTTATATTTATATGGTCTCTCTCCACCTAATAGTTTAATTTGTTGGTTTGGACTTTCTAACATTGTATCAGAGCAGGAGGTCCTGAGTTCAAATATTTACAGGCCCCTAATTGTCTCCCCAATGAATTTGTCTGTGCTTAGTACTAGGCAAAAGATAAGATTAAGTATGAGGAGGAGTGTTGGAATATATAAATATTAAACCACGCCTTCTTCTAACAGCTTAAGCTTTTGGGTTGGATTTTCTAACAATGAGCAAGAACTTCGGCAATACTGCCAGGCACAGAAACAAAGGACAAGAACGAGACAAATATGTAGAAGCTAAGAGATAAACGGTCATATGACAAGATATTGGAAATAGGATGGCTAGTACGAAGACAATCGGAAAGACCAGAATAAGGAGCATAACGATTCACAGGATGACCAACACAAGAACATGTACTTTTTCGAGTAGCTATGGGCATATCAGAATTAGAGGATGGTGCAGCAACTAATGAGGGAATAAATGAATTATGTATTGGTGAAGTTTGTACTACTGTAGTAGGAGTTGCACCACGCCGATGATATGTGCGGTCAGCAAACTGAAATCCTGTAGACGGTTTTGAAGGAAGTGAGAATAGGGAAGTGTCGATAAGACACATCTGCTACTTTCAGGATTCACTATAGGTTCAATCTAAGTATTATAATATGGCTGATCCTCAAAGATTGTTACATCCGCCGATAGAAGTACACGACGATGATTAAGACTATAACATTTGTAGCCCTTTTGAGTTCGAGAGCATCCTACAAAAATACATTTCTCCGCACGAGGATCCAACTTATTAAGACGTGGAGTAAGATTATGGACAAAACAAATATAACCAAAGACACGTGAGGTAATGCAAATAGAGAAAGATTTGGATGCAATGTAGAGAATGGTGTCTCCCCCTGAAGAATAGGAGTTGGAAGCCGATTAATTAAAAAACAAGTTGTGAGAACATCATGCCCACAAAAGGTTTTAGGTAGATGCATGCGAAAAATGAGGCAACAGGCAATATTAAGAGAATCCAGAAAAGATTGAAAACCTGAATTGACAGCAAGATCCTCTTTGGCATTATCTGAGTGCAAAGTTTTAATAGAATTATGGTATTGATTTAGTACTTCAAAATAGAACAAACGAAAGTAGTGAAAAATCTGAGTATGTCTTTTATTAAGAATAACCAAGTCATTCAGGAAAAATCATCCACGAATGTAAGGAAATATCTGGAACTCGAAATATCAGAAACATGACATAGACCCCAAACATCGGAGTGAACCAACTCAAACAGACTTGACACATGGCTTTGAATGCGGGAAGGAAAATAAATTGTATGATGTTTACCATACTAACAAGCCTAATACTGAAAAGAACTCACAAACTCAATGAAATGAGGACTAATTTTAGGATCCATATTATTCGATAAAAGAGTACCAATCATTGCATTTCCAGCAAACCAATCAGGTACCTTACTCTGATCTAAAGGAGCCGTAGATTTAAGATACTCTGTTTAGTGGCAGTAAGATAAACTTCAACGGCAGTGAACCAAGCTGGATAATTAGTTCCATCCAACTTTACAAAAGTCAATTGCAAGTGTGGTAAACTATTTGGGGATCCATAAGTAGCCGTCAATGAATCAAGGATGTTAGAGATATAAAAGGGTAGAATGGTCTTTTGGTATCTAGGGTTTATTTTGTGTGTGTATATATATATGGACTTTCATCAATAAAAATTATGTTCTCTCTCTCTTCACATGGTATCAGAGCCCTAAAACCATCGTCTCCATCTTCGTCACCTACGACTCCATACATCCTAGAACTGAACCTATCGGAGCCAACGACCCTCTTCCCGGCGTCGCCTAGGCCCGGTGGCCCTCTTCCCGGTGTAGCCCAGGGCCAGTGACCCTCTTCTTGGTGTCGCCCAGGCCGGCGGCCCTCTTTCTAACGTCGCCCAGACCCGGCGACCCTCTTTCCAGCATCGTCCAAGCCTGGTGTCTCCTTGTCTGACGTCGCCTGAAGTTGTTTAGGCCGGGCAACTCATCTCTGGTGTCTTCTGACCAGATTCTGATCTCGCTAATCGAGGTGTGACCTCCTCATGGTTGAGGCGTGTTGCTGTTGAGGTGAGATCTTCTAATGGGTTTGAATGGGTGGTAGTTGGATATGAGGTAGAATGTTCCGTGTGAATTGGTGGCTCTGTGACGTTCGACCCCTTCTTTTTGGTTACTGAGCTGCTGTTACGGATATTTGCTTGATGAGAACTCTTTGCTGCTGAGTTGTTTTAGTTTGGTTGTGATGAATTCTTGTGTTGGATGTGGTGTTAGAAAGGGAACGAATTGATGGTGTTGGCTTTGGCTGAATTTTGATGGTCTGATTGTGATATTTTGGGGTATTTCGTGGCTGAGTAGGTGAAATTTGGTGAAGTTTTGCTGTTTTTGTGTTTGGGTTATTAAGTTGTTGAGTTGATTTAAAGTGGTGGCTGATCCTCATAAGAGTGGTCCGGTCACGATTGAGATTCTTTTCGCTTCATCTTCTCGCATCATGGATAAGAAACTTGAGGGTATTACCAATTTTCAGCAATGGAAGCGGCTTGTTAAGTTCGTCTTGACCGGTAGAAATGAGCATACACACTTGACTGGAACTAAGCCTGCTGGTGATACAACTTGGGATGTTATTGATTCACGTCTTATGGGTCAACTTTTGAATTTTATGGAGAGTACTATACAAGCTTTGGTAATTCACATTGATACAGTCAAGGAACTATGGGAGTATTTAGATATATTATATTCTGGCCAGAATAATATCTCCAGGATATATGAACTTTCTCAGGAGTTTCACCGATGTGAGGTCAAGGCGCATTCCATTGATCAATATTTTGCTGATTTTAATAAAATGTATGAAGAGTTGAATGCTCCTCCCTATTTCTGCTAATGCTGAACAAATGCGACTTCAAAGAGAACAATTAGCTGTAATGAATTTTCTAGGTGGTCTTGGTCCGGCATATGATTCTATTCGGTCTCAGATTCTTGGAGGAGAGACTATTGCATCACTTAGGGATACCTATGCTAGAGTTCTTCGGGATATCATGTGCTATGGTTGGTAGTTCCGTTCTTGTCTCTCAATATCGAACTGCTGGAGGTAGGGGTGATGAAGGAAATCGTGGAGGATATAATGGTCGTGGTGGTCATGGTATAGGAATAGGAAGAGGTTCAGGACAAAGACCGCCTTATGGACAATCCCAAACTTCTACTGAGAGTTCAGGGATTATTCGGACTTGTCATTATTGTGGAAAAACTGGTCATATTCAGAAATTTTGCTATGAGTTACATGGTAGACCAGGACAACAACAACAGTTTGCCAATGCTGCATCTGGCACCGACTCTTTGTCCCTACCATAGTCTTCTCAAGGCAATGTAATGTTTATGTCTGATGAGGATGCGCAGTACAACTAGTCTCAGATTTTAGTCACGGGCTACTTCTTCTTCCACTGCTATTCTAGTCCAGACAGGTAATCCTACTGCATGCATTTCGGCGAATTCTTGCCCTTGGGTCATTGATTCGGGGGCATCCAATCATATGTTAGGTCTTTCAGGTATATTTTTCTCTCTTACTTCATTGTCATCCACTGTTACTTTAGCTAATGGTTCATCTTCTCAAGTTCAGGGAGTTGGTATAGTTCAACCAACCCCTTCTTTATCATTATCCTCAGTACTTTATATTTCAAAGTTTCCTTTCAATTTCATTTCTGTTAGTAAATTAACCAAACACTTTCAGTGTTCACTGATCTTTTACCTCGATTCTTGTATTTTTCGGGATTTGGCTACGAAGAAGATGATTGGTAGAGGACGAGAGACGGGGGGACTATATGTGCTTGAAGATGCTTCTTCCATTGCTTGCCCCAGTATCGCATCTCTACATCAGATTCACTGTCGTCTTGGACATCCTTCGCTACAAAGTCTTCAGAAATTGGATTCTAGTTTTCAGTCTCTTTCTAGTTTGGAGTGTGAATCATGCCAACTTGGCAAATTGCATCGTGTCAGTTATCCGCCTCGAGTCGATAAAAGAGCAGCGTCTCCTTTTTCATTAGTTCATTCAGATATCTGGGGTCCTTGTCATTTGGTTTTCAATTTGGGTTTTAGATACTTTGTTACTTTTGTTGATAATTATTCCAGAGTTACTTGGTTATATTTAATGAAAGGTTGCTCGGAATTGTTTTCTTTATTTCGAGCCTTCATTCTGAAATTTATACTCAGTTTGGTGTGCATGTCAAAATTTTGCGTTCTGATAATGCTAAAGAATACTTTTCTGCACCCTTTTCTGATTTTATGACTCAACGTGGTATAATTCATGAATCCTCTTGTTCCTATACACCTCAACAAAATGGTGTAGCCGAAAGGAAGAATAAACATTTATTAGAAGTCACCAAGTCCATGTTATTTGAAATGAAGGTTCCTAAAACCTTTTGATCTGATGCTGTTCTTACTGCACGTTATCTTATTAATCGTATGTCTTCTTCTGTTTTACAAGGAGGTATTCCTTTCTCCACCTTCTTTTCAAATCAGCCTTTGTTTGCCTTACCACCCCGTACTTTTGGTTGTGTCTGCTTTGTACGTGATAATCGTCCTGGCGTATCAAAGCTTGATCCCAGGGCTATTAGATGTATGTTTTTGGGTTATTCTTGTATTCAAAAAGGCTATTGTTGCTATTCCCCAACCTTGCGGAGATATTTTATAACTGCTGATGTTTCATTCTTTGAGTCCACTCCTTATCATGAAGTTCCACTCACTGTTTATAAGATGGATGAAGATTTACATGTTACTATTATCCAGTCACCTGCTTCAATTGTTTCACCAGTGTCCGCACAGGAATCTCCTCCTCTCCAAGTTTATACTCGACGTTCTCGAGCAGTCACTGATCCCCCCAATGCTCCTGTCACTACCACGTCATCTTCAGCGCCAGATCTACCTTTAGCTGGTCCTCAGATAATATCTGATCTTGATCTTCCTATTGCTCACCGTAAAGGTATACATGCATGCACTCAACACTCCATTGCAAATTTTGTCTCATACACTTCTGTATCTTCTTCTTTTCGGTCCTTTTTATCTATTGTTGATCAATATCCTGTCCCCAAGTCTGTTGCTGAGGCATTACAAAGTCCTGGCTGGAGAGCAGTTTTGGGAGAAGAATTAGAGGCATTACAGGCTAATAAAACTTGGGACTTGGTGCCTCTTCCATAAGGCAAAATTGCTATTGGCTGTCGTTGGGTGTACATTGTGAAGGTCAATCCCGATGGTTCTCTTGCTCGCCTGAAAGCAAGGCTTGTTGCGAAAGGGTATGCTTAGGTGTATGGGGTTGATTATTTGGACACTTTTTCTCCTGTTGCGAAACTTACGTCTATTCGTATTTTGATCTCTCTTGCTGCTACATATAATTGGTACTTGTTTTAGCTTGATGTAAAGAATGCTTTCTTGCATGGTACTCTTGATGAGGAGGTGCATATAGAGCAACCTCCCGGATTTGTTGCTCGGGGGGAGTCTGGTGGACTGGTTTGTAAGTTAAAGAAGTCATTGTATGGCTTGAAGCAGTCTCCACGAGCATGGTTTGGAAGATTCTCTGAAGTTTTACTCTTATTTGGATTGTCTAGATGCGAAAATGATCATTCTTTCTTTTATAGATAGTCAGGGAGAGGTAGGATTTTCTTGATTGTATATGTTGATGATATTATCATTATAGGAGATGACTTGCCTGGTATAGCTGAACTAAAAATCTATCTCAAGCAATAGTTTCAGACCAAGGACCTAGGAAAATTGAAGTATTACAGTCAAAGAAAGGTATCGTCGTATCACAGTGGAAGTATGTGTTAGATTTGCTCACTGATTTGGGTTCAAAGCCTCTTGATTCACTTATGGAATAGTGAGTTAAATTGGTAGCTGGTGCATGAGAATTTCTTGATAATCCTGAGAGATATAGAAAATTGGTAGGTAAGCTGAATTATCTTACAGTTACTCGATCAGACATTGCATTTCCAGTTAGTGTGGTAAGTCAGTTTTTGTTTTCCCCTCGTACATCTCACTGGGATGCGGTTATTCGAATTTTGAGATACTTGAAGAAGGCTCCAGGGAAAGGACTTGTTTATCAAAATCATGTTAATAGTAGAGTTGAAGGAATCTCTGATGCAGATTGGGCAGGATCTCCAGATGATAGAAGATCAACTACTGGTTACTGTACCGTGGTTGGAGGAAATCTAGTGTCGTGGAAGAGTAAGAAACAAAGTGTTGTTGTTCGTTCCAGTACTGAGTCAGAATACAGAGCCATGACACAAGTGACATGTGAATTAATGTGGATTCAGCAGCTTCTGAGTGAATTAAATGTTAAAGCTTCAGCTCCTATGGTTTTATGGTGTGATAACAAGGCAGCAATACATATAGCTTCTAATCCTGTGTTTCATGAGCGAACAAAACACATTGAGGTCGACTGTCATTTTATTCGAGAGAAGCTCCAGAGTGGAATGGTTCGTCCTACTTATATTGGGACTGGTGAACAACTTGCTGATATTTTTACTAAACCTTTGGGTAGTGGGAGGATAGGATATATTTGTAACGAGCTGGGCATGATTGATATTTATGCTCCAGCTTGAGGGGGAGTGTTAGAGATATAAAAGGGTAGAATGGTCTTTTGGTAACTAGGGTTTATTTTGTATGTATGTATATATATGGACTTTCATCAATAAAAATTATGTCGTTCTCTCTCTTTCTTCACAAAGGACATGAGGGAACCCAAGAACAATGTCACAACAATCAGTTACTTAACTCTAGTATTAAAATCATCCATAAAACTGACCAATCAACTGCTTATAACTAGCAATTACCACACCATATGCCTCTTCACTTCCGAACTTCCACAGGTTATATCACTGACCTCAAGAACTCACTACCACAAACTTAGACAACCATAGATCAAGAATCGGCGGAAAATTCCTCAATTTCAGCCCATCACAAGGCTTCAAATTCCATCACCACATGCAGAACCCAAAATCCCAGAACCATTAGATGAAACTAACAAACCTCAGGATGACCATTGTGAAGGAGATCTACTGGTGACGTCAATGTTTGGGCTTACAGGCATGGATGATGTCGGGCAAGACAAGTGTGGACTAGACGTCCATGTTTGGGCTTACTGCATGGGCGATGACAGGGAAGGGCTGGACGAAGTCAGTTCTAGGCTCACCAGCCTGGACAATGTCATCGGTTCTGTGCTCACCAGTCCAGGCGATGCTGATTTGGGTTCGCCGGGTTAGAAGGACGTTGGATTCTGGGTGGCATTGGCTTAGATGACGTTGGATGACATCAAATCTGAGGATTCCGACGTCGGTGTTGGTGGTCAGTGGTCTGTGATGGGTGATTTTACGGCAGTAGTTGATGGTCGACAGTGGTGAGGTTTAGGTTTTAACCTTGCTTTGGTACCATGTTTAGTTTCACAAAAAGACTATTATAACTTCATCAACAGAGGATTACAAGGATATATAAAAGCCTTTCAACATCAAATGACTATTCTACCCTTATTCTTAACGTGGGTGAAGGAAGGCACATGATTTTTTTTAAAAAAAGGAGTGTTTTTTGTTTGAGAAATTGATTAGTTATACTGAAAGTTTTCGTATACATCTGAATGTAATTACTTTCCATGTGACGAGAGCATAACCTTCCTGGAAACTCTTTAGGTTGGAATCAGAAATTAGGAGCATTTAGATTGGCAGAGTTGACTGCAAAGCCGAATTTACTTCATTGGCTGGTTAGGAGACGTAATCTTTTGATTCTCGTGTCTATAGGTGATAGATGCCTTATTGGACACTGATGGGACACGGAGAAAGCCGCAATACACCATGGCTCCAGAAACGCCGTTAATTCTTCAATCTTGTGAATTTCAAGGTGTCAGGTTTATTTGTTCCTCAGGTACCTGCTTCATTAAGTAGCATAATGCTTAGTTAATTGTCCGTGCTTTTGATAATGTCTTCTGGGTACAGCTCCTCATAGATTTTCTTTCTTTAAAAAAAAGGGTGATTTGCTTGAATTTTTATCTATCGTTTGTGTTCCTTTTAAGTCATTTTAGTTCATTTACTTGGTAGCTTGTTCTTTTTTTCTAAATCTTATTGGTGCTGATTATCTCAAAATAGATGCTCGGCAAGCATTAAATGTGCACTTGGAGGAAGCCTACCAAACATACGAACTCCAAGCCGCAATGACTCATGAGGCTCTTTTAAGTTGCTTGCCTCGGGAGCATGGTAGGAGGAAGTGATGCTCTGATTTAACCATGTCAATATGGTACTTTAATGTCTTTGCTATTCACAGTAATAAATAAATCTTCAGGTTGCTCAGATCAGAGTTTATTAGGTACTCATGGAAAAAAGAAGGCAGCCTCACACATTTCTCTCATGTCACGCCCAACTGAGCGTAAGTCCTCCTATACTGCTGAAGTTCATGCTGTTTTGCTCTTGAACTTGTGCATCATGCTCTGACGTGTAGTGCTATTTTGTACTTTGGAATTCTATTACTTCGGGGAGAAAAAAAAATGCTTCATTGGGATTCTTGAACTGGGACAAACTAGTGTCATTGAACCTGGTCCAGTTTATGCTTATAGTTGCTTGCTTTATGGGACTTGCAATGTAGTTGGATTATTGTTGTAAACTTAAGCTCATTTTCCCCATCAACTTCATTTGCCAGAAGGGGAGAGACGCGTATATTTTTTCCTTGTCCTTTTCTTTTTGGGGTGGGAAAACAATGTAAGGCATTCTATTGATTCTTTACCTTTATTCTGCCACAGCATCTTACGAAGAGCGGCGTGCCAAATTGAACCTAAAAGTAGAAGCTTGTGAGCTTTCTGGCCAATCCATATAGTCTGTCGAAGGGGATGCTTTTGCTATTTGTGTGGTTCGTGTAACATCTTTGTGATCAAAATATTTGCTCTGGTGAAACAGCTATTTTTCACTTGATTCTCCATCTATTCCTCCGGCTGATGTCTATGTTTCTAAAATGACTGGCGTTTGGTTATTCACTGTGAGCGTCTCAGTCAGTCACAATGGTAGAAAGGTGAAAGCTCGCCAAGACCTGATCTTGGAATACCTCATCAGCAAAAGTGCATGGGGTTCTAAATTGCTGATTTCTTAATAATGCTTTTGAACGGTAAGAGGTTATCTTGGGGCATTTCACTTATCAAATGCAACATACTGTTGATATTTCTAGTGGGCGTGCGAGATTCTTTGCTTTCCAGGTTGATTGCCCATTGCTGTGAAGCTGTGATTTTCACTTAGAATAACCTTGCTTTAATATGCATTGCAATCTGAAAGCTCGCATAACCTAGGCTTGGATACTTACCATTTGGTGTACCCTAATCAATGAGAATGTCTTCAACGCACGATACCAATCGAAATAATGTCATCGATGCGCGCGAAATGGCATTGAAATCATCGGTGTTTGAGAAATTTTTTGGTGCTTATCGATGACTTAGTCAGCATTAATTAATATATCATAATTGCTCTCTCTCTCTCTCTCTCTCAGAGAACATAAACTATGATTTCGTCGGGCATTTTTTCTTGGAAGTGGTCCCTTTCATCTCACATCATGGATGGTAGGCAGTGAAAGTCCCGGAAAGTCACATGGAGTGCAATCATCTGGATCCACAAAAGCCGCGTTCTCGTCAGTTCGATGGGTCCTGTCGGGCTCCTTATCAAAAGCAGCTCCCGAACTGCAGACTTTACTCGTCCATGTGAAGTGCATTCCACTCTACTCGTTCTTTCCTTGGACAGTTTTCAGTTACGGGGTATGAAGCCCCGGAGAGCAATTCGGTGACACTAAGCTCTTAGACTCTGAGACACTATCAATTAAAGCTTAGAATGCCCAGGAACGCCGACTTCAAAAAGAGTAATTTCACTTGGGGTGGATTTGTTCCACAGAAAATCAAAAATTTGATTTTTTTTTTAAATTAAACTCTTATATCTTTTAAAAAAAAATTAGTCAACAGAAAAATATTTTCATTGTCACTAACATTTTGTCTAATTATTTTCGTGATAATGAAAATAATTTACATTTATTCATTATTATAAGTTACTGAAGTGTTTATTTTTTGAAAAATAATTTTCAAATCTTTAATTTTTCATAAAACATACGAATTCTTAGTATGTGAAATGATTTTGACCAATCCCTTCTAATCCCTCGCAATTAATGTATTTCGTGTCGTATTTTTATAATCTTGTCTTTTCCCTCTAAATTTATCTTCATGAGCATAGGGTCGATACGAAAGATACGAAACTGAAAAACTAAAAACAGGATTTTTTTTTTGGGCCTCCCACTAGACACTTGTCAATAATAAAAGGGTCGCTCATTAATAGAGAAATCTGAAAGTACAAAAGGATGAAATGAAGTTGATATTAAATTCATAATTATATTTTTTGAACTCGATTTGGATCTCCCACCCAAATAATTTAACGTTTAATGCGTGCCCGCCCCCCAAAGAAAATGCAACCGAAATTTCAAACATTTGCCTGACAATCCTGAGAGAGGGGCTGAATCAATCGGATGTTCCCGCGAGGGAAGCTCGGCTCAAAACAACTGGTCGCATCTCCTATCTCTCTCTCTGTCTCTCTCTGCACGTTTCATTGCTTCGAGTTCGTCGTCGTCGGAGGAGGAGGAGAAATGGAAGCAGCGATGGGATTGATGAGAAGGATGCCACCGAAGCACTCGGAGACTGCGCTCTCAGCGCTTCTCAGCCTCTTGCCTCAGCACTCCTCCGATCTTCTCTCCCAAGTCGATCAGCCTCTCCAGGTTCTTCGCTCGCGCTCCCCTCTCTCTCTCTCTATCTCAGCGAGAGACAATGCCGAGGCGGAGTCCTTTTCTGCGCGTCGGATTTTAATCCCTTTGACCCGTCGGTTTTAGTGGATGCGAGCCGATGTTTCTGATTCCGTCGGGCTAGGGTTTCGCGCTTCGGATTTTTGAGCCGACGCTGTTGCGTTTACCTTGACGTTGATTTTTTATTTTTGGGTAAAGTAATTTATTAAAAAAAAAATTGGTAAAGACCTTGATGTTGATTGATTCCAGAATATATCGTTATTAGTCCATCCATATCCTAGCAATAGAAGTCCAATGGGAACGAAAGCTAATTGGCAACGGCGGAGGATGTGAGAATAGACTTTTGGATTAGATAAGATGAGGTCCTAAGCGAAACACTGATTTTGATGTTGGATAGAACAAATGAGTTTGATGCCCGATGAGACAAGATGATAGTCCGGGCAATGATACTGAGAGAGAACAAAAATGAGGTCATTGTCGTTGAGGCATTACTGGATAGCTTTGCGATAAATTGCATGATGCCATCGATCGATCCCGTCTTGTTTTTTCTCTACAAATGTTAGAACATTCTTTGCATTGGCTCGACTCTAATGTTGATCCAAATTTGGTGACCTTGGGATCCCGAATTTCTGGGTCAAATGTGATCCCTGTATTATAAACTTTGCTGCTGGAAAGAGGCAGGATTTATGCTAGCGCACAATGGTTGCATTATATACTGTTTAAAATAGCAAAAATATCACTACGGAACTCACTCATGGAGCAAATGGCAGGTTTTGTGCGATAGAGACTCTGGAAAGGAGTTTATTTTGTGTGAGTACAACAGAGATGCTGACTCTTACAGGTGCGACTGTTAACTTTCTACTCTTGAAGAGTGCAGAACCTTAGTGGAATCTGATAGCTGCTTATAGTGTGCTGGTATTGTTATATGGGCTATCTGCATTGTATTTTGAATGTTACAGTTTCTACTTTCAGCTTTGGGAAAGGAAACATGCATTACTTGCTTGTAGGTCAGATATAGCGTAGATATAGCGTAGTGATTGCATGACAATGACATTGTCGATTATTATTTCCTTTCTTCCCTAAGCTACCTTCTTTTCATAAAAGAAAAAAGCAGAATAATCATATTTTGCGCATGTGACACTCTAGGAATCAATAATTACTTGCTAGAGTAAACAAATAGTTGGAACTTCATTGCGAGTCTTCAGTTTAGGATCTACCGTCACTATCTATTTTGCTGTTGATTATCAGTTGCCACTTCTATAATGAATCAGCTCTTTTCTTACTGTGCAACCTGCTACGTCCATGCAGGTCACCCTGGTCTAGTATATACCATCCACCATTGGAAGATGGCACACAGCCGTCTTCAGAATTAAGGAAGCTGGAGATTGAGGCAAATGAGATCTTTGCAATATATCGTGACCAGTGAGGTCCTTTGCTTACCTCGTTCCCTATTCCGGTTATGAGGACGAAACAATATAATTGCCTATGAAAATATTAGGGAACAATCTAAGCATCTCAGATGCCCTTGTCTGAGCTTGTGCATGTTTCTATTTTATAACAAATGCCATTTTTATATGTATGGATATGGCAATTTGATTGACCAGTGGATGCATAGGTACTATGAAGGTGGCATTTCTTCGGTCTATATGTGGGAAGACGATAATGAAGGTTTTGTTGCCTGCTTTTTGATAAAGAAAGGTGAGGTTGTACTGTGCTAGATGGCCCATTCTGTAGTGTACAAATTACTAATTTCTTCACATCCTATTTTCTCATCAAGATGGATCAAAGACGGCTCATGGAAGAAGGGGTTACCTGGAGGAAGGGTCATGGGATGCTATACATGTAATTGAGGTACAATCAGTTTCACTGTTAGTTGTCCTTGGCCTCATCTTTTCCCTGTTTCCTGCATCTCCTCTCTTTTTTCATTGGCTGTTGCCTTCAAGGGTTCCGTCATATTACATCTTTGGTTTCATGTATAGGTGGGTCCTGAAGAAGATGGGACAGCTCATTATTGTTTAACCAGCACTGTTATGCTCTCTCTCACTACAGATGATGAATCATCAGGCATATTCAGTTTGTCTGGGTCTATTAGAAGACAGGTAATTTGATTACATTGAACGTGGAGGATTTTAATTACCTGTTGACACAACTTTAGTGGATCCCCTATAATAGCTAAGTCGAAGAGGAAATGTCTTTCTCTATATTTTAGGAGATTCAAATATAGTGTTGATAATACTAACTGAAGGTGATGTCTGCCTGAAACACATGAGTGTTACTGGGATGGAAAAGCATTTTAGTGTCTAAATTCTTAGCAGAAAGCTTGACCCTGACAGGCCTTCCTATATGTAGATACCAATGTTGCCTGGACTTGGCACTTTAGGCCTTAAGTACCCCGTTTCGATGCAACACAGATGTGTGCACGAAATTGAATGGGCTCTCCACTTTATTGTTTAGTAAAGTGGTTCAAATATAGATATACTTTCAGCCAGCTTGACAAAGTTTGCAGTTAGGAAAACTATGCACATTGGGTCTTATTTTACTCTCTCTCTCTCTCTCTCTCTTTCGCGCGCGCGCACCTTGCAGCACTGTATTATGGTTGCGTAATGTCTAAGAAATGATCTACGTAATTGTCAGCAGGCTGTCTCTTGAAGTATTCTTTATGAGTTACTTCTTAGTGGTTTGCTATTATTGTTTCTTGAATCACTGTCTAATATTTTTAGGTTCACTGAGAGGGAAGGTTCTCGTAATTTTTGGGATAGCTAGCGAGCAAGTTCAGTTTTAGCATCATTATGTCATTTGAAGTTTTGTTGGTCATGGAATTAACAAGGATCTAGTTTTAACATCATGTTATTCATGGCTTTGTTAGTCACGCAACTACTGAGGAGCTCATTTTGAAGCAGTTATCTTGGGTGCAGATACTTTTGTTTACATCATGTGCATGTACACTTGAGTTTGCTTCATATGTAACTTTTCATGTTTTTTCGCCATGTAGATGAATATGGACCTCTCGATTGCCGAGGGCCATCTTTGTAACATGGGACGGATGATAGAGGAAATGGAGGGTAAGCTGAGGAACTCCCTCGATCAGGTTTGGTAAATTCCATTATTGCAGTCTTCTCAATTTCTTTATTTCTTTGCTTTGCATATATGCTCCATCCATTTCTTGACCGGCGTAGCTAGAATCTTATGCTATTTGTCGGTCTGTCACTTACAATACAGGTCTATTTTGGAAAGACAAAAGAGATGGTCTGCACCTTGCGACCACCAGCTGAAATAACGCAGATGAGAATGCCTGAGAGCTGATATACACCATGTTGTCATGAATTACATGTTGCAATTCTCCCAAGGTCTGATATTCCATCTAATTATCCGACTTTGGATCTCCAGCCCTGCATGCAGCATGTTGCCAAGAGGAGGATGGTGGTAGACCCGATTCTGTTACTTTCTTAGGACTTGGAAACTTCGAGTTTCAGCTATCAATGTGCCGATGCTTAAACATGATTTGTACATGTGAAAGGATGTGTCTATTGCATTGCCTTTTAGTTTAGATGAAACATTCGAAAGGTGCATAGTGGATACTCTATTAAAACAATGTCCAGGCTGGTGAGTTTCTTGGCAGGTTCACTTTTCCTACGCTTGGATTTGTTGGAAAGTTGTCTTTCTTTTTTCAGGTTATATCTTATTCCGGACTTGGGTGGAAATTCTGCTTACGATTAAACTGTGCAAAGTAAATGTTAAAGCAACCAAAGCAAATAGTCCTATGGTAAATCGGCGGATTATGCACTGTTAACAATCCATGGTTAAACCTGTTTGCAGAGTAGGGAAATCCTCGGGTAGTGGCCTAGTGGGGGCCGGGTAGGGAATTAAAAGCTGCAGATGGTATCAGGAAAAGGAATCACGCGATTAAAGTCGTTAAAAGTCTTCCAACAATCTTTATATTGAAAATTCAGATCAGCTTTGATAAAATTTTGTAATCCGATAAAACATTTGAAGCTTTATAGCAAGATAATTTTTTTTCTTAATCGGTCGCTTATAGCAAGTTCATTGGTCTGCTCTTTATTGAATCAGATGACATTTTGATTTCTCAGAGAGAAATAAAGGGAGGGGAAATACCTCATACGAGGAATTTTGCGCTTGCGGGAACAAGTACGCGAAAAAAGTCTTAGATAAGCAAAAAGCAAGATTAGCAACTCCCAGTCTCATGTTTAATCTGTTATAGAAGTAGAGAGAAAGCCATTGTCTATTTGATGTGAAGTAACAAGTTTAGCGCAGGTAGACATCAAAGCAGAAGACAGGGAAAAAGAAAAAAACAGCGACGCCACACAAAAATTCCGTTCTTTAATCAACCTCACAACAATACAAAGCAACAAATGAATCTTCATCCTGTTCTTTACATCGTCTTCAGTATGCCTGAAAAATCTAGCACATGCGTCAAAGAAATGGATCGAACAGTTAACAACAGAACAGCTACCAAAGACTTAAAATACCTTTGTGAAATTGGGCCAGTCAACTAAGAAAATAAGTACACCCAATCATCTAAAAACAAATTCACAGCCTCAGAACAATTTCCTGCTAAACCCAGAGCCTTCTGAGAACATGTCTGCCGAACATCCCGAGAATGAAAGTTCTCATCATGAAAATGCATGAAATGATGATAAACAGGACGTCATAGTGTCATTTGTCTTTCACCAGTTGTGCCTCAAAACCCCCTTCTGGTCGTTTTACAAGGTTGTAGGGCATGTGAGTCCCTAAGAGCTTATCCCAAACGGAGAAGAATGGCTGTGAGTAATTGTACTTAGTGCCTTGAAGCTGATGATGGATGTCGTGATAAGCAGTGTTGTTCTTGAAGAAAATATGAAAGATATTGCCAGGCAACCACAGCCCACAGTGATCATCGACTGTTTTAATCACCGCAAAGCAAAAGAAATACACAGCGGTTCTTGCGGTCATCCCAGACACAAGGAAAGAGATCGCCCCGCCAAAAGTGTCGAGCAGGAGACCCTCGAGTGGATGATTATACAGAGCACCAATTGCATAAGGGACAACCAGCCTATGATGCTGTGAGTGGACATGGCGGTACAAGAGTTTGTTCTGATGCATATAGCGGTGCACAAAGTACTGCCACGTGTCCATGACCAGCATTGCAGCTAAAAACTGCAGTATTTGGATAGGTATCGAGGGTTGAACTGTCACTCCTGATAGATTGGCTTTCGATGTCAACTGCATTCAGATGGAAACATAGTGTTACTTTATGCTAAATATCAAACTCCCTCACGAGGACGATAAACATGTGTAGGTATGCAAAACCATGTTGCAGAACTTGCCATTGTTACAACTGCTCAACCATACAGTCAAACAAGGATTTCCCGTTGATAATCGAAATGCCGCAAACAAGTACCAAGAATTTCGACAACATTCAGTCGTACAACACAACTGCAAAGGAAGAAAAGAAAACTGAAACGAGGTTGATGAAAACTAGGACTTGGGTCCATCATCAGAAACACTCAATCAATGTCATATCAACCTTAGATTATTCACACAAGGGCAACAGGGCAAGCACATGGATCTTTTGTGCAACTCCTCTTAAATTTCCACCTCAGACTTACATCTAATTCTACAAGATGACGGTCAGTATCCATTATTTCAGTCATATTATGATGTTAATCTAAATCTTCATTTCTATTAAAGGTGATCATTTCTAATGAGTGCAGGTTTATTTGCACCCTCCTGAATGGACGAGAAGGAAAGTATTTGTGCATATGTTTCCTCTAGTCGACTCTTTAACAATTATAGCTTTTAACTTAAACCATTAAGTTCTTCTAGGTCCAGTCAACTCCATGAGATTGGTATCCTGACACTGCCAGGTGATATTAATTATGCTGTATTGTAGGTTTGTAGCTACACATGATTGGAGGAGGTTTTCCTCCTCCTTCTAGGAGTATATTGAAATAAATGGTGAAAATAAGCAAAGAAGTCAGTTTTAACTATCATCTACATCAATCGCAAGAATCCAAAAGGCTGAGTATCCCCCCGGCCCCAAACAGAAGAAAAACAGAAAGAATATTTGACATATTGAATCTCCCCTATTTAAGGAAGCTAAAAGTTCGCAAATTAGCTTCCATGTACACAAGTTTCTTAACTGCTCAAGAAACAATCTAAACATATCATTCTTCTCCAGTTATCACATCTCTCGACGCGGAACTTAAAGTACTAGATTCTCCTATCTGATATGAATTTTATTGTAGCTCATTGCTTCAACAGCAGCAATTAGGTTGTCTAAAACCCAAAATACAAACTAATAAACCATTACAGGAAGACCAGAAATGTCGAAGAAACTTGTGAAATTAATTCCAACACTTAGACAACTGCTGAAAAATAATTTCAAATCAAAATACTAACCACAAAGAGCCCCTGGGCAACAGTAGCTTGCACAAGTTGTTGAAGCAATACACCTTTCACAACCATCGCAAGCGGTACCGAATTCTTCTCTTCCTCCTCTTTTCTAGTATGTAACCGGTAATTGTCCAGGGGAGGCAAAAGCTGATAGAATCCTGCATACACCCAATAGACCACAATAGGGGCGAATGTGCCCATTGCTTCATCACTTACATACCCTTCCCAAAGTACCATCTTTTCAACAGAACCAATCAATTCAGATAACTTCAGATCTCTTTGGAGATGCAAACACCAACACAGCTACGAGAAATCTGATGCCCTGCAGCATATTCGATGTTCTGTCAAATCTCCCCCTCATGAAGGAACCAAGATAAAATAAACGAAAAGCCAGAGGAAATAAAATAAAAATACAACTAGAACTGTCCATCATTATACTTTGAAAACACAGAAACATATTAATTGAACAAATGAAAAGAGGTGCCGTAAAGGCAACGAATCACCGACCAATAAAACTCATAGAACACGACAGCGACCAATTCCACGAGACAGTTCAGTTCGAGCACAGTATCAAGGGTCTACATTACACCCATTTCAGTCCCCGACATCAAATTTAAAACACCCATCTAACAAGAAAGAAGATACTGTTTCCCCCTCTTACAGCTGTTTTGGCTCACTCATTCGCGGACAATTTCACTTCCCCGCGACCAAATCCAACAACGTCCCAAGCGCCCATCGAAGCCAACACATTCAACACCAGAAGATACTTCCAATCTCCAGATCTAGACAACATACGCCGGCAATGTCACTACTTACTATTTTTTCCAATTTTCTGGCAGAGGAGAGAGAGAGATTTACTAGTTTACCTATCTTAGCACTGCACATCGCTTCCTTCGACAGCTGACCGATACACGATCACGAACCCAGGATTGGTTCGCGAAGCGTAGTGCATGAACATGCGCAAAATGTAGTTTCCGAAACCGATCTGAGCTTCACTCTGTTCTGGGTGGGTTCTGACCGGGAGACAGAGAACGGTATGAGAAACAGAGAGCAAAAAATCTGACCTTGATCCGTTTCTCAGTTTAAAAATGCTTCAGCACTAGCACTAGCAGAGAGGACACCATTATGGGTTTTGGTTTTACCCAGGAGAAAAGAAAAAAGAAGGAAGCAAAATAAACGTCGATATATCGAAGACGATGAAATTCGGTGGGAGGGAAGCTACAGGCTCAGCAGAGCAGTGGGCCGCATGTTGCTGAAGATATTTCCCTCGGTCAAGCAGAAACGATATCTACTGTTGAAGAAATTACGATATTTTTCGATGTATTGTCTTGCTAATATCATTTGTAATGTAATTGTGCATTGACAAAAATCATATATACATATAAATATATATTTGTTGCGACTCATAAAATTGGCATTTATATTTGTCACACGACTTTATAAATATTTAAGTTTAATTATACTCGTTGAGTGACACATCATTATAACATTTATATGTGCAATCATGTCGCAACCCGAGGACCAAGCTTAGTTGGTGAGTTAATCTATCGAGCCGGCTATCTTTTTTAAAGATCGTTCTCTTGACTTTGTATAGTGGAATGTCTTGTTAAAACATGCTGTAATGAATTTCACTTCAATTCGAATATCTCGTTTCCATAATAGATCACGCGTTCCGATTCAATTCAGTCTATGAATTCGTCCTATCTTCACGAGAGTAACATTGGCTTCCAATCAATTTATGCACGGGGTGACTAACTCCACATTCAAACATTTTCCACATGGGATTCATCTCATTGCAGAAACCAACACAATTCCCACGACCTAATTGCACCGTTAAACTTACATCCCTCGTGCTTCTCTTGGCGTCGCGGCTGAGTTCGCTTCCATGCCTTCACGAAAACGTGGAAAAATGTCTTAATTCCCACGCCCCCCCCCCCCCCTAAATCTTCAACAAAGTGGCTGATGCTCGCCTGAGAGAGGGCATCAAATCTCTATGTGCTGTGCCTTAATAAATAAATTGATATCAAATGAAAATCATATAAAAAATCACGAAAAATATTGTGATAAATGGGTTTAGATCGCACTCTGGCATTGGCATTCGGTCTCGTTCGATCAATACAAGAACAATGTTATATAAAAAACTTTATCAGTATAATATTTTTTGTGTGATTGTGAAAATAATAATATGTCGTAGCCTCGTATACCTCATAATAATATTTAATTAATTTTTGTGGTTAAAAAAAGTCTGCTGGAGTAACGGTGAGGAAGTGCGGTTATATAATCATTTTTCTTATATAAACTAGCATGCAAATCTTAATCATGTCCTAATCTCTTTTTATTAATTAAAGAAATAGTATATTTACTTACCCTTGGGCCTGGCTGGCCGGGGGGTGGTGTGAGCGAGCGAGCGAGCGAGCGTGCGAAGGAAGAGAGAAAGAGACGAGAGCCGCCTCTCAGCGCTAACCCGTCGACTGTGGAACGCGAGCGTGCGTCTCTCCGCCTTCACCGACTCCGATTCCTCAAGAGGAAAATCTCGTCTCTGGAGCACGCCTTGTGAAAGTCTCAAACTTTTTGCCTTCATTGATTGACGAATCGGATGCGGAGCCAAGGACGACAAACATATAAGCGAGCGAGGGCGACGGAGGAGGGAGAAGAGGGAAGAAGAAGATGAAGCCGAGCTTCACCTTCTCCCGCTCCTCATGTTGTTGATTCATGGCCTCTTCCCAACATCGTTGCGTTTTCGGTACTCTCTCTCTCTCTCTCTCTCTCTCTCTCTCTCTCGCCGTGCCTTCCTCCTTGATTCGATTTATCGTGAATCGGCAAAAAATCGGGGAAAAATCTGGACTTTTGGCTTCGCGAACTGCGATTTCTCTTAAAGACTGAATATTTTCTTCCGGGTGCAATTATTCTTTACAATCAATTGAGGCTTTGACTACAGCGGCGGATTGTGGAAGTAATTGTTTATTCTTTTTCGTGTTTTTGTTTCAGTTGGAAACATTCCCTATGACGCCACCGAGGAGCAGCTTAAAGAAATCTGTCAGGAGGTTGGTCCTGTTGTGTCTTTCAGGTGCGTATCACTTCGGTGATATTTCGGTGGAGATAAGATTGCTCTAGCGTTCATGCTTCACTGGCAAGTTTGCTGAATTATACTGATATTTGTGGTGGTACCTATGGAGTTTTCATTGGCTTCCCCTGGAATGTTGAAGTAGTGCCATGTGTGATGTTAAATATAGGCGCATCCTTAATTGAGATGTAAGTGTTGTGTGCTTTACTTTTGATTTTTTTTTCTTGGAATGCGAAAAAGCTACTGTAGGGTGGGCTGCATTCTTCTCAGATGATGCTCTGATTGCATTTGTTTCCAAGAAAAAAAAAAGTTGGTTTTACCTTGTCGGAGGTTTGTTCAATTGGCTGAGAGTGAGACAATTGAAAAGGCGAAAATTTTGAAGACTGAAAAAATGTCAACAATAAACTTTTGGGAATTCAATGCAAGAATGTTGCTTCTTCGAAAACTGCCAGGGCTCCTTTGTATGACACTTTTCTGCTATCAGCAGTGTTTTTAAACCCGGACACCATTGGTTGAACTAGTTAGACTAAGAACTGGACGGTGGTCCAGCATGGTTTTTATTTGACAACCTGGTTGGTGAAGAACTGGTCAAACCTGTTTTTCACCCGGTTCAACCAGTACATCTGGTGTTCTACTCACCGTTTCGACCGGTTCTTTAGACCGTGCAAAATATTCCAGGGGTTGTAACGAGGGGAAACAAACCCTACTTAAGAACGTACTCCACCTCCAAAATTAACGAAGCTGGGTTCAATAATGAATAATGACTTCAATAATTATTTAAATCACCTTATTTAGTCGTAAATTGTGATAATGATCAATCCAGTGGTCCTACCGTTTCAACTGTTTGAGCTGCAAATGGGAAGCTAGAATGTTTCTTCAAGTGGTCTGGATTAACAAAACACTGGTATTAGACTAAACTTGGGCAAGTAATGAAGCATCCCAGAGGCTTAAAGTAAATTGTATTCTTTAGCTCTCTTTTGACTTCACTGTTGATAAGCATTTCCCCTCCAATTTGTTTGCGCTATTTCTGCTCGTGTGTTTCAGGTTGGTAATTGACAGAGAAACTGGAAAGCCGAAAGGTTACGGTTTCTGTGAGTACAAGGATGAGGAGACAGCTTTGAGTGCTCGTCGAAACCTTCAGGGTTATGAGATCAATGGGAGGCAACTACGGGTGGATTTTGCTGAAAATGATAAAGGATCTGATAGAAATCGGGAGCAGGTTACTGTCACTGAACTCTTGAATTTTTGTATGGATATTTTCTTTTGTCAATTGTTTCAGCACCATGACAACATGCTGCTGGCTCATTTGACATGTGCAGCAATGCATTGTAGTTTCTATTGGTGTAACTATCGTATGAGCTGTCTGTACAATACGTTAGTCTTGAATTGAGAAGTGCTGTTTATGGGTTATGTTGCGGAAAATGATCTGTGTAGTAGTAGTAATGTGTTTGTGCAGTGCAACCCTGAAGACTGTTTGTGCCTTTGAGTTTCATCAGATGGCTTTCGGCAGTTTTGCAGAAGTTGTTTGGTTTCCTTAGTCATACTTAGTAAGGAGAAATGTATATATTCACTATTTATAGGCTAATTCAAATATTGTGTTTTCTATTTGTTCCTCCTTTATGATGTCTGAATTGTTTCCTGTTGTTATGGATTTCAGCTAATGAGATTTTCTCAATGACAAAAAAAATTCCCCCTCTCCTCTATTGAGGATAAGATGGGAGAAATTCATGTTTGGTGGTTTGGATACGTATATGATGGCTTTATGATGTCTGAATTGTTTTCTGTAATATGGCTGTTTTTATGGGGTGGTAGTTGGAGGGGCTTTCGGCAATTGAGATTATGGTAATAAAAAACAGTCTCCTCTTTTTCTTCAAGGTTAAGATGGGGGAACTCATTATTGGTGGTTTGGATTGGTATATATGGCTTTACACAATCTAGTAGGAAGATGAAATTTTTTGGTGGTGACGCAGGTTAAAAAGGACTATGAATTCTACTTTTTATTATCACTTATGAGACTGTGGGATAAATTTGAGCATTCACAAGATACATAGATGTATAATCAGGCAAAAATAAAAGTTTTCTTTGCTGTTTAGTAATATGCTTTAACAAACTTTTAACAAACTTTTTTTCGCAGTGGTCAAAATTGTAGCTAGATTGATTTTTTTCTTGCCAAAAGAGAGGATAGAGCTTTGTATGTAGATTGTAAGGTATACCCTGGTGAATGTGTAGTTACATAACATAAGTTGGTGGTCTTAAAAGTTCGGTATAACAAAATACAGAAGATGAAGAGAAGTGCGCAACACCCCAGAGTAAGATGGTGGAAGTTACATGAGGAGAAACAAACAGAATTCAAGGAAAGAATGCTACAGGAAGGATTGTGGCGATTGGAGTGCGAAGTAAATATGATGTGGAATGAGATATCTAACTGCATCCAGACAGTGGCAAAAGGGGTGTTAGGGGAAAGTAGAGGGAATGGACATCAAACAAAGGAAACCTGGTGGTGGAATGAAGAGGTGCAGGAGGCAATTGAGCAGAAGAAGGAGTGTTTCAGATGCCTACATAAATGTACTAACGAAGAGAATTTGCAAAAGTTTAGATTGGCGAGAAAAAGTACCAAGAAAGCTGTACGAGAGGTTAGAGGCAAGGTTTTCACCGATATGTACAACAAACTTGGGAGCAAAGAAGGAGAAAAAGTCATCTATAGACTTGCAAAGTCAAGAGACAATAAAAGTAAAGGCTTGACGCAGGTTAGATGTATCAAGGATGAAAATCAAACACTCTTGATAAGAGATGAAGACGTCAAGGGTAGGTTGATGAGTTATTTTAACAAACTTTTTAATGGGGAGAGCGATAAAAGTGAGTTGGATCTGGAAGATGCTTGTGATGATTCAAATAGAAGGTTTGTGCGTAGAGTTAAAACATGGGAAGTTAGGGAGTCATTGAAAAAGATGAAGACTAGTAAAGCCTTGGGACCTGATAGCATTCCTAATGAAGTGTGGAGATGCTTAGGGGATGTAGCAATAAATTGGTTGACTAGTCTTTTTAACAAGATACTCCATACTAATAAGATGCCTGATGAATGGAGGAAGAGTATACTTGTGCTTATATATAAAAACAAGGGAGATATCCAGAATTGTTCTAACTATAGAGGCTTCAAGCTTATGAGCCATACAATGAAGCTGTGGGAGAGAGTTATTGAGCATCGTTTGAGAATAGAGACCAAGGCTTCTGTCAATCAATTTGGATTTATGCTAAGAAGATCTACCATTGAAGCTATTTTCTTAATACGACAATTGATGGAGATATATCGAGAAAGAAATAAGGACCTCTATATGGTGTTTATTGATCTTGAGAAGGCGTATGATAGGTTCCAAGAAAGGTTTTGTGGTGGATTCTTGAGAAGAAAAAAGTACCTTCAAAGTATGTTGAGGCAATCAAGGACATGTACGACGGTGCTATTACATGTGTGAAGGCTTGTAATAGCACATCGAGTTATTTTCCAATCACAATAGGCTTACACCAATGTTCTGCTTTGAGCTCTTACCTTTTTGCTCTGATTATGGATGAGCTAACAAAAGATATTCAAGATGCGGTGCCGTGGTGTATGCTATTTGCAAATGATATCGTTCTTATTGATGAGATCAGGGCTGGGGTTAACGCTAGGTTAGAAGTATGGAGAAGCACGTTAGAGTTTAAAGGATTTACGCTAAGTCGAAGTAAGACGGAATACTTGAAGTGTAAGTTTGACAAGGCAGGAAGAAAGGATCAAGAAGCCGTAAATATGCTCGGACAGGAGGTACCCAAGAAAGATACATTTAGATATCTGGGATCAATATTGCAAAAGGAGGGAGATATTGATGAGGATGTAAGCCATAGAATTAGAGCAGGTTGGATGAAATGGCGTAGTGCACAAACCTGTCATGTGCGGAGCTGAATGTTGGCCAGCACAAAGGAAACATAAGCATAAAATGAGAGTAGCGGAAATGAGGATGTTAAGGTGGATGTGTGGTCATACAAGAATGGATAAGATAAGGAATGAAGAGATTCGATGAAAAGTTGGAGTAGAACCGGTGGCGGAAAAGATGGGAGAACATAGATTGAGATGGTTTGGGCATATCCTCTGAAGGCCCTTAGACGCACCGGTACGAACGGATGTTTGCTATCGAGAGCATAACACGAAGAAAGCAAGAGGTTGGCCGAAACTTAATTGGGGGAAAACAGTAAAATAAGATTTAATGAAGTGGGAAATAGATGGCGTACGGTTTGTCTTGGGATGGAGTAGAAGAAGGCTATTAGTGTTGTGGAGGGATAGTTTATACATAGATAGATATATATATATATATATATACATTTATTTATTTTTACACATTTATCTCTTTTCTCTCATTTGATTCTGCTTTTATTTTTATGATTCTTTGGGGTTCATCGACCGCCGACTGCAACTAGTTTGGGATAGAGGTGTTGTTGATGTTGATGTTGTTTATTAATGTACTTTTGGAAAAAACATGTTGACTTATCTTTGTTGGATTCCTGTATTAATATTTTGGAAAAACATGTTGACTTATATTTGTTGGCTTCCCTGTTTAATACAGGATGAATTTAGAGATGCTTTGACTGTTATGTAATAAAGGATAAAGATACTGGCGTTAACTGAAAGCATGGTAGAGAAAGGAAGTAGGGCCATGAACTAAGTTTTAGAAGATCTGAAATATCCTTGATATGGATTTTGAAAAGAAATTGATATGGCACGGTCCTAAAATATCATGAACTTCACCTGGGTTGATGGGTTCTCTTTATTCCCATAGGTGGCTGACTTGGTAAATGATGTAAACAAAGTATTGATGCAGAAAAAGAGACAAAAAGAGTGATTCCGATGTCTCTCATGTCCATGGCTCCTTCATCGACTTGAATGTGTTGGTTAATTTGTGTAAATTTTGGCGGAGTATGAAGGTTATCTATTTTTTGCTTTTCTTTCAGGGTCGCGGTGGGCCTGGATTGTCTTCAAGTACCGGTCAGTTTTCTCCATTCTACGAGCTGTTTTTGTTCAGTTATCTTAGGCTCCCTGAATAGAATCTTAAAATAGATTGTTTTTCACCCAATGGCTATATACAGATCCTGCGAGGCAAGGAGGGGGTCCTGCCATTCATGGAGAGTCTGTTAATCAGCCCATTGGTCTCCATATTGCTATAACTGCGGCGGCAGCAATGGCAGGAGCTCTTGGTGGTGCTCAGGCCAGCATTCTACCAAATCAGAATGGTCTTCAGAGTCAATCAGCTCTAGCAAATGATCCATTGACCCTTCAACTGGCCAAAATGTCAAGGAGCCAACTTAATGAAGTTATGTCTGAGCTGAAAGTAAGCACATGCAGAAAAGCCGATCATTTCCTCTTTGTTTGATCATGGATTGGCCCATCAGAAACTTATGTTTTGACTGCAGGCAATGGCTACTCGTAGTAAGGAATCTGCAAGGCAGCTGCTGCTATCAAAACCACAATTGTGTAAAGCTCTTTTTCAGGTACTTGACAGTACTTTGGATTCTCCTTTCTTATCAAAGTTTATACCATAGAATCTCTAGAATAGAGTTCTTATCCTGGTCATTCTTTTATATGATGCCTTTTTCCATGCACAAAAACTTTTCCAGGGCCTACCTTAGAACCTTTTATATGCCTGGGAGTTCTTATTATAACTTTCTTCCTATTTGATGAATCTTGCAAGAGCCCTTTTGGGGTTTTTCCAACTTCACTAATATATTAAGACTGATTATGCCGTACCTTTGTTGACTGTTTTTCACGAGAAACATAGATACTATCCTACCAAAAATTATATTTTTTGTGGAAAAAGGGACATGAGCTTGGCAGATATGAAAAGTTTTGTCGACACTCTTATGACTTTTACGGGCCTTAGATGCCTTTTTTATGTTATTGAGAGTTCTAACATATTGCAGCCTGAGGTTATCTTGTTTTACATTTTTCAATCTTTTTTTGTAGGATAAAACTACATTGTTTTTTCCTTTTTGTGGATGACATGTTGTGTGTAGAAGGGATTATTGAAGTTCTAGCATTGCTGACTTTTGCCCTTGTTCAGAGCCGGTTTATTCTGATGTGCTTCTGTGTCAATATTCATGAGCTTTTTTTTCACTTGGTTACTGGTCGTCCTGAGTTTGCAATATTGGTTTACTTTTTATGTTATTGAGAGTTCTAACATATTGCAGCCTGAGGTTATCTTGTTTTACATTTTTCAATCTTTTTTCGTAGGATAAGTTAAAACTACATTGTTTTTCCTTTTTGTGGATGACATGGTGTGTGTAGAAGGGATTATTGAAGTTCTAGCATTGCCGACTTTTGCCCTTGTTCAGAGCCGTTTTATTCTGATGTGCTTCTGTGTCAATATTCATGAGCTTTTTTGTCGCTTGGTTACTGGTCGTCCTGAGTCTGCAATATTGATTTACTTTTTGTTTTATTGGGGAATCATGTAGGCAGAAATAATGCTTGGATTGGCGACTCCACAAATGGTTTGTTTCTTGCCTCCTTTCTTGTTGGGGACGTTCATGTTGTTATACGTAAAATTGAGCATCTTATTTGAAATTTGCAGTTGAATATACGAAATATTAGACAAGGTCCTTCTCAATCTTCAGAGCCAGCAGTCAGAGATGGTCATATGATTCAGCAGCAAGCAATTCCAACACTTTCAGGGCTGCCCCCGCATGGACAGAGGATGCAACAACCTGGATTGATGCCCAAACCGCAGCATGGTCAAGTTTCTTCGGTGCCTCAAGGTTCTCATGCACAAAACCAAATATCTGGGCTATCGCAACTTGCGATGCAACCTCAAATCCAGTTTCCGCAAGTTAACTATCCACAGGGGGTGTTCACAGGCCCGTCAGGAGCTTCCACCAGCTTACCTATCACAACACGAGGTCCCCTGTCGAATGCTGCTTCTGTTCCTCAACAAATGCACTCCTTTTCATCTCAACAACTAAGACTGGCTGGTGCTGCAGATGTAGCTCATAATTTTCAGGTGGGTCTTTCAAATGCAGCTAGGATTCCTTCTATTTTGCCTCATCCTTCCACATTAGATATCAGGGATCGGGCTTTAAAACATTTCACTGTTTCCAAAATCATAAATCTAAGAACCATTTGATGAATACTGTTAGTTGAAACTAGGAAACTTTGCTATGTTTTGAGGCCGAATCTCTGGCAGCATTATAGAAGAACTAATGAATGGATTTTCGACAGTTATAATGGGCATTTGATAAGGATATGTACGATGGTGTTACTATATATGTGTGAAGCTTGTAATAGCACATCAAGTTATTTTTCAATCATAGTTGGCTTATACCATTGTTCTGCTTTGAGTCTTTATCTTTTTGCCCTGGTTATGGATGAGCTAACAAAAGATATTCAAGATGAGGTGCCGTGGAGTATGTTATTTGCAGATAATATTGTGCTTATTGATGAGACCGTGGCTGAGGTTAACGCTAAATTAGAATTATGGATAAGCAAGTTGGAGTCTATGATTTACGTTAAGTCGAAGTAAGACGAAATACTTGAAGTGTGAGTTCGACACGGCAGGAAGAGGGGATCAAGAAGCCGTAAATATGCTTAGACAGGGGGTATTCAAGGAAAATATTTTTAGATATGTAGGATCAATATTACAAAAGGAGGGAGAAATTAATGAGGATGTAAGCCATAAAATCAGAGCAAGTTGGATGAAATGGCGCATTGCATCAAGATTTTTGTGTGATCGCAAAATTCCTTTGAGGTTAAAAGAAAAATTTTATAGAATAGCAATAAGATCTGCTATGTTATACGGAGCTAAATGTTGGTTAGCACAGAGTAAACATGAGCATAAAATGAGAGTAGCGGAAATGAGGATGTTAAGGTGGATGTGTGGTCATAAAAGGATGGATAAGATAAGGAATGAAAATATTTGACGAAAAGTTGGAGTAGAATCAATGGCAGAAAAGATGAGAGAACATAGATTGAGATGGTTTGGACATATTCTTTAAAGGCCCTTAGATGCTCCGGTACGAACAGAAGGTTGCTATCGAAATCATAACACTAAGAAAGAAAGAAAGGTCGGTCGAAACTTACTTGGGGGAAAGTAGTAAAACAAGATTTAATGGAGTGGGAAATAGATTGGTATACGGTTTGTCTTAGGACGGAGTGGAGGGAGGTTATTAGTATGGTGGAGGGGTAGTGTGTCTGTATGTATATATCTTGGTATATTTATTTTCATACATTTATCTCTTTTCTCTCGATTGATTTTACTTTTATTTTTATGAATATTTGGGGTTGATCGACTGCCGATCCCAACTAGTTTAGGATAAAAGTGTTGTTGATGTTGATGTTGATGATGTTGGTCAGATAGTGCGGATAATTAAATCTATCAAATTTTACAAAATTTCGTAGAGACAGGGTATAATGTTGGACTATCTAAATCTATGTAGTGTGTGGGTATTATGTGTGTACTACTCCATTGATCTACGCATCGCAGTTTAGCAAGTGGCAAAAGTTTAAATAGGTTAAGTTTTTGTTTGTTAAAAATCTATGCGTAGTACCCAAAAAAAAAAAATTATGCATAGAAACTTTGAAGTGCTTGAAGAATCTTTGATTCTGTCATAAATCAAACCTTGCGAATTCTTCTAATCCTTTGCTTTCGCAGAAAAAGAACTGCTTTGAAATGTTGTTAGTTTCTCTTCTATAAGGAGATGAATCTTATCATTTCTTTGTATAAGCAATTTCTTCTGTCTAATGTCCTTTGAAATAACAGCCTGGCCCCTCAATATCATCAGGCATTTCAGGTAGAATTGGCGGCGAGCTTTCAGAACCAAGCAATCACCCTTCTAAGCGGATGAGAGTAGAAGATGTCAGGGCCAGCTCTTTCTCTTTGGGGGGTCCGAATAATATTGGGGGACTTGGGGCACCTCCCTTCGGTTCAGTTTCTCTTAATCGGGCTCCGCAAATGGAACTGCAGCATCCCGAAAGGCAAGCATCTCAGGTAATTTCTTTTCGATGGTACTTGCAATGGGTGGCGGTGATACAACTTTATATTGTTATCTGGCTGCACCTTCCAAGATAAAATTTTCTGTTTTTAGGTAGGTAGGTAGGTAGGTATATATATATATAATGGAAGGTTTCTAGTTTCAATTGTGACATGGAATTTTTTTGTACATATTTTCCCGTGCTTTACCGATTCTCTGTGCTCTGAAGCTTAATAGAGGACATTGAACCAAATGAGGCCCTATCTGCCTGATTTTTTGTTTTTTCCAATGACAGGTTTCGTCAGATGCGGAGTCTGAGTTGCTTCAGCAAGTCATGAGCTTAACAGCAGAACAGTTGAGTTCTCTGCCGCCAGAACAGAGGGAACAAGTGATTCAACTGCAACAAATGCTTCGGCGTGATCAGAGCCAGGCTACTTAGTTTGCGCGGCGACAGATCAAATGACCGCTTTTGCATGAGGCTCCTAAGTTTTGCTCTGTTGGAATGCGATGAGCGTGAGTCCTGCACTTCGAGTTCAGGAATTGTCGCAAGAAAGTAACTCGTGAAGAGGTTCAGCCTAGCTGCAGTATGCATGACTGCGACTGCACCCTTGTAACGTTAAGTATACGATGAGCATGCTGAGTAACAAGCAGGAAAATTTTGTAATTTCACGATTCGGAAAAACCCTTTTCACTTCAGGTACCTCTTATTGCGCCTGGGCCTGTTTATTGGTAAAACTATTGAGCATTGCTGGTCAATAAGAAGAATAAGGCTTTGTGGTCTTTCTTAATACTAGACTCTGCTTGCTAGAGGACTATTATGATGCCGTGGTTCTTCGCTAGTCGGTGTCGGTGCCGGTGCCGGTGCTGGTGCCCGCCGGACACTCCAAGGAACTGTTCTGTAGCTTTTGATGCGCTTTTTCCGTAGCACGAGTAATTAATGAAATGTTTACTTTAACAAGGATGGCCGACGAGTGCATTGAAAGCGAGCGATGATCGCAGGATCCTAATGTTACAGGAGTAGTATGATTCTATTAGCTGGAATGTAACTCGCCAACCTCGATCAGTCACCCCCTTGAAAAATTACTAGTTACTGCAAAGGCTCGCTCTTTCGAACATTAAATGTGCAACTACTGAGAAGGCGTCGCGATTGGCAATCTCCGCAAAGCCTCGTTCTCCGCTGCTAGCCTGCTGCTGCTGCTGCACTGAACCAACTTCTCTCCCCGAAACGCCACGCCTCCAGTTCGCGAAAGCCATGGTTTTTGAACAAGCTCACGCACGCAAGACATGCACTCTTTGGACTCGCTGCTTCAGAAATGCACCTCTCTCCCCCGCATCAAGCAGCTCCAAGCCCATCTGTTGGTCACTGGACTGTTCCAGTCGACCAACGCCCGCACGAAGCTCGTCGAGCTCTGCGCAATCTCTCCTTCCGGCGACCTCTCTTTCGCGACCCATGTTTTCTACCGCATCCATCGCCCCTCCACAAACGACTTCAACGCCATTCTCAGGGGCATCGCCCAGAGCCCGGAACCCGCCAATGCCGTCTCTTGGTATCGCTCCATGTTGCGCGACTCTCGCAGGGTGGACGCGCTCTCTTGCTCCTTCGCGTTGAAGGCTTGTGCGCGCGCTCTCGCGATCTCCGAGGCGATCCAGCTGCATTCGCAAGTGGTGCGTTTAGGGTTTTGCGCGGACGTGCTGTTGCGGACGACTCTACTTGACGTGTATGCGAAGGGTGGTCATCTTGACGCTGCGGAGAAGGTGTTCGATGAAATGCCTGTGAGAGATGTTGCCTCGTGGAACGCGTTGATTTATGGGCTGGCTCAAGGCCATCGACCCTCTGAGGCTATATCTTTGTATAAGAGGATGAAAGAGGAAGGATTGAAGCCTAATGAAGTGTCGGTTATTGGGGCTCTTTCCGCGTGCTCGCAGCTGGGAGCCACGCGAGAAGGTGGTAAGGTTCATGACTATATAAAGGAGGAGAAGCTTGATCAGAGCGTCCAAGTTTGCAACGTTGTTATTGACATGTATGCCAAATGCGGCTTTGCTGATAAAGCTTTTGAGGTTTTTGATGGTTTGAGGTCCAGGAAGGGTCTTGTTACATGGAATACCATGATCATGGCATTTGCGATGCAGGGTGATGGATATAAAGCCATTGAGCTTTTCAAGCAGATGGGTCATGCTGGGGTTGAACCTGATGCGGTATCATTCCTTGCTGCTTTATGTGCGTGCAACCATGCAGGGTTGGTGGAAGAGGGGGTTAGGTTGTTTGATTCAATGAAGGAATGTGGAGTAGTTCCAAATGTGAAGCATTATGGTACAGTTGTTGATCTGTTGGGCCGAGCTGGACGTATTAGAGAGGCATATGACATTATAACATCTATGCCGATGATGCCGGATGTGGTATTCTGGCAGAGTTTGCTTGGTGCTTGCAAGACTTATGGAAATGTGGAGATGGCAGAGATTGCCTCACGGCACCTTCTAGAATTGGGGTCCAACGGTTGCGGTGACTTCGTGCTATTGTCCAATATCTATGCAGCTCGTGCAAGGTGGGATGATGTTGGTAGGGTGAGAGAAGCTATGAAAAGTAGGGACATAAAAAAGGTGCCCGGTTTTAGCTATATTGAAGTGGATGGTAAAATACACAAGTTCAACAATGGAGACCAAGGTCATGAAAGTTGGCAAGAGATATACAGGAAGCTAGAAGAGATTAGGTTCAAGATTACAGTTCACGGTTATGTGGCGGGGACTGATTTTGTGTTGCACGACATTGGTGATGAGGAGAAAGAGAATGCCATATGTTACCATAGCGAAAAACTGGCTGTTGCTTTCGGTTTGATTAGTACAGCTGAGGGGACCCCTATTCAAGTAATAAAGAACCTAAGAATATGTGGCGATTGTCATACTGTGATAAAGCTTATATCGAAGATATACAATAGGGAAATCATCATGCGAGATCGTTCCAGATTTCACAGATTCAGAGAGGGATCTTGTTCTTGCAGAGACTATTGGTGAAACGATTTGCAGGAGTAGTCGAACTTGAATTCGTATTGGGCAGTTAATTGCCAAAGCATCCAGTGAAATATTGAGGGAAAAGGTAACAAGTTAAATACATTCCATGTATCTTCAAGTACACATTGCAGTTTACATGTTAAATGGGTGAAATAATGGCATAAAATAGTTTGCATAATGGATGACGGTGATGTCATTATAAATCAGTTTGTTGTCGTGTGGGAAGAGTTTTTAGTCAGTAAAATTAAGGGTAACCAAAATCCTTACCATGAGAGTTTTTTTTTTGGGTAAAAAAAAATCCTTACTATGAGAGAGCTTGATTAGGCTGTTTTTTGAGCATAGTACTGGTAATCAAGTCTCCACCTTTCTCTAGTTTGATTGTTGGCGCCCTCTTGATCTTTACTCTTATCATATTGTAGGTGACAAGCTATGTTTCTAGAATTTCCAATCCAAGCTTGAGTTTCGGCAATATACGGGATTAAACCGGGTATTGCCCTTGCATGCAATGGCTGACTTCTTGTGGACATTCAAGGTGCAGTTTGTGGTGCCTTATTCCCATCACACAAAAATTATGATGCAGCTCATCTGGAAGTCGTCCAAGAATAATGGTCTATCTTCAGTTGCTCGTGTTTGGACCTCTTTGCGATCAAAGTCATGAAAGGTATCATGGAACCAAACTCCTTTGGTTTCTGACTTTATTCCAGAACATTGTTTTGTTTCTTGGATGGCTATATTTAACAGATTGCCTACTAAGGGCAGATTGACTTGATGAGGGCATCTTTGTCTCTCGGTCACGATACTTTGTCCTGCTATCGATGAATTGGGGGACCATTTGTCTTTTGATTGCTCAGTTTCCCGGGAGATATGGAGAAGGCTTCCACAACCGAGTTGAATTTCTTGCGAGATTGGAAAAGTGACTAGCTTTCGTGGGCTCGTTAACATCTTGAAAGGGAAGTCCTTGGAATGTTTGATTTTGAAGATTGCTTGCAATTCATGCATTTACAACATTTAGAAGGCTGGAAATTTGGCTATGCATTAGATGAAGTTTTGTTGGCTGATTCCATTTATGAGTGTGTTGTCGTGGATGCTAGTCTAAGACATTTCACTGGCTAAAGTCCCTTCCCAAGGCTCTGCCAAACGCGGCAATGGAGTTTTTTTTTTTGGTTCCAATAGAGTTTACAAGATTTGTACAAAGAAATGTACTCAATCATTCGAAAAGAAAAACATTGATTAGTTCATCAATGAGCTACATGGCCATCATCTCATTTGACTTCTTTTGTCACACATACAGGCTCATGTGGATAAAAAAGTATTTGTTCATTGAGTATTTTTGTAAGGTTCTTAATGGGGCCCACTAATTCAAATAACTCTATATTTTCAGAGATTCATTTATTAGTATTCATTTATGTCTAGTAGAATTCATTTTTTTTTTCACGGGTCTTCACATGTACATGGAATCCCTATTATTGATGCAATGCCATGTATGCCTTTTGAGTTGATCTCTCATAAATACATTTCGAAAGACACGATTGTACGCATCTAGAGCCGTTGTATGCTGAGACAAGCGGGAGAATCGGAAGTGACGCAGGAAGGGATTCTTACAATGATCTTTTAATTCATTATTTTTCCCACTGTTATATCTAAACAATAAGATCTAAGATTATGATAACATGCACCTTAACTTATGTTTATCTTTTGGTTTACCAATGCACAATACCCTAGGTATGACCTTCGTGGACGGAATAAGTTTGTCATGACAGAATGAATAGAGCTTTGAGATTTGCACGGTTTCTGAATCATGCCACTTTTTCCCGTTTACCCTCTAAACCTATTTGATCAAGCATCCCTAAGAGCTATCTCTAACCTTTTAAGAACAACCAAAACGAACAACGTAGATGTTACTGTGACATCAATAGGAAGGCTGATCGGTTCTTCGGACAGTCCAAAGGAGCCTGTGGATTATTTAGCAAGGGTGAGCAAAGCAACCAGTGGATTATTAGCAGGGGTGAGCAAAGTAACCAGTGGATTATTAGACTTACGTTCAAGAAATAAAGAAATAATTGGCCAGGATGGATTGGTTCCCTCTGGAGCTGGGAATCGGATCGAAAATCAACGGTTTTAATTTTACGGAACCAAAATCCGAGCCTGTCAATAAATTCACTTAAGACTCACCTCGTATTAATTGTTTTACACCACACCGAATCTCCGATTTAGGACTTTATAATACAAGTGACACGTGTATATCAACGGCATCGGAATGATTTTGTATTCTGGAATCATGTTTCCCACTTGTGAATTGTGATATAAATTGGCTGTGTCTCGTGCAGTTGGGTCTGGGCTTTGGCTTGAACAGCCTATTTGAAGAAACGTCCAAGGGAAAACGGGCTCGAAATGTCCACGTCTAAAATGTCGCCATGGAGGAGATTTGGTCATTTTCTTCTCTCAGGTCTTAAACATCGTTCTTGATAAAATTTGCAGTTCGGCACTCCTCTATTCTAACCTTTTCTGCCTCTTGAGAGGTTCATGGTCGCATTTCCTCATTTACATGTCTTCACGCCCACGTAGGTTCTAGTGATGACTGGCGAGGAAGTAAAAAAGCACGTGGGTTGGATTGGTTATCGATCGTATTATCCTCCGAATATGAACTTACCTGCCCTTAGCCGTTTGGGATCTAATTAGACCCGCACCCTTACCCCTAAATCACAGATGCAAGCTTTTTCCAAGGACCAATCCGACCTCCCGAGACTGTCCTTGAACAACCGCATTGGTGTGGTGCCTGCCATGGACGCTTTCTTCTTTTTTCTCTCAAGACTCTTCCTGGATGCTCCAAAAGTCACCTACCTACCTAAGCCATGACCTTATCTATTCTTAAGCACTTGAGGCATGTAAGCGTAGGGTAGCTTTCACTTTCGAAGAACTACTCCAGGTTGATGGGTAGGATTGCACGTGACAAGCCTCTCCCTCTCCCAACCCCTCTCTTTCTCTCTGTGCAAAAAAAAAAAAAACCACAGAGTTCTCATCCAATCGAAGAAGCAAATGTGGATGTCGTCTGGATCGCGACCTATGACTAGGAGAGAAGATTGGGACACTGTCTCTGTCTTCAGTCGTCAGCCAGCCTCTTTACCTACTTCCCATTCGGATTCACACGTGACGGGTTGCACTTCTGTTTGATCGCAAGCCTACAGCCACGCCCTCACCTACGCACCCTGTCGCTGAAGACGCTGCTGTATAACGTGACACGATGGTTCTAAGATATCAAGTGCTTTGGCAAAGGAGATTTCGTGACAACGCATGAGATTTCGATGTTCTTAGCTGAGCAAATTATTTCAAATATTTTGACAGATGAGATTCCGAGGAATTACTAGCAGTTGTTTTAAAAAAAAAGAATCATTAAGTTATTAATAAGATTTAATATTTTGAATATATTGTAACAGCAGAAGCCATATGTTGGAATTGTTTTTCGGCAGACGGGGTTCGCATCACGACATGCAGATAATAAGTGAAGTGATTATGGTGAGATTACATGTGAAGCGCATGGTTATTCTTATTATCTTCGATAAGCAACAGTACAAAAGGACTGATCCTATCAGGATTCCCACGGTTGGTCAGAGCGATCGGGGATTCCCACTTCTGCTTGCTGTCTAGCACTCTTGGGAAGCTCGAAATCTACGTTAGAACCTGTCGCACTCGGTTAAGGTTTGAATAATCTCAACTTGAAACGATCGAGTTTAGCCTTTCCTCAATGTGAAATACAGAGGATTTTCCTTAAAAACTCCACCCATGCATGGTACCGTTGCTGCAAAACCCACAAGTCAATTTGGAAACAGTCTTTTTTTTTTTTTTTCCCCTTACGATAAAAGGATAAACAAGTCGTAACAACAGCGGAAACTCGGGTGTTTTCCAAATCTAAGGAAAATGCCTTAAAACCGATAAGATTATGCTAGGAAGATGGTCCGTCAAGTTGACGGACCCACACCAACTGTATATTTTAGGACGTGGACTTTCAGCAACTTATTTGTGATAAGTATATCACACGAATGTGTGGTGGGCGTGATCAATCACTTTGACGGACCGTCTTCTTAGCTTTTCCCTTTTAGAAATAGGTGGAGTCGAAATCAGTTTTCTGGGTAATTTCCATTTCGCGGATAATCTACCTCTATGTGAATGTAGCTAAGTGAAGGGCCAAGTGACCTTTAGACCACTTTTTGTTTAACGACAAAACGGGGGGCAAAAGGGGACAAGTACTTAACCCATGGTGAAAGTTCGAATTAATTCGAGTCTAAAAACAAGTGGAAACTTGGAAAAACCTATGAAGTCAATACTAGAGAATCTTTGACTAATTCAATCTAATCATGCAATGAATGAGCTTCTTCTCCTCAATTACTCAAATGGAGCACATGATTAGCACCGTGATGAATAAGGTTTATTTTCTTTCAAGAGAATTTGCTATTTAGTATATTGGTTGAAAAAAAAAATCATTTTCTCCATTGATGTAAGATTGCCCCGTGCATTTTCTCCTATTTATATCATGTATCATATAGAACATCAAAATTATAAGACAAATTTGCCCCATGGATGGTCGAGTTACACCTATATATATTTTGGAAATTTGAACATTTTCTATCAAATCCAGAACCTACTCCAAATCGTCCCCGATAGCGTACCCAGCTAGGTTCACTTGCGTTTAGCTAGAGATGATCATTGGGCGGGCTTAAACTAGGGGCCGCATCGAGATTGATCTAATTTTCCACCCAAGCTTGCCCATCACAAGGAACACATTTATAAATCTAAGTGGCCATGCCACACTCGGCTCAAGCCTGATCGGGCCTCGTTTCGGTGCAAGGAGGCCTGTGGTCGGCCGGATTCGTCATAGGGCGTCAAAAGAGCCTCGGCGGGACACCGAATGACTTGATCGGGACCGGATCTAGGCTCCTTCTTGCAGTGGAGGAGATGGAAAGTAGACCCACATCCATTCTTATCCTTGCTCTACTTTCTTAATTCCAAAAATCAAGAATTAAAAGTGTCTTCTCGTTTACGGGTTCCAAACACCACTCGCATACCAAACCCCCCGTGGGTAGGTGGCGGAGTGATCCGAGAGGGGGGTTGGCGTGTGCCCAAATCTCTGCCCCACTGCCCCCACCAACCACCATCGCTCGTTTCGCGTGGCGGCGGGTCTTCTGTCTTTGCATCACCACATCCACCACCAACCACCACTTTCTCTCGATTTTTAGTATGTTAAGTTCAAACTCTAGCGACGTACGTGATCAAGTGGCTAATATGTGATCGCTTCTGTATAGATTTTCCATCGGCATGGTAGATTTATGCATGTAGGGTCTAACCGGGGGCCCGAATGTTCAAAGTTTAGGAGGAATATTTCGCCGGTAATTGCGAACAATCATATGTATAAGTTTCTTCTTATTTGGGCGCGGCAATCTACGTGGACATGGGATTGCGCGGATCGCAATGGTCGGCATCTGTATGGGTCATTGCAATCCCTGTTTGGTTAAAGTAGAAAAAAAATCGAATTTCGTGTCATTCCACATCTTTATTGACATGGTTGGTGCAAGTTACCATTAGCAAGTATCATCCTCCCATGAAGCGCATATTTATATACACACGCTTAGTCAATTCAAATCGCAGATGACGATTGAAAATGGCTAAAAATGTGCACCCACCTACCTATGTGAAATAAACATCAAGATTATAACAATAAACTATAATATCCTGAGTGTTTATTACGCAAATAGTCCTTGTACCATATTAGATTAGTTTGAACAATTTTTTTTTTTTAAAAGGCTACGTTGTATAATGGGTGAAAAGTCCATAGATGACTATGAACAAATCATAACGTTCGAAAATGGCTTTACACATTAGGTCATAGTTCATGAATCATTTGTGTAATTGTCACATAAAAAAGTAAAAGACAAAAAAAGAAGAAGAAGAGAGATTGCCAGTTTCATGAAGATGTAATCAAAGGGAATATTGTCTATAAAATCTCAAATCTATTGAACTTTGGCTAATTCAGTCCTAAACCTTTCTCGTGTTAATTGAGTCCTAAATTTTTTTTTACATTTTGCCAATTAAGTCAATCCGGTAAATTTTGACTACCATCCTACACGGCATGACCGATGCTGATGTTGACATTTTGTAATAATTTTTTATTTTTCTTTTCTTTTCTTTAGACCAAGTGCCGACGATGGTTAACCTTGTCAGCCGCGGGCAAGATGAGACAACCCTCGCCTAGATGAGGTTGATCCTCGCCTGTGGCCATCAAGGGCCGATCTCGCTAGATCGGGCGAGGGCGACCCTCATCTAGGCAAGTGCTATTGTGGTTGTTCCTCGCTTGCGGCTAGTGGGGCTAGCCCTCGTCGGATCAGATGAGGGTGACCTTGCCTAGCCCTCTTCGACCATCACTGGTGGTCGGACACAACTTGAGACTAGCCACCAGCACAAATGAAAGAAAAAGAGAAGAAAAAATCACAATTTTCTTAAAATGCTATCCATGTCATTATGTTAAGATGCAACTCACAATAACAAGACACAAGGTTTATCATGATTCACCCTTAAACTATGACTACATTAAGCATATGATTCTATTATAATTATCATCTTACACATCTTTTTCAAATCACTCAATTTCAAGATAAAAAAAGTATATATGGTAGTAGCTATTAATGAGCTCAAACTCAAAGTACTGATAAAATATATGCTCAAATTATAAAAAGCTCTCTGACTGCTTAAGAACAGGCCCCTTGAACCTCATTGCTTTACCTACTCATTAGGAAGTGGGACCATATGCTTCGCTGTCGATGGAGAGTATGAACCACACCAACACAACGTTAGTACGTCTCATAGGACGATCGATGCTTGTTGAACCATCATGTCAGGATTTTTTTATCAAAATTGGATGTGTGAACTTAATTGATAAAATATGAAAAGTTTTAGGACTCATTTGGCACAATTAAAATTTTATGACTAAATTGACCAAAGTATGTTTAGGATTTTTTGGACAATTTTATTAGCCTTAAAACAGAGAAAATTGTAAGTCAAATCTTCCTTAATTGGTAGAAAGGCTTGTGGCTATTGTTAGTGATTCAATGAATGGTATTTGATATGATAGTTATGATATTGATGAAATTGATTTTCAAATATTTCTTGGCCAATTCTTCCTCAATTGATAAAAAGGCTCGTGATGATTATCAATTGGATTTGGGAGCGCACCACATCACTTCTGAGTAGAATTCTACTCCAGAAGTGCTTCTTCGATAAAAATCTATTTAATAATGCAGCTTTTATAAAGTATAAATCTGTTTGGTTGCACAATTTTATTTTTCTACTTATGAAATATTTGTTTGTTTGTTTTAGAAGTAGTTTTGGAGTCACTTGAAGGAGTAAAAAAAATTATTTCTCCCTAAAAGTTAAAATCAAGAAGTAAGAAATTAATTTTTAGCTAGTTAATTTTTAGAGTAAAAGTGTTGCCTCCTTCATTTATCGACGTAGATACATTTAGTCCACCATATTGGTTAACGGCGGGTTTCTCGGACGCGCGATATTCCACGTCAGCGTACTCGAAGGAAGATAAATGTAATTCTCCCCTCGAAACAAACGACCATTCCCCCCTTCTCTTTCTCCCTCTCTCTCTCAAAACGCAGAGTCGCGTCTCTCCCATCGAATCCAGCGCTTAAACACTCTGCCTCTCTCTCTCTCTCTCTCACCTGTCTCCCACAGCCATCATGCGCACCACCTGCCCCTCCTCCTCCTCCTCCTCCTCCTCACGCCACTCTCTTCCTTCCTACCTCTCTGTCCCTCTAGAAATGCGTGATGTGATGTTCTCGGCAGCGTTTGATGCTTCTATTTAGGAGGGTCCCCTTCCATTAATGCTCTGCTCGTCTTCTCCGATGCCGCGGGAGAGAAATGCTAGCGAAATAGGCTCGTTCAGTGAGTTTTGAGCTTTTAGAGCTGTGCGGTGTGTTCGCGCGGGCAAAGTCAACATTGGTACGATAATGGGGTCTGTTCTGAAATTGGTGTCCTCTGTTTTATTGGCTTCGACTGGGAGATGACCTGTTCTGTATGCAGTCTCGGCTTGTTTTGAGCTGATTTCGACTCATCTTCTGTTGCAGCATTGATATAATCGGCTCAGATAAAGTCGGTATGATCGCGTTTTAGAGTTTTGCTGTAGTAGAGGTCAACTCGTGCTTGTTATTTCTGCGGTGAAGGTGGATGTAAGATTGTTTCTATTTTTTTTTTTGGTCAATTCCCCACCCCCGGCTTAAAGAAATGGAGGCAGCCGCTTGTGGACCGGCTCTGCAATCCCCTCTTTTGCATGTATGTTCGAATAGAAATGGAGGCAAGCCGAGAAACAACTTGCCGTCGCGCCGGAGTAATCTCTGTCTCGTAACTGCCCGAGACTCGCGAAGGAAACTCGGGTTTCTTAGGCAGAGAAGGCCTCCTGTGGGTCTATTACCAACTTGTGAGTGTTCGCAAGGTGAGCGACCTTCTCTTGTGTTGCATTCTTGGGCTGTGGTGTGGCACGCTGCTGCATGTGCATCTTGTAATGGTTAAATTGTATCAAGTGAAGTTCCCTCTTTCGATTTGTATGGGAGGAAGAGTTCGTCCTTGTTGCTAATTTGATTGAACTCGTGTCATTGTGGATACATGTTGCGCAACCTAAGGGTCAAGCTACCACATACACTCTGTTCTTATTTTCTCACTTGACTCTGAAGATAGACACACGCAAACCTCCATCGATCTCTCTTGGAAGGTTTCCAGTTATGTGGATTGTATTTGCTAATCCACAACTTGAGATTCATTCACACTGTGCCGGTAGTTGTCTGGACCTATCTGAACCCATGGTTTTATCTTGGCCCTTTGGAAAAAAAACAAAAAAAAAACAAGAAAAGGGCTGCTGGACGTGGACATCCATGTATACTTTTTCTTTGGGAGATTTTCATTTTTTCCAACTGCTTCAAGGTGAAAGAAATTGCAAAGGGATATCCTGTTCATAAAA
The DNA here is from genome assembly GCA_028455895.1 of Rhodomyrtus tomentosa. NCBI lineage: Eukaryota > Viridiplantae > Streptophyta > Magnoliopsida > Myrtales > Myrtaceae > Rhodomyrtus > Rhodomyrtus tomentosa. The sequence goes on from JAPCWY010000001.1 coordinate 45,559,037, forward strand.
ACAGCTGATGTAAATAAATACATCTCTACATTCGCAATATGTATGAAATATGTTGGTCCATCATGAAAAGTGATTCTTTTACATTGCCTCACGACAAGAGATTAGTATATTCTTTTTAGATACTGGTCGCTCACCAAGTAGGTATCAGACAATGCTGCATCGAAATAACTCAAGCATATGAGAGTGTAACTGATTATTTTTCCTGTCAGAATTGTAAATCTTCAGCTAAGTCTTTTATTTATCAAGTGGAAGTTACCTCCAATTTAATGTTGACCTTTTTCTCTTCAACCTTTTCTAGTAGTCCCGGCTTTGGAAGCAGGATATTTGCGCGCTTCTTCCAATGGAAATTGGTTACTCAAGGTACACACGCTTACTTTTTTTTTATGGCAAAAATTATTCCTTGGAATTACCTATTTTGTTGATGGAAAATGTTTATATGATGACCTACTTTGCAATTTTGGTTAGTATTATGTTTCTCAAGTGGGTGTTCTGATGCATTGGACAGACAAAAGCCCAAGAAGTGAGCTCGTGCTTAGATGGCCGCTCCATTTTCCTTGTCGGTTTGTTCTCTTGCTTAAATTCTCTATAAGATGACATAGCTTTTTATTTTGTGTTAAAAATCCCGTGCACTATATGACGTAGGGATGATGGGCTCTGGAAAGACAACGGTCGGAAAGATTTTGTCTGAAGCGTTAGGCTATACTTTTGTCGACAGGTTAGAGGCTTAGAGCGCTTTCTTGATCTTGTCATTGACAGATTTGATTAACTTGAAAACAACACTGGGAAAAGGCATTATTATGATTGACTGCTGGAAGTGTGCTCTTTGTATTGTGTTTGTCTCTCATGTTGGTTATTCTCTAGTCAGAAGTGCATCCTTTCAGATTTTCTCAGTAATTGTTTTTAGATAAGGATGTAACTTCCATATGAAGAACTGGGAAAAAGCAGCCAGATGCAAACAGTGAAAAATTACAGTTATGCCGCTCTCATTTTGTAATTAGCCTTCTTTTTTTCTGTCATCATATGTATTGTACCATCACTTACATGACATCATATGATGAGACCACAAACTAGTGGTGGTGTTGGCACTTGCTCTTTGTGATCAGTCATTCTCCAAGTTTTCTCGTGCATGTCATTTACCTAGCTCTTAGACATGGTGCATACAACTGATTTTACTAGTCATCACATATGCTCTTAGATTCTGACTTACAGTTCCTCTCATTTGTTCATCAATTCTTCTGCTTGTGGCAATGCAGCGACAAATATGTGGAGCAGGCTATTGGCCAAGCTTCTGTCACTCAAATCTTTAAGCAACGTGGGGAGTGTATCTTCAGAGATTATGAGGTGTGTCAGATTATCTTGTTGCTTCTTTCCTAGTTCATTACTTTATGCTCTCAATCCAACCCTTACTGCATCTCCATCAAACTGTTGTAAATAGTAAACATGTCTGAGATCTTTAGCTTACTTTAACTCCCTTGATAGCTCAATATCCTCGGCATTATTATTTCAGATGTGACACATGCATAATTGTCTCCGTTATTTTATTTTAAATATGAATCATTAGGTTTCTGTCTATATTTTCTGGTTAACATAGTACCTCACTGACATTCTTTTCTCCATCTTAATTGGGATCTCACCTTATATTTTCCATCAAGTTGATTGTAGAGTACTTAAGTTCTTAGCTTGATCACAATCTGTTTACCTTGGATATGCCTAAATGTGATGATCATGGGGTTCTCTACATGCTTTGCTAATCAGTTAACATTTTCCCGTTTCGCTTGTTTATAGGATTAGGCTATATCAGATGTGGAAAGTGATTCATTGCTTGTGCTGGCATGACAAAAACTAGTTACTTTTTAAGCGGGAGATTTCTCCTTTGCCCCCTAACTATGGGAAATGGCATTTGGAGTCATAATTTTGCAAAAGCACGATGTACAACTGTCATGTTAAGATTCTCACAGGAAAATTGTTGTCATATTATGAAGAAAGAGAGTGTCCGCTGGGTTTTTTAGAAAAAAAAGGAAAGGGTACAAGTAAAGCAAAAAAAACAATTAGCAATGGAGAAGAACTAAAGGAAATGGAAGGTTATGACCTAATATCTATTCATCTATGTTTATTGTCCGTAGATCCCTGCAAATCCTTCAGTGAGATCATACGATACTGTCCTTTTGGCTGGTATTGACCTTCTCACTGTTCTTGATATCATAGGATATATGAAATCATGCAATCGTGCACCGATTTTGCACTGTCTCATTACGGTGTTGGGTTAAAAAATTCAGCTAAGACCTGGTTTTTGCTGGAGAAAATTAATGTTGAATCTTTCTACTCAAGTATTTTAAGTGGACATCTTGAGGTGTGAAGGGAAGTTTTAGGTTAGATCCTGGAACCTTAAATTTCTGGCAAGACTAATATGGAATTGTATAATACAAATTGGAGAGATAGTGGGTGCGGTTGATGAGTTTTTCATGTAGGTAATGTGAATTTTGTTCTGGCGAGCTTTACTTGATTGATAGAGGGGCACACGGCGACACGTCTGTAAACTTTGGGAGTACTTTGGGATACTAGTTTCAAGTTATGTAAACCATTATCACGTATTGTCAGAAGCATAAAAAGAATTTCTGGCTTCTTCATAGACATTGTTATTGTAAATGTTATTGTCAACATACTTGTAGTGTAATGGTCTTATTTGTTCTCATTCCACTAGTGGGCTGCATAAGAACGGACAGTGTTTTTCTTGCCTAAAGTACTATATCCCTGGCAAGGTGAGGGGAGGATTCAATCTGAAAACTGCTGTATGACTTCATGAGCTCAGTGAATTAGTCCCTTTGTTATTGTTTGACATATTTAACTAATAAACAACGCATTCATCTAATAGTTTAAGTCTTTAGAGTAGTTGACAAGGATCTCACACTTTTTTATATGTTATGAGAGCAGAATATCCTAAGTTCAAATCTTGCTAGGCCTTTTATTTGCCTCCCTAATTTGGTATTTCCACACTTTAGTCTTCGGTCAAAGTCCAATCTGCATATGAGAGGGAGTGTTAGCAATTTAAACATTCAACCTCACCTTTATCTCATAACTTATACCTTTACAATAGTTGGCAGTAGTCCTGTAAAATTCCTCAGTTAGTTACATTAACAGTCCCTCTGATTTTATTAATGACAGAGTGATTATTATCTTGTCTTCCAGAGTGATGCATTACGGGAATTGTCTTTCATGCCCCAGCAAGTTGTTGCAACTGGTGGTGGTGCAGTGGTTCGGCCTATCAACTGGTACTTGCGTCTCCTTAATGAGAGTGAAACTAGATCTTTTACCATCTATGCTTGTTCCATTTGCATTTGCACAGATCACACCATGAGCTTGTCCACCCTACTGTAGGAAATATATCAGGCAGGGAGTCAGTGTCTTCTTGAATGTACCCTTGGATGCCCTGGCTAGGAGAATTGCTGCTGTAGGGACTGATTCTCGCCCCCTTTTGCACTTTGAATCAGGCGATCCATATACACAGGTGGTTATTCATCTTGCTGGTGTTGTCTTCCTTAATCTGAAATTACTGCATATGCCCTCTTAACTTTTTCTGGTTCTAATTTAATTATCATTCTCGAATTAATCCTAAGCGTTACCTCACACGTCTCTTCAGGCTTTCGTTGGACTTTTCACTCTCTCAAAAAAGAGATCTGAATCATATGCCAGTGCTGATGTTACAGTCTCCATTCTAGGTACGTCATTTAACGGGCATTCATAATTTACCTTATAATGGATATGTCTAGGTCAACATATACACAAAATAGGCCACTCTTTTGAGGAAAATTGGTTTCATTTTTCCGTTTTTGGTATCGTTTACGATAGGGAACTGCACTGAGAATTCCCTTTCTAGATCTTCCAAGCAAAAATACATTATAATTTGTCAATTGGAAATTTTTTGATCGTCTCCACACTGGTGAAATACTACTCCATTTTGCATTTGCTAGTGCTGCGACACTCACTAGAATAGTGAATATGAGGTTAAGCCACGAATCTGAAGCTTGTGGAAGAATCTGCTTTGTTTTCTTAAGTTTGCATCTCAAAATGGGAATCCAATCTTGACGAAATTGTTGATAATCTTTTGAGCATAAATGATACATAATCTTGGAGGAGATACCCTTTCTCAGATCTTGCTGCTAACCTGGGCGTTGAAGATGTTCTTGATGTCACACCAACAGCTATAGCACTTGAGGTATGGCTTGTTTACTCCTCGTGTTGTTTTCACACTTGCAAATATCTTCATGTGTTTATGTATATATAAAATGTCTGATCTTTCCGTGGACCATTAGTTTAATCTCTCTGGTGGGTGATTTGAAAGGGGAAGAGAGCGTCAGATACAGAAAAAACATTTGTTTCGAATGAGCCAACAAAAGCCTTGTCTCAGAATACCTTGCTTTTCCTGCTTTCTGCTTGTCTTGGTTTAATCCCTGTATTTTCTCATGTACATTCCAACTAGGGTGAGTCTGAATAAAGAAAAATTGCTGAAGGGTTGCTCCCGAAAAATCTATCCAGTTTAACCTTAACATTGCTGGGGTTTTAAAATTGTTCTCATTCCTGGAGCACCTACCAAGTATTTTGAACAACATTCTTCTAAGGTATACTGTGGGTTACATGAAGTCAAATTGTAATCCTTCTGGTCACGTAGAAGTGGATACAATGAGAAGCTTTTCAAATGTTATTGTGGAAATTGAAATTCATGCTGTTTTTTCAAACAAATGAATTGTTGACTGCTCTGATAGTACCAATTTGTGTGATGCCGAGGCCATCTTCAATAATCCTTCACTAGATTTTAGCGGGTGTAACAGCAGGGTTTCAGAAAAATACAAAGTCTACTGGTCTTACCATCAGATATCACGTGATAACAGAGATTGTCGTAATTACCATATTGCTTTTGCTGGCAACGAACCAGAATTCGAAAAGGTCGACTGCTTGACTGGATCATTCATCATATAACATTCTCCTCTTTTAATTGTCTTTTCGTCTGTCGAGAGCTGACTATGGTAAGCGGTTTTTAATGCCGATCTTAACTGTTGGCAGGCGCTTGTACAAATAGAGAAATTTCTTCAAGGCAACAACATGTCCAGGCGATTGTTTCCTTAATCAGTCATATATGGGGGTCATGTTTTTTTAGCATCTTACACTGCTTTTCCGTTTTTGGACTCTATCTTGCCACTTTCTGCTCCCTAGTTTGAACTGATATTAAGAGAAGTTCTGTTTATTGGGGTTGCACGGAATGTATAGGTAAAGTTTGTCCATGAACCATACTTAGCAATTAGTGTCGCTTTAATGCTTGGACATTTGTCTATTCAGTTACGAACATTAGTAGGGCTATACTGGCACACTGTTACTTAAGGGTTGTGAACTCAGCAGAGGTATGTTCTTTAAGTTCTATTTGTTGCACGGATGTGAGGAGATAATCTTTTGAATTGAAAACAGATTGCGTAGATCAAAAGAAGAGTGGTACCATGAAGTTGCATTTTGGTACACCCCTGCTAAGGAGATCACAAAAAATGGGAGTTTGCACGAAAAATGCCTCTGATATTGAACAGCTATTATTGGCTAAGTGTCGATCTCGAACTGCGAAGAAATTCTTCCTACGTAACTGCTAACCTTGTTGCTGCAGTTTAAGGAATTGTCTTTTGGGTACAGGATTTAAGGAATTTCTAAAGCGTGTTGTTAGCTACTGTCTGCGCGGCAGTTCAAACAATTTTATGGGTTGGTGATTTTCAAACTGGTATCTTATTTGTATGAGAAGCGTAGCATTTCTCCCGTTCTAGAACTAAATTTTCTGGTCCAAATGATCAAATTCGTGCGAGTATACAGCCTGTGTCTGTTGTTTTACTCACGAAACATTTTTCTATTATGGAGAATGAATATGGTCCTGGGGATTCGATTATTTTGGGGATATACCTTAGAAGGGAGGAATAATTATTTCTGTTAAACCAGACTGATTCATGGAGGAAATTTTTTTTTCAAACTTTTCAATTTTGTCAATTGAGTTCATCCAGCCAATGGTAATTAAAAATTGCTAATATAGACGCTGGTAGGGTCACATAGTACGGTTGGTGCTGACGTTGATAATAATTTTATAATTGTTTTAATTTTTTTTTATACATTTTCTTCTTCTTCTTCTTTTTCTTTTCAATATAATTGAGTGAGTCCGTCGGCCAGTCCTCGCCAATCAACGAGGGCCGATGTAAAAAAAAAGAGAAAAATAAAGGAAAGAATAATAAAAAATAGAATTTTTTAGTAAATTGTAAAAATTGCCCATTGTGCACGATCATGTCGTGGAGGATGGCCGACATCCATATTGGCAATTTGCGCTAAAATAGATCGAATGAACTCAATAGTAAGAGCGTGAAAATATTTAGAATTTAATTGTCACAATTGAAAGATTTATTGAGTTGGCGAAACATACTCATAACTCTTTGAGTAATTTTTCTTGATTTCTCAACTGTTAAGCCGTCCACGAAAGAGAATTCGTTCCCATTTTAATGAGGAAGGCGAATCTAGTCAGCATATTTGTAGTTTAGTTTTGCTTTGCTAGATTTATGCGGTCCTCTTCAACCTTGCATTTGACTTAACTAGTCACATTTACCGAAGGCTTTCTCGTAGGTCAATCGAGAACAGTAAATGCACGAATGTTAAATATCTTTTGCGGGAAATATCGGGAGCCAGACCCGCTGAAGCCCTTCCAACTCCTTCATGATTGACATAAATAAGATTGGATTACTTCCCCATGCTAGCTTAATCTGTACGGCGCATGCTGTAGGCTGTCCACCACCATTAACATAAATTGAAAGGGAAGTACCTATTTCACCTTAAAAAAGAATTAGTGCATGATTTGTTTGGCGATCAAAAGTCAAATGGGCGACGCTTTCATCAATTGCGTGCATCAACTTCAGCACACGAGAAATTATTTTACGATGAGGTCGACAACCAACAGATACGACAAGTCAGAGAGAGAGAGAGAGAGAGAGAGAGAGAGATTAATCATACAATGAAATGGTTAACGGTGATTTCTCAATTGCAAAGGAGGGGTTGTTCTGGTATTCTAATTATTGATCATTCTCGACGTATTGATCCGCCACTCTAATCGAAAATATTGCTATTTTGGTCTATTGGAACACCGGCGAACAGAACCAATGGAGATGGGCATTGAACAGCGGCTACTTCTTGCCAAAAGTCATTTGCTTGTATCATAGGAAGATCCTGCGAATGGTCCTGGCAATACCCCGGGACATTAATCTCCTTGCTAAATCGCTTGGTAGACTCACTAACTGCTGTTGCGCTTCTGGAGGGAGCTGTTGATATTTTTCACATGTAGCAGCGGGTAAGTACATTGACACTCCGTATGCGCATAAAGATGCATCGTAAGTTCAATAAACGTAAAACGGAACAGAGGCACTTTGCCCTTCACTTGTTCACTGCCAAAATAATTAAAAGCTGTACCATGCACCATTTGATAAAGATGAGATTTGTAGGAGAAAAATATGCTTTCTCTGAAATGTCTTAACGCATGAACAAATGCACCCCCACAAGGCAGCCTTTGACATCTTATCTTTCAAATTAATTGGTTCGTGATACGGTGCTTACATTGAAAATGAAGTAGGCACAGAAAACCATGACTGTTTCTAACAGCATATGGACCATGTACTATCCGTCTACCAATACGAAGACTATCTAGCTTAACTATACAAAGAGAGAGAAAAAGAAGAATCTAGCCTCGATTACTTGGATGATTGTGCAAGATCAAATTAGTAATAATAGCAGAAATTTGATCTGACTTTATGAGCAAATCACCGACTGTTGCTGACAGAAAAAATATAACAAACATGAGATGTAAAATAAATGGAAGTTTGAAAAGTTCTATTTCTCCAAAATCCACCACCATTCTGCACCAAAGTAACCTGTACTTTCATGCAACATGCTTCTCCTAAGCAAATGGTTTTTTTACATCTTACTTCTGATACCTGTACGGATATGATTAGCTATTAGGCAATTAATGCAATGTTTTTCATGAAAAAGCGGACGACTCTCCCAGTCCTGAAGGGGAAGAGAAGTGCTTGTTTGATTTTCCAAGAATATCAAGGTAGAAGCCCAAGTTATTGTTTACCATTCCTAACCCAAATCTGAATGGGTGATTTCAAACTAATAATAGGCTATTTCAAACAGGGGACCACATGCTTTCAATGAAGAGCACATGTAGTTACGTAAGCATATATCTGCTCCAAATGCCCATTTCTCACCTCAGAAATAGCAGAAAGGAGGGGAAGGATTTCTTGCAAAGAAGAAAGCTGGTCCAGTGCTAATGATGCTTCCTCCAAGTATCTCTTTTCAACCTCAGTTCTGGATTCTCCGTTATGCCCCTACAAGATGAAAACCCATTGAGAAAGAAAGGTTTTATTTTGTCCGACTAACAAAAAAAAAAAATTAGAGAAATACTGACGGGAATTCAAATACAAGGTCCAGATGGCATTCTTGTCAAATTTTATGCACATAGAGAATGTTCTGAACCTTTTAACTTCCAAGATGACAGCAGCAAAACTTAGCTATTATGTGGGACACATGAACTGCTTGTCAATATTTAGTTGCTGACCAATGAGATAAGGAACACTTCTCCGCAAGCTAAAAATCATCCAATTTCACTATCAATCCCAGTATTAGAACGTGTAAGCATTTACCTGACTCAAGCTTTCAGTACTTGGAAACCCCGACAACAACAGCAAAAGACGGCGTAATGTTTTCAAATTTGTTATGTCTTCATCAGTCAATGCGGAGAAGGAAAATGATATCCCAAATGGTATGTATGATACTGCAGCAGAAGTTAAAGAATCAACTGTAGCTAGACCAAGTGCATCCACGCCCTGCGCTCAACCAGAAGTACATTAGGCAGTGTCGCATTTGATTCAACATATTATGCTATCAAGTAATTCTATCTAATCACCACCGCCGCCTTCATCATCAACATTACTAATTAAATAAGTAACATCCATTTCTCAGTTCCCAGAGAGGCCTTCTGCTGAAAGGCAACTGCAATTCATCCAGCCGTTTCTGTATATAAACTAAAAAGGGAGAAGCAAAACATGCAATAAAGCAGTCTAAGCCTTTCATGCTTCTCATGACAGGACAATCTCTTGAGAACAGAAGATGAAGTTATGAGAGAAACATATCTATATCTTTTGCAGGGCCAGTTAAAGGGTAATATGCCCTTCTCGTTCAAATCTTCCTTCTTTTATATCTTACGAGCTAATCAGTGTACATATTTGACTGTGTCATATATGAATGCAATATCATGTACCTACACAATGTAAGAGACAAGTCCTTGCAAACTTTCTGATCACCTTACAATATGTCCTTACCTGATACAAGTCGAAAGTTTGCGGTAGATTTGTAGAAGTTACATATTCACAGTAATAAATATTGATGAATTTGACAGAGACTAGTTTTTCGATGATCTATATAGAAGTACACCAATGGATTTACTTGTTAGGGAACAGGTTGTTTTTTAATTAGAATGAAGAGACAGAGAAACAGCATTGGCCACATTCGTTGAACTTGATAAGCTGAGAATTTATGTGGAGGGTTTAAGCTTCTATCCTGACAAAGGAGGATGAAAAAAGTTAAAAGATTTAAGCACATGAGATTATAAAATGTGAGTACGACTAAAAAAAAATTATTTATCATGGTTAGCAGTCTGGCTACCACCACAAAACAGTTCAATGGAAAGAACCTGTGTCTAAAGGAAGGAATAAAGAGAGCTCTTGAAGGTGGGTTTTAAGAATCTGAAAAGACACAGACCACAAAAAAAATCCGAAAAGACAAAAACAATGGGTCAAAACCGAGCTCGGCCCCGTTGGACAAAAAATCATCATGCCACTAAAGCAATTCTGTTTGTAAAAAGTTATTCCCAAACTCCAATAGATGTCATACTCTAGGCATCGAGTCTCCAAGCCTCGCGTCAACAACGAGACCCAGGATCGCCTAAATCTTGTAAGTTTCATAACATAAAAAGTTCAAGCACTGTCTTCTACTTGTCTGCTCCAAGAAAAGAGATTACAATTTTGATTTAGATGCACAACCTAGGAATTTTGATGAGTACTCGAGTGTCACAACGGCTCCATGACCAGTTAAGGTCAGTAAATGAAGTTGAACTGAAACATCATCTTGCACGTCTTTTCAACATAACAGGAAAAAGGGAAACAGATGACTTAGAAACTAACCTTGGAGAATTCTTCAAGTATTATTTCTCTAACAAAACTACCCTGCCAAATTGATCAAATAAACCAGTTAGAGGAGAATAAATGCTCTTCAGGCCAAAGATAGAGAATATGTGATGGAAAATGCTGGATTATACCTTTTCAGTTAATGTGAAAGAGATAATTTGCTTGATAACCATTCTAGAATCATTTCCTTCTGCCTGCCTTTTCATTAAGGCCTTATCTGTTCTGGCACGAAGAGACTGTGAAACAAGAAAATACAAGAAATTAACTATTAAAGATAGAAAAAAGAACCAGTTTCATATACATATATATATTTTGGGGGAGGGGGGGGGGGTTGTTGCAAACAGTTTCAGAATTAAAAACTTCAATTACTGCAATTTCAACAGTAGTCCCAAAATAATGACTGATTGCCTCCTAAATAATCTTACGGTTGCAAGATGTTACTCCTCTACAAGTGGAAAAGGAAGATAATGCACAAGACTCAGAATATGGCAAAGAACCCCTTACAAAACAGAAAGGGAGCACAGGAGGGAGAGGGAAAAGTGCTTACCTCAGTTACAAGAGATTCCAGGCGATCAACTCGAAAAGAACCATTCTGCAAGAATGGATTGTTGGCATTAGGATTGTCCTCTAACACCATACATACTAGCACCTTCTCGTATCTAATTTCCCAGGACAAGATTTACATAGTTACCTCATAAAGAAGAGCCTGCAGAGAGGACTTCAGCTTGGGTGAGCTGTCAGATAAAACTTTTCTGGCAATCCATGGGTAAGTGCTTCCCAAAACTTTATAATCTGGGTTGAGGCCTATTGCAATTCCCTCCAATACAGCAAGGCTGCAAGAAATAAATTACGCAGAGAATACACACGGTTGTTAATCTCAACAACACGTGGAGTCAAAAAAAGCATCTTCAAGTTCCACAAAAGTCTTTCGACCAAAAAAAAAAAGTTCCACAAAAGTCCAACCATGCAGGAAACCAGACAAAAGTTTCCACCACCGTTGCACAATTACCTTCTGATAACAAGAGAAAAATATGAAGGAATTTGGAACTTGAACTTGTACCTATCATGAAAGATAATTGGATGACATCAGTCTCATACAGAAAATATGCAACTAAGTATCAGGTTTTTACATGCATGAGGTAAGATATATCCCATCATTCTAACTGCTGCTTAATTCTTGTAGGCCTAGATGTAAAAGTAAAAAATTAGCTATGATGATGTTCAAGAGAATTCTACAGCACCAGATTTTCCAACTGTTTCAGCATCGAATTAGTTATAACATATGAAATGGGCACAGACATTGTAACATTTAGACGACGAGGATAAGTAGCTGGTTACGAACGGAAGAATCATTCAAGAAAAGCTTCTCGTCTCAGCTTCTAAAGTGTTAAGTACCTTGAATAATTGACCTCCCTCAACTCTGCACATGATTGTTAAGCATGGCATATGATGTCAAAAGATTAATGCAATCCTTGTTTCTCTCACAAATTTTTTCCAACATACTCCTGAATTTATTCCAGATATGAGCCATCTTTCATGATAGTCATTTATCAATAGGTCTTAGCACAATCTAAATTCCAAACCCTATTTCTTTTCTAAGATTCCTCCACAACTGAATTTATTGCCCCCAAATCTCCGATATCATACTACACCTGTCAACCAGAATGTGTTTGCGAGATGAAAATATCAGTTGTAACTCAAGGCGGTAGGAAGGAGCTTACATGGTGGTTCCTAGGTTCCCCAAGAGGTCACCAAAACTTATGTTGCGGATTCCCCTAGCAACAGCATTTTTGAAAACACCTAGACAGAAGTGAGTTTGAGATTGAATAAAATGGATCTCTCCAAGTGGAAAACCACGACGTCTCACCTGTTAAAGCATTTGTAACATCTTCCTTGACTGCAGTAGGTGGAAGAAGCCTGCAAATATTGTAATTGTGCATACCCAGAAATTTAAGAAGGTCAAACAAACTGCTATATGGACAATCGAAGAGGAAAGCAATAGTTATTCTTGTTTTGGTAGGGAAGTGGTAATGCTAATCATACCCAAGAGTAACAAAGTCCTTGCTTAGTGCTACAAAATCACGGTTTACAAGATGGAGACAGGCTTCGATAAATCCATCACGTAATTCCTGCTCAAATTCACCCATCATACCGAAATCTGGTTGGAAAAAATATCAAATTCCACTCAGAAAACTTCCAATGCACATATATGTTTCTAGATTAACCAACATTTTTCACATTTGGCAGAGATTATTGCATAATTCAGTCAAAAACATAATGATCATGTCGACGGTTTGACTAAGCCAACGGTTTGTTCTTGGGCTTGGAAAAAAGTTCTCGACCTCCGACTGGATTGTCAACACCATTTAAAATGGCGGCTAGGAAATGGCCGTAAAGTTTCTTTTTGGTTTGACTCTTGGCATCAGAGAGGGCCTTTTAATAAGATATTCTCTGATATGGACATATACCGTCTGAGAATAAATAGGATGGCAACGGTATCGAATTTTTTCTCCTATTCGGGCCTCCCTTCGTATGCTACTGCTACCATTGAGGCCTGGACGGAACCACTCCCGTCTCTAGATCATCGGGGAAATGATGTCGTATTTGGCTGGGCCACCCCTCGAAGCTTTTTCCATTGCCACAGCTCGGGATCTTATTCATCGCAAAGAACAGGTTGTGCCTTGGCATTCCTTCATTTGGAGCCGCACTCTCGCTCCTTGACACTCATTCCATCTTTGGCTGATCACGCTGAATAGATTGCCCACCCAGGTTTTGCTCCTAAACTATAATAAAATTTCAGCGGCTGCTTGCGCCTTTTGTAACTGTAGACCAGATTCTGTTGATCGTCTGTTCTTTAGATGCCGTTCCACCGGTGCTCTTGCACTTTTCTGGGCAGCCAAGTGTAATTTGGCCTGGTTGAATAGATGCTGGTGGGACAACCTACAGTGGGCCATGAAGCATAGAAGTGGCAAAAGCTTCCATCAATCTATTGCTCGCTTCTCATTCGGTGCATTGTGCCATATCATTTGGAAGGAAAGGAATCACATCCTTTTCCGAAATCGGACTCTTTTTTTGCCAGCTATCAAGAAACAACTTGAGAAGGTCGTGAAGGACAAGGCTATGACTTTCAAGAACGTGGAAGACTCCCCAAGGAACCGGAGGATGCAAGCTAGTTGGGGCATCGATTCGTCTGTTTTTAGCTGATCTAAGGGCCGTCTTCCAGCCTTGTCTCTGGTGTTCTTGTCTTTTTTTGGCTATTCTATTTGGTCTACTGTTTCTATTTCTTTTGAGGGTAAGTGTCCTGTTGGAATATATAAATATTAAACCACGCCTTCTTCTAACAGCTTAAGTTTTTGGGTTGGATTTTCTAACATCGTATCACAGCCAGTTGCTATTCCTTTCCGTGTATGTGGGCTCACCCCCATTAGTTAATTTCCACATGCAGATTGCTTGCACGTGAGAGGGAGTGTTGAAGTTGTTGTTGTTGTTGTCCCACATCGCTTGTGAATGAGTGTTGTATGCTCTTTATATTCATGTGGTCTCTCTCCACCTATTAGCTTAAGCTTTTAGAGCAGTCGGTTGTGGTTTTATCAAATCTTACATGGTATCAAAGCAGGAGGTACTGAGTCCAAATCTTTCCAGGCCCCTATTTGCCTCCCCAATGAATTTGTCCACGTTAAGTACTCGGCAAAAGACCAGACTAAGCGTGGGGGGAAATGTTGGAATATATAAATATTAAACCACGCCTTCTTCTAACAGCTTAAGCTTTTAGGTTGGACTTTCTAACATGTCCCTTTTGGATTCCACGATACCCTTGCTCCCTTAGTGACATTTACTAGTGTCACCACGAGTGCAAGGCCTTTCTTTGTGGTGTCGGAATTTGCTATGTATAGCTGCGTTTTGGTTAAAGTCAATACAAATCTTATCTTTACCAAAAAAAACATAATGATCATGTCATGAATCTCCTCCTACTCTGATAGCATGTGAGAATTAGATCAACCGGAGGCATAGAAGGTAGAAACAAACAAACAACACAATGCAAGTTATCCATGAAAATGGCATTGAGTACATTGAGGGTTAGTTGCAATAATATCTCTCTGATTATGGCATTATTCAATAGACCAGTTGTCTTGATACCCCAACACAAAATGGGGGTTTTTTTTTTTGGTAAGGAAATACAAAATGGTGTTGCTAAAAGAAAGGACAGACATTTGTTAGAGGTCGCTAGAATCTCTTATGTGTGCCCGTCACGTCCTAGTTCAGTATTGGAGTGAATGTTATCTCAACCGCTTCCTATTTAGTGCCGACTAGAATTCTTGATTCCTATACACCTATTGATATTTTACAAGTATTGTCGACTTTTATTCTTCCCCCAGAATTTTTTGGTTGGGTCTATTATGCTCATAACACCACCTCTGAAAGTAACTTGGAATACCGTGGTCCATGCTGCATTTTTCTTGGGTATTCAACTACTTAAAGGGGTGTTTTCAACCTCCTTCTATAGGCCCACAAAATTGTATCTATGGATATGATTTCTCACGAGTCTAATTCCTATTACTCTGCACCGCCTCTTCGGAGGGATTGTCTTAGTGTAGAGGTATTGCCCATTTTGGAGTTTCTGAGGATATTACTTACCCTCCTCCGATAGTCTTTGGTAGTTCTTCTCCTTCCTAAGAGGAGAACAATGTAACACAAGAAGAGGATAGTACATTACCTCAAGGGGAAGGGAAAATAACAGAGCAACCACTTCAGGGGAGACCACACATGTTAGGCAAACTATTGGTATCTTGCAAAGGCAGATTGATAGTAGCAAGATGTTGAAGACACATCGTCGTAGGGATCCCACATCCAATATTCAAGTTAAGACCACAAACACATTGTTTGTTCAATCATCCTCTCCGGATCCAGATTCTATTGCTCTTTCTAGTGAGGTTTCTCCTTCTAATCTTCTTATTACACTTCCAAAGGGTATGAGAACTCTTACTCAACACCCTATATCCCACATTTCATATGACCCATTGTCTAGCTCTTACAGTACTTTTGTGTCTTCTCCATCTTCTGTCTTTATTACATAGAAATGGCAGGAATCTTTTGA
The DNA here is from genome assembly GCA_028455895.1 of Rhodomyrtus tomentosa. Taxonomy (NCBI): domain Eukaryota; kingdom Viridiplantae; phylum Streptophyta; class Magnoliopsida; order Myrtales; family Myrtaceae; genus Rhodomyrtus; species Rhodomyrtus tomentosa. The sequence continues at coordinate 45,574,379 of JAPCWY010000001.1, forward strand.
AGACGAGAAGTGGAAGGCAACAACGGTGGAGGAGATGCATGCTTTGAAGAAAAATGGCACAAGGGATCTTGTTGTCACTTGAGAAACAAAAGGTAGGATGTAAGTGATGTTTGTAGTCAAACAGAAGATGGATGGTACTGTGGATAGCTATAAGGCACGGCCGGTGGCAAAGGGATTTACTCAGACTCATGGGATTGACTAACAAAAAACCTTTGCTTCTGTTGTCAAGTTGAACACTATTCCAGTGCTACTTTCATGTGCTGTTAACCAGGGATGGAATCTTCAGCAGTTAGATATAAAGAATGTCTTACATCATGGAGAGTTAGAAGATCAGGTGTATATGGAGATTCCTTAAGTGTGCAAGGTAAAATGTGCACTCTATGGTTTAAAGTAGTCATCTCAAGCCTAGTTTGGCAGGTTTCAGAAAGTTATGAACTCCCTTGGGTATAAACAAAGTAATGCCAATCATAATTTATTTGCGAAGAGATCAGGTGCTAAAGTCGCTATTCTCATTATCTATGTAGATGACATTGTTGTCGCAAGAAATGATAGCAATGAGATCAACTAGTTGAAGAAATTTCATGGACAAGAGTTCGAGATAAAGAATCTTCGAAAGCTTCGGCATTTTCTTGGGATTGAAGTTGCCAAATCTTCAAAAGCTCTCTTTCTGTCCCAAAGGGAGTATGTCATTGGTCTTTTTACATAAGTTGGGTTATTGGGATGGCATCCCTCTGATACACCTATTGACACCAACACTCGTTTTTGAGAAAAGGATGGACTAGTGAATAAGGGTTGTTATCAGCGGTTAGTAGGCAAGTTGATTAATTTGTCCCACACCTGACTTGATATTGCTTTAGCTGTGAGCCTAGCGAATCAGTTTATGCATATTCGTACTCAAATCATATGAATGTTGCTCTTCATATCCTTCGATTTTTGAACTCTACTCCTAGGAAAGGGATACTTTTGTCTCCTCATGATGGCTTGGAAGTTAAAGCTTATACAGATGCTAATTGAACTGGATCTCCCGACGGAAGTCTATTTCAAGGTATTATACTTTCTTAGGAGGAAATCTTGTGACTTGGCGTAGCAAAAAGCAGAATGTGGTTGCTCGGTCTATTGTTGAAACAGAGTTTCATGCGATGGCACAAGGATTTTGTGAATAGTTATGGCTTCAAGGATTACTTAAAGACCTTGGCGTATCTTTCCTGATCCTACGATGCTATATCTTGATAATAAGGCCGCTATTAGTATTGCTCACAATGCCGTACAACATGACCGTGCGAAACATGTGGAGATTGACAAGCACTTTATCATGGAGATGTTCGAGTTGGAGAATGGTTTAAATTGCATGCCCTCTGCTCATTTCGAGGATCAAGTCGCCGATGTATTCACTAAAGGATTAGGGGGTAATTCGTTTCATCATTTTTTAGTCAAGCTGGTATGTGTGATATCTATGCTTCAACTTCAGGGGGAATGTCGAGTATTTGGCCGATGGGGGCACATTTGTCAATTTCCTTTATTGCTTTATGTACGACATGACAAGGGTGATAATGTAATTCTAGCCTCTTGGCTTTATTATAAATAGATAGCTTGGGGTAACATTGACCTCACCAAGCATTCAGTTCAGTTTTTGCTCTCTCAACAACAAGCAAAAGAGTATTGATTGGTATTATACATTAGTTAAGGCATATACCTAAATAAGCAAGTTTCCCGTCATATGTCCGAAGCAGATTGCCAGGGTGTGGATCAGCATGGTAGAAGCCATATTCCAAAAGTTGATTGAACGAGCAGTAAACTCCAACCTGTTAAAAACAAGAAAATGTCCCATTCATACCGAACCAAGACCTCAAGTAGTGTAAATCACTCATTGCCAAGCAATATCAACATTATTATAGTTAAAGTAGTGACCTCAACCAAGTAGAGATCTTTAACTTCGGACAACTTTTGTCCCTGCAACAGATGAACAATGCAAGCAAAAGCATAAGCAAACTAAAGAAGAAAACCCGCCATGTTCAAATGGAAAGATCTCATTAAGGACTTCTGCAAAGCAAAAGCAACTTCAGTGATTGTCAATTTCCCACTTTTGGTGATCAATTGGAAAAAAAATGTGAAAGTTTTACTCTGATATTCACCTATGACACAATTTTTGCTGTTCTGGGGGAGATGCATGTGTAACATTGTTTGTCTCCCCCTCCAGCTTCTTCACTCTTCATGAGATTGGAATCATATAAGATTTGACCTTTTTGAGAGACCAACCCTAAACACAATGACCTGAGAGATGATTTTTCTGGAATATCCTGGTTCCATTCAAATTATATAATTGAATGCGTCATATGAGCAAATGACCAACAGTTAACATGATTGGTGGCATGCACATGTCGAAGTGACATACATTACTTAGCAGTGATTCAAACCCAAAGTGTCAAGGGTGCAACAAGTCGTCATTATCACAAAAGAAGTAAACATTACTCATACGTATGTACCTAATTCAAAAACTAGAATGCGTCCTTATCTCATTAATAAAATGTAGATAAATTTAGTTCTCATCATAACCAAGGATAGAGCAGAGTCAACTTCTAACATAGCAGTCATATTCTAATAAGAAGAATGCCAGACGAATAAATTCTACCTCTATCCACTCCATCGTCAAGACCCTCCGAGTTGTGTGCTCCATGTACATCTCTGGAACTAAAACATCTTGCAAACCTCCATAAAGCTGCCTGCCAGAAAATATAAGGGAAAAGCATTAGGTGCCACACTAATAAGAGTCAATAGCAATATATTCAAGAGAACCACACCAAACCAAATCTGCCGAAAGAATTTTCAATTTTACTTAACAGCATAATTAGACCATCATATCAAAGCGAAAAGTATATCAGTTAAATCACTTCATTCACTTACGTTTATATGGTATGCTAGTATCTGATAAAATGACTTGTGGAGGCATTACAATGGGGGGTAATTTAAACAAAAAAAGAACGATAAGGAGAAGCAGGAGAAAGGTATTGTGACATTCACTTGGTGCCACAATGGCAAATCTTAAGATACTTTCCACTAGAAGATATATAATCCCACAAAGAAGATCTTGAGAAAATTTAGACAAGACTAACCCTATATCCACAGCTAGATATCCAACTCAGTAGGATACATATAAAATGGTGGGGAAATACAATTTCAATGCGGCAGGCCTCTTCACAACCAGTAACCAACTTAGGCCTCTTTATCAAACTCCCTAGTGCTCATACAAAAGTCAACTAAGAATACCACATGCTCAGGTGTATGCAAAATTCAAAAACATCACCATGCAAGTCTTGACTTGCTGGATATACTATTCAAAAGTCTGTTTGCATCTTAAAACATGAATCCATCAGGCGACATACTCCCTATACCAAGAAGGTTAATCTTCAGCTCAACAAAGCAAATTACAAAAAAAAAAAAAAAAAAAAAAATCTTCAGATAGCAATAAGTGTTGCTCAAACACTAGTCTAAATCACAAAACATATGTCACAAACCCTATAACTCAGGCCTTCAGACAGTTTAGGTCCAAATCATTGCGCAAATCACTTACCTGAATTTGATTCCATTGTTTGCTTCTTTCTGATAGTCCATCTCCTGCATTTAATGGATTACCTGTATTCAATAAGAAGCTCTAAGAATTTCTCTTGTGGAACCAAAAGAAGTTGGGAGCTTAACACTGATATATAGGCTTAATGAACTACCAGACACATTGAAGGCACAAAAACCACCATTCAAATGGCCACAGGAAGTTTTCAACCCAAAAAAAAAAAAAAAGCCACAGGAAGCTATTAAATATTATCACCTCAAGGAAGTTGGTAGGGCTGAGAAAGAGCATCTAATGCCTATTTTCGTTCAACAACGAGAGGAACTATTTTCAAGGATGTTGTCTCTCCCATTCTGTTTCCAACAGGACAAATTTGTGCAAGTCGCTTTCTTTTTTGCAGTTGGTATGTTACAGGTGAAGTTATTAAGGAAAACACAGATTTAAATTATTCTTGTAGTTTTGACAATAATGTCACAACCAGACTGGTAAGAACGAGCTTCATGACTGGTCCTACTTCAACGGGTTCATCTCTGCTTCGTTTCTCTAACTTTCCCTTCTTCTCTTGAAATCTGTGCCGATTACTCCTATATAACCTTAACATCAAATAGAATTCAATACAGCCTCAGAAAGTTCAACTATGATGGTTGTGACAGGAAAATGTAGTACCAAAACTAGAGGGAAAAACCATTAAAAAAAGAAGAAGAAGATGCAGCAGAGTGTGATAAACAGTTAAAAAGAATCCAAGCAATAATTTCATACCATAAGCTTTACCAATTCAACAACTTTCAACATTTTGTCGCAAGAAAGCACATTATTAAGTATCTTGTCATGTGTGACCTTAAACAGCTAATACCAACAATAGAACGAGGCATACCCGAAAAAGACTTGATGCCCACTCATCAACAACTGCCTGCAGGTAAATGCATAGTTACTGACCACAAGTATCTTTGTCGGATGATAAAATTAGTCATAGGATAAATAGACACTGCAATCCGAAAAATTCTCTTATTCAATTCAAGATGTTAAGAAATATGCCTTACAGTACTGAACCATTTCCAAACAGCTTAACTTTTAAGTAGGATAAATACTTGCATGACATAGTACTAATGCACCTGTCATAAGTTATGAATCGGGTCATAAGGTCAAAGTAATATGCGCAGACAAGTGTTCAAAATGTGCTTGCAGACACTATAAGCCAACAAGTTTTCCTAAAAAAAGTGGTTGCCAGACACAGGCCATCCAATCTTGTGTCTGACATAGAAATATCCTGGAAGAAAATAAAAAAATTCATGCACAAAAGGTTGCATCCAAGGTAGAGATAGCTTCTTACTGGAAGATCAGTATTGAACTGGCGAGCTTTCCTAACCACTCCAGCTAGATATCGTAAGATCAAAATGTCCAAAGCAATAGCAGCTTGTACGCCGGGCCGCTGTACCTTCACAGCAACAACCTTTCCACTGTGTCGAAGCCTTGCTTGATAAACCTATAAAGCAGAGAGAGAGAGAGAGAGAGAGAGAGAGAGAGGAGTATGAACATGAGGATATTTTATCCTCAGAAGTAACCTATCTCGTGTTTTGATTAAAGAAACTGGATATTCCTAACAGTACTATTAATCAGCCACATTGTAATAAGGTAGTCCCAGATATATAGAGTGGACACACACTAGGGAAAAAAAATCGGTCGTTTAATATATGCATCCTAAATGACACCAGATATAGGCAAGTACAAGTTCAAACCTGCCCAAGGGAAGCTGCCGCTATAGGCTCTGGTGAAATCTCCGAAAATAGCTCAGCAATAGGAACTTTAAGCTCTTGTTCTATCATGTTGAAAGCAACATTAGTAGAAAATGGAGCTATTTGGTCCTGCAACAGAGATAGTTCATCCAGGTATGAGGGAGGAATCAGATCCTGCGAAGAGGACACCAAGAAATGAGCACTTAGTATAATATATAGTAATGAATAATAGAGATGGCTGTGAAATAAAAGAGCCTCAACCAAAGGTGATCATTACTGACAGTTAATTTCTTATGGGACGTACGTCTCTCAAAACTTAAGAAAGAATCATACAGAGAAGATATAGCTGCACTTTTCTCGATATATTTTCCTTTTGCATTAACAACTTAAGCTTATAATTTCGCGTGACCGACCAAATATATATAAGTTCAGAAAGATGGGGCGGTTAACATAATATTGAAGATGTGAAATCGCCTTTCTCTCTAAAATAAGGGTGGCTTCCGAGGTGTGAAGGGCGTTCAAAATTAAGGTTTTGAATAAAACGACCTTTTTCTTCTTTTATTTTTCAACCAAGATTTGAGAAAGAGATTTATGAAAAGCTGCAAGATTTTCTTTTGGCATAACGCACATGAAGAAATATGTGCAATATATATCAAAATTAGATGACCAAATCTGGACAAGCATTTTAAGGAAATTAGACTTAAGGGATCTCAGAACTGCTGTAAAATCAGTAACATCCCATCATAATAAAGTATCACACTCTGCCAAAGTTTTGGAGCCAGTAACTGCCCATCAAAGTAAAGTATGTGATTCAGCGTATACTTCTTTTCATTAGTACCATGTTCTCAGAATGATATTCAATTCCCTAAAAAATTACCGTAAAAAAATAAAATCTCTACCATTACATTCCAGCATTTACTTAATTAAAATTGAAAGGCAAGCCCTCCTTTAAAAGCACTTTCTCTTCAAATGAAAATATATTTGCCTGGATAAAAGAGTCAATGAAGAAAAGAATGAAATAAGATTGCTTTACTTACTGGCCGAGAAGATATAGCCTGAGCAACTTTTATATATGCCTGAGTCAATAAGACAAGAAAAAGATATTGGTATCGTATACCTAGACTAAGACTATGAGAGTAGGTATCCAACATATATTGCAGCTGTCATCACATGTATTGTTCGATATGATATCATTTCATACAATTCACCTAGGTCTCAAGAAAAGGTATCCAACATGATCATGTGTTGAGAGTATTTAGCCGATAGGATTTATCTATTTTCTTTATTATTTTATGAATAGCAACAATAAGGGAAATATTGTAATTTTTGACCTATTCACTTTATTATAAATAGATAACTTGAGATCACATTGACCTAACCAAGCATTCAGTTCAGTTTTTTCTTAACATGGTATCAGAGTAGGAGATCCTGAGTTCAAATCTTTCCAGGCCCCTATTTGCCTTCCCAATGAATGACTACGCTTAGTACTAGGCAAAAAACCAGACTAAGCATGAGGGGGAAAGTTAGAATATATTGTTGGAATATATAAATATTAAACTACGTCTTCTTCTAATAGCTTAAGCTTTTAGAGCAGTTGGTAAGTGGTCTCATCAAATCTTACATGGTATCAGAGCAGGAGGTCCTGAGTTCAAATCTTTCCAGGCCCCTATATGCCTCCCCATTGAATTTGTCCAGGCTTAGTACTAGGCAAAAAGACCAGACTAAGCATGAAGGGGAGTGTTGGAATATATAAATATTAAACCCCGCCTTTATCTAATAGCTTAAACTTTTAGAGCAGTTGGTAAGTGGTCTCATCAAATCTTACATATATAAATAGTAAACTATGCGAATGTGCGTGGTAAAAACCTTTCATGGTATCAGAGCCAGTGTTAACCCTTTCGCGAATGTGCGTGGTATAATTCCATGTGAATGTGCATAGTAAAAAATTTCACGTGCCACTCATAATTCAGCTTGCACGTAAGAAGGGGTGTTGAAGTATGTCCCACATTGCTTAACAACGGGTCCTAAACGCTATTTATAATCATGTAGTCTCCCTTCACCTATTAGCTTAAGTTTTTTTGTTGGACTTTCTAACATGGTATTAGATCACATGACAGGTTCTTCTAATCTCTTTCAGTGATATACCCCACTTCCGGTAGAGACAAAGTTCGCGTAGATGATGGAATCCTCTCTTCCATTGCTGGAAATGGGTCTATCAATTGCTTCCCTAATCTTCCATTATCCTCTGTTTTACATATTCCATCATTCTCTACTAATCTCCTTTCTATCAGTAGTCTGACTCGAGACGTAAACTGTAAAGTAAGTTTTTTTCCTTCTTATTGTGTTTTCTAGGGTCTGGTAATGGAAAAGGAGATTGGACATGGTAGATTGGATGGTAGTCTTTATCTGCTCGAAGGTAGTGCAGTTTCTACTTCAACTTTGTCTTCTACGTCTCATCAAGTTAATTCCGCATTGACAGATCTTCATCAGTGGCATTGCAAATTAGGTAATCCGCTTTTAAGAACTTTAGAAAAAGTTTTTCCTAGTCTCGTTTCAGCTTGTAATAAAGATGAGTTTTTTTGTGAAGCCTATGTTTTGGCTAAACAAACTCGTTCAACATATTCATCTTCACATAATAAAAGTAGTTCCCATTTTCATGTGATTCATATTGATGTGTGGGATCCTTCCCGGCATACTTCTATTTCCGATCACCAATGGTTTGTCACTTTTATTGATTGTCATTCTCGTACAACTTGGGTTTATTTGTCGAAACATAAGAGCGACGTTTTTCAATGTTTTCAAAATTTTCACAAGCTGATCCAGACTCAGTTTAATGCCACTTTGAAAGTTCTCCGCAGTGACAATGGCACTGAATTCACTGAGAGTCAGTTTCAACGGTATCCCTCTGATCATGGCATTGTTCATCAAACCAGTTGTGTTGATACCCCCTGCCCAAAATGGTGTTGCCGAAAGAAAGAACCAACATTTGTTAGAGGTCGCTAGGTCTCTTATGTTTGCCCGTCATGTCCCCGCTCAGTATTGGAGTGATGCTGTCTTAACTGCTGCCTATTTAATAAATCGGAGGCCTACAAGAATTCTTGATTTTCACACACCCATTGATGCTTTGCAGGGGTCATCCACTTTTATTCTTACCCCAAAATTTGTTTATTGTGTTTGTTATCCTCATAACACCACCTCTAAGGGTAAGTTGGAACCCCGTGGTCTCCGCAGCATTTTTCTTGGGTATGCACCTTCTCAAAAGGGTTATAAGTGTTATCATCGTCCTTCTAGGCGTACCATTGTATCTATGGATGTGGTTTTTCATGAATCTAATTCCTATTATTCGGCTCCACCTCTTCAAGGGGAGTGTCTCAATGTAGAGGTGTTCATACTCTAGATGTTCCTATGGATATTACTTACCCTTCTCCTCCAATAGTCTCTGAGTGTTCTCCTCCTCCTCAAGACAAAAAAACAAGTTCTACTTGTTATAAAGGGTAAAATAGTATTTGTGGGTTTGTGGGTTTATTATATATGAAGTTCTCTCTGTTGAAGTCATGAATGTTTTTTTTATAAAAATACCTTTTACATGGTATCAGAGCATCAAACCTAAATACCCACTGCCGTTAATCACCCACCACCGCCCTCTGCCACCGTCGCCGACCGCTGTCGTCGTCCACCGTCGAGGTCGCCCAAGTCAGGCGAAGCACACCATCGACCGTCAAAGTCCCCAAACCAGGCGAAGCCAGATCTGGCGTCGGGTAGGCCGACGAGTCCCCGATCCGACGTCGCCCAGCGTCGGCTAGGCTGGGGAAGTCCAGACCCATCGTCGCCAGCGTCGGCTAGGCTGTGGATGCCCAGATTCATCGTCGCCTAGCCTGGCGAGTTCGGTATCTGGGCTCATCACCTTCGTCACCGTCGTCGTCGTCTTCTTCGCCGTCCTCTTCCTCATCTCCACTGGAAACCACAACTTCCTCCTCCTCGTCCTTCTCAACGTGCCGTATCTCTTCCTCCACGAGCTTCATCTTTCTCCGAAAAAAAAAAAGGTCGCTGGAAACTTACTCGGGAAAATGTTCGTCGTCGTCCTCTTCGAATGTTCTTTTTTGCCTTGCTCGCGTTCAATCTTCTCATCTTTCCCTAGCAATTGAAGATCAAGGAAGCAGTTGGTGTACTGCGACCTCACTTGCTTACTTCGATTAGCGCCGTCGATGCGGTTCATGGGTTGGAAGACATGAGAAAATCAGTGTCTGGTCCAAGTGTCTTCTTTTTATGTGGATCTCTCACGTGAATTGTTCCTGTGAGCTCTCTGTGGCCTTTGGTTCTCCTTCTTTTTTCTTCAATTTGTTCTCTGGGGCCGTGAAGTCAGTAGAGTGGCATTATTGGAGAATTTTGTGTGAGAGGTTGAAAGGCAATTATTGAGTTGGTGATCAGTAGTGTGGTGTAAGTCTAGTAGAAGCGTCGGAGTATGGCAGATAAGAACAAAGGAGTTGTTGCTGAGGTCGTAACAGCACCTTCTAGTCGTTTGACAGAGGAGAAATTAGCTGGGGTCACCAACTTTCAGCATTGGAAGAGGATTGTAACGGTAGCATTAACGGGGAGAGAACAACAACACCATTTGATGGGTGAACGAACCGATAATGATACTAAATGGAATACTATGGATGCTAGAATACTTGGACAGATGTGGAATTGTATGGAATCTCATGTGGTTGCGGTGGTTACACATGTCACTACGGTTAAAGATTTGTTGGATTATTTGAATGTTCTCTATTCTGGAGAAAACAATCTATCAAGGATCTATGAAGTTTCTCAGGAGTTCTTTAGAGCTGACAGAAAAGGTCGGCCCCTTAATTAGTTTTTTGCTAATATTAAACAAATGTACGTGGAACTTAATCTTCTTTTGCCAATTACTGCTGATGTTAAGAAGATGCGGGAGCAGCGAGAACAATTAGTCATTATGGGCTTTTTGGGAGCACTAGGACTAGAGTTTGAAACAGTTCGATCACAAGTTCTTGGAGGAGACACTGTGGCCTCATTGACTGAGACCTTTTCTCAGGTTTCAAGAGTTTCACGTGAATCATCTAGAGATACATCCTCCACAGGTGATAGCTTTGCATTGGCTGTACACGGGAACCGCGATGGTGGTTGAGGTCGTGGTGTTGGTCGTAGGGGTCGTGGCTTTAGTAGTGGTAGTAGTAGTCGTGGATTTACAAGAGGCCAATTGCAGTCATACAGTAGTACCTCTGGTGATATAGGTAATAATACATCACCTGCACGAACCTGCCACTATTGTGGGATGCCTGGACATATCCAGCGCTTTTGTTATAAACTTCATGGACGGCCCTCCCAGTCTGCTGCTGGTAATGTGGTTAATGCAATGGAGTCTGTTGTCTCTACTAATTCCTCTGATGGAGGAACATTGATCAGAATGTCCGAAGAAGAACTTGCTAGGTATAATCAGTTCCAGATATCTCAGCCAGTTTCCTCCTCTATAGCTACCTTCGCTCAGACAGGTAATGCAACAGCGTCTCTCATCTACCTCTCGCTTTTAGATCATTGATTCAGGAGCAACTGATCACATGACTGGATCTTCAGGTATATTTTCCACCTTTCATGAGTTTGTGTCTAATGTCACATTAGCTGACAGCTCCATATCCACAGTAAAAGGCATAGGCTCAATCCCTTTGATGTCCTCCTTGTCTTTATCTTCTGTTATGTATCTTCCAAATTTTCCATTTAACCTTTTGTCTGTCAGTCGCTTTACCAAAAAATATAATTGTTCTGTAACTTTTTATCATGATTCCTGCGTTTTTCAGGATTTGAAGACGACGAAGACGATTGGTAGAGGACGTATGTCAGGGGGACTCTATGTGTTTGAAGATATTACCAGTGCCACTTGTTCAGCAATCTCTCCACATCAAGTTCATTGTCGCTTGGGACATCCCTCCTTAGGAAATTTGAAGAAGTTAGATTCACGTTTTCATTCTTTATCTTGTATTGAGTGTGAGTCGTGCCAGTTTGGAAAACTACACCGTGTTAGTTATAGTCAATGAGTCAATAAACAGGCTTCTCAGCCTTTTGCTCTAGTTCATTCTGATGTTTGGGGTCCATGTCCTGTCACTTCTAAGTTGGGTTTTAAGTACTTCTTTACTTTTGTAGATGACTATTCAAGAGCCACTTGGTTATATCTAATGAAAAGTCGTTCCGAGTTATTTTCTATTTTTTGTTCATTTATTAACGAAGTACAGACTCAGTTTTCTATTACTGTTCGTATTCTTCGAAGTGATAATGCAAAAGAGCATTTTTCTAAGGCATTCTCTGATTTTATGATTCAACGGGGCATTCTTCATCAATCCTCTTGTTCGGATACACCACAACAAAATGGTGTCGCTGAAAGAAAGAATCGCCATTTGTCGGAAGTGACTCGATCTTTGATATTTGAAATGAAGACAGATAAATACTTTTGGGCTGACGCAGTTTTGACTGCGTGTTATCTTATCAATTACATGCCTTCCTCTGTTCTTAAGGATGCGATTCCTCACTCTCTTCTTTTTCCTTCTGATCCCTTGTTTCATTTGCCACCTCGCATATTCGGTTGTGTTTGTTTTATTCGAGATCATTGTCTAAGACTTTCTAAACTTGATCCTCCATCTCTTAAATGCATTTTTGTGGGGTATTCTCGCACCCAAAAGGTTTATCGATGCTATTGTCCCTCTTTACACAAGTACTTCACTACTGCAGATGTCTCTTTCTTTGAGTCTACTATTCATTCTAATATTCCAATGGTGCCTCCTACAGTGGATGATGATTCCTTGACATATGTTATTATGGAATCTTCATCCACTTCGGAATCTCCGCCTCCTCATCCACCTATTCAGCATGTTTACAGTAGACGGACTCGTCAACATGTGGAGCCCCTTGCAAACGTATCTCAACCTATCTCGTCTTCTTCGCCTTCGGAACCTGAGGTACGTCATTCTCATACTGATCTTGATATTCCTATTGCCCATCACAAAGGAATTCGTAGTTGTACGAAATACCCTATTGCCCAGTTTGTCTCCTATTCCGGTCTATCTACCTCTTGTCAGGCTCGTCTAATGACCATTGATACACATCTTATTCCTACCACTGTTGGTGAAGCATTATCTAGTCTAGGCTGAAAGAAAGCTATGGAAGAGGAATTACTGGCACTGGACCAAAACCAAACTTGGGATATGGTTCTCTTACCTGCAGGGAAGACGGCCATTGGATGTAAGTGGGTGTTTACCGTTAAGGTTAATCCTGACGGCTCCCTAGCTCGTCTCAAAGCTAGATTGGTTGCTAAAGGGTATGCACAGGTATATGGAGTTGATTATGGTGATACATTTTCTCCTGTGGTTAAGATGACTTCTATTCGTCTTTTACTTTCTTTGGCTGCTTCTGCTGGTTGGCCTATGTTTCAGCTTGTTGTTAAAAATGCCTTTCTTCATGGAGAGTTACAGGAAGAGGTCTACGTAGAGCAACCACCTGGTTTTGTTGCTCAGGGGGAGTCTAGTAATGTTGTGTGTTGCTTAAAAATATCTTTGTATGGTTTGAAACAGTCTCCCAGAGCGTGGTTAGGGAAGTTTTCTGAGGTGGTACTCCAGTTTGGACTCTATCAATGCACTGGAGATCATTCGATGTTTTACCGGGTTTATGGAGCTGGTCGAATATTTCTCATAGTATATGTGGATGACATTGTCATAACTGGAGATGATTCTGCAGGTATCAAGGAGGTGAAACTGTATCTGCAACAACAGTTTCATACAAAAGATTTGGGATATATTAGATATTTCTCGGGTATTGAAGTGGCACGAGCAAAGAAAGGTATTCATATCTCTCAACAAAAGTATGTTCCGGATTTACTTACTGAGATAGGTATGCTAGGAGCTAAACCATTGGATGCACCAATGGAAGGTGGCTTGAAATTGATGGCAAATGATGGTGAACTGTTAGATGATCTAGAAAGATATCGAAGACTTGTTGGAAAGCTAAATTATTTAACTATCACTCGGCCTGATATTTCCTTTTCAGTGAGTGTTGTGAGTCAGTTTATGTCTTCTCCTCGTACCTCACATTGGGATGCTGAAATCAGAATTCTGAGATGCTTGAAGAAAGCCCTAGGTCGTGGTCTTGTTTATAGGGATCACGATCATAGAAGAGTGGAAGCCTTCTCAGATGCCGATTGGGCAGGATCTCCTATGGATAGAAGATCTACATCAGGTTATTGCACATTTGTGGGAGGAGACCTAGTATCTTGGAGAAGTAAGAAACAAAGTGTTGTGGCTAGATCAAGTGCAGAATCAGAATACAGGGCTATGGCTCAAGCTACTTGTGAGTTAATTTGGATGCGCCAGTTATTAGTTGAACTCAGATTCAAAGATCCTGCACCAATGGAGTTGTGGTGCGATAATCAAGCGGCTATCCATATTGCTTCTAATCTTGTATTCCATGAGCATAGTAAGCATATTGAAGTTGATTGTCATCTTGTCCGTGAGAAGCTTCAAGCTAAGATTATCTCTACTAGTTACATTAGGACTGATGAACAACTTGCTGATATTTTCACCAAATCTCTAGGGAGTAGTAGGGTTGAGTATATTTGTAACAAGCTAGGCATGCTTAATACCCATGCTCCAGCTTGAGGGGGACTGTTATAAAGGGTAAAATAGTATTTGTGGGTTTGTGGGCTTGTGGGCTTATTATATATGGAGTTCTCTCTGTTGAAGTCATGAATGTTTTTTTTATAAAAATACCTTTTACACTACTCTTTCTCCAGAGGAGAACAATGCGACACAAGAAGAGGATAGAACATTACCACAAGGGGAGATAACAAAGCAACCATTTCAAGGGGAGTCTACTACTACTCTTGGTAGGGAAACTGTCAATAGTAGCAAGACATTGAAGACATATCGTCATAGAGAGCCCATTACCAACAAGCAAGTTAAGACCATTGATACATTACCTGTTCAGTCATCATCTCCGGATCCGGATTCTACTACTCCTGGTATGGTTTCTGCTTCTGCTCTTCCTATTGCACTTCGAAAGGGTTCTAGAACTTGTACACAACACCCTATATCCCAATTTGTCTCATATGACTCTTTGTCTAGCTCTTATCGTACTTTTGTGTCTTCTCTATCTTTTATTTCTGTTCCACAAAATTGGCGAGAAGCTTTTGCAGATGAGAAGTGGAAGGAAGCAATGGTGGAGGAGATGTATGCTTTGAAGAAATATGACACGTGGGATCTTGCTGTTCTTTCTCCTAGGAAACAACCGGTAGGATGTAAGTGGGTGTTTGTAGTCAAACAAAAGATTGATGGTATTGTGGATAGATATAAAGCACGGTTAGTGGCAAAGGGATTTACTCAGACTTTTGGGATAGACTATCAAGAAACTTTTGCTCCTGTTGCCAAGTTGAATACTGTTCGAGTACTACTTTCGTGTGCTATTAACCAGGGATGGGATCTTCAGCAGTTAGATGTGAAGAATGCCTTTCTTCATGGGGAGTTAGAAGATGAAGTGTATATGGAGATTCCTCTAGGTTTTTATTGTGACAAAACTCAAGGTAAAGTGTGCAAGTTGAAACGTGGACCTTATGGTTTAAAGCAGTCGCCTCGAGCCTGGTTTGGCAGGTTTCAGAGTGCTATGGTCACTGCTGGGTAGAAACAGAGCAATGCTGATCACACCTTGTTTGTGAAGAAATCAGGTGCTAAAATCACTATTCTCATTGTCTATGTAGATGACATTGTTGTCACAGGGAATGATAGTGATGAGATCAGCCGATTGAAGAAGTTTCTCGGCCAAGAGTTCGAGATAAAAGATCTTAGGAAGTTTCGGTACTTTCTTGGGATTGAAGTTGGCCAATCTTCAAAGGGTATCTTTCTATCCCAAAGGAAGTATGTCCTTGATCTTTTGACAAAAGTTGGGTTATTGAGATGTCATCCCTCTGATACGCCTATTGAGGCCAATACTCGTATTCGAGAAAAAGATGATCCCGTGGATAAGGGTCGTTATCAACGATTAGTAGGCAAGTTGATTTATTTGTCTTATACCCGGCCTAATATTGCTTTTGTTGTAAGCCTGGTAAGTCAGTTTATGCATGATCCATACTCTACTCATATGAATGTTGTTCTTCGGATCCTTCGTTATTTGAAATCTGCTCCTAGGAAAGGGATTATTTTATCTCCTCATGATGGCTTGAAGATTGAAGCTCATACAGATGCTAATTGGGCTAGATCTCCAGATCAAAAGTCTATTTCTGGGTATTGTACTTTCCTAGGAGGGAATCTTGTGACATGGCTAGCAAAAAGAAGAATGTGGTGGCTTGGTCTAATGCTGAAGCGGAGTTTTGTGCGATGGCAAGGAGCTTGTGAGCTGTTATGGCTTAAAGGATTACTTGAAGACCTTGGATTATCCGTTCATCTTCCTATGACGCTATATTGTGATAATAAGGCTGCCATTAATATTGCTCACAATCTGTGTAACATGACCGTACAAAACATGTGGAGATTGACAGGCACTTTATCAAGGAGAAGTTGGAGAGTGGATTAATTTGTACGCCCTTTGTTCATTATGGTGATCAACTTGCTAATGTGTTCACTAAAGGACTAGGGAGTAAATCGTTTCATCCTGCTTTAGTCAAGTTGGGCATGTGTGGTATTTATACTCCAACTTGAGGGGGAGTGTTGAGAGTAATTAGCCAATAGGGGCTCATTTGTCTATTTTTGTTGAAAGAAAGGATAATTTCATTCATATTTTTAGAAGAGCAAGAGATACAATATATATAGAGAAGAGATAGTTCTCAACCCTATGACAATAAATAAATAAACTAGGGTTGAGAACTATCTCTTCTCTATATATATTGTATCTCTTGCTCTTCTAAAAGTATGAATGAAATTATCCTTTCTTTCAACATGGTATCGGAGCCATTATTATTTTCTTCCGCGTATGTGGGCCCACCCCCATTAGTTAATTTCCACGCGCAGATTGCTTGCACGTGAGAGGGGGTGTTGAAGTTGTTGTTGTCCCACATCGCTTGTAAATGAGTGTTGTATGCTCTTTATATTTATGTGGTCTCCCTCCACCTAAAAGCTTAAGCTTTTGGGTTGGACTTTCTAACAATTTTCTTTATTATTTTATGAATAGCAGCAATAAGGGCAATATTGTAATTTTTAGCCAATTGGCTTTATTATAAATAGATAGCTTGGAGTCACATTGACCTAACCAAGCATTCAGTTCAGTTTTTCTCTCAAAATCATGAGACATCAAAGACACATTTCAATTCACCCCAACCAATTTTACTAAAGCTATGTTGGTTGAATTGCAGAGAAGGAAAACCTGAAAGCTCTAAGCCCCTTTATAAGGAGCTACTTTTGTCTAGGTCAACGAAAACGTGATCTATTAATTCGAGTATCCAGTTAGCCCAATAGGTGATGGTAAATGCGCTTTCTAGAGAACCCCCCGACCAATTCTCGCATGAATTATCGGTTTACGAATTCAAATCTAGGATCAATCAAATACGACAACCTTCTTTTTGAAATCAATTTAATCAATGGGCTTTCACCTGATGGAAAACAATAGCTGTTGAGGTTCTTTAATAACAGCTAACTGATGCTAGAAGACAATGTGCCAGACCTAATAGCGTTTTAAGGAGAGACAAAATACTAGGAGAAGACTCCTTACCAAAAAAAAAAAAAAAATACTCGGAGAAGACTCTGAAAAAGCCCAAGATTTATTTGTATAACGTACCGGACCTAATTCAACCAGTATGTTCCGAAGTTCTTCCGCTCTAACCTGCAAGCAAATGGAAGTAAAACAGAGTCGTTCACCAAAAACCCACATCTGCACTCATTATTGTGAAGTTCGACAGAAGGTTAATTGTCATTTCTGCAAATATGACATTTACAGATTTCTCAACAGGGGGAAAGGACATTTACAGATAAATAAAAAATACCGAGAAAACTATGGTTATCGTGAAGAAAAGGAGGAAAACATGTAACAAGCGATCAATAGATTAAACCATGACTGACGATAGCAGCAGCCAGTTCAATTAAAACCGAAAGCAACCTTGTGCCTTTTGATTAAACGACTCACAAAATGTTCAACCAAGCAGAAAAGCATTCAAGGACAAATAGAAACTCTTCCGGAAACATTAGTAATCAAGAAGAAAAAGATGACCGAAATGGGAAAGAAAAACCAAAAAGGTAAATGCATAAAATAAAATCAAGTAGAAGCTAAATGAAAACTAATTAAATTATTCTTCAATTTTTCATGAAAGAGTAGTGACAACCATGGAATCTGTTCTAGTTAGCAACCCAAAGATCAAAGTTGAAGAATTCAATTTTATGTCTCCTGTCAATGAGAAGGGAGGTGATGAAAGATAAAGAAACGAGAGTAACTGTCTTCCTCCAATCCACTATTAAGTATATATTGAATAATCAAACGTAAAGCTAAAGTTCGAGATGAATGACAATTTCAATGAAGCTAGTATTATCTATTTTCAGCTACCAGCAGCAAATCTTCGGGAAGGCAAAACCGAAGCTCAAGAGGCAAACCTCAAACATCTGATCGGACCGCTCCATAAGGCCGTCCAGGTAACGCGACGCGAACCACCTGCCGAAGGTCGTCGCCGTCTGGAGAAGCCGCCGGAGCAGAACCAGAGGCTTACGCCTGTAGATGGAGGCAATCTTTGCGACATCGTAGTCCGCCAACGAGTCAGCCTCGGTCGCGCTCAGCTCGAACAGGTAGCCCGATTTCTCCGTGAAGGCGTCGACGGCTTCGCGGGAGGCCGCCTCCACCGCCGGCACTGGACGACGATCGGAGCGCCTCGTGCGGAGATACCGAGCAGAAACGTAGGGGTTTTTGAGCCTGCGGCCGCGGTCGGAAATGGCGGGGAGGACGGGGCGGAGAGACGGAGGAGGGAGGTGGAGCGCCATTCGATTTCGGTGTCGGTCCCTGCTTTCAGCCTTCCCTCGGATGCGGGAGACTGTGTTTGGATTGGGCTTATAGCGTCTTCACCATGGAAGGACGTGAATGATTGAAGTAGAGAAGCAGACTGAGCGTAAGAAGCAGGAGGAGGACGGATCGTGCAAGCTAACGTCTCTCGCGTGGTCCTTTCATTCTGTTTTGTTATCCATTTTGAGCAGCAAATCAGATTTTCCTTCCTTCTTTAAATTTCCTCCTCCTTTTTTTTTTTGTGTCTTTTTTTGCTTATGTGGCGACGGCAAAAGGGCACGAGGAACAAGGAAAAATTTCAAAGGAGAGTCTTGGTTATTATTTTATTAAATAAAAATATGAGATGAATTTTATTTCGAACAAAAGCTGTCCGAGTTGCATTTTCATCAGTTGATTATTTTGAAATTTTTTCCTTTTTTTCTTTTCTTTTCTATTCTTTTTTTTAGAATAGAAGGATTTTTGATTGGTTGATTTTTCTTTTTTTCCTCTATTTTCTCCCGCCCGCCAGTGGAGGTCGCCATTGTCGGGTGAAGACAGCCTAGGCTGGGGCCTCGACTGGGCCAGCGTCAGAGGAGGGCAACCCTCGCATGGCCAACGGTGGGAGGCCCTCGATGGCGACCTTTGCTAATGTGTTCGAGGGTAAGGAGAGGGAAAAAAAAAATTAAAAAATTCAAATGATGAAAATGACTTTCGTCAAGCCTTTTTTTTTAACAATGAGGATACCTTATGTCCTTATTTGAAAATGAAGTTCACTTTAAATAATTATTTGAAATTTTCCTAATAAAGAATGCTCCACATCCCTCGCGATATTGTTCTGAATTTTTCAAAAATTCATAGCAATAAATAGTTATTTTTTTTATCCGACCAAAACAAATAGTTATTTTTTCGAGCCCTACAAAATTGGCATGCTGGATTTACATCACCAGAGTTATATTACTCGACAATGAACCGAATACACCATGCCATATTTAAATTAATCAAATAGATGCACGCAATCTTTAATTTCCCAATGAAATAAAAGCACCTATTTTATTTCAAATCAACTCGTCCTATTTTTCGCTCTTCACACAAGCACAATTTGAGGGCCTTGGTAGCCTGATTTTGAATTACCCAGTACAATCCTTGATTCATTTTGAATAATCGTAATTAAGAACTTAAAGCCTTGATTTCAATTATAAGATAGTCAAGGTCTTGACCCGAATGCTTGATGAAGTCTTGATGTCTAATATTTTTATAGTAGGTTCAATGACCTAAATATGATAGGTTTTCATTCTTTTTATTCTTCATTTTCTTTCAAGGAATTTCTCGATAAAAACCCCACAAAATTTAGAGCCTCTATCTGTCCGTTGCAAAATGACTAGAAAGGCCTCCAATTATAAAGAGGACGTGAGGAATTTTTGATCTCACCGAATCCATTTTGCACTTTGATATGGCTAATCTTTGTTTGATTTGACACATCCATTCACCCATTATCCATGTTCGAGTTTAATTGTTTTACGGCGAATGATATTTGACCATGAACACGTACCATAGTTTGATTAGATAATCACGCTTGCAAATAACAATTGTTAATCACAACAAAAATTTATGTAAGACTTTAGGTTAGCTCAGAAGATTTCGCTGTTTACAAATATGATTAGGAAACTAGATGAAAAACGTGTCATGTAAGTGAAATTCATAATTTAGAATACTTTCTCTCGTTAATTTTTATTAATTTTAACCCTAACAAGAGATAAAAGCTTGATTTTTTTTTATATTTATTGTCTAGCACTTAAGCAAAAATATAAATAAAATATAGAAATCGAGAGATGATGTAGAATAATTTGAAAATACTTTCTCTAATTTATTTTTTTTCGGGGCCAAATTCACGGTTTCCTCCAATTTCTTTTATTCATTTGAGAAATGTTAATCCAATAAGAGACGAAGCCAAGTTTTAAGCGTCGAGCGACGAGTACGACGAGCGACGAGTACGACTGCGAACATCGTCGCTACCCCCCGGCTAACCGCATATAGACGGGGGAATCCCCAAATCGCCTCCGGCTTCAATTTCGCTCGCTATCGAAGTAGCCGGCGAAGTGCTTTGTGCAGAACCAGCTTCGCCAATCGGAAAATGTCGGGCGCGGTAATCAAGTTCGGCGCTCTAGCCAGGAAGGCGGGCCGAGCCGCGAGACGAGCCCCAAGCGCCGCCGTCTCGGCTGGTACGAGGGTGGCCGAGTCTGACGAGGTTTCGGAGGTTCCATTTGACAAATTGGGCGTCTTGGGTTTGCACTCGGTTGGGCGGCTCCATGAGGTAATCATTCTTTTTAACCCCTTTTCCCTCGTCCTGTTGTTTATTGGCGCTTGTTTTGGGTGTCTTCAATCTCGTCGCGTCTCGTGAATGGTTGATCTTGTTTAGTTGCGATGTTAGTTTTGATTCGAGAGAATAAAGTTAAGGATTTTCGAGGTCTCGTATAAGAACGGGTCCTCAATGCCAAACGGTAACACCAACATAATATGCTAGAAAGTTGCTTTTCTGTAGTTTTGTTTTTCGACCAAAAAAAAAAAGATTGAGTTTGTTTGTGCTTTCTTAAGTAGCACCCGCATTTTGTGCGAATTTTTCGTATCTGTTATGGTAAAGAAGGCGTGTAAAGAACTTGGAGATGGGCAAGTTCCAAATTGAGGATGTAGAAGAGTGTTATTCTGCAATGCTTTGTGGTGCTGTGCGATCTATGTGACTGAGCCGTCCCATTTACGTGGAATTAGATCTAAACACGGCGCTACTGGTTGACATAGCCATTGTCTATATCACACTGGGCTTCATCTCTGTATCCTCGTATCGACAGTTGCAATTGTTCTGCCTGAGTTAGTCCGAGACTTGCATTTTCATCGGGTATCTGCTATTTGCATTCACATTTATCTGATCGCTTACGTGCATAAGCATCTTGACATTGTCATTGAAGTGTGTTTCACCATTCTGTACTTCTTTTATGTGGTTTACATGACTCGGCTGCCACCATAAATTGGTGGGTTACCAGATCACGTCCCTAAGTACTTTGACCTACTTATCATCAGGCAAAGTAAGAATTTGTCCTATTCATCAGCTATTGGGACACTTGCCATGTCAGTTTATCTATGAAATTGAAATAGGTCTCCGATTGAGATTAAAGAAGATAGGCAAGAAATTCGGTTCTCCGAAAGAAAGAGTATGGTGACTTATTTTTCTTCAATATTCATGATTTATTTTTTGTGATAACTTTTCAGTGGTTAATTGTATTAGCTTCCTGATTGCTCTTAATGTTGTGAATTACGGTTAAATTATCCTCAAGTGTGCAATTTGCAATTAAACATCAAATTTCATATTTTCACATTTCATGATAATTTGCACATTATGTTTTGTTATTTTTGGATCCATTACCACTTGGGAAAAAACAAGGGTGAAGTATTTTCCCAATATAATAGTTGGACTGATCAATTGGCGTATTATTCCTCAAATTTCCTTCAGCTTTTATTTTTGGGAAAAGAACTGCTAAACTACTCTATCAAATTAACCATATGGCAGCCGCTCTATTTGGGTTTCTGATAGAAATTTTTCTACTTTATCATGATATCCCTGTGTCTAAGAAGACTCCCAGTAATAGGCTCTGGATAATATTTTAAATTTCCTAAAGGAAGCTAAGATTTGTCTTTCAAATGCCAAGCAACAGGTATATGAAAATTGATAATCTTTGAATAGGGGTTTCATGGGCGTTACTGGGCGCTTTCTTTGCAAGAAAGAATCTGGTAGTCGACCAGCCTCTGCATTTGATGTTTGGTGTGGAACAATACGAGTAGGATAAAGTGTAAGAAAGTGGAAGAGTGGTTCTGGTCTCATTAATGTGTTCACGTACTCAGCAATGTGATAATTTGCTACCTCAAGCCCTCCAAATATGGTAGGAAATTTATTTTCTTTCATAAGGCACTCTGTAAAGCAAGAATTCTCAAAAACCACTTTTAAAGAGGTTAAATTGTGTTCAAAACAAGTACATGAATGCTTGTGAAGACATATGACAAGTGTGACCACCGAAGTCCCACCATAATTGGACGTGATACATGCATACTGATTGTATTTACCGAAGTCTAGCGACAAGATAATTGTCCTTAGTGGGTTTTATTGACAAGGGTTACTATTGTCAAGGTTTCTTTTTCATATTAACGAGAAAGTTGGGAATATCTATTTGTCGACTACGTTTTTTATTGCAAAATATCTGTGATATTTGTGTACGATATATTCCTTAAACCCTTCAGAAGCTGTCTCGTATGTGTAATATAGCACTCTCTCTTTCAATATTTCCAGGTTTCACATATCAATAGTTGCAAGATTTATAGAAGTACTGAGCTGAATCTCCGGATTATGAGACCTCACAAGCTGAATTTGTATAGGTTTTACTCTACGTCAAACCTACAGGAGTTGTCAAATGAAGTTTCTGGAAGCCGTGCCTGTTTTGATGGCTATCAAATGCATGCTACAAGGAAACAGTCACAGCAGATCATGGAGTTGAATAAAAGTGGCCCAGATGATTTGGAATTGAAGTTGGATTTGATGAATGTAAGGCCATCTTTCTCTTCACTTATACGCATATTTCGAACAATGAACAGTAAGAAGGTCTCTGCTTTGCGGTTCTTTCGCTGGATTGAGAAGTCCTGGCCTGACTTGGGCTGTAATCCTATCATCTGTGGTTTGGTCATTGATAATTGTGGTCGACTTAAAGATTATGGGACCATGCTTCTCCTCTTGGAGGAATTTACTTTGAATGGAGTGTGTCTTACAGAAAAGGCTTTTACATTCCTATCTGTCTTAAGGTCTTCAGTAATGGATGCTGTGAGCAAGACAATAAGAGTCCTGAATCAAGTCGGGGGATCGTGTCGTAATTCTGGGGTATTTGCTTTGATCGAGATGTTTAGTCGTTTGGGATCCTTTGAGATGGCGAAGCATGTAATTCAAATTACCGAGGTAAAGGCTTCGTACTACAATATTATGGTTAGGGAGAAGTGCCGTAGATGTGATTTTGAGGATGTGAAAGTTATGATTGACGAGATGAGGCAAGCAGGCTTTGGGCCAACTACTGGTATCTATAATTATTTTATTAGTCGCCTGTGTCGAAGTGGTAAACTCAGTGAAGCGCTCCATGTAATCGAAGAAATGGAAGGGACAGATTGCCCTCCCAATGCTTTGACTTTTGAGATACTGATTAATCACTACATTAGAGAGGGAAAGATGAATGTTGCAACCCAGTTACTCAATCGAATGGCATTGATTGGGATTGAACCTCGTATTACAACACATACTGCCTTTGTCAAGGGTTATTTTCACCGGGAGCAACCTGAGGAAGCCTACAAATATGTAGCTTCCTCGGGTGTTAACAACTCAAGTAATGAGACTTACAGCTTGCTTGCAAGGCTTCATCTAAAGAAAGGAGACACTATTACTGCCCAAAAGATTCTGCTTGAAATGATCGAGAAGGGTTTGAAACCGCGTCTTCCAGTTCACTGGGGAGTGGTGAAAACTCTTAAGAAGATGGGTGAGATGCGTCTGGCCCAGGAGTTGGCAAGCAGTTTCACTAGGTTCAAGACACGGTCGAATTCTGAGGCTGGTTAGTGACAGTATCGGATTTTATTCACCTTTTATTTATCCCTTCTCATTTGCTTTCTGGTGGCACAAGAAATATAGAAGTTCTTTGTCTGGAGAACGCCTGATGATTCACATTCAAGTGGCAAGACAGCAATGTTTCACAAGCAAGCAACCATGTAAATAAGATGGGGCAAACATATGATAGGGTGGTGGCGACATGGGCAAGAGGAAAGCCGAAGAAGATGTGGGCAGCTGTGCTGGAGGACGTAGTAAATGATGCAGTCGATGGATAAACGATGTGGCTGGCTTAACTTGGTAGGAAATGTTTCTTGTGGTATTCACCATTGTGCGGAATAATGACATTGTATCCGTCACATACCTCTTTCTTTTAGCAAGGTTTGCAGTAACTTCTTATTTGTTTGGTCACTGTTGTGGTAATTATTGTACGTGGTCTCAGGCTATAAAGAAAGACATTTTACCATAACATATCCGAAACGAAGGGAAAAGATACCAATAATCGAGAAATCTCAGTCTTTTTAAGTCTAGGTTCGGACCGCAAGTAAAGAGACGGCTAACCCTTATCCTTGCAAGCTATATAGCACGGCCGGCGGACCATTTATTGCACTTTCATTATTTGTTTCTGGTGGGTGGCTTTTTCTCCATATATTCCAATCATTGGTTGAGATGTTGACTTGCCTATTAAAGATTTTCCTTTACGGGTTCGTGATAAAACGATCGAAAGGTCGCAGATTTTAGTTTTTAGATCAACTTTTTTTTTTTGCAATTTATTTAAAATGTAAATGATATGAAGGTTTTTAAATTTTGACTCAATATGTGATATAATTTTAGAACTTTAAATTTGTACAACGCTATCGATGAAATATTTAATTTCCATAATTTTTTTTCAAAGACCACTTTCACAATTTAAGCCAAAGTTTAGGGTCCTGTCATCGTTATCTTCTACCCGAATCCAAACAAGTCAACGACAACAGTGCCGGCCACGTAGCAAATGAGGAGAGAAGGAAAATGGTAACGGGGTTGCATTTTCAATTCCGG
This sequence comes from Rhodomyrtus tomentosa, assembly GCA_028455895.1. Taxonomy (NCBI): domain Eukaryota; kingdom Viridiplantae; phylum Streptophyta; class Magnoliopsida; order Myrtales; family Myrtaceae; genus Rhodomyrtus; species Rhodomyrtus tomentosa. The sequence goes on from JAPCWY010000001.1 coordinate 45,599,283, forward strand.
AATTTAGATTAAAGTTGAAGCGAATGAACGCTCCTGCAAAAGCAGCGCAAATTATAGTGCCCCCGCCCCGCCCCGCTCCTCGGTCTCGGTCTCGGTCTCCGAGAAGACGCGAAGAAAAAGGAAGAATGTCGGAGACGGTCATCAAGTTCGGGATCCTGGGCTGCGCCGAGATAGCAAGGAAGGTCGGCCGAGCTATAACCCTCGCTCCCAACGCAACCATCGTCGCCGTTGGCAGCCGCTCCGCCGAGAAGGCCGCCAAGTTCGCCGCCGACAACGGCTTCCCCCCGGGGACACGGGCCTACGGCTCGTACGACGCCGTCCTGGACGATCCGGAGGTCGATGCCGTGTACGTGCCCCTTCCCACCAGCCTACACGCCAAGTGGGCCGTCCTGGCCGCCCAGAAGAAGAAGCACCTGCTCCTGGAGAAGCCGGTGGCCCCGAACGTCGCCGAGTTCGATAAGATCGTGGAGGCTTGCGTCGCGAACGGCGTGCAGTTCATGGACGGGACGATGTGGATGCATCACCCCAGGACGGCGAAGATGAAGGAGTTCGTCTCTAACGAGAGTGCTTTTGGGAAACTCAGAGCGGTAAATTTTCTTCTCTCTTTGATGATTATTCCGGTCTTTTCGATTTTGGTTCTGTTTCGGGCCTTGTGTCTCTTGTGTGGAGTTTGTGGTTTTTTGGGGGAGATAACAATTGGCGTCGTCTTTTCGTTCTTGAGGAAATTTTTGGAGTGGCAAGCTCGGTCCAAGAATTTTAGATTCTCGTTTGGTAATTGTCAAATAAGAACCCGTCTGTCCAGCAGAAAAAAAGAAAGGAATGAATCTGATGAAATGGTTAGCTAAGCATTCGTGGCGGGTTTTCACTAATAATGGCTCTTAATGTAGGCATTTATACTGAGTTCATTCTAGGGATAAGCTATGTAAAACCAAAGGTGGTCGATATGTGTTTTTAATCACTGAATATGTGCTTTCTTTTGGGGGCCATTTCTAAAAGATGTGATGTGGAAATGAAACCCTAACAAGGGGATCTGAAACCAATTGACATAGACGACAAAAAGAACGAAAACAGGCTACGCTTGAACAAAGATAAGATATTTTAGGGCTTATGAAAAACCGATGATGTTTATTGGTATGAAGAAAGCTAATTGCCAAATAGACATAAAGACCTACTGATGAAAGACGATCTCAACTCTTGATCTAAAATAACAGCTCAATTGTTCGGGATCAATTAAAAGTCACACAACTGGCACAGGACTATTTGTTTGGCGAACAACATAATAGGTGACAACAAAAAATAAGACCTGTAAAGTTACGGAAGCTAGAATGATGCTTGTACATCATTGTTTGTGGGTTGGAAAGGATCAAACTCCAATATTGGGACTTTCAACTTTTTCGGGAGATATCTCTGAATCAATCTTTTTCATCTCCACTCCAGAAATCATGTATTTGTAGCTTTGATAGCTAATTTATCGTGCACTTCCACAATGGCTTGCTATATTAGTTATGGTTCCTTCCTTCTCCGATGTGAGAAAACCCGACCTCAGGTTTCGGTGTGTAATAATGATATACAGTGAATTTCTTCCAATCATCATTAATAAGTGAATCACATTTCCAAAACCATCGAAGTTTTCTTGCTTCATGAAAGCTTCCGATTGATAAATTCAATCGAACATTCCAATTGAAGAGGAATAGTAAAATCAATCATCAACATGGAAGATTCTCTCTTCTTCAACTCTAGCAACTCCTCCACATGATTGTTTTTTTTTTTTTTTTTTTGGTAAGGACCTCCACATGATTGTTTTTTTTTTGGGTAAGGATCTCCACATGATTGTTTTTTTTTGGGTAAGGAGCTCCACATGATTGTTGATCCTCTTCTGTGGCACTTATTGATCCTCTTCTGTGGCACTTATTGATGTCTGATGAAGAAACTTTACAAGAGAATCCTTTTTATTTTCACTTAAAATCTTCAAGGAATTGCAATTAATCATCCTTTGCAAGTGAAAATATTTCAAATTTTTCTTCAGCATGAGAGTTATCCCAAACAACTATTTGCATGGCATCTTCATCATCCCATTAACTTTTGTGGTTTCATCTTCGAAGTCTTCATTAAAAGAATAGACTTACTTCACGAAATGTAAGACATTACAAAATTGCTCTTCCAATCCACCTCCTCCAGCATTATTTATGGTTTGGCATCATGAAAGTGATTTTCACCAAATCTCTCATCACCATCATCCTTGAGACCATCTTCCGACATGTCCAAGGGATGCCGTCTGTCTTTAGCAGTAGGTTGAAAGAAAGTAGCGGTCGCCTTCCCAATTCTCCATATGGGCTTCAAGCTGCAATGCCTGAACAAGCCACCACAGGTCTCCAATTAATTGTTTTGATGGGCTTGATTACCGTTTCTGTGACCTCTTCCACGTCCAACTATCTTGTCCAAAGAAAACCCTAATTGCAAGGTAGGTCATTTTCCTCTGTGATACCAGATTGATGTGGGCAATAACACCTTGACATGGGGCTCTGATACCAATTGATGCAGATAGAGAAGGAAAAGATAATAAAAAGAACAAAAACGGGGCAAAATACAGTTGAAGTGAAGTTGGACAAAGAAAAGATGTTCTGGGGTTCATGAAAAACCAATGAGCTGATGAGAAAGAAACTTAAGTACCAATTTATACAAGGGTTGCAGATGAAAGATGATCGCAGTGATTTATCAGCAAAACCCCAAAGGTAGTACCATATCCTATTTTCTAGACTATTCCTATGTTCTTAAGGCAAGAGGTGTTACATACAAAAGTATATAGTTATTTCACAGTCTGGTGTAATGAACACTAGAAGAGACTTTGGCAGGAATCACTTCAGGTTTTCTTCAGCTGATATTCCAATAGATAAAGGTGAAACAAAATGAAATTCCTGGAGCATCTAATGAGAATTCTAGTACATGAGATAGTCCTAATTGCCACTACAAGGAGCTAAAATTTATCATGACCAAGCATCAATCCAAGCCACCACGAATATATTTATTACTGAACTATAAAGTGTCTAAGGTGCACATAACAACAAATACCACGTAATAATTGATGAAAGTACAAAAAATGTCAATATTCTTTCTTCTCTATATTCAACACTTATATCTGCAAATTGGTGACTTCATTTGAGATCGTGACAATAACATCATGTCCATTATGTCACATCAAAACTGTACTCAAAATCCATTGAAGCATAGTAAGTTAATAAACCAGCTTTACCAGTCACTCTTAATGTATAACGTACTACTATCAAAAAAATTCTAACTAGGAATTATTTTTGAAGATCCAACCAACTTAAAAAGAGAATGCATGAAAAGAGAAACCTTCGCTTCACAATACTGCAGTGTTCTTTTAAATTCCCTTCTCAGTACTTTAGAGAGATGATGCAGGACCACAGAGAAATCGTCTCACCAAACCCAATCTTCAGAATTTTCATCATGCGGCCTTTTAATTGCAACCGATTTTACATGAACACTCTCCGAAGGCCTCCGTGTCATGTTGTGTCGCACATTCTTCGACATTCCTGGCACTCTTCGACATGTGACTAACCAACATGTAGTCAGTGTTCCAGACATGCCAGCAATGCATGAGTTCAGTATCTCGTCATACCATTTCGACATGCATGGGGTTGATTTCAAGCATTCTCAATAAATTAGGGGTCATAAAACCATATATTCAGCCGGCCCAAAATTAATATACCCAACTAGCCCAAGAAACCAAATCATGAATCCATAATAGAAGAAGAATAAATTCACCACTGATACACACACTCACACATGATAATATATCATGTATATTTTAAAAACACACATTTAATATATAATGTGTCTATATAACGTGTCCCAACATGTCAAAATTTTCTATTTTTGATAAATCAAGTGTCGGCGTGTCGTGTCGTATCATATCTCGTGTCCTGTATCATATTAGTGCAACATAGATAGCAACTTGTATCAGCACTAGCTGGTGACCATGCTTTGAGAATTAGAAACCAATTTATTGTAATTTGCAAGTTAAAGCATTCCTAGTAACAGAATGAGACTTCTATGGTAGATGCCAGAATGAGTACCTGAAGTGTTCTATTCCCTGAGCATGGCCCCACTCTATCCTTTCTGTTTAGCCATTTATTATGTTATCGAGTTAATATACAGTCATGTGACTTTCAATGAGCTCCAACGATTGAGATTGGAAATTGCATGTTAGATCAAGTGTTGCGATCATCTTTCATTTGCAACTCTTGTATAAATTGGTACTTAAGTTTCTTTCTCATCAGCTCATTGGTTTTTCATGAACCCCAAAACATCTTTTCTTTGTCCAGTTTTTGCCTTGTTTTTGTTCTTTTTATTATCTTTTCCTTCTCCATCTGCATCAATTGGTATCAGAGCCCCATGTCAATGTGTTTTTCCCACATCAATTTGGTATCACAGAAGAAAATGACCTACCTTGCAATTAGGGTTTTCTTTGGACAAGATAGTTGGACGTGGAAGAGGTCACAGAAGCGGTAATCAAGCCCATCAAAACGATTAATTGGAGACTTGTGGTGATGTGCACCTTAGACACTTTATAGTTCAGTAATTAATATACTTGTGGTGGCTTGGATTGATGCTTGGTCATGATAAATTTTAGCTACTTGTAGTGGCAATTAGGACTATCTCATGTACTAGAATTCTCATTATATGCTCCAGGAATTTTGTTTTGTTTCACTTTTATCGATTGGAATATTAGATGAAGAAAACCTGAAGTGATTCCTGCCAAAGTCTCTTCTAGTGTTCGTTACACCAGACTGTGAAATAACTATATACTTTTGTATTTAACACCTCTTGCCTTTAGAACATAGGAATAGTCTAGAAAATAGGATATGGTACTACCTTTGGGGTTTTGCTGATAAATCACTGGGATAATCCCAGTAAGATGAATTTCCAAGATGCACTTGGATATCCTGCTAAGAGTGCCGTATATGGTGCTTCTTAAGGGTCGTATAGCTGGATATTCAGAAATCACTTGCCAACGTGATAGTCTTGACATTAAAATTGCATATCATGGTAAAGTGGACATTTGAGCTTGTAAGCATTATTGAGATGGAGTGATTTTATCAGCATAGCTTTACATTTAATGTGTGATAGTTGTGATATGGATAGAAAACCGATGTGTGTAAATTGAGTTGAGCGGGCAACCTGTATCTCATTGATCTAACACATGGGCTAGGTGGTTACTTTGGTTGGAAGTCATTTGCGTGGTGCAAAGCAGTTATTTGGAGATTTAGATTGAGATATATGGATGTGGCAGGATACTGGCCATGGATCTCCTGGTCTAATATGGTAGCTTACATGCTTATACACATTTGGCCTTATCATATCTGTTAACGGGTTGAATATTGAACTCTTTTCTCCCTTGATATGAGGTGTTGTAGCTCCCTTGCATTTCCCAAGATCAGCTGGGAAATCGGAGATTGACCCTCTTTAAAGGATATTCTTTGATTCTTAGTACTTGTCAAGTGTCCTTTTTAGAGTCCCAAAACAGTAATTGCTCGTCTATGCCAATAACAGCACGTTCTTCGATCATTTTAGAGTCTGCTTCATAGAGCTGATTCAGCTGGTGAGCCAGAAATAAATGGTAAGCCTAAATTATGTAGGATTTAAGACTTTACTGTATGAATAGCCTAAACTCAGAGACTCACATCCAGAATTTTAATCTTTATATGATGAAATGGAGGGTGGGATGGGTGCAGCAGAATATCTAGTTCAACGAAATTGGAAAGCATACTGTCTAATTGCTTCCTTGAAGCAGATCTTTGTGATAGGAGCTTGGATCAAGTACCCTTAGAGAGTGTTGAAACAAATGCGGAAAAACAAATACAGAACACAAGGATTTACGTGGTTCGATCAAGATGATCTACGTTCATGGGCGAGGCAAAAGACAAGATTTCACTATAATCAAAGAGAGTATAGATTACAGAAGTCGGTTTTCGCGACTCAACAAAGCACACGGTTCACGAAACTCTTATATAACGAAAATACTCCGTACAACCAAATAAACTCCAGCCGCAACATAAAAACAGAGCTCAAAATTTTTTCTCGGGGGCGTTGCTCCCGAACCCCCATAAAGATCTGTTTGCACCCCCTAACTCTCCGTGCCCACATTGGAGCAAGCGAACAAATCTCAATTTCTTCTTCACTTTTGGGCCGCACAAAAAATATGTCGGATCGGGTGATAAACCAAACCGAATACATAAAATTCAAGACATATTTAACAAATCTCCACCTTGCCTTGAATTTAAAGAAACAGCCAAGAAGCCAAACATATTCTCCTAGCATACCTAAGCCTATGTGAGCTAACTTAGTGTAGGAAATAAGGGATGCAACGAAAGAACATATCCACTTCATCAAAAGAATGTAGAACTTTCATTTGCCTCTCCACCAGGCCCCAGAAAGGGCAAAGCTCAACCAAGCATGCCAATCAAGTTTAAGCAATGCTTAAACTTGTTGGCGGGGACTGACTTTGTCAACATATTAGCAGGATTGTCGGCAGTACCAATTTTCTTTACCATCATATTTCTCTCAGGAAATGCCTCTCGAATAAAGTGGTATCTGATATCAATGTGCTTAGTCCTCTCATGATATGCTTGATTTTGAATCAAGTATATGGCACTTTGATTGTCACAAAAGACAACTGAATTGTCTTTCTGCTGGAGCCCAAGTTCTTGAACAAGATTCCTTAACCAAATAGCTTCTTTCACAGCTTTTGCTGCTGCCATATACTCTGCCTTTGTGGTAGACAAAGCAACTATCGACTGTAAGGTTGACCTCCAACTAATAGTCGAGCCAGATAGAGTGAAAATATAACCAGTCAGAGATCTTCTCTTATTGAGATCACCTGCATAATCAGAATCCACAAATCCCACAATTGAGGTACCGTTGGAATTGTTTCTATCAAACATTAGGCCCAGTTTTGCAGAGCCTTTAAGATACCTAAGTTTCCATTTCACTGTCTACCAATGAAACTTTCCTGGGTGTGCCATATATCTACTAACCACACTAACTGCATGCGCAACGTTGGGACGAGTGCATACCATGGCATACATCATGCTACCAATTGCATTGGAGTAAGGGACATGAGATATCGCAATCTCCTCGACTTCTGATGGAGGTGAATGTATAGCTGATAGTCTAAAATGGGATGCTAACGGTGTACTGACAAGCTTAGCGTTTTGCATGCCAAACTTCTCAAGTACCTTCTCAATATAACTCCTCTGCGAGAGATATAACTTCCCTGCTTTCCTGTCTCTCTGAATCTCCATTCCTAAGATCTTGGCAGGACCCAGATCTTTTATCTCGAACTCCTCACTGAGACATTTCTTCAAGATCAACACATCTGACATATTCTTTGCAGTAATAAGCATGTCATTCACGTATAAGAGAAGATAGACAAAGGATCCATCTGAACCCTTCCTGAAGTAGACACAACTATCATAGCTGCTCCTATGATAGTCACTCCCTATCATAAAGCTGTCGAATCTTTTATACCATCGTCTTGGAGACTGTTTCAAGCCATACAAGGATTTCTTCAATCTACAGACATGATCTTCCTTGGCTTCTACATAATAGCCCTCTGGCTAGGCCATATAAATAGTTTCCTCAGCTTACCATGCAAAAAAGCAGTCTTCACATCAAGTTGCTCAAGCTCTAAGTCAAATTGAGCAACTATAGCAAACAACAGACGAATGAAAGTGTGTTTTACCACATGAGAGAACACTTCATCATAATTAATTCCCTCCTTCTGATTGTAGCCTTTAGCTACAAGCCATGCTTGCATCTAGCATTTTCAACACCTGGAATGCCTTCTTTTTTCTTGAAGATCCATTTTACACCCAATGGCTCTTTTTCCCTTAGGCAACGGCAGCAAATCCCAAGTCTGGTTCTTGTGGAGTGATTCCAGTTCTTCAACCATAGCAACAACCCATTTTCTGATTCTATGCAAGTAATAGCTTCAGTATAGGTAGAAGGTTCCTGAATACCCATATCTTTTGCCGTCGTAAGAGCATAAGCCACCAGATCAGAGAACTCATATTTTTTAGGGGGCCGAGTCTCCCTCCTTTCTCTGCCAGTAGCAATAGAGTATGACTGCTCCACCTCATCTAAAGCTTCCTCATTTGAACTTGAATCAATAGTAATAATTTGCTCGCTCAAATCATTCTGAGAGGTCTTTTCTCGAAGTTCCACCTGAACCTCTACCTCATTCATATCACTCTCATGTTTTCCTGCAAACTCATCAACAACCTTCTTTTGATCAAGCATAAGCATTTCATTAAAAGTAACATCCCTACTAATAATGAACTTAGGTGAGTTAAGTTACTGACACCACAAACGGTAACCTTTCACGCCATCAGTATACCTAACAAAGATACATTTCTTTGCTCTAGGTTCTAACTTACCATCTTTAACATGATAATAAGCAGGGCATCCAAAAACCTTTAGATTAGAATAATCACAAGGCTTACCTGACCACATCTCAAAAGGAGTCTTGCATTCTATTGCTGTTGATGGAGAACGATTAACTAGAAAACCAGCCGTGTTAACTGCTTCAGCCCAAAAAACCTTTTCCATGCCAGCATTAGAGAGCATGCATCTTGCTCTCTCCAATAGAGTTCTGTTAATCCGTTCTGCCACTCCATTTTGCTGTGGAGTGTGCCTAACTGTACGGTGTTGAACGATACTTGCATCTGCACAGAATTCATTGAAATCGCCACCACAGAACTCAAGACTATTATCGGTCCTAAAACGTTTGATCTTCTTCCCTGTCTGCTTCTCAACAAGGGCTTTCCACTTCTTGAAGGTTTAAAACACGTCATTTTTTCTTTTCAGAAAATAAACCCAAACCTTCCTTGAATAATCGTCAATAAACGTCACAAAGTAAAGAGCACCACCCTTAGATGGAAGCTGTGCTGGTCCCCATAAATTAGAATGGATGTAGTCGAGTGTGCCCTTCGTCGAATGCGTGCCCGTACTGAATCTGACTCTGCACTGCTTGCCAAGTACACATTGCTCACAAAAATCTAGTGAGGTCGTTTGCTCACCACAAAGTAAACCACGTTTACTCAAAACTGTCATCCCACGCTCACTCATGTGGCCTAAATGCATATGCCACAATTATGTTCTATCATTATCAGAAACGGAATTGGATGTGCCAATTAAAGGACCTATAACTGTACTACCTTGCAAATGATACAAGTGATTCGCCTTGTTTCCTTTCATCACAACCAGATTGCCTTTGGAGACTTTGAGAACTCCACCTTCACCTGAGTACACACACCAAATGGAATCCAAATTGCTCAATGAGATAAGGTTTCATTTTAAGTCTGGTATGTGCTTTACTTCAATCAAGGTTCTCACTGCTTTGTCGTGGAACTTAATCTGAACAGTACTAATTCCCACAGCTCGGCACACAGCATCATTTCCCATCAAGACTGATCCACCTTTCATTGGCTCATATGTGGTGAACCATTTCCTATTTGGGCACATGTAATGTGATGCTCCCGAGTCCATTATCCAAACATCGTTGGAGAAACTAACAGCAGAGCATGCCGTAAGAACATTGTCTGACGCATTAGACTCATTTTTGTTAGCAACATTCGCCGCATCTTGTAGTTGATCATGCTGCTTCTCCTTTCTCTTGAACAAAGAACAATTTGATTTGTAATGTCCTCTCTTGTGACAATAGTAGCACTCGACGTTCATCTTATCTCCAAGTGGCCTAGATTTTGAACGACTAACAGATTTCCCTCGGAAAACTTTGTCCCTCCTCTTGGCCCTGCCTCTCACGAGCAAACCATCTACTTTGTCTCCACTGGTATTCCCATTCAATTTTGTTCTCAGTTCTGCAGAATTCAAGGATGTTTTTACATCCTTCAAAGTAATGGATTCACGTCCATAAAGTATCGAGTTCACAAAATTCTTGTATGAGGCAGACATTGAACATAACACGAGCAAAGCTTGATCTTCATCCTCGAGTTTAATATCTAGATTTTTCATATCCATAACAATTTTATTAAACTCATTCAAGTGTTCCTGAACAGGAGTACCTTCACGCATCTTTAGAGTATAAAGACGCTGCTTCAAATAAAGTCTCGATGTTAAAGATTTCTTCATGTAGAGACTTTTTGATTTCTTCCAGAGGCCCGCCACTGTTTCCTCATCGGCGATTTCTCACAAAACATTGTCATCTAGAGACAACTGGATCGCGCTATGCACCTTCTCATCAATCTCTTCAATCTCAGTCGTGGTCATGTCGTCTGAATAATTTCCATCCAGTGCCCTAACAGTACCTTCTTGCTTCAATAGAGCCTTCATCTTTATTCTCCATAATCCGAAATTGCTCTGTCCGTCAAAAGATGAGATCTGAAACTTCAAAGATGTCATCTCAAAGAATCCTAGAAACGAACTTGGCTCTGATATCAATTTGTTGAAACAAATGCGGAAAAACAAACACATAACACAAGGATTTATGTGGTTCGATCAAGATGATCTACGTCCACAGGCGAGGCAAAAGACAAGATTCCACTATAATCAAAGAAAGTATAAATTACAAAAGTCGGTTTTCCTGACTCAATAAAGCACACGGCTCACAAAACTCTCATATAACGAAAATACTTCGTACAACTAAATAAACCCTAACCGCAACATAAAAATAGGGCCCAAAAATTTTTCTCTGGGACGTTGCCCCCAAATCCCCATAAAGATCTGTTCGCACCCCCCCAACTCTCCACACCCAACTCGGAGCCAGCGAACAAATATCAATTTCTTCTCCACTTTTGGGCTGCACGAAAAATATGTCGGGTTGGGTGATGAACCAAACCGAGTGCATAAAATTTAAGACATATTTAACAGAGAGGATCATCGAGAATTGATAATTTTTGGTGCTCAGAGAGCAGCCAAACAGATGGATACAAGTTTGGTGGTTTTAGGTGTTTTAGAGGGTAGACATCTAGAGCTTTTTGAAATGTGGCAAATACCTATGTGAAAAGTTAAATAGGTGATTCATGGCTTTTGCATTTTGATTCATAGCATTTTTTCCATGTTCAAAATAAATCTTTGGCAATTCCAAATATAAAGTGAGATTTCTTTTGTCCTTGAAGGTTTTGAAAGGATATAAAAAGGTAGTAGTGTGTTTAGGGAAAGTATTTTTCTTGCGTGCACTCTTCTCTTGGATCTTATTCTTCTTTTTCTTCCACGAGTTGGTATGCACCCTCGTTTTGAAATGGTTTGACGCCTCAATTGTCCTAGTCTATAGTGTGGATGTCGGATTGCTTAAGTTACTGCATTGAATCTGTGACTTGTGATTCTGTATCCCATGGTAAATGGTATATATAGTTTCCCATGTTCTTTGATGGGCCAGAGGTTTCCCACGTTGAGCAACTAATTTATACAAGTTGATCTAGATGGTGGGGTTTCCTGATGTCTTAAAGATGGTTTTCCTTGGTCTCGCAGATGCACACCTGTTTCACTTTCGCTGCTGATTCTGATTTTTTGGAGAACGACATTCGTGTTAAGCCAGATCTTGATGCTCTCGGTGCTCTCGGTGATGCTGGCTGGTACTGCACCCGGTCAATTCTGTGGGCTAACGATTATGAATTGCCTAAGACGGTGATGGCCTTGCGTGGGCCCGTCTTCAATAAGGCGGGGGTCATTTTATCCTGTGGGGCTTCTCTATACTGGGAAGATGGAAAAGTAGCGACCTTCCATTGCTCTTTCTTTTCTCATTTGACGATGGATATAACAGCTGTCGGAACAAAGGGGACTTTGCATGTCCACGATTTCATCATCCCATTTCAAGAGAGCGAAGCATCTTTCTCTGTAGCTTCGGAATCATGGTTTGACGAGCTGGTGACTGGGTGGGTCCCCAAACCGGTCGAGCATTTAGTCAGTACTAGTCTTCCTCAAGAGGCTCTGATGGTGAAAGAGTTTTCCAGCTTGGTTGGTGCCATTAAAGCCGAAGGTTTGCGGCCCGAAATGAAGTGGCCGATCATCAGCAGGAAGACTCAGCTGGTGATCGATGCGGTCAAGCTGTCAATTGAGAGAGGATTTGAGCCCGTCGAGGTAGTTGGTTGAATATTCTGTCCTCGGGGTTTCATTTGTCCTTTGTTCCTAACTGCCGTTGGGGTGATTCGTTGAATAAGGAGTTGTTGGCTTAATCAATGAAAACTTGTTGCTTGAATTTTTCATAATTAAAAAAAAAAAAGTCTTGTATGAATGAATAATATTTCTATTGCTTTTCTATAGTAGAAAATTGCATCTAGCAGTTATGGAATGAAATATAGTGTGGATTAAACTAATGTTATGTGATCATTATCGCTCGTGTCACTTAATTGATGATGTTAATGCATTATTTTGTAACAAACGAGTAGTTTATCAATAAGAGAAAGGTTTAGTAAGCAGAATTAGATATTTTTCGTCAATTTATGCATGAGATTTTATAACTTGGAGCTTCCTATTGAAAGATGCAATGAAGGATTTTTCTTTTTTGGGTGGGATGAAGGATTTTATTTAGTTGATACGTATAATTGATATTAAGTTGAGTTGTATTTTCAAAATTCGGTTCTCAAAGTTGAGACATGTTACGGTTACATTTTGCTTTCGCGTAGATGTAGTCTTATGCATCTTTAAAAGGTCATTTCAAATTACTGAAGAGAGACTTTGGCCCTATATCAATTGTATTACTTGTCTTGCTCTTTAACTTCAGAAAAGTATACGATAAATAGATGATTTAACGAGGCCTTTTTTTTTAACCAAAAAATAAAAATGAGGCACGTTTTTTAATAACTACATGAATTTTCTTAATATATATATGTATATATATACTGATTATCTTATATTAAAAATATTTCAAGTATATCTATTAATTTTTTTTCTATGTGCTTAGCAGGAAAAATGAATTTAAAAAAAAAAGCAATTTCTATGCTATTTCATTGAAATGATTTATTGTAATCGAGCATCCATATCATAATGCAAGCACTTAGTAAAAAACCAATGTTTAAGCTTTAAGCTTTAATGAGTTGATACTTATACGTTTTACTGTAAGTGAAAGATTCTTTCATTATCCTAAAAATCTAATCTATACGCATGACATTCATTTTTTGTCACAAGCGACCAACAAAAGGTGGGCTCTCCTCTTGCCTCATCTCAATTATGTCTCTTTCGCCATATTATAAACCCGAGTTTTGCTAGTATAATAGGTTTTGGACCACTATAAAAACATTAGTATATTGCGAATTATAAATTTGTGAAGGAATGAACACCACAATAATTTATAATTATTTATTATTTGCTTTTTTTGGCTCATAATAGACTGATATTCTTATATTATATTAAAGATGGTCACTTAATCATTTTTCTATAACACCTCTCTTTCTCTCTCTCGCTTATGTGGACCCACATGTTGAGGCTGCTAGGGGTATGCAACTAGATCGGGTTTATCGGGAACTTGGATCGGTCCACCCGAAAACAAAGAGAAAGGTTTAGTAATTACAATTAGATATTTTTCGTCAATATATGCATGAGATTTTATAACTTGGAGCTCCCTGTTGAAAGATGCAATGAAGGTTTTTTTGTTTTTTGGGTGGAATGAAGGATTCTATTTAGTTGATACGTACAATTGAAGTTAACTTGAGGTGTATTTTCTAAATGCGGTTCTCAAAGTTTAGACATTTTACGGCTACATTTCTCTTTTGTGTAGATGCAGTCTCATGCATCTTTAAAAAGTCATTTCAAATTACTGAAGAGAAACTTGGCCCTAAATCAATTGTATTACTTGTCTTGCTCTTTAACTTCGGAAAAGTTTACGATAATATGATTTAACGAGGCGTCTTTTTTTTTGTCTGACCAAAATATAAAAACGAGTTGTTTTTTGATAAGTACATGAATTTTCTATATGAATGAAAAATGATTTTCTTTTAGTTAGTAATATCTTAAGTATATCTATTAATTTTTTTCTACGTGCTTAGTAGGAAAAGTGAATTAAAAAAAAGCAATTTCTATGCTATTACATCGAAATGATTTATTGTATCGAGCAACCATACTATAATGCAAATACCTTAGTGAAAAAAAAATGTTTAAGCGTTAAGCTTTCATGAGTTGATAATTATACGTGTTAGTGAAAGATTCTTTCGTTATACTGACGGTCTAATCCACATGCATGAAATTCATTTTTTGCCACAAGCCAACGACAGAGGGTGGGCTCTCCTCTTGCGTCATCCCAAGTATACCTCTCTTTTTTTTGCCATACTATAAACCTGGATTTTGTTAGCATAATATGTTCTGGACCACTATAAGAATATTAGTGTATTATGAGTTACAAATTCGTGAAGGAATGGACACCACAATAATTTTTTTTTGTGGCCTAGAATAGACCGTTATTCTCATAGTAAATTAAAAATTGTCACTTAAGCATTTTTCTATAACCTTCATCTCTCTTTTATATGGATCTACATGTTGAGACTGCGACAGGATGTCACTCAAACTTTCTTTGACCCCTTGCCAATTACTCCCTCGCTCATCAGCAACCTTGATCATATAAAGAAAGGGAAAATTATAAAAAAAGTCTTAAACATATAGCAATTATGTTAACTGAGTCCTAATTTTTTTGGACGATTCAATCTTAAATATTTCGAAATTATGTCAATTCAGTCCATCCAGCCAATTTTAGCAAATCGATGCTGATGTCAATGCGGCGGCCTGTGTCAACCGTCCGACAACATAATATTTCAGTATTTTTAATTTTTAATTTTTTAATTTTTTTTTATTCCCCTTCCCTCTTTTCCTCCAGATGGTCGCTGGACTAAGGCGACGGCTAGTGAGGTTGACCTCAATGGCCTCAGGCGAAGCTCACCCCACTAGCCTCTACATCAACGCCGATTTGCCAAAATTGATTAGATGGATTGAATGGAAATAATTGCAAAATTTTTAGGATTGAATCACCCAAAAAAAAAAAAACAAAGGTTTAGAACTGAATTGGTCTAACAACAATACCTTTAGGACTTTTTTGGTTATATTTCTTGGAAAGAAACTTTAAAGAGAAATGCTTCCCTAAAAGTACGATTATGGATGATACAACTTCAATCGTAAATTCAAACATTATTTTCATATGTCTTGTATAAAGTACTTATTAATTAGAAGATCGTGCAGTCAGAAATAACTGATAGTACTGTTAGACTGTCATGCTGGCAATTTTCAACTTTAAATGAGGAGTGTTTTGGGCAGTGAGAAGTGTAAAAAAAAAACTTAAACATATTGCATTGGTGTCAATTCAATCCTATTAATTAGGTAATTACTCAATACTACAAATTAATATACTTTTTCATAATGCCCCTACAAATTTTTTAGAGTACCCAAGGAAATCCTATACTGCTAGAAACTTCAAGGCTTGTCTGGCCATCTTGGTCTAGTCCCTCATCCTATCGTGCCTTCTCTCTCTTACACCTCTCTCTCTCTCTCTCTCTCCATCTGCATGGTTGTTTCAGATGGATTTACAGGTTCCTGAAATGAGCTCTTGGGGAAGTCTTTAAGACTGGTTTTAGATTGGAAAAGGCATGGAAGCAAATCATTCTTCTTGAAGAAAGTGCAAGAGATCTTTGTTGCAATACAGTATTCCATCTCATAGAAGCACATTACGGACGATATCATATAATTAAAATAAGGACATAGGACATTTAGAGAGCTAATGTCCATACACTTAGAAAAGTTTCAGAACATTACGTAATACAGCACTACGTAATGTACGCCGGGATCCTTTCTTTCTTTCTTTCTTTTTTCCCTTTGGCCACAGTAAGCCAAGGATCCGTTTATTCATTAAGTATAGCGCCACATACAATACTGGGTTGCAAATCAGGTTTCTAACAAGAAACACGTCCGTTTTCGACAAGCCCTGCTAATGTCTCCCGCCTCTCGGAACGGCTACTGCACAAAGAGGCTTCTTCATCTCGCACGAGAGCTTGAGGAGCTCGGTGAGATCGACCGGGTGGGACTCATGTGGGACCCAGTTGAAGCGACGCACCAATTTGGCCACCCAAAGGCCGACCGTCGCCAGACCCAAGTTCTTGCCAGGGCAAGACCGACTGCCCGCCCCGAACGGTGCAAGCCTAAGGTCGACGCCCCTCACGTCGAAGTTGATGCTGCCGTCGTCTGAACCGGAGCCATCCAAGAACCTCTCGGGCCTAAAAGCCAGGGGGTCTTTCCACACATTGGGGTCGTGGGTGATGGCCCACATGTTGACCATGGCTGTTGTGCCGGCGGGGACCACCATGCCGTTGCTGAGGTGGACGTCAGACGTGGACAGCCTGGCCCACGATAGCAAGGGTCCGGGTGGGTGGACTCGTAGGGTCTCCTTCACTACCGCTTGAAGATAGGGCAGTCTGGCCACATCAGCATCGTTGACGCTCTTGTCTCCTAGTATGAGGTCAAGTTCGCTTTGAAGCTTTGTCTGAGCATTAGGGTTCAACACTAGTTCGGCTATGGTCCACTCAGTCAACAATGCCACCGTGTCAGTGCCACGAAAAATCATTTCCTGCAAGTAAGATGAAGAATATAGATAAGTTAGCTCTTGCTAACGATCATAATCAAAGGGAAAAGAGTATTACAAGCAACCAAATCTAACTAATTATTGGAGTACATTCTTTAGGTGTTGGGTTGAAGCCTATATGAATTTATAGAGTAATTGAAGCAGCGTAAATATACGTGGTATGCTATGTACTGGGCAATAAACCAAAGATAAGATTACCGAAAAGTTCATCGTGATACCATAACACCACACGATAACATGAAATGAGTAAATTTATGCCCAAAAAAAAAAAAAACCAAACAGAAGTTGTTCTTTTGTAATATTCTCGTTCAAATTAGAACGAACTACGTATCAACATGTATAACATGATATCAATGAAAATGTTATAATAACTATTTATTATCTTCGAGATGGCATGGCAAGTCCACCGAAACTCTCACTCTAATTGTTCAAGATCAAACAGAAAGTTTTAAGTTTGGATGAGACAAGTATTAAAGTTTGTTAATGTACGTCTGTGTAATAGTTGAATCAAGAGTAATTGACGAACCCACAGTATGGCGATCGTGTCCTCTTCGCTCAGCTCTTCGCCACTGCCCAAAGACAACAAGACATCGACGAAGTCCGAACCACCGGATAGATTCCCGGACTGCCTCTGTCGATGTTCTTTAATGATTTTCATGAAAAACTTTCTAACTCTAGGAACAAGAGCCGAGCAACGGACATCGATCCGAAAGGGGTCGTAAACGTAAGTCAGCCACGGAAGATAATCGGACCAGTTAAAAGCTCCCAAGAGCTCGAACCCTTCTTTAACGATGTGGCGAAGTTCATCGACTTCGTCGCTAGAGGCACTCATGTCGTACCTCTTACCAAAAACTGTCCCCATTATGTTATTAAGAGCTGCGTTCTGGAGATGCTTTCTCAACACGACGGCCCCATTAAGGAGTTGTTCCGTCTCCATGGCTTCAATCATGGAGCCGCAGTCCACCTGCCGCCCGGCTTCGTGAGCCGCAATGTGCTTCGGCCTGAAGAGGTGAGCCGAGGCTATCCTCCTCAGGAGCCGCCAGTACGCGCCGTCCTGCGCGAACCCGATGGCCCGGCCGAACATGAGGCTCTTAGCAGATTGCTTTAGGGGGCGGTTGGCGAAGTGGGGCGAGGTCAAGATCTCGCGGGCAATCCGCGGGTCGGACGCGACGACGGCTGGGGTGGGCCCTAGGCTGAAAGCCATGAGCTGTGTGGCAGCTCGGCGAGAGGCCATGCGAGCCAGGGTGCGGTGCGGCAAGCCGTAGCTCAGGCCGAACAAGCTCCCGAAGAAGGGGAGGCCGCGAGGTCCGGGGATCGGGACCTCGCCTCTCTTGTTCAGGCCGTTTTTCCAAGCCAGGCCTCCGGGGGTGAAGGCCCAGCTCAGGATCACAGCAGATGCGGAAAATGCCACCAGAATGGCAATGAGAAGAAGCATCAAAGGATTAGGATCAAACGCGTGTTGGGTTTTCAAAACAGCAGGAAATGCAAAGAGAAGCCAGTTTGTATCAAAAGATTGATCCATATCCATAGTGCGTGTTTAGGCTTTAGGGTTTGGGAGAGAAATGAGATGGAAACATGGTTATTTATAGGCGAGATTACGTGTGTTAGGAGGGGATTCGATTGTGGAAAATCTTATGGAACTGAAGTTGCATCTTGGTGCGGCTGCATGTTACTCCTTTAAAAAAAAAAAAAGGTTTTTCAGGCAGAGAGAGAGAGAGAGAGAGAGAGAGAGTCAACCATGGTCAGCAAAGTCAAGGTGGATTTCAAGTGAGCTTCTTCTTCCCAACGTCTCTTGTTGGGTTGTTGACACCTGTCCAAATTTTAGGAGTTGGGCCTATGCTCCACCAAGACGGTGCCGTCAAGTGAAGTCATGGATGGATTTTTGGCACTAAGAATATTGCAACCTTCCAAGTGAGTGGGGGATCACGGTGTAAAACCAGGCATCCGATCGTTTTAGCACTGTAGGAAACGAAAGAGGCAACGCAAAACTAAGCTTCCACATCCATTTTACAGTCCCTGCCTTTGAACCAAGATCAGTTTGTATAAATGTCGCAGCCAATCTCAACAAAGAAAAATGAAAATTTTGATTCAGACTTAAACTTTTTAATTTTGTTAATTGAGTCTTAAATAATGTTCTGTTAATTTGCCAATGTAGTCCCTTCCCCCGAATTTGATCGGAAATTGGTGACATGTGCTCTGGCCATCTTACTTATAAAACGATCGGAGCTGATTTTTTTTTTTTTTTGGTTCTCTTCCTTTCTTGTTTCCTTCCTCCTCTACAGGGTATGACGAGATTCGCAGGCCCACCCTCATTGACCTGAGCGAGGGCCGACGACCCTCGCCCACCACTAGGAGAGGGGGCTGCCAAACCCTTCTTGGCCTTATTTGGGCGAGGGCTTCGTGGCCTTCGCCCAGTGCCTGAAAAGAATGTGTCCTTGTACCGACAAATTTTCTGCAGTTAAAATGGAAACTTCCTTAATTACGACCTGGGCCAAATGAAAGTCAGCTTTTTGTTGCATAACACAGTGGCGGATTGATGATCATGTGCACCTACTCACTATTGTGTGGAAAAGTGTTTTTATTAAACAATCAGTCAACCTTTTCGTTGGGATAAAACGTAAGGTTAGGCCACCGGTTGCACAACAGCCGCGACGTTGGAAGTGGTGAAGGGAAAGTCGAGCGAGAGAGGAAGCTCCAAATATCAATGTATTCCAAACATGCCCGACCCGAAAATTGAAGTGATCCGAATATGATATTAGGGCAAACTGAAGTGTGCCACACTGGCAATATAAGCCCATATTGGATGCAACCCGACATGCCGCGATGATTGATTCTAGCCTGGCGCCTAAATTTGGATCCGATAAAAAATCGAATCCGAATTATGTCTGAAGCGCGGGTGGACTTGTATCTTAATTGGACTCGGCCTTCATCCAAAGAAAGCGAGGTCCCAATGATCTAAAAGCTTTTGACTCGAAACGTACCACATTTAAGAAGGGGAAAATTACAAAAAAATTAAAATAAAAAATCTTAAACCTATTACATTTATGTCAATTTCATCATAAATCTTTGAATTTGGCCGTTTTAGTCCTGAACTTTTGAGAATTTGCCAATTTATTCAAAAGCATTTTAACTGAAAATCACTGATGTGGCAACACAGTGGATAGTTTTCTAAATTTTATTTTGTATTCTTTTTTCTTTTCTTTTTTTTTCCTATCCTTAAGCCAACAAGGTCGTTGACTGACTCTTATCAGCCACAGGTGAGGGTCACACCCTCCCTCGGATCTAGGTGAGAGACACCGCATCCTCGCTTGTGGCCGACGAGAGTTCTGAGGACCTCACCCGTGATCGGCAAAGTAGGAAAAAAAGAAAAGAAATTTTTTTAATCCGGGCTAAATTGTCACAATGAAAAGTTTAGCATTGAATTAGTAAACCATAAAAAAGTTTAGCACTAAATTGACCAAATGAAAACGTTTAATATTGAATTGGCACAAAGTGCAATAGATTTAAGACTTTTTTTTTTTGTAATTTTTGCTTTAAGAAAGCATGACTGAACTCAAAACTCTCCAAATTTAAAATGATTAATTTAAAAAATCTACCTAATCCACTCATTTGCCACAACTGGATGTTGGGATTGCACTGGCACTTGCTCTTATGATCTTCTAACGACGATGGCGGTATATTATAAAGAAAGATTACGGATGATATGATGGACCAAACAGCTATCATAGTACAGAACTTGCATGAGAACTATTATATTTTAGCATGACCCGACGTAAGTCGTTAGATTCTTAAGACATGATTAGCTTGGTCTAATAATTGTCCATGCAATGTTTACTTCGTGATGAGATAATAGTTTCGTTTTCTAGACATAGGAGATAGCGCTTAAGACTTGTGATGTGCATCCCAATCACATACAGTTTGCACTTTCCGATGAGAAAATTATCAAAAAATCCTAAATTTATTGTAATTTTGTCAACTCAGTCCTAAACCTTTTTATGTTTTGCCAATTGAGTCCATTTTGCCAGAAGACGCCAAGTGGATGTCAGCCACCCTGTATATCACGAATGACGTTGATGTGGATAATTTTTAATAACATCCTCTAATTTTTATTTTATTTTATTTATTTCTTTTCCTTTGTTTTCCTTTACTTTCGTTTTTCTTCACTTCTACCTCCGCCAACCTCGAGTGAGGGAAGAAAAAAAGAAGTAAAGCAAAACATAAGAAAAGAAAAAGGAAATATAAATAAAAATTTTGGAAATCAATATATTAAAATATCATCACATTTGAGCTACGTCAGCATCGGTCATACTATGCAGGACGGCCGGAATTCGCGTTAGCGATTTTTGATCAAAATTGACCGAATTGATTCAATTGACAAACCGTAAAAAGGTTTAAGGCTAAACTGACAAAATTAAGAAAAATTACTGCTAAATTGGCAAAATCGCAATAAATTTAGGACTATTTGGACAATTTTTGCCTCCTTTCAGCATGGCTTACCGTGAGGTAATTCGGATAAGTAGGCTAAGTAGCATCCATAGAACGGACTTTCATAACCAAAAGTCCATAGGTTGCACCGACACCAAGGTCGGGCATTTGTGCCCGTGAATGTCGGATCCTGAGCTCGCCCCGCGAGCCCCTCTCCCTCGGAGTTATATAATTTGAGCGTGTGCTGAGGCGGGAGGCCGGCATGAAATGGCATGTTAGGAGCCAACCCGAAACGCGTGCGCTCACGCCACACCACACCACGAGTCCACGCCACACGTGGGTTCCTACTCGTGCACGTGCAATGCTCATCTTCGTCAATAGTCTAGATTTATAATCTCGAAGTCCGAACAACCCAAAAAGTTTAAACAGATTTTTCTATGCCCTTTTTGATCCTCGAGGCACCCTAAGAAGATTGAGAGAACCACGACTCCCCCTGCTCCCTAGTCCCAAGAGGGCAACAGGCACATTGTTAAATTAGAGTTTATGTACGTATCGTTGAAATGGTAGTAGCCTTGGATTAGGGATTTCACAAATCTGGAAGGGTCGAGTTTAGCTCGATGTTTTGATATGCAATTCGGGAGAGATGATCTCGGCCAGGCGAGCGATTTGGCCTCGATTTTTACACGCTAAATCAAATCGATGTACTTTCTCTCTCTTCACGTTGGGATACATTTTGACAAACGGTAATTATTGGTTATTTTTATATTAAACAATCACATATATGAAAGATGAGAGAGTATTTAGTCAAATTAATCTCTTCAATGGGCTGTGTGGGATGGACCCTACTATACTCGCGTGTGGGTGCATGATTTTAGCGATCATAGATTTATTTATTTATTTATTTATTACCTTTCTCATGTATATGTAAGACCAAACCCATCTTTTAACTTTTCGATGAATTTTTCATCAGTGGTTGAGGATGATTGATTCCGTTTCAATCTTTTCTATCTTGGTTACACATGAGCAAATTAGAAAGATTGAAAATGATCATCTTAGGGCGATTCTATTGTCCACGGATGCTCCAGTACCCACCTAAGGAATCAAAATCCATGAGGCGAAGGGGGTATGTCATAAATCCACAAAAGAGTTTCACAAGCCGACTTTGAGTCGATCAAAAGCAAAGAAAGAAGGGTTAAGCAAGTCAGCTGCCACTTTCACTCAACCAAGACATCATGGGAATTGGGAACATTAGCAAAACCCTAGTTGTCTCTTGTACCGATGACTGGGTGGGCGTGGAATCCCTTGGTTTCTTTTTTGGTTAGATAAATCATCCACAAACAAGATTTTTACCCCGCTCTAGAAGACTGTTATTTGGGGGCAACCCCGTGCCTGTCCTCCCCCGGGAGACCCACATTCCCAAACCCTAGTTGTTTGATTTGTTCTTGGGAAGACAAATCTCCTCCCCCCAACCCCCCCCCCCCCCCCCCCCCCCCCCCCCCCCCAAAAAAAAAAAAAAAAAGAGTGAATGGTTTGTACTTTGATCTATGATCTGCAATTTGAAGGGATTTTCTTTAAAGAATGCAGTAAAAGTGCTCCTTAAGTAATTAAGCGAAAAAATATAACAGTGATGGTGGATCGAGTGAGGCATGAATTGTTTTGTAATTTGAACATCAAGGGTGAAGGGATTTATCGCAACTGAATCAAATGATCACACAAAAAATCAATAAAATTGAATGATGCACGAGATTACCCAAGTTCACCATAGAATAGAGCTACTTCCTGTAAAGATATTTCACTATAATTGTCGGTTTAAAGGCACTCAACTCATTACAATGATCAACAAAAACGAGTAAAATATATATGCTCCAAAACAGGCACAAAACCTAAACATGTCTGAAACTCTTTAATCTCACTACAAACGGGCCCGCTTAAATTAAAGCCCAAACCCGTTGAGGTTTCGGAGGTGCTGCTCTCGAACCCCCATCTGCTCATCGGCCAGCGGGGAAGCCCCGCCCGCTGATCGGGCAGTGGGACACCTGTGTTGGATCTGTGTCGAAGACGTTGCCTCCGAATCCTCGCATCCCGCGCGCATGGATCACATGTCGTCGGATTACACTTTAATTTTCTTAATCTCACGTGGGCGTACCATGTGTGATAAATAAGGGTCCCAAAAGTATTCGCCAACTCCAACAAAGGGTAGGATATCGGGAGGCCTTCATTAACCTGTAAAGGATAGGTCTACATTTAGGTGTAGTTTCGGTCTTGGACAGTCCACGAACATTGTAATCGGGCAAGGATGACGGGTTGACGGGTGGGTACTGGGTAGTTCTACGGGGACAGCTCAAAATAGGTCCGGAAATGCAATTGTATTCTCTCGGGGAAAATGCAAATGTCCTTTGGAAATTCTTTTTTGGATAACTTTGAGAGAATGCAATTGAATTTTTAAAGATCTCCAGAGGCTTTTTCGCAAAAAGCTTGAAAGTCATTTGGAAATTAGCATTCTCGAAATGCAAGTCTTGGTATTGTTCACTATTTATCGGCACTGTTCATCTTCCCCGCAGTTTGCACATAAGAGTTGAAATGGAGGCCGGCGACCGCTGCCTAGGGTCGCGTGACCTAGATTGAAGGGCGATGATTGACGGAGTCGCATGACTCCAAGTGGCGATCATCGATGTCCCACGACCTAGATGACATAGCCTCAAGTCACGTGTGACCTCAAGCAAGGCTAGCTGATGATCGATTTGGTCTACTGACGGCTGAGTTTTGCCTTTTGAGAATTTTTAAAAATTCAAAAGCCTTTTATAAAATGTAGCTTAAGCAGAATTTAAGTCAAAATTACTTCCCAATGCGTTGGAAATCACAATGAATCAGAGATCATAGTATAGTCTTCTTGATTGAAGATCATATTTGGAGATACATTTGACTGATTTACTGTATAATTACTTTCCTTTTATTTATGACTTGTCAATATTATATAATCAAACAACTGTTCAGATGATACAAGTGAACAATTATAGAAAGCTTGCTATGTTTTCTTCACCTTTTTTTCTTCTTCTTGCTCGAGTACATCTTATTCTTTCACAATGTATAATTAAAGTACACTATATTAAATACTACTTGCATTTCAAAAAATCTCTTAAACCCAAAGACTTTTACATTTCCCCAAAATCAAACAAAATGCACCCATCTGCGACCTTAAATCAACCTTCTCTTGCGGATGGTCAATAGTTTGCCAGTGCCGAATGCCCCTTCCATCCCACATTTAATAAGGCAATTAAGGACGCGTTTGATAACGTTTTTAAGTCTCTATTTTTATGTTCTTTTATTTCTGGAACAGAAAAGGAATAAAAACCTATTTGGAAAATGTAAATTGATTTTTTTTTTTTACTTGAGAACAGAAACAAGAAGTAAAAAAAAGTAACTTCTTTATTTCAGGAGAGAAAAATAGAAATAATGTCATTTTAGAAAATAAACTTAGTCAAACTTGAGATCCATCTTTACAACCATGAGTCAATTGCTCTTGCTGCTGGTCGCTGGTTGCCGTTGCCGACGTTTCCAATGACATTTTTATAATTAAATACAAAAAAATAGAAATAAAATTTTTTATAGTCATACCAAACACATTTTTATTCTTTTTCTATTTTAGAAATAACAATTTTTTGTGGTTACCAAACATGTTCTTCTGCTAAAAAAATTATCTCCAAGATTAGAATCAGAAAAAAGAAATAATATTTTTGCTTAGAAATTGTTCTCGAAAACATAAATGTTATCAAACACGCATTAAGTAACAACTATCCCTTTTGTGTTTCCCTTTGCTTCAATACGTAGCCATTATCTAGAAAACTGAAATTTCTTTGTGATGTATATCGCAGAGTGCTTTCAAAAACACTAGTTCACATCGAATAGCACGGCACGATTTGAAAAACTGAACATGGATTTTTAAAATTCATGAGGTCAATAAATATGATTAGAATCATTGGCCTTCTAAATTAGTAATATCATAAAAGAGTTGGTAACTTCAATGAAAGTTGGTCTTTTGGACATGACTTAATTAACGTTGGTAAATTATTTAAATAGTAGGTAACCGAAAATAAATTGGGAACATCCAAAGGTTAGTAAGTAATTCAAATAACATATGTATAAGAGTCAATGACTTTAATAAAATTTGATAAGTTGTTGGATTGGTTAGTAATTGGAGTCGATCAGACAAATGGCAGAAATTGGTTCAAATGAGAATTGGCAACCTAAAACTTGTTGGCAATTTCATTTCCAAAGTGGTAATTTAATGCATTGCCAAACTACACTAGCGGAGCTCATAATTTTTTTTTAAGTATTAGTAAGCTGTGAACAATGAAATAAACGAATGATAATCTTATACAAGAGTTGGCAACTCGCTAATAAGTTATTGGACAAGCAATTCATAGGTAATTTTTTTAACTAACAAAATTTCAAATTTACAAAGGTTTGAGAAAGCTATCAACAAGGATACGTTTTTATATTTTATTTTTTTAAAGTACCAAAAAAGTGTTAAACTATTACATTAATACTAATTCAGTCATAAACCTTTTAATTAGATTAATTTAATTATAAACTTTTTGATGATTTACTGATCAATTTTGGCTGAAAATTGCTAATATTGCGACATTTGTCTAATATGGAATGATCGAAGCTGACGTAAATAATTTTTTTATATATTTTAAAATTTTCTATAATTTTATTACTCTTTTTGTTTTTTTCGGTTGTCTTCTTTTCTTCATTTCCTTTTTTCTTTTCTTAACTGTGGGCTAGCGAGGGCCATAATGCCCTCGCCAACCACAGTAGCCATAGTGAGCATCGCGTTCCTCGCTTGGATATAGGCGGGAGCTGCTGTCGCGACCCAATATCGGGTGAATCATCTAATGGTTTGGCTAATGAATTATTAAGTTAAAACATAGCTTAAGCTCTCCCAAGCTTATATAATTTCTCAATATAAGGTTCAAAAACATGCAAAATATTTTTATTAGGAGTTTCCCACTAATCTATTTTTGGCGGGTTGATTAGAAACATAAATAAAGTATCGAAATAAATGCTTAACTTTTGCGAACCAAGAGACTATGAGTTCGAGAGTTTGATTAATATTTGGGGCTTAATTGCGAGTTTATTAAGAAAAGGTCCAATTTAGGCTTCATTGGGCTTTAGGCTTCTCTTTTTGAGCTTCTGGCTTTAGAAGGGCTGGGCTCAGTACTCCAGCCCGTATTACCATTTTCGAAATTAAAATAAATTAAAATAATTTTCTATTTTATTAAAAAATTGGAAAATTGGTCAGGAAATTGGTTTGGCTCACCTTTTTGGTATGGTTATGCTTTTTCCTGTGATTATTGATTGCTTTTTATGCCTTAATTAGATTTGCACGTGTTTGCTTAGATGGATGTTAGGACACAATGCATGCTTTTTGGCAGGTAAATAAGGAGGCGATTAGGGCCTAATTAGGGGTTAGTAGCCTTTCGCTTGTGAATACGAGTGAGGACTACCTACTGTTAACTTTAATTAATGACTCCTTAGATGAATTAGTGGTTGTGGGTTTATTCGAATTGCATGAGTCAGTGGCTGCGATTCTAATCTGACTTTTTTGTTTGATTGAATGAACTTCATTAATTGTCTTCTAGGTTGAATGTACGTTGAATGGCTTGAATGCTGAATGAAATCAACGTCGAGACGGTGGCCTTGAGTCAGAGTCCGCGACGATCCATGGTGTTTCAAGGCAGTAGATTAGCTTAGATAAACAAATTTGTAATAATCATATGTTTTAACTAGTTTATGTTCCATGCGGTAAGACCAAATAAGCTTAGAATCGCCGAATAAATGTTAGATTAGCTTTAGCTAGCTTTGCCATCATAATCGGCAGATTTAGAATCACTTTAGATAGGCGTAGTCTTTATTTCCAATCTCATGGGGGTTCATGTCCCGAGACTCAATAACAAGGCCATGTCTATTTTTCGTAGCGAGTTGCGAACTTATCATTTTCGCACTTAGATAGTCGCTTTCAATTTCTTGGATGTTTCCTTACCCCAATTCTTTTTAATAGCTTGGGTGTGAATTTCATTTTTAGAATTAGGTTAAGTTTATTCTAGAAAATTGATGAAAACGGCATCACAAAAGCATTCGCTTGATGACCTAGAAGGGAAGAGAGAAGTAAAAGAGAAGAACCTTCGCGTATCTGTAGAATTTGACTCACAAGCTCTTGTTCGTGCGGTCAACGAGGAAGAAAACGGTCACTGGGAAGCTGATGTACTTATTCGCCAGGCCCAACAAATCCTGGCCCGTTTTCAAAATGCTTCAGTAAGCAAACAGGGCAGCTGACCGGATTGCCAAGACGTGCCATTCGAGCCGTATGCCGCCTAACTGGATTGCTTCTTCGCCTAAACCCCTTTGGGATTTAATTTGCGTTCACGCCCCTCGTTTGGGCCTTTTTGTGCGAAATTCTTATTATCAGTAATGCTAGCTTGTATTTCGACAAAAAAAATAAAAATGACATTGAGACATTTAGAATTCAAATGGTTAATCAAAATTGCAGGTTAAATTATACTACAAGTGCCAAAACTTGTGTATGACGCACAATTTAATGTCAAAACTTTCAAAACGATCACTTCAGTGCCAAATTTTTCGAAAAATGCTCTGTTGCTTGCAGAAATCTAGCGTGACCTTTTTTTAAAAAAAATATTTGAGCTAATGTGGCTCACTCAAGTTGGCACTGAAATTAGCGTTAAAAAAAATTGACACTTAAGTGATGATTTTAAAAATTTTGACACTGAAGTGATCGGTTTTAAAAATTTTTGGCACTTAAGCGATCGTTTTAAAAGTTTTGATACTAAAGTGAACACAATATATAAGTTTTAGTACTTATAATGTACTTAAACCCAAGATTGCATGACCACTTTATACAAACAACCAAATTAGTTAGAAAGACCGAAAGGGCACTAATTAAACAATATCGTAAGCAAGTCCCCATACTTCAAATCTCTGTTTACAAAGGGATTGTGACAACACTCTCGAGTCTCGATTTCTAACCAACTCCAAAGAGCTAGTGGCGACTAAAATATCTCCTAATAGTCGATTGGTTGTCTCAAAATCGATGACAAATTTGTAAATCGACAACTCTCTTATTGAATTTATTGGCTCACAACGAATGCTTTGTCGGCGTGCAAAGCCAAAAATATATCATTAAGGGCTTTTTTTTTTATCTCTTGTCATTTTTTTTCTTCTAGGTTAAAAGATATACCTTATAAATTAGTGAATAGAGGTTGTAGCTGTAATAAGATGAGAGCAGATAGAAACACAAAATAGCGAATAGAGAGAAAAAGAAGAAGAGATGCCGTGATAACGTTCTTGAGTTCTCAATTTCTTTTTTTTCCCCGATCATGTGAGAAGATTTCTCGAAGATTAATGGATTTGCAGAGTAACTCTGCGCAGAGACGTAACCCAGGTTTAGGTGAATTTCGATAACAAATTCTCGGGTGTGTTTTTTCGATTTTGTTCTTTTATTATTATATTTTACTAGCGCGTATTGTTTGCTTGGGTTATTTTTCTGGAATTAGTGCGCGATTCCTATCAACTGGTATCAAAGCCTAGGTTGGCTAATCGAGAACATCGGGGATTTTTCAGTGACGTTCGATTGAAAGCAAACGATATGACAGAAGATAAAATCAGTATCGATAAGTTCGAACGGGTAGGATTTCGGATGGTGAAAACTCAAAATAGAGGGTTATTTTTATCAAAAAGATCTCTATGCACCAATTGAGGGTTGTAAGCCTGAACTCGAGTAAGTAGATCCGACAGCAGAATCAGGATAGAAAATTCTTGATCGAAAAGTGTTAGGTGCGATTCATCTAGGTTTGACAAAAAAAGACAGGGTATTACATCGCGAAAGCGAAGACTACAAAAGAAGTTATGGATATTTTAACGGATATCTATGAGAAGCGGTCCACATCGAATCATATATTTTTGTTAAAGAAGCTAGTTAATATGAAATTATCTGATAGAGGTTCTATTAGAGAGAATATTAACGGTTTCATGCATGCTACTGGGCAGTTAGAATCTGCAGGCATAATTCTGAAGAATAAGAAGAAAATAGGAGAATGATATGAATGAATTGTCTAACCCTCTAGGTTAGCATGCTCTCATATTTATAATAATGAAGAGGGTATATAGTAATACGGTAGGCATTCCCACACATGATGATGAATAATAAAATAACTTATAACACCCTCTCTCAAATTGAGGCATAGATATCGACCATGCCCAGCTTGTTACATATAAAGCAAACCCGTTGCCGAGCTAAAGGTTTAATAAATACATCTGCTAGCTGATCTCCAGTGCGGATGTGTGAGAGAGTGAAACTACCACATGTAAGCTCTTGTCGAACAAAATGACAACAATCTCGATATACTTTGTTCTCTCACGAAAGACGAGATTAACTATTATCACACCATAACAATGTGGGACCACTCGATCCATATCCAATCTCATTCAGAAGATGTCTAGTCCACATAATTTTTGCAGTAGTCGTAGCAATGACTCGATAATCTGCTTCAGAACTACTCCTCGCCACAACATCCTGTTTCTTACTCTTCCAAGAAACTAAATTACCACCAACATACAAAGCATATCCAGAGGTAGACCGCCTATCAATAGGGCAACCAACTCAATAGCATCAGTATAACACTCCATGCGAGTATGACCATGAGCCGCAAAAATAATTCCCTTGCCAAGACTACCTCGAAGATATCTTAAAATCCTCAAAACAGCATCCCAATGTGGTTGTCTAGGTGCTACCATAAACTGACTAATCACACTAATCGAATATGCAAGATCAAGCCTATTCATCTTAGTGAGATAGTTTAGTTTACCAACGACACGTCGGTATTTTTCAGGATGTTCAAACAATTTATCCTAATCAGGAAGAATTTTAATCCTGGTTCTATAGGGGACTCTGCAGAGCGAGATTGTTGCATGTTGAATTCATTTAAGATATCCATAATATACTTACGCTGTGACAAAGAGATACTTTCTTTCTTTCGGGCCACCTCGATCCCAAGAAAGTATCTCAAATCACCGAAACCTTCGTCTCAAAGTGAGTATACAAATATCTTTTCAGTTCAGCAATATCATACTCGTCATCCTCTATCAAGACAATATCATCCACATATAAAACTAGAAAGATACGCCAAGTATTAACACGTCGATAGAATACTGCATGATCCTTTTGAGATTGAAGCAAATCAAAACTCTAAACAGCTGAGCTGAATTTATTAAACCATGCTCGAGGAGACTGCTTCAAACCATACAAAGAGCGACGGAACTTACAGATTTTCTCTCCCTGAGTAGCAAATCCTGGGGGTTGTTTCATGTAAACATCCTCGGCAAGATCACCATGAAGAAAAACATTCTTGATATCCAACTGATGGACAGACCATGAATGCACAGTTGCAAGGGATAAGAAAAGGCGAATAGAGGCCATTTTTATAACCGGAGAAAATGTCTCAAAGTAATCAATACCATGAATTTGAGCATAATCCTTAGTAACCAATTGAGCTTTCAGATGAGCAACAGTTTCATCAGGATTGACCTTCACGACAACCATCCAACGACAGCCAATAACCTGAGTACCAAAAAGAAGATTAACCAAGAACCAAGTCTAATTGCGTTGGAGGGCCCTTATTTCCTCCTCCATGGCTAAACGCCAACCGGCATGCTGAAGAATCTCGAAAACCGAAGCAGGTAGAGAAACAACATCGATATTGGCCATAAAAGTCGACAAACTTATTGATAAACCTTTGTAGAAATGTGTATAAAGAGGGCGATCTCTGCAGGCACGGTAGTTCTTACGAAGAGTAATAGGTTACTCAGTAGTATCAGTCTTAAGTGAGTCAGTAACACGAGAGACTATCTCAGCAGGAGGATTCTCCACGAGAGAGACTGACATAGAAAGAGAGTCAATGGGGGCATTGTCTAGTGAAGATGATGGAGAGATAATTTGATGAGAGAACGTTAGTGAAGAATAAACAAGGACATGGTCAAAAGATGTAGATTCAGATAATTGCAGGATTGGATAAGGTGAACTAGAGCCATATGCAGAAAAGAAAAGTTGAGACTCTATAAAGGTAACATGACGAGAGGTGAGCATTCTTTTTAAGGTAGGAGAATAGCAACGATAACTCTTTGACACTAGTAAGTAACCAAGAAAAATACATTTCAATGCACGAGGATCTAGTTTTGATACATTTGGGCGATCATCATGGACAAAATAAGTACACCCAAACACTTTAGGAGAAAGAGAAAAGGGACTGTGTTTAGGAAAGAGGAGCCTATGGGGCATATTGCCTCCAAGAGAAGAAAGATGCATGCGATTAATGAAATAGCATACTGTAAGAACAGCATCCCCCCAAAATTTCTGTGGAACATGCATACGTATAAGAAGAGCATGAGCAGCATCCATAAGATAACGATTCTTCTGCTCAGCAATACCATTCTGTTGAGGTGTGCGAGCACATGAAAGACGATGGTGAATACCATGAGAATGAAAAAATTGATGGAGATCATCCGACATATATTTCCCTCCACGATCAGATTGTAAGGCTTGGATATTATGATGGAATTAAGTGTAGACAGAAGAATAAAACTGATGAAATACATAAAATAACATATAACATTCTTTTATTAAGTAAACAAATGACATTCTTGTGAAATTATCGACAAAGAAAACATAGTAATGATAACCAAAGGCTGAAACAATGGGATTAGGTCCCCACACATTAGAATGGACCAAGGCAAATGGAGCAGTTGCTCGTTGAGATACACTTAGTGGTAAAGAAACACGATTATGCTTTGCAAGCTGACATGACTCATAATTTATTGTAGACATCGAACAAAAACAAGTAAACAATGACTGCAACATAGACAAAGAGGGATGTCTTAAACGATAATGAATGTCTAAAACATCAGTCTCTTTCACTAGTGTAGATAGAACGGAAGTATCATTAAGGGCTCTTTTATCTTTTGTCATTTGTTTTTTCTTCTAGGTCAAAAGATACACCTTATATATTAGTGAATAGAGGTTGTAGCTGTAATAAGATGAGAGCAGATAGAAACACAAAATAGCGAATAGAGAGAAAAAGAAGAAAAGAGACCGTGATAACGTTCTTGAGTTCTCGATTTCTTTTTTCCCCCGATCATGTGAGAAGATTTCTCGAAAACTAATGGATTTGCAGAGTGCCTCTGTGCGGAGACGTAACCCAAGTTTAGGTGAATTTCGGTAACAAATTCTTGGGTGTGTTTTTTCAATTTTGTTCTTTTATTATTATATTTTACTAGTGTGTATTGTTTGCTTGGGTTATTTTTCTGGAATTAGTGCGCGATTCCTATCAATTGGTATCAGAGCCTAGATTGGCTAATCGAGAACATCGAGGGTTTTTCAGTGACGTTCGATTGAAAGCAAACGGTACGACAGAAGATAAAATCTGAATCGATAAGTTTGAACGGGCAAGATTTCGGATGGCGAAAACTCAAAATAGAGGGTTATTTTTATCAAAAAGATCTCTATGCACCAATTGAGGGTTGTAAACCTAAACTCGAGGAAGTAGATCCGACAGCAGAATCAGGATAGAAAATTCTTGATCGGAAGGTGTTAGGTGCGATACGTCTAGGTTTGACAAAAAAGACAGTGTATTACATCGCGAAAGCGAAGATTGCAAAAGAAGTTATGGTTATTTTAATGAATATCTATGAGAAGCCATCCGCATCAAATTATATATTTTTGTTAAAGAAGCTGGTTAATATGAAATTATCTGATAGAGGTTCTGTTGCAGAGCATATTAACAGTTTCATGCATGTACTGGGCAGTTAGAATCTGCAGGCATAATTCTGAAGAAGAAAAAAATAGGAGAATGATATGAATGAATTGTCTAACCCTCTAGGTTAGTATGCTCTCATATTTATGATAATGAAGAAGGTACATAGTAATACGGTGGGCATTCCCACACATGATGATGAATAATAAAATAACTTATAACACCCTCTCTCAAATTGAGGCATAAATATCGATCATGCCCAGCTTGTTACATATAAAGCAAACCCGTTGCCGAGTTAAAGGTTTAATAAATACATCTGCTAGCTGATCTCCAGTGCGGATGTGTGAGAGAGTGAAACTACCACGTGTAAGCTCTTGTCGAATAAAATGACAATCAATCTCGATATACTTTGTTCTCTCACGAAAGATGAGATTTGAAGCAATGTGAATTGCTGAACTATTATCATACCATAACGATGTGGGACCACTCGATCCATATCCAATCTCATTCAGAAGATGTCTAGTCCACATAATCTTTGCAGTAGCCGTAGCAATGACTCGATATTCTACTTCAGAACTACTCCTCGCCACAACATCCTGTTTCTTACTCTTCCAAGAAACTAAATTACCACCAACATACAAAGCATATTCAGAGGTAGACCGCCTATCAATAGGGCAACCAACTCAATAGCATCAGTATAACACTCCATGCGAGCATGACCATGAGCCGCAAAAACAATTCCCTTGCCAAGACTACCTCGAAGATATCTTAAAATCCTCAAAACAGCATCCCAATGTGGTTGTCTAGGTGCTGCCATAGACTAACTAACCACGCTAACCGAATATGCAAGATCAAGCCTAGTCATCGTAGTGAGATAATTTAGTTTACCAACGACACGCCGGTATCTTTCAAGATGTTCAAACAAGTTATCCTGATCAGGATGAAACTTTAATCCTGGTTCCATAGGGGACTCTGTGAAGCGAGATTGTTGCACGTTGAATTCAGTTAAGATATCCATAAAATGCTTACGCTGTGACAAAAAGATACTTTCTTTCTTCCGGGCCACCTCGATCCAAAGAAAGTATCTCAAATCATCGAGATCCTTCGTCTCAAAGTGAGTATACAAATATTTTTTCAGTTCAACAATACCATGCTCGTCATCCCCTGTCAATATAATATCATCCACATATAAAACTAGAAAGATACACCTAGTAGTAACACGTCGATAGAATATTGCATGATCCTTTTGAGACTGAAGCAAACCAAAAGTCTGAACAGTTTGTTGAATTTATCAAACCATGCTCGAGGAGACTGCTTCAAACCGTACAAATAGAGACGAAACTTACATATTTTCCCTCCCTGAGTAGTAAATCTTGGGGGTTGCTCCATGTAAACATTTTCGGCAAGATCACCATGAAGGAAAGCATTCTTGATATCCAATTGATGGACATACCAAGAGTGCACAGTTGCAAGGGATAAGAAGAGGCGAATAGAGGCCAGTTTTGTAACCGAAGAAAATGTCTCAAAGTAATCAATACCATTAGTTTGAGCATAACCCTTAGCAACCAACCGAGCTTTCAGACGAGCAATAGTTCCATTAGTATTGACCTTCACGGCAAGCACCCAACGATAGTCAATAACCTGAGCACCAGAAGGAAGATTAACTAAGGACCAAATCTGATTGCGTTGGAGGGAGCTCATTTCCTCCTCCAAAGCTAAACGCCAACCGGCATGCTGAAGAGTCTCGAAAATCGAAGCAGGTAAAGAAACAACATCGATATTGGCTATAAGGCCGACAAACTTATTGATAAATCTTTGTAGAAATGTGTATAAAGAGGGTGATCTCTGCATGCACGGTAGTTCTTACGAAGAGTAATAGGTTGCTCGGTAGTATTAGTCTCAAGTGGGTCAGCAACACAATAGACTATCTTAGTAGGAGGATTCTCCCCAAGAGAGACTGGCACAGAAAGAGAATTGTCAATGGGGGCATTGTCTAGTGAAGATGCTGGAGAGATAATTTGATGAGAGAACGTTGGTGGAGAATAAACAAGGACAGGGTCAGAAGATGTGGATTCAGAAAATTGCAGGATTAGATAAGATGAACTAGAGCCACATGCAGAAAAGAAAAATTGAGACTCTATAAAGGTAACATGACGAGAGGTGAACATTCTTTCTAAGGTAGGAGAATAGCAACGATAAACCTTTGACACTCGTGAGTAACCAAGAAAAACACATTTCAATGCATTGGGATCTAGTTTTGATACATTTGGACGATCATCATGGACAAAACAAGTACACCCAAACACTTTAGGAGAAAGAGGAAAGGGATTGCGTTTAGGAAAGACGAGCCTATGGGGTGTATTGCCTCCAAGAGAAGAAAGAGACATGCGATTAATGAGATAGCATGCTGTAAGAACAGCATCCCCCAAAACTTCTGTGGAACATGCATACGTATAAGAAGAGCATGAGCAGTATTCGTAAGATGACGATTCTTCCGCTCAGCAACACCATTCTGTTGAGGTGTGCGAGCACATGAAAGACGATTATGAATACCATGAGAATGAAGAAATTGATGGAGATGATCCGACATATATTTCCCTCCACGATCAGATTGTAAGGCATGTATATTATGATGGAATTGAGTGTAGACAGAAGAATAAAACTCATGAAATACAGAAAATAACTTAGAACGTTCTTTTATTAAGTAAACAAATGACATTCTTGTGAAATCATCGACAAAGAGAACATAATAATGATAACCAAAGGCTGAAACAATAGGATTAGGTCCCCACACATCAGAATGGACCAAGGCAAATGGAGCAGTTGCTCGTTGAAATACACTTAGTGGTAAAGAAATACGACTATGCTTTGCAAGCTGACATGACTCACAATTTATTGTAGACACCGAACGAAAATAAGGAAACAATGACTACAACTTAGACAAAGATGGATGTCCTAGACGATAGTGAATGTCTAAAACATCAGTGTCTTTCACTAGTGCAGATGGAATGAAAGTACCATCCAGCTAATAAACCCTACCATTGACGCTTCCCTTACTGATAGTCTTCCGCGTCAATAGATCCTGTAAAACACAATAATCAGGATAGAAAGTAACGGAGCAATTCAAATCCCGTATGATACGATCAACAGATAACAAATTAAATGGCATGCCAGGAGTATATAAAATAGAAGATAAGGAGATCTCGTTGGAAGGTCGTACGGCTCCGTGTCCCTGAACTGTCACGGATGACCCGTTTGCAATAGTAATATGACGTAACGGCGACGATGACTTATATGCAGTAAGAATACCTCTATTACTCCTCATGGGAGCACCTGCACCAGAATCAATAATCCAATCAGCGGAAGGAAGAGTTGCACATGCCGAGGTAAAGGAATAATCAGATGACTGTTGTAGTTTCGCAACAGAGGCAGATGTAGTTCTACTCCTTGAGGTCTGATACTCCAAGTATCGAGCATACTCCTCTAGACTCATTGTAATAACTTTTTGGTTCATAGGCACAATTTCAGATGCAGCATGAGCAGGTGTGGTCCGTGAACCAGAAGCTACCTATACAGCTTGCAACTTTCAGCAATAGCTGCGAAGATGTCCAACAATACCACAGTAATTGCAAGTACAAGTCTCCCGACCACGACCAACAATGCTACCACGACTCCCCTCGATCACGGCCTCTACTATCACGACCACCTCCTTTGTTCATATATAGAGCAGCAGCCTATTCATCAATTTTTGAAGGGGCAGATCTAACTTCCTTACGACTTTGGGTACGAAGAACACGGCGAGGAACTTCTCCAAGAGAAGATACTTGAGCATCTGAAAGAATTTGTAATCGAGAAATATCAAACTGAGCTCCCACTCCATTAAGATAGCAGGTGACCATAAATTAATTTCGTTGTTCTTGAAAAGTAGCCCGATTAGATGTAAACGGGACTAACCGATATACTCATTAGCATAGGATTTAAATTCCTCATAATATCCATTCAGAGGCCGACCAGCAGGAGCTGGCTTCAATAACCCACAAACGACATCATAGAGTCGCGAAAAATCATTCAGAGAGGAGTATAAATCTGCCAAAGCATTCCATAACTCCTTAACAGTATCAATATTACTAACAACAGTTTGAACATAAATATCCATAGCATTCAACAATTGACTATAAATGCGACAATCAACAGTGTACCATTCATCATAAGTTGTGTTATCCTTGCTCGGAGGAAGCTGGGTAAGATGATGATATAGCCGCTGTCCGTGCAAATTCTTAAAGACATTCTTCTTCCAAAGTGTACGTAGACTGTCCCATCAAAACACATTCGACGAGCTTAAATGAAGTAGATATAAAGGTCGGAGCTTGTGATCGCATCATATCAGATTCAGTCATACCAGATCTATTCATGGCTAATCTAGTCTCACCGGATTTCGCAGCAGCTATTTGAGTGTTTGTATTACTTATGACGAATGCTTAATCTATACACTAGATTAATCAGAAAGTTACAAGCTCCATCGTTTCATGGATCTGATTAGATTTAATCATACCTCAACATGTAAATCAAATCCGAAAGACCTGTGACATGTCCGACCAAGTTGGTCGAGAGTCTTGGGTCGTGGCCGATCAAGATGGCCGAGAGCCCTAGGACGTGGCCAGCCAAGATGGCCGAGAAACCTGGAACGTGGCCGGCCAAGCTAGCCGAAATCCCAGAGACGTGGCCGGCCAAGTTGGCCGAGATCCTTGACCGAGAGCCTAGGACGTGGCCGACAAGCTGGCCGAGAGAGTAGATTAGAGAGAGAAGCAAGTGCTAGATGGTGATTGCGCTGATAGTGGGTGTTGGATAGGGTTTAGGTTGGGGCGACTAGGGTTAGCTCTGATACCATGTCTGAAGAAGAAGAAAACGAAAGTGCAATGATATGAATGAATTGTCTAACCCTCTAAGTTAACATTCTCTCATATTTATAATAATGAAAAGGGCACATAGTAATACGGTGGACATTCCCACACATGATGATGAATAATAAAATAACTTATAACACATAAATTTGGATATAAAGTTACAAGTTTTATTATTTTTATGTTCTCTTCTAGAAAGCTACAACACCGCAGTGCTGGAAATTTCGAGCACCATGAAAGATGATTTGACTCTGGATGATGCTGTGAACAGTATCATGGATGAAGAGATGTGAAGAAAAGTCTTGCTTGGAGATAAGTTTTCGGCATCTGCATTTTTAACGGCACTAATAATGAAGAACCATAGAAGAAGTAAAAGCAGAGAAAAATTTAGTGGACGAGGTAGGTCACAATTCAAGGAGAAGAGAGAGGTTACAAAAGATAAGTGCTGATTTTGTCACTAGGTGAGACATTGTAAATTCAATGTGAAGCCTACAAAAAGAAGCTGCAAGATAAGAATCAAGGAGTTAATGTGGTAAACGACGAACATTTATTAGAGAACTTGTGTTTATCTGCAGGTTTGACTAGACTACAGATAAATGGTTTCTTTGACTCTGATGCTTCTTTTCATTGTACCTTGCAAAGAAATTTTTTCAAATCATTCATTTGTCGCGAAACAAACTAAACCTTAATTATGAACTTTTTCTTATTCTGGCTTCTGCTTTTATTATTTTCAGATGTGTATTTTATGGCTAGGAGATTAATCGATGTACATTATGGCCAGAAATGGTTCGACCGCCTCAAGAATATGATAATGCAATTCGGCGACACGACCACAATAATGAATAGTCAACAACTCAAAACGACACTCCACAGACGAGAAATGGAAGCAACCTTATGTACCAAATTACCGTGGATCGGATAGAATTAAGGGTGTTAAGGAAATCGTAGAATTAAGTATTTCTAGAAAATATGTTTCAGAAAGTCATTTTTCAGGAAAATGACAACATTTCTCGGTATTAGGCTAAAGTAAAAAAATGACTTCAAAATACTCTCCCTCGTTTGGTAAGGAAAATCAGTTTCCTCCGTGCACTCATTTTAATAATTTTCTTTTTTTTTATTTTCCCTTCTTTTTTGGCCAATAGATGAAGAAAAAAAATAAAAGAAATAATTAATTACAAAATATTATTGAAAATTTAAATAATATAAAATAAAAATAATGAAAATAAAATAAAATAAAAATAAAAGTGTAATTAAAATAAAATGAATGTGAAGGAGTAGAGGAAGGAAATATGACAAAAAAAATGTTTTCTTCTCAAAATGAGGAAGCCATTTTCCTCAATTTTGAATTTCTTTTTTTTTACCATGAGAGGAAAGCATTTTCCTTAACTCGTTTATTTCTCGGTGAACTGAAAAGTGAAAAATCCAAAAATTATTTTTCGCAAAATGACTGAAGCCTCGATGAAGTTTTGGGCTTGGACTCTTCACACGGATTGTGACGGGCCAAGGATGACGGGCTTGCCGTTGGGCAGTTATACACGGACTAAATCTGCGGCCTTAAACCGAACCTTCTCCTGTGGTTGGTAATAATTTGCCACAGCTGAACTTTTTGAACTATTATTAAGTTGTGAACAATGAAATAAATCGTACGACAATTTAAAAACAAGAGTTGGCGACTCAATAATAAATTATCGGACAAGCAGTTCATAAGTTATTTTTTAACCAACGATGTTTCATACAGGTTTCGAGAAAGTTATCAACGCGGATATGTTTGTTGTTGTTTTTCCTCAAACGGGATGCTAGATTTCCACCATGATTAGACGTCTGTATGCGTACGCCTATTAAAATATGGCATAAACCCATTTCTTAGCGCGTATATGATGAGATGAGTTGTTAAATAAGTTAGTTATATTTAAAAAATGGATTACAAACTCATTTCTTAACCCATATATGATAGGTCGATTTGTTAAATGAGTTTGTTATACGCAATAAACATGCCATAGATATGTTTAAACATAGTATGGGTGTTGAAAGTATTGTAAATGAGTTTATAACTTATTTAGACTTAATTCACTTTTAAAAATTTCTCTTCATTCTCTCACTCAATATCGCGTTCACTCTATCCGCACTCTCACCTCAATTTGGTCATCATTTTTATAGATTGAATTAAATATCAACATATTTTAGGAATACGTGTCAATTCGAACATGTGCCACTAAATTTGTTTTGCAATACATGGATCATAAATGCATGTTGTCGGACCATTTATAACCTGACCAAAATCTCACCTGACCCATCCGTTTTGACGGGTTTATACGAGGAAACATCCCCCGAAATATTTAGTGCATTAAGGGGCGAAAGAAACCCTTAAGCAAAGACTTAATGCACGAAAGAAACCCTTAAGCAAAGAAAAAGTCAAGCAATTTAGACAAAAAAAAAAGTCTTATCAGCTCGTCTACTGTATAAGTAGCGTACCACATCAAGAAAGCAATACAAATAATGAAAAGATCATTCCTAACATATATCCGTGATCAAAGAATGTCATTCTAGGCATTTCCTTTGGCATGGTGGTGCTGGTTCAATAAAATTATCGCGGCGGCAGGTTAGAATGGCTTAGAAAAGTCGTGGCCCAGTTCAAATGGGTGGTCATAATGGGGGATGATAAGCAGACTCGATTTCAAGCTTAGCAAGTGCAGAGTACATGTGCAAACCCTAGATCGAAGCTGGATTTCTTAGTTCGGAAAATCAATCTGTTCTAGGTTGATTTCAGATTATCCATATAATAATCATAAGTGCCATACCTTGTAGGTTTTTCGTTTATAATCAATCGAACAGACCAGCTTGTTTTTTTAATTCGTTCGCAAGAATGATGAACACATAAATTGGTCGTCAACAAGTATACCCAATAGTCGGGTAACGGAGAGCGTTGCGACAAACAGATTCGGACAATAGGATTGACTCATAGTATGGTAGAATGTGCCGATTTTACAATGTTGCTTCTAATTAGTTACTCAATACAAGTAAGATAACTTATGTGACCTTATGGAGAAAAAAAAGTTGATTCAATTACGGACACAGATGAAATCTAATTTACCGCAATATCAACGAGTGTGCTTCTCTGTCTAAAATACTGAATAATCGAGATGAGCCGGTCGAGTTATGGCACGGCGGCATGTAAGCCGGAGGAGGGCGGAGACTCGTTGCGGGCGTGCCTCCGTTCTTCACTATGAACACCGTGTCCATGCCCCACGTCATGTGCCGGTCCAAATGACAGTGCATGTACCATACCCCTGTTTATATAGCATTTACAGCAGAGCACCGTGAGTTCGGTATGCAAAAGTTTAGAATACTTAATGGATCGGAAAATGCGCATTCTTTGAAGCGTAATCATTGCAATTTTTACCTGGATTGTCCGCTGTAAATCTGATAGCAGCCCATCCGCTCTTCGGCACGGCCACCGTGTTTACATATGGAGGGTCGACTAAGTTGTATCCCTGAGGGTCGGTATCGACATTGAAGTCGCCGATGCCGGTACCGACGACGTAAAAAGCATAACCGTGCAAGTGCATAGGATGACTCTCCGCCGCGTTGATGATGTTCGTTCCCTGGAACACAATCTCAATCGTCTCGTTGAAATCAAACACCTTCACCACCGTCCCTTTCGTTGGCACTGAAATATTCAGCGGTAGATCGTCCCCCGTGAAATTGTATAAAATCCCAGGAAAGTCCGGGAAGTTCATGCTGTAAATATCACTAATGTTCCTGCAAGATGAACTTATCGTTAATTGACGCATCCTCTCGGTATATATACACACACAGCGTGTCAAATGGAAATTAAATTACCTATAATAGGCTTGTAGTATATCAATTGAGGGGTTGACCCAACTGTAATTGTTCAGGCTTGAAGCCAACCTATCCCCATAAATTCCTCCGCATGAGCTATTTGGACAAATCAGCACACCCATGGATGCCAACACGAACATGCGCGTCGTCACATTCTGTGGCACGTTCACGGGGTGTTCCCCGGACGCCAGGCTCCGGAGGCGGTTGGTGAACGTCAAGGCCGCGACGTTGTCCTTGTAGGACGGTAAAGTCGACGGGAACATGATCTTTTCGGGAGCGCTGTAGTTGCCTCGGTACTGCAAAATCGCCGTCGCGTTGCTATGATCGTAATTGGTGACATCGAGCCGGTCGCTAGAGTACTGTCGCGCGGCCATGTAATAGCAGCTGAGGGACTGGTTCGCGGTGACCAAAACGTCCATCGTTTGGCCCGGAGTCATCATGATATAGGCGGTGTCTATCGGTTTGAGGTAGGCCCCGTCCATGCCGACCACAGTAAGGTTGTGCCCAGCAATCGAGAAGAAGAGGTCCGCATTGAGTACTGCGTTAACCAAGCGCAGCAAATACGTCTTCCCATAATCGACGAGCACTCGATATGTTGTCTCTGCAACATAGTTACACGTAAAAGTCACAATCGACATAACAAATAGTTTTGGGTTTGAACGTTAACCGGGAAGATTGTCCAAAAAATCTTAAATCTATTACACTTTCATCAATTCAGTAAAAAACCTTTTACTTTTGTTAATTGAATCCTAAAGATTTTTCACATTTAGCCAATTGAGTACATCCTACAAATTTTGACCGGAAATCGTTGACGTAGATGCCGACAGTCCTTCATGAAATGGCCGACGTTGACGCGGGCAATTTTTAACAATATTATGAAAATGATTCAATTTTTTTTTTCTGATTTTGTTCTTTACTTTGCTCTTTTGTCTTTTTCCCTTTTTCCCTCTACCGACCCTCATCTCTGTCCCGCATCGGTCATCACCGAGTCCTGGTGACTAATTAGAGGAAAAAGAAAAGAAACAAAAGAAAGAAAAAATAAAATAAAAAAGGAAAAAAAGAATACATAATAAAATAAAATTCAAAAATAAGCATTAAAATATTATTAAAAATAAAGCAGACCGCGTCACGTAGGCGAGTTGGCCTCCACGTCAACGATTTTCGATTGAAATTGATCGGATTGATCCAATTGGCAAAATGTGAAAAGATTTGAGATTCAATTGACAAAATTTAAAAAAAATTATGATTGAGTTGATAAAAATGCAATACGATTTTAGACTTTTTTTTTGGACAATTTTTTCAAAGCTAATTAATACCAGCACAATCACTTGTAAAATTTTACATTAAAAGAGGACTAAGATATCGTTTTTTTTTTATATTGTTTAACTTAAGTAACTTGGTTAACTCAAATTTTTACCGTTAGAACACGCGCACATATCTCCCGGTTCACCATTGATCGTATAGGCATCAGATCGAGGTGTGTCTGAGCCAGTGTCAAGTGCCAACTCCAGCAATTCCCTCATGCTTTCCTTATACCAACAAGCTGCGATTGATCACAAACTTACGTCAGCAATTGCAAATCTCGACTTAAGGATTAAGAACGAGTAACAGCATATCGATTAACTTTGCAATTCATAAGGTAATTACCTAGCAGAGGGATACAAATTCAACAAAGTTGAAAGATCAGGTCAGATGTACCATTCAGTGGAAGGTTCGGGTCTCTTGAGACTTTTCTTCTTATCTGTTAGATTTTTCTTGTACGTGCTCTATGGTTTTCTTATTGGGATATTGACACAAATAGTCTTTGAACTTTACTTCAATGTGCAATGCGGTCCCTGAATGTTTAATTTAACCAATATAACATTTGAACTTTAGCCCAATGAGCAAAGTGATCCATGAACTTTTAGTTCTTGAATTATACGATGATATTTAATTTGAGTTCAGGGATGACTTTGAATATTTTCTCATAATTCAAAGTAAAAGTTAAATATATTTCAAAAGTTCAAGGCTAATATTGAATAAATTGAAAGTTCATGGACCATGCTGTATATTAAATTAAAATTCACAAATCACATTGTATATTGAATCAAATTTCAAAAAACATTCGCGTAATTTCCTCCTTCCTATCCAATTGGTGCATTGTGTCGTCCACCAGCTATTGTTTTCCGTGCGAGCTCTACTGACCACATAATTTGGGTCACTTATTATTCTTGCAAAAGGCCAAACTCGAGCTCTTATATATAGTCATGAATGCCGACATGAGTCTGCTTACTATTCCAATTTATGTATTTTTTTTTCTCATCACGCCAACCGAGAACTCATCTAATAACGATTTTGCCAAATCTATGTATTCTCTTTATATGTTGACTCTTACGATTTTGGTGGCGAGCCGCGGGGGACCGGCGGTGGCGGCTGGCGATCTCGTATGGTGGCAAAGGATGACAGT
Organism: Rhodomyrtus tomentosa; assembly: GCA_028455895.1. NCBI lineage: Eukaryota > Viridiplantae > Streptophyta > Magnoliopsida > Myrtales > Myrtaceae > Rhodomyrtus > Rhodomyrtus tomentosa. Next base: position 45,643,317 of record JAPCWY010000001.1, read on the forward strand.
GGTGGCTTGCATGAAATTGTTTCAAAATTGTTCTAAATCCAGAAACAAGTTTTTTTGTTTCTTTGTTTTGGGTCAATACTTTTGAAACATTTTTTTATCATACGCGTTTCTGTTCCAAAAGTGTTCTGGGAATAATTTTGGAACAGAAATAATTTTTCTGGAGTGTTACCAAACATATCCTTAATACCCATTATTTCCATACAAAAAAAAAGAGAGAGGAAGAAAATAGTCACCGGCTCTATTTATTTTATGAAAAATGAATGATTTAAAAAATATTTTCTAAAATTGATTGTTTGTATCACCTGCGTATATTATTCAATGATACAAATCGACAATAATTTATGACTATGTTTTCTTTTTTGGTGGATGATGAAATATTTTTTGTTCATTCCTTTTTTTAAGCCATACAAGCTACTATTTTTAGGAAATGTTTTAAAATATTCATTTTTCGTGCAACAAATGGACCTAATGGACATATCTTTTCAAACGACTATCATGAATTCATAAGTGGCTCCATATCCAAATATACATACCAAACACGAGGACTTCCTCGCCATCGGAATTCGGATACGGATAAGCGGTTCCTTCGCTTGGCAGAATGACTATTGCGCCGTGCACGGTTGCACGTGTCCATTCGCTGTGAGCATGCCACCATAGGGTTCCTTCTTCGTTCGTGAATTGGACCTCGTAAGTGAAATTTGTTCCTGGGGCGATTGGACATTGCGTGATGAACTCGGGGCCATCCGACCATGAATTTCGAGGCTGTTTCACCCCATGCCTTCAGACATGGAAATGGATTCAATTAAACTAACGTCCAACTTTGAAAAATCGAGTGATGGTATAGGACATCGACTATTTATATTGCGCTGGAGCTTTCCCTCGATAAGTTAATGAATTTCAGCCATTCTCTGAGACCGCCACTACGTTCGAGATTTTGCTCTGGGTCTCTTGATTAATAACTAACATTGTCCAACGTAAAATTGAGCACACTTGCAAAAAGTTAAAATTTAATGTCAAAGGATCTTATCTGATTTAAATGTTGAGAATATTAATTTATAATGTGATTTTTAAAATATATCAAGAGGAAATACTTAGCAATGGTATTGAAATAAGAAAAGACGAAAGCACTTACCTGAAGAGCCAGGACCATTTTTTTTTTATTGATCATCATGAACTGCAAATCTTTTTTCAAAATGTATTTATATAATGGGAAAATGTTGCTACTTATTTAAAGAGATAAAAGTTACCATTTTCTGATTACATTTCGTCCACGGATATATTTATGTGACAGTTTTTTTATTTACCGTAAGATTAACAGCATGTTATGAGCCATAAAAACATATAAAAATAATTAATAATTATTTTAGAGTCCACTTCTTCAAGAATTTATGGACTTTTGTTATTTTCACAGTCACCAAAAAATTATTATGCCAGTAAAATCTGATATTGAATAACACAGAGCATATGAATTTCCAGGCCAATTAATGATCACAACTATATACCACGTAAAAGTATCTTCATTGGATTTACGTTTAAACTTTTTATTTTGAGATTTGCTTATGTATAAGGCGCTCGGTAGCAAGCACTTGAGTAAAAAAAAAAAAAAAAATTGCTAACACAATCTCAGCAGTCAAACTTCGACGCTCCACCAGACAAACGGCAACCCACAAAACTAAACTTTTCTACTCCCCCCAACATCTCAATAAAACACTGTCGTTTTTTCCCGAGAGAGAGAGAGAGAGAGAGAGAGAGAGAGAGAGCGTGTAACATAAACAATTAAGGAATAATGCCCTTCAGAGCTTACGTGAAATTAAGTTGATTAGGAGGAAAAGGAGTTGATTATCAGCTTTACCAATGGAGGGTGACGCCGTAGTAACCGTGGTTGTGAACGTTGACGAACACGGTGTCTCCTTTATGGACCCTTATCTCCGGCCCGGGGAAGCTGCCATTCACCGTCAACACGCTCTTTGTCACGCACAGCTTTGTGAAATTTTGCTCCTTCAGCTGCATTGCACACCAACAACATCAGTTATGTACTTTAAGCTTTAGCACAAGTATGACGTGAGACAAAAACAAACAAAGAAAGAATTCTAGTCAATATCGTTCCTTGTCTTCGACCCGTTTGTGGATTGATTGATTGGCCGGGCAATGAAGAACACGATTCTGACTTTTAGCCTCTTTGATATTTTGCTAATTCTAGAAGAGACCAATGTCTTGCATAAATTCACTTATAGGGAAAACCATTCGGAGAGAGCCAAGCTATTCGCCCTCTTTGACACGTGTAGATACACGCACATAGACACGTGTGAGGGCTCGAGCCCACGCCTCTAACTTGTCAAAGGGGTCGATCAGGCCTTGCCCCGCGAGCGTACCATCATCCCACTCCGCAACCCAAAAAAAGAAAAAAAGAGAAAGAAAAGAAAGAAGAAGATTTGAGTGCAATGTACTCACAATAAAGTCGTAGAAGTGAATGCTGCCATGAGCCAAGGGAAGGAGCACCACATTGAACGCAAGAATACAACCAAAAACTCGGGATTGGAACAGGTCCATGTCCTAAAATGAATAAGGTATTGTACTTTGCACCCTTTTTGTGAATCCCAAGTTTCTCGCAATGCAAAGCTCTCGATCACTCCATTGAGTAGGCTCTCACCACGATCAACCACAACTCCTTGCTTATTTAAAAGCATTTGGGTCGGCTTCACAAAAAATTCCAATCTACGTAATATGTGCGGAATTGTTGACGGGGGGGTCTCAGCTTACATTCAAACCATCCACCTCGCGGTAAACCCAAAGTGTCTCCGTGCGTGTGGTTGTGTTGTGTGCTCTTTCATACGGGGACTGATAGTTGGTGGTCGTTGGTCGTCCAAAGAAAAGCATCGTCTCAAGCACTAATCATTCTCTTCATTCTTTCTCTTTGCTCACCTTTCTTTCATAGATATCGACACTTGCGAGTAGCGGGAGTCTCTTATTTATTCCAACTCACTTAAATCCACCGACTAACGTATCCAAACGTTATAGTGTCCCATATATTATGTCGCTTACGGTCATTGGTCCGTCCCCATCCACGACAAGTGCCCAAGCGTCCAAAAGCTTGACGCAGAGAGATCCAAAGATGGAGTCCAAGAACCCTGACGAACAAGCTCGTCGTGTTAGCCTCCATAGATTTAACTATAATATCGAATTAGTGCATAACTTCTTGCCGTGGATCTGGAACTTATGGAAAGCTAATTTGGATTTTTGTCGTGAAGCTCCGGGGAGACAGGTCATTCCTCTCTATCTGTGTTTGGTAAACAAGTATATACGATTCCCCGGCCGAGCAGAAGGACACATGCATACGGTTCCTTGGGTGTGGACAACAAAGAAGTTCGAACTTAGGTCCTTGTCATGGATTCATTATCGAAGAAAACAATGGCATGGTGAAATTCTAAGGTCGCAAAGACTTTTCCCTCCTTTTGAATTGTCTTTCCTCAGTGTCTTTGGGAGACTAGCTTTGCTTTATCTTTTTATTTGTTTTCCCAGTCATTTCCAATAAGAACAATGCCAAAAAAAAAAAAATTATGGAAAACAAATAAAAAGACAAAGCAAAGCTAGTCTCCCAAAGACATTGAGGAAAGACAATTCAAAAAGTTCCATCGCAATATAAATAGTCGATGTCATAAAAAATGCTACACATATTGTACATTTACAAATTCAATCCTAATTTTTTTTTGCTAATAGAGTTCTAAATATTTTCACATTTTTTCAATTAAGTCCATCTGGCTATTTTGATCGAAAATTGTTGATGTGGATGCCAGACATCTTACGCGACACGGGCAGTATTGACATGGATAATTTTTAATAATATTTTAATAATTTTGAATTATTTATTTATTTATTTATTTTATTCTGGCCAATGAGGGCCGCAATACCCTTGCTGATTGCGGGCGAGGCCATCGCAGTCATAGGTTAGTCTAGGTGAGGCTAGATGAGGGCGTTGCAGCTCATGTCTAGTGTCTGGCGAGGCTCGACGACCTTTGCAGGCCACTTTAAAAAAGAAAAGAAAAGCAAAGACACAAAAAAAAAGATAACAAAAAATCCAAAATAAAAATAAAGTGTTGTTAAAAATTGTTCACGAGAGCGTTGGATGTGCCCCATAGGAGATCAACATCCACATCAGTAATTTTCGACAAAAAAATGGGTGGATCGACTCAATTGGCAAAATGTGAAAAGATTTAAGACTCAATTGATAAAATTTAAAGATTTGAGATTGAATTGGCAAAAGCGCAATATGTTTAGGAATTTTTGGACAATTTTTCTACATGGGATGCTAAGGAGACCATTGTTCTTGTCTTGGATTAAACAAACTTGGAGAGACTCAAGTAACAATGCTATCACGATAGATATGACATGGGAAAATTACAAAAAATAAAAGATCATAAAGCCATTATACTTGTGCCAATTCAATTTTAAACCGTCAATTTTGCCAATTGAGTCATAAACCTTTGGTAATTTGTCAATCTTGTCCTTCCAACCAATTTTGGCACAACCTGTGATGCATTGATAATTTTTTTCTTTTTAATTTTGACTTTTCTTTCTTTCATTTCTTTTTTTTTTATAAATCTGGGCACTAGCCAAAGACTATGAAGGCCTCGACCAAATTTGGTGAGGACTTTGCGACCCTCTCCCCAGCGGCGAATGAGGGTCACCGGCCCTCACCTGTGTTCGATGAGGGTGGGTTGGGCACCTTAGTTGGACCTAGTAGAGAAAAAAGAAAGGAAAAGAAAGCAAAAAGAAAAAAAAAGGAATAAAATTCAGAAAATTTTAAAAATGAAAAAAATTTCACTTTAATGTCGATCGTGCCTCGTAGGATAACCGAAGTTATTGTCATCAATTGTCGGCCAATCGGAGGGACCACATTGACCGATCATCAAAAGGTTAAAACTTAGTTAGCAAAATTGAAAGTTTTATGACTAAATTGACACGAATATAATAAATTTATGAATTTTTTAATTATTTTTTCAACATGATACTAAGATACAACTTGTTGAGTTGTCCAACATCAGTTGTGGAATAGGCTGGTGGTCGGTTTGTAAGTGTGAGAGAAAGCCTCAACCTTTGAGCTAACTTTTGGGTTGAGGAAGTCCGAAGGCTACCTAACATTTATATTAGAGTCCAGATTACCAACAAATTTGAACCTGACAGTCATACAAGAGAGATACGGGTTGTCGCTTTCTTCGACCCATGACCCGATGTGTGAGGAAAAATTGTTGGGGTTGTCCACATTGATTGTGGAAAGGACTGGTGGTCAGTTTATAAGTATGGAAAAAAATCTCAACCTTTAAGCTAGTTTTTGGGTTGAGAGAGTCCCAAAACCGTCCAAGACCACCCAACACAACTGGTCAATTTAGTACGTTTTATCTCTTCATCAATTCGAAAGCTGAGATTCATGAAATCACTGTACTGAAAGAGAGATTAGAAAAATGAAAAGAAACATGTATTATAAGTTCGACATAAGTAGAGAAATGACGCAATGTATACAATGTTCTCATCTGCAATTAGCTATGCCTATGATAAAAAGTTATTACATAGATATAGTCTATGTAAAGCAACGCCCTCGCTTCCAATGATTATGACGATGTTGATCCAAATAAATTAAGTTTATATATTATTATTTCAACTATCATTTAGAAAATTATAACAGTAGCATGAGCCCCTATTCTTCTTAGGGCTGCTAAACGTGTGGTGCTGGTTGGATTGGCGGCGGAAAGAATAGCGTGCCGTTGAAATCTATATATCTAGTTGGGAAAATAATGGTCGCTGAACGTTAAGTACAATATCATCCTCTAAACTTTTGATTCGTTCAATATGTTTCCTGAATTTTAATTCAATGTGCAATGTTGTCTCTATAATTTGTTCATTGTGGCCCCTGAATTTGGGTCTAATGTTCAATATGGTTTATGAATTTTTAAATATTTTCATATAGTTTGGGGATTACATTGGATATTTACCAATAATTCAAGGATTATATCAAACAAATTAAAATTTTGAAGTCGACATTGTACATTGAGTCAAAATTAAGGGACCAAATTGTACAAATTAAAAGTTGATGGACAACATTACATATTAAACCACTGTGCTATTATCCATGTCGCCTTCAAAGGAAAAATGTCAAAAAATCCTAAACCTATTGCATTGTTGCCAACTTAGCTCTATGCATTTTAATTGTGCCAATTTAATTGTAAATATTTTACATTTATGCCAATTGAGTATATCCTGCTAATTTTGGCCAGAAATCACTTATGTAGACGCCGATATCCCATGTGGCACATTGATGTCGATTATTTTAATATATATTTTTGTATAATTTTTGATTTTTTTTATTTTCTGAGGGCCGACGACCTTTACGCCCTCAATAAAAAAAGAGTAAAGAAAAAAAGAACGAAAAAATTATTAAAAAAATAACTACATCAGCGTCGGTTGTGCAACGTAAAATGATCGGCATCCACATAAGCGATTTTCGACAAAAATTAGCTAGATCGACTAAATTGGTATAAAATCATACAGTCTTAGACTAAATTAGCACAATTAAATGATTTATAACTTATTGATATAAATATAATAGGTTTATGAATTTTTTTAAGTCTGAGCCCTTAGTTGCAACAAAAGAGACAATGGATAGTCGTGTCCCGCGCGTTCTTTTCTTAATCTTACTTTTCTGTTTTGTTCTCCCACTTCTGACACCTTAAAAATTCGAACTCCGATGGTCGGAATACATTGTTAACACACTCTCTTGCATGCGCAAGCATCACCGTTCGTCAAAATCACCATCTTGTTTACATGGAAAACAAGGAAGGATTCCTCTTTTCTGTCTTATCTTAGCCTGATCAAAGAACGTCTTTGAATGGCCTGGTGCTCCTAGAGTTACATCGTCGCACCGTCAGTCAAGCCTCTCGAAATTGACCAGGATTTTAGTTGCCCACTTTTGACTATCCTGAGCTCCTGCCGGTCAGGATGTTGCGCAAAAAGCTTTTATGTTCTTTCTGGGCCGTTCATTCTTCACCAAGTCTACGTAAAACACGAAGCTGAGCATAAACTGTATCCACTTCACGACACGTCATGCATAATAACTTTCTTTTATTATTTAGAGACATGTTTTCATGCATTTAATACGATCCATACATCAAATATAAATCTTACCTATGCACTTCGCATTGAGTTAGCGGTTTGTTTGTTTTTTCTGTCAAGGAGTTCACGGATTTAATGAGAATATAATTAGACCAATCAAATAGATCGGTCGGGTTCTAGATGTGTTGAAAATGGCCCCAATCGAATTGATCCATTTCCATGCAACACAAATCTAACTTCCCATACCCAACACGACTCGTACCCAACACATAATCGATCCGACCTATATTACTAAAACTCTTTCATATTGTACCAAGTATAAGAAAACTCATATCTAAATTGAGGTGAGAACTTATAAAGAGTGAGCGAGAGATCGAGTAAAGGCAAAGAAGAGTGAAGAACGAGTTATATAGATTGGTTGAGTTTAATTAAGTTGCAAACCTATTTAACACTTATAATATTTCGGAATTTATCATTCTAAGCCCATTTATGGTCAATTTCTGGAATATAACTAACCCAGCAAATAATATGCAGATGTGACATATGTGCAAGGATTCTACTTTCTATTATTAGAATAAAACACGAGTAATAAATAATTTCATTTTATTCTATTAAAACAGAATACAAACAGTCAAGGAAGAATAGAGTGATTTGACCATTTTAGGAGATTAACTGGATTGATGAGAACGAGAAGGAGAGCCTTTATAGTTAATATGTGCTTGGACTAATGGTATGCGCAGCCTGTGTATATAATATGATCACAAATTGTTTTATTCTGGATCAGCAAATACTTACAACAAGCGTAGATAACAATACGAGCACATCTCTTCCGCCAGAAAACAGAAAACTATTCTACAACTTCTTCTCTTATGACCCGACAAATCAAGCATCGTGCGTCTTGATTAGGACAGCACCTAAATTCCGATTCAGATGCCTCCTCAAATTTTCAAGTGCAAAAACTCACAAAATGAAATAATACACTTCGAACTAAGGGCTAGTAACAACCCAAACATTCCATTACATTAGCAGGGCGGCATGTCTGGCGGGGGTGGAAGCATCTGCGACTCTGTGGTCGGGCCATCCTTGACGATGAACGCCATCTCCATTCCCCATGTCAAGTGTCGTTCAAGATGACAATGCATGAACCAAACTCCTGAGAAAGATTGATTTTTTTTTTTCCAAAAGACCAAATTATTATTCCTTCAATTATACTAAAGCGTGGAATTAATATCATAATAAACTTGTGTAGCGTTGGAATAGTTGTACCTGGATTGAAGGCTTGGAATCTCACCGCGGCCCATCCATTCTTGGGCACTGCGATGGTATTCTGCAATGGAGGGTCCACCAGATTATAATTTTTGGGGTCCTTGTGTTTGTCGAAATTACCGAATCCCCATCCCACCACGTAAAAGCTGGTCCCATGGAGGTGCATGGGATGATCGGTTCCGGCCACCAAGTTGGTCCCCTGAAAGACCATCTCCACCGTCGCATTGTACTCGAGGACCTTGACCTCTGTCCCATGTCGCGGCGTCTGCAGGGCCAGTGGGAGGTAATCCGCCGTGTAGTTGAACTTGAACGGAGGCTTGCTTGGGAACCGGCTGCCGTACACGCCCCTGATGCGGTAGTAATAGGCTTGGAGAATGTCGATTGATGGGGACGCGAAGCTTATGTTGTTCACGCTCGCGGCGAGGCGGGACCCGTTGGGACCTTCACACGAGTCGTTCACGCAAGGGAACGTGTTCACAGAGACGATGAACAGGAACTTGTGGGTCACCGTTTGCGGGACAGTTATAGGGACTGGGTGCTCCCCGCTAGCTAAGCTCCGGAGCCTGCCGGTGAAGTTGACCGATGCAGCCGTGTCGTTGTAGTCTGGAAGGTTAGGTAAAGGAGGAGGCGACGACGGTGCGTACCGACCTTTGTATTGGATTAAGGCTGTGGTGGTCGTGTTGTCGAATGTAAGACCGGTTGTGCTCGAGTAAACCCTAGCAGCCATGTAGTAATGGTCCTTGGGCTGGTTGGCCTCCAAGAGGAGGTCTATGGTTTGGCCGGGAGAGATGGTGACGTAGTCGACCTCCAGGGGCTTCGTGTAGGAGGCATCAGTGCCTACCACCGTGACTCGGTGATTCGCGATGGCAAAGAAGAGGATCTCCTGCATTGCCGCGTTGATGAGCCTGAGGAGGTAGGTTTTACCATATTCCACGGCCAGCTTAAACGTATCTAGCGGTGAAAGGGAAGGCAGTAAAAATGGTTTATACAGGATAGGTCAATTAATATATACACATATTCGACCAATTTTTTTTTATTTTTTTTTATACAAGTAGAACGAAAGGGGGGAAAACAAACAATATCTAAGGAATTGATTAACGATGAGAGCCTGCTAAAACTACTGCGAGTTAAAACCCTAACATGTATCATACTATGTATTGTCTTGGTAGCTCGGAGATAATACATGATGCTTTTTCAAGGGGATAATTACAAAAAAAAAAAAAGAATTCCTAAACCTATAGTAATTATATCGATTTAGTCCTTATCCTTTTGCATTTGTGCCAATTCAATATATTCGATCAAGTTTGGCTGAAGAATGTTGATGTGGAGCGGATGGCGGCCGACATGGATAAACATTACTATCTTAATATATTTTTGAATTTTCTATTTATTGTTATATTTGTCTCTTTTTTCTTTTTTTTTTCTCTTTCTTTTTTTAACTTACCATCTTTATTCCTCCAGCCCGTTGTCGACTGGCGACCGGCTAGAGGCGAGAGCCAGCGAGGTCGAGCCTTGCCAGTTGCCAGAACAGGCAAGTTCGAAAGAGGCCGATGAGGGCCTTTGGCCGTTCATCAGACATATGGAAGAAGGAAGGGGGAAAAAAGAAATCGGAGGAAAAAAAAGGAAATAAGAAAAGAACATACATGTTGAGGACTCAATTGACAAAAAAGAAAAAAAGAAGGGATTTATGATTAAATTGGTACAATACCAATAAGTTTAGGAATTTTTTTTTTGGTTAATTTTCTCAATTGTTAGGCAATACAATAATTCAAACGGTCATTGAAACATTTCAGGCGGTGACATTAACAGGTGATGGAAACGTCGGGGACCAACCGGTGTCGTTGCAATGCAATGATTCACATGAATCATTGCTCCATCCCGGACCTCCAACTGGACTTTATTTTTTTGAAACACGTGGTTGGGGCCATGCTTTCTTCAAAGTAGGAAGGAACTCTCCTTCCAACATTTGGAAAACGATTTGCACCAACGTGACTTTCCCTCACACAGTTGAAATCACACTTTATAACTTCGATTCCTTTTCTGTCCCCTCGTCTCCTTCTTCCTCCCTCCCTCAAATTAGCCGTTCATACCCAGCCCAGCACCCCCTTCACCGTGTCGCTGCTGAGCTCTCCGCCTCATCGCAATCAACCTCGGGACACTGTGACCGTCGACCTAGCTATGACATCGCCGCCATCAAGCCGCGGGATGATTTGATTTATTGTTTTGTAATACGTTTTTTTTTTTTGTCATGTGTAAACATAAAAACCATCAATCAGAGACTGGTCGGAGAAAAACATGGCCCCCTTATATATATCATTAGATAGAATGATAGCATCATAAGTCTAAAACTTGTTTGCGTGGAGATTTATTTGAACTCTGGCAAATCATTTATTAAAGTTCTTCCTACATGGCAATGAAGCGGTGATATTTAAACACGATCATAAAATATTTTGTTCTTGATCCGTAATTAACCAGGGGAAACCGAGATTCCATTGTAAGGTCGCTAAGAACGTAGTTAAGAAAGTTTCTTGTCTTGGGCTTGGAATTCTCAAAGAGCAATAAGGACACTGTCTAAGTATATGCTAACCTTGTTTTGAGCACGGATACAAATCGCCCGGTTGACCATTAATGAGATAAGCATCAGAAACGTTTGGATCTCCTCCAGTTTGTCGAAACCCATCGTATATAGCGACTATATCTTGTTTCCACCATTCTCCTGCATTTTTCATGCACTTGATTAATACTGTGAGATTACATTGGAAGCAAAATGATAGAAATATTCGATCACACAACTGTAAAAGGAAATCATTTTCGAGTTTCAAACCTAATATGATGGGCACTTCTGCACGAGGCATAGCAAAAGCATAGCTCGTGCCGTTCTTCGGATAAACGACGATGGCACCATGGACGGTGGCGCGTGACCAGTCGCTGTGAGCATGCCACCAAAGCGTCCCCTCCTCAAGCGAGAACGTTACATTCTGCGTGAATTTCCCTCCAGGCTTAATCGGGCACTGCGTGATGTATTCAGGACCATCATGCCAGGGATTCCTTGGTTGTTTCACGCCGTGCCTGTTATTTTGGTTTGTTTCGCTTTCCCTCGTTAGAGATGATGTCAATACTAAATTTCCTTGTCTGATTTCGGCACTCTTGAAGTTTGAGAGTGAGAGGAGAAGTACCAGTGGATAGTGATGTTATAGTTGGCCTTGTTGTACACATCCACGATGACGGTATCGCCTTTGCGGGCGTATAAAGTCGGGCCGGGGAATTTACCGTTAACGGTTAGGATGCTCTTGGTGCTGCATAGCCTCGTATAGGGTGTTTCCTTGATCTGGCAACGACAGTAATGTGTCATCATCATGCACGCGAAGAGAACACATCCATTCAGTTAAACGAGCATAGAGGAGTACGTGGACGTGTGTCAAACCATTGTCCGGACACTAGAAAAAAGAGAAATGATTAATTATGTCACTATCTTTAATCTATGGTGAAAATAACAGTTAGTTCTAGACCACAAAAAAAAGAAAAAAAGGATCATTATAAAATGTCGTGAGGTACATCTTAGATTTTCCCTTTCATTTTAGATGATTTTTTTCTCTCCTCATACTTCGTTTTCAACCAATGCATGCTCTCGCTCTCTCTCCCCCCTCTCTGGCCCATCTCCATGGTTCTTCTATCCTCCCATTACAACTTCAACGGAAGGTTCATCGTTGCTCGACCACGCGCTTGCCATCGCTGCTGCGATTAGACGGTGCAGAGACGGCGCGTGTCGAGGGAGGATAATAGCTATGCTGGTCTTCTGCTGTTTTTTTTTTCCTATCCTGTTGTTGATGCCATACCACTCAGGTGACTCATCAGCAAAGTCTGCCAATTTTCGCCCCCACCGCGACAGTGTCCCGTTAGAAAATTTGACAGACCAAAAAAAAAAAAAAAAATAGAACAGTTGATGGATGGACTTTTTATTGTGAGCGAAAAGGGTAAGGAAAGAAGACCAACGTAACTATCGTCCTCTCTAGATGCACAAGCCCATAACCACAGCCCCCCCGCGACGTGCTGGTGCTAAAAGTTAGGAAGTTCTTCGAATGAGGTAGCAACTGCTTAAGACGCAAGCTGGCCGGAGATTTGCTCACGGCATAACTCGAACTTATTCTCACGGAGGAGGACGGTGTGACCGTGACCCATTTGCCATTGGGATTCCACTCTCGGTGGTGGTGAGAGAAGGATTTGATTGCCCGAACTGAACAAGTTTCGAGGAAGAAGATGGAAGCACAAAATCCAAAGAAAACTTGGATTTCGAGTGATTTTGTCCCTTATGGAAAGCGCTAAACCCATGTTGAAATGCCCAATCTTGGGATTAGCCATATAATAAGCGTCAAAGTAGGTTATATGAACAAAATTAGGGGCCAGATCTTTTGCACTTACCACGAACTTACGGCGAAGAGTAGCTTCGCAGTAATGGGTGCCGAGGACTAGCACGAGCCCTAGAATTCGAAGCACTTGAACTCCCACTGTGTACCTCATTTTCAGTAAGCGGAGAAGAGAAAAAAAAAATAGTATATGTGTTCTTCTGTCATGCCCCTTAAGTTAAGCCGATTGCGAGAAGTGTCTATTTATGCACTGCGAATAGGCTCCCCTGCCTGTCGCCATCCAATATCACGTCGTCCGCCCTGACCAAAAACTTCCTTCGGCTCACACCCGCGCATACGAGTCCGTCCATGTTTTTCGTGGTGCTCATTGAAGAAAAACAAAGAAGGTTACCAAAAAATTCATAAACCTAATATAATTATGTCAATTTAATTATAAACTTTTTTTTGCCAATTGATCTAAACCTTTTCCATTTATGCCTATTTAGTCCATGCCAATTTTGGCCGAAAATAGTTGGATATTACGCTATTTGCACTGAGGTGGATAATTTTTAATAATATTTTAATATTTTTCAAATTATTTATTATTTATTGTACTTTTTTCCTTTTTTTTCTCCTGTCTGTCGCTGACATCCTGCGACTGGCCAAAGGCAAGTGTGAGGCTCGCCCTCACCAGTTGGGTCAACTAGGATGAATTTTGCCAGAGGCCAGCATAGGTCGACCTTGTTGGAAATAGATCGTCTAACCTTTCCTTAGAAGTTTATGTCACAACCTTGCAATCCGGACCGTCTGTGTTATGAATGCATGTCTCAGATTATAACTAATAAAAAAATATATAAAAAATTCAAAAAAAATTTCCATAAAAACCGAAAATCAGGACCTTCCGTCCAAAAATGGACGACCCAGATCGCAAGGTTAGGTGCCCAACCTTTTAAAGAAAGTTTAGGCAATCCGGATCCGACCTCGTTGGCCTTAGGCCACTAGCTTGAGAAAGAAGAAAGGGAAGGAAAAACATAAAAATTATTTCAAAAAATATTAAAATATCATTAAAAATTATTCACGTCATGCGTAGGTGGCACCACCTCAGCAATATTAATAAATAAAAAAACAATGGTCGGATGAAGTGAATTAACACAAATGCAAAAGGTTTAATACTCAATTGGTTAAAAAAATGGGTTTATGAGTGAATTGCCATAATTATGATAAGTTCAAGACTTTTTTTGTAATTCTTCCTAAGAAAAATCAAAGGCAAATTTGATGGATGGGTTGAATTTCTCTCAAAAGTTTAAGCCAATGAGTTATGGACCAACTATGTTATATTAACTGCTCCACACCATACTGATTATCTGTTGGATCTAGTTTCGGTGGCTACCTTGCTACGGGATCAAATGAAATCTGTGGGAAAAGGTCCAAATACCTTCATGAGAAGGCCACCAAGAGGAAAGCCCGTCCGATGTTGACACTTACGTATTTAGCTATCGTATTTGATCATTTATTGCATGTAAAAATTAGGGATTGACTCCGACTAAAAGCATCGTGAACGTTAATTTGCAGTGGCGTTTGTATTACGGATATTTGGAACACTATCATAATATGTTCACATCAATTAATCAGCATGGCTATAAAATTGCTGAACGGTTTAAGCAGGAAGGCCCTAAACTTAATTGAATTTCCAAGATTGAGTCCTCGTGAACCAGGCCCCCACGAAATTTGGCCAGCCCAGGATTATATGATATGGTCCTTATTGAAGAAATGTCCATTGCAACATACTTGTTTGAACCAATGTACACTTCAGATCATTCTTTGAGCAATATTGCCCTTATTTGAAATTTACCATAAAATTTTGGCCATATAAGGGACAGTATAGGAAGATATCTTAATTTTTTTAGCTTGAATATATAGTATGTCTCCTCAATCTCAAATAGAAATGTACAAAATTCATTTTTCCTCTGATAAAGCCCCGGCCCTATAGCTATATAAATGAATCATTCACGCAAAAAAAAGGGGGGGGGGGGGGGGGGACTACAATATGCTCACAAACACATGGAAAAAAAATAAAAATTGTCCGAAAAATTCTAAACCTATTACACTTTTATGAATTTCATCTTAAATCTTTTAATTTAGTCAATTAAGTCGTAGGCATTTTCATGTTTTATCAATTGAGCCTATTCGGCCTATTATCTGGAAATCCTTGATGTGGATGCCAATCTTTCCGTGTGGTACGGCCGAGGGTGGCGCAAATAATTTTAATGAAATTAATATATATATTTTCAATTTTTATTTGTAGTAAGCCTTTTTCAAAGTTTTGATGGAATATAAATATTTTCAAAATTTTCTTTGGCAAAGAGAATTTTAAGACTTATCGAACATGTTTTCCAATGAAGAGAGGTGGAAACGAAAATAATCTTGTAAACAAATTATTTGGGTGCTCACGACACATCGTTTTCTTTCTTTCTTGTTTGATTGTTCTTTGGGCTTTGTTAGAATAAAGATTTTTTTGTGACAATGACAATGACAAGCTGATCGCAAAATCTTGAAAAGGTGAATGTTAGGAATCACATGTGAGTGAGTTATGGTAAATAGTTAAAAAGAAATCCCGCATCGGATAATTGAAGTGGTGTAAAGCAGTTAATATATCCATGTTGGTCCATAACTCATTAATTTAAACTTTTAAGTGAATATGCATTTGACTGGATATGTTAACGGACTCGAACATGGGCCTCCTCTTGACGATCTCTTTAGGTTAAGGTATTGGTGTTGGGTGGTCTCGGGCCTCTCTCAACTCAAAAGCTACTAACTCAAATGTTGATGCTTTTTCTTACACTTATAAAAGTATAATTCATAGTGAAAGATGAAGTACGAAATAGAAAGAAAACTCCAAGTTTATGGACCAAAGTATAAAGTACGTTTGGTTCTAATAATTCTTTTTTTATGGGTCAATACCATAAAGAACCTCAAACTGATATACCTATAAAAAATTCACTTAAATTAATTCTTTTAACTATTAAAACAAATCATAAATTGGTACATTTGTGATAAATTTACCATAAACTAATTTTTTTACTACAAAAAACTGCAAACTAGTACATATATGATAAATTTACCATACCTTAGTTTTCTTTAAACTTTTTCATCAAATTATTGAATAGATGACATGTAGTTGTTGACGGATATACTAGTTTGAAATTTTTATTCTCCATTTATCAAGGACATATCAAATTTGAGATTTTTTTTTGTGATATTAACCCAATTAAACGAAAATTAATGGTGGACCAATTATGGTCTTTGGTGGTAAAAAAACTTAGTTTTGGGTAAATTTATTATAAGTGCATCAGTTTGAGATTTTTTGTGATAAAAAAATATTTTTGGGTTAATTTATCAAAAACATACCTATTTGGGATCTATAGTGGTAAAAAATAAATTGAGGTAAATTTACCAAAGATGGTACTAGCTTGAAATTTTTTGTGCTAAAAAAGTTTGAAGCATATTTATCAAAGTTATATCAATTTAAATTTTTTCGTAATATTAATATTTTTTTCAATCATGATAGAAGCGCTATTCACCTGTGGTCGATTTGGCCCTCTTCTATTATTTGGGGAAAAATTACAAAAAAAGTCTTAAACCTATTGCAATTGTGCCAATTCAGTCTTAAATTTTTTTTTAAAAAAATTTCGATTCAGTAATAAATCTTTTATAATTGTACTATTTCAGTTCATTCGGTGAATTTTGGTTGGCCGGTACTGACGTGGATGCTGACCGGCCGTCGATCCAATATTTTATGTAAGTTTTTTGATTTTTTATTATATATTTTTTTCTTTTTTTTCCTTCACCCCTACCCTCCCCTCCCCTCCTCCAGCTGGTTGCCATAATCTAACAACCAGCCAGAGGTCGACTCGCCTTGCCACGATGGGGGTCGATCTTGCTGTCGGTGGACGAGGCAGCGACAACGAGGTCAAGCCTCGTCACGGCTAGGTGAGGCTTGACCTCGCAAGTCCAGATCTGGGCTGGCGAGGTCAAGCCTCGCTCGGCCATCGCTGGGCGTGACCTCGCCTGACCAAGGCTCGACGCATCGTTGTTGCCTCGCCCAGCGATGGGGAGGTCGACCCTTGCCGTGGCAGGGCAAGTCGGTCTCTGGCCGCCCCTTTGGTCGATCGCCAGATTATGGCAACTGGCTGGAGGAGGGAAGGGTTGGGGTGGGGGGAAGGAAAAAAAAGAAAAAAACGTAACAAATTATACAAATTTTTAAAAAAATTAAAATTTTTGATCGCCGACATGTGAGCACTAATCGGTCAAAATTCACCGGTGGACTGAAATGACACAATTGTAAAAGATTTAGGATCGAATCAGCAAAAAAAGTTTATGACTGAATTGACACAATTGCATTAGATTCAGAATATCTTTTTTTAATTTTCTCACTGTTTAGCCATAAACAATCTTCAAAGACGATTTTGCATAAATTAACTAGGTCAAACCCCTCAATCATGAAAGCTTTTGTTATGAACTGAAACCACGATAAAGAGAAGTCAATGCCCAAGATGTCGCTCTGAGCACGAACTTATGGAGGACAATAACTGCACAATAAGGGATGCCAAGGACTAGTAGAAGCCCTAGAATTTGAAGCCCTTGAACTCTCATTTCAGCACCTCATTTCAATAAACTAGGCCCCTAATGCTTGTCGTTGTCGCCATCACATTCAATGAGGTTGGCCGAGCCGAACGTTTTTACCCAGCTCACCTTCTTGTTTACAAATTGTACATTCTCACCGTCGACATCGCACTCACAAAAAAGAAGAAGAAAAAACCCATAAATAATTTCACAAAGTGTCCGATCGACCTATCAAACATTTGGTTTGGAGGTGTCGGATCTCGTGATCAAGTCACGAAAGATGCCACCAACTCGAAGCATCCTTAGAGGCCGTGCCTGCCGCTCAGTGAGCAAAGTCTTATTCAATACGCATGAATGCGGCAACAGGAATGTAGTTACCCATAAGCGTACGCAATTTAGGGTGGCGTGATTCCCTTTGAGACCCGACCTTTGACTCTCTCCATGAAGATGGAGAGAGTCAAAGGTGTTGCGGGACATGCATCTCCTCCTTCTCATATCAATGTAACGCACTGTCACTTAGGGGTTAATTCCCTAAAAATTCCTCTGACTTTTATCCAATTGCCACTCTGCCTCGATTTTTTTTTTTTTAATCTCATGAAAAATCCTCAATTTCCACTTTACTCCCAAGTCTGGCTAAGCGTACAAATATTCCCACTGGTTACTTCAAGATTATCAACGTCATAAGGCTATTGCTGCCCCATATGAAGGCGAGGGTGCTGATAAAAACAACGTACGTTCTCATAATAGACCTCTAAATGATCCTAAATGTTCATAATTTTGAAGAAATCAGTACCGATTTTTAGATAGACGAAATTGAAAACAAAAATACTATATCCATGAAATCATTGTCAAGTTTTTTTATTATTTTTTTGATAATCAAGGTATCTGGGCCAGTTTGCGCGCACCTCGAGTATTTCTCGAGAAAGACTAGTACAATAACCACCGCCATGACCCCCTACTTAAATCACAGGTGCTCATATGGGGAATCGACCTACGAAAAAGACTAGTACAACAACCTACCGCCATGACCCCCTACTTAAATCACAGGTGCTTATATGGAGAATCGAACCTAGGACCAGTGCGTTTAACCACACAATCCCAAGTACGCCTTAACCAATTGAGATGTCCATTGGTGGATAAAGTTTATGATGTGCACTTTAATCATAATCCTGATGTCAAAGCATAGAAATGAAGACTATTATAAAGCAACTAATACTACATATAAAGCCATGAAAATCTCTTGCTTTCTATATGATAATGCTCGCTTCATTCACTTTCTTTAGTAGTGTCATATTCTCTTTCTGGGAAGAATTGTCCAAGAACTCCTAAATTATTCAGATTCTAATTCAATCCTAAATCATTTACTTATGTCAATTTAATCTTAAACCTTCTGATGATGTGCTAATTAATCTTAATTTCTTTAATATACTCCTTCCTGTCAAGTATTCACATAATATATTTATGACTAAATTTACAAATATTCAATAGATCGAGGACTTAATTGATCAAAAAAAATTTAGGACCAAATTACCACAATTAAAAGGTTTAAGACTAAAAATTGACACAATTGAAATGTTTATAATTAAATTAATTGCTATGTAATAAATTTAGGATGACGATATCGCTTTGCTTTCACGCATATCTTGCGTGGTTCCCAGGAGTTAATGAAAGAAGCGAAATAATTGGAACATTATTTTGATTGAACCCGACCTTGACAACCACGGAGATCTAGTAACGACCCTACGTGAGAAGCCTCTCGTCATTGTGAGTCGCAGTCTGTCCCCAAATTGGATCCATTTGAATTGGACAGCACTGGCAATGATTTTTCTAGCCTTGCCCCAACCTATACGCTTGACAAAATGCTCATAAATGAATCATTTGGCCTCGTGGTGAAGTATCACTATTCTCTCATTGAAGAAAAAGATCACACACGTCCAAGTCCATAATTCCAGTATTGTCAAATGCAACATAATCACGTGGTTCTGCCTTCCCATTTGGACTCCGCTTGTTTCGTGAAAAATGAGATCTATTTGAAAGATGTTGAAATAAGTCATTTTTCAGAAATATGATAATATTTTTTGGTATTTGGCTAAAAAGTTGGAATTGAATAGAAAAATATTTTCCTTCATTTGATATGGAAAATCTGATTTAATTTTTTTTTTAAAGAAAATTACCAGAAAGTTTAAATTTAAATTGTTACTTTTTCTTTTTCCCCTTCTGGTCGCCGGCCACGACGATGAATGAACTTGCCGGCCTTAGGTGAGGCTCCACCTAGTTGGGTCTCGAGAGGCTCGAGCTCGCTGAAATCTGGCCAGCACGACCCTTGCTACCTTGGGCGATCTTTTCCCTCACCTATGGTTAGTCGTCGTGGCCAGTGACTGGCTGAGAAAGAAAGAAAAGCAAAAAAATAAAAAAAAAGAAAGTAAAAAATAATTAAAAAGAACATGAAGGTGAATGATTGCGAAGAGGAAATAAGAAGGAAAGTGATTTCCTCATTTTCCTCACTTTTGAAGGTGTTTTCCAATGATGGAAAATGATTTCCTTGATTAGTTTATTTTCTATGAATCAAACATAAGAAAATCTGATTTTTTTTCCTAAAAGTTATTTCAAGTGAAACAGACGGAGTCTTGGGATTCATTCGTTTCACCTAAAACTTCTTATTTCGCTGGAAAATGATTTTCGGATATTTAATTTGGTAGAATTTGGACCATTTTCAGGTGTTTGCGCCGAAAGAAAATTGATTCTATGGTATGTGATAATAAGTGAAATGTACTAAAGACAGTTTTACGTCGTTAAAAATGACTGCAAATTGGAATCGACATTTTCTTTCTTTATTATGTAATCCATCAGAATTACATGAAATGCAAAGAAACCAGGAATTAAATTATGAAATCATATTTGTGAAATGTTATGCACGATTGGGGTTTTTGGGGAATGTAGAAGAACGTGAAGAATGAAGTGTGAACGAAAAAATATAAGAGGTATATGGAAAAAAAAACCGAAAAAATAAAAGAACCGGATCCCCTGCCCCGCCGCAATCGGGGTAGGGGGTGCCTTAACAAATCAGGGCCGTCAATCGAGTAATTAAAAAATGAAAAAGAAAAGCCACTTCATATAAATAAAGAAATTCGTTTTCTCAAACTTGCACTTCTTATATTTTAGTTAAGAAAAAGTGTTTTCCGTCAATCGAGTAATTTTCCTGGTACTCAAATATTGGAAAATCAAGAAGACGGCTTCTCATCGAACAAACTGATTCTCGACGAAGTTGATGACTTATTTGCCAATTTATTTGATCCCTCTTCTAAAGTGAACTATGGCGCCATAAATTTGTCTCCCCTCTTCTTCCATCAATTTTTGTCCTAAGCTCCTTTATAACTAACAAATTCGATGCTTCGCTATGTATGCTTCAGTCTTTGCCTGCTTTGGTAAAGTCCAAGGAAGTAGTTGGCGAGCCGCTATCGAGCACGATTTCATGGTAGAATCGGGAATTAGAGAATTGAACCAATTATGTAGGTTAGGTTCCATGTCTTAGTGGAATCAGTCCAGTTCGGTAAGAACTTGGATCCTATGTTTTTTGTGTTTTATGTTTTCGCACGATTCTGCAGTATTTCGTAGCGTCAGATGGTGAATGTATAATTTAGAATCACTAGTTTAAGTGTGTAATTTAGAATCGATCTTGAAATCTGTGACAGATTAAGTTTTAAATTACATGATATATAAAACAAGTTTCAAATTTCAAAAATCGAGAAACTAATTTCGACAGATAGGTTTTGACTTTTGGACCGACGTGAAACTAGCTATTCGTGGTAGCTACACACGATTAATGTATGGGCGTTCATGTTGAATTTTCAAAGTAAAACCGCACTTAGATGCCTCACGTAGCTAGGGAAAGTTTCTCTGGATATAGCACAGTGGACGGGTAGCTTGGGGTGCGTATGGGAACGTTTCTATTCATGATCAATGTTTTTGAATAGAAATATATTTTTTTATTTCTGTTCCGGGCTAAGTTTTTTGGAAATAGAAATGTGTTTGGGAAGTTTAAAAAAAAATAATTTTCTCCGTCGGCGGCGGGCGGCAGGGACGGCCGGCAACCGGTGGGGACGGTGGCCAAGTCGGTGGCGGTGGTTAATGGTTCCAAAAGTGTTCCAAAACTCAAAAGCAAGTTTTTGTTGTTTCTTCAAAAATGTTTCCTGGCATAAAAGTGTTTCGCGAAATAATTTTAAAATATTTTTAAACTATACGCATTTCTATTTTCAAAGTATTTCAGGAATAATTTTGAAATAGAAATACTGTTGCCGAAGCGTTTTTGGAGCGTTAGC
This sequence comes from Rhodomyrtus tomentosa, assembly GCA_028455895.1. Classification (NCBI taxonomy): domain Eukaryota; kingdom Viridiplantae; phylum Streptophyta; class Magnoliopsida; order Myrtales; family Myrtaceae; genus Rhodomyrtus; species Rhodomyrtus tomentosa. Next base: position 45,664,972 of record JAPCWY010000001.1, read on the forward strand.
ACAGGCACTCTTGTTCTCCACCCTAAGTAGCGTCATTGACTCTTGCGTCCCATCGATCGTAACGCTTTTGTCATATCCCTTTTGATAGGCCGGCCCAAGGAAACCATGAGGTGCTATGAAGATAAAACGTGTATATCTTGACTCGGTCATTGCACCGCCATTTGAAGACAACATAACCTGTAACAATCAGCAATGAGTGCACAATGAAGACAAATTGTGCATTCGACAATTAATGCCCCGGTTGAAGACAAGCACTCCCAGTCCCATGTGCAGTCTAGCAATAGGTAACAAGTGTCAAACTTGTCTGCAAGAACGTTCGACTTTTCCAAAATGGTTCGTGTCGGGATTAGGCTAAATTTGCTGGGAGCTCCCATGGACCAGAATCGGATGATAAAGAAAGAAAGATGGAGGCCGGAAGGCCCGAATGCACATTCAGGTCCATTGATCTTGAAGGCCTAATACATAACGAAGCCAACTAGTCCACTTCAATTGAATGATGCGTTGAAGTTGTAACGCTAGAAGATAAATGATGGCATGCAACACTTTTCACTTAAATAACTCCTTACGTAGCTCTGTTTTTAAACATTCACTTGCATTTGGAATTTTCTTTTAAAGACCAATTTGTGCCTTAATTAATGGGCCATGCTATGCTGACCGTCCATTGCTAGCCAAAAATTTCTGTTGTGGCTAGCTCATAACACTAGGAAAAAAAAAAAAGACAATGTTGAAATTTTTTTATGGTTTGCATAACACGGGCTATCATGCATAGTGTGACCATCATACAATCCTTTTCCTAAATCAATTTATTAACGAAATTACTTTTTCTTTCCAAGAATACTACCACTCAATTCCTAAATTACCACACCCATGGGCCATAACCCTCCAAAACTAAGGGAAAAGCAGGGTATATATTGTGACCCACAATAGCAACGCAAGTAGCCAAGTCAATGTTAAATAGATCTCTCTTCAGCACAGTGAAGAACCTTGGACGTGGCCAGCGAACCCCGCCGGCCAGTCTCCCACCCTTGCTGCCATTCTTGGCAAATGGTGGATGGAGGCGGCGAGGGTTGCAGCTCTCCCGCCTACTTCACTCTCTTCTTTTTACTTTTTTAAAAATTTTAAGTTGATATTAAAAATCATTTTTTACCCCCCCAACAAAAAAAAGTCCACGTCACCACCGGTCGGTCAAATGAACTGAAGTGGTATAAATATAAAATGTTTATAACTGAATTGACAGAAAAAATTAAGATTGAATTAACACAATTATAATGGATTTATAACATTTTTGGAAATCCTCCCACTCTTTTTTTATGCACATCTAATATACAGCAATTGCACAATTCTCTCTCCCACCTTTTTCTTTATCTTTTTTTTCATATATAGATTTTATGATCGCTTTTTATTTTATCAGGGTAAAATAGTAAAATGTGATGCTTGCAGAAAAGAACCGCTTTTTCTCTTTTGCTTTCTTTTTGTTTTCAAAAGTTGCAAGAAGAAGAACGGACGAACCGCTTGTTGCGATTTATTTAGAGAATGAGATAATGTATGAACATTTCTATATTTAGACTTCATGGTAACAAATAAGCACAGGCAAGACCGATCCTATTGGCTGGTGGGAGAGGAAACTGGGGTGGGGGGACTGGGGAGGGATTTTAACCGGCCGAAAAAGTAAGCCCGGTTTGATCACGGCCTGGCCGGTTGGGCACCAGTCACGGGGGCAGCGAAAGTTGGGACACGAGAGGCAAGAAAATATTACATGATGTTTAAATGGCGTCAATCAGAACCTACATGACAGACCGATTTTGTCAATGATTGGGGTAGTTTTTGATCCGCATGATTTACAATTCGTCTAATAAATTGGCAAGAGAGGCAAAGAGGTGGGATCGGATCCCAAAAAATCAACAAATTAAAACCACCCTTTTATTCCAAGAAATTACTAGTTCTACGACAAATCGATCCTGTTATTGTGACGGCATATTGACGAAGCTAAATTGAAGCACGAAAAAGTAAACGAATCGCCGGAAACGATGTGTGTCTTCATCAGGTCTCCCCCCAAAACGGACAGGAATCGAAGGTTGTTTCAACAAGGTGGCATGTCCGGTGGTGGCGACAGCAAGTGGGTGTCCGGGGGAACTCCATTCCTCACGATGAACGCTGTGTCCATGCCCCACGTCATGTGCCGCTCTATGTGGCAGTGCATGAACCACACTCCTGCCCAATTTTTGTCCCAACCAGAATTAATAATTTTCTATCTAATCAACAGATGTCTGTATAAATGGCTTTGTATATACAGGCGTATTCGTCCACCATCGACATGAATAATGATACAAATAGTTCCTGAACTTTGGCCCAATATGTCACTAAATTTTTAATTTGTTCAATGTAGTTCTTAAACTTTGGCTTAATATTTAATGTGCTCCCTAAACTTTTAATCTGTTCAGTGTGGTCCTTGAGCTCGTGGTACATGTTCAACGTAGTTTCTAAACTACATGAAAATGTTCATTGAACATTTTCATATAGTGCTTAGACTAAATTGAACAAAGCTCAGAGACTACATTAAACAAATTAAAAGTTCAGGGACTACATTGAACAAATTAAAATTTCAGGGACCACTATTGTGTTAAAATTCAGGAATCACGTTAAACAAATCAAGAGTTAAAGGATCACAAAAAATTCAGATGGCCAAGGTAATACCGATAGATATTAACACAAATAAAGCGTCTAAGTCAAAACATTAGTTCAAACTCACCAGGATTGTCCGCCCTAAATCTGATAGCAGCCCATCCATTCTTCGGCACCGCAATGGTGTTCTGCAAAGGTGGATCCACTAGATTATAATTCAAAGGATCCTTCTTGATGTCGAAGTTCCCAAGTCCCCAGCCAACGACGTAAAAGCTGTATCCATGCAGATGCATCGGGTGATCGGTCCCGCCTACCAAGTTCGTCCCCTGGAAAACGAGCTCCACGGTCGAGTTATACTTCAACACTTTCACCTCCGTCCCACGCTTTGGTGTCTCCAAGTTCAACGGCAAAACGTCCGCCGTGAAATTGAAGACGTACGGTGGAAAGCTGGGGAAACGGGTTCCGAACACGCCATTGATTCCGTCATAATAAGCTTGGAGGATATCGATCGAGGGGCTCGTGAAGCTTATGTTGTTCATGCTTGCGGCGAGACGGGACCCGTTGGGGCCGGCACAGGAGTTGTTTGGGCAAGGGAACGAGTTTACAGAGATTGTGAAGATGAAATGGTTGGTTATGTTCTTGGGGACGTCGATGGGGTACTTGTCGCTAGCTAAGCTGCGGAGGCTGCCGGTGAAATTGACCGATGCGGAAGTGTCATTGTAATAAGGAAGTCGCGGCAAAGCAGGCGGCGAGGTGGGAGCGTACTTTCCGGAGTATTCCACCACGGCCGTGGTGGTTGTGTTATCGAAAGACACATTGAAAGTACTTGAGTAAACCTTGGCGGCCATATAGTAGTGGTCGGGGTTCTGGTTGGCTTTAAGGAGGACGTCGATGGTTTGACCGGGAGATATTGTGATGATATGTCTCGTTAGTGGCTTAGTGTAGCTCGCGTCCGTCGCGACGACGGTGACGTTGTGTTTGGCAATGGAGAAGAAGAGTAGTTCTTGCATGGCCACGTTGATTATTCGCAGCATGTACGTCTTGCCTTGTTCAACCCTTAGTTTGAATGTATCTGAAACAAATTTACACCATCACTAATTACAAACATACGGATGGAAACACAGTAGAGAATATACGACAATTTTTGTCTAAGCCTAAAATAGTTTAAGCACATTGCATCTTAGCATATAAGTAAACTACTATTTCTTGTTTTGATGGTTGAATTTATAGCATAATGATTATAATTAAATTGTTCAATAGCCTCTGGTGGGAGGTGGGTCTACATCGGGAATGAGACCGACATTTTTCAAATTAAAGAACAAGAAAATGATATAAGACGATGGCTACAACTCTTGCTAACTCTAAAAATTTACAAATGATGAAGTTACAAGATGCATGTAATTTCATTTTAGGCAGTCCCCATGGTTCGTCCAGCTTTTGGAAAGTTATATGGCTTTCGAAAGCAAGTAGATGCAGGGTCACATGCTTATATCATGGTGTATGCATGCATTAAAACTACGGGAGTCTCTTGCGAAAGATAGCAACTATAGGTGTAGGAGATACAGTTAAATTTACCATTAATTTCCATCACCCTAGGCAATCTTAGTGCCTTTACTTGATGATATGTCGGAAAACCATGTAAGAAAGCGGAAGAACGATGAGATAAAGTTAGACCAAGAAGAACACGAAGACGAAGAGGACGAGTTCAAACATATCGTCTCTGACCTTGCTTTGAGCATGGGTATAGATCTCCCGGTTGACCATTGATGGTATAGGCATCGGAAACATTTGGATCTCCTCCTGTTCTGAGCATTTCATGATACACCTCCATTATCGGTTTCTTCCACCATTCTCCTGCACAATTATCGTTAAGTTTGGAACTTTAGAAATGATCAAAGACCAATTATGTTAAAATCACGAGCACACATTCATCACACGAGGATTATTTTGTGGGAGGATCCGGATCTCCTGCCCTAGTGGGATCAGGGCACGAGGTGCCTTAATGTTATCTAGGCCGTCCATTTTGAATCGGACGGCCTATATCTTTTAATAGGGATATTTAAAAGGGTTTTTTTTATAAAAAAAAAAATTGATCTGGGCCGTCCATTTTTTATGTGGACGGCCCAAATCCGCCTGCTTTGATCCCACCAGGGCAGGCGATCCGTTTCCTTTGTTGATTACCTAATATAATAGGCACTTCAGCATCTGGTTTCGGAAAAGGGTAGGTCGAATCTTTTTTGGGGTAAATAACAATGGCTCCATGCACGGTGGTTCTTGACCAATCACTATGAGCATGCCACCATAAGGTCCCTTCTTCCGTGGAGAATATCACTTTCTGACTAAACTTAGCTCCGGGCTGTATTGGACATTGGGTTATGAATTCTGGTCCATCGGACCACGGATATCTTGGTTGCTTCACACCGTGCCTACAATAAAATCATCCACCAATTAGGACAAATTTCCCAGCAGGCATGGGATGACGCTGAGAAATAGTTCTCGAGAACCATATCTATTAGAACAAGGTAATGAAAAGTCGTTGAAAAAAGCTAGTAATAATGAGATATGCCTGATGACTTATTATATATATATATATATATATATATATATATATATATATATTTGGGGGGGGAGTGTAAAATATGCCTAATGACTTTTGAGTGCCTATATATTCTAATTTCGTGGATTGTACGTAAAAGTCCACTTCCATCTAAGAACCGCAATTAGTATAATCCAATAGTAATGATGAATCACTTTCAAGATGACGCTTCATAATGTGAAAGCTAAGAAATCCTATACGTACCAGTGAATGGTAATGTTGTAATTTGCCTTGTTATAGACATCAACGATGATGGTATCGCCTTTGTGCACGTACAGAGTCGGCCCGGGAAATTGCCCGTTCACCGTCAGGATGTTCTTCGAGCTGCATAATCTACTGTAAGGCGTTTCTTCGACCTGTAAAATTTCACGCACTTGAGCAACATGATGCCTAGCAGTCCCAGCCACGGTCTGCATGCATGCGACGTCGCGGAAAATGGCAGTATTAACACTAATTCGAACTTACCACGAACGTGTGACGAACCCACGCTTGACATCGGAGAATGCCGATGAGGAAGAGTAGAAACCCTACGTACTGTGCTCTTGATGAGTTCATGAAGATTGACTTGACAATGAGATGGTGGCTGGGGCTTCAATTATTTGGAGATTAAGCCGGACATGAGAGGCATTTATAAGGATCGAGAAAGGGTGGGACTGGCTGGGGGAAGGTGGAAGTGGGGACGCCGATGATTTTGTCAACGTTTAGACAGGACATTACAACGACACACTTTGTAAATACGAGAAAACCATCGGCAAATATTGTTTCGAGGCCTATTGTTGCCTGTTGGTTAACCTTCCTAGGTACCCTGGCTAGGGGACGGTTTACGAACTCTGAGACAACAATTATTTCCCAACTAACGTTTGTGGACAACCATCATACCATGTCATCACATTGAACTTTACTTTTTGCTCGTAGACTGGTTTTCCTCTTCATGCTCTATGCAGCTACCAGCTTGGTATAGAAGTCGATTAACTTACTTTGATTGATGTCAATGATCTCATGTCATTTATTATCCTAACTACGTTCTTAATCAATCAATGCGACTAACGAAAGCACTCAATTAGAAACCAGCTATACTGTTCATCTTGGGTGTAGCAAGTCAAGGTCCTCGTTTTCTTGTCTCTAGTTAAGTATATATATATATATATATATTTTGTGTGCGCGAGCGCGCTTACGAGTCAAATGAGGTGAAAAATCAATGTTCATAATTGAAATGTGAAAACTTGGATAAAATTCTCAAAAACTCCTAAACCTATTGCACTTTTGCCAATTCAGTCATAAACCTTTTAATTTTGCCAATTGAATTCTGGACATTTTCATACTTTGCAGTTGAATCCATTCGGCAAATTTGGAAGAAAATTATTGATGTGGGTGTCGCCAGTCTTGCGTGGCATGGTCGGTCCTGACGTATACAATTTTTAATAATGTTTTAATATTATTTTTTTAATTTTTATAATTTTTTTTTCCTGATTTTTATCTTTTTTCTTTCTTTTTTTTTTCCCTTTCTTCTTCCTTTTGCCGGTGCCCTACCACCTCGAGAGGAGAAAAAAAAAGGCAAGAAAAAATAAAAAAAATTCTAAAAAATATCAAACGATTATTAAAATTTATTCACATCAGCGTCGATTGTGTCACATAGGATGAACGACGTCCATGTCAGCAAGTTCTAAAAAAAATTAACCTGCTAGATTCAACTGGAAAAATGTGAAATGATTTTGGATTCAATTGATAAAATTGAAAGGTTTAGGACTGAAGTGGCAAAAGTACAATAGATTTAGGACCCTTTTTTTTTCCCTCACAATTCTCCTTGAAAACTTTCATTTGCCTACCATGGAAATAAAAACGTGCACGTCTCAATATTGACGTGTTTTTTCCAGAGATCCCAAGTGGCAAAGTGAAATTTTCCAAGCCTTTAGATGAGCATTCTTTCATGAACTCAACTGCTTTCTACGTCCCAATGCCATCATTGATTTGAAAAGTCGAATTACCTCCACCAGTCCGGTGAACTGAAGGGGTTGGCTAGGCAATCCTTATCAACAGAGATTCGAGTAGTTAGGACAATAATCACACCGATCTCGCCTAATTATTTTATGTACGCTTAATTTGAATGGATACAGAGCCACTAACTATGGATGGAAAATAAAAATAAAAAGGTGTGTCGTGTGACTCGTGCAGCAATCGCCCTCTGGAAAACTAACACGTCATTGTAATGCACCTAACTCGCACCTTCGAGCCAGGATCAAATTTGCGCCCACCAAAGCCAACGCGACGAAGACTCGCTAACCGCATTTGAGAACCTAAGGAAAATTCAAATCCATGCTGATTACGCGTTGTTCACAACACGTGTTCCATAACACTTTTTCTCCGTGGCGATTAGTCTTGTCCACCGCGTGCGTCTGTTGCTATGGATTTACTTGCTTTTTGCATATACATGTGGTCATCCTCTATTTGTCGGAGCAAAAAGTCCTGAATTGAAATCTTTTAAGCCTCTTATTTGCCTCCCCATTTGATTTTTCTACATCGTAGCGTCATGCCAAAGTCTAGGCTACGTGCAAGGGAGAATGTTATGATATTTAAATTTCAAATCACGTACACATTTGACAATTTAAGAAGTTTAATCATTCCGATCTAGCTTAATATATAAGCTCTTTATATACATGTGATTTTCTATCCACCCGTTAATTTAAGTTATTGGGTTCGACTTTCTTATCAACGTCATCAACGAAATGAATCTACACGACACTCTTTTTCGGGTATCAGATTTTTGGGGAGGAAAATAAGGGTTTGTAGAGATTTGAACTTAGGAGCCTCCCTCTCTAGTATTATGTGAGATTTTGTGGGATCACTGACAATTATTTTAAAACAGCTTGAATTGTTAGATGAAGGCGATACTCGAGAGTGTAGTCAATCCGGTGTTGGCCTCCTCCTCTCAAATTAAATTAGCTCAAACGCTTGCCTCAGTATAAATGGACATATAATTAGCACAGCTCACTTCCTTGGGATTATATCATAATCCATCTTCGAAACGTTAATACTTACGAAATCTCAATACAATAAATTGATTCATCCGGTTGGTTTCAATTATTAGGAAAGAAACAGGCAGCAATCCCTCGCAGTTTTGTGCTTTATTCACAATGACCTTGGATCTCCACAGCGACCAGGTCTTGTTTTCTGCGTGTGCTGGCACCCTACAGCGGCGGCTCTCGCTTTACCACGAATCAACGATGTCTTTGTCGAAACAACGCGTGAGGAAACCCCATAGCTTACTCATACCGCTTGTTGAAAACAGCCAAGATTTCTTTTTTTGGATTTGCTGGACATAATTGTTGAATTAACGGGGCTAAAACAGCGATGAGATTAATAATGGAAATAATTTTTTTATGATTCTGTTTTCTGAACTAGTTTTAGAAAATTAGAATGTATCTAGTAATCGCACAAAATTTCTGTTCTTGGAACATAAATGCGTTTGGTAACTACGTGAAATTTCCGTTCTCCAAAACAACCTCTCTTCCCAATTTTTTCCGTTTAAGTCAACTAATTAAGTCTTGTCGTTATAAAGTCAATCTATGTAGCATCACTAATAAAATGATTAAAAATGTTGCATAATCCACAATTAGTCTATTCATTTCGTGGAGCGTGAAGACATCTGCAAGATCCTTAAGAACAAACATAAGTTCAATAGGCAATTTGAACTTAAATTCCATGAATTTGCACTCAAATTGGCTTGTGAAAGAATTGTCGAACACAGGCGTTTGCAGGAGGTTTCACACTTGATCTCTTCTCTCTTTTAGTTTTGAAATTTGCACAAATTCTAGATCTACATTTCATGAAACAAATTTTGCAATCAATGAAGAAAGTTTAGGTTTTGAGGGAAAATCAAGATTACAATATGCAAAACGCAAAGCGGGCGGGCGTCAAAAATGAGAAAAATAAGCACATGCATGGACAAATGGGGAAGTACGCAGAGGCAGGCATCAATCAAGCAGAGGGAGAGACTAAATGGGACGGTTTTCAAGCAATGGTGTTCGCTTGAGGCCAATGAGGATAGCCCTCGCCCAGATCAAGGAACAAAAGGCTAGCTAGGGCGATCCTTGCTCGAGGCCGAATCTAGATTGGCAAGGGCGACTCTTGCTCAAGGCCGACTAGGGCAGCCCTCACCTAGACCGGTGAGGGTGACCCTCACTTGAGGCCAACGAGGCTGGCCTTCACTTAGATCGGTGAGGGTTGCCTCAAGCGAGATCCTTGGAAAAGAGATAAGGAAACCGAATGACCAAACGAAACTCATTGGAGTCATGCGCTAAGGGCGGTGGACGACGGTGGTGGAGCTGACTGGTCGAGCGAGGGAAGCTGCCTAGTCGAGTGTTCTTTCTTGAGACTTCCTTTATTTTTTTTCTTTTTTTCTTTTTGGGTCTGGAGAACAAAATGAGAGCCTTCCTTGAGACTTCTCACTTTATTAATCTTGTTTCTAAAAAATGATTATGGAACAAAGAATCAATTTTTTTTTAATGTTCATTCTAGGCTTTTTTTTTTTTCAATTGAAGCTCTCCTCGAACCTTTTAATGATTGAGCCTATCCTATTGCGGGGAAGGGGGAAGAAGGACCTATTTTCTTCTAAAAGAGCCTAATCGGGATATAGAATCAGAGAATTAGAATCGTTACCAAACAGAATCTTAGCATATATCAAGATATTTATGTCAAAACTTAAACAATCACCGGTGGTCTATGATATCCCACTAATAAACAACTTTAAAAAAAAAAACTGAATGTAAATAAGGCACCTATGCGTGAGGTCTTCATATGATTTGTTGAGTAAAATGTCGGAGTCAAGGAAAATTCACGCTAGTAGCTAGCCCATCTGCTTCCTCTTCGGTATGGCGCACTCACTTTCATAAAGCCTCTGCCCAGTGATTCCTCAACTACAAGAGAAGGAGCAGTGTCGCACTGAAACCTATTACGAGATTCATTTTGTCGTAGTCCTTACAAATCGATTGGATGGGATTCCGATCCATGAAACAACAACTTGAAATGCACGCAAGACCAGTGTAATAGTCGCTTTGGAAAACACAATAGCACCCAATCAACAATTTCGGCATTGCGGGGCGTTGCATCGAGACCTAATACAAGATTTATCAGACGTAATCCTTACAATTTGAGTGCATAAGATTTGGATCCACGAAACAATCTAAAAAAGTACGCAAGACAAGTGCAAATGTCAGCTTTAGAAAACAAAGGACCACCAAATCTATAATTCGACATTGCGGCTTGAAGATTGTCGTAACGTTCTTTGACGAATAGAGTATCAGTCCAACTCCCTTAAAGCGAAAACGATGGGCGGAGTTGCCATGTTCTCCTCCTCCTCACAGGCATCGATCTATCCAAGTTCTCCGGTGTAAATCGACTAGTGATGCCATTGAGCAGAATTCCACACGCAAACCAAGTGAAAATGAGACCTCTTGTTCCTTGGCGTAGGACGGAAACCCTACTAGAAACTCTATCCGATTAGCTCATGAATAAAAAGAAAGAGTTTTCCAGGTTTCTCCGATATATGTATTAATATAATATCCGAGTCCCTTAATTTAGTAGGACTCTTTTGTAAAATTAATATGAAATAGAAGTTTAAGCTTCATAGTTGTTAGCTTTCGTCACGATTGGATATTGAACTAGTATTCATTTTCTTTCCCTCTAATGGTTGGTTCTTTCTACTCTCTTCCATCTATTTTGTTAAACAACTCGTGGGAGGGTGTCGCACGAAAAGAATCCAACAACAGGGATGTAGTGTAACATGGAGTAGTTAATATATCTTAATTGGCTTACGATACATTGATTTCAATTTTTAATTAAAGGCGAGTTCAACTGGATACTGCCACTTTAGACTTAAGTTTTATCGCAGTGATTTTAACAAGTAAAGGTATTGTGCCTTCATTGTGTTTGCCCAACCAATGGTACTAGATTTGATGGTTAATTGATGGCTAATTGATGGCTCACTCGCTGTGTATGTCATTATTTGGTAAATATTTCAATGAATGAAATTGTTAGATGTGACTCCTTAATTGAGATGGCGATTGAGAGTTGGGGTACGAGGTGTAGATGCCACCCCTGCAAAAATACTATTATTCCTCCTGAAATGAGAAAATGGTTGAGGGAGTCTACGAAATGAAAAGGGGCGGCATAATCGCATGCTCGACATATATTTTCCTGAGTATATGCGCACGTGAAGAAGTGGCTGGCGAAAGTCTCGCATCCAAGTCGCAATGCAACGTGACGTGGAATGGTTGGGATAAGCGTGCCGCAATCGTCATAAAAGGAACGAACCGGTCACAATCAGCCGGCTGGCTCTTGAGCACGCAACATATTTTTCTTATTTGTTGCTTCGAGAATCAAATCTCATTGTCCATAGGGAGGAAGAAAAGCAATGCCCGGGAGTACTGGCACGTGGGTCATCATGTCAATACCTAACTTAAAAAAGAATTTGAAAGGAGATATTATCCAATCACTGTGTCAAATTCAGTTTTATCTTCTTCTTCTTCTTTTCTGTAGAATTTCAGGCGATTTTCGTCGTTAATCGATGAGATAACTTGATAAAAGAAGAAATCAGGAGACAATTTGAAAAGTCTCCATAGCCAACCATATGTGTGTGTTTGACACGACTTTGTTAAAGAAAAATCAGTCCAAAATTCATGGATATTATTTCTTTATAGAGGAAAAGACAAACAACGAAATTTTGGGTGTTGAGTAGAAGATTGAAACGCTTGGTACAATGAGGAAATGAATGGAGTATGCGCGGAAAAAGTCGCTCCATCTAAATCTAATGGCAAAGTTGGACGGCTTATCCTGGTCAACGGTAAACCGTTTCTATATTCCACGGACTCGGAGAAATATGGAGGGTGTGGTCTCCAAAACTTGTGGCAATTTTAGTGATCAACCGCCAAAATCACCCATGTGACGAGAAAATTATCCGAAAACTCTTAAATATATTGCATTTTTATTGATTCAATCCTTAACCTTTTTATTTTGCCAACTGAGATTTTAACATTTTCATGTATTATCAATTGAGTCTATCCGACTAATTAATCTACGATCGCTATCGGTGACGATGTGAATAATTTTTAATATATTTTAATAATTTCTCTTACTCCTTGTTTTTATTTTTATCTCTGCTTTCTTTATTTTGTTTTTGTTTTATATTTATTTATCATTTTTATTTTTCTCTTTACTTTTGCTTTATTGTTGCCGGTGAGTGTCGCGGTGCTCGCACGATCTTGGGCGAGGCCAACCTAACCTAGAGGGCGGCCACTATGGCCTTGCGCACGATCAGCAATGGCCCGATAACCCTTGCTCAATGCCTAGTGACCCTTGGTGGTTGCGGTAAAGAAAATGTAAAAAAGAAATAAAAACATAAGAAAAATAAAACAAATATAGTAAAAATAAAATTTGAAAGAGTTATAAAAAAAAAAAAAAACATACGTCAGCATCGGCCGTGCCATGTAGAACGTCCAGAGTTCACGTCATAATTTCCAGCTAAAATTGACGAGATGAACTCACTTGGCAAAACGTGAAATATTTAAGACTCAACTGGCAAAATCAAAAGATTTAAGACTAAGTTGTCAAGTGCAATAAATTTAGGACCGTTTGGACAATTTTCCTCCAATTTGACACGTTGGAATCATCATCATCATTGTTTGGCCACTGCGAGCATTGGAGCGCACTAATTTGTTCGTAATTAGAGGTATCAAAATGGGCTCAAATTACCCACCCACGCATGGTCGAGTTGGTTAAGAGATGAACTATCCCTTATCAGGTCATTGGTTTAAATCTCCCAACTCGCGCCTTGTGACTTAAATGGGGGTCGCGGCTGGTGGTTGTCGTGCTAGTCCCCCCAAAGAATAGTCGAGGTGCGTGCAAGCTGGCCCGGACACTTCGGTCATTAAAAAAAGGGGCTCAAATTTGTATTAAATGAGATTGGTCAAATATGAACTTAATGATATGTGGGTTGTAAATGAATTCAAAGACAAACTCATGTTTTAACTAATTTACAATTCGTTTAGTTTGTGAAGGTTACTGGTTGAGTCCATACATTCATCTGCCTCTTGAATTAATTTTATATTTTATATTTGTTTAATTCTGATAATTTTAATCTGTAATTTTTTAATTTTCTTTTTTAATTTTTTTTCTTTGTTTCACATAACAAATTAATAGTCCGGTTGCCCACCACCCAACGCCGTCCGTCCCGTTGCCATAGCGGGATTACCCGGCCGCTCCCCCACCCACAGCCGCCGCCACCGACCGGGCAACATGTTGATAAGCGATGACCTCATGCTTGCGACTTTTCTTTATTTTTTGTGCACAAAACCCCAACTTTTGTTCAGCCTCAATTTCCTCTATTCTCCAAGCCTAATAGAAGAGTGAACACAGCCCAATCGGAGGTTCCAAGCCGGCCCTTGCACATTACACGTCACGCCCAAAGTGCCAGTTCCCTGCCCTGCCCTAAATGCCAATGACAAAAATAAAACAAAGAAGATAATAAATAAATAACTCGATGAATATTCGAGGAGCGCGCAAACTAATTTGAATACTTTGATTATAAAAAAAAAAAAAAAAACTTAGCAAGAGAACAACACATGGCTCCTGCTTCATCCGTTGAATAGTGATGGTGGCGCAGATGAACGATCTCGCTCGAATTGTTTCGTCTCATGACCGAGAAGCTCATCCAAATATCCCTCTCCTCTCATCCTCAGCCTTCTTCGTCACCGACCTCTCATCTCTCCCTTTCGGTGCCTCCTTCCTCCGTGGGCATCTGGCACCCTCATGCCTGCCACTTTTCTTGAGTGTTTGTTCACCAAACCTTAGTTGAGTTCAACCAGTGTCCTTTGTTCTCCAAGCCAAGCCAAATAGAAGAGTGAACAAGACTCAATCGGACGCTCCGAGCCAGCCTTTACACATTACAAGCATGCGGTGTGACCAAAATCAGTTGACAGATTTAATATTAAAGTGCTTTAGCAATATGGATATGGATTGAATCAGGTAAAGGCCAATAGATTTGCATTGCATGGACATTGATCAAAACGAATTAAATGAGGCTACTTGGATTTGATCATTTTTACCTGACCCAAATCCCACTCGACACAACCATTTGACAGATCTATTGAGAAGATGAAATTTGAACTCTTCAAAACATTTTTTTAACACTAGTCATAAAATGAAACACGTCGATCTCATACAATAGAAAGTGGCAAACCAACTTGAAGGATAGAAATGAAGAGGGAAAATTGTTAAAAGTCTTAAACTTATTACACTTTTGTCAAGTAAGTTCTAGATCTTGAAATTTTATCAATTTAGTCTAAATCTTTTGCATTTATGTCAATTCAGTACATCCGGTCAAATTTGGCCGACTGGCGATAATGTGGACCTGACCGGTGCTGATGAGGCGATTTTATAATATTTTATTAATTTTTTCAAAATCTTTATTAATTTTTTTTCCTTTCTTTTCTTTTTACTTTTATTGTTCATCGTCTTCCTCTTTCTTCCTCCTCCTTCCTTCTTCCTCCAGACTGGAATTGAGGGTCAACAAGGTCCCTTGCCGGCCAACGACGTTTCCGGCTCCAGGAGAATCCGATGATGTTGTGCCGGGTGAGTCTCACAGTGTCGTCGCTAGGCGAGATTGGCCTCTCCCAGATCAGCCGAGGTAGCCCCACATCGGACAAGGCCGAGTCAGCCCGTCTCTCACATCTAAATCATTAATTCCCTACATCATGTTCGTTCCTTTCGTCAGATGAGAAAAAAATTAGAATTTGGTGAGGCTCATCTTGATGGGACAGCCAACTCATGGTAGAGTTCAGCCTTGCCAGATCTGGGCAGCGCCACCAGTGGCTGGCAAGGGACCTCACCAGCCCTTGATTCTAGTCTTCATGAAGAAGCAGGGAGAAAGAGGGGGAAATGAACAGTAAAAGGAAAAAGAAAGAAAATAAAAAAATAAATTAAAATATTACTAAAATTGCATCGTCAGCGTCGACCGAGTACATATCAGCGCCACCGATCAAATTTATCCGAATGGATTGAATTGACATAAAAAAATATTTAAGATTGAATTGACACAATTACAAAATATTTATGACTGAATTTGCAAAATTAAAAGGTATAGGACTAAAATGACAAAAGTGCAATATATTTAAAACTTTTTAGATAATTTTTTCGAAATGAAGACCACCTATGTGTGATCCGATAAAATGAGCTGAATAAAGGAGATTCCACTGATCTATTTTCCAGAAGAGAGTTGTTCATCCGTACTGGCAATTTTCCCAGAGTTGTTTAACATCGATCAAGAAAATTACTAATCACTCGATTGTCTAATACAATTGGCTTTAATTTTCAACTTATTATAGTTTACCAACTTTAATTTGCTTCCTTATCATACTTGTCACACACTTTGTCGAGGTCTGTCGGGAGCTGTTCTTATCATTCTAGTCACGTCCTCTGCACAAAACCGTGGGACTGCATGCCACCACGCAAACTTCCATTGTCATAATTAGACATTTAATCTATAGATTGGTCTCATTCTCCACTTCAGATTTCCACCGATTATAAGTAGCAAACTCGGAAAGCAAATTCATTAGTTCCTTACGAAGTCGTCAATGAGCGTGACGTAGCGATGCGAGTTTCGAAGGTAATGGACATTGTTTAGCTCCCAGACATCTATATGCACCGATACTAACTTTCCTCATAGGGGTTTCTTCCTCTCTTTTTTTTTTTTTTTTTGGTTGAAAAAAACTGGCACGTTTCTACTTGCCTATATAACAGTCCTCACTCATACCAAAATTCGATCCTCACATCAAGAAGAGTTTCTCTTTCATGCTAACATCTCCATATCCTTTCCACTAATGTGTCCAAACATGTGGTGGCACAATTTGGGAATAAGCTTTTGAGTTAGTAACTTCTACTATTAGTCTATTGCATTCGGTCATGTATGTTCAAAAGAATTTTCGAATTTCAAGAAAACTCTTCGTAATCCAAATTCATGTTGATACCTGGAATCTAGGGAGTTGTGACCTTGGATATTATGTCTATTTATTATTGCTAGTCTTTCAAGATAACTTTGAATGCTATGTATCTAAACATGTATGTTCGTGTGTCTAGAGTAAACGTAAAGTCATGTTTTAAGTTTATAAATAGGCGTGTTTTGTAATCATTTTATGAATGAGTATGAGTGAATAAAAGCTTCATTTCCAGATTTCCTTCTTCAAACCTTTCAGTATCAAAGTGCTACGCCTATGAGATCCAACATTTGGTATCAGAGCCAATTTGGCCGGTTTAGCTAGTTTTGTGAATCTACTCTCGAGTTAGATGGCCTCTGTGAGTGGTGTCGGGATGGTCCAACCTCAACTCCCAAGATTCGATGGGAAGAATTTTGAGCATTGAAAGATCCAGATGGAGGTGCTATTTGGGTTTCAAGAGCTAATCGAGATTGTAGAAGAAGGATTCAAGGAGCCAGAAGCACCAGTAGATTTGACAACGGAGGAACAGAAGACGCTAAAATAAAATCGTAAGAAAGATCGTAAATCTCTCTTTTACTTCTTTCAAATGATAGATACATCAATTTTTGAAATAGTGGCGATCGAAGACGGTGAAAGAAGCGTGGGGCACTCTCATCAACATATACAAAGGCGTTGAGAAGGTCTAGAAGGTTCGGCTTCAGACTTTTCGTCGACAGTTCGAGCTACTTCAGGTGGAAAAGTTGGATTTCATTTTTGACTATTTCTCACGGACATTGGCTCTTGTCAATCAAATGAAGGCCAATTGCGAGAGTATTATTGATCAACAAATTGTTGAGAAGATTTTTCGTACTCTAACTTTGCAGTTCAAATATACTGTAACTTCCATTGAAGAGTCACAAGATCTCTCTATTTTGACCGTTGAAGAGTTGGTGGGTTCTTTACAAATGCATGAGCAACGACTCAAAGAGAAATCCAAGACAGTGGAGGAAGCTCTACAAAGCCAGTTGGCGTTGCCCGATGAAAAGAAGAATCTTTCTAATCAAAGGAAAGATCCAAAACGGCATGAGAAATATGCATGATAACGAAAAGATAAGTCCTTTATTCAGTATTTTAATTCTAAAAAGTATGGGCATTATAAATCTGAATGTCGAAGCAGGACAATTGGTGGTCAAAAGTTCCATGCTAAGGTAGCAAGACCTGTCGATAGACACATCGACGGGGATGTTGAGCAAGATAATGCTCTTTTATTCACATGTAATTTTCCAGTGGAGAGCCAGAATAATGTTTGATATTTAGGCACCAGGTGCAGCAATCACATGTGGCGAGAAGGAATTGTTCTCGAAATTCAATGACACCTTTCGTTCGGAGGTGAAGTTCAGGAATAATACCAAAGTTCCTATCATGGGAAAGGGGATAATTAAAATCAAGGCGAATGATAGGTTGGCTTAAAGCATTTCTAACATCCATTATGTTCCCAGTCTTCGAGAAAATCTTCTAGGTATGGGACAATTGTTCGAGCGAGTCTATCACATGACCATTAATGATGAACTTTACACGGTTCATGATGGCAAAGGATGATTGATTGCGAAAGTAAAAATGGCTCGAAATCGATTTTTTCCTTTGTATATTAATTATGCTACATGGCTTTGGCACAAGCAATTCAGTCATGTAAATTTCGACAGCTTAAAGCTGTTGTCTTGGAAGAAAATGTTACATGGACTACCCGAAATCTCTTCTCCGAAGGAGATTTGTGAACCATGTGTTATTGGGAATAAGTGCAGAGAAAGCTTCCTTTCGGGAAAATCATGGAGAGCTTCAAGGCTGTTGGAGTTAGTGCACTTCGACCTTTGCGAACCGCTCGGTGAGTCGTCGAATTGGAGGTACAAGTGTTTTTTCACCTTCATCGGTGACTTTATTCGAAAAACATGGATTTATTTCTTGAAGCAAAAGTCTGAAGCCATTAGTGCTTTCAAGGAGTTCAAAGCCTATGTAGAAAAATAAAGTGGGCACCCAATTCGGATTCTCCGAACTGATCGTGACACAGAATATTTGGTTGGAGATGGTTTGTTCAAACAGTGCGGCATTGAGCATCAATTGACAGTACGGTATACTCCTCAACAGAACGGAATAGCGGAGAGAAAAAAACCGCATTATTATCGATACGATACATACCATGCTCCATTCCAAATATTTGCCTAAGCATTTCTGGACAGAAGCGGTTGCTTGTACTGTTTATTTGATGAATCGATGTCCTACTAAAGGTCTTGAGTTTAAGACTCCAGCGGAGGTGTGGAGTGGTCGAATACTTTCAGTTCAGCATCTTCGTGTGTTTGGGTGTATTGCTTATGCCCATGCGCCAAATGAGCTTCGCAAGAAGCCTGATGAGAAGAGCAAGAAGTGCATTTTTCTCGGTTACAATAATAAGACAAAGGATTATCGCTTGTGTAATCCTACAATGAAGAAGGTGGTTATCAGTCAAGATATCATTTTCGACGAGGAAGTTGAGTGGACGTGGAACACGAAAGAAAAGAAGCAGTTTCACTTTGTCCTAGATAAGGAGGAGTCGGCTCAACTCGATTCAGATAGTCAATCTGAACTAGCAGCGGGTTCGACGCAACCTAATTCGATAGATGATCCTGTCGAAGACTCTGTCGACAATCTTGTCGAAACGTCCTTACGTCCACGGCGAGAACGAGCTTTACCTACTCATTTGAGGTATTGTTCTTTGTCGAATGATGATGATCTTTCTGATGAAGAAATTGTCAATTATGCTTTCTTTGCAGATTGTGATCCGACACACTTTAAGGAGGCTTCCCAAGTTGATGGTTGGGTTCATGCCATGGATGATGAGATATATGCGATCAAGAAGAATGATATGTGAGAACTCACGTCTCTTCCAGAAGGCAAGAAGTCCATCGGCGTGAAATGAGTCTATAATACCAAGTAAAAGCCAAATAGTGATGTTGAATGGTTGAAGACTCGTCTTGTAGTCAAGGGTTACAAATAGAAACCTGGGATTGACTATTTTGAGGTATTTGCTCCGGTTGCACGAATAGATACTATCCGCATGATTTTTGCTTTAGCAGCTCAAAAGTGCTGGAAAATATACCAAATGGATGTCGTCATGTCGCCGTGTCCAACACGCAAAATTTCTCCTAATCGGCGTGTCCGTGCTACATAGCCAATCGCTGTGGGCATGCCACAAAAGGGTTCCTTCATCCGTAATAAAATTTACCTCGTACGTGAAACTTATGCCCGTGGATTCGGACATTGAGTAATGTTTTCCGGGCCATTCGACCATGAGTTGCGAGGTTCCTTTACCACGTACTTCCAAGGACACAACTTTTCTCGATAAGAAAAACGCTCCTTTTTTCTTCTGACAAAAGCAATTGCATATGTAAATTCAGTACTTTGAAAGTGGTTGCTACTCACAAGCTCCGTCAATTGTCAGATCTGAGTTATTACAAATGATATCTAACAGTACGTTAGCCAAAAGTATGATAAATATTCCTCCGGACTAATTGTTTCTATTATAAGGTAGGGAAAGTTGGTGCCTATCACATTTCACTTCTTTACTAAGAATATCGTACAACGCAAATATTATTTACTCAAGCAATAACGATATGTAATTAGTTAATTAGCTAAGTGATGGAATGTGTGCTGTTGCCAATTCCATAAATGACGACCAATTTTATCAATGATTGAGATAGTTTTGGATCCACATGATTTACAATTTAAGTAATAACTTGGCAAGAGAGGCAAAGACGTGGGATCGGATCCCAAAAAAGTTAACAAAAACCACAATCTTACTCCAAGAATTTACTAGTTCTACGACATGGCGCATCCAAATCGATCTTATTATAGTGACGGCATATTGACGAAACTAAATTGAAGAACGAAAAAGTAAACGAATCGCCGGAAACGATGTGTCTTCATCAGGTCTCCCCTCAAATGGACAGGAATCGAAGGTTGCTTCAACAAGGTGGCATGTCCGGTGGTGGCCACAGCAAGTGGCTGTTCAGGGGAACTCCATTCCTCACGATGAACGCTGTGTCCATGCCCCACGTCACGTGCCGCTCTATGTGGCAGTGCATGAACCACACCCCTGCCCAATTTTTGTCCCAACCAGAATTAATAATTTTCTATCTAATCAACAGATGTCTGTATAAACGGATTTGCATATATAGGCCTATTCGTCCATCATCGACATGAATAATGATACAAATGGTTCCTCAACTTTAGCCTAATGTGTCACTAAATTTTTAATTTGTTCAATGTAATCCTTGAACTTTGGCTTAATATTTAATGTGCTCCCTAAACTTTTAATCTGTTCAGTGTGGTCCTTGAGCTCGTGGTATATGTTCAACGTAGTTTCTAACCTATATGAAAATGTTCATTGAACATTTTCATATAGTGCTTAGACTAAATTGAACAAAGCTCGGGATTACATCGAACAAATTAAAATTTGAGGGACTACATTGAACAAATTAAAAATTCAAGGACCACTATTGTGTTAAAATTCAGGGATCACGTTAAACAAATCAAGAGTATAAGGATCACATTGTATATTGACCAATTCAGATGGCCAAGGTAATACAGATAGATATTAACACAAATAAAGCGTCTAAGTCAAAACATTAGTCCAAACTCACCAGGATTGTCCGCCCTAAATCTGATAGCAGCCCATCCATTCTTCGGCACCGCAATGGTGTTCTGCAAAGGTGGATCCACTAGATTATAATTCAAAGGATCTTCTTGATGTCGAAGTTCCCAAGACCCCAGCCAACGACGTAAAAGCTGTATCCATGCAGATGCATTGGGTGATCGGTCCCAGCTACCAAGTTCGTCCCCTGGAAAACGAGCTCCACGGTCGAGTTATACTTCAATACCTTCACATCCGTCCCGCGCTTTGGCGTCTCCAAGTTCAACGGCAAAACGTCCGCCGTGAAATTGAAGACGTACGGTGGAAAGCTGGGGAAACGGGTTCCGAACACGCCATTGATGCCGTAATAATAAGCTTGGAGGATGTCGATCGAGGGGCTCGTGAAGCTTATGTTGTTCATGCTTGCAGCAAGACGGGTCCCATTCGGGCCCGCGCAGGAATTGTTTGGGCAAAGGAACGTGTTTACAGAGATTGTGAAGATGAAATGGTTGGTTATGTTCCTCGGGACGTCGATGCGGTACTTGTCGCTAGCTAAGCTGCGGAGGCTGCCGGTGAAATTAACCGATGCGGAAGTGTCATTGTAATAAGGAAGTCGCGGCAAAGCAGGCGGCGAGGTGGGAGTGTACTTTCCGGAGTATTCCACCACGGCCGTGGTGGTTGTGTTATCGAAAGACACATTGAGAGTACTTGAGTAAACCTTGGCGGCCATATAGTAGTGGTCGGGGTTCTGGTTGGCTTTAAGGAGGACGTTGATGGTTTGACCGGGAGATATCGTGATGATATGTCTCGTTAGTGGCTTATTGTAGCTCGCGTCCGTCGCGATGACGGTGACATTGTGTTTGGCAATGGAGAAGAAGAGGAGTTCTTGCATGGCCGCGTTGATTATTCGCAGCAAGTACGTTTTGCCTTGTTCAACCCTTAGTTTGAATGTATCTGAAATAAATTTACACCATTAAAAGGTTTAAGACTAAAAATTGACACAATTGAAATGTTTATAATTGAATTGGCTGCTATGTAATAAATTTAGGATTTTTTTTTATCTGTCTATGGTTACATGATGATGTCGCTTTGCTTTCACGCATATCTTGCGTGGTTCCCAGGAGTGGGAGTTAATGAAAGAAGCGAAATAATTGGAACATTATTTTGATTGAACCCGACCTTGACAACCACGGAGATCTAGTAACGACCCTACGTGAGAAGCCTCTCGTCATTGTGAGTCGCAGTCTGTCCCCAAATTGGATCCATTTGAATTGGACAGCACTGGCAATGATTTTTCTAGCCTTGCCCCAACCTATACGCTTGACAAAATGCTCATAAATGAATCATTTGGCCTCGTGGTGAAGTATCACTATTCTCTCATTGAAGAAAAAGATCACACACGTCCAAGTCCATAATTCCAGTATTGTCAAATGCAACATAATCACGTGATTCTGACTTCCCATTTGGACTCCGCTTATTTCGTGAAAAATGAGATCTATTTGAAAAATGTTGAAATAAGTCATTTTTCAGAAATATGATAATATTTTTTGGTATTTGGCTAAAAAGTTGGAATTGAATAGAAAAATATTTTCCTTCATTTGATACGGAAAATCTGATTTAATTTTTTTTTAAGAAAATTACCAGAAAATTTAAATTTAAATTGTTACTTTTTCTTTTTCCCCTTCTGGTCGCCGGCCACGACGATGAATGAACTTGCCGGCCTTAGGTGAGGCTCCACCTAGTTGGGTCTCGAGAGGCTCGAGCTCGCTGAAATCTGGCCAGCACGACCCTCGCTACCTTGGGCGATCTTGTCCCTCACCTATGGTCAGTCGTCGTGGCCAGTGACTGGTTGAGAAAGAAAGAAAAGCAAAAATAAAAAAAAGGAAAGTAAAAAATAATTAAAAAGAACAGGAAGGTGAATGATTGCGAAGAGGAAATAAGAAGGAAAGTGATTTCCTCATTTTCCTCACTTTTGAAGGTGTTTTCCAATGATGGAAAATGATTTCCTTGATTAGTTTATTTTCTATGAATCAAACATAAGAAAATCTGAATTTTTTTCCTGAAAGTTATTTCAAGTGAAACAGATGGAGCCTTGGGATTCATTCATTTCACCTAAAACTTCTTATTTCGCTGGAAAATGATTTTTGGATATTCAATTTGGTAGAATTTGGACCGTTTTCAGGCGTTTGCGCCGAAAGAAAATTGATTTTATGGTATGTGATAATAAGTGAAATGTACTAAAGACAGTTTTACGTCGTTAAAAATGACTGCAAATTGGAATCGACATTTTCTTTCTTTATTATGTAATCCATCAGAAGTACATGAAATGCAAAGAAACCAGGAATTAAATTATGAAATCATATTTGTGAAATGTTACGCACGATTGGGTTTTTTGGGGAATGTAGAAGAACGTGAAGAATGAAGTGTGAACGAAAAAACATAAGAGGTACATGGAAAAAAAAACCGAAAAAATAAAGGAACCAGATCCCCTGCCCCGCCGCAATCGGGGCAGGGGGTGCCCTAACAAATCAGGGCCATCAATCGAGTAATTAAAAAATGAAAAAGAAAAGCCACTTCATATAAATAAAGAAATTCATTTTCTCAAACTTGCAATTCTTATTTTTTAGTTAATAAAAAGTGTTTTCCGTCAATCGAGTAATTTTTCTGGTACTCAAATATTGGAAAATCAAGAAGACGGCTTCTCATCGAACAAACTGATTCTCGACGAAGTTGATGACTTATTTGCCAATTTATTTGATCCCTCTTCTAAAGTGAACTATGGCGCCATAAATTTGTCTCCCCTCTTCTTGCATCAATTTTTGTCCTAAGCTCCTTTATAACTAACAAATTCGATGCTTCGCTATGTATGCTTCAGTCTTTGCCTGCTTTGGTAAAGTCCAAGGAAGTAGTTGGCGAGCTACTATCGAGCACGATTTCATGGTAGAATCGGGAATTAGAGAATCGAACCAATTATGTAGGGTAGGTTCCATGTCTTAGCGGAATCAGTCCAGTTCGGTGAGAACTTGGATCCTGTGTTTTATGTTTTCTCACGATTCTGCAATATTTCGTGACGTCAGATGATGAATGTATAATTTAGAATCACTAGTTTAAGTGTGTAATTTAAAATCAATCTTGAAATCTGTGACAGATTAAGTTTTAAATTACATGATATATAAAACAAGTTTCAAATTTCAAAAATCGAGAAACTAATTTCGACAGATAGGTTTTGACTTTTGGACCGACGTGAAACTAGCTATTCGTGGTAGCTACACACGATTAATGTATGGGCGTTCATGTTGAATTTTCAAAGTAAAACCGCACTTAGATGCCTCACGTAGCTAGGGAAAGTTTCTCTGGATATAGCACAGTGGACGGGTAGCTTGGGGTGCGTATGAGAACGTTTCTATTCATGATCAATGTTTTTAAATAGAAATATATTTTTTTGTTTCTGTTCCCGGCTATGTTTTTTGGGAACAGAAATGCGTTTGAGAAGTTTAAAAAAAATAATTTTCTCCGTCGGCGGCGGGCGGCAGGGGCGGCCAGCAACCGGTGGGGACGGTGGCCAAGTCGGTGGCGGTGGTTAATGGTTCCAAAAGTGTTCTAAAACTCAAAAGCAAGTTTTTGTTGTTTCTTCAAAAATATTTCCTGGCATAAAAGTGTTTCGCGAAATAATTTTGGAATATTTTTGAACTATATATATTTCTATTTTTAAATTGTTTCAGGAACAATTTTAAAATAGAAACACTCTTTGCTGAAGCGTTTTTGGAAGGTTAGCACAGTCACTGCTGTTCTCCACCCTAAGAAGCGTCATTGACTCTTGCGTCCCATCGATCGTAACGCTTTTGTCATATCCCTTTTGATAGGCCGGCCCAAGGAAACCATGAGGTGCTATGAAGATAAAACGTGTACATCTTGACTCGGTCATTGCACCGCCATTTGAAGACAACATCACCTGTAACAATCAGCAACGAGTGCACAATGAAGACAATTTGTACATTCGACAATTAATGCCCCGGTTGAAGACAAGCACTCCCAGTCGCATGTGCAGTCTAGCAATAGGTAACAAGTGTCAAACTTGTCTGCAAGAACGTTCGACTTTTCCAAAATGGTTCGTGTCGGGATTAGGCTAAATTTGCTGGGAGCTCCCATGGACCAGAATCGGATGATAAAGAAAGAAAGATGGAGGCCGGAAGGCCCGAATGCACATTCAGGTCCATTGATCTTGAAGGCCTAATACATAACGAAGCCAACTAGCCCACTTCAATTGAATGATGCGTTGAAGTTGTAACGCTAGAAGATAAATGATGGCATGCAACACTTTTCACTTAAATAACTCCTTACGTAGCTCTGTTTTTAAACATTCACTTGCATTTGGAATTTTCTTTTAAAGACCAATTTGTGCCTTAATTAATGGGCCATGCTACGCTTTTTATTTTATCAGGGTAAAATAGTAAAATGTGATGCTTGCATAAAAGAACCGCTTTTTCTCTTTTGCTTTCTTTTTGTTTTCATAAGTTGCAAGAAGAAGAACGGACGAACCGCTTGTTGCAATTTATTTAGAGAATGAGATAATGTATGAACATTTCTATATTTAGACTTCATGGTAACAAATAAGCACAGGCAAGACCGATCCTATTGGCTGGTGGGAGAGGAAACTGGGGTGGGGGGACTGGGGAGGGATTTTAACCGGCCGAAAAAGTAAGCCCGGTTTGATCACGGCCTGGCCGGTTGGGCACCAGTCACGGGGGCAGCGAAAGTTGGGACACGAGAGGCAAGAAAATATTACATGATGTTTAAATGGCGTCAATCAGAACCTACATGACAGACCGATTTTGTCAATGATTGGGGTAGTTTTTGATCCGCATGATTTACAATTCGTCTAATAAATTGGCAAGAGAGGCAAAGAGGTGGGATCGGATCCCAAAAAATCAACAAATTAAAACCACCCTTTTATTCCAAGAAATTACTAGTTCTACGACAAATCGATCCTGTTATTGTGACGGCATATTGACGAAGCTAAATTGAAGCACGAAAAAGTAAACGAATCGCCGGAAACGATGTGTGTCTTCATCAGGTCTCCCCCCAAAACGGACAGGAATCGAAGGTTGTTTCAACAAGGTGGCATGTCCGGTGGTGGCGACAGCAAGTGGGTGTCCGGGGGAACTCCATTCCTCACGATGAACGCTGTGTCCATGCCCCACGTCATGTGCCGCTCTATGTGGCAGTGCATGAACCACACTCCTGCCCAATTTTTGTCCCAACCAGAATTAATAATTTTCTATCTAATCAACAGATGTCTGTATAAATGGCTTTGTATATACAGGCGTATTCGTCCACCATCGACATGAATAATGATACAAATAGTTCCTGAACTTTGGCCCAATATGTCACTAAATTTTTAATTTGTTCAATGTAGTTCTTAAACTTTGGCTTAATATTTAATGTGCTCCCTAAACTTTTAATCTGTTCAGTGTGGTCTTTGAGCTCGTGGTACATGTTCAACGTAGTTTCTAAACTACATGAAAATGTTCATTGAACATTTTCATATAGTGCTTAGACTAAATTGAACAAAGCTCAGAGACTACATTAAACAAATTAAAAGTTCAGGGACTACATTGAACAAATTAAAATTTCAGGGACCACTATTGTGTTAAAATTCAGGAATCACGTTAAACAAATCAAGAGTTAAAGGATCACCAAAAATTCAGATGGCCAAGGTAATACCGATAGATATTAACACAAATAAAGCGTCTAAGTCAAAACATTAGTCCAAACTCACCAGGATTGTCCGCCCTAAATCTGATAGCAGCCCATCCATTCTTCGGCACCGCAATGGTGTTCTGCAAAGGTGGATCCACTAGATTATAATTCAAAGGATCCTTCTTGATGTCGAAGTTCCCAAGTCCCCAGCCAACGACGTAAAAGCTGTATCCATGCAGATGCATCGGGTGATCGGTCCCGCCTACCAAGTTCGTCCCCTGGAAAACGAGCTCCACGGTCGAGTTATACTTCAACACTTTCACCTCCGTCCCACGCTTTGGTGTCTCCAAGTTCAACGGCAAAACGTCCGCCGTGAAATTGAAGACGTACGGTGGAAAGCTGGGGAAACGGGTTCCGAACACGCCATTGATTCCGTCATAATAAGCTTGGAGGATATCGATC
This sequence comes from Rhodomyrtus tomentosa, assembly GCA_028455895.1. Lineage (NCBI taxonomy): Eukaryota > Viridiplantae > Streptophyta > Magnoliopsida > Myrtales > Myrtaceae > Rhodomyrtus > Rhodomyrtus tomentosa. The sequence goes on from JAPCWY010000001.1 coordinate 45,691,979, forward strand.
GAGGGGCTCGTGAAGCTTATGTTGTTCATGCTTGCGGCGAGACGGGACCCGTTGGGGCCGGCACAGGAGTTGTTTGGGCAAGGGAACGAGTTTACAGAGATTGTGAAGATGAAATGGTTGGTTATGTTCTTGGGGACGTCGATGGGGTACTTGTCGCTAGCTAAGCTGCGGAGGCTGCCAGTGAAATTGACCGATGCGGAAGTGTCATTGTAATAAGGAAGTCGCGGCAAAGCAGGCGGTGAGGTGGGAGTGTACTTTCCGGAGTATTCCACCACGGCCGTGGTGGTTGTGTTATCGAAAGACACATTGAAAGTACTTGAGTAAACCTTGGCGGCCATATAGTAGTGGTCGGGGTTCTGGTTGGCTTTAAGGAGGACGTCGATGGTTTGACCGGGAGATATTGTGATGATATGTCTCGTTAGTGGCTTAGTGTAGCTCGCGTCCGTCGCGACGACGGTGACGTTGTGTTTGGCAATGGAGAAGAAGAGTAGTTCTTGCATGGCCACGTTGATTATTCGCAGCATGTACGTCTTGCCTTGTTCAACCCTTAGTTTGAATGTATCTGAAATAAATTTACACCATCACTAATTACAAACATACGGATGGAAACACGTAGAGAATATACGACAATTTTTGTCTAAGCCTAAAATAGTTTAGGCACATTGCATCTTAGCATATAAGTAAACTACTATTTCTTGTTTTGATGGTTGAATTTATAGCATAATGATTATAATTAAATTATTCAATAGCCTCTGGTGGGAGGTGGGTCTACATCGGGAATGAGACCGACATTTTTCAAATTAAAGAACAAGAAAATGATATAAGACGATGGCTACAACTCTTGCTAACCCTAAAAATTTACAAATGATGAAGTTACAAGATGCATGTAATTTCATTTTAGTTGGTCCCCATGGTTCGTCCAGCTTTTGGAAAGTTATATGGCTTTCGAAAGCAAGTAGATGCAGGGTCACATGCTTATATCATGGTGTATGCATGCATTAAAACTACGGGAGTCTCTTGTGAAAGCTAGCAACTATAGGTGTAGGAGATACAGTTAAATTTTACCATTAATTTCCATCACCCTAGGCAATCTTAGTGCCTTTACTTGATGATATGTCGGAAAACCATGTAAGAAAGCGGAAGAACGATGAGATAAAGTTAGACCAAGAAGAACACGAAGACGAAGAGGACGAGTTCAAACATATCGTCTCTGACCTTGCTTTGAGCATGGGTATAGATCTCCCGGTTGACCATTGATTGTATAGGCATCGGAAACATTTGGGTCTCCTCCTGTTCTGAGCATTTCATGATACACCTCCATTATCGGTTTCTTCCACCATTCTCCTGCACAATTATCGTTAAGTTTGGAACTTTAGAAATGATCAAAGACCAATTATGTTGAAATCACGAGCACACATTCATCACACGAGGATTATTTTGTGGGAGGATCCGGATCTCCTGCCCTAGTGGGATCAGGGCACGAGGTGCCTTAATGTTATCTAGGCCGTCCATTTTGAATCGGACGGCCTATATCTTTAATAGGGATATTTAAAAGGGTTTTTTTTATAAAAAAAATTTGATCTGGGTCGTCCATTTTTTATGTGGACGGCCCAATTCCGCCTGCCTTGATCCCACCAAGGCAGGCAATCCGTTTCCTTTGTGGAATACCTAATATAATAGGCACTTCAGCATCTGGTTTCGGAAAAGGGTATGTCGAATCTTTTTTGGGGTAAATAACAATGGCTCCATGCACGGTGGCTCTTGACCAATCACTGTGAGCATGCCACCATAAGGTCCCTTCTTCCGTGGAGAATATCACTTTCTGACTAAACTTAGCTCCGGGCTGTATTGGACATTGGGTTATGTATTCCGGTCCATCAGACCACGGATACCTTGGTTGCTTCACACCGTGCCTGCAATAAAATCATCCACCAATCAGGACAAATTTCCATGCAGCCATGGGATGACGCTGAGAAATAGTTCTCAAGAACCATGTCTATTAGAACAAGATAATGAAAAGTCGTTGAAAAAGCTAGTAATAATGATATATGCCGGATGACTTTTTTTTTTTTTTTTTTGGGGGGGGGGGGGGGGGGGGGGGGGGGCGGGGGAAAAATGCCTGATGACTTTTGAGTGCCTATATATTCTAAATTCGTGGATTGTATGTAAAAGACCAATTCTATCTAAGAACCGGAATTAGTATAATCCCATAGTAACGATAGAATCACTTTCAAGATGATGCTTCATGGTGTGAAAGCTGAGAAATCCTATCCATACCAGTGAATGGTAATGTTGTATTTTGCCCTGTTATAGACATCAACGATGATGGTATCGCCCTTGTGCACGTACAGAGTTGGCCCGGGAAATTGCCCGTTCACCGTTAGGATGTTCTTCGAGCTGCATAATCTCTTGTACGGCGTTTCTTCGACCTGAAATATTTCACGCACTTGAGCAACATGATACCTAGTAGTCCAATCAAGGTCTGCATGCATACAACGTTGCGGAAAATGGTAGTATTAACACTCATTCGAACTTACCACGAACGTGTGACGAACCCACGCTTTACATCGGATAATACCGATGAGGAAGAGTAGAAACCCTACGTACTGTGCTCTTGATGATTTCATGAAGATTGACTTGACAATGAGAAGGTGGCTGGGGCTTCGATTTTTTGGAGATTAAGCAGGACGTGGGAGGTATTTATAAGGCTCGAGAAAGGGTGGGACTGGCTGGGGGAAGGTGGAAGTGGGGACGCCGATGATTTTGTCAACGTTTAGACAGGACATTATAACGACACACTTTGTAAATACGAGAAAACCATCGGCAAATATTGTTTCGAGGCCTATTGTTGCCTGTTGGTTAACCTTCCTAGGTACCCTGGCTAGGGGACGGTTTACGAATTCGGAGACAACAATTATTTCCCAACGAACGTTTGTGGACAACCATCATCCCATGTCATCATATTAAACTTTACTTTTTGCTCGTAAATTGTTTTTCCTCTTCATGCTCTATGCAGCTACTAGCTTGGTATAGAAGTCGATTAACTTACTTTGATTGCTGTTAATGATCCCATGTCATTTATTATCCTAACTACGTTCTTAATCAATCAATGCGACTAACGGAAGCACTCTTGTAGAAAACCAGCTATGCTGTTCATCTACGGTGTAGCAAGTCAAGGTCCTCGTTTTCTTGTCTCTAGTTAAGGTTTTTTTTTTTTTTTTGCATGGGCGCTTACCAGTCAAATGAGGTGAAAAATCAACGTTCATAATTGAAAAGTGAAAACTAGATAAAATTCTCCAAAAAATCCTGACCCTATTACACTTTTACTAATTCATCCATAAATCTTTTAATTTTACTAATTGAATTGTGAACATTTTCATACTTTGCAGTTGAATCCATTCAGCCAATTTGGAAGAAAATTATTGATGTGGGCACCGGTAGTCTTGCGTGGCATGGTCGGCCCTGACGTATATAATTTTTAATAATGTTTTAACATTATTTTTAATTTTTGTAATTCTTTTTATCTTTTTATCTTTTTTTTCCTTTCTTCTTCCTTTTGCCTGTGCCCTGCCACCACGAAAGGAGAGAAAAAAGGCAAGAAAAAAGAAAAAATCACAAAAATATAAAAAGATTATTAAAATTTTGTTCACGTCAGTGCCAGTTGTGCCACATAGGATGAATGGTGTACATGTCAGCAAATTACAAAAAAAAATTAATTTGATAGACTCAACTGGCAAAATATAAAGTCTTAGAACTCAATTGACAAAGTTGAAAGGTTTAGGATGAAGTGGTAAAAGTACAATAGATTTTATGTGTGTGTGTGTGTGTTTGTGTGTGTGTGTGTGTGTGTATATATATATATATATATATTTTACAATTCTCCTTGAAAACTTTCATTTGCCTACCATAGAAATAAAAACACGCACGTCTCAATATTGACTTGTTTTTTTTTTCCAGAGATATTCTTTCTTGAACTCAGCCGCCTTTTAAGTCTTAATGCCGTCATTGACTCGCTAGCCACATTTGAGAACCCAAGGAAAATTCAAATCCATGCTGATTACGCGTTAGTCACAGCACGTGTTCCATAACCCTCTCTCCGTGGTGATTAGTCTTATCCACCACTTGCGTATGTTAAAATATCTCTCGTGGCTTGACTATGGGTTTACATGTTTTTTGCATACATGTGATCACCCTCTATCTATCGGAGCAGGAACCTCTGAACTGAAATCTTGAAGCCTCTTATTTGCCTCCCTATTCGGTGTTTCTACATTGTAGTATTATGTCAAAGTCTAAGTTGCGTGCAAGGAAGAATGTTAGGATATTTAAAGTTTAAATCACGCATTCATTTAACAATTTAAGAAGTTTAATCATTCTGATCTAGCTTGCAAGTGAGATGAAATGTTGAAATATCACACATTAGTTAACTACAGGTTTATATGCTCTTTACATACATGTGATTTTCTATCCACTTGTTAATTTAAGTTATTGGGTTCGGCTTTCTTATCAACGTCATCCACGAAATGAATCCACATGACACTGTTTTTCGAGTATCAGATTTTCAGGAAGGAAAATAAGGGATTATAAAGATTTGAACTTACGAGACTCCCTCTTTAGCACCGTGTGAGATTTTGTGGGATCATTGACAATCATTTTGAAAGAATTTGAATTGTTAGACGAAGGCGATACTAGAGAGTGTAGTCAGTCCAATGTTGGCCTCCTCCTCTCAAATTAAATTAGCTCAAGCGCTTGCCTCAATATAAATGGACATATAATTAGCGCAGTTCACTTCCTTGGGACTACATCATAACCCATCTTCGAAACGTTAATACTTACGAAATCCTAATACAATAAATTGATTCATCCGGTTGGTTTCAATTATTAGGAAAGAAACAGGCAGCAATCCCTCGTAGTTTTGTGCTTTATTCACAATGATCTTGGATCTCCACAGCGACCAGGTCTTGTTTTTTGCGAGTGCTAGCACCCTACGGCGGCGGCTCTCGCTTTACCACGAATCAATGATGTCTTTGTCGAAACAACGCGTGAGGAAACCCCACTGCTTACTCATTGCGCTTGTTGAAAACAGCCAAGATTTCTTTTTATTTTTCTTTTTTTTGGATTTGCTGGACATAATTGTTGAATTAACGGGGCTAAAACAGCGATGAGCTTAAAAGTGGAAAAAAAAAATTATGATTCTATTTCCTGAACGAGTTTTAAAGAATTAGAATGCATTTGGCAATCGCACAAAGTTTCTGTTCTTTGAACAGAAATGCGTTTGGTAACTACGTGAAATTTCCGTTCTCCAAAACAACCTCTCTTCCCAATTTCTTTTTTTCCGTTTAAGTCAACTAATTACGTCTTATCGTTATAAAGTCAACCTATATAGCATCACTAATAAAATGATTAAAGATGAAGCATAATCCACAATTAGTCTATTTATTTCATGGAGCGTGAAGACATCTGCAAGATCCTTAAGAAAAAACATAAGCTCAAGAGGCAATTTGAACTTAAATTCCATGAATTTGCACTTAAATTGGCTTGTGAAAGAATTGTCGAACACAGGGATTCGCAAGAGGTTTCACACTTGATCTCTTCCCTATTTTAGTTGTGAAATTTGTACAAATTCTAGACCTACGTTTCATGAAACAAATTGTGCAATCAATGAAGAAAGTTAAGGTTTTGAGGGAAAATTGAGATTATAATATGCAAATCGAGAAGTGGGCGGGCATCAAAAATGAAAAAAAAATAAGCAAAGACATGGACAAATGGGGAAGTACGAAAGGCATCAATCAAGCAGAGGGAGAGACTAAATGGGACGGCTCTCCAGCAATGCTATTCGCTCGAGGCCAACGAGGGTAGCCCTTGCCCAGATCAAGGAACAAAAGGCTGGCTAGGGCGACCCTTGCTCGAGGCCGTATCCAGATTGGCAAGGGCGACTCTTGCTCAAGACCGGCTAGGGCGGCCCTCACCCAGATCGATGAGGGTGACCCTTGCTTGAAGCCAACAAGGCTGGCCCTTGCTTAGATCAGTGAGAGTTGCCTCAAGCGAGATCCTTGGAAAAGAGATGACGAAATTGAATGACCAAACGAAACTCACTGGAGTCGTGCAATAAGGGCGGCAGACAGTAGTGGTGGAGCTGACTAGTTGAGCGAGGGGAGCTGCCTAGTCGAGTGATCTTCCTTGAGGCTTCCTTCGTTTTTTTTTTTTTTTACTTTTTGGGTCTGGGGAACAAAGTGAGAGCCTACCTTGAGCCTTCTCACTTTATTAATCTTGTTTCTCAAAATTGATTATAGAACAAAGAATCGATTTTTCAAAAAATTTTATTCTAGGCTCCTTTTTTTTCCCAATTGAAGCTCTCGTCGATCCATTTCTGATGATTGAGCCTATCCCATCGCGGAGAAGGGAGAAGAAGGACCCATTTTCTTCTAAAAGTGACTATTCAAGATATAGAATCAGAAAATTAGAATCGTTACCAAACATACTTTTATTGTATATCAAGACGTTTATGTGAAAACTTAAACAAGCACATGTGGCCACTAAATAAACAATTTTAAAAAAGCGAAATTAATGTAAATAAGGCATCTATGCGTGTGGTCTTCATATGATTTGTTGTGTAAAATGTCGGAGTCAAGGAAAATTCACGCTAGTAGCTAGCCCATCTGCTTCCTCTTCGGTATGGCGCGCCCACTTTCATAAAGCCTCTGCCCAGTGATTCCTAAATTACAAGAGAAGCGAGTAGTGTGGCATCCAAACCCATTACGAGATTCATTTTGTCGTAGTCCTTACAAATCGATTGGATGAGATTCCGATCCATGAAACAACAACTTGAAAAGCACGCAAGACCAGTGTAATAGTCGCTTTAGAAAACACAAGAGCACCCAATCAACAATTTCGCGTGGCGTTGCATCAAGACCTAATACAAGATTTATCAGTCGTAATCCTTACAATTTGAGTGCATGAGATTTGGATCCACGAAACAACCTAAAAAGCACGCAAGACAACTGCAATTGTCGCTTTAGAAAACAAAGGACCACCAAATCTATAATTCGACATTGCGGCTTGAAGATTGTCATAACGTTCTTCGACGAATAGAGTATCAGTCCGACTCTCTTAAAGCGAAAACGATGGGCGGAGTTGCCATGTTCTCCTCCTCATAGGCATCGATCTATCCAAGTTCTCTTGTATAAATCGACTAGTGATGCCATTGAGCAGAATTCCACACGCAAACCAAGTGAAAATGAGACCTCTCGTTCCTTGGCGTAGGACGGAAACCCTACTAGAATCTCTATCCGTTTAGCTTATGAATAAAGAATGAGTTTTCCAGGTTTCTCTGATATATGTATTAATATAATACCTGACGCAGGGTAGCGATAACTAGAAAGCAATTTCATAGAATAATTTGAATTCAATTGATGATAGTTTGAGGATTACAAAGAGCGGACGTACTTTATATAAATAGGAATCCTAAAGGAAATAGAATTACTCAAAGACAACATAAATCATATCAAATCTAATCTAATCAAACGGAATTGAAATCAAATATCGCGATTATCTATATCGCTAAAATTCTTAAAATAGAACAACACCTAAAACTCTACCTAAAATCGTAATATTGCGTTTTTTTTCAAAAATTGTACGCTAGTTGTCCAACATCATTCTCTCCCTTTCCAGAAGAACTTGTCCTCGAGTTCGTCGTGTCTAGATGCTTCCTCTTGTACTTCCAATGCATCTTCGTCTTCCGCTTCCTTTTCCGACCTCTTTTTTGGAACTTCAAAAAGTCCAATGGATTATCAAACCTTTTCCTCAACCCTAGGTGGGAGAATTTGCTTCAATAGATGATCTGCACCCCTGTAGGAATAACCAATGTCAATGAATAAGGGACAATTTCAATCTCGCACGGTTTCTTCATTCCATCAAGAACTTGTTCCGGAATATTTGACAAATCAAAATGTTGGACCTTTTCAAACAATATCACTAGACAATTCCTTTCACACATCGGATCTTCCGTAATCGATTTTATCCGAGCCTTGTCCAGCAAGCAACATTTGTGGAGTCCTTCGCTTTTCTTCACTTCCTAGATATCATCCTAATCTTGTTCGCCCGATTTCTCGATGGAAGCCTCAGCTTTGGGAGCGATCTACTTCATTTCTTCTCTCACCTTCGGTTCCTCCTCTAATTTCTCGGAAAGCTGATTCTTTCCCTCCAACAGAGCTACCACTTTGGGTTCCCCGGTTTCGAGAGCTTTGGAGGCCATGGCGGGAAAATGGGGGAAAGAAGGGCACAAAAACCCTAGCGAATGGGCCTTACCCCTCCCCCCCCCCCCCAAAAAAAAAAAAACCCTAGCGAATGATTTGAATTTAACAAGTCTTGTTCATAGTCAGGTGGAAGAAATCGAACATTTAACATTCCTTTCATCCAATTTCACGTACGAATGGGGGATTTTCCTTTTCGGCGTCGGTTTAGTTGCGTCTGCTCCCACCAGGCTGAGATGCTGCCCCTCAACTTGTACGCCACGAGTTTTACTTGGCAGTCCTCTTCGATCTCCAATTCATCGAAGAATTTTTCAACTTTTCAGAGCCAATCCAAAAAATCTTCGATATTCAAATTGCCGTTGAAGGTTGGAAGATCAAATTTCAATTGGTATTGATCAGGATCTTGTCTGTAACCTCCACGTTTGTGACCTCCATGAACAGGTATGTCCTGGAATTCATCCTTATCTTCTTCTTCAGAATCCTCAACATAGTTTTGTTGCCTTTGTCGAGGAATCGTCCTTTGCTTCAAAGCTACTTCTGGTGTGCAAGCGACAGGAATAGCTCGGCTGGAAGAACGCAAGGGTTGAGATTAGGGTTTGCAGACAACTGTTGCATGGCGGCAAGCAAGTCTTACATCGTCAGTTGGTGGTCCTGCAGAGTTTGTCGAATCTTCTCAGAAAATAGCCGATTCTTCTTAGCAAACTGGGATAATTCCTCTCGTGTAACAGGCTCATCGGAATAGCCCTCAGGTATGAAGGCATGTCGATTCACGTTATTAGTCATCGTCGTAGGGAAAAACATCGCTCTAATACTAAATGACACAGGGTAGCGATAACTAGAAAGCAATTCCACAGAATAATCTGAATTCAATTTATGATAGCCTGAGGATTACAAAGAGCGGACGTATGTCTTTTATATAGATAGGACTCCTAAAGGAAATAGAATTACTCAAAGATAACATAAAATGAATCTAATCTAATCTAATCAAACGGAATTGAAATGAAATATTGCGATGATTTATATTGCTAAAATTCTTAAAATAGAAAATCACCTAAAATTTTATCTAAAATCGTAATATTGCGTTTTTCCTGAAAATTATACGTCAGTTGTACTACATCAATACCTAAGTCCCTTAATTTAGTAGGACTCTTTTGTAAAATTAATATGAAATATAAGTTTAAGCTTCATAGTTGTTAGCTTTCGTCACGATTGGTTATTAAACTAGTATTCACTTTCTTTCCCTCTAATTAGTGGTTGTTTCTTTCTACTTTCTTCTATCTATTTTGTTAAACAACTCGTGGGAGGGTGTCCCACAAAAAGAATCGAACAATAGGGATGTAGTGTAACATGGAATAGTTAATACACCTTAATTGGCTTCAATTTTTAGCAAATGTAAGTTTAACTGGATACCGTTGCTTTAAACTTAGGTTTTATCGTAGTGATTTTAACAAGTAGAGGTATTGGGCCTCTATTGCGTTTGACTAACTAGTGGTATTAGAGTTGATGGTTAATTGATGGCTCACTCACTATGCATATCATTATCTGGCAAATATCTTAATGAAGGAAAATATTAGGCGTAACTCCCTAATCGAGGAAAATGTTAGATGTGACTCCATAATTGAGATGACGATTGAGAGTTGGAGTACGAGGTATAGATATCGTCCCGTTGAAATACTATTATTCCTTCTCAAATGAGAAACTGCCGGGGGGGTTTCTACGAAATGAAAACGAGCGGCATCGTGGTGTGCTCTGACATATATTGTCCTAAGTTTATTCGCACGTGAGAGTAAAATTTGTCGAAGATAAGAGGGTTGACGAACGTCTCGCGCAATGCAACGTGACGTGGAATAGTTGAGGATAAGCGTACCGCAATTATCACAAAAAGAATCTGTCACAATCAGCCGGCCGGCTTTTGACCACGCGACATATTTTCTTTATTTGTCGCTTCGAAAATCACGTCTCGTTGTCCATGGGAGGAAGAAAAGCGATGCCCGGAAATACTGGCACGTGGGCCACCTAGGATTTGTGGAAATGATTGTCATGTCAATACCTAACTAAAAAAGAATTCATGGTGAAAAAACAGTGATGCAAAATCTGGCCTTCACTCTCACTCGAAGCAAGAAAAAGATAGATTTGGGATTTCGTGATCTTTATCTATTTTAATAAGGCAATGTTAGGTAAAACTGCATGGCGACTGTACTCAACTTCTTTCAACCTATGAGCAATTTTATCTAAGGGTTTGTGCTCTCCCCGAACATTCTTTTGAGAGGCACGTAGGGATAGCCGCCCTTTGTGAGGTTGGCAAAGCATCTTTGCAAGCACAGATCATATAGCTCGTCATGTTCGTTGGCAAGTCAACAATGATCAGCACATCCGCATTCGAATGAATGACAAACATAAAAATCTAATGACTACTAGATAGAGATATGAGATTTCGTGATCTTATCCATTTTAATAAGGCAATGGTAGGTAAAACTGCAAGTCGACTGTACTAAACTTCTTCCAACCTATGGGCAATTTTATTTGAGGGATTATACTTTCCTCGAACATTCTTTTGAAAGGCACATAGGGGTAGCCGCCCTTCGTGGGGTTGGCAAAGCATCTTTGCAGTCCGAGACCATATAGCCCCTCATGTTCGTTGGCAAGTTGGCAATGGCCAGCACATTCGCATTCGGATGAATGACAGACATAAAAATCCAATGACTAATGGATAGAGGTGTGTTGATTTACCTGTGTCGTGGAATCCCCCTCCAGCGGGGACGACGAAACTCCATGTGGATGGATCACTTGCTCCAGGAGACAAAACTGGTGCGATGGCTGGCCTTTTACGAGACTCACAAGGCCGATGTTGGGACAGATTTTCCCCAACGGTTGCCGCTTCAGATTCAGAGCAAATCGAGATTATAGCTTGCCGCGAGGCCCTTCGTCTTTGCGTTGACCGCCAACTCTGTCTTCTCGTGGTTGTCGAATCTATTGCTGCTCTTCGATATCTTCAACGATCGCCGTCTTCCATTGACGACGCCTCTCTTCAGACCTCGTGCACGTCATCTCCTCTTCTGCAAGAATGCATCTTTTTATTGGGCCGGGTCATTGCCTCAGCGTCTTTCAACTACAGCCCACGTACTGCAAACCAGGCTGCGCACTGGTTAAGCCAGGCCTAGCGGCGCGATAGTCTACACTGCAACTGGCTTGTGTCCCCACCCCTCGTACTTAAGGTCGTCCTCCGCTCAGAGGCTTACTTTTCTTATAATTTGGCTTGACGTTTGCTTTCAATAAAACGTGCCTTTGATCAGGGAAAAAAAAATCAGGACAATTTGAAAGAAGATATTATCCAATCACAGTCTTAAAATAATTATATAGATGCAAATTCAGTTTTGTCTTTTGATTTTGTCAATGTAATCCTATTTTTTATGTAGAATTCCGGGCGATTTTTGTCGTTAATCGATGAGGTAAACATAGAATTCCAGGCGATTCTTTCAAAAATCGGGGCCTTGCGCATGATCAGCAATGACCCGGCATCCCTTGCTCAGTGCCCAACAACCCTTGGTGGCTACAATAAAGAAAATGTATAGAATGAATAAAAACATAAGAAAAATAAAAGAAATAAAGTAAAAATAAAATTTGAAGGAATTATAAAATATATATATATATACACACACACACACGTCAGCATTGGCCGTGCCATTTGGACGTCCAGAGTCCACGTCATAATTTCTGACCAAAATTGACGAGATAAACTCAATTGACAAAATGTGAAAATATTTAAGAATCAATTAGTAAAATTAAAAGATTTAGGGCTAATCTATCAAGTGCAATAGATTTAGGACCATTTGGATAATTTTCTTCCAATTTGACACGTTGGCAATCATCGTCATTAGTGTTTGCCCACCGCGGGCATTGGAGCGCACTAGTTTGTTCGTACTCAGTGGAATCAAAATGGGTTCAAATTCATATTTTAATTCATATTAAATGAGAATGGTCAAATATGAAATTAATGATATGTGGGTTGTAGATGAATTTAAAGACAAACTCATATTTTAACTAATTTACAATTTTCATTTAGTTTGTGAAGGTTATTGGTTGAGTCAATACATTCATGTGCCTCTTGAACAATTTTTATATTTTATATTTGTTTAATTCTGATATTTTTAATCTGTAATTTTTTAATTTTCTTTTTTTTTTAATTTTTTCTTCGTTTTGTGAAACGAATTAATAATCCGTTATCCCGCCACCCGGCGCAGCCCATCCCATTGCCACACCTCCATCACCCGGCCGCTCCCCACCCACCAGCCGCTGCTGCCACCCAGACAACATGTTGATAAGCGATGACCTCATGCTTGCGACCTTTCTTGAATTTTTATGCACAAAACCGTCAGTTTTGTTCAGCCTCAATTTCCTTTGTTCTCCAAGCCTAATAGAAGGGGGAACGAAGTTCAATCGGAAGCTCTAAGCCGGCCTTTACACATTACACGTCAGGCCTAAAGTGCCTGTTCCCTGCCCTTCCCTAAATACAAATGATAAAAACAAAACAAAGAAGATAATAAAAAGAAAAATAAAAAACTTAGCATGAGGACAAAACATGGCTCCTGCTCTGTCCGTCGAGTAGTGATGGTGATGTACATGAATGATCTCGCTCGGATTGTTTCGTCTCAGGACCGAGAACCTGATCCAAATGTCCCTCTCCTCTCTATCGCGACCCTCTCGAGGTTGCTTGCTCTCGATGGCTAATGGATCGTCTCATCTAGTTAGACGCGAGACTTTTTCAAGATCATTACTCAAATCGTACAGGAGATTTGCACGGTCGATTTTCGATGTGGTCTAGTGATATGTGTTAAATGTGCATGTCATGGAGTCGCCACTAATCATTCTTTTTTAGGGTATGATTGAACTACCCTATCGAACAGTCAGGAGTTTCTATTCGATTATGTGAAAATCAGATAAATGAGTTGGGGGAATTAGTGGCGCCACCCCGCTTTCGCTAAAGGAGACTCCGTCCCCCTACTATCCATGGTCTGCCTTTATCTGGTGCTCGGTGGGCTCCTCGGTCCATTCACTGCGCATGGAGAAGAAGATGAGGAACGAGCAGAAGCTGTTCTGCTAATGATTAACCGGTCAACGGGTTGATTCAACATTTGTTATTCAAATTTGGTGTTTAATTGTGTAAGAATCATGAAATTGACCATAAAATTGGATTCTATGACATTGAATTCATCTACAAGAGGGACTTTTGGGAAGAGTTTGTTCAAATTAGTACAAAAATCCCAAATTCTTAAGAATGACCCAAATATGAAATCCCCAAAGTTGAAGCCCTCAGTGATCAAATTGGGTTAAATTAACCCTACCAAAGACTTCAGAGAGGTCAAAAACCTATGGGTCAGTATTAATTTGTTCATGGGAGTCCATGGATTCTAATTTTCTATATTTTTATGACATCGAAGGCTATTTTTCTTGATTTTTCTATTTCCAAATATATTTAAAAATGAAAAAAATTAAAAATTTATTATTATTTTTATAAAAATGGTTCCTTGGAGATGACCAAGACTACCAAAGTTGATTTTGTAATTTTTTAATTTTTTATGAATTTTTTATGAATTTTTCATGAATTTTTAAAAGATAAACTAGAAAATACTAATTAAAATTTAGATGTCAACACTCCTCCTCGAATTATTCGTCACCGTCCTCTCATCTCTCCCTTCCGGTGCCTCCTACATCTGCGGGCATCTGGTGCCCTCATGCCTGCCACTTTTCCTGAGTTTTTGTTCACAAAACTCTAGTTGAGTTCAGTGAATGTCCTTTATTCTCCAAGCCAAATAGAAGAGCGAACAAAACTCAATCGGACGCTCCGAGCCGGCCTTTACACATTACAGGCATGTGGTGTGACTAGTCATTTAATATCAAAGTGTTTTAGCAATATGAATATAGGTTGAGTCAGGTAAGGGTTAATATATTTGCATTGGATGGACATTGGTCAAAACAAGATAAATGAGGCTACATGGATTTGATCATTTTTTAGCCCACCCAAATCCCACCCTGACACATCCATTTGATAGATCTATCAAGCACTAAGAAATAAATTAGGGGAAGATGAAATTTGAACTCTTCAAAACATTTTTTAACACTAGTCATAAAATGAAACACGTGGATCTGATACAATAGAAAGTGGCAAACCAACATATAAATGAAGAGGGAAAATTGTTATTTTTTTTTAAAATCTGTTATACTTTTGTCCTAGATCTTTAAATTTTGTCAATTTAGTCTAAACATTTTGCATTTGTGTCAATTCAGTCATAAATTTTTTTTACGTGAGCTCAGTCCTTAAACCCTTTATATTTGTGCCAATATCGAAATTCATAAGTACGTCGAAACGCTAACGAGGTCACATAACAGCTACAAGCATTGGAACCAGCCTAAATGTGGAAATCCTAAGGAACAAACTGCCCAAGGAGAAGAAAATCATCTCATTGATTTTATTTCAGATTGTGAGCTCTTGTAACAGGGAGATCATATACCCAGACATACATCCGCTTGGCTTTATGGTTCTCGAACCATAAGCGGCATTTGCATGGACACCGGCCTCAGTTCGATAAACAGCCGCATCTCGTCAATGATAAGTTCCCTCCTTGTTTCTTCTCTATCTTCGATGGAGTGACAGTAAAATACCTTCTTAATCGTTAGGCGAGAGGTCGTGGTTAGCCCCGCGTAATTGCTCCTACCGCAATTACGACTTCCCTTAAGCAGGGTCACTGGAGCTGTGTGAATCATCCTTAAAGCAAGCTTCTGGCAGCCTGAAACTCAGGCAGTACATTGCCTGCAAAACGGGCATTGCTTAACACTTGATATGAAGGCCCGTGAGGGCATCCTTCAACACCTAGACATAATAGAAACATTCGGAGCGGCTTCCCAGAGAGCAGTACCTTAATCGGAGCCACATCCCTAACCCTGTGGAATATAGGGTTGCTAATAGGGGCATCGAGGGCACGTTCTGCCACCTGTTGGAATCAGAAGTAGATGTTCACAGGACGATGAATGATAAAAACATTCGAGGAAAGTGCAGCTATGCAGCCTAGAAGGCTCTCGTGTGGAACATTTTTTGTCGCTAACAAAGAAAAAGTTAAGAAAAGGGAAAAAAATGGTACCGATTGCAGGCTTCGCTAATTATAGACAAATGACGAGTAAAAAGATCCCAAAATTGAGTCTAACATTCTGACCCCCAAAAAACAAAAGTTGAACATAACATGCGATGATGTGGACTTGACGGTGCTGATGGGGCGATTTTGATAATATTTTATTATTTTTTCAAAACCTTTATTAATTTTTTTTATTTTTCCTTTTTTTTTTACTTATATTGTTCATCATCTTCATCCTCCCTTCCTCTTTCTTCCTCTAGGCTGGAATTGAGGGCCAGCAAGGTCCCTCACCGGCCACCAACGCCTCAGTCTCTTGGTAAATTCAGTGATGTCGTCGCTGGGCGAGCTCGGCCTAGCCCAGATCTGGCAAGGTAGGCCCAAATCTGACAAGGCCGAGCCACCCATGACTGAGCGAGGATCTGGCGAGGGTCGATCGTACCGAGTCCAAGCCTTAGAAGAAGGCCGAGAGCATCGGATCTATTTTCAAGAGATGTATCGAGCGTCAAAAAACTGAAACAGATGCATGGATGAGGATTAAATGCCAATTAACCTTTCCTTATGGCAATTATTACACCACTAATTGGGCCCTCGGAGCCATGGTTGACGATCCTGCCATGATTGGCATTGCGTCGTCTCTCACATCTAAATAATTGATTTCCTACATCATGTTCGTCCCTTTCGTCAGATGAGAAAAAAAAAAAAGAATTTGGTGAGGCTCGGGCTCATCTTGCTGGGACGGACAGCCAACCCAGGGTAGAGTTTGGCCTGGCCAGATCTAGGCAGCGCCGCCGGTGGCTAGCAAGGGACCTCGCGAGCCCTCAATTCGGCAGCGCCGCCGGTGGCTAGCAAGGGACCTCGCAAGCCCTCAATTTGAGTCTCCAGGAAGAAGCAAGGAGAAAGATGGAGAAGATGAACAGCAAAAGGAAAAAGAAAGAAAATGAAAAAAAATAAATTAAAATATTATTAAAATTTGCCTCGTCAATGTTGGCTGAGTTCAGCGCCAACCAATCAAAATTTTTCGGATGAACTAAATTAATACAAATGCAAAAGGTTTAGGACTGAATTGTCAAAAAAATAATGTTTAGGATTGAATTGGCACAATTACAAAAGGATTAGGACAAAATTTACAAAATTAAAAGTTTAGGACTAAAATGACAAAAGTGCAACAGATTTAAAATTTTTTTGATAATTTTCCCGAAATGAAGAGCAACTATGTGTGATCCGATAAAATGAACTGAATAAAGGAGATTCGGTTCGTTTTCTAGAAGAGGGTTGTTCATCCGTGCTGGTAATTTTTCCAAAGTTGGTTAACATTGATTAAGAAAACTGCTAATCACTTGATTGTCTGATAATTTGATAAAGCTACTAATTCTTTTTGCCAATTGCTTTAATTTTCAACATACTATAGTTTACCACAAAGACACAAACAAACTTGATAGTCTCTCGATACAATAGGAGATGCCCT
The DNA here is from genome assembly GCA_028455895.1 of Rhodomyrtus tomentosa. Lineage (NCBI taxonomy): Eukaryota > Viridiplantae > Streptophyta > Magnoliopsida > Myrtales > Myrtaceae > Rhodomyrtus > Rhodomyrtus tomentosa. The sequence goes on from JAPCWY010000001.1 coordinate 45,708,820, forward strand.
CCAAACACACATGTGCATTCAAAAGACGAGTGAACATTTCAAAGACAGGTGACACTCCTAAAAGACCAAGAAGAATGGTGAAGATAGACAGTGTTCTTCAAAGATGGGCTATGTTTTCCTAGAATTTAGGATACACTTCCAAAACCAATGATGTTCTCATAAGACTGAAGATGTCCTTCGAGAAATCACCAATTAGGGATAGGACAGGTGGCAAATCGACAATGATCACCACCGTCAAACCCTTCGTGATTTTTGAGCAAAAAATAAGCCTTTTTCGGTCCCCAGTCTTACCGATGTTACAACCCTTAACAGTCTTTTCTAACTAAGACACTTGGGTGTCGCGATCTAAAATTAGGTTAATTGATTATTACGTTAATTAAATGGATTAGTTAGAAATCTCCCAAGCCCTACTAATTCGCAACTCGGATGAACAGATTTTTTATTTAGGAGCCGCCAATAATCATTTTTTGGTAGGTTGATTAGGAACCTAAGTAAAACAGTGAAAGAATTATTTTACTTCTACGAACCAGAAATAATAAGTTCGAGGACTTTGTTACATTAATTAAAAATTAATCAATTCCCTTTCGATACCAATTTTATAAAAAATGTCTTTTCTAATTGATGACTTGCGTTTTTTTTTTTCTTTTATTAAATGCAATGTTAATGCAATCTAACTATATGACATGTGACGTGCAATGACATAAAAAAAAAATGACATGGCAAGTATGCATGGCATAATAAGGTCGCAAAATGATGCATGACATGGAATTATATAATATGTAATGAAAATGATTATTGTTATTTTTTTTGTATTTTCGGATTTATATTGGCTGAGATGCATGGTCACATGTATTTTTTTTGAAAATGTGATATGATGGGCAGAATTTTATCTCATCTATTAATCATGAGATATGCAAAGGGATTTCAAAAATACGGAATATATGGAGTAATATTCGAAAATATGGGATGATAATGCAAAATAAGGATAAAATATGCATGGTGTTAAAATATGTCATCCTAAACTACGTGAAATATGCAAGATAACATGATATGCACTGGGTGTAATTTTCATTCTTTCCTTTATAGAAAATTTCGGCCATTATGGGGATATCCTAAATATTTCGTTATCTTGATTTAAAATGCCCAAAGTCTTATGAGATAATATTTCTAGGAAACATTATCTTCCAAAATTTCTTTTTTAAGGAATTTTTTGGGATATGGAAAATCAAATCAAGAAAACACAACCGCAAACAATCAACAAGATCACGACCTATTCCCTTTTGTTTTTTTGAAAAATTCAGCATGCCATGTTTAGTATCGACTTTTCTGAAGATAGTGAATCGAACCTAAACGGCGATAGGTTAGATTGACCAAATCCAAAGTTTCTTGACAAAAATTAAGCCTTGACAGTTTAGATAAAAAAAAGTTGTTCTTTGAATTACCGAAAAATTTGCACTTCGCTTAGTGTTGGCATAGAAACATGCGAGAATAGCTTTATTTCGAATCAACAAGTCAATAATGCGAAAACGACGAGCAAAGCAGCAACATAACATTCCACGAGCATGCTTGAATTAATTCCAAAGGCATGAGAACGTTACCTTAATCCTCAAGGCAAAAAAAGGCTGGTTCGGGGCAGGAACTTCACCGAACAACAACAACGACAGCGGTGTAGAATGGGCGTAAGCAGGGACGAGTGTTGTCGTGCAAGCCAGGGGCAATGGCGTTGTCGAGAGGGAGGCGGCATGAGTCGGGGAGTGGGCAAGCAGCGTCTTCAAGCGGTAGCAGTGGTATGGCGGCAGGAGAAAAGAAGTAGCAGCGGTAGCTGAGTGATGGCGTGAAGGAGAGAGAGAACGGCAAGAGAGTGCGTGCGCAGATTTTTTCTCTCCCTTTAACCCTAAGCATAACAATGTATATATAGAGAGGATTATGGTAATTTTCTAGAATTCAATCTTGACCGTCGAGATTTCATGCGGGATATCCACCGTAGGATTGGAATTTTCTGAATTTTCAAGATTTTTCCATGAAATTTTCAGACATTATAGAGGAGTATAGAGCTTGGCCGAAAGTTTCTTTATAAATTGGCTTATTTGCGTGAATTTTTTCCCTATTTGGGCTTTAATTAATTAAAATCCTTGCTCTCAAAATTAAAATGGATCGAATTGAATTTAAATTGAACCCAATGAAATTCGACCATCCCCTCCGATAATTGAAAATTTTAAATTGACCTTGGTCTTGTTGCCTATTAAATTAAGCTCGTTTGACTTGCTTTCACATGAATGTCAATGCATGAGAGAAAAAATAAATATGCAATGCATGATAATTTATTTTTTGTGAGAATTATGTTTAACCCTTATTTTATGAAATAAATAAATTTTTAAAATTTAAAATTTAAGTGTCAACAGCTGCCCCTCTTTAAGTGGAAACTCGTAGAGGTTTTGCTCAAAAACTAAAATCGAAACCAAAATTTTGCAAATGTAAATGATGATGATGAATTTTTTTGGCGGGAGTTTAAATCCCATTTTCGAATGCATATAGAAATGATGCATTAAATGCAATATTATAAATAACATGTGTCAAAACTGCTCCTATGCCACATCAAAGGAGTCCACACATGGATTGCTCATGAAAGTACCTGTTTTACCAAATACCTCATAAGCTAAAGATTCCCTTAATCTCCAGACCTCTAGTGGATGCCAAGATGCTAAGGTATTGGCCCATCTATTTCCAAAAGTTTCCTTTTGGCGCGAAACGGTGCAAGATATGTGTAAAGTTTGAAAATATATTCAAGTTACAGTTCGAGTTGGCAATTTATTTTTCCGAAATCACAAGAGCGCATACATTGCGAATCGGAAGAAAATCAAGGTCGCACGTGGATCTTGGGTTTTGGGGGCCTTATTTGTTACCAGAGGTTTCCTCTAATACGAGATAATGCAAGATATGTATAGAGTTGAGATGAGCTTCAAGATCTTAAGAGCTACGTCGTTGTGAGCTAAAGAAGTAGAATTAAGATTACAAGAGCTACGTCGTTGTAAAAGGGCTAAAATCATAAGAGCTATGTCATTACAATTTGGTAAAAGAGAACCAAGACCATAAGAGCTACGTCGTTATGATTTGGTTAAAATGATACCAAAACCATAAGAGTTATGTCGTTGTGATTTGATTGGGAATCAAAATCATAAGAGCTACGTCGTTTTGATTCAATAAGGGTCAAAACCATAAAAGCTATGTCGTTATGATTTGACGAAAGGACCAAAATCATAAGAGCTATGTCGTTATGATTTGGTTAAAATGATACTAGAGCCATAAGAGTTACGTAGTTATAGCTCGGTAAAAGAGACCAATACCACAAGAACTACGTCATTGTAATTTGGTTTGGGATCAAAATCATAAGAGCTATGTCGTTATGATTTGATAAGGGTCAAAACCATAAGAGCTACATCGTTATGACTTGACGAAAGATTGAGATCACAAGTGCATATGTCATTGCGAATCGACAAAGGTAAGTATGATGGGTGCATATGTCATCATGAATCAATACCATTGAGGTTGTATAGAAAAATTACATGTAGTGTACCATCGAACCGAATCAATAAGCAAAAAAAGGATGTGTCACCTGAATTGAATCATAGCAAACTCGAAAGATCAAAATGACTACTAAAATGAGTAAAGTTGTCAATTTGAAATCTAAGAGTTAGGTATACCTTATTTGTATAGACACTCGTTGATTCCTCAAGGTGTAGGATCAGCCTAGTCTCCGACAAACCCTAAAGAACGGGTGCGTCACCTTTAAGTTCTTGGTGAATAGAAAGCTTAGTCTCAGACAAACCTTAAAGAACGGGTGCGTCACTTTTAGGTTCTTGGTAGATAGGAAGCCTAGTCTTCGATAATCCCAAAAGAACGAGTGCATCACCTTTAGGTTCCTAGTGGATAGAAAGCCTAGTCTCCGATAAACCCTAAAGAACGGGTGCGTCACCTTTAGGTTCTTGGTGGATAGGAAGCCTAGTTTCCGACAATCCCTAAAGAATTTGTGTGTCATCCATAGGTTCTTGATAGAGAGGAGTCCTATTCATGGTGTGATCCTCCATACGGATCGAAACTATTAACAATTCCTAAAGAACGGATGCGCCTTCCTTAAACTCCTACCAAATTGGAGTCACATTCTAGTTTGGCCTACCATACGGGCTATAATTTAATCGTCCTAGGATATTCAAGAGATGAGTCCCTAGGCATTTACTTGAATCCGCCATATACCTCACATGCCACACGAGCATCAGGCACGTGAGAAACAAGTAAGCATCTCTACTTCATCTCTCTCACTCTCTCACTCTCTCACATCAACAAAGACAGAATGAGCAGAGCGTTCACCAACAAGACAAGAAAGATTGAATGTTAGGATTTATTTTTCTTTTTCCCAGTAGAATGAATCTAGACTCAGGTATCACCTGTCTTTGAGTGAAACATCTCGCGAGATTCCTCTCAAAGAGAGTCAGCTGTTGACACATGATTCTTGATTAGTCTTTTTCAGTTTATTTTTTAAAAAATTCATTAAAAAATCATAAAAAATTAAAAAATTATAAAATCAACTTTGGTAGCCTTGGCCAAGCCCAAGGAACCATTTTTAACCAAAAAAATAATAATTTTTCGTATTGCAAACTTTGTCAAGGCCTATTGGGAGCTGCTCTTATCACTCTAGTTACATCCTTTGCTCAAAATCGTTGAACTCTATTCCTCCATGGAAACTTCCATTGTCAGAAGTAGACATTTATTCTCTAGATTGGTCTCATTCTCCACTTCAGATTACCAAGTAGCAAACTCGGAAAATAAATTCATTAGTTTCCTTACGAAGTCGTCAATGAGCGTGACGAAGTAATAATGCGAGTTTCTAAGGTAGTGGACATATGCATCGATACTTTCCTCTATAGGGGTTTTTTTTTCCATTTTTTGGGGGAAAAAAAAAAAGAACTGGCACGTTTCTACTTGCCTAGATAACAGTCCTCACTTATATAAATATCCGATCCTCACATCAAGAAGTTTCTCTTTGATGCTAACACCTCAATATCCTTTCGCTAATGTGTCCAAACATGCGGTGGCACAATTTGGAATAAGCTTTTGAGTTAGTAACTTCTACTATTTGTCTATTGCATTCAGTGATGTACGATATTCCCAACTTTGTTTCCTATGCCATCTAATTCACCTATATTTTGACAAGATTTCTTTTTAGGCTAGGAACATATTTGACATCATGCAACTTCTATCAAGTTCCATCGGCAATGTTAAGTGAACGTTACCCTTCCCCATAATATACAAACATAGTAAGATAAACCTTTTCAAACTTTCTAGGAACATAATGGTGCATTAAATTCTCTGCATGAAGTTGGGAAAAAGTAACACACTCGAGTCTAGAATTCAAGACTTAATCGGACTACAAAAGCTCAAAATTAGGGTGTCTTAGATAAATATGTCTTCAATGGTTGCATTTACAGATTCATCCTCCTCTTAATTTCGAATTTTTTTTTTATTTTTCTTCTTCTTTGGGGTTTTGCAATTTTGTTTTAAATGGCCCTTTTTTTCGCTATTCTAGCAAATATTTCAACATGAAGTCTCCATTTGCTTCTCCATTAGGATTTTGATCTACCATGATTCTGGTTTTGACCTTCTTAACTACTCCCCCCTTTGCCATCAGTACTCCGGGGACCCCCGATGACTCACCTGACCTTCTTTTGTGAATGTTCTTGCTAATGATCAAATCTCGCATCTCATAAGGCTTCATCTTTTTATGACCAGATGAACTTCTCACTGTTCAAACCTAAAATTTTGCCAACAAACTAAGTGCACATTTTTCATAAAAACTGAAAAAAAAATAATAACAACAATAGTAAAAAATCAAAATAATAAAAATCAATAAATTACGTCAATGAAAAGAGACAGGTCAATTAATAAAATAAATAAATACAAGGAGAAGAGAGAGCTCATCAACATCCACAAGCACAGTTGAGACAGCTCAGACCATTAAACTGATCCAAACCCACTTGCTTCGGCCCATCTATTTAGTCTAATTCACCCGTCAATCTAACCCGAAAACTTATGCCCATCAGGTTCAGCAACCCAAAGCCCATGACGTAGAGTCCGGCCCCATTTCTCTCTCCCTCTTGGAACGTCGAAGCTTTACGTCAGGCACAGCGGCTCAAAGTAGGTTCCTCCCTCCGTCAACGGCTCCGATTGTCAGTGGCAATGCCCCCAGGGGCTTCTTTACACCGATTGCAGCTAGAACTTGCTTCATGGATAAGGTAGCATTCCGTGCCTAGTTCTCCTCAGGAAGAGACCGAGAGTCCTCTTCTCTGCTAAGGTCAGGAATGGTTGCTGGCCGAGAGTCATCGCGCTCTCAATTCAAGAGCGGCGAGTGTTCTTTTTTATACAATGGAGAAATTTGTGGAATGAGAGCGAGGAGTGATCTCGAGGCGAAAGGCCTGGAAATGGAGCAGCTAGACTTCCAGGATGGAAAGGGGTAAGAATGAACTGAATTACACACTTAATTAGGAGAGTTTTGGCGTAACGGCAGCACTTAACTTTGAACCTATTTAGAAGGGAGCTTTAGGACTCAATTGATGAAACAAGAAAGAAAAAATTTAGGATTAAAATGACACTATTATAATTGATTTACGATTTTTTTGGGTAATTTTTCCATTGAAAATATAACTCAAGTGTCAGCTTGAAAAACGAAGCTTTTCTAATTCAAGTAGATTTCCTAATTTAAATAGGTAGTTGGGGTTAGATTCCTCGTTTGAGTAAATTTCTTGGAAAGAGATTTTCTTCTTTGAATATTTTTCTTTTCATATAAGGAATATCTTCTTTCGGAAGAGCAACCAAGAGAGGGATTTTTTTTTTCAAAATACGATATTAATTTTTTTTACCAAATTAGATTAAAAAAACATATTTACCAAATAGGGTGTTGTTCTGCGGTCATAGTGCCCAGCAACTTGCTTGTGTGTATATTACTTTTTCGTTTTTGTTTTCCAAACGTATTTTTGTTCCAAACCTTTTTTTATCTTTTTATTTTTTTAAACTTTTTTAACAGTGCTGACAAAGCTTCCAATTTCTTTTTCTTGTTTTCTTTTAATCATTTTTTCTTATTGAATTTGTTTTCGCTCGTTTGTTCGCTCGCTTGCTTATTCGCTCACTCGCTTATGCGCTGATAACGCACCTTGACTCCATGGCCTCATCGTTCGCTCATTCGCCACAATGATGCACCTCGACTCCGCAGCCCCCTCGCCCTGTTCATTCGTTTGCTTGTTCTTGCACCACGATAACGTGCCTTGACTCTGATGTTGTCAGTTCTTAAGCATCATGACGCGCCACAATGACTTTACGATGATTAAAGTCAGAATGTACCCTACCCAATTCCTGTCCCTAAATCTTGGCGACGAACCACGATTGAGCAAGAATTCATGTTAAGAAATTGAAACTTTAACCCAGTTGAACTTTATTCCTGACTGAAATATAATTTGGACTTACATACATGGAGTGAAAGACCGTGAGATTAGTAAGCAAGTTGAGAATCTATCAAAAATGATTATAAGCATCTTTTATTATATATTGTGTAAACTAATACGTCTTTCTATTAGAACCAATGAAAAGTACATATTTGTTACATAAATAAGATTTTAATCACAAAATTAAAATAACTTCAACGAATGTAATGGCCGAAGTCAAGACGCTTCATCATGGTGCACGACTGAGTGAATGAACGAGCCAGGCGATTGGGCTGCAGAGTCGAGGCGCGTCATCGTGGTGCAAGAGTGAGTAAACAAACAAGCGAGGCAACGAGGCCGCAGAGTCAAAGCGCATCATCGTGGCAAACGAACGAGTGAACGAGAAAACGACGGGGTCGTGAAATCGAGATGCGTCATCGTGGTGCATGAGCAGGCAAACGAACAAGAACGAGCAAGCGAAAATAAATTAAATAATTAAAAATAATTAAAAGAAAACAAGAAAAAGAAATTGGAGGCTTTGTTCAGCAATGTAAAAAGGTTTAAAAAATAATTAAAAAAAAGGTTTGAAAAAAAAAAGTACATACACCCACCCACCTTGCTCGTCACTCCAAGTGTCGAGCAACACCCTATTTGGTAAATAGTTTTTGACCTAATTTGGTAATTTTTTTAATCCTATTTTGGAAAAAGCCCTGCAAGAGAAGTATCTGGATGTGACAACAATTGTGTTACATAATCATGAATTACATCCTCAGTATTTGAAACCATGAAATTATTGTGGAATTCACTTGTGAGATTGAATGAATATTTCATGGTGGTGAATTATAACAACTAAATATTGTGATAGTTATTGGATATAGTAAAGGCAGGAGAACACTAAGAGTATCTGAATGGCTTGAGGTTTAGTGCAATCTCCATTGTATGACTTGACCTGTAGTGAAATTCTTTGGCGTTCTCTCCATTGATGTAAGTCACAATGACAAAACCACGTAAATATGGTGTTTAATTTTTTTTTTTGTTCTATCTGTTTTATCTTGCTTCTGCAACAAAATATATCCAAGTTAATTGAATGTCTCGATATATTTTGTTGGTGGGTAATCTGAAAATATATATATTTATATATATAAACATGAGTTAGAGTGAATTAAACATGGGTTTGATCTGTAGGGTAATGTCTCAATTAATGAATTTATTGAATTGAATTTTCATGAATTGGCACAAATTATAAGCTAGATCGACGAGCCACGAGAAAACTTAAGGTGGGGAAAATCATTTTGACAGACGAGGCTACTATTAAATGGTACAAATAATTGCCACGCGACCCCCTCCTTCTCAGCTCTGAAATTGCTGCGTGCGGTCTCATGTGCGAGAGATTTGACGGGGGAGACGGCGAGATTTCATCTTGGCAATATCGTAGGAATCCTCACAAGGAGGCATGTACGAAGGAGGTCCTCGCATGCTGGTTTCCTCGGTTCCTCCATCTTTTACTATGAAAACTGTGTTCATCCCCCAACTCATGTGTCGATCTATGTGGCAATGCCAAAACCACACACCTGTAGATCACATAATCATTGTCATATTTATGTTTGTAAGTTTATCCGTTAAAACTATAGTGACTGAGTAGGAAATTAGCTTGAATTGGAAGAGCATACCTGGATTGTTTGCCACGAATCTGATGGAGATCCATCCTTCCCGAGGAACTGCGAACGTATTGACTAGGGGCGGGTCAACCAGGTTGTAGCTCAGGGGATCCGTCTGATTGTCGTAGTTGCCGAGGCCGCGTCCCACTACATAGAAACTGTATCCGTGCATATGCATCGGATGACTCTCCGCGCCTCGCAAGATGTCGCTCCCTTGGAAGACCACTTCCACGGATTCGTTGTACTCCAACATCTTCACTTTGGTCACCTTGTCTGACACTCCTGATACTTCCGGCATATCGTCTCCCGTCCAGTTATAGAAAACCGGAGGGTAATCCGGAAAATCTGCCGTATATACTCCACTGATGTTGCTGTATATACACACACGAGACTCTATATCAAACTTTGTCCAAGGATAGAGAATTGAAATGGCATAAGGAAAAAAAAAATCTTACTTGTAATATGCCTGGAGCACATCCATTGATGGGTTCTCCCAACTTTGGTTATTGAGACTAGAACCGATCGTGGTCGGAGAAATGACGCACTTGTGATGCGGACACAATATCTCACTGATCGAAGCCACTATGAACATCTTCGTCGTTATGTTGAGAGGCACATCCGAAGGATGATCTTCACTTGCCAAGCTTTTGAGCATGAAATCGAAGCTATCTGCCGCGTTGTAGTCGAAATAGCTCGGAAGAGAACCGTTTGGGAACATTGGCGATGAGTCCAGGCTATAGTTTCCGCTGTACTGGATTATGGCAGTGGCGATGGCATGGTTGAAGTTCGTGACGCTCGTGGCCTCGCTCGAGAATCGGCGGGCTGCCATGTAATACCTTCCTGGGGCCTTATTGGCAGTGAATAGCACGTCAATGGTTGTCCCGGGGCTCAACACTAAGTACGAACTCACCATTGGTTTCGTGTATGCCGCATCCATTCCAACGACCGTCAGGTTGTGATCGGCGATGGCAAAAAAGAGCTCAGCGCTGACGGCGGCATTGATTATCCGGAGGTGATAGGTCTTGCCATAGTCGACATACATGTGATATGTCGAATCTGTCATATCAATGCCATCATGCCAATTGCGTCACATAATTGTATGTCACCCTAATATGAAAGGCAAACCGAAGTATAGAACAAACGTGAATTGAAACATCTGAAGACATATAAGTCTAGAGTAGAAAATGTACCTTTTGAGCAGTTAATAAAATCTCCAAATTCTCCATTTATCATGTAACCAACTGAACGAGGTACATCAGTTCCTTCATCTAGATCCTCATCCAGGTCGGCATTCAGATCATCTCCTTGCGAATACCAAGAACCTACACATTATAAAAGATAGAGGTCATGGAATGTCTTACGACATTCAACGCACTATAGTGCAGTTTTATTGCTATAAAGGTTTTCCATGAGCTTTTCTAAAAGCTTATATCTTTTCAATTGTCTCACAAGCTTATCATCCTATCTAAAAAAAAAATAAAAATAGAATATTATTAAAACACATACCAAGCACAATGATTTCTTCACCATCTGGCTTAGGAAAAGGGTAAGTTGTTCCATCTTCTGGTAGAATGACTATTGCACCATGCACCGTGGCTCTTGTCCAATCGCTATGGGCATGCCACAAAAGGGTTCCTTCCTCCGTAGTAAAATTTACCTCATAAGTGAAACTTGTGCCCGGTGGAATTGCACATTGAGTAATGTATTCCGGGCCATCCGACCATGGGTTGCGAGGTTGCTTTACGCCGTGCCTGTCTTTTCTTGATTAGAAAACGCGCCTCTTTTTCGATGTAAACAATTGCGTATGTTAAACCAGTAGTTTGAAAGTGGTTGCTATCGACAAGCTCCATCAATTGTCAGATTTGAGTTATTACAAATATTACCAAGAATAAATTAGCCAAAGTATGATAAATATTTGGCCGGACTAATTGTTTCTATAGTAAGGCAGCGATAGTTGGCACCATCACATTTTGCATCTTTACTAAGAATATCGCCCGACGAAAATATTATTTACTCAAGTAAACACGAAACGAAATTAGTTAATCAGCTAAGTGATGGAATGTGTGCGGTTGTCAATTCCATAAATGTCCAGATTCGGCCCCGCTTGTGGGACAATTCTAGACAATCATACCACAAATGGTCCAAACTTTTGGACCGTCCCTACTCCATAACGTCCATCTTTTAAGGGGAAATGTCTTTTCTTTCCCTTTCTTGTACCCTTGCGGAAATCTTCCCAGGCTTGTCAATTGCGACCATTCGAGTGGTCCCGCCTCCATCGAAATGGATCGAAATGGGAAGCCGAAGTTCTAGAAGCGTGGGGCTATGGCAACGCGAATAGATGCTACAGACATGTTTCGTAGATTGTTAGTTGTAGTGAGGAGAAAAATGTCAGGACTTCGTAGAGAGTTCGTTGAATTATTGCTAGATCATACTGTTTCTAGGGTTTCCTCCCAATACGAGCCGCCCACTCCAAAAGTAGAGCGGCTCCGCCTCCATAGATCTCCTTTCCTTTTAATAATGAAAACTCTCACATATTGTCGAGCGGATAATAATAATAATAATCAAAATAAAATATTATCTCTAAGTATTAAGTGTCGGTACCTTAACTCTGCTGGTAGAATTTTTTTTTCTTGGACCTCGAATATTTCTCTCCATGTAAACACAGACGTCGTTTACCTCTTAAGCCTAATCAATTGTTCGGCCTTTGGTCTAGCTCGCCCATGTTTAACCTAATTTCGTTAGACCGCTAGCATTGTAAAACGCTCATTGACGCTAAAGAAAAGGGAGCAACAGAGAGAAAAAGAGGGGTTGATAAATACCAGTGAAGTGTGACTCCATAATCCCCTTGATTATGAACATTCACGAACGCGAGATCCCCTTTGTGAACCTCAATTGTCGGGCCCGGGAGGCTTTCGTTGACTAATAATAGACTCCACGAAGTGCAATTCCTCGTGATATTCGTCTCCCTCAGCTGTAATAAGAGCGGAAAAAAGACATTCTCACGGGTAAATTACATACTCAAGAGTGGGCCGCACATATATGTTTCCAAACAAAGGACGACGTACGATCATCGCTAACGAGATCTTGACCGTAAATATCACGTTCTGTTCTGGCCGTAGTTCTCTTTGTCGCATTAGGGTTTTTTCCGACTTGTGGGCGGGACCCATGCTTGTACTTTGGGGGGTTTATTCCCTTCCCAAGGTCAGAGGTGGAAGAAAGAAAAGGTCTGTCTGTCATTCTGTCTGCCACTAGTGGGCAAAATAGAGATTATCTATTGATTTCTCTTTTGTACTTACCGAAAGATAAAGTAATAACTCCTCCAGATATGCACTCAAAGTTTCGTAAGCAACTTTCATTCCATTGGAGAACCAAAAAAAAAGAGTAAATTCAGTGGTGAATGAAACTTGGGAAGCGATGGAGCGCCAAGGAGGGAGATGTCTACTGCAACTTACCACGAAGTCATAGTAGTGGACGGTGGTGGATTGAGCGAAGAGGAGAGCGTTCGCGAGAAGAAAGACGAGCGCAGGAAGGAAAGAGATGGAGTCGGACGGCGGTCGCATCGCCAGCTTCCACTGATCAAAAACACCACTGATGTTTGAAGTTGTCCTTTTCTTCGCGTCTTCTTTACTCGAGGACCAGCGTACGCTGTCTCTCGCTCTCTCTTATAGTGAGAGAGGGCATTGCCGGATTGGATATTCACGGTCACGTGCGCACACCATACTTTCAAACCCGAGTCAATTTTACCTACAGATACGCGCAGCTACAGTGAACGAAGCCGAGAACGTCTGTTGACCATCCTTCTTTGAAATTCGAAACGACGTAAATAAATAATTCTCCGCAATAAACCACAACGGGCGCAAGTTGAACACTTTGGGTCAACTTAAATAATTCTCCGCTCCTCAGATCATCCGGTGTGCTCTCGGGAGCGTTTGGGGGACGCGTTATTCCAAAGTGTCAGAGTGTTTGACAAAGGATCCTGTGCTTATACGACAGCTTAAACTTAAGGGTCTCCAAGGTTTTTCTTTTTTCTCTTTTTTTATGGATAATGAAACTATGATCCCCACCAAAAAAATAATTAAAAAAAAACTCACCCAAGCTTGGAATAAGTTCAATCTCGGCCGGACCGGTGCATTTGTCGTTCTAGACATTGACCCAACGTTGGAGGCATACGTGCGGTGAGCCCTAACGCCACGTAGAAGCCACGAAATGGCCTTAGGACCTAACTCGACCGTCCCGAGAGATTTCCGACGTTGCATGAACATGAATTACAAGTTGGAGTTATTGCGTGAGGCTTGAATTGGTAAACGCAAAATAAGAAGAAAGGGGCCAAAAAAAAAAAGTCAAAGATATCCACATGGTTCGGTTGCTGTCATCTAGCTTTGCCGCACACAACGGCGTGTTGTCATGTCAAAAGAGAACAAAAAGGAAAAATCGAACGGACGGGGCCTTAAACACTCCAAAGTTTGATTTCTAGAAACGAAAAAGAGGCCTTGCATGAAGTGAGAAAAGATAAAGTGTGGCCACAATGAAAAGTCGGGACTAAATCGGGGACCCGCTCTGCAAAAAAGTATAAAAAAAGGGTCGAGTGTACTCATTCGGTATACTGTCCTGAGGATTCCTTATTATATGCAAATTGAACCAAACGACAGGAAAGATTGGAAGGACGAATAGCCCAATGCGCATTACTGAACGTTCTGTAAAGATCGATCGAGAGAAGTTACTGGGGCCAACTGAAAGATTATGGTCTCCGAGCAGGCAGTGTAGATATCTTATTAATTATTATAATATAAAACCATTGGCATTTTTTTTTAATCTCAAAAAGAAATAACAGGTTACTCGTTTTCCTGTTTGGAAACAAACATGAAAAAGAAAAAAAGAAAGAAAGGATATGGTAAAATATAAATCGATGGATGCGAGACCCCACGCCCCAATAAATTATAGGGGTCCGCATAATTTCAGAGTAGAATCGAGAACTTGAAATAGAAACCTGTAAGAACCAATATGGTTCCAGGTTCCAAGGTATATATGGTAGGTTCCGGTTTCAAAAATCAAGGCACCTATTTCAACGGGTAGGTTTCAAATTCCACTATATAGAACCTAAAACCTAGACCTTGTATCTTAATTGTGTTTTTTTTAGTATATATTTTTGTACCATCTTACAATGTTCTATGGCGTACGATAATGAGTATATAATTTATAGCCAAATAAATTTTTATATTCCAAGTTCTAAAAAATGAAGAATCTATTACAGCAAGTTAGTTTCAAATTTTAAAAGTGGAACTTAAAACCGTTCACATTTACTTTTCCTTAACTGTTGTAGTATTTACTCTCATTTTGCTTAACTAAAAATGAAAAATTAAAAAATAAAAGAAATTAATAGGATCTCGGGTACCTTGAAATCGATTCTAAAACATGTGATAGAGTAGGTTATAGGTTTTAGAATATGACGGATAGGTTATAGATTATAAAAAATGAGAAAACTATTCTAATTTGTATGTTTCAGGTTCTAAATGAAATCTTTAAAGAATCTGAAATCGCTCACCCTTAATAAATAATCTTTTAATTTCACAGGGGAGGGGGGCGCCACCTAGATGCCCACGTTTCGGGAATTGGGTTGACTTGTTTATTTGTCTAAAGTCGGATTTGATTTGATCGTCGCAATTCCACGGTAAACGCGCACTTCTCCCCTTGGGCCGACGTTGTTTAATAGAGAAAAAGTTAGAGTGGGGTTTATTCCGTGAAAAATTAATAAATTTGAAAATATTTTTTTAAAAAAAATAATTATTTACATTGCTCATAAAAAATAAATAAATGATAAATATTTTCATCACTTAGGAAAATATCTATGAAAATGCACTGCTATAGATATGGAAAAAAAAATCATTTAGTGATTAATTCAAATAGTATAAACGATCTTCTTTAAGAAAATATTTTTCAAACTAAGTATTTCTCGAGAAATAAAACGAGCCTCAAATGAGGAAGGGGCATGAATTTCTATAGAGGAAGCCTAGTAGAGGTGTCAGTTACCGTGCGCGCGCGTATGAGTTTCATCTATACCGATGATGCGCATGATCTATTTTTCCTGTTGTTTGCATATCAAGCCATAACATTCCATTGTCTTCTTCCTTCCCCAACCGCCCTCAATATAGTAAGCAAAAGGATCAATTGTCAAGAGATATTTTACATCAAAAGTTATAAAAATTATTCAGAAAATACAATCGAGTCCTAAAACTTGTCATGTTGATGCAATTGAATTCCTTCGTTATCTGACCCAAAAAAAAAATTGCCTTCGTTAGCTATGTTTTTATTTGGCTCACAAAAAAAGCTATCGATGGTAATTTTACATAAAAATTCTGTGAATGCACCTTTTTTTTACTTTTTGTTATGTTTAATCAACACTTTGAAAATCAAAGATTTTCTTATTAAATAATTATAACAACTTTCCCTAAAAACTAGTCAAGTACAATATTTTTTGGCAATGGAAAAATACCTTCAAAAGTGGGGAAAATGATTTCATCTTCCAAAAAAAAGGAAATCATTCTGCCTCCTTTTACCTTCTCCAGACCAAGCATATTCTCCTCCATGCACTCCTTTTAATTATTATTTCCCTCAAAAGTTAGTTTGATAACAACATAAATTTTTTATAATTATCGGCTCTAGGCCCTAAAAGGCAAACAGTGATCATCCGAAGGCGATCAGCGGATCAACGACCAACGACTAACAACCCGCAGACGATAAACAAGGACGAGAGAGAAAGAGGGAGATCGCAAGCAAGAGAAGGAGGGAGTAATGAGAAGATTTCTTATTTATATTTCTGTTTCAGAAATAGAAAATTAGAAAATTTTCACTTCTCAATTATATTCCAAATGTATTTGTGGAATAAAAAATTTATTTCGAAAATAGAAAAATAAAATTTTATTACCAAATGAATTTATATTCCAAATCCTTTCCAATACCAAAAATAGATTTGGAAAAGTAATAAAGAAACATAATAATTATCATGCGCCCCTTAATTCAATTTTCAATCCATTGATTTTAGTTTAAATCCCACCTGTCTTTTTTATGAGATGCTCAACCAATCTGGAAACCCTTAAAAAAAGGAAATTAAAGCAAAAAAGAAATGAAAATCTGATGGGACCGGTGCAATTGTTGTTCTGAACACTGAACCAGCATTGCTGCGCCGAACCCTAGCACGACGTAGGAGCCATGAGGTAGTCCGAGAATCAAATTCCACTGTCGCGAGAGATTTCGAGGTTGCATAAATCTGATTAGAAAGAAGTCAACAATGTCTGTATGGTTCGATTTTTGTCATCTGGTTTACTGCAAGAACGGCGCAGAATTTTGTCCCCCTGAGTTATATTTGGTTGGGATATGCACATGTGAGTTGTGTTAAAATAATCTCATATTAGAGAATTAATGTGGTGTTGAGCGATTAATATATCTAAGTTGGCCCATAACTCATTAGCTTAAGCTTTTGAGTTAAGATGTGTTTGACTGGATATGTTAACGGGCTCGGACATGGGCTCCCTCTTGGTGATCTCTCCAAAAGAAGATATTGGACTTCTGTTACGCACTCTTATCAACTGGTATCAGAGTCTAGGTTGGCTAATCAAGAACATCAAGAGTTTTTCGATGACATTCGACTGAAAGCAAACGGTATGGTAGAAGATAAAATTAGGATCGATAAGTTTGATCGACTGAAAGCAGACGGTATTGTAGAAAATAAAATTAGGATCGATAAGTTTGATGGGCAGAATTTTGGATGGTGAAAATTTCAAATAGAGGACTATCTTTATCAGAAAGATCTCTATGCACCACTTGAAGATTAGAAACCTGAACTCGAGCGGAAGTAGAAGGTTAGAAACCTGAACTTGCGGAAGTAGATCCGACAGCAGAATCAAGATGGAAAATTCTTGATCGAAAGCCGTTAGGTGCAATTAGTATAAGTTTGACGAAAAAGATAGGATACCACAACACAAAAGCAAAGACTGCAAAAAAAAAAAAGCCATGTATATTCTAACGAATATTTATGAGAAGCTATCCACATCGAATCGGATATTTTTGCTAAAGAAGTTGGTTAATATGAAATTATCTAACAGAGGTTCTGTTGCAGAGCATATTAACAATTTCACGCAGGTTACAGGCCAGCTAGAATCCGCAGGCATAAATCTGAATATGAAGTTACAAGCTCTGTTATCTCTATGTTCCCTTTCGGAAAGCTATAACACCGCAGTGCAAGGAATTTCGAGTACCATGAAGGATGATTTGACTCTGGATGATGCTGTGAGCAATATCATGGATGAAAAGATGCGACAAAAAGTCTCAGGTAGAGATAAATTTTTGGCATCTGCATCTCCAACGGCACTAGCAGTGGAGAACCGTGGAAAAAGTAAAAGCAGAGGAAAATTTAGCGGGCGTGGTAGGTCACAATCCAGGGGGAAGAGAGAGGTTACAAAAGATTAGTGTTAGTTTTTTCACTAGGCGGGACATCGTAGATGAGCGCAGATAGAAGAGCAGATAGAAAGCACAAGAGCAGATAGAACATGCAAAGTAGCACATAGAGAGGGAGAAAAAATAGAGAGAGGCCGTGACAGCATTCTTGAGAATTCTCGTTTTTTTTTTCCATTCGATTTTGTGAGAAGATCGTCAGTCGTATTCCTACTTCTCTTGAAGACTAGTGGATTCCCAGAGTGCCTCTACGCTGAGATGTAACCCAGGTTTGGGCGAACATCGATAATAAATTCTTTAGTGTGTTCTTCTGATTCTGTTATTTTATTATTATATTTTGCCAGTGCGTATTATTTGCTTGAGTTATTTTTCTAGAATTGGGGCATGATTCCTATTAACTGATATTAAGCTAATAAGTTACAGGCTAACTTGGATATATGAAGTATTCAACACCACATTAATTATTTAATATAAGACTTTTCTAACACAACTCACATGTGCACATCCTAACAATCTCCCCCTCACGTGTGAGCTCCAATGTTAGGTTTACTTCCCATTAATTCAGGTATCCTTCTGCATCAACTCATTTCAAGTTAAATAACCCAACTTCAAGGTGGGTTTGCTCTCCTTAATTAAGGTGGGTTTGACTGTATGTGTTAACAGGCTTGGATATGGGCTCTCTCTTGGCGATCTCCTCGAAAAAAGGTATCGGACTACTGTCGTGCACTCCCATTAAATGGTATCAGAGCCAATGGTTGATGTCCCCCATGCGGTTGTTGAGCGAGCCCAAAGGTGGACTTCATGGTTATGAAGTTGGGCTATTCAAGTTGAGATAAGTTGATGCAAAAGGATACCTAAATTAAGGGGGAGCAAACCTAACACTAGAGCTTGCACATAAGGGGGAGATTGTTAGGATGTGCACGTGTGAGTTATGTTAGAATAGTCCCACATTGGAGAATTAATGTGTTGTTGAGCACTTAATATATCCAAGTTGGCCCATAACTCATCAGCTTAAACTTTTGAGTTAAAATGGGTTTGACTGGATATGTTAACGAGCTCGGACATGGGCTTCCTCTTGATCTGCCCGAAAAAAAGTATTGGACTTTTGTAGTGTACTCCCGTTAGCCATGTCATAAGGGATAAGTACATTAGAAATGCTATAACTTTTGTACGGCGTTCACTTGAGTGCCATAACTTTTAAAACGTTTATTTAAGTACAATATCGGAGCAAAAACATTCATGTGAGTTTCAATTCCGATCAAAATCGTTCATTCGAATGCTATTTTTGCCAGAAAAGGTGACATGAAATTTTTACTATTATTTTATTAATTTTATAAGTGCCACGTGGATTTTCTTTATATTTTTAATAGTTTCTGAATTTTTCTTATTCAAATAAAAAATGCAAAAAAATTAATAAAAAAAAAGAGAAACCTAAGGGTTTCTCGATGGTGCCCGGTGTGGCTGGTGAGGGTCGCCACCGGCCACCATCAACTGGCCCAAGGGCTAGGGTCGACTTGCCTTGGGTCGACGAGGCCGCGAGGCCGCGACAACCCTAAGCGAGGCCAGGGCGAGCCGACCTTGGCCTCTAGGCCGGTCAGTGGTGGCCGGCGTCGATCATCAAAAGCCACCTTTGAAAAACCCTAAGGTGGTGGCCGAGGGCTCTCTGATCTGTTAACCGAATTCAACTTCTGGTAAGGCGACGAGAGTTCTCCCTGCAATCACCAATGGATCTTGTCGTCGAAGGCTCAACGATGCCAATGTAGAGGAAATTGGACGGTGGAGCTTGAGAATCCTCAACAACTCTCTCGGAATTGTTTCCTTCGACGAGCTTTTGCGTCTCCTGTCGATGATTGGCCCTATGCCGATAGAGGAAAAAGGCGAGGATAGAAAACATTCCTAAAGTGACGATTTTGATGGAGATTGCGATCGCCACCGTCTTTGTTGGCTACGTCGTGGTGGGGAGCATCATGGTCGCATTACTGAGCGCCGGTGGCGGTTGACCGCCCAGGTTCTGCGTCACTCTGGCCAGCACCTTGAGGAAGAACGGTTGGTCGGGGTTAGGAAACTCGAGGGAACGCGGAGGTGACAGCAATGGCGGGGGAGATTCGGCGGCCAAGGGAGGAGCGAAGCCCTTCTTTTCTTTTCTTTTTTTCTTTTTTAGTGATTTGAATAAAAAAACCAAAAAAAAATATAGAAACTATTAAAAAATATAAAAAAAAATTCATGTGGCACTTAGAAAATTAATATAAAAAAAACAGTTCGTTGACATCACGTCACCATTTCTGGTGGTTACGTCACCCGTGGCACTCAAGTGAACGTTTTTTTAAAAGTTATGATACTTAAGTAAACGTTTTAAAAGTTATGAAATTCAAGTGAACACCGTATAAAAATTATGGCACTTTTGATGTATTTATTCCCATGTCATAGTCTCTCTAGCTATGGAAGTCGGACATCAAATGCCAGTGGTTGCCTCGCCGGTCAGAGGAAGAAAAAAAATATTAAAAATTGATCACGTTTACAATAGATTTAAGAGTTTCTTAGTAATTTTTTCGAGGTACGTGTATGGACATTCAATCGTCTTCTCTTTCTAATGACACTTAAGAAATGGAAATCTTAAAAAGAAACCATCGCGCGGAGAGGCACCAACTAAACTCTTCAACATTTATAAGTTGAATCCAATAACAAAGGCTGTGTAAGAAGAATATAGGAGATGATTATTAAAAAGGTCCTAAACCCTAAACATATTGTATAGATGTCATTCAAGTCATAAATCTTTTAATATTGTCTATTAAATTTTAAATCTTTTGATAAGTTGTAAATATATTCATTTCAATCGATTTTAGTGAAAAATCATTGAAATAAACTCCGTTGCTTTTGTTCTTCTTCGTTATAGCCAAATAGGCCGTTGCCATGACCGGAAATCACTTGCAGACCTTGGCAAATCACGTCGAAAAATCAAAAACTACACAAAAAATACAATAAATCTAAAAGCTAGAAAAAAAAATTGTAAAAATTATAAAAATTATCAAGCCCGAGCGAGTCATGCCATAGCGATTTTCGTCTACAACAAATTGACGATGGCCCCGTTTGGTTCAGCATTGGGATTCTAAAATCTCTTAGCAAAATGCAAATGGTATTTGATTCATTTTTTTGGCTCATTTTGGAGAGATATAATTGCATATCAAATGTTCTCCAAAAGTCTTTAGGTACTTTGGGAAATTGTGACTCAAATGCAACTAATTTTTTTCTTTTAGCTTTGTCACCTCCATTAGCCGCCACTCGTCCGCCGCTCGCCACTGACCATCGCCAACCATCGCCGTCGCTGACTGCCGCTGCTGCAGCCTGTCATTGCCTGCCGATCACCGCCGCCGATTGCTGACCACCATCGATGGCCGCCGCCTCCTACTGTCGTCACTGACCACCGATGACGACCTTCATCGACCACTGCCCTCGCCACTGTAGACCGCCTTTGTCGATCACCGCCCGTCGATCGCAGACCGCCGCCGTCACTGCGCGCAGCGACCTCCGCCGACGCCCGCCAAAGAACAATAATCGAAGAGCTATAATTAGGGACCAAGTTACGAGGATATAAAAATCAGCTTAATGTCTTAAACGGACTAAATTAAAAGGTTTAAAATTGAAGTGGTATTCATAAAATAAAATAAAATTTAAAAAATTTCCTTGAGAGAGGCCATACTCAACTATAAATCAGCACTTAATCAAAATGCGAGACCACGCCCTAATAATCTTACTTTGAGAATGTGTAAGAAGAAATTTACTTGTAGAGAGACACACGGTCCAATCATGGTTATAAGTAGAGGTGGCCACGGTTCTGGAACTGCCGGTTTCGGTTTGTGGCCATGGGTGAACTGAAATCGGTTCTTGAAGGGTTGGTCTCGATTTCAGATTACAGCATCATGGGTAGCAACTGATGGAGCTCAACTGACCACGAGGTCTCGATCTCGCGGCTGATGAGGACAGCGTGGTGGCACATGCAACTGGCAAGTGTCCGTGACGACTAGCGGTTGCTGGTGGCTTCGGTGAGAAGCAGGGATTGGCGTCAGGTGAAGATGGAGGGGTGGCTGGTCATGCATGCAACCGAGGGAAAGAAGAAAGAGAGAGGAAGAAAAGTGAAGATGGAGATGCAGTAGGAGAGAGACAGGAAATACAAGCTTTGGAGCTGGGGAGCAAGTGGAAAGGGTGTCACGTGCGCTGCGGCACAAGGAGCCGCGGGCCGGGGGGGTGGGGTGGGGTAAGTGCGCTGATGGGATAGAAAGAAAAATAGACCACCACAATTAAAATTACTACAAGCCTACAAGGTCGGCTCCGAAATTTCGTGAACCTTAACCAGTTTATGAGGTCTGGTTTCGGCTGGTATACGGGCCAATTCCGGGCCGTTATAACATAAGAGACTTTAGTTACGAGATTCCTTTACATGTGAGGCCAAGACTCAAATGCACGCCGAAAAATTACCTCACAGGCTGACATGCACGTTCGGAAATGTGCTATTTTCGGATCCGAATTCCTTACCATAATGATAGTAGATCATGATTTTTTGGACCCTTAGATCTTCCCTCCATTATAAGGATAACGATCGAAGGGCTATAGGGGCTATAATTTCCTACTTGTATGGTAGGAAATCCTACCCCATTGTTTTCTCTTGTCTTAAAAAGGAGAAAAAAAGAAAACGCCAGAATTGGTTTAATTTAGTGGACGAGATCAATGCAATGATTCAGTGTGGGGGACGGTGTCGGTCGCGTGACGACGTTAGGTCAAGCATTAATTGATTTGATCGTGTAATTTGATGCATAACTGGTTCGATTAAAAGAATAAGTTGCACTTAATAAAGTACGTATTTCACGGAAATATTTAGTAACGATGAAAACTAAAACTACTAAAATCGCATATAGGCTGTCATAGCATGAATATTAATTGCAGCTTATTTATTTATTTTTTATATCTTCTATTGAATTAAAATGAAAGTAGTTTCCTGAAAAAAAAAATGGACCATCATATTAAGGAAAATCGCATGTTCAATAAATTTTGTTGTAAGATTTGTAAGTACGTTATTGAAGGTAGCTAGGGGATGGAAAACACCAAGAGTGACTCGAGTACAATAATCTCCATTAACTCAAAGATTTCTCGAGCAAGAGTCATGCTTGATCCAAGGTGAAATCCATTGCGTAAAATGAAAATTTGATGTCCGAATTTTTTTTTTCTGAACTTGTTTATTTTATTATTTGTTTGTTTTCCGCCACAATACTAATGTTCCTTAGACGAAATGGATGTCCCCGTTTTCTTATAATGATAGGAACAGTTTAATTGCACAGATCACCAGAAATCACTTACGTGCTACGAAGAACAAAAATGAGAAGAACAGTTCAAACCAAAAATGCGAACGGAGGATGGGAAAATGAATGGGGACAGGATTATTGTCGTCTTCATTTCATTCTTGTGTGTTCTTTTGCGTCGCGATCAACGAAGGTAGACACCTTAGGAAAAGCAAAAGTGGTTGTGACGAATAACTAAATGTAATTTAAAAAATACAGAACCTCAATGAGGTAAATTATCCAAAATGTACTAAATCTTTGGCACTTTTACTAATTCAGTCCTGAACTTTTTAAGTTTACCAATTCAATACTAATTTTTTTTTTACATTTGAGCTAGTTCAGTCCTTCTAGCCGGAAATCGCTGATGTGGCACGACCGACTCTGATGTGGTAACATTTGATGATATTTTTTTTATCTTTTTAAATTTTTTCTATTTTTTCTCTTCTTAGGTTTTGTGTTTGGTAATGGCTGACAAAGATTGCCAGCCCCGGGCGAGGGCCACGCTTTCAATGGCTGCTGCAAAATAAAAAACAGAGAAAAGACAAAAAGAGGAAAAAACATAAAAAAAAATCAAAAAAGTATTGAAATATTATTCAAAATTGGCTTCGCCAGCGCCATCCGTTTTGTGTTACCGATTTTAGTCAAAATCAACCAGAAGAACTGAATTGATACAAATGAAAAAGATTTAGAGTTAAATTGATAAACTTAAAATATTTAGAATTGAATTGATAAAAATATAAAATGTTTAAAACTTTTTGGATAATTTTACGAAACTCCATCAGTCCCCGAGGGACACAAATAAATACAATTACATTCAAATCCGCGTTATTAGTGCCATCTACATTCATATACGTCGCGTGCCATACGTTCGATATAGGTGGACTATCAATTAGATACGATTTGAGGGGCTTGAAGATTGGTCCAGCTTGAGAGTGATTTTGGAAACTGCGCGACAAATACTTATCAAAATTTATATGTCCCACTTACTTTACTACTTAAAAGTTTCATCGAATCCATATTCTGGAGAAACAATATGAAAAAAAGAAAATGACACCTCCAAACAACACTTGCTAGGGATGAGCAAATCGGACCGCCTGAATCGGACCTGGGCTAGTGGTCCGGTTCCCGGTTCTAGAGGGAGCGGTCCGATTCCCAGTTCTAAGATCCTCTAGAACTGGATCGCCTTGAACGGACTGATTGAATTTTTTATTACTTTTTATTTTAAGTTCGATGCACATCATCAAGGGAAAACCTAAAGTTGAGAAGGCCATCGTTGGAAGAAGATGTGATTGGAAATTGACACCATTGTTTCCAAAGATCTTACTAAAGAGAAGGCCATTGCAGAAATCCAAAAGGATGGTAAGGATTTAACCTTTACCTGCTTACATTTAATAATGAAAACTTATGCTTACTTTGGCCCAAAATGGAAAATAAAATACGTAACTAGTTCTGTCCGTATATACACATTAATGTCTTCATCGCCAACTAAGGCAAAAACAATTGAAAGAAATATGAATCACGGACTTCACATTCACAACATCGATCTCTTCTCGTCTTGCCGCATTCTGAAGCATTCCCTTCATGACAAACACGGCATGATTGATCCTTCATTCCACTTTGGACGCGGCGGCCATTGCCGCATCAAAGAAGCTTCAGTTGCTCCATGGAGAGTAGATGCTTTTCTCTTCCTCTTTTTGTATATTTCCATGATAGACTTATAAAACTTCAATCTTTATCCGTTGTGTTGTTCTTCAGATTCCAATAGTTAGGTTCAACAAAGAGAACTTGACATGCACGCGAATCTTTCCCTTCTCCAAATCCAACTTACCTCCTGTCACCAACCAATGCCTAAGGTTATCTTGAGGCCCTTTACAACATTGTGAAATGTGTATAATTCCTTGAAATTGTTCGGGAACCAGACGGTCCGCGGTTTCAAAAAATTGAGAATCGAAACCACCGGTCTGGTTCCCAATTCTTGAAAGGGACCGGACCGTACCATGAACTGATCACCCCTACCGCTCACCATCTTGAAGGGAAAATTACAAAAAAAAATAATGCTGAAAAATTCCCTGCTTCTTGAATGATAAATCTTTCAATTTGGACCAATTCCAATTTAGTCCTAAGCTTTTGATCATCTGTAAATTTAATTTCAAGACTTTTGGTGATTTTCCAATAAAATAATGCTGAAAAATTTTGGTCCAAAATCATTGATGTGATGATCATGTTGATGTGGATTTTTTTTTAAAATTCTATATGTGTTTTTTTTTTCATTTTGTCAAACACTAGGCAAACAAACAAATGAGAATTGAGCGGCTCTCCTTGTGGTTGGAGACGATCGCCCGCTAACCTGGCGGCCTAGGGTTAGGAAAAAAAAAAGGAAAAGAAAAAAGTAAACAATAAAAATTAAAAAAGGAAACAAGAACTAATGAAAAATTCAAAAAAAAATTTACCCAAAAAAATTATTCACGTCAGTGTCAATCATGTCATATTGGATGACCGACGCCGACTAAATTGTCACGTCATATATTTCCCTTCAAAATAGATCGGAAACACTAATTGTCAAATTGACAAAATATTTATGACTAAATTGACACGATCAAAAGATTTATGGTTGAATTGACAAATCGTCAAATGGTATAGGATTAAAATATCTAATAAACTATATCATCGTGAATATTCTATACTTCTGAAGACTCACCTCTTCTTTCTTTAAGCACGCATGGAAAACAAGAAAGGCCAGACGAAACTATAACCTGGTCAATGCGACACCCAATAATCTACTAGAGAATATGCGAAAAGAGATTTTCTTACAGGGACTTGCAGCCAAGCACAAACGGGTCAGCATGTTAATATACAGAAGATTTCAGTACGAGCATTTTTTTTTCCTTTTCTTTCTTTCATGTGAAATGCATGCCAACGTTAAAGGGGATTGGATTCTGTTGGTAACGAGATTAGCTAGTGTTATAGATGCAGGGTTTTCATTCTCGCATTCTGTGAAGTGGTAGAATACAAAGTAAGAGAAAAAAAATTAGCGATAAAACAGACAAGGGAAAAAAGGCATGCGCACAAAGTAGCTGACATGCCCGTGTCAGAAAACGTGATGATATTTTTCTTGGCTGAACAAAACCGAATCCAGATGAACTTAGTCGAAGACGTCGGTTGTTTGTTTGTAAAAATAAATTAAGAGGTGTTTTGTATTACATCGAAAAAATGTGAGTGTGCATGTGGACTAAATGTGACACAAATCAATAATTACCATTATTTTCTAGTGAAACAGTGCGACTGTTCACGAGGAATTCTCACGACTTTTGAAAGGTTGTGTCTATTCAATCAACGGTTATTCTCTAGGGCACTCTTACAACCTTTTGAATTTTTGTGTATCTTCGAAAATAACTACCGATTCATACATGAAAATGTATGATTGAATAAATTGTTTGAACACGAAGAGTTGCATGAGAATTAACTACTTTTCGGACGTGAAAATGTGTGTTCGTTCTCATTATATATTCAAGTGTTATGTTCATTTTCAGAATCAATTCTTTATCTTTACTTCTTCTCTCAACTTTCGTTCTTTGAATACAAGAGAAATACAACTTTTGTTTCCAAAGTTGTAGGGCAAATAAATCCTTAAAAAGAGTTATTACACGCCTCAAAGTTCGATTCTATTGTTCATCCCATTTTCGATGATATGTTTATCTTTGGAAAAAATATTACCTAAATCATTGTGACTGAGAAGTATCTACCTTTTATATTGAATATGAAATATTTTGGGACTGTAGATACTATCTTATGAATTGAAGTTAAAAAAAAAAAACATAGTGAGGGTTACTCTTTAAGCCAAAATAATTACATTGAAAAGATGTTAAATAAATTTACACATCTTGGCTTCAAAGAAATGAGTAATCCATTTGATTCAAGTATGAAATTAAGTTATAATTCTTGTAAAGCAATAGCACAACTTAAATATGTGAGTGCTATAAGGTCTTGGATATATGCGATGCATTGTACTAGACCTGATATTACATTTTTCACGTGTCGATTGAATAGATATAGTAGTAATCCAAATATAGAACATTGTAATGTCGCCACAAAATTTTAATTAAGAGAATTAAAAGATTTGTGATTGTTCTATAATAATTATCCATATGTATTTGAAGGATACAACGATGTTTTTGGATTTCTATTGTGAGAGAAAAACATTTTACTTCTGGATGAATTTTCACATTGGGTGAATGTGTTGTATCTTGGGTGAGTAAGGAATAAACATGCATAACTCACTAAACGATAGAATGAGAATTAATTACTTTAGCGGCAATTAAAAAAAAACCAAGTGGATTAGAAATTTACTGTTAGACATTAAATTATTGCCTAGTCCTATGCCTTCTATTTTTGCTCATTGTGACAATCAGGCTACTTTGACAAGATATCATAGCGGCACTTATAATGAAATGTCTAGACTTATTAGCTTAAGGTATAATTGCGTGAGAGAATAGATTCAAGAGGGTACTATAACAATTGTATATTTGAGGTCAAGCAAAAACCTGGTTGATATCTTTATAAAAGCTTTACCAAGAGATGTGGTAAAGGCGACTTTATAAGAAAATGGGTTGAAATCCTTTACTTAAAATCACCAGTAATGATAACTCGATCTGATACCAGCACATCATTAGTTATAAGGTTTAATGGGTAAAAACAAGTTACTGATAGTGATTGCTTGATGCGGATACAAGCCCGGATGTAAGAAGTCAGTATCGTCTGTTACATCTATAGGTTGAGTTATATTCTTAATGAAGTATAATACGATTTAATAACGTGTTTATTAATAACAGAAACACGTAGTAATACTTCATCTATATGGGCTTAGAAGTGATGCTGCTTCTCACGAAAGTTAGGGTTGCTTTCTAGAGAGCTCATGAAATAGGTACAAGCAGAAGGCCATAATAGTGTTAAGTAAATATGAACTTATCGCTAAAACAAGAGGTTAATATATGTGCAGTATGTTCGATTCTATTATATAAAGTAACAAGTTTAAAGCAAAGCTAATTGTAACTTTGATAGAATTTTGAGATACTTGTAGTAAATAAAGGTTTAACTCGAAAGAGATCTTTATGTATGTATATTAGTCTCATGGAAATGTTGGTTGTAATTTTCTAAGAATTTTTTCTTTGTAATTTTATTTTTACAAACAAAGTGGGGGATTATTGGTAGTTTGTTTGTAAAAACAAACTAAGAGATGTCTTGTCCCACATCGAAAGGATGTGAGTGTGCATGTGGACTAAATTTGACACAAACCAACAATTACCATTATTTTCTAGTGAAATAGTGTGATTGTTCATGAAGGATTTTGACGACCTTTGAAATGTCGCGTCTATTCAATCAATGGTTATTCTCTAGGGCACTCTTACAACCTTTCGAATGTTTGTGTCTCTTCGAAAATAACTACCGATTCGTACATGAAAATGTATGATTGAATAAACTGTTTTAACACGAAGAGTTACATGAGAATTAACTACTTTTCGGACGCGAAAATGTGTGTTTGTTCTCATTATATATTCAAGTGTTCTGTTCATTTTCAGAATCAATTCTTTATCTTCACTTCTTCTCTCAACTTTCGTTCTTTGAACACAAGAGAAATACAACCTTTGTTTCCAATTGTTTCCTATAGAGACTTTGGAGAGATATCGGAATTGCTAAATTCTATTCTCGTTGAGACTTTGTTGTATCCTGAAGTTAATTTACCGGAAATCATTAGCAACGTTACGAGGCAAATAAATCCTTAAAGAGAGTGATTACACGCCTCAAAGTATGATTCCATTGTTCATCCCATTTTCGACGAAATTTTCCAATAGACGAGTCAATGAAATGATGCATTGATGGATTGGGCAAGACGAGGACGCCGACACGTGATAGACATTTTGTACTCATAAAATGACATCGTGAAGGACATTCCATCAGCTCTCGTCGTGTGGAACTTGCACTGTATAAATCCATAACAATTTTGTTCCCACAAAATGATTTTTTGAAAGAATTTTGGTGTCTCCTTAAGCATTTGTTAAATGAACAAATTGTTGAGAACAGAGGTGCAATTTCAATAGCAATTGTCATGCGGCGATAGTGTATCGTTGCGAGAAAAAATGATGGATTGAATAAAATAGACAATAGGTAAAAATAAATCGGATACTAGATTTACATCGTTCAATTGATGTGACATATGTCTATGAGAAAAATAGCATAAAAGTTTCACTTTTGAACAAGCAATACAATAGAGATTACAACTATATTCAAGCACACAAAAGCTCTCGGTGTTTTTCAACTCTCAATTACATCAGATATCACACACAATGTTTAGCCATCATACTTACTTAAGGAAAAAATTTCTCATTCTCACAAAGAAAATACACAAACTCGTATCACAAGAATTTTATCTGCTTCAAAGACTTGCACTCTAATTAGATTTAGAACAAAATGTTAAATCCAGCAATATCACTTAGAATGGGGCGAATAGGTGATTCTGAATTTAATTGAAATTTCTTGCGGACTTAACTCAATTTCAATGCACAATAAGAATAAGGAACGGTATAACAACATGCAAGAAATCTAAATACATAAATAAGAGTTTAGAGTAGAGAATGGTGCATACTAAGTTTATAGTGGTTCGGTTTGTTAGACTTATGTTCTCTCTCCCACGATGACCGCCGATTGGCCGGATTCCATTAGAATGATTCAATGGAGGTTACAAGAGATGAAGAATACTCAGTCGCCCTTACAAAACCTCACGATGAAAAGAAATTGAGGGCTCTTATAATAAGCATGTATATATGAACAACTTAGACGCTTTAGAAATTTCAGTTCTAGATCCTCTTTCGGATATCACTATGATTCTTTTTTGCTCATTTGCTTCCAAACTTGCCATTGGATAATCTTCAAAGGATCGCTCTTCAATTTTTGATTGGACATCATCAATCGTGATTGAACAAGACTATATATGAGAAGATATGGTAGCCATTGAAGTAGAATCTTAACCCTTTAGATTCAATCGCCCATACAACTAAATCTTCAGTTTTCAAAAGTAGAGTAGACTCAAATAAGTCGCAAGTCTTATTCTTGGAAGGTAATATCCAATTGTAGATTTCTTCGTGATCTGATTGAAGAAAAATCTTGTCGATCAAATATCACAGACTTTCATAGAAGAATTTTCCGTAATCGAAAATCTATCATTCGTGGGTCTTTAGGATCTGTCTGAACAAATTGCAAAATCATAAGTAGCCTTCAGAAGTAAGGACTCTTTGAATCTAAATAAATAAGCTAGAACCATGATACTGAGTTTATAAAGTCCTTTTAACATATATAACTTTCCAGACAAATAAGTTTTCATATTCAACATGCTTCATCTGAAAGTTTTCAGAAGCAACTCCATCTGAACGTCTTCTGAAGCAACTTCATCTAAACATCTTTAGAAGCAACTTCATCTGAGCATCTTCAGAGGCAACTTCATTTGAACGTCTTCAGAGGCAACTCCATTTGAATGCCTTCAAAAGCATATATATATATATATATATATAACTACTCCTCCTTGGGTCTGGATGCCATAAAAGAATCAATATAAAATTATGCTCACTTGTTCATTCTGCAAATAAAACATTATAAATATTACACATATTCTAAATCAACGAGGATAGTTTTGTCAGAATAAAAATATAAAAGAGAATGTTTTCTCAATAATCTCCCCGTTTTTTATATTAACAAAACTTCATCAAAATCACAAAAATTATATGATAGTAAGTTTGAAAAAAAGAAGTGTAAGCATAGAATAATTTTGATAAAAACAAAAGTGTAAGCACAAAAGGATTTATCATGAAAATGGATATGTGAACAACATGTGAATTCTTATTGAAAATAGATATAAAAATATCACCAGAATGTCCTGAGAAGTCCTCACAGCATGCAAATTTTTGGCGTCTTGCAAAATTTAGATAGATAGTAGGAGGCTTCTCTCCCCTTTTTGTCATCAACATAAAAACAAGGAATATGATGTGAATGTCATTTCATTAACACATCAGTCTATAATAAGGACATGATATACAAACGTTTAAGCCAACAAAAAATTCAGAACATGAAACAAGAAATTGTTCGATCTTAAATAACAAAAGGGAATACTTAAGCAAGGACTGTTTTGAAACTTCAATTTTAAACAGACGGTGGTTGAGCCGATTTTGAAGAAGAAAGAACATCCCCATGCTCTTTATCAACCTCCTTTGCAAAATCATTGTTGTAATCAGTTGCCACTTTAAGTGCATAATCTCGAACGGCTTGGAGATGAAAGAAATCCTAGACAATCTTCTCACCATGAATTAATGTGTACATATGTATGCTTGTCATTTCAGCACAAAACATTATGCCATAGAGATCAAGTGTTTTCTCAAAAGCATCCATCTTCTTCTCAATCATACTTTCCAGCACATCAAACCTCTGCAATACAATCTGTTGCAGCTTCTCCATTTCCTTTTGAACAGTTCTCTGAGACTCCTTAGTCTCCAAAAGCTCTACAATAAAAGTATTTAGAGTCTCAATAGGATCCATCTTCCTGACTGGTTGAGCACTTTTTCACATACTCTTTGCTGATGCTTTATCCTTTCTTGTAAATTCTAGCACCGTCTTCAGCCTTTTCTCCCCCTCAGATTGAGGCCTTTCTTTTGAATGCTTCTTTGCAAATTCAAAAGTATCACTCTTCCATGATAACGTCTGAATTTGTCAAATCTTGCTCCCTCTAAACAATAATTTCCTTTCTTTTGGTTGTTGTGCTGATATACCCTGCCTTTAGGAATTTCTCTCCCATTACAGTCACTTTCTCTGCACCAATATCCATATCATCTAAATGGATAGTTTGTTTCTTCAGAACACGCTCCTCCTGAGCAGTTGTTCCCTTTGACTCCATATTCACATATCCAACAGCTCCAACTTGAACTTAAGATTCATCTTGCCTCTGAACAGTGATCGAGGCTTCATGTAAGCTTTGATTCTCCTCTTGAATCAGTTCAGGGAAATCTGTACTTGTGCACCAAGTCTTTCTTCAGGAATATCAACCTACATATTATCCTTAGACAAGTTTTGACTTGGTAGACATTCATTTGCCACTGCCATTTGTTCCGTCTCAACTATCTGAGCATTCCACTGCCTATCTTCTTCATAAAATTTTGTAACTGTCTCAGCATATCCTCTCTCCATTTCTTCTCTTTCTAAAGACTTTCATCCCACATTCAAATATATTCTTCTTGGGCAATCATGGCTTCTCTCTCTACCCTTTAGGCAGAAGTTTTAGTCTTTTCTTCCTAGACATGAGTCCCATAGAGGCCATTTTCTTTGTCATCAAGGTCCTCATGCTCATGCCGACTCATAGCATCTCCAGTTATTTCTCCTTCATTCTCACCATCTTCAAGAAAGAGTGAAATCGTAGCTTATGAATCCAATATATCAATATCAGAAAGAGTGAAACTGTAGCTTCTGAATCCAATAGCTCAATTTCAGCTTCATTATCTAAAAATTCCTCATTATCCGAGGAGTCCACTAATCTCCCTTTGCTAGCCATGGTCTTTCTCCTCTTGGGGGTTCTTTGCTCTGTCTTTTCTTCAAATTCTACAAGAATCATCTCTGAATTCTTGTTTCTCCACCCACTTGCGATCAGCTTAAATCCTATTTTCTTCAACATGGACTCTCCAACAGTCATCACTTGACCTCCATCCTTTAGATGAATTGTAGGAATCTTAACATTGTGAAAGTTCATGATCCTAAAGATCAATCCTACATAATGGAGTTGTCCCTTAGTCTTTTGAATAGTCTTGTACATATGAAGCAAAAAGTGTATGCAAAAGATATTTTCTTCCCATTCAGCATTCACCACATCAGTTTGGCTTTATATTTGGAGATGTCAGTCTTCGATGCAGCTTTAGGTCTCAAACTCTAAACTACAACTTTATGCATAACAATGTGCTACAGTGAAAAATCACTGTATGCCACAAGAGCTTTTGGGTCTCTTGAAAAGCCTTTTTTCCCACTAAGAAAGCCATAGGCCTCTTCATTTGAAACATCAAATGGTGTGAAATCCATCTAAGCAAAACCCATCAATGCTGCTAAGTCTATGAGATGCACATAATAAAGATCTTTGCCAATAGCATAGAAGAAAGAGTCAAAAAAATTTTAATCGAAGATTAGAATAAAAGCAAGCAGCCAAATCTGGAAAGACATTTCTCCTCTGAGTTGCAAAATCTTCCAGTTGCATCTGTCTAAGATGCTAGCGAATTGAAATGCAACACTATCAAAGTACTTCAAATAAAGAAGACTTTGCGTGGTATCACACCTCTTTTTTTCAGATCTCAAATCTTTCCTTGTGTTTTGCACTGACGAACAAAGGATCCTGAAAATTCTTGTCCTTCGAGAAACCTCTGACCCTTTTAAAGTCTTTAAACAACTCAATATCATCATCATCAGGCTTTACTTTAAAATCACTTCAACTGTTGTCTCCACTCCCCATCACAACACCCTTAGAAGGAGTCTTTTTAGCCCACAACTTTCTCTTTACCCTTTTGAGAGATAGTCTCAGGGATTTGCACAACAATTGGTTCAACACTTCGTACCGGCAAATTTGCGAATGCTATAAGTTCTTCCTCATTAGAAAATTTTTGAACTTGCAGTAGCAACTTAATGTTGTCTTCATTCCCTTCAATTACTCTAATACTCTCATAGAGAGAGGCTTAACAATGAAGACGAGAGCCTCTTTTTCATCAAATTCAGTAATAGACAAACTTGTTTGCCTTTGAAGGGTTTCTCTCTGGTCATCGGGTTCTTTTTTTGAGACTTCAATTGGAGTTGTATCACATGAAAGAAGTCTTCTCGACACACGAGTAGGCTTTCTTGTAATGGAGGATGATTTTGGAGCCATTGGGATGAAAAAATTTTAAACTTTGAGAGAAAAAGGTTGTAGACTAGAAAAGTTTTGAGAGCTAGAAAGAATCTGAGAGAAGTTTAGGGCTCGTGAGTTGTATGAGGAGTTTTAGAATAGTTACAAGAAAAGGTGACGGTTCGTGACACTGTTCAAAAATTGAAAATTGTAAAATAATTATTTTAGGAAATAAAATCAATTTCGAATAAACTAAATAGAGAGAACATATCTTTAATACGCCAACCAGATCAAGCAAATATATAATAAGAATTCTAGAGAATCTAAATTTTTCATATAACAAAACTTACCTTTTGATCTGTGAACTTGCCTTTTAAGGATGCTTCTAAATGTCATTCTGCATCTGAACATTTGCTTCTGAACGTTTTCTTCTTAACCTGTTCTAAACAAAGGCATACTCAAGAAAAAAGATTAGTGATAGCTAATTCATTTATAATAATATTGAAAGTTTCTTTATCCAAGGACTTGGTAAAAATATATGTAAGTTGATTTTTTGCATCAACATACTAAATATGAACGTCACCATTCTAAACATGGTCACGAATAAAATGGTGTCTGATCTCAATATGTTTTGCCCTTGAATGCAGAATAGGATTCTTTGTGAGATTGATGGCGCTAGTATTATCATATCTGATTTCCACATTTGTGTTTTCAACTCCATAATCCCTTAGCTATTGCTTCAACCAGAGAATCTGACCACAATTGCTTCCTAGAGATACATATTCTATTTCAATGGTACTAAGAGCAGCTGTACTTTATTTTTTGGAGTTCCAAGATATAAGCATATTCCCCATAAGTTGACAAATTCCAAAAGTACTTTTCTTGTAAATTTTGCATCCAGTGAGATCTTCATCTGAATAACCTTTCAAAATGAAATCAAAATCTTTAGAATACCACAAGCCATATCTTGGGTATGTCCCAATATATTTGGTAATCCTTTTGATAGCTGAAAGATGTGATTCTCTTGGATTGGATTGAAATCTTACACATAAGCATCGCTAAATAGTATATTTGGTATCGACGCTATGAGATAAAGTAGTGATCCAATCATAATGCGATATAGTCTAGGATCAACTTCTTTTTCATCTTCATCTTTATCAAGTTTAGAGGAATGAGACATAGGGATTTTTGTCTTCTTGCAATTTTTCGGACCAAACTTTCTAACAATCTCAAGTGCATATTTTTCTTGATGAATGAAAGTTTCACAATTCGTCTGACAAATTTGAAGTCCAAGGAAAAATCTCAATTCTCCCTTCATGCTCATTTCAAATTCATCCCGCATCACTTCAGAAAAGTTCTTGTAAAGACGTTCATTAGAAGAACCAAAAATAATATCATCAACATAAATTTGAACAAGTAAAATATCCTTACCCTGCTTCTGTATGAAAAGAGTAGTGTCTACATTATCTTTGACGAACTTCTGTTCAAATAGAAAGCTACTTAATCTTTCGTACCAAACATGGAGTGCTTTTCTTAGAGCATAAACAAGATCTTTTCCACTAGGTTCTTCAAAACCAGGAGATTGTTCGACATAAATTTCTTCTATGATGTATCCATTTAGAAATGCGCTTTTTACGTCCATCTGAAAAAGTTTAAAGTCATTGTAACAAGCATAAGCAAGAAGTAGCCTAATGGCTTCTAACCTGGCAACAGGTGCATAAATTTCATTGTAGTATATTCCTTCTTCTTGGGAATAACCTTTTGCCACTAGCCTTGCTTTGTTTATGACCTCCTTTCCTAGATCATCCAATACATTGTTGACTTTGAACTGATGTAGTTCCTCCTGCATTGCATTGATCCAATTTCATCTTCCAATGCTTCTTCAATGCCTTTAGGTTCCACTGCAAAAACCAGAGCTATATTACTCATTGCTTGCTTGAATTTTGATCTTGCCTTTAGGTTCCACTTCAAAAAAAATTTAGGTATCTCTCTCTGCCCTTTCATGCCAAAGGAACTTATCATAAAAGATCATAGACCTAGTACACTTTTGACAATTTAGTCCTAGATCTCTTAATTTTGCCAATTGAGTCCCAAAATTTTTCATCTTTTGCTGATTGAGTTCATCTAGCCAATTTTAGCGGGAAATCACTGAAGGCACGATCGGCACTGTCTTATATAATTTTTAGTAACATTTCAATATTTTCCTTTTTGATGTTTTTCTTTTAATCACTGCCGATGAGGGTTGCCAGGCCCTCGCCGGCCGCTGCAAGGGCAACAATGCCTTGCCGACCATGGCAAGGATTACTCATATATGTCGGTTGTAGCTACCCATCCTCTCATAAACCATAAAATCAAGTATTACTAAGATCGCTTGTGAAATAGTCTATAATTGCCCTAATTTTTAATTCTCTCTTACTTTGGAAGCGCGCTGTTTTGCTAAGAGAATCAATCTGTTCTTAAAGTTGATGTCTCCAGCGCACTTAGTTGATAAATGAAAACAGCCCAAGAGCACATACTTTGAGATGTCCTTGAGGATTTCAGCTTGTACAGTGCTTCAAGATTGATATTTCAAGAAAATTATACAACGCATAGGCCGTGAAATTATTTCTTCACCAAATCGCTATCAAATTCGGTTTGTGTCGCTGACGAAACCAGCGGTTTCTTTCAAGGCAATGTTTGATGCATCCGTGCAGGGAGGCAGGTAGGAAGGGGGGGGCCGCATGCTTGTTTCCTCAGTATCGCCGTTGAGTACTATGAAAGCAGTGCTCATACCCCAACTCATATGTCGATCTATATGGCAATGCCAATACCATACGCCTGCGATCGATTAAGCCCACCGGTCACATTAGTTAAGGATATCAAATTGTTAGATAATGAGGTAGTGAACGAGCTTGAGAACATGTGTTCATACCTGGGTTATTTGCTGTGAATCTTATCGTAATCCATCCCTTTTTGGGCACCGCAAACGTGTTGACTTTAGGCGGGTCGATCAGGTTGTATTCTTGAGGATCAGTCTCGTTGTCGAAGTTTCCGAAGCCAGATCCAACGACATAGAAACTGTACCCGTGCAAATGCATAGGATGGGTTTCTGAACCTTTCAGCAGATTTGTCCCTTGAAATATTATCTCCACGTTTTCGTTGAAATTCAAGACTTTCACCTTTGTCCCTTCTGCAGCCACCGCGAGACTGGTCGATAAATCGTCCCCAGTGAAGTTGTACAAACTCGGAGGCAAATTCGGAAAATCAGGGGTGTATACATCACTGATGTTTCTGCATATGCATGTCTGAGATGTTATTCGTTACTTTTTATGTAGTTTATCTTCATTGCAAATGAAACAACTGACTGTAAATCAAGTGTCAGCAAAGCAAAACATCTTAATCTAGGACATGGAAATTCTTGAGATGTATGTACTAAAGATATAATTTCATATCTAGATGCAAATCTCAGAAACTTAGGGAGGGTACCTGTAGTAGGCAAGTAGTACATCGGTAGAAGGATTCACCCAACTTATGTTACTCAAACTCGTGGCGATTTTGCTGTCACCCGCTGCACACGAATCGTTTGCACATAATAGCTCGTTCAAGGAAGCTGTTATGAACATCCTTGTACTTATGTTCCGAGGGACACTTATGGGATACTCTTCGTTCGCTAAACTTTTAAGTTGGGCTATGAAATTTGCTGCCGCAAAATAGTCATAAAAGCCTGGGAGGGTGTCGCTTGGGAATATCGGTGGCGATGTGAGACTGTAGTTCCCCTTGTATTGGAGAATGGCAGTCACGTTGATGTGCGAAAAGGCCGTGACTTCTGTGTCCTCGCTCGAATATCGCCGAGCGGCCATGTAATATCTTCCGAGGGACTGATCAGTCGTTAGCAAGACATCCATTGTTTGTCCAGGACTAATCGTTATGTACGGAGTTACCACCGGCTTTGTATATGCTCCATCCATTCCGACGACGGTCATGTTGTGCTTGGCGATGGAGAAGAAGTGATCGGCGCTGACTGCCGCATTCACTATCCGAAGGAGATAAGTCTTGCAGTAGTCAACGAACAAATGGTATGTTGATTCTATGAAACCAATAATATCTTAATATCACGAGACAAAAGCGTTACGAAAATTTCTTACTAAAATCAAGAAAAAACATACCTTTGGAGCATGGAACGAAATCTCCAAACTGTCCGTTAATCATATAGCCAGTTGCTCGTGGTACATCGCTGCCCGCCGCTAAATCCTCGTTCAGTACTTCGTTAAGCTTTTCTTCGTCGTACCAAGAACCTACGAACCATCACAAAGATTGATGGCTTGAGTAATGCAACTAAAATGTAATTCAACACTCCGTAATTAGCGCAATCTCACTTGAAAATGGTACATTGGTCCTCCTTTGAGTTAAAAAAAAATGCATTACGATTAGGGTGGAAGCTTGAATTAACGATCCCAATAAGAAATGAATGCATAACTTAGATCTGAATATGAACGATTCACGGGATTAGTTTTGGTAACGATGCTTGTCCTTGGAAAGTTCCCCGCAAAAAGCGGGCCTGCGCCTGATTGAAATTTTAATACCACCTGTTGATCGCCAAGAATTCCACCAGTTCATATGTAGGCAGATTTCGAACCCAAAAAAAAAAATGTATATGTAGGATGATTCTACTATTTCGGGTCCAGCGAATCGAATTAATTAAAGATTTTTCAAAAAGTTGTTGTACAAAAAAAATTGTGGATAGAAAATTAATTGCCACTGTCAATTTCTCGATAACTTGTTGATAACTGATCGGCACTTTTATGAGATTACCAACTCATTTGTCAATTTGAAAATCACCAACTTTTCTTATCTTTTACCAACTTTTAATAGTCTTTCTTACCAAAGCCCTAAACTTATTAACTTTTGTATGTATTTATCAATTTTTTTTAGTGACTTACAAACTTTTTTTCCATTTAAATTATGAATTTTTTTTGTTACCAACTCTCCTTTTAGTTACTTACCAATGTTTTCCTAGTTTTTTTGTATCAACTATTTTTATCGTTTAATACTTATTTGGTCTTTGCAAATGACTTAAGTTTGCTAACTCATAAATGAATTTACCAATATTAATTTGTGTACCTTACCGACTTTTTAATCATTACGTTGCCAACAAATTTTGGCTTATTAACACTTATTTGAGTTGCCAACCAGCTATATATATTGTTTGCTTAAATTTAACAAATTCCATATCAAGTTACAAATTTTTATTTACCTTACACTTACATACAATTTGTTAAATTTATTACTCTTTTTAGAATTTATCAACCTTAATTAAAGTGATTACAAGCAAGAAAAGTATAAAAAAAAAACAAGACCTAAACATATTCCATTGATATCAATTCGGTCCTAAACATTTCAATTGAGCCAGTTTAGTCCTAAACCTTTTTTGTATTGATACTAATTGAGTTCATCTGGAAACTTTTGCCCAAAAATTGCTTACGTGGATAACAGCCATCCTACATAGCATAGTCGACGATGATATGGATATTTTGAATAATATTTTCGTAATTTTTATAACTTTTTTGATTTTTTCTATTTCTTTTCTTTTCTATTCTTTAGAATTTTTTTTTTTTGGCTGATGGCAGATGAGGGCTTCACTACCCTCGCCCATGGGTAGCAGCCCTTGTCAACCAAAAAAAAGAAAGAAAAGAAAGGAAAAGAAGACTAAAGAACTATAAATATTTAAAATATTAATATATTATTAAAAAAATTATCTACATGAGCGCCAGCCGTACCTCGACATAGGAGGTCGATGTCCACGTTAGCGATTTTCAAATAAAATTAGCCGAATAGACTCAATTACTACAAATACAATAGGTTTAAGACTTTTTTTGTTGCTTTCTCAATTGCAAACTGTTCTTATATTAACTAAGAAGGAAGTTGTATAACTCTTCTTTGAGTAAGTGATTAGCAATTAATTCATTTTATTTTCAAATTAGCAACTTCTCTTATATCTGACAAAAAAATAAAACTTATCTTATCTTTTGCAAAACAAATTTACCAATTATTATACCAACCATTTATTTGATTGACTAACCCTTTTTTCTCCAAACAAGTCATTTACTCTCACTTGAGTTGTTTACCGGCGTTTATTTGTCTTCTTTATATTGCCAATTAATGTTGCGTTACCAATGCTAATCTGAGCTAGTTACCAATGCCTATTCATATTTTACCACTTCACGCCCGCCAAAAAAAAATCACAGTTTTCTAGAACTTATCAGTTTTTACCTACTTTTCTCAATTAAGGTACTAATTAATCTTGTGTTACAAACTCTAATTGAACATAGTTATCAACATATATTTGTTCTATTTGATTAACAACTTCTTTTATCCAAAAAAACTAAACTTTCATTTGATATTCTTACCAGCTAGTTTTAGAATTTATTAGCCTTAATATTAGAGTGACTTAACAACTTCACTTCATATATGTTAGTAATTATATTTTGGTTATTAAATATTACATGAGTTGCTTACCGTTGTTTTTCTTTCTAAATTTTACGATTTTTCAATTGAGTCTCCACTTTTATTTGCCATACTTACTGACTGTTTTTACCATTAAGATAGTAACTAGTTAGGCATTGCTAACTCTTAAGTGAGTTACTAATGTTTATATCGTTATTTTTAAATTATCAATTTCTCTTATCCCTAATAAAAAAAAACAAAACTTCTTGTAATATTTAGTTACATTTCTTACCAATGGCTTAGAGTATTAACTAGAATATGAAATTATCAACATTTATTTGAGTTGATTTACCAACTTTTCCTGGTTAAGTAACCCTGTCTGTGAGCTAGTAAAACAAACGAAATAGACTTTGATAACTAACTGAAATAAGACCTGATAATTCAGAATAGTTAAGAAATTGAGATAAGTTCATAAATCATTAAAAATAAAGCTAGTAATTTCATATAAGATCTAGTAAGGTAATGGCATAGTTAAGAAAGGAAATAAAATGTGGTAAAAGATAAGACAATTTGGTAACTAATTAAAAGAACGCACTTACTAAGTAACTCGAATAAAAGTTGTCAAATCACAATATGTCGGTAATTTAACTGAAGAAAGGTTAGCAATTTCAGAAAAGTCTTGATAAAGAGAAATGAATAATAATTTTTTAAAACAAAATAAAAAGTTAAATTTATAAAAGATGAAATATTAGTAAGTAGTAATATAGTACTCAATTTTTCTTTACCAAAAAAAAAAAATATTAGTAAGTAGTCCTTACCAAAATATATATATATATATATATTAGTGAGTAGTTCCTTACCAAAAATATATACACACACATATATATATTAGTGAGTAGTTTAAATAGGAGTTGTTACTCTAGCTAGTACTAAGTTGTAACTCGATGGTGGAAAGTTGATCCATCACTCAAATTTGAGTTAGCGATCTCTAAAAAGAGTAAGCTCATAAACTAACACATTCGCAAACAAAAAAAAGAGGATTCCCCCCTCAGTCGATACCTTTCAACAAGATAGTGGAAAAACATAATTTTCAAAAAGCGTGTCGCGTCGTCATGATTATCATATAGAATAGAATAATTCCTCCTACGTGAAGTGCAATAATGGTGTGGTTGAAAGCAGGATTTAAATACAGAAACATACCAAATGTGCCATAAGTTCGTCTACCGCGTTCATTTTGATTTTTTTAAAAAATGGATCACTTAAATATTAATTTTTTAATAAAAATGATTATTTGAATGCCAACTCCGGTGAGTTTTGCCGGACATCTCACATGATTTTTTTTTATTAATAACCTAATTCTATGCTCTACCAAAAAAAAAAGAACTAATCAAACGTGCCCAGTTAGCAATAAAAAAAAAGTTAAAAGTTAAAAAATATTTAAAAAATTAAAAATATATATATAAGCTTAAAAGAAAAATAAAAGAAATTTTTTTAAAAAAGGTTGGACTTGCAGCAATAAGGGCTGTCCTTTTTTGATTTTTTTATTTTTATTTTTCATTTAATATTCAAAAATCAATTCAGGTAGACTGAATTTTTCAAAAATTTTACCCCGTGGAGTCCATGTGGACTGATTTTTTAAATAATTTGCCATGTGAACTCCACATGGACAGACTTTTGAAAAAAAAATTTACCACATAATATTAAAGAAACGATAATAAATGACACGCAATCATTTGGTAGGAATCTCTCACCATCGGGACCTAAATGATCGTTTTTTTCCTATTTGATGCTTAAGTGAGTTAGCAAAAAATTTAAATACTAAAATAAGCATCGTAGACAAACTTTGACAATTCTGGCGTCCTTGGCCCATTCTATTCCATGTGTGATCATTTCTTTGCATTTTTATTTTACATACCTTAATGAGACTCCGAAGCCTAAACAACTCTAAACCCTGGCCATCCTTTGGAAATTGACAAATTTCTGTCACACTAAAACGCAATTGCGATTTTTAAATTTGTACTATCATTTGACTTGTTCACGGTCCCCGAATTTCCAACGCGGGCAACTTCGAAAAGGAGTAAATAGATAAACAAACCAACAACCCAAAAATTCCACATTTTAATAACAAACCAGTGCCCACTAAAAATTTTATATTGTTGTCTTTTTCTTCATATCTTAGTTTCAAGCAGTTTGGTTCACCTACTGCCATTTCTATTGGTAGTGAAAATCCCCATACGTAGTCGACTGGTCTTGAAATTGGCGTGTGTAGGGTGCAAATCTTCCGAAGAAGTTAGAATAATATTGGGAGTATTGTTAGTATCTTAATTAAGGAAAATAAATTTCTGAAGGACATACCGAGCATGATGATATCTTCTTCATCTGGTTCTGGGAAAGGAAAGCTTGACCCTTCACTCGGTAGGATGACTATCGCACCATGAACTGTAGCTCTCGTCCAGTCGCTGTGAGCATGCCACCAAAGAGTCCCTTCCTCCTCCGTGAAATTCACTTCATATGTGAAATTTGTTTTTGGTTGGATCGGACATTGAGTAATATATTCGGGTCCATCTGACCATGGATTTCTTGGTTGTTTCACCCCGTGCCTAAAACGTAAATTAGGTTTTCTAATTAATCACGCCCCTCCTGAGTTAAACATGTTTTGCTTCAGAACTAGATATGTATTTGCAAATGGTCACTTAGCAGCTCAAAGAAGAGAGAAGCAACGTACAAGTCAGAGTTGGCTAAATGGCTATTGACTAGGAAAAAAAAAAACTGGAAGATTTCTAAACCGTTTGAAATCGTCGTCACGTGTTTGATTTAGCTCATATTGTCGCTAAACCATATGGTTTGCTAATTTAATGTGCAAAATATAAGAAAAAATATTAAAGATATATAGGATATTCTATAAAGGTAGAAGAAATATATGGGATATGAACTAATGCAAGTGCTGTTATTGAAGCCTACGCAACTAAAAACAAAAGTGCTAAATTATCCCTATCATATCACGTCCAATCAATCTTATTCTTAGGTTTCAATTTCAAGCCCCGTAAAATTTTCGTCTCTAGTTACTTTCATTTGGATTAGTTCTTATCCTTATTTTTCATATTAAAAAAGTATTTTATCTTCTATTTTTTTGTATTAACTACATAGATTAAACAAGTAAAATTTCGATTTGGTGGTGGCAATTTCACTTTTTTACAGATCCTTGTTATATATATGAATTAAGGGAGAAAAATGTATTTGATACAAAACAGAACAAAAGTTAAATTTTAACCAAAAGTTTTAAGGAATGATGAGGAAAAAAATATTAAAAAAATCTCAAACCTATTGCAATGGTACAAATTCAATCATAAATATTTTCACATTAGTATTAATCTAGTATATCGGCTAATCTTTCCTGAAAATCTTTGACGTGGACGACAATCATTCTACGTCGCATGACTCCCACTGGTGTAGATATTTTTTATATTTTTTATTTTATTTTATTTTTTTCCTTCCCCTTTTCTTTTGGCTAGTGGCCGGTGAGGATCTCCAGAAGAAATATTTTTTTCATTTTTTTCCTTCCCCTTTTCACATCAGTGCAGACCATGCCACTTAGGATAGCTGGCATTCATGTCAGTGATTTTCGACCAAATGGGCTGAATACACTGAATTGTTACCAAGTGAAAAAGTTTGGGGCTAAATTAATCAAATTGAAATGTTTAAGATCGAATTGGTAACAATGCAATATTTTTATGACTTTTTTTATACTTTTTCTGAATGAGTGCACCAAAATACAAGTTAGAGGAGAGAGTTGCAAAATGCAACCTTTTAAAATTCACACGTACATCCAAAAAATTGAGGGCTATAATTATATATCCCATTTCTTCGATTTCTCGTCAGCACATGAAACCAAATGCACAAAATCTATTTTGAGCCAAACGATGTCACTAAAAAAAATAATGTCTCTACTTGGTTTATCATCCACACAAGAATTCGGTGTAAGCACGGGACGTTGTTTCATGCGTATGTAAAGGAGATATTATAGCCCACGTCATTTTTTTCCTTTAATAATTTTCTTCTTCGCCTTTTCTGCTAATTGACGTAACAAAAAATAACTCTGACCATTTAACCACCTCTTTGTTTAATAGTCCGACGATCACCTGGTGGTGTTAGTTTTTTCTTTACACAAGCAGTTTATAAATTAGACGCATGACTATATTTTGTGCTAATGACTACTCCTTCACGATCTGAAGACTGCTTTGTAAAATTGGTCAAGGAACTTTCACTTTCGTCAAAGGAAGAAATAGACTCTGTTCCCTGTGTATGGTATGAATTCTCCAATTTGTTCATGTAAGATCGACTAATCGATTTACTTGGGCGTCGTAAAGAAATAATAACGTTAGTTTCAGTTTCTAAGTTAGTCTTGGGCGTTCAACGTTAAAAACCTGATAATATGATGTTTTTTTTTTTTGGTCGAAATTGTTTGGCACGTTATCTTTCTAATTTGCATCTGTCATGCTCT
This sequence comes from Rhodomyrtus tomentosa, assembly GCA_028455895.1. Taxonomy (NCBI): domain Eukaryota; kingdom Viridiplantae; phylum Streptophyta; class Magnoliopsida; order Myrtales; family Myrtaceae; genus Rhodomyrtus; species Rhodomyrtus tomentosa. The sequence continues at coordinate 45,753,543 of JAPCWY010000001.1, forward strand.
GCAGTTCCAAAGAGAATTGCAGAGAGAAATAGAATTGAATATTAACAAAGGCTAAAAAAATCATCGAAAGTTGATGATAAAAATGGTGGACAGAGGCGTCATTCGCAGGAAGCAGTCCGAGGACATATAGAACACTAGTTCGATCCTCAGGGGAGTACATACATATTGATTAACCCTCTTTTAAGAGAAGATAGGTGAAGACCAGGATCCCTTGTCAGGAGGGCTGAGAAAGTTCATGCTTGCATTTTACTGGTAGGTGAGACGAAAACGTCGGACTTTAAGAGAAGATAGGTGAAGACCCGGATCCCCTGTCAAGGAATTTTCATGGCAGGGGATCCCCACCGTCCACATGGATGTGGAGGGTGGGGATCGTCTACCAAGGAAATTTCCTTGGCAGGCGATCCTGACCTGGTGAAAGAAGGCGGTACATATAGGAGAAAAGAATGGAAGAAGACAGCTAGAGTATTGGAGGAGAAAGTCTGCTATATTCTGTGTACATGAATGTATACACAATTGTCTCTTTATAGTCATAGAAAGAGAGAATAAAAGGATGGTGTGTAAATGATTGTATCAAATCAAATCAGATAAATCAGAATCCTTAATCAAACTCCATTAGCAGCAATCTCTGGGGAGTCAATCTTCAGTATTTCCAATAATAGGACTTCTATCCGGACATAAAGACTCGGCCTGTCGACCATCTCGTAAAATATTCTACAAACCTTATGAAATGATTGAATTCAAACCATTGACCTATACACTTATTTTTAACCCAGAGTAGCCGGTGCATAGTTCATAAGCCGGAAATCCACCGACCCCCAAATGAATTGCCACAACCGTGAAGTTGACCTTGATCATTAAATGTTAATGCGACGTGGTCAGTTTGAAAAATCAAGATATATCTATTTATCGTTTAGCTGTGTATTATGAAGTTTTACGAATTCTAGTTTATGAACAGAAAAAGGAAAAATGGGATTAACTGATCATCCTAGAGATCGGTTTGCAAGCAATATTGGTTGCTCAATTTAAATATTTTCGTATGTTGTGACTTTCAAATGTGACTTGAAAACAAGCAAGCACAAATTCATGGGCACAACCCTTCACTTCACATTAAGTACCCCATCACTTGCATCTGTCTCGAATGAAAATCCATTATACTTTCATTGTTTATGATTCCATAACACATTCGTGGGGTCCCAATCTTTGCCCGACGTTCAACTGATTGAATGTCGTCGACGGATTGAGCCCCTGGAATGGCCCAAGACCCCGACCAGCGTGGTCTGACACTGTTCTTTGTTCTTGTTACTCTTTCCAGATCTAATATGTTTCATGCTCCCCTCCCAGATTATCCATGTAATAAGTATGCACCAGACCGAATTCCAAATACAACCATCTTGTTCCCGATTGCCGTTTGTTGTTGTTTTCTCAATCTTGTTGTCATTTAAGTGAAACGAGTAAAGATGAAAGATTCAGACTAAAACCACAAAGTATGAGTGCGAAAGCGCACTCCTGGCGAACACAGAGAGCAAAGAGATGGAAATATGTTCGACGAGACGAAATTACCAGTGAAGCGTGACACCGTAGTCTCCCTGGTTATGGACGTTCACGAAAACAAGGTCGCCTTTGCGAACACGAATCACCGGCCCTGGAAAACTGTCATTAACTGTCAAAAGGGACATGGTGGTGCAATTCCTCGTAATGCTTGTTTCCCTCACCTGCAAAACCAGAAATACTGAGACAAAAAAGGAAGTAAAAGGAAAAAACAAAAGACCACGACCTAACTTCAGTCGAGAAACTGACAAGAACGACGCATATTTTTTTTTCTCTGAAACAAAAACAGACCCGGTGCATGCATGCGTCGTCGTCAAGAAGTCAACAGAATATTTAGAACAATCGATAATCAAAGATGACCTTCTAGGATCTACAGAAGGTATATACGCAGATACTATTTTTCAGGATCTGCAGAAGGTAGCCGTCGTAAAAAATTGGTGACTTGTCAGGAATATTGCTAACAAATCCACAAACAACTAGAAAACTCGGCTGCCTGCATCAGTTTTTACGGTCGAACTTCGCACAAAGTGGACGTTACACCACGGGATTTGATGAACGCAAAGTACTTACAACGAAGTCGTGGTGATGAACAGTGGCTCGAGCCAGGAGGAGGACATTGGCGAGAAGAAAGAGAATCGCGGGATGAAGAGAAATGGTGGCGGAGAAAGAGAATACGATCGCCATCTTCATGCGGGTCCGTCGACACGCGCCGTCTTTCTTTCTTTCCCCTTTTACTAACGTTTTGATCGGGCGGGATCGATTGTGGGATCGCGCTTTATTAGGGAACGGGGCAGGAAGAGATACGACGACCGTACGAGCCACGGCGGGTCACGTGCGCAGCGGACAGTCGAGCCAGAGGAATTACAAGTGACTCCTGAACTTCTGGTGGGAACTGGTCTTCGGTCGGCGCAGCCCTAAAAATTGAACCGTGCGGGCTCGATTTTCAACTCTAGGTATTTGTGTGGCGGCCAATGAGAGTGAACTTCAAAAATATGATTCGCGTTCTTGCCCTTTTCTCTATAATTTAACCAACTCTCAGGTCTTGATTTGCCGAGCCGGATCCTCTGCCCTAGGGTGGGGAATATCCAACTATTGAAATCACCGGGACAGGGGATCCAGATCCCTGATTTGCAAGAATGCGAACTATCACGTGATATGAGGAGCTTATACCCTAAAAAAAATTTCAATTTTAGGTATAGTCATAATTTAAACCCTTGAACTTTTTTTTTTGTTCCATAAAAAAAATCTCAACTTTAAGTCTAGTCCCATTTTTATCTTAAAACTTTTTTTTGTCATAATAAACCGTCAACTTTTACGTAAGTTACTTTACCAAAAAAAAAAACTTTTACGTAAGTCTTACTTCCTTACCCAAAAATTTTTGAATCCTTACCCAAAAACTTTTATGTAAGTCCAAAATATGTCTCATTAATCTTCTGGTCAAAATTTCTCTTAACAATCATGAGATGGAAAACTCGCAAGCATGAGCTGTTTAAGCATCTCGAGCAGGATCTCTTCGACTGCGACAGATAAGAGACTACTGAGAATTGGCCACTATTGATTGAAGACGGAGTACAAAAATCGAAGATCCTCCGAGCGAGATAGAAGGAAGACTCTTATAAGAGCAAGTGCAATTGAAGAAGCCAACTCTTAATTGTTCTTATTTTTCCTAATTTTTTAAACTAATAAGACATCGTTTGAGCTTACTTGGAAATTCATCTGCAAAAGACATTTTTTTCTACATTAAATTTTAAAAAAATAAATAAATAAAATAATAATGTGAAAATACCACGTCAGCAAGGTTAATTTTGAATGGAGGGCTAACAAAGGTAGACATGAGACTCAATTAAAAGTTAGTTCTGTTTTATGAGATTACAAAAGTTCGGGACCATATCTAAAGTTTGAAATTTTTTATGTGATAAAAAAAGTTCAAGATAGAATTGAAACAGAATCAAAGATATGGGATTTATAATGAGATGAAAACAAAAATTAGGATAAAAGGGTCAGATTTGACTGTGAAATTGTCTTTACTATCCCTTTTTGCAAGCAAAAAACAGAAGGAGAAAAGGCATTCGAAGAATTTATAAACGCTATATTCACTACAGGTGTCAAAGGTACTCACGTCGGGTGGGCCGGTCTGGCCCGGCCAGACTCGACCCGAAATTTTCTTGAAATTTCGGGCCTTTTTGAGCCGAATTTGGCACTCGGGCTGAGCCAGGCCAACCCGCTACCCATCTATATTTAATATTCATTTTTTATTTTCAATTTAATTTATTTTTATATTTTTATATTCTTTCATTTTAAGGATTTATTAATTGATTTTAATTCTAAAAAAAAAGGAAAGAAAAAAAGAAATCGGCTCGGTTCGGGCTGGCCCGATTGCGGTACTGCTCTGTTTGGGCCGTCTCGGGCCAGGCCGAGACCGGCCCTGCCCGACCCGACCTATTGACACCCCTAATATTCACATCATGCACGCGCCAAGTAAATTTACTTGTAAAAGTGAAACAAGCTAAATGATTTGCAAGCAAAAATGAAAACGAAAGGAGAAAAGGCACTTGAAGAAATTATGCACTCTGTATCCGCATGATACACCGGTTCGAATAAATTTATTCAGTATTAATTTACTTGCCAAAGTTGTCAATTTGATATATTGCAAAACCTAGGTCCGCCATAAGGAAGTTACTTTTTGCATAGAACTTACAAATAGTGAATATAGTAGATAAAAGAATTAATGGGTATGAAAAGATTACTATAGATGACTAACATGTTGGATATATTGTTACTATAGTCCAGATAATATGCTCGCATACAAGCCCCATAGGTAAAAGCATGGTTATTTTGGTCCATATGGATTGGAGCCTAATAACTTGCATATTAACTCTAGGGTTCTCCTAAACTAAAGGTTACACTGTTGATTATTCAAAACTTGACATCTCTTGATGTAATACTTTAAGTAACCAAAATACTTTATATTCTCTCAAACCCATAACCTCCAACAATTTTGAACCATTATCTTCATGTGTCGAATTAGAGCGAGTTAGGTGTTTACTTGAAGATATCGTCAAGACGAACTAGCAGGTATAATTTACTTTCGATTTCGACGATGTGATTGGACGGGATCTGAGTTTGAAGATTTGGTGGCTAAAATCTTTGATTCAAAAATCCAGAAATTAAAGCCAATTTTAGCGGGTAAAGTCATATGGATTTTATTTTGCTTGTCAATACGAACGTTTTAAGTGGCCACTCACATCAAATAGATATCGGACGACGGAGATACGGCCACCGGAAGTTTCACCGTCACTGTTGCACGCAATTTTTTGCCATTTTTTGGCTATTTTTTTCAGTGAGTTTTTGACAACAAAGATAGTCCATTTTAAGATTTTTGGGTGCTCCAGATTCATTTTGGGGTTTATTTTGATAAATTCCACTTCTACAGAGCAATTTGACCAAGGTTAGGGACTTTATTCGACTTTGTGAGCTCCAAGGATTATAATGTGCACTCTTTCTAAATCTTTGCTCTGATTAAAATAGCAAAACATAGTTCCCATGATATTATAAAACTACAATCATTTGATATTACTGAATTTCATGATTGAAAATTACATGTTCAATTTGGCATGAGAGAACATGAAATATTCTACACTGTATTGAGTGATTTTGCATCTATCACTAAAGATGTAGATGAATATCATTGGAACAAAGATGAAGAATTTGTAGAGATTACTTGTTGACCTCTCTTAATCCTCGTCTAGTTATAACTTATATGAGTATAAAACAACGAAGAAATATGGGGTCACTTGAACGCTCAATTCCAAAAATAAGAGTAGCTCTCTAAAAATCTCCTAGAGGAGAAGATCTTTGACTTTAAATTCAATATGAATTCAAGTACCACCTCTCAGTTAATTAAACTTGAAAACATGAGGAAAGATGATAACTCTGATTTGTCCGATAATCTCTGATCTTGTGTAGAGTAAGTTATCTACTGAGTGGAGTTCTTTCAAGACTAAAATGCACAGACAGAAAGAACAGATGGGATTAGATGAATTAAGGAGGTATATTCACATTGAGGATCAAAATATTATTAGAAAGAATTTGGAACAAGAAGGTCAACAAAAGTCAGTTGCCAACTTTGTTTCGCACTTCAATAAATCTCAGAAAAAGTCAAAGTCACCAAAAACTGAATCATCTTCACAGTTAGAGGCCAAAAAGACTATCTTCAAAAGGAAGAAGAAGGGCAAGTGTCATCACTGTGGAAATTGGGATCACTAGGCAGCGGAGTGTAAGTTACCAAAGAAGCCAAAGAATGATACACCACAAAATGAGGCTATTATGCTGATTAGTGAATCTGAGCCTCAATCCTTCATTGGAATGATGAAGAATGAAAATGCCAATGTCTCTTCTGAGTGGTGGTTGGATAGTGGTGCTACTTATCATGCCACAAACGACAAGAACTTACTCATTGAAGTCACAGAATTAAAAGACACTTGGAAAATTGCAATGGTAGTGAGGTAGAGGTGACTCGTGCTGGAACTGCAAATTTGGTGCTTTCTTCAGGTAAATTACTAACTCTGAGACATGTAAAAGTAGTCCATTTACTTAAAAAGAATTTGATATCTGTAAGTTTACTTGATAAAGCTGGTATTTTTTTTTTTCAACTATGAATGGTAGAATAACTTTATCTGTTGACTCATGTTATTACGATTGTGCATTCATGGTTAATAGTATATAGGTTGAGTTTAGATACTGATAGCATAAACCATGTGAGTTCTACTTTGATTGATCCAAAGTTGTTACATAATATACTTGGACATGTGAACTATAAGAAAATGCAACATCTAGCTATAACTCACAACATTTCATTGGATACTTCATTCGACTTGACAAGTGTGAATCGCACAGGCTTAGATCACCAAAAAACCTTTTAAGTCGATTTCTAAAAGCATAGAACTTCTTAAGGTAATATATTCTAACCTTTGCACCTTTAGAAATTACTTTACTAGAGGTGGTCGGAAGTATCTAATAACATTCATATACGATTTTTCTAGATATTGTCATGTCCATTTGTTGAAATTGAAAGATGAGGCTTTTGAAAATTTTAAGATTTTCAAGTCTAGAATAGAAAATCAACTCAACTTGAAAATTAAGAGGTTTAGGAGTGATAGAAGGGATTAATACACAATGACAGGACTCAAGAAATTTTGTGCTTCGGAGAGACTATTTTGATGTCTATTCACCTGTGTGCCATGTATCAACTATAAGAAATCTTCTTGTTTCGACATCTATCGATCATTTTGTAGTGCATCAAATGGATATAAAATTATTTTCCTAAATGGAGAGTTAAAAGATGAAATCTACAAGGAACAACCAGAAGGACATGTCATGAAAGGTCTTGAAGATAAAGTTTGTAAATTAAACAAATACTTGTATGATCTTAAATAAGCACCTAAGATGCGGCATCTAAAATTTGACAAAGTGGTAAAGAGTTATAACTTTCAGTCTAGTTATTCAGATAAAAAGGCCTTTACCAGCGTTTTATGTCAAATAAGATAGTCATCATTTGCTTGTATGTTAATGACATGTTAATTCTTGACTCTGATCATTCTGTAGTGAGTGACGCAAAGCTACTTTTGCCAAAGAATTTGACATGAAAGATCTTGGTATTACTAATACCATTCTTGGTATGAAAATGAGTGTTGAAAGACAAGTCATCTCCCTTACCCAGACTCATTATATTGAGCAGCTACTTTCTACCTAAGGATATAATGAGTATAAACCGAGTGAAACGCCATGTGATTATAATAAAAAAAATTGAGTCCTAATGAAGGGACCAGCGTGGATTAGTTAAATATTCGAAATTGATTGGTAGTCTCTGTTGACACCTGATTTTTTACTAGTATTTTTAAGTCTTATTTTTGAAAATTCACAAAAAAAATTCATAAAAAGTTGAAAAATTGCAAAATCAATTTTGGTAACCTTGGCCAACCTAAGGAACCATTTGTGAACAAAAAATAATTTTTTTATTTTCATATTTTTTAATATTTTTGCAAAATAGAAAAATAGATCAAAATTCAAGAAAAATAGTATTTGAGGTCAAAAAAATATGAAAAAATAGTCAATATTTTGACCTCATAAAAAGTCCAAATTCAAGCTCAATTTTATATGTTTCTTTGTTACACATATGATTAAATTTGGTAAAAAAAATATCAATTTGGTCTTTTAATTTACAATTTTGATATTTTTAGGGTCTTGACATTCAATCTAATTATCCTTTATTGTAAATTAGTTCAATTATTTTCACAAATTGCTCAATTGCATGAATTAGGCAAAATTGCATACTTTATTGCAATTTAGACCTTGAATTTGGGCATAATTGAAATTAATTTCAATTCAAGGACCACATTTGCCAATTGAAGCCACTACCCAAAGCATTTCATCATTCTAAGTTAATTGGCATAGGTGATTTGGCCAAATTTGACCATTTGAGCCCTCAATTGCACAATTTTTCGATTTACAATTAAGTAAAAATTTGGGGCTTTCATAGAAATTGATGTGAACGTTTGGGCAAAATCACTTTTTTAGACAATAATCATGCCCTAAATTCGATTCTAAGGTTCAATTTGTAAAAATTCCACTCGAATTAGGATTATTTTTGGAAAAAACAAATGAAAATCGGTTCTAACTAGTCGGACCGCCCGATCAAACCGGTTCTGACAGGTCGGACTGCCCAATCGAACTGATCTGTTACAGTGTCGTCTTCTTCCTCAAGCTTCTGCGTGGATGAATAGTCCTTGAGTTGATTTTGATCATCAAATAGAACACCAATTCGCAGATAATTAGACGAGCAATGGTGGGCATATTGTCGCCCATACCCTTCCCTGTCAATTGACACCGATGGCACCACTCGAAATTGCCAGAGTAAGGAGTAATCGGCCTGTAAAGCTTTGGAGCTACAAAAAGTCAACAAAGACAAACGTCGATCAAATTCACGTCAAATTCGCACAGAATAAGGCTTGCCGGGGAACCAAATGGAGTTGGACAGAATGTCCATCATCTCCGACGCCGTTTGGACTCAAAAGCACGTGGCTTCACGTGCAAGTGAAGCCGGTATACACTTCATCGTTCGGCGCAAAATTTTAAAAGTGGTATATAGCCTTTGGGAGGGCTTTATGTTGAGAGGATCGATTCATTCTGCTGTTAAGGGTGAACAAAACAAAGAGAGAGAGAGAGAGAGAGAGAGAGAGAGAGAGAGAGATAGCTCATCTCCCATCACCATTGTCAAAGGCTCGAGCTCGAATCTATGGAGCACTGGTTGGGCTCTTCTGGGCTAAACCGAAGCTTCTAAGAGTCGTCAGAAGCTTGCTTGAAGCACCAGGAGTCGATTACCATTAGCCGAGCCACCTATAATCCCGAAAAAGGTGAGTTCAATCTTCGAACTTCCATATTGTGCATCAATGGCGAATCTCGTCTCCGACCTTAATCTTTACATTTAGTGTGTGTGTTTTGTTCCCCAAGCATCACTGACCATCACCGCGTCTTCATTTTGCATCGACTTTACTTGAATAACTTGAATTGAGTCTTCAAACTCAACCTTCATTGTCGATCACTGTTCGAAATCGCCTATCCAAATCTAAGTCGTGCGAGCTCAATCGGAGCTCAAGGTAAGTGTTCTAAACCTCCTATGATGTTGATGATTGACTTGGGATGCCATGAATTGTATAATTAGAATAGTTGTATATATACTGGTTCGAGCTTGCTTGTACTCGATTCTGTGGATGAATTCGTACGATTTTGCGATATGTTGTGTGCAACGATGAGACGAGTTGATCGGTGCTGGTTTTGTGTAATTCCGTGAGGTTTCACCTTCAGATCATTGCTGGAAGTTTTCGGCCGTTCATTTAGATGTCATCGAGAGGTTGAAGACGAAGTTGACGTGTCTGGACATATAGTCAGCGATCCTAGGTGGCAGAGCGTGGTTAGACTACGTGGAAGTCGAGTCAGCTCGACCATTATTCTGTTTAGGTTAAGTCAGTTTAGATTGGACGGTCGAGATTAATCGATTCCTATTTTTAATGACCGTCCGATTAGAAATTACCGAAAATGGTTTTATAATCAGAAAATCAAAATAAATCGAAACGATGCTGTTTGGATAAGTGAGTAGGCGACGTCGTTTAGGTTAGTATGGATGGACGGTCCATATCAAGTCTTAGCTTTTAATCGTGACCGTATGCTTAAGTAAACAGATCTGACGGCTGAGAGGTAGTCGGCTTTTGATCCGAGCTGTAGGTCTTGGTCAGCCGATCCAATGACCATCGATTAACCACGTGATTCAATAGAAACTGTTGGATTAAATCCAATTAAACTGAAAAATAAAAAATGAGAAACAGCATCGGTGTGTGGGTCTCGCGGGTCTGGGTCTAGTCAGCGTATCCGACCCGATCCGAATCATTTTTAATAATAAAAAAAATTCAAAAAGTCTTTTTTTAATAATAAAAAAATCCAAGAAAATTCTAAAAAATGTGGACAAAATATGAAAAATTCCTAGACATTCCATAAATTTCCAAAAATTTAGGATTAACCACAGACAAATGGTCAATCCTATTTTTGAGATTTCCAAGGTTGCATTTTACTAGATTTGTACATGGCCAGGAGCTGACTGGACGTAAGCTGGCATATACTGAAAACTGCCAGACTAGTTACTATGTCGATAACCTTAGATTTAAGCGATAGGCGAACGAGATGTTCAAACACCATTTAGAGGTAAAGAGGCAGTATCGCAAAGGTTTAGCTAGGGAAGCATACGCCCACAGAAAAGAGGAACGCCAATCCAAGGAGAACCAACCTGTGATCTCTCTTTGGGGAAAGAAAAGACGCCCAGCAACCAAAAAAAAGTCAAGGCATATCATACTCAAAAAGGTGAACCCAACAAAACTCCTGAAGTCATCATATCATGGACCAGAGAATGGTCGGAAGAGCTAAAGCATCTCAACCAACCTACTAAAGATTATCCTTCGCATCTTGAGGAACGCTCAACTAGGGGAGAAATCCTGATTGTCGAGCCGTATCCTAAAGAGGAACAAGACAAAGATACCACCAAGAAGGAAACCTTGATCGATCATCATCTCACAGAAGATTAGGTATTGGGAGCGATAGTTTAGACCTCACATTCCAGGGGTCTTTTATGGCTTTATTGTTTTAGAATAAAATTCGATTGACACTTCATCCCCTCTTATAGCCCCTCTCGATCTTTTCATCATAGCATATCTTTTTTGTAATAAGGAATTTCATCTATTATGTTCACAGTTAATGTTTTGACCAATGAAATGTGACGTTGTTATTTCCTTTAGTCACTAAGATAATCCTGACTAATTGCATAATTCACTTCTTTGAAATTCAAATTAGACCTTGAGTCAGGTTCTGCATGCCTGAAAAGATTTCTAATTTCCATTTTATTAACTGGAATATGCAATTAAATCATCCCATGCATATTTCATGACATTAGCATGTTTAAGGTAATCTTTGGCAATTGATTTTTCAAAATCAATTGCATATTTTAGACTTGATAGGAAAGAATGACATTCAAGTGATTTTTTTTCAAAATCAATTGCATATTTTAGACTTGATGGGAAAGAATGACATCCAAGTGTTCAAAGTCCCTCGAGCTTAGCTCACGGCCTGGTGGGATAGCATGGTGAAGCCAGCCAGAAGTACACCAGATTGCGGTTAGGATATCTGTTGGACCTACTGAAAATTGAATGTCCACCTGCCTCTATCCAAGCCATAGCACTCTATTGGGATCCAACCACCGCGACGTTCTTCATGGAAGGGTTGGAAGTTACCCCTACCCTTGAAGCATATAGAGCTGTCATTGGAGTTGAGTTCACTCACTTGTTAGTTCAACCCCTATAGAATTCGATCCTTTGAGTCAACTAGCTGAATTCTTAGATACAAACCTCAACGAAATCAAAGCGGACGCCAAAAGTAATTATGGGCGAGTTTCCTTATCCTTTCTTCTAGAAAGGTTTCCCAACCACCCTACTAACAAAGGAACCAAGTCTACTAGAGCTTTTGTCTTGGCATTCTTTAGTTTTGTCTTATTTCCAATCTCGTCCGTAACTTTTGACCCTATCATGGCTGTAGAAGTCAAACAAGTTTGTCATGGGTGAGATTACTCGAACCTTCTCATTGCTGAAACCTTCCTCTCCATCAACCGTTTTGGGAAAAACAAGAAAGGGATTTTTAGAGCCTCTAGTGGTCTTCTATACTTGTGGTTCACATCCCATGTAAAATAATTTCATATCCATATGGGTTTCACTAAGATTAGTTTTGATGCCTATCTTCTTAAAACTTTCGTTAAAACCCATACACACATTCCTAAATTTAACTTCAAAGAATGGAAGAAATTTCTTAGAGTTTTAAAGCCAGAACAACTCTGATGGCGGCTTAGATTACCAACATTAGGTAAAGTCAGGCTAAAACGCAATGGCGAGGATCCAGTTCCCTTATTAGGATCCACAAGCGCCACTACATATTATCTAAGGATGGTCATACGGCAATATAGGGTATTGCAAGAGGTTCCTTCATCGCCACGACCAGATGTCTACTCATTTGACTTACCGAAAGAGATCCTTACGGGAGATAAGAAAAAGCAATTCGAAGCTAAGGTGGAGTCCATTATATGCTCTTTGAAGGACTCCCAAATGGAAGATGCAAAATGGTCAGATGATATGACTCCCGAGATGGATACTTACAGAGCTTCTACAGAATATATCCGATGCTTTAAGGTGACCAAACGCAACTTCATCGAGCCTTACCTACTCAAATATATTATACCATACATGCCTAGAGTGGAGTGGAGTCATATATACTTGAGGACATGGGATCACCGCCATATTCAGGAGATGAGGATTTCCAAAATGAGGGATGTGATCTTTGCTAGGACGATGAGGGTGTCTTAAACCTTAAGCGCCCTAAACTTGGATAGACTATTTTGTCAAGTGTAAAACGTGTGAAGATTACAATGTTTTCCTAACATTTGAATACCCATCTGTATTATATGTTACTTTTAATACATGTATATGAGCATAAGCATGTTTTGTTAAGGTATCAAAACTATCGCCGAAAATTACGCTTCCTTTAATTCCATGAATTCTCTTGACAAATGATTGAAAAAATTGATCATGCGGGACTAAGGCTTGCAAGGTAGTCCTTTTTCTCATCCATCAATAGAAAACATGCAATTGAAGAAATCCTGTACTTTCCTTATTTATCCTAAAGAGATGCTTATTTGTTATTTTCAAATAAACAAGTATTCTCTAATCACGAAATTACGAAGACTTCATTTATGTACTCGACTTAAGACGAGGATGGAACAGCAAGAACTGACTCCACGAGTAGGCGTGTTAGAAACTCAAATGACTACCATGACTACCATGATGGCTGAAATTAAGGCTATGTTGGAAGCCTCCCAAGCCAAACAAACGACGGTGCCTAACCTGAACGACTCAGCTCAATCTTCAATACATGATACAGCTGACAAAGAGGCGGTTGAACGTATCCAACATGTCGTTGAGGACATTCATGCACCAAATGTCCCGTTACAACCGAAGATGCCTCATGTTGTCATCAACCTCAAGAAGGAGAAGAAATGAAAGCAGGCCGGGAAAACTAAAGTCGAGGCTAAAAGAATAGCCAAGATTGAAGAGTACTTGAGCAGTCAGGGCTATGAGTTAGCTCGCTTCGACAAGATATCACTGTTTGCTAAAGTGGAGACTCATCCGAATTACAAAAAGCAAGATTTTGTGAGAAAATACAACGGGAAAGGCTGCCCACATGCTCATCTCAAATACTATCTGCGCAAGATGGAATATTATTCTGATTATATTTCACTTCTAATGAATACGTTTTAAGAAAGTCTGGCTGACGCTACTTTAGCTTGGTTTATTTAGTTAGACCTTGATGATTACGATGGATGGGAGGATCTTGCTGAAGATTTCCTCAGGCAGTATAAGTTTAACACGGCTACGGCCCCTACAAGGGAAGAACTATTGCAAACGGTGAAAGGCAGAAGCGAAACAATCAGAACATACGTCTAGAGATGGCGTGCCTTGGCAACTCAAGTGAAACCGCCAATTATGAGTACTTCGATAGATTGAACACCTCAGGATGCCAAACTTTTATACACTTGATAAAGGTGGCTGAAAGATTGAAATGGGCTTTGAGAGAAAGAAGGTCATACGAAACTTCGACAAGGAAGCAATATCCTACAATGAAAGAAAGAGAGGCTGGAGTTGATATAGCATTTGTGCTTGATTTCAATAAATCCAAGGTGTTCGCTAATTCCAATCGGGCAATAGGGAGATTGTCATGGTCAGCGTCTAAAGGACAAGAGCCTAGAAAGAGACAGCCTCCAAAATAATTATCTCAACTTCCCAGGTTCTTATCCAGATTGCTCTCAATGTTACTAGAGCAACAATTGGTGGCAAAGGAACCTCTTTGAACAAATTCGACGAAATATTCTGATTTTGATGAAAGCCAAACTTGCACCTATCATATGGGTGAAAGATGACATAATGTAGATAATTGCTACATCTTTAAGCTGAAGGTTCAAGCTCTCATTGACAATCAAATTCTAAAATTCGATGATGTAGTTCCAAATGTGCAAGAAAATCCACTCCCTGACTACCAAGCAGTTAGTGCAATAATTGATGATGAGGAAAGGAACCATCAGAAGCTAAAGGTGAATGTACCTAGATTAACCAACATTCTGGCAATCGCATCATTATACCCAAAAGAGGGAGAAGTGTTGGCTGAAAGAAAGAAGTTATGTATTGCCAAGATGATGAGTCTGGGGATAATGTCAAACATTACTGATGAGAAGTTTGAGGGAATTAAGGCCTCAGTTAACCTAAAATGAAACCAGTTCGTGGTTGACATCGATCGAGGAAATGTGTAGAACGTCCCACACGAAAGTCTGGCAGGCGATGTAGAGCTAATTACCGATCCAAAAGAAGAGCTTGACGAAGAAGAAGAGCCACTAAGCGAAGCCAGGCTGATCGTAGATTTGTAGCTGAAGCACTGGAGAAAGCCGAAGTTATAGACAATCTGGGCGAGGATTCTTGTGGATATAACTTCAAAGTGAAGTACTCTGCTCCTCCTAGCTTTTTTCAGAGAATGGAGGATATCATACCCGATGGGTGAGGAGGTATGGATGATCCTGTTCAACTCGAAATTTAGGAGACGGTGATAAAGCCTTTAATAGAAGAACCCAAATCATCACTCAATCAAGTGATATTGGAACATCTCCTGCGCATAGAAGAGCAAGTGAATAATCTCTCAAGAGAGATGGAGGATGTGTCATTTCAATTGACAACGTGCGATCATCTTCAGATGATAGATAACAAGCTTGACACAGAACAATACGTCAGGATAGAGAAATTAATGACCTAGTGGCAAAGCTTGACTGAACTATTCAAGAGAATTAGAAGACACTTGAAGATTACAATATCAGCTTAGTCAAGTGACGCTAACAAATATCACCAGTTAGAATGTGAAAACTTCCTAGAAGGCTTTGGTGATACCATGGCGATGATTGAGACTACCACGACTATAGTGATAAAATTGGATGAGCTTGACAACTTGGGCCAAGAAGAGGATTGTTTGGTGAAATCGGTGGTAAATCACCTACCAAGATATGAATCCGACGATGAACCTGAACTTAAGACAGCCCATCTTACGACGGTAACCATACAAGTCCCTCCAGTTGAGACCTACGACTCTAAGGCAGTTTATTGGGACTATGGAACAGGTGAAGTAGATGCCGTGATGAGGTCCGGACGATTTTATGCCCAAAGGGAAGGCGAATCTGAGAAGAAGGAGGTATCAAAAGAAGATTCAGAAAAACTTCTTTCCATCGTCAAGACCAGCGAATTTGAGGTGATAGAACAATTAAGGAAAATGCTAGCCCAAATATCTCTGTTGGATTTGTTCATTAATTCAGAAAAACATAAGGATGTGCTGCTAAAAGTGCAAAATGAAGTGCATGTCCCCGAAACCATCAACAACATACAGTTATGAGATTTTGTGCGCGCTATCCTACTTAAAGATCAATTAAGCTTCTCAGATGAAGATTTTTCCATTGAGGAAAGAAGACACAATAAGGCCTTATACATCACTGCCCACTGTAATAGGAAAAGAGTGACACGCACGCTAATTGACAACGGATCAGCTTTTAACATCTACCCATTGGCTACGTTAAGGAATTTGGGCATTAAAGAGGAAATGATTCGAAGTTTCAAAGCAACTGTTAGAGCCTTTGATGGAATGAGAAAGATAGTGGTAGGCGAGATCGAGCTGGATGTGCTCATAAGCCCAACCAAATTCTCTATAAACTTCTAGGTGATGGATCTATCGAGCGCATTTGGATTCCTGTTGGGGAGACCCTAAATTCACATCGTTGGAGCCATACCTTCAAGTCTACATCAGAAAGTGTGATTTGTGATTGATGGAAAGGTAGTTACTGTCAACGGGGAAGTTGACCTCGTTGCATATCAGAATAGCAATATCCCCTACACTGAACCTGAAGTTAAGAAAGAAACTAGCTATCATTCCTTAAAGCTGGTAGCAGTAATCCACATTCTTGTGGGGCAAAACTGAAGGTCCCTTTCGTCTTTGAAGCTAACATTTTACCAGCTAAGATGTTGTTAGCATATGGGTTCAACCTAGGAAAAGGTCTTGGCAAACATGGTCAATGGGTCAACATGGTCAAGGGATCAGCACTCCTCTACAGTTAAAATCCAACGAGCATAACGTAGGCTTGAGATATCATAGCACTCGTATTGGTGATTTCACCTCTAAGATAGTAGGCCAAGGCCGATTGACAAACGTGCTAATTACAATGGCGGACAATATGCTATGTTCAAGTTTGAAAATATATCTTCATTTGAGGAGTTACGTGCTACGATTGGGGGCATGTTGAATATAACAACAAATCAGTTTATTCGGAGCCTGATGTATAGATACCCGAGTGCAATGGATTCGCATTATGTTGTATATGATATTATGGAGGTGCAAAATGATGGTGCAATTATGATGATCCAACAGTTTGTACTTTCGGGTGATTTTACGGGTTTTTTTACAGTTTTATGTAACTATAGATTAACACCAGCATGTTCATGAAGATGACATTGAGGAATGCTATAATTATGTTAGGGAAGGCTTTAATGTTGATGAAGATAGTGTTGATGATAATGATAGACATGACACTGTTGAAGAATATGATGAGTCTTGGATGGACACTGATAACAGTGGTGAAGAAGATGTCGAAGGCGATACTACGGACGTTTACTGCAATTCTCATTGCAGCAATCCCATTATGTTGTTGGCAAATTCACCTCCATATTCCGAAATCGACTTCGATATAATGTAAGTCGATACAGGAGCCAAGCCAAACCATTCGTTATTTGATCCATCAAATGAATATGAAGTTGGCATGGTATTTCCATCACAGGACGCGCTACTGTTGGCTGCGAAAGAGTACTCTATGAGAAGAAATCATCATTTTCGTAATTATGTAATGAATATCTCCAAATATGTGATAAAGTATGGTAATCGAGACAATCGGTGTGGTTAGAGGCTCCGCGCAACCAAAAAACCGAATACACTACTCTGGAAAATAACTAAATACAATGGGTCACACACATGCAGGAGTACAACGTCATCACGAGATCATCGGCAACTTGACCAGAAGTACTTGTGCAGCCAAATAAAGCAATTGTCACTGCCCAACCAGATATCAAAATCGCGACACTAATGGTGGAGATTAAAGACAAGGTGGAGTTCGAACCTACCTACCGCAAGACCTGAGTAGCTAAACAAATGGCAATTGCTGAAGCTTTTGGAGGATGGGATGAGTCCTACTGTAGGTTGAGGACGATCATGCAAGAAATGGTGGTAAAGAATCCAAATTCTCATTTTGTGATCGAAGATCTCATGAGAAGGGATCACAGCAGCACGATTTTCAATCGGATGTTTTGGACTTTTGCGCAGACGATTCATGGCTTCGCAAGTTGTCGACCTGTAATATTTGTTGATGGCAATTTTATGTACGGAAAATATCGAGGAACGCTCCTTATTGCATCCTCACTTGATGGGAACAATTATATATACCCATTGGCATTTGCTGTGGTTGACAGAGAAGAGCAACAATCAAGGGAGAGAGAGAGAAGAGCACTTGGAAAAGTGGTGGATTCAATCGGTGAAGATTTATCCTTTATTGATTTGTTCAAGCTTGAATAGAGAAGAGATGAAAGCAGATTTGGTCTTGAAGATTACGGCCAGACGAACATCGCATGCGTCCCATGCTTGATCAATTTCTTTCCAACCGCCGCCCAGGTTCTTGAAGTTGTCCTTGGCGTCTCTTTGCATATCTAGCCACATGGCATCCCTTTATCATGAGTTTTGTGCAGGTTCATTGGCACTTGTGAACAACAACGGTCTTGTCTCGTTCTTGGTGCCAATTTCTTCATTGTTGGTTGGGTTCCATGGTGAATAATTTGTCAATCACCATTGAGTTAGTATCGCCTCGATGAAATCCAACAAAGAGAGTCTATCCAGCCAGCCATGAGCATATTCACAATCCGCAAGGTCCCTTGCCCGCCGGTCTTGAGTCAACCCGATCCATTGAGTTTGAAATGAAAAGTTGATGTCCGCAATATTTCAAATTAGGTAAGTTATCTTGTCTAAATTCGATTAGTTGATATCGCTCCGCTTTTGAATCGATGATATCTGAGGCATATTTTTCTGGATAAAAAAATTCTAAATTTAAATTAGGAAATTTTGTTTTCTAATAGGCAGCGTTTATGTAAAGTTGGACATATTCTACCCATCGCCATTCTGGTATAATCCTCGGCTTAATAAAAACGGAAAGTTAGCCAATTTGATCTATTGTCTTTTAGATTCGATTTGCTATCTTCATAAGCCGACTTTAGATTTCGGTATCATCATTTTCGAAAAGTACAAGACTGGATATTCACATCAATCTCAGTGCTATCTTGCTTTACTTGAAATTTGCTCTCTTGATTGATATGTCTTGATTTAATTCCATATATTCAATATACCTAAAAATTTAGCAAGATACGTTTCCTAAAGCCTTATCTAATTAAAATTTTAGGAAGTTATCTTATCAGTTTTTTTTTTGGAATAAAATCAAGTTAATCGAATCATTCATGCATATCTTTGATCTCGTGCATATTTCATTGTTCAAAAATAAAAAATCAGACGATGCCATCTTGCGTTGTCTCATGCCTATTTCGAGAATTTCACCGCATATCTTGCCATATCTCATGTGATGTCATGCATATCTTATGTCATCTTACATATCTCATTGCATATTTTACACACATTGCATATCATGTCTTCAAATATCACCCATCCTGCATACCATTTTTTTTTCCCGAAAAGCTGCATATTCTTGCATCGTTATTTTTGGAAATTTCATGTTGCATAATATTTGTTGCCATGCCATTTCGGCTCGTCTTTATGTCATGCTATGTTATATTGTGTAAAAAAAAAATCATGCTAAGTCTTCCTGTATTCTAGTTTAATCATTCTGATTTACATATTTAGTTCATTCGTATTTTTAATTATTTTTACACGCTTTAATTGGAATAGTTAACTTTCGCATATAGGTTAATTACACTTTAAATTTTCATGGTTTGCATATCGTACTACCATTTAGATATTTTTCATGCCATTGCATCCATGTCTTTCATACATTGCATCTAAAAAGTGAAAATCCCAAAAAAAAAAAAACTTCATCTTCAGAGCTTTAAATGGATTCAATCCGAGTTGTCAAATTAGGATATTTCATGGAATTAAGGTACCAAAAAGGCATCAGTTTTAATTAACTAGTGTAATCAAGTCCAGGAATCCATAATATCTGGTTCGTAGAAGTAAAATGGTTCTCTCGCTGTTTTACTTATGTTTCTAATCAACCTACAAAAAATGATTAGTGGCGACTCTAAATTCTAAATCATTTTCGATTAATTTAAGTTACAATTTGACAGGGCTTAGGAGAGTTCGCATTAAGTTAGTTGTCAAATAAACCTAATAATCCATTAGCCTAAAAATTTCTTAAATTTTAGGTCACGACAATGGACTAGAAGACGGCGAGCAGTAGTAATGCACGTAACCATTTTGCAGCGACTGTGGAAATTCAGGGCGCAATAGAAAAACTTGTGCAGTGAGATCTGGCCGACAATAGATCACAGCTGTGTGAATCGTGTAATATAAATATTTTGATTTATTGTAATGTTATAATGTAACAATTATGCGATATTGATTTAGTTCTTTTTTGAATTATGTGTAACATTGATCACCTCAAATTTTTTAATGATAAAATATGACTAATTGCGCAATACTTATTTACTCCGTTCGTCCGTACTATGCGTACACGATGCATTTCAATTTCTTGAAGTGTTGCAATTGACAAATGTGCAATATTTATTGGGGTCTTCTATAATGTATTTGTAGATATGGATGAGAGGGCGGCGTACATTCATTCGAGACCTGTGGATGATTCTCTATTTACACGACAGGATAGACATAGATCGCAGGTCATATAGAACGCTAAGGTAATTGACTAATGTAGCAGTTGATCTGTCGCTTGTAACAGCATTATCAAAATTCCTAATAACACTTCTCCATGTCACATTTTTACAAGGTCATCATGATCAAGCGCTAATGTGTCGGAGAGCGATGATACACGTACCTAAAGTTAATCCGCGCATAGTACCACATCTGCGAGCTTCGGACTTTTATCAGGTTTATATGATGGGATTTTTCCAGCTGGATTGGCATTTGATTACTACACTGGTCGAGTGGTGGAGGCTGGAGACCCACACCTTCATATGCTGGATGGCGAATACACGATCACGCTACAGGATATTTCGGTGCTGACAGGCCTTCCCATTGATAGACATGCAATTACTGGCCCTACTAATAGGAATTGGGGCCCTCTCTGTGACAAGCTACTAGGTGCTCGTCCAAACAATTTACGTGGCACGCAGTTGAGGCTGGGCTGGTTGAAAGACAACTTTACTCATATTCCAGACTATGTCAATGAAGTCACCGTGCAACAGCGTGCTATAACATTCATTCTCAAGTTGCTTGAAGGATCTATTTTTGCTGACAAATCATTCTCAAGGTTTAGTTTGCTAGTTATTCCATTACTCTTACCCATTACATTTGGGGTTCAACAATCCTTGCATGGCTGTATCGAGAATTTTATAGTGCAACTGATCCAAACACACAACAAATCGGTGGTACCCTACATGTTTTACAGATTTGGGCATGGGAGCGTTTCAAATGTATTTCCCATCCCTGAGGGACCATAATCCTTTTCTAGATAGACCTCTTGGTGGCCGGTATGTAAGCTAATGCTTTTTCAATTCGCGTGTCATTAATTCTTTCTAGTACATATAATATATGAAGATTTCACTTTTTTTTCCTGCAAATGGAGTCGGGCACGACAGACAACGGAGGTGCCCACGCATACTTTACTACATTTGTGCTACTTACTTAATAGAATGTCATCTGAAGATGTAAGTAATGATAGCAACAAACGAGTTTATTATAATGTTAACTTTTATATTAATTCTTTGTTTAATTTGATATGTTTTATTGCGATAACAGATTACTTGGTTGCCCAACACCAATGATATTATGTAGCAATTATCAAATTACTACTGGTAGGGACAGCATATTTGGATGGCTTGTGTCTTACTCGTATGTTACTGGATAGTTGAGTGACATTATCCAGATTGAGTACTATGACAGTTTTCTATGCATCAACCAATACCGATAGCTCCTGATGATCATACGACCTTGCATAATATTGAGTTAATGCCGATTTGGAGAGATTAGATTGCTACGCACAGAAAGCTCATCAACATATGAGACGATCGTGACAGATATATAGCCCAAGAAGCTCATGAAGATGAGTCACTTCACTTTCATTCAACATATATAGAGTGGTTTCGTAGACATACACGGAGGTGGATTTCCGTTCCGAGAGCCGGAATGAATTCATCGGTTAGTGTAAACACTTTCAATTTAAATCGTTACTCTTTTTATTAACATAAGTTATTGACATTTAAAAAATTTTATGATTTTTTATATTATTATTAGAGTGATGGCGTCGAACATGCCTTACATACTTTGGACACCGTCAATCCATCTCGTCAGGCCTGGAGTGAGGTACAGCATATACTTAGGGCAACGTTATATGTCCAGCAAAAGGAGAGACAGATAACAATGAAGCCACCACCCCAGCCAGCAATTACAGCAGCACCAGTTGAGTCACAAGATAATGACTCGCCTGAGACTATTCAGTCGACCTGGAGTACCACTCGAACTTATCCAAGTGGTAATGTTGTCTCATATACCGTTGAATATCATACATCAGATTTTAGTCCAGGATTTACTCTAGGGTTTGCCCAGATAAATTTCGATACAGGATTTGCCCAGTTTGCTAGCCCTTCTCATGGGGGTTCTACTTTTCAATATGATGACAATCAAGAGCTACATACACCGGCTACTTCTCATGCTTCATGAGGATCCGATTTTCCTCCTCAATTTCAAGTCCATCCTACAGTAGGTTATGTACATTCTAGACATGACATATTTTCGGACTTTGATGATACGGTTTCATTATAAATTCATGAGCCATCACAACATATGCATTCGTCATATACACGTCCTGCTCCCCTCGATACTCGTTTTCATCGTTACGACACCAAACCTGCCTATTGACGGAGAGCACGTAATTGCCGAACAGGAGACCATGTAGGAGGACGACGACATTAGTGCACATTAGTGTAATTTTAGGATTGTTATCTATCATTATAAACTTTCATGGCTAGATGATGTTTTAACTCTGGATATGTCGTATTTTATCATAATGTTATGCATATTTTTATTTAATAATTTATGTATTAATTATACTAAAATTAATGGAGCGTGCCAGCCGCGTGGTGTGGTGCGCCGTTTAAGCCCAAGCCATCGCATTGGGCCGTACAGGACGCGCCCGACGCGTTGATAGGGTTAGCACACGTGAACCGCGCGCTGGGCCAAACAGTTTGTAGCCGATGCGTGCTGAGGCCAACAGCACGCGGATGTCGCGCGACGGCTCATTCATTGCGCGATACCCCAAATTATAAATATATTTGAATAGTAATTTGTTTTGTAAAAAAATATTATTAAATTGAAAAAAAAAAACCGAGATTTTTCCCTCTTTTGACGAGTGAAGTTGGACTTCCAAGGCTGTATATACTTCAGAAGATGGTGTGGTCAGTATTTACTTGGGAAAAAACTAAGGTATCTCGTCAGGGTCAGCATCAATCATATGTCACATCACCTGTTCATATTTTCTTTTGATTTTCTCTTGAAAAATCTTGGTAGCATTGATTAGCGCGTGGTATGTCGAGAATCAAGATAAGCTCAGCCAAGGGAAATTTCGCAAGAACATCTTCAAAAAGAAACGATTAGGCATAAATTAGCTAAGCAGCTTTGCTTTTTTCACGCAAGGGTACACGGCATCTCCCTCCTAAAAGTTTCTTTCCTCCTGCTTTCTAGAGAGAGAGAGAAAGTGTGTGAACATTCGATACAGAACAGTTTCTCACACAAGCTCACAATCCTTTTGGTCATGTCGACGTCTTATTCCTAATCAAACACCAAGCACGCTCGGTCAAGCACAAAATTAACTTGCAAAGTCCTTTTTCCTTAGGAGTTGGCACAAGGGGGCATATAAGGCGGCGGCCCACGCATTTTGTCCTTCTGGGCCGGACCGTCCGTGACGATGATAACCGTGTCCATGCCCCAGCTAGCGTGTCGCTCCAAGTGACAGTGCATAAACCATACTCCTGAAAGGGGGGCAAAAAAAAAACGACAGCCATGAGCGTAGTGAAACCAGCATACACAGGCTTGCTACTGAATTATGTTGGGACCGACGTCAATAGTTCTTGGGAAAACGAGATGACAGGTGAAGTTGCGATCCATAGAGTTGAGGGACTTTGAGAGACACAATGCGTAACAATTCTTTGATTTGGGAGCTTGACGAGTGACGTACCTGGATTATCTGCGACGAATCTGATCGTCGTCCACCCATTCTTGGGGAGTCCGATTGTGTTCACCAAGGGTGGATTGACCAAATTATAGGTCTTCGGACTAGTCTTGCTGTCGAAATTCCCGTTGCCCATTCCTACCACGTAGAAGCTGTAACCGTGCAGATGCATTGGATGATTCTCGGCAGCACCGACGTTGGTCCCTTGGAATATTATCTCCACAGCCGACCCGTATTTGATCATCTTTGCTTTCGTCCCTAGGCTAGGGAATATCGTATTGTTGCCCACATCGCCAGTGAAGTTGAAAAAATACGGCGGTATGCTCGGAAAAGTGGCGTTGTACACTCCCCTGATCTTGCTGTTGAAAATAAAAATCACCCAATTGACGTTAGTCCATCACGATTTTTCCTAAACTTTGAATCAAGAATGACATATGATCCATCATATAATGAGATTTATAACGAGAAATCTATATCACAATGTCTTTTGTGAATTACCCGTAATATGCTTGTAAAATGTCAATCGTAGGAGTCACGAAACTGATGTTGTTCAAGCTGGCTGACAGCCTATTTCCATCAGGACCGGAACAAGACTCGTTCGGGCAATAAATTTGATTGACGGAAACCGTCATGAAGATCCGCTCCGTGATGTTCAACGGGACACTAATGGGGTGCTGTTGGCTTGCTAAACTCTTCAAAAGGGCCGTGAAATTGCCTACGGCGTCCTTGTCATCATAAGCCGGGAGAGATGGAGAGTAAGGGGTCGACGGCGGAGTGTAGTTGCCACTGTACTGAAAGATCGCCGTCGTGCTGGTGTTGTCAAACGGAGCGGTTGTATCTGCGAAAGGGCTTCCCATAATGTAGTAGCGGCTTGGAGATTGGTTCGCCGTGACCAAAACGTCCATGGTTTGCCCGGGAGTTATCATTATGTAGTCGGTTTTGAAGGGTTTTAGGTATGCTCCATCCATTCCAACCAATGTAAGATTGTGTTTCGCGATGCCAAAGAATATTTCTTCGTTCATCACCGCATTAACGATGCGGAGAAGGTACGTCTTACCATAATCGACCAATAGGCGGTATGTTGATGCTGCAACAAAAATTCTAAACGCGCTTAGTGATCAAAGGAGGGCGAGTCCCTTGTTCATCAGTCTAGTGCCACATTTATTTACGCAACCAACATCACTTCAAAGGCACAGGACTATTGAATATGGTACCTTTTCGGCCAACATTTCAGTAAAATCAAAGTATTTTAATTTTACAGCAAATCAGAGGAAAGTCATGTAAAGTTGAATTAGTACCATTAGAGCAATCGTATAGATCTCCCGGTTGACCATTGATGGCGAATGCATCCGACACGTTCGGATCACCACCGGTTTCGAGCGCCTCATCAATTATGGCCATCACATCTCCGTTATACCATTCGCCTGGCATAAAAAGAAGCATACAAGTCCTCATCGTCGTTCTATTGAAGATTGACAAACGCCAACATTTGTAGTCAAGACGGAAAAGAACAAATAGAAACAGAGGCAGTTGCTCATGTGACACTCTCAGGGGAATAGTGTGAACTGTGAACCTACCAAGAACAATCAACTCTTCCTTGTATGGGATAGGGAAAGGGTAGGTGGTTCCGGATTTCGGATAGATGATGATGGCACCGTGGACTGTGGCACGTGACCAGTCGCTATGGGCATGCCACCAGAGCGTCCCTTCTTCGTCGGAAAAGGAAACTTCTTGAGTGAAGCTCGTGCCAGCCGGGATGGGGCACTGTGTGATGTTTTCAGGACCGTCCGGCCACGGGTTCCTAGGCTGCTTGACTCCGTGCCTGTAGATTAAAAGTACTTTCGTCGTTAAGCACCACACCTGCTCACACAATCCCACGCTCGCAACTTAATTAAAGCGTTCTCTAACTATTAAACATTTTTTACCACCTCATCGAAGTCGCTCGTTTGATGTGGTTAAGCTAGTCATGACCGATTTCACATGTATCAAACACAAGGTCGAGGAGTATTGACCATTCAAACTTTTGGGTTATCATAATCAAACGTATAATTAGTAAGGTGGACAAAGAGCGCTACAGGTGTGAACTATATATAGGCCACCAGTTGAATATTGCTGGGAAAGTTGACGATTAGTTCCCTCTGAACTTTGATCACGTTTACGAGGACCATAGCCATAGGAGGAACAAAAAGAACATAGCCAGTTCCAACTGTAGTGACCCAATAAGCTAGATGTTTACATTGTGGTGGGTAACAACATATACAAATGACTTTTTTTTTCCCTGCTTTTGATGAAGGCATGTCGTGGGTCCTATACGCACAAAACCTAGTTCGTGTAATGAAGCCTGTGGGGAATCTTATGGATCTAGTGACCAAACATGCAGTACAATTATTTCCACCCAAAAAAGGGGAAAAAGAAAGAGGAAAGCTCAGGAAATTATATTTCTAATTCGTGGAGGAAAATAAGTACTCTGCACCGCTGAGCTGCCCTTTTTACAGCGCAGAAGAAAGAGAGCTTCTAAATGAAAGAAGAGAGGGGGGGGAGATGGAGAGAGGGGTCGCTCTGCTTTGTCCTAGAGCATCAATGCACTGTGCGCTGCGATACATGTCCTCCTTTTGTGGATGAAGATTCGCGTGCTTTGTTAATCAATCGCAAAGTCCAAACAAATGACAAAAGTAACACATTATTCCGGAGCGATGGATCACATCTTGTTTTGGTTTGATTACCGCATAATAACGAGCCGCGTGTTTGCGGTATAGGACTCTATGTCCCCACGAGAGAGAGAGAGAGAGAGAGAGAGAGATTTTTTTTTTTCCCTACCAGTGGATGGTGACGCCGTAGGTGCCGTTGTTGTGGACGGTGACGAAGACGGTGTCGCCCTTGTGAACCCGGATCACCGGCCCAGGCCAGCTCCCGTTCACCACCAGCATGCTCTTGGTCGTGCACAACCTTGTGAAGTTGGTTTCCTTCAGCTGCAACGACAACAACACAAGAGAGTAACCCTCATCGTCCCACGCATTTTCTTGTTGTGTAAGCAATACATGAGCAACACTTACCACGAAATCATAGTGATGGACATTGCCTCGAGCCATGCAAAGGAGAGATCCGTACTCCAAGAAGATGAAGAAGCCCAGAAACGCAGCGATCGAGGCCATCCTCATCTCTTTTGACTTGCGGGTGTTTTTGCTGTGTGTGTCGTGTGATGGGAAGCTGCTTCTCTGGCCTCGTTATTTATAGTGCCATGTTTCCACTCGGGGTCTCCACGCGGAAAAGACCCCCCAGCACTTCGACCTTGGATTCGGACCCACGCCAGTGCTCATTTCATTTGGTCGTTGCATCACATTATGTGTAATTCCCGCCGGGGGAAAGTCCGTCTCGTTACGCTTTGCGATCCCGACTACAACAAGAGACAATACTATCGTGACCTGAATTCAGCTTGTCGTCACAACTAAAGCTCCTAAATGAATAGCTAACCTTCATTTAAGCATAACTCGACGAGCATCGATGTCGGGATCGGATTTTCGGACGCCGGAATCGCGGGTAATATCCCTTTTTTCCCTTTTCACTTATTAAGGAGCATGGCAAAGAAACACCAAACTCTCCCCACCAAAAAAATAATAATTAAAAAAAAAAAAAAGGCTAAAAACGGATCCGGATTGCCTACCCACCGGTTAAATGGGCAATCAATTCTGTACCGCCGGATCGTCTCCTTTTTATGGGGGAAAGGATTGGGGGCGATCGGACGCCCCCAATTCTCCTGCCCACGGGCAGGGGATCCCATTCCCTTAAAAGCGTGGGAAAGATGTCCATGCCACCCCACAGCACGTGTCATCAATGCTGTCAGTCGTTGTCTTAGGGCACAACCACAAGCGAGACAATCACATGAATTTTTGGAGATAAAAAATTTTCACCTTTGGTAGCAAACCAATTATCTACGTAGACTTTAGTTTCATAGAATCTCCTGAACACGTGTCACATCCGAAAAAGAGGAAATTTCAATTTAAAAATTTACTGAAATTTTACGTGATAGTCATCTTAAGACGTATTCAGCCGTGGAGCCGGATATTTGAACGCTATTTTTTGGGATCTGAATTATCTAAACTTTTCTCAAAAATTTAAGCACCTAACCTTATAATTTGGGCCGTCTATTTTTGGACGAACGGCCCAGATATCCAATTTTTAGGAGGTAATTTTTTTGAATTTTTTATATTTTTTTATTAATTATAATTTGGTATATCCATTTATAACACGAATGGCTCGAATTGTAAGATTAATACCTAACATTCTAATGAAAGTTTAGACAATCTCTTTCCATTTTTTGGAGCATTGACACAAGCATAAATCCAGCAAGCAAGCTCTCTAAATAAAAAAGAGATCGTCTAAACTTTCCTTAAAAGTTTAGGCCCTAACATTGCAATTTGGGTCGTTCGTGTTATGAATGGATGTCTCATATTATAATTAACAAAAATATATAAAAAAAATTCAAAAGATTGCCCCATGAAAATCAAAATATGAGCCGTCTGCCCAAAAATAAACAGATATCCAAACACTAATTAGGACCTATTCACTTTCTTTGGTGCACTATTAGGTGCACTATCCCTTTCCCCATCCACTTTCTTTGGTGCTCAATTAGGACCGAACACGATGAAAAACCTCATTTGATATAATGGTTTGTTTCTCTAAATATCTAGTTTTTAGTTGTTTGATTGTTTAAGGAAAGTGATTTCATTTCTTGCCTGAATGGGAAGCCTGTTTTTCCTCAATTTAAGCTTGTTGTTTCACGGTCAATGGAAAACGGTTTTCGTAGATCGATTAGTTTTTCATCATCCAAATACTGAGAATTTGAACAATAATTTTTCGAAAACTGTTTTCTTTCAAACAAACTGACTGTGAAGTTAAATTTTTTCACAAAATTTGGTCGTCAAAGGCACCGACTGACCTTTGTACTAATTTCTCACGATCAATTCTTTGGTAGTAATATATTTTCACAAACAATTTCTCTCGTTTTGCAACCGAAATATTTTGTTGCGACAGAGTGATTTTTCCGGTGAAGTTTCTTTGGCAGGATTAAAATTAGATTTTAAAAAAAAATCAAACATTCCATCAGTCCTTGGTTTCTTACGATGTTAATTTTCCAATTATAAGACAAAGTATTCCGTCAATTGCCACCATCAATTTGATATAATTTTTCCTTCTCAAGCATTAACATGACAAAGCACATTCCGTTGCTTTGGATTGGTCCGGTAGTTCTAAGCACCAACCCAATAGAAGCACCCAAAAGCTTTGAGATATTACTGGTGCGTATTAAAAAGTCTAACCCAAAAATTTAAATTAATAGGTGAAGAGAAATTAAATAAATATAAGGCACTATGAATTACACGTGGAATTTACAAACGAGATCGCACAATCGAAATAAATTTAGACAAAACTTAACTCCAATACAATTAGAATGTCAAACAAAAAAATTTAAATTAATAGGTGCAGACATGCCTTGCATACAAGTCCAATTAAAACCGAATAGACAAGCGACATACAATACATTAACATTATGAATGAATTCGTCTTTCAGTTATATCTTTGTAAGGGGAAATTAACCAAATGCCATAATTCTATTGTTCGGATGTCAATTAAGTCATAAACTTTTCACTTTGGTCAATGCAATCCTAATTCTTTTGTCAATTTTGCAATTTAGTCCAACCAACCAGTTTGGATTGAAAGTCGCCGACGTGTTGTCTAGTCAACACCGGTCGTCGCACGTGACATAGTCAGACGATCGACAATTGACTTGGAAGAAATGAATAAAAATGACATCATTTAGCAATTTTTAAAAAAAAAATCCGAATTTTTTTCTTTTTTTCCAAATTCTTTTCCTCTCCATTGTTTGTCTTCTTCGCCTACTACAGGCAAGGGTCGCAAACTGAGGATGAACAGAGGAACTAGAGGAAATTCTCTCAGTGATCACCTCGCTTGCAAAATGACATTGTTTCGATTAATTTCTTCCACGTCAGTCACCAGTTGTGCCATATAGAATGGTCAACCCTGATAAAATTGTCATGTCATCAATTTTCGAAATAAATTGATCGAATTGAATACATTGAAAAATCGTTAGAAGGTTAACAACTGCATTAGCCAAATTAAAAAATTTTAAAATTGGATTAGTATATAGACAAGTTAAGATTCTTTCGGTAAATTTATCTATTTTTTCTTAAAATCATATTGTAAATAGAATGCTTACTATGCTTGAATACACATCGAAAATTTACTCCTTTATAATAGTTTTTTGTTACCAAAAAAAAAAGATTACATTCATTGATCAGGATATTAGTTGAAAGAGTTACATAGAATGCTTTCGTCATCCCAAATAACCGTCAAAAAAATTACTAAAAAATAAATAACAAAGCATATTTTTTAGTTAGAAGCACACCATCATCCTTCAAGAATAGATCTACCACCATAAAATTTCGGCAGTGGATCACCAAAGTCAATGACGAGCACATACCGTTAACTCCCACACCAATTGAAACAGTTTGTGATACGCGTCTACGTTCGACGTCCCCATCAACATTACTGAGTAGTAACACCAATATAAGTACGTTGAAAGAACATAAATCAGATACTTATAAAGAACTCTCAGATTTATATCTACATCTCAATCGGGAGAATAAATTATCTGGATCTAGGCCTAAATATAAACTAGGAGAGGAGAGCGGCCTAATTTCGAAGAGTTTGCGGAGCCACGTCATGAATGTCTCCATCATGATCGACTAGATGGATGTTCGAACTGGTCTCCACATTCATCCAAGATCAGCCGTAGAAAATTATTTATGCTCACAAACTTCCAAAATATAGAGGGAGAGAAAAGGAAAGACAACCCTAGCAAAGAAAACAGATGGCGAGTCGGAGGCTTCGTCTTGATCTTCTCCTTTTGGAGGCCGACGATCCCCTGAACCAGAGGAGCATGAATCAGAACTAACTTCCAAGAAAAAACCCAACCGACTTGAACGAAAGAGAAGACGAGGGAGATGGGGAGAAACGGACAGAGAAGAAACAGTCGGTAGGCACCTTCAAGTGGGGGAGGGGGAGGGGGAGGGGAGAGGGAGAGAGACGGATTTCAGAAGGAAACCTAAAATTATCCAAATTAGGATGAAGTTCCAATAATTGAAAGTGGAAAATTTTATAATAATAAAAAGTCAGAAATTTATTGTAATTTTTTCAGTTTAGTTCTAAATATTTTAGATTCGTGCCAATTCAATCTCAAACCTTTTACATTTTTTTCAAATCAGTCCATTCTGCCAACTTTGACCGGCTAGCACTAGCGTGAACGTGAATAATTTTTTAATAATATTAAAAATATGAATTATTTTTTATTTTCTTGCTTTTTCATTTTTCTCTCTCTTTCTTTTGTTTTCTTTCTTCTACCTTCAATCGGTCGTCGCCGCCGACTAGCCTCGGCAATGTTCACCCTTGCTATTCGGCGACCAGCTAAAGATAGAAGAAAGAAAGAAAAAAAAGGAAAAGTACATGTTAGTACCGACATCCACATAAGTGCTAATCTAGCCTGGGTGAGGTCACGCATGCCGATGACCAGCTAGAGGTAAAAGAAAAAAAGAAAAAAGGAAAGAGAAAGAAAACTAAAGAAAATAATAATAAAAAATTAAAATAGAATTAAAAATTAGAAACGTTAGTGTCAGTGTCCGCGTCAGTGATGATCGGCCAAATTTGGCCAACTGGATTGAATTAGCACAAATATAAAAGGTTTAAGACTAAATTGACAAACTAAAATGGTTAGGACTAAATTGGCAAAAGTACAATAAGTTTAGGAATTTTTTTACAATTTTCCCTTTGAAAATGCGTGCCAATATCTTTTTATTTTTTTGCACCATTTTGTGTTTTTCCTCCTTATTTCTCCTTTATACTTTGATCTTCCCGTAGAGTCATAATATACGGTTGACATTTCAAGTACCACATCGAGTAGAAGAGCCCCTCTCAAATAATTCACAATTCTAGACCATTCCCAAATGATTACGATATTATGTGGCTATTCAAAATTCTTCTTTACTATAGTAGATTGGATCGAATCATAATACACTTGAGTAGGTGTGTGTGGTGGTTCGTGGATGGATCTAGAATTATACTAGATTTAGTATGGATATGAATTGGTGTGTAAGTTTTAGGATGGCGAAATGGAGCGGGTAGGGACTGGATCGCACATTAAGGGCTATTGGGGGCATGATGTCATTCCTTCGTATGAGGGTTTGTAACATTCCAAGTCCTGCACGAGATGGCCTTGTCCACGAGGATTCCAATCTCAAAAAGTGGTACTTAGAGTAACCACACAAAATCAAGACAAATTGAAACTATACATTGAGTTATAAATTACTTGAAACGATTTCTCACAACCGCGGATTTTAAAATATCACCTAACCCCACCACCTTGGGAGAGAGAGAGATGCGAGTGTAGTGGCTATTCCTCCTATAAACGACGAGATATAAATAAATATTATTTCTTCTAATTAAGCTAGCTAGCGTGATATTGCCTAAAAGCAAGTTGGGGAGACCACATCCACTACAGTCGTCAGTGCATCCCGAGCACGGAGTCTAATAGCTGTTTCTCTAACCAACGGCCCTAGAAGATAAATACATCTTCATACCTTGTTGACCTCGAAACCTAATAGAGAAGCAGCTATTAGATTACGTGTTCAAGGCATGTGGATGTAATAATACTCCACTGAACCGGGTTTCAAATCACCTACAGCCTACATCCACTTTGGAAGCTCATCTACTATGATGCCCCTTCCACAGGAAAAATTACCAAAAAAAAAAAGGTCATAAACATATTGCAATTATATCAATTCAATGCTGAACTCTTTTTTTTTTTTTTACATTTGTGCGAATTCAGTCTATTCAACCAACTTTAATAGGTCAACGGTGACGTAGGCAATCCGAATTACTTATTCATTTATTTATTTTCTTTCCTTTATTTTTTTTTCATTCTCCTTCTTCCTCTAATCAATGCCAATTCGACGAGGCTTGACTTCACCAGTGGCTTGTCGCTGATTCGGCAATCGGCTGGAGGAAGGAGAATGAAAAAAAAAAAGTAAAATTTCAAATTTGGCACAATTATAATAACTTTAGGATTTTCTAAACTTTCCCCCTTCTTTGTGTTGCTGTGCCCAAACTTAGTGAATGGAAAGCTTGTTAACCAAAAAAAAAAAATGATATCTATTTCTCTAACTAAATAATGTGCGGTCAAAATTAGTGGATGAAATGAGTGCTTCGAGTTCGGGACATTAACGTACGAAGATGGAGATGGTCAGTAAACGTATTTCCCCCCGAAAGATACATGAACGCACTAGTTCTTCCCAATTGTGGCTCAAAATAGCATGTCTTGATTTCTCAGTTCCTTCCCCTTCAATTCAAGGAGTGGAGAGGTATCCAAATCCCACTTAAGTTGACAGAAGAGATCTTTTGACACGATGGAAGACACTAGCGGACAAGGCTGTCCCTCTGCTCAGATGCTCTCTCCCCCGATGTTGGCTCAATCCAGTCGATCCCCCTAAATTCACACATTAGAATCGATTTTAATTCCATGCTTAAGCCATACAGCGAGATGGTATGCTATCTCCCCCTCCCTCCCCACCCCAGGACTCCGCCCGCTTATCAAGGAACAGAATAACGTGCCTTCCTGGCAATACAAAATATCAACTACGTCCCAATAGAATGTTGGTTGAACATTTATGATGTTGGAAAACAATTCTAAGGTTAACTGAATTGATAGAATAATAACGTTAATATTATAAATATGGACGTCCTTATATTTAGATAGGATTTCAGATTTCTTAAAGATAACCTAAAATAAAATATTGAAATCAAATCTAATCAGAATTTAAATAAAATATTGCAAATATCTAATTTAATATATATCTTAAGTTTCCTAAAATCGAAAAACGCCTAACACAAACTGATGACATTAGTTGTCCTACATCATTCTCCTTCCCTTCAGAATAACTCGTTCTCAAGTTCGTCTTGTCTGGATCCGCTTCCTCCTGTACTTCCAGTGTCTCTTCCTCTTCCTCATCCGGTCTCTTTTATGGAACTTCATTCTCATCCTCTTCAGAAACTCGTTCTCAAGTTCGTCTTGTCTGGATCCACTTCTTCCTGTACTTCCAGTGTCTCTTCCTCTTCCTCATCCGATCTCTTTTATGGAACTTCAAAGAATCCCATAGATCGTCGATCTTTTCCTCAATCCCGGCTGGGAGAATCTGCTTCAATAGACGATTCGTACCCCATAGGAATAACCAAGTGTCAATGAATAATAGATAATTTCAATCTCGCATGTTTCTTCATTCCATCAAGAACTTGTTTCGGAATATCTGACAAATCAGAATGTTGGATCTTTTAAGACAATATCATTAGACAATTTCTTTCGGACGTCAGATCTTCCATAATCGATTTTATCCTAACCTTTTCCACCAAGTGACATTCGTAGAGTCCTTCTGTTTTCTTCACTTCCTGGACATCATCCTCATTTTGTTCGCCCGGTTTCTCGACGGAAGCCTCGGCATCCTCATTTTGTTCGCCCGATTTCTCGACGAAAGCCTCGGCTTCGGAACAATCTCTTGGTCTTTCTGCTCCATCTCTTCTTCCACCCTTCCTCCTCTAATTTCTCAAAAAGCCGGTTCTTGCCCTCGATAGGAGTTTCGGAGGCCATCGCGGGAAATTGGGGAAAAGAATGGCACAAAAAATCTAGCGAGTGGTTTGAATTTAACGAGTCTTGTTCATAATCATGTGTAAAGAACCGAACCTTTTAACATTTGTTTCGTTTGTCTCCACGTTCTGATGGGAGTTTTTCCTTGTCGGCATCGGGATATTTGCGTCTTCTCCCACCAGACTGAGGCGCCACCCTTCAGCTTATATGCCACAAGTTTTACTTAGCGATCCTCTTCGATCTCCATAGCATTGAAGAATTTTTTGTCCTCCCAGAGCCAATCCATAAAATCTTCAATGTCTAAATTGCCATTGAAAGTTGAGAGATCTACCTTCAATTGATATTGCTCAGGATTTCGTCGATAACCTCCATGTCGGCGATCCTTACGAACATGCTCATCTTAGAATCCTCTATATCAGCGACCCCCACAAATAGGCATATCTTGGAAATCCTCTTCATCTTCGTCTTTAGAATTCTCGGCATAGTATTGTCGCCTGTGTCGGGAATTTCCTCCACGCTTCATGGCAACTTCGAGATCACGAGCGACTAAAATGGCCCGATTGGAAGAACACCAAATATTCGATTTGTGGACAAACGCTGGATTGCTTCAAGGATCTCTTGAAACCTCTGATCGGATTAACCCAGGAATTGATTGAACTCAGCCCATGTAATAGGCTTGTTTTCACGGCCCGCAGCTAAGTTACGGGAGATTGACATTCACGTTATTCACCATTGTCACAGGATTCATGTTATTCACCATTGTCACAGGAGAAACCTACTCTCATACCAAATGACGACATTCAAAGAAGTCATACAATCATTCCCAGTGCAATATGAACTCATCGTATTCCTCCTCTATGGTGATGCAGTACCAAATGACGCAAAGAGAACCGATAACTTGAAAAATAATTTCAAAAATAACTGAATTGATATAATGATAACGTTAGGATTACAAAGGTGAACGTACTTATATATAGATAGAATTTCATATTTCTTAAAGATAATTTAAAGATAACCTAAAAAGAAATATTGAAATCAAATCTAATCGAAATTTAAATAAAATATTATAAATATATCGTAAGTTTTCAAAAATCGAAAAACGCCTAACACAAACT
Source organism: Rhodomyrtus tomentosa (assembly GCA_028455895.1). Classification (NCBI taxonomy): domain Eukaryota; kingdom Viridiplantae; phylum Streptophyta; class Magnoliopsida; order Myrtales; family Myrtaceae; genus Rhodomyrtus; species Rhodomyrtus tomentosa. Next base: position 45,789,025 of record JAPCWY010000001.1, read on the forward strand.
AATAACATTAGTTGTACTACATCATATATATATATACACGAGACATGGTAGATAGGCTCCCTTTCGAAATATATTTCGCACAAACTTTCGGTCGTGGCCACTAAGGGTTTATTTAATTTTTATTTTTAAGTACTAGAGAGAATGGGGAAACGTGGAGGCCCTGCAACTATGTCGGGCAGCGATAGTGTTCAAGGAACAAGATGGTGCAGCACTAATCGCTGAGATTGGAGCACTATTTTGGCCTTGTTATTATCAGTAAAGGCAGGTAAAACTCACGAACAGCGACGGGCATAGTTGCAGCCAATGGGGGCGATCTCCAATAGCTGAGTTCATCTTCAAGTAATGGGGGCATCGTCATCATCATCATTCAAATGGAGCACATCTTCGCCAACTGCACCATTTCAACTTTTTTTAATTTCTCCGCGCGTGCCACAATGGAAGTACGAACTCCCGGCCATTTCAACTTCGGTGCTATTAAGTGCCGACCAATCAGACATAAACTTGTTATACAATGATGGGATTTATCGCACATCGAATCAAGACGATCAAATAGAAATTAAGAAAAATTGACGACGCACAGTTTATCCAGGTTCGCCCCAAAATAGGACTATGTCCTGCAATAGATCTCACTATGATGTTTAGGTTTACAGCCACAACTTGTTATAATGGTCAGTAAAAAACGAACAAAATGTATATGCCTTAAACGGGCCAAAAATTTAAACCTATCTGAGACCTCTTTAATCCCACGACATACGGGCCAACTTAAAATAAAGCATAAACTCGTTGTTTCGAAGGCGCTGCCCCCGAACCTCCGCCTGCTCACTGGCGAGCGAAGAAGCCATCCGCTGACCGGACAGCGGGGCACCCGTGTCGAGGGCAAGGTCACCTATCGTCGAATAAAACTTCAATTTTCCTAAGCCCGCATGGGCGTGCACAGTGTGAAAAATAAGGGTATTCGAAATATTCGTCAACTTCAACATACGGATTTCATTTCAATCCTAGATTTTTCAGTTTTAAGTCATACGTCTTTGTGGAAAATTTTAATATAGACTTAGTAACCAGGTGTAAAGCTTGTTTAGGTATCAATCTTAACGATTCGAATATCAATAAAGACCCCCCCCCCCCCCCCCGTCCGTCTCTCGCTCTCTCTCCCCACATATTAGCACACCAAGGAGTTTGTCTATGAAGATAAACTAATCAGTGGCATATTTTTTTTGGTCTGTCATGCAGTGGCATAATAACTTTTTAAATTTTAAGGGGCAAAGCAGCCGGACCTAAAACTTAGAAGGTGACATGCCCCTTTTTAACGTTTAGAAAGCCAATGGAACTTGCCCTAACTTCAAATTGTTAGAATCATAGAGACACCTCACCATAAATTTTTTCAAAGGTGTGTTTATCTATATTATAATAAAAGGAGTTTCCCTTAACAAAAGCTCAGATCACATGCGCTCTTAGATGCCTTTCAAGATGCCAAATCATTCTCAATTTTCAATGGATTGGCGAGGCTCTTCATCTGTCAATCAAAGGTTAGAGTTTCCTTCATTGCGTGGAATGCTTCCAACGTTTCTAAATTAAATACCAACTCACCCATGGGTAACTTAGTTGGTTAGGGAGCACTGATCTCAGATTCGATTTTCCAAATGAGCATATGTAATTTAAGTGAGGGACCATGGCGGTGAGTTGTTATGCTAATCTCTCTCGAGGAATAGTCGAGGTGCGCGCAAGCTGATTCGGACACCTTGATTATAAAAAAAAATTACAAAAATCACAGATTTGAAATAAATTAAATCTAATAAATAACAAGTCACTTCGGACATATTTAAGTACTCCATTTTACATTAGTGTGAACTCTATCGTGAGTACAGCCTATGCACCATAATGTTGAGTTACTTTGGGTCCGAGTCACTACACAAGCCGACGGTCTGAAATTCCCCAGTTTATTGAACTTACAGAATGTTTTTATGGGTCTTCATATATCCGGGCCACGTCCGGTCTCCTATATTATTTATAAAAACAACAGATAATATCGATTAGCGGGTAGTCATGTGATTATTATTAGAATGTAATTACTCCATATTTAGGCGGCCTATCGAAAGGGAGGAGTCCTTAATCGTACTTGTCTCCTGATCCCTTGTTCAACCTGGCCATTGTTGGTATTAATGGATTAGGTGAAGGATGACAAACGACGGTGATGGCATGTAAAATCAAACATCAGGTCCTGTCCCTCTGTTTAGCCATCGGTTCTATGCATCTCAGCATGTTTATATATATATACACACACGGGTACTTCTATCGTTCAAAGATTGAACTCTTACTGGAGATTCTCAATGAAAGTTGAAGTGAATGGGGACGCATGCATTAGATGGCTGATCACTTACGCAACTACCAAGGTGGAAAAATTTGGGAAATACTCCAACAATACTAAAGGTTTTTCAATAGGCAATTTAGGGGAGAATTATTATAAAAAATCTAAACCTATTCCAATTGTGTCAATTCGGTCTTTTTTTTTTGTCAATTTAGTCTATTCAATAAATTTTGAGGAGCGACATATTATTTTAATATTTTTAAATTCTTTTCTTTTCTTTTTCTTTTTCTTTCATATCTCTTCTTCATTCTTCTTGCTCTGGCCGGTCACCAGCCAGAGGCAACGGTTGATCAATTCATATGGCCAATTTTGGGCAATGACATATTATTTTAATTTTTTAAATTTTAATTTTCTTTTTCTTTCATGTTTTTTTCTTCCTTCTTCTTTCCCTTGCCGGTCACCAACCAGAGGCAACAGCTGACTAGCGAGGTTGGCCTCGCCGGGGGCCAGCGACGAAGACTTCATCCAGCCGTGGCGAGGCTTAACGTCGCTAGATTTGGGCTGGCGAGGTGATGCCTCATGCAGCCACTACGAGGCGGCTATTGGAAGAAAAATGGAGGAAATCAAAAAAAAAAAAGGAACGAGAAAACAAAAAATTTAAACTTGAATTCAGCTTCCTTAAATGGATACCTTCAAGAAGCTATGGGCATAAGCAGTCTACATGGCAGTATACATTATAATAGGTGTCCAACTAGAGCCGTGCGGAATGGATGTGATCGTGCGTTATTCACGAGAAATTAAAATCTCATAGCATCTATTAAGATGGAGAACAGGAACTTTCCTATTCAATGGAAAAATGTCGGAGAAATTGAAATATTAAGTCAGCTTGACGCCCAACATCCACGCGAGCCAAAATTGGAAGAATAGATTAGATTTGCACAATTGTAAAATGTTTATTTTTGGTTAAAAAAATAAAAAAATAATTGTAAAATATTTAAGACCAAATCGACCAAAAAAATAAGTTTATGACTGTTTCAATAATTTGTTCTGGCAGTCTAGTTCTAACGTTTGGAAAAAATTGTAATCAAATACTAAACATTACAACTGTAATCATTCAATCAATCGTTACCATGGAATGCTTGCATCAGATATGGTATTTTTAATTTTAATTTTTTGGACATGTAGCCGAAGGGGCACCGACATGGCACGTCAAAGAATGTCAATCTCTTTTTTGAAAAAAGAAAAGCAAGCCAAAGTTAACTAAATAAATTAGTTCACGTGTACGCCGACTGTACTAATTGGCATGAATGACACGAATGTAGAGAATTTTCAATAAAATATTAATATCGTTTCAAATTATTTTTTATTAAATCTTTTTTTCCTATTCTTCTCATTTATTTCTTTCACTTTTTATTTATTGTGGCCGGTCAAGGTTGCTAGGCAGTGGCCGTCCACTGGGTGTGGGTTGTCGTGTCCTCGCCGGCCACAAGTGAGGTAGCCTTGCTCATATCTAGGTAAGGGTAGCGAAGCCCTCGCAGACCATAGTAAAAAACAAGAAAAATGAAATAATAAATAATTCGAGAAAAATATTTAAAAGCTATTCACATTAACGCTAGTTATATCGCATAGAATGGTTGGCATTCACGTCAGGAATTTTTAGGCAAAATTTATCTAATGAACTCAGTTAGCATAACGTGTAGAGATTAGGACTCAATTGGCATAACTAAAAGTATTATAATCGAATTAGCAAAAGTGCAATAAATTTATGAGTTTTTTTATAATTTTCTCCCAACTTTAGTCTAGTAACCTTATTACAATTCAAGATATGATTAAGTGACCGTCTTTATTCTATTATGGGAATAACAGTTTATTTTGAGCTAAAAAATAATAATAATAAATAATCCTAAATTGTTGTTTGGTCCATTTTTCCAAAAAAAAAATATTTGTGATTCACAATTTATTATTACTCTCATAGCGGTTAAAGATTGATATGCCAGCAAAACTCTTATGATTCCCCAAAGTAAATGCACATGAGTCTCTCTTTAAGAATATTCCTGCTTGATACGAATATAAACGTAGCTGTCACGTTAATTGGCTAAAAAACATGCTTTTTCCCATTCTGGATCCTTTAACTAACAAAAATCCAAGTGGCAATTCTCCATCATTCGTGACACGTTCGGATAAGGGTCGAGCAATCATTCGTTTGGCAATTCTATCGATAGGGTTAAGACCTTAGAGACTTTCGTTCCTCATGTATGTAATGGCTCCCGACACGGGAAAAGTGTCAAAAAAGTCCTAAATTTATTGTACATGTGTATCTTAATAATCCTTCATTTGCACGTGAACTCAGTATTAGGCCACTCTCCTTGTTTTGTGTAACCTTCTACGTCAAGATTTCTCAACTTGAATCTCCACTTGTTGTGGGGAAAATTACCAAAAAGTCCCAAACCTATTGTACTTTTGTCAATTTAGTCCTAAATATTTTAATTTTGTTTAGTCCTAAATCTTTTGAATTTGTGTCGATTCAATCCTAAATCTTTTTTTTGTGCCGATTCAGTTCTAAACCTTTTGTATTTGTGTCAATTCAGTCCTTTCGACTTTTGTTGACCGATCGATGCTGACGTGGACGCCGACCGACGCTAACGTGGATACGGGCCGATGATGCCATGGCAATTTTGATAATATTTTATTTTTTTATTATTTACTTATTTTTATTTCTTTGTCTTATTCACTCTTCTTTTTCTTCTTCTTCGTGAAAGCCTCTTCATAGCTTTTCGCCTGCGCTTGCTGGGATGCACGTTGCCAGCCTTCAACCTTTAATCACTACAAGAGTTTGCCATAATATTCTTGCATATCTTGAAATCGGCTCACCTTGAATCAGTTTCAAGCTTTTCGCAAGTGCAAGCTTGCAATTTCAAGCCTGCGCGAGCTTTCTTTGTTGGGATTGGAAAAGCTTTATTTGTCTCATATATCCAATTATCCTCAATCAATTTCAAGCTTTTCGCCTGCATTTCCAAGAATAGGACTTGAGCTCACATAGCCACAAGTTGCCAGATCTACTCGCCCGACCACAGCATCTCTAGATCTGGGCAAGCACGGCCACAACGACGTCGTCGCTGGGCATCGTTAGGCAAGCTAAGGGAACACCATGGCTGGGCGAGCTCGAGCTTGAGCTTGGCCAGATCTGGAAATTCCATGGTTGTGCGATCTAGAGCTCGCCCGGCCATGGCTTCTCCTGTTCAATACGAGTCCTTGCTATGGTGCGCTGGTCGAGCTACGACGACACCATGGCCGAGCGAGCTCAAGCTCGCACAGATCTGGCAACGCCATGGCTGGGCGAGCTCGAGCTCTCCCTACCATGGCTTAGCCTGCTTCCAACCAGTCCAAGCAACGCCATGGTGGGCCAAGCACAGACTAGTTTCTCTAATCTTTTTAATTCATTTGTGTTTGATGACGGCCGACGGCAGAGGTGGGCGGCGATCCAAGCAAGCGCAGGCGCAGACACACCCCAAGCTGGAAACGCCATGGCTGTGCTAAGGAAGAGGCATAGGGAGAAAACAATGAATAAGAAAAAGAAATTTTACAAATTTTAAAAAATAAAAAATATTATTTAAGAAATGTCATGTCATCCCCGGCTGGCGTTCACGTCAGCGCCGTATGGTTAATGTTAGTCGAAAGGACTAAATTGGCACAAGCACAAAAGGTTTAGGACTGAATCAGCACAAAAAAAAGGTTTAGGATCGAATCGACACAAATGCAAAAGGTGTAGGACTAAATTGAAAAAATTAAAAGGTTTAGGACTGAATTGACAAAAGTACAATATTGTATGATAATCTTAACGATAACAAAACTCACTTTCATCCCTTGTCTTGTCTCGTATGCTTTTTGAACTATGAAGGTTTTCATCGGGATTGCATTGATTATTAGACAACATATCCAATTAGAATCATCTCCATGAAAAGTGTAAACTAATGAATAATTAGCTAAATGCAATATTAACAAGACCTTGCTTGTGTCGATGGTCAAATCTGAGACCTTTCTAGCACGGTTCATTTGTCCATCTCAACATGCCAATTATTAGCGGGAGATACTTTCGGGGTACATTGCCACCGAACCAAATAAACCATGATGTTCATGCGCTTTGCGATCGCCTAAAAGTTTGTCTAACCCACGGCGAAGACTTTCTTGTTTTACATATCCCTGGTAATCGCTCTATTCGAATTCAGTTATCGTGGTCCTAAAGCTACAATTGTCAAGATATCACTTTTTCACTTCCATGTTGTTGATTCAATGCCCACATATAGATTGTACTGAGCAATTGAGCGCACGCATCAAATATGTATTTAGGAGGTTAAAAGACCTTTTCTTTTCATTAGCAAGCTGAAAGAATATTTTTAAAATTATTTATTTCGTACGAAATAAATAAAGTGTAAATTGGAAGGATTTGTGCCCCAAATTACCTGCTCTCGCCAGCCAGTGCCCAATGGTGACGGGGAACGGCGACCTCCACTAGAGTTCTTAAAGTGGCTAGGCATTGCATCACCTATCTTGTCATAGGCATGATAGAACCATAGACTAAATAACAATTGGATCCTGTCCTAGCACATTGTTTGCGAGTGGATCATCCCATGCTGGGCGAGGACTTCGGAACCTTTTACCCTAATCAATTGAATAGAGACAGAAGTTCCGTCATGCTTTTTTCTTTCTCATCGACTGTTCATACAATAATGAAATTCCAGGAAATCAAAGGTTGTCCTAGAAGCCGAGTTCCGTCCATCTTCTTTACAGGTAAAAGGCAATTTAGCGCTCCACTTCTTCCACAAAACATCACGTAATTAGTGGAGTAAGACGGTATTAGGTGAATCAATTAGAGGCCCCATCATGCTCTTTTTTTTTTCCCCTCTACTTTTCTTTTGTTTGATGATTGATGACATCCTAGAATCGTCGATCAAATACAAGCAAATATGGTGCCTGGGGCGTGCAGCATGCCGGAGATGCATGCGATCGTGCCTGTTCATGTCGAATAACAAATTAACACAAACAACAAAAGGAGGAAATAATTATTTTTTAAATTAAAAAAAAAAGGTATTTTGGTGGTCCCAAAAATCAGTTGATGTTAGTTGCCAAAACCACTTTGCCAAATTGTATAGTTAATAAGAAAAAAAAAATTAGCACACGCATGCTATGCGTAGATCTTACACTTCACTACACACACTCAACACACATATAAAACAGTGTTTGTGTAGGCATTGCAAACTATGATGTTTTCTTGATTAGTCACTTACTCAATTCCCCAGACCAATCATTCCAAAATGTGTAACATATATCCACTTACAAACATTGGTAAAAATTCTCTCGAATCAATGTGTAAAGATAGTCGAGTAATGAAACAAATGAGATGCCAAGACTCGTATGCTAACATATCGACTTATCAAATGTTTGCCATAATCAAATCACATCCAACCAAATAAAAACTCAACGGGGAGGCTGTCCTCAATTGAACCTCGATCTCAGATGTTTATATGCCTTTCCGACCTTTCCACCGCCGGTTTTCCTTCTTCCGCCCGACCAGTCACCAAGCGATCGCTAGAGCCTATAGGACAATGCGCAACTTATCAAGAACGCGACAGAAATAATTCAGTTTGCACGGAAAAAGAGCAAATAGAAAATAAAAAAGTTTCGAAATTATCGAGCCAGACAATAATGCGAACGGGCCCTTGAGAGGACAAAGCGTGAACGGATCCTCTGCTTGTAGGGAAGGATTTGTCTGCTTCTTGGCAGGATTTGTCAATGCATTTGCTTTTGTGGTGCCCTCACCCTGTGCCTGTCGGTCAATCCATCCATTTCTCCCCCCCCCCCCCCCCCACAAAAAAAAAAAAAACAGACAAGCGCGATAAACGATGAGCCCGTTGAATGCACTGTGTGCATAGTGACAACCTCAATAATTTTCCGGAGCACGCACGTGGTGAAAAGGGTAAAACGAAAATACCTTGTATTTTTGTCTTGCAACTTCACCATTTAATTTGAAAAGCATATTCGTGCATATGCCGCTCCATTCAATTCATTTTAAATCAGTGATAATTAATATTTGCCCAACCACAACACGGCAACAGAAGAAACCCTACAATAAAAATCGCAAAGATGGTGGGTAAAGTCATCTAGTTTTGCAGCAAGTTTCCCTTGAATGACAGCTGAATATCTCTCAGTTGCCACTGAGTTTTATATTTCGTTTGGTTAAAAAAACGAATCATTTTAAATATATATATATATATATATATATATATATATTAAAATGATCCACCGTTTCATTCGAAATAATTAGTTGATTAAGAAATTTTCTCGTTCTTCTAATTTTGAAACTCAGATTTTCATGCTGTCTAGTTTTAGGATCGTAAACTTTACATCCCGGGTGACTCAAAATATGTACATACGTTAGACCCAATAATTCATGTAGTTTCTTGGTCCGCATGGTTCAAGGTGGATGTTATACTGATATCTCAAGGTACAAAGTGTTGATTTTCGAAAAATCAGAATGTGCAAACTGTATGTTTAAAGAAAGTCGAGGACAATTCCTGTTAATTTTTCAGGGGGGGAAAAAGAAAGAAGGAAGAGAAGAGAGTCGCCTTTGGCGAGCAAAGTAGAGAATGATGAAATTAAAAGCGTATTTACCTGAACCCGATTTGAGTGGCTAAACAATTCCGTTAAATACTTTGACAAACGCCTGATGGGATTCAACAGAAGGGTATTCGCAAGGAGGAGATCTTCAAGTTGAAAAGTTAGCAAAGCAAGCACATCTTATATGTGTGTATATGTGCATGTTCAAGAGAAAATTAGTAGCACAAGAAACCTACGAACTTTTGAAGTACATTGTGTACTTCATTAATCTGGATGACATGCATCCACATCATCCAAAACGTTTTTTTGTTTGTTTGTTTGTGAATTCGATTAATTTTTCATAAACACTTCGAAAATTGAACAAATAAAATCTCCTAAACAGTTTTTTTATTCAAGCAAACAACGGATCTTTATGTAAGTACGAGGAACCCGAGACAAAGATGATTAAATCCCGGTCAAAAGGTGGGCTAATTAGTGGTTCAGAAAACGTAAAAAGTGCATTAAAGCAGATTAATTAGCCATGGATCAAACGTCACCAGCAATCATCAGAAGGCTAGGCTAAGACCCGAGAATTGCATCTTTTTCCTAATTCAAGTCACGATGATAGGGGCAACGGAAAAGGACGTGGAAGGCGCGGTGTTCGACAAGTGTTACGTACGACACACTGAAGATAAAGATGGATTCTCACAATCTTCCCAGGTCCTCGACGGACTATTGGTAGATTCTCCAGGACCCAAAAAAGGGAAAAGAGAAAATCATTTCAAAAGTTAAAACGAATTACTGCATCTACTTCGGGCCAATGCCATGTATAGTGTGGAACTTAGGACGAAGAAGGATGAACATCATCCTCGCATGCTATTTTCGACGTGGGAAGTGCTAGAGAATTTTTTCGTTGTCGCGTCCGAGTTTTCGTCGTGGTTGTAGGAAGACGGTCCCATTTGACTGTGATGTGTCCATATGGGAATCACTGATAAAACAAGATTCGAGAAGAGTGTAGCAATTTAATTATGGATGTGCACTCGCGAAGAATTTTTATTTTATTTTTTTCCTTTCTTCTGGAGAAACCCTTTTGAAAACGACGACAAGAGAGATGGCTTCTTCCTCCTTCCTACCCAGGAATCTAAATCCCAGACGTCTTCCAAGCAAAGAATCTGTTCACATGATCTGAAAGGTCGCTATTCGTTGCCTCCTTATCTCGTCGTCCGACACCCTGCAGCTGTCGATTGGGTGTTCGAACACGATTCCCCCTTTTCAGATCATCCATCGTCAACAGTTTGACGCAATCGCCCCAAGAGCTAAGCTCTTGGTTTCTTCCCTTGCCTCATCAAAGTGTCGACATCAACTTTGTTAGCAGCGAATATGAAATCCATTGACAGATGCATCGTTGAAGAGAGCTTCACCGAAATTACACGTACTAGAGCTAATTTTCCCACTCGAAAGTGACCATCCACCGCTGTAACATCACTGTAGACAATTTTTATAATTTTTCTTTTTAAAAAAATTATGTATTCATTTTTTTTTATTTCTCTTTTTTCATTATGGCCGGTGAGGTCATTGGTTGGCCATGGGCAAGGCACGACCTCTCTGGATCTAGCAAATTCTGGCATTGCCCATGGCCAGCGAGGCTCGACCATCGTCAGGCCAGGCGAGGTCAATCTTGCCTAACAACGGCGAGGTTGAGCCTCACAAGCCACAATGAAAAAAAAAAAGAAAAATAAAAAATCATTAGATTTTAATATATATATATATATATATAAAAATGACCAGCGTTAGCATTTTTCAGTCAAAATTGGCTAAATTGATTAAATTAGCAAATTGTCAAAAAAATTAAGACTCAACATTAATATCAACAATATCTTTATCTCAAACTAATTGGGATCGGCGGTCAATGAATCCCTAAAGATACGTAAAGATACACAAATAAAAGCAAGACCGATCGACGGAAAAAAGAAAAAAAAATTAAGGCTAAATTGACAAAATTAAAAATTGAATTAGCACAACTTATTATATTTAAGATTTTTTTTGGTAATTTTCCATGCACATCTGATTGGCAAGTCACGTAGATCCTCAGGCTTCCCTCCACTGGGGCATTGCTGTCTTCCTATACCTTGTTAAGGACCTTAAGAAGAAAAGAAGTGCCGCCAAAAGTGGAAAAAATGCCAAAGTTTCATGAATGAGGTAGCCCCATTAGAAGGGGGGAATAACCAGGATCGCCCAATTTGAATGCAATGTGCTTCAGTGATTCCCAATTTTTTTACACTAAGTAGGATTAGGAAAATGTCATTCAGTAGGGATCAAGAGTTAGCGTAATCAGTACAGACCATTAGGATCTGTTCTTTCCGAGCATTGCCTCCTAAACATAACAAAAGAAGACAGGATCATCGTATTATGCCCGGCCCATAGCGGCCGATTCACGAGATTACATACGTAGAACTATACTACTGTAGTTTCCCGTCGCCAGGGTGACCTCGAATTTGTTCCAATGGATGGAACTTGAGAAACTTATCGAGGAACTTCTAAATCCTAGGTTTGCCAATTTGAGGGGGAAAAAAACATCAACATAAGACAAGTTGTTCATTCAATTTCTAGGCCCATCTAACCATTAAAAGATCTAGGAGACGAATTAAATTGATCTTACACCTATAATCAAAGGTTTATTGGGAGATGGCACCTCTCGATTCTTTAGTCCGTATAGTCAAAGGTTAACAATCATAGTCTTAGGTCTAGAACTGATGTTGTGTGTTGATAACGGACATTCCCAATTATCTTAAGTTGTCTGTGGAGAAGAGAAAAGCTTCTATTGAAACCAAAAGCCCTTTAAGATGAAGATCAACAAGCTGGCCCAATTGAAAGAAAATAAAAAACAGAGCGGACAAATTGGAATTTGAGGGTCACTCAGGCCCAACCAGCCTTGGCCCAAAAATCGATATGCAACGTAAAGTTAACTCCTATGTTAACGTGAACGCATATTATTTTGTGGATATGGATGGACTAGGGCAATGCATTAGTTCCGGCCTCGCGCAACTGCGTAATCTGCGCAGGGGAATCCAAGTGATTCGGTCGCAATCTCATCTCCGAGGCCGAAGATTCAATGTCACTACGCAGCCGGGTAAAGAAAAGAGGCGAGGGCGTCGAATTCACATCGAGAAACTGAAGGAGATCAGTGCTGCTGTATGAATAGAAGTTGCAACAAAGTGATAGCATGTCTACGGGGTTGATGGCTATTTGGTCATGCACACACATAACACAAAGGGCAAAGCAACAAATTGATAAGTGGCAATCAGAATCAAATTAAACAAATCGCAAAACAGACGACTTTGGGAAAACAAGAACAAAACTGAAAGGAGCTTCTTCACCCACCGTGGATGGAGTTCAGTTAATTTGGGGACCTGGTCCCGGGTTTATCGATGGCTTGGTAACATCAGACGCTACAAATATGGCCGGATTGTCCCCCTGCGTACAAAAATGATCCTCGTGACAAGTGAATTTGTGCTAGGAAAAATTGTGCAAAAAATCATAAACTCATTGCACTTTTGCCAATTGAATTCTAAGACTTTCGATTTTGTCAATTGAGTCGGAAACATTTTGATATTTTGCCAATTGAATCCATCCGGCTAATTGCTAGGGTCGTCGGTTGTGTTCTCAATGAATAGAAGTTACAGAACCAACTACATCTAGCATGGTCACCGTAATTTGATTTTCGGCTCGACAAAATGACACCAACTAATCTAGCAAGAGGTCGGCGTTTCGATGTATATCGACTGTTCACAGTGGTAATACAATTGTTCTTCTTCGGTTAAAAAAAAAAAAAAAAAGGAGTTACCTAGGTAAATTTCTTTTCCAAACATAGAGTTGGTGTTTTCTGGGTGGTTAAGAGTTACAAAGAAGCTTATTTAATGATACCCAACAGCAAATAATGAAAATGCTTAACTTTTATTTATTGAAACTCGTACAATTTAACTGGAGATACGCATGCGATGTCGGGTTAAAGGTTTTATCTACCCTATGCATCAGTCGAGATAGTTGACTGCAGTTAAACACGAAATGAATCCATCATCTTTGCATGACAATGCCGACAACATATTTATGATGTAAGATACTTGAGAGAGAGAGAGAGAGATAGAGAGAGAGAGAGAGACCATTTCTCCGGTAGCCAGGGGATCATCAGCTTCAACGGGGTCTGTCGGATCCAGTCCGGGCGTGGCGGATGACAGAGGATTGGAAGCTTGTGCCGTCGGCAGAGGAGGAGAATAATCTTGGGGCTTCAGTGGAGGAGGAGCAGGACGTTCTGGTGCTGTTTCTACTAGACCTAAGCAGCCGAGCATGGCCTTCACGGCTTCTTGAACCAGAACACACGGATTCAACCAAGTGTGCGCGGATGTTCCTCCACTCTCTTCCATCTCTCTCTCTCTCTCTCTCGAAATGTTTGAGTAGGTGAGTTGAATTAAATTGGAGTCTTAGAGAGATGTGCCTTTCGTCTGTAGTAAATGGACTGTGGTTCTTCTGATGCAATAAACGCACGTAGAGCGGTCTTCCCCTATCCTGCCAGGCGAGAGTTGACCTAAGTCACATGATGTTCTTCGTTGTTGTGAACTTGTGACCATCATACCCTTGCTCTCCTCCCTAAACAGTTCCAATGATGCCTTGTTTCTCTTGCTTCCGGCATAATTAATATTTTGCATATCTCATCTTAAGTATGTTTTAGCAAGTGTCTCGGACATTTGTTAACAAAACCCGTCAGTGTACAAATCATCTCTGAGTGTTGAAACTAGACCCGTCAAATGCGAAGATTGGATCGGGTCAAGTCGAAAATTATTCGATCCAAATAGACTCATTTACTTCATTTCGACGAATTTTTCATGCAATAAAAATTTGGCGACGCATACTTAACCCGGCCAAATATTCTTAAAACAGTTCTATGCTTAACTTAATCGAGGAAATGTGATACCCAAACTGATGAGAAATTTGGAGTTAGTGAGTGCCAGAGAGAATCATAGAGGTACGTTGAGCAAACCGATAAACTCATTTATGATTCATTTAACACTCATGTTATGTTCAAACTCATTTATGACTCATTTACTGAATGTAGTGCTCAGCCCATAATATATGAGTTGACCTGTCCAGTTGAAACCAGGTAGCTTTGGTCATTGGGGTTAAGGTGTCATTGTGATTCTTGCCGGGGAATCTCTTGGGAACAGTTGACCAGTGGTTCAAACGGGGTCGGACGATGAGCCATACGACATCCTCGGCCTGGTCTGCTTGTCCTATGACACCTAATGCCTTGTTTTTTGTTTTGTTTTCTATAATCGGGTGATATACAACCTGGAACTGAGATCTCTCGGACCAGTTCTCGTCTCCCCAGATCTAACTCTAACTAATACTGAAATTAAAAAAACTGGTGTCGATTGGAGATCCGTCCTCTTCTCATTGGACCACCACGGTTCAGTCCACCTTCTTCATTTCATACCGACCTCTCCCCTTTCCAGCGACGCATATACCCGACGTAACCATCTAATTTCTCCTCTTCTTTTTTCACGTTGCTGATGCTTGAAAAAGAGATGCAGAAACCGGCCCTAGTCCACGGCCAAAGACAATCAAAACGTGACTTCAGTAATGAAGCCAGGATTTTGATTGAGAGGCCGGAAAGTGTTGTTGGAAAATGAAGCATACATGTTAACGTATCGAAGGAAATACATAACGAAGATGGCGATAGTAATATTCAATACCGATCAAGCCAAATTACAATCTTTACATATAAATATTATAAAACAAATAAACTGGTTGAATACCGTAAACTCAAAAGAAAAGAGAAATTGAAGATGAGGTGAGACACGGCTAGCCGAATCTCCTTCAAGCGATTAGTTCCTACCAACGGTGCTAAGTAGCTTCAAGAACTATGACTCCCAAGATACAACTCCTCGAATTTTTTTTGTATCAGCACTATACGAACAATACTCTGTCGAACACTTCTCGAAACCGGCACACTTGGTGAGAACTACATGAATGAACTTCGACCTTTGACTTGTGATTCTGGACTACGGAAATAGTCTATTTATAGATCGGGAAAACATTTGTTACATGATATTAAACCACGTTGGTTACGTACATTCCTCGATATTAAACCACGTCGGTTATGTCCGTCTCTCAACATTAAACCACGTCGCTAACGTCGACATTAATCCACATCGGTTACAAAGACAATGATTGTACGTCGTTATGTTGATAATAATTGAGCCATTAAATTATTAATTATAATATATCTTTAATGAAATGATAAAGGAATTTAAGAATTTACGCGAGGATTAAGAGTGCACTCAAAGTATATTAGTCACTGACAAAAACTAAGGAAAATTTATTTTTTTAAAAACAAGTCCCAAAAATATTGAAGTTGTGCCAATTCTGTTCTTAATTCTCTTTTTTGGTCAATTCAGCTCTAACTATTTTGCATTTTATGCCAATTCAATCTGTACGCCCAATATTGGCCGAAAATCGCTAACGTAACGGCGTTGAAGTGGCAATTTTTAATAAGATTTTATTAATATTTTGAATTTTTATTATTATTTCTTTATTTATTTATTTATTTGGTCGAAAATTGCTGTTGAAGTGGCTTTTTTGGGCTAAGGATCGGCCGGGGTCAGCTGTGTTTCAGTGACTCATTCCGGCCCCCAATGGGCATTGAAGAAGTCCATAGGCATAGGCTACATAAGACCGAGAAATTAAACTCAATGAGCGGTCCAGAGCGAGTCAAACTCGCCATTTTGGTGAGTCTAGCCAGTCAAGTCGCAATGGCGAGACGATCCCACTCGCCGAACGATTTTACTCCCGATTTGACACGCATTCCTTGCTTTTACGATCCCGGTCGTGGTCTTAACCACACTCTACACGGTGGACACACACAGCATACAAAATAAGAAACATCAAAATCAAAATCGTTCTGATGCAAGAACTCATGAAAACATTCTCACCATACGAGATGCACGCGACCAAAGCAACAATGGTGGGATTGGGAACAAACGTGTTTGGCACGAGATCACGAAGAAGTGTTGGGGTGTGGGTTGCCCATAGTGGACCGATCAAACTAAGAACCGCTCGGACTGGACCGGATTGGCCAGTTTGGTCCGATTTCTAGGAGTCTCCGATCCGGTTCCCGATTTCGTAAAATTGGAACCGCTTACGATCGGTCTGATCTAACTCTAGGGGGAACCGGACCACACTAGACAGAATTTTTTCTTAAAAAAATTATAAATTCGTAAACCAAAATCTAAGATGCTTATGATACTTAGTATGACTTCAAGGTATAGAGACAATGTGATACAATTAACAAGACGTGATCCTCGAATGTGTTGTTAACAAATATACACACACACGCGCGCGATTGGTCAAATAATTGAACCACTCAAATTAGTTTTCAGTTTCAAGGATCGAGAACCGATCACCTACCTAGTTCACACTCCTCGTCGACAAGGAGTCTCAGGGGTCCGCTTTCCAATGAGCTGGTGGGGGTCCGAAGCAGCAACTCCAATAGGGGTTGTGGGGAGAGCGCCCTCGGAACGCCATAGGGCTTTTACAATTTGAACCCTTTTTTTATTGGTAATTTGGGTTTAGGCTCGTTAATAACTACCGTTATATATAATCCCTTCTTTTTTTTTTTTTGTAACTACGCCATCGCAAAATGCAAAAAAATGCTAAACAAAAGAAAGTTAAGAAGCCGGTTCAATAAGACATTTCGAGCTAAAGATACAACAATTGCTTGAGGATCGTTGAGCTATAAACTCCATTTTGTCCGTAAATAAGCTTGACAATATCGTGATCAATAAACAAAGCAGACAAACTCATAAGTTATCCAGATCGAAATTGAGTTGGTGCAAAGAATCACGAATACCGTCGCATCAGAGCAAGAACACAATCCACAAAATAGTGAAGTTACGAACAATTCACTATATATGACCGTTCCAAAAAGAGCTAAAGCGACGAAAGTTAAGAAGCCTACGACGAAGTCGCACCGCATATTGAGCTGAAAAAAAAAAAATAGAATAGAATAGAATATATAGACGATCAATCAACGTTGTTTATGGAGAAGATGCAAGTAACATGCATTCGAGGAATTGGCAACAGACATCCTATGTTCATGTCACACTTCCTATGTGTTAGGAAATTATATTTGGTTTTGAAGGAAACAAAATTCACATACTTTGTTGAAAAGATTTTGATTTATACTTTGAGGATTTATTGCAAATATATCTATATGCCTTTTATATTTAATATTCTCAACCTCTCTATTCTGATAGAAGTAGGATTCGTGGCAGAATCAAACTCATACAAGAAAAATGACAAGACATATTTTGATACTTGATTTATCATCATTGTTTAATCAATTTTATTCTTGCTTGTCTTAGCAGATTAAATTTCCCCACCGGCGGTCAATTATCTGGTTAGGATTTCGTTTCTAAGTCAAATTGATTGTCTAATCAATCACGAAGATATTCTTGAGACTTTCCATAGAAGGATACTTGCTTGTTTAGCAATCATCCATTAGACACTTACCTTTGTTAGATGTTTTGTTTAAGGTTCCTAAGATTTGTTTGCATGGGTGAATGAATCCTCTCAAGATTTTGATTTATCTCACTTCAGCGGCTCGTGATTTTTTATCAATCAACCAAACGGCTAGTTTGGCGATTGATCCTCAGATGTGGTTCTATCTAGCGGGAAGTATGGAAGATGGGGATTATAAAAAGCACGATGTTCAAAGACTAGCGATAGATCAAGAATTCTATCATAGTGAGATAGCCTTGATAGAGACAGAGCTCGCTTCTATTGAAAGTGCTTGTGGTCAAGCAATCACATCTTTCTGTAATCTCTCAATTAATAACTTAGTGGAATCCAGCCAGTAAACTGGTAGTGTGGGAGAGTGGATGTAGGCTTACCAAAAGCCAAACCACTATAATCTCTTATGCATCATCTTTTACTTTCTACTCGTTTCTATTTAATATCTAGTAGAAACACTGCACGGTTCTATTATTCACATCCGCTCCTATCAAGCTTAAAGTTTTTATTTCCGCAACATTTTATCAAGCTTGATCATAAACACATACTCACACCCTCTAGGTGTTAGGCCCAGCCACTACAACACTACGAAGTTCCCATGTTCTTCTCAAAGAAGGGATGATTGTTCAAAAAGTCATCAACCTTTGTACAACATCCAATCTAGTCCTAAACCTTTCGATTATATCATTTAGTTCTAGACCTTTTCATGATTTGCCAATTTAGTCTTAAATTTTTTTCAATCGTGTCAATTTAGTTCAGATTTGTCAATTTAATCCTAAATAACAAATCTTCAAACGCACAATTAAAGGGTTTAGGACTAACTTGATAAATTGTCGAAAGGTCTATGGCTAAGTTAGTACAATTAAAAGATTTAGGAATGAATTAGCTGTCGTACAATAAGTTTAGGACTCTTTGGAGAGTTTTCCCTCAGAGACTCCTTCATGTCGTGCTTTCCGCAATTCTTTTTCAAACTCAGCTTAAAAAATTGCTTGATTCTAAGCCTATGCTTGTGATAGGAGGGGATTGGTGAAACATTTCATAAGCATAATAATGAAGACCTTATTTATGTATTATTTTTATTGTTATTGTTGTTGTTGTGATAAGTTATGGACATGTCTCTTGAGCACTAATACACTTGTTTTCTGTTTTGAATAGATTATCATTGTTATTGTCGGTCTCTCTCGTTCGTATGTCATCTTATCCATCGGCTATCAAATAATTCTAACTTGCTAATCTTCTCTCAGCTCGCAGGCTAAGAAAAGAATACTCTGTGCAGGTAACCGAACTGAATTGAATTACGACCCATTTGAAAAATTTGTATGTTTCATGTTCGAATTCATCAATTGCGTGCAAACTACTCTGAGTCAGAGCTGTCTATTCAGACAAAAGTTCTGGACCTTAACTGGTCCATGGGTCGCACAAACATCCATCGGTCTCTAGGCTAGATGCCACACTCATGCCTCCGGAATATATAAATCAAGTGACCCCAAATCATCATTGGGAAAAATGGCACAGACGACTTATTTGAAAAATATGTATGTTACATATTCGAATCTCATCAATTGCGTGCAAACTACTCTGAGTTAGAGCCGTCTATTCAGGCGAAAGGTCTGGACCTTAACTGGTCCATGGGGTCACACAAATATAAATCGGTCTCTATGCCGGATCCCATACACATGCCTCTAGAATATATAAATCAAGTGATCCTACTTCATTATTGGGAAAAATGGCACAAACGACCCATTTGAAAAATTTGTAGGTTACAAGTTCGAATCTCATCAATTGCGTACAAACTACTTTGAGTTGGAGCCATCTATTCAAGCGAAAGGTCTGGACCTTAATTGGTTCATGGGGTTGCAAAAATATCCATCGGTCTCTAGGCTAGATCCCACACACGTGCCTCTGGAATATATAAATCAATTTATCTTAAATCGTTATTGGGAAAAATAACACAAGCGGTCTTTAAACTTTGATTCAATGTGTAACATGATTCATAAAATTTTAATTTGTCCAATGTGGTCCCTGAAATTTACCACAATGTGCAACACGGTCCAAGAACTTTTATTTTGCTCAATGTGGTCCATGGACTTATAATACATATTCAATTTGGTCCTTGAACTATATTGAAATGTTTAATGTTGTTTTTGAACTATATAGAGAAATTACATTGCACATGAGGCTAAATTTATAAATTTTATGTGCCGTTATCTCATTATTATTTTTATCGCTATCTGTCTTAAAAGAACTTGAACGGAAGTGCGTTGGCTGGGAAGAGTTTGAAGTTCATTTACGAGGAGGACTGATGTTCACGTTTATGACATTGGCTAGGTTTTCTGTCTCTTCTTCAATTTGATATTTTGACAGATCACGTCTTGTGTTTCGTCGGTCATCCCTTTTCAACTTTATCCACGTGAACCTCCTTATATGCCTCCCCCCGGGCCTCCCCCTTATGTTGCGACTCGAGCTTTTTTAGGACACTTCTGACCACAGTTTAGGACATCTCGGATTTGTCTTACAAACTTTACATATCATTAGCGAAACATTTAGCGTTACTGTTGTATAAAGATACTTTCACCGCCTTGTTTGATCCATTGAAAACTTGTTCTCTTATTGAAAATCCAGAAGTGATATCGAGATATCACGGTATGAAAAAAATTTCCGCATGCTTCATAACTTTCCAAAGTAAACTCCATTCACGAAAATAACATTCATGATCGTCTAGCATAGTTTGTTCGATCAATTTAGGTTGGAAATCGTTAACATGATGTCTAGTCATACCGGTCGTTCTATGTGGCATCACCAGCGAATCTAACGTATTCGACTCCACTCAAAACGATGTGGCTTTGATTTCCTTTCTTTTTCATTCGATTTTCATCTTCTCAGAAAGAGTCAGTGAAGATCACTGGCCATTGTCGAGGCCCCTGAGACTTGTGAAGGGAAGAAGATGAGCACTACATAAGGTAAAAATATAAAATAAAAAGAAGAACAAAAAGAAGAGAAAGAAAATGAAAGGAACAAAAGAAAAAATATACAAAAAAATTGAAAATTAGCTTTCGTCTCGGTTTGCACTCTTGGATTGCTGTTGCATATTTAGCTACTATTGTTGTTTTCTTGATCTACCCAATTGGCCAAGGCTATTTTTCTGACGGTATGCCTCTAGAAATTTCTAATACTCTCAATTTCATGATTGTATTCCAAGTCGAGCACAACATCCTTATGCACCTATTTCACATGTTCGGCGTAGCTGGTGTATTTGACTGCCTCCTATTCAGTGCTATGTATTATTCCTTGGTGACCTCTAGTTTAATGAGGGAAACCGCAGAAAGTGAATCTGCTAATGAAGGTCACAGATTCGATCAAGAGAAAGAAACTTATAATATGTAGCTGCTTATGGTAATTTTAGCCGATTGATCTTCCAATATGCCAATGGCAACAATTCTCGTTCTTCACACTTCTTCCTAGCTGCTTGTCTTGTAGTAGTTATCTAGTTTATTGCTTTAAGTATCGACACTATGGCTTTCTGCTTAAATGATTTCAATTTCAACCAATTTGTAATTGATAATCAAGGACACGTAATTAATACCCGGGCAAATATTATTAATCGTGGTAATCTTCATATGGAAGTTACGCATGAGGGTCTTCCCTACCTCGCTTCTATAGAAGCTCCATTTGAAAATGAATAAGACTTTGGTCTTAGTATAAGTGCAGTTGAGTTTTTGTTCACGTCAGCCATCGATGGTGCCGTGTAAAAAGGCCGGTGTTGAATGACCGCCACGCGAGCTATTTTTGTCATTTATTATTTATTTGTTGTGGTTCCAAACAGGTTGTTAATTTCGCAATGAACTGACGACAATGACGTAATCTCACACTTTCTTGGAGTCATTATCACCAAACTTAAGTGAACTCTTACATTAATTTTTTTTCTTGGTCTAAAACTATTATATTAAATTGGTAAGCCGATTTTCGGGTGACTCACTCACGGACCCATTCGAGATCTTCAAAAGACGGCCGTGGATCATGTGAGTTCCATCAGGTATCCTCGTCTCCCTCCTTCCTCATTTATAACCCTCCCTCCCTGCCCACATATATAACGTTGTCACCACCTCGTCCTTAAACCCCCAACATGCCTCCCTCTCTTTGCTTAAAAGAAAACAAAGAGGCAGTTCAGATGTCGAAGATCTTCCCATTTGGAGCCCACGTTGCTTTCGCCATTCTTCTCCTATCGTCGGCAGCGGTGTCGGGTCATCCTTGTAAGTGCATTCGTCATACTCTCCTGCAGTTTGGAAAACCCGACGACCGTGTCTCGCCCAAGTTTTGATGTGTTCAAACGGGCCTTTCCTACCGACGACACATGCTCGCCCCGTGACTTTATGAAGCGATCTCACCCTCTCCTTATTGATTCAATTTATTGCAGCGAGCTCCCGCTCCCGTGAACAGGCGGCCGTCAATGGAGACCACTTCGGCAACGTCACGAAGGTGCATTATCTACATAAACACCATGTCTTTCTTTGGATTTTACTAAAGCTTTTAGGAAATCACCGCCATTGGAGTGCACGGATGCTAACCAAGTTATTATAAATGTCACCGAAATCACTGATCCAACAGAGGCTGCGTGATCCTTTTTCTTTTTTCTTTTTTTTTTTTAAACTTTTTTTATTCAACTTGAAACGGCATCCCCAAAGGAGTGATTACGGACTCATCTTCTCCCATGTCTCCGACGTTGGCCTTGTGTAGGAAACGATGAAGGAAGAAGTCGGGATGGAGTTGTTCCCGACGGGGTCGGGCCTGCCAGACTGCTCGCATGCGTGCGGGCCTTGCGTGCCGTGCAGGAGGGTGATAGTGAGCTACAGGTGCTCGACCGAGTCGTGCCCGGTGGTCTACCGGTGCATGTGCAAGGGCAAGTATTACCACGTCCCTTCCCATTGATCAAGAAGGCCGAGGGGGGATCGAGAGATGATTATGATTATGATTATGATTATGGTTCCGGGTTCCCGTTTAATTCGCTTAGGATTGCTTTCGCAATCGAGCTTTATGAAAATGTTTGTGCATGCAAATACTTAGAGCGAGCTTGTTAATATTTATTTTCCGAATGGGAAATCGAAATCCATTTCAGGTTAAGCAATATGGTTGTTGGTAGATCGTCGTGGCTTTGATTTGGATGGGCCTCCCTTCTGCAATCCGCATTTTGCATTGTGACTGGGCCATTTGGCCTTGTGGTTTAGTGCACTCTGTTCTTCTATTTTGCCTCTCTCTTTTTTCTTTTTTCCCCCCTCGGCACTCGTTGAGAGTAGGAGGACAGCACGTAATTGGACAACAACAGGGTTGGTGGTGATGTTTTTCTTTACACGTTCTCAATTGAATACTCATATCGATCAACAAATGACGAACGCCGATCGTCCTGCTGCAGACAAACTGTTCATCGTACAGAACATTCCTTCTTCGGTCAGTTGAACAGTTGCGCGAAGCAATACGTTGTTTGTACGACCCGACGTGGCGGCTTCATCATGGTTAGCCCCTTCGAGATCTTATAGTTTTTTTTTTCTTTTTTCTTTTCTCTTCATTTTTTCCGGTCAAAGAGATCTTATAGTTAAGTGGCACCGCTCATGTGCTCGCGGCTGTCTCGCAACACTTGCCAAACAAACTTAATAAGAAATTTGTTGCGTGTGTTTAAAATCGGTCGCACATGACACAATCAAAATAGCTTCAATATGAAATGATATAATCTTTTTTCTTTTTTCTTTTTTCTTTTTACATGGTTACTTGTTAAACGCCTATTGATGAATAATGGCCTCACATAAATTATTGAATTTTAGTAAATGATTGATGCACCAATGTGTTTTGTTTGCTACGTGTGTCCAATTTGAGTTTTGGAAAACAACCAAAAACTTTTTCAAATTCGTCAATACCGGACGAAAACACGAATGCCCAGAATCCGATTGAAAATGATATCTGTCGTGCAATTTTTATTTTTATTTTTTGGATTATCCTCTCAATCGAAAGCTCAATCATTTGCCTTCCGTTCGATTCACGGACCCACCCCCACTTCCACTGACCCAATTGCCGCTCGCCACGTTGACACTGGAGCGCATCTCATCCAGCTCACGGCATGACGAGACGGCAGTCCGAACCGTCCGATCTCCCACGTGGCGCCCGGACAGCGAGATTGCCTGGGCCCGACTCGTGCATATCATTGAGTGTCGGATCTGAGAGGTCCTCCCCCCGGTTCCATTATGAGCATAACCGCGGCTAGGATTCGTCCACGTGTCAGCGGCCCCGCGTTTGGCGACACGCGTCGGTATCATGGAGGGGTGGGACTGTGCGGCTGATCCAAATGCCGTCGATTGCTGGCGCAGGTCGACCGGGGGCTGTGGAAATATCTGGGCCTCCGATTGGAAAGAGTAGGAAATAAAAAGCAAGATTTTATACCATCAAAAATTTTAAATGGATGCATATAATTTTATCTCAAATTATCTTTTTTATCACAAAAATTTTCAAACTGATATATATATGACAAATTTACCACAAACTGGCACAGCCGTGATAAATTTATCATTTGTTAGTTTTCATTAAATTTGACCATCAAATTGCTACATTGGATGACATGTGGCTATTATCGAGTGTACATGTTACCTTATCAATTTGAAATTTTTTATGGTATTAACCCAATTTAAAGAAAATTAAGAAAATATAAATTTATTATATATATACCAGTTTTGAATTTTTATAGTAAAAAAATAATTTGGAGTAAATTTTTCATAGTTATATCAATTTATAATTTTTTATGGTTGAAAAAATAATTTAAGGTAAATTTGTCACTAGTGTACTAGTTTGAAAATTTTGGTGATCAAAAAAATAATTTATGATAAATTTATCAAACGTACCAGTTTGAAATTTTTCACGATATTAAATCTAAAAATAAATAGAGAGGGGTCAAAGAGAAAATTATGAACGCGTACGTGATTCTGGAAAGGAAATTTATTCCTCGGAGTGGGTACTAAAAGAACAAGAATTTCTCTTTGAATTTTTTTAGCCTTAACGTAGCTGGTCAAACCAGTTATGTCTGAATTACTTTTAACATTTTGCTCGACTAAAGTCTGGCGAGCCGCGCACTTCGACTTTTTTTATGTGGTATATCTTTATGTTTCGCGATATAAATATCAACGTATAAATTGACATATTTTTTTGGAAACTTAAAACATAACATGCCGAGAAAGTGAAAACAGAACAAGCGGGGCACGTCAACACAACAAAGAATGAATTTGATATTTATCTTCCACGTATTAAGCCAAAATGCTCAATTGACTCGATTTTTAGCCCTTTTAAAATTAACATTTACGAAATAAAAAGAAAACTAACAACTTAATTTTATAGCACAACCCAAGGGCCCACTTCTCTACCTAAAGAATAGCTAAGGGTGAGCAAAAAAAAATCATGATTCGATCAAATCGGATCGAACCATACCCAACCGACTGATTTTGGATGGTAACTGACGAATACTGTTCAAATCTCGATTTCAATTTTTTAGAACCGGCATATATCGGTTCGATTTTCGATTTATGGTGGGAACCATCGAACAGGCCCAATGAACCGGTCCATTTATATAATATGGATGTATATTCTTTTGCCTATAATGCAGTTTTATCACAATTTTTGTGAGAGTTGAGCACTTATCTAGTGTAGATGGATTTACTTTCTCTTTATTCGATGAGTAGGTGGAATACCGTCAAGAGAAGCCAAGATTATCACATATCACCTTATGGTGGTGGTCATAGTTTTCTATTTTTTCGGAGCATCCATCTCAGAATAAAGTGAAGTTGGCTATTCTGATTTAGAAGAAATGCTTCTCTGTGAATGTACGCAATGTAAATGGGATTACTTTAGCTGTCAAAGACTCTCTTTAATGAGTTAATCAGAAATGTCGAAATAATATTTGTGTGATATGGAATGAGTGCTGCGTAGGGAATGCTATGCCAAAGTCCCAAATTGAGCCACCCATCTTCAATCGTGAGGGACTAAATTCCTCAACAAGACATAACCAAGATTCAATCAAGAACTGGACCAGATCGGTGATTCAGTTCTCGGGTGGATCCATGAAAGAAACAGGTGGTGCATTTTACGAAATAGGTCCTTAGCGGATGGTTCTCGAGTTTAGGGTGGGAACCACCCATCTTAGAACCAATCACCCCTAAAAATTACTAACCTCGCTCATTTTGGAAAAATTGACTATCCTTTTATTAAGATAACTCAACATTAAGGGCGCGCAACTAGACAAGATAGAACCGTGAACCGAGTCGAATTGCCTGAAAAATTGGTTTGATTCCCATTTCTCGGTTTCAATGTGAGCAGGTCCGAATCCATACTATCGGTTTGAAAAAATCCAGTTCCCAGTTCTAGACATGCCCAAGAACTAGACCGATTTCGAAACTGGTTCTTAGTTATAGTAAAAATGATATAATTTATCTAAATTGAATCTAACTATGTCTCATCTCATTTGTTTCTTCTCCATTCTTTGTCGCCTCTCTCTCTCTCTCTCTCTATTTTTTGGAGCAATATTTTTATGGATGAATGGAGAATGAAGTGATGAATGGGAAGCACAGTTTTATAATTTTATGTTTTATGTTACATGTTTAAACTTTTTATTATTAATAATTATATGTAGCTACGTGTTTAAACTTTTCATCATTTATAGTTATAACTGATTATGTGTTTGGCAGATAAGGATTTATGTTGATTATCTTTTACTTTGAGCCATATTGTTGCTCATACTATTTTATTGTAAAAAATGAAATAAAAAAGAAATATATATATATATATATATATGTTCTTGGGTAGATTATGAAATATGACCGCAAAACAGAATAGGTTTTAGAACTAGTTCCAAAAAAATAGAATAAGTTCCAGATTCCAAATATTGATAACCGATTATAACATGGTAGGAAACTACTCATCCTGAAACCGATCATTCATATTCGAAATCAATTTCTTTTTTTTTTCTCATGTCTTTTTTGTGACATATTAGATGACTTTGCAACGAGTGCTTTAATCTAATAAACATAAAATAATTTAAGGACGTCAAGGGATTATACGATAGTAAAAATGAATATTCTCATCGTATAGTTAAAAAAAACAACAACAAATGTCTGGCTACGTACGCCGTACAAAAGACAAAAGCCGTCTACGATGTTTTCGAAACAAAGTAAATACAGATGCAAATTTCTTCTTAATTAAAAAGCTACCCCTCTACTTTGACGTATTTGCGTTGCGGGCATGAAAAAGTTTTGCACGTCTGTCGTTTGCTCAAAAAGACTCTCACCACTTTACACGTCATGGATGGCACCAAGTCAATTCTCAATTTGACCTCCGGAGCAACTTGGAAATCGGCTTCCAAGTGGGGCCCAATTGTCAGAAGTCTTGGCATTGATTTCAGTTTGGTTCCTGGCTTTTTCTAAATTTCCCCGCCCGCCGTGTCTTCCCAGGAAGGTTGTTGTCCAATCGAAAGCTTGCGTTGGTTCGAATCATTCTGTGTTTTGCTTCTCCTCCTCCTCCTCTGTTTTTGAAATATTCCTTAGTGATATTCTAGGCACACAAAAAATTAAAGTCATTCGCACCAGCATCAAAAGGCTTCCATATATATATATATATATATATGTATGTATGGGTCCTTATAGGTCTATCCAATTTTAGGATTGAAATTAAACCGTCGAATAGATTTTTCCAAGATCGTCTTCCATCGTATGTCGGGAGCGTCATGGCCGCTCCTTTGTCTTTTTAGGTAATGTCTTTTGGAGAGCCCGAACTCTCCTTATCCTTATAGCCTTATCATGTCGTCGCTAAATATTCGACCGACTAAGGTGGAAGGAGCCGTTAGGGCTGGAGGCGTAATTTAGGTATTTTTGTTGGGTGAATTCATTCATTGTGGGTGCACGTAGTTCACTAAATTTAATGAATCCTGTGATCATGTGTGGGTGTAACAATATAATCCATTGGCAAATCGGATACACGGGAATCAGATTCCTCCAATACTAATTCGTTCCCGTGTCCAAAGTTCATTATAGCTCCCTCCGACCAAATTCCGGCGAAAGATTTGTACGAGGGTCTGTTTGCTTGAATGAAAACCATTTTCGGAATTTGATTTTGTAATTTCGGTGTTTGGCTGACGAAAAACTAATTAATCCACATGAAACTCTTTCCATAGATCAAAAACCACGAGATTATGTCGGAAGAAAACGATTTCTTCTTCTATCATAAAGGAAAATAAAGGTATTTTTCCTTTATCATGAAATTTTCAACAACAAAAAAAAGTGACCTAAGGCCCATTTGTTTCTCAAGAAATAAACCATTTGAAATATATTTTCCTAAAGAATATCTTGCAATGATTAATTAATGAAAAATATTTCTAATATCGGCAACAATTTATGTCTAGTTATTTTCATGGACGATGAAATTTTTTTCCTTTCTTTCGTTTTTGCAAGCGATATAAACGATAATTTCTAGAGTAATTTCTTTTCGACTATTCATTTTCCGTAGAATAGACAAACCCTTTGGCTCCGTTCATTTGGCAAAAAAATGAGTTGTTTGCTGAAAATATTTTCTAAGAGGTTGTTTCTCATGAAAATGACAATAGTTTTTTTTTTGGTAAGTGAAAATGACAATAGTTTTTGTATTCGGTTGAAACTTGAAAATCAATTGAAAAATATTTTTCACTGTTCGATACAGAAAATCAATTTGATTTTCGTTCGTAACAATCCTTTCAATAATTTTTTATTTTTATTGTTTCTTTTTTATTTATTTATTTTTTGAAATTTTACTTTTTTTTCTTTTCTTTTTTCTTTTGATTTTCCTGCATAGATCAGGCCAGCCTTGAGCTTGTTGGCTTGTGTCGAGCTTGTCGAGATTTGGCAAGCCTCTAGCTCATGGGCCTCGGGCGCAGTTGTCTCCGTGGCCGAGGAAGAATAAAAAAAAATAAAGGAAAAATAAAAAATGATTAAAAAAGAAAAGGAAGAAATGATTTTTTAATAAAGTCAAAAAAATTATTAAAAATTCAAATATTTAAACAAAAAATGAATGTGAAGAAATGGAGGGAGGAAAGATATGGAAAATGATTTTCTATTTTGAAAAAGAGAAATAAGTTATTTCCCCTTTTTTGAAAGCGTTTTTTTCATGAGTGGAAAGTGTTTTACTTGACTCATCTATTTTTCTTAAAACAAGCTGGAAAATTCAAAAAATATTTTCTCGAAAGTTATTCTTCGCGAAAGGAACGAAACCTTAATGTAAAAGTTGTAATATGAGTTTTAGCCTCCACCATTTTACAAACTTAACTGCGGCTACTCTTGTCGGGCATGCTGACGTTGTTACTAGATTGATTTCTCATGTAGTTCTAGTGAATCCTTAAATTGAAAAAAAAAAAAATTAAATCTCGTTCAGGTGATTTGGATGATTGTTGTGATGAAGGTCATTCATCACCACCTTCCGTTTCATTCCTATTCCAGGAGAATATTCTCTTTCTTTGCTTTGAAAACACCACATGCCTACGTTTTCCCACTGGAAAACCTAATGGCCGTTTACTTTATTGCGAACCAGTTCTCCATCTTGTCACGCGTACATTTCCCAAATGATCACTCCGTAGACTGCAATGAAGCCAATAGAACTCGAGAGCAATGGCCAACAGTGCCGTGAAAGAGAAAAATTGACTCCTCTGCATTTTCAATGGTCAAGCAATGACTAGATCGCCAAGTCAACGATTTTCGATAAAAATTGATCGGAATAGCTATGTTGGAATTTCACGAAAAGTTTTCGGGACTGAATTGGTAAATTTTTTTTAAAAAAAAATTATGATCGAATTGGCATCTATACAATATGTTTCTGATTGATTGAATAGGTATTTTTCTGCTTAAATCCATTGATACCCGGTTTCGTTGTGGTCACGCCTGGACTTGGAGCAGGCTTAATGGTCTTTTGATGAGTGATGTTGCTCTTAACTATGCTTCCCTCCATCACTAGCTTTTGATTTTTCAGGACGATCTATACGTTGTGACTATTTTCTTAAGAATTTCTTATAAGACGATCGCGTGAGTCTTTAATGGATATTGGTGCTGCCTAAAATGAGATAGACCTAGTGGTCAAGTTCAACCATTTCCCCTTTACCAAAGCAAATCACTTCTCAAATTGAAAATAATTAATCGTCACTCCTCATATTTCGCAGATCAAAAGCGCCATTACTGCAAGATATCTGTAGAAATTTCAAAATTTCAGTGGGGCCAAGGTTCTATGGACTAACATGTAGAACTTTAAAATATGCGGTGATCTAACCATGGTTTTTAAAAATTGTTTGGGAGCCGGCATATTCCGGTCCCACTCAAGAATCGAGAACCGGACCATATGATCTTGGGACTAGGAAGACCGGTCCGATTCCCACGCAATCCAAGGGAACCGGTGGATTATTAGTATGGGAGAACAACATGGACTTTAATTTGGACACATTGATTAAAATTAGATTTACATTTAAGAAATAAAAAATAACCAATGAATTATTATGTTTGCATTTAAGAAATAAATAAATAAATAATCGATATGGCTCGGGCGGTCCGTTCTCTTCGGAACCAAAAATTGAATTGACAATCACCGGTTCAAATTTTATGGGATTGAGAACCGGATAGGCGTAATCAAGAACTGAACCGAACAACTTTTGTTCGGATAGTTTCTAATTCGATCTACCCATCTTATTCAACACTAGTTGGGAGCGGGGGCGGGGCCCTTCCAACCCCCTCTAGATCCGTCCACAAATGTGATGAAGCATCAATCATAAGCAACTTAATGAGTTTCAAGCTTGCCCATTTATCATTTGAGCTTGACCGTTAGCTCAAGCTGATGGTTAAGTCTACCTTAAGGAGGTGCATGAAATCACTTCAAAAATTTTATTTATGTTCCGAACTTATTTCTGGAATAGGTTTGGAACAAAAGCTTGTTTGGTAACACAATTCTATTTTTTTATTTTTGGAATAAAAAGTTGTTACAGAAATAGATTTGAAGTAAAAATGAGAAACACAAAAAAGTTATGTTTTGAAGAACTGAAATAGAAATTTTCGCTGACCACCAACCGCCGCCGCCCTTCCCCTCGCTGACCGCGCGGTCGCCGGCTACTAGCCTTCGCATTTTCTAGAATTCAAAATTTTCAACTGTTGTCAAACAAATTTCTATTCTGTGATTAAAAATTTTATGTCATTATCAAATATATTTTTTTTTTTTGCTCAAAAACTGATCCAGAAATAAAAATAGAAAAAAACTATTTTTAGTTATAAATCTATTTCTGAAATAGAATGGTTATCATTCACCCTTTAAATGTCACGGCACCCGAATGCGTTTTTGTCGCTTTGGCATTGCATAATCACACACACATTCTTCAAGAACAACACAAAAGCAATTGGCATCCATGTGAGAACCGAATTCTCTTTCCGGTAACAATGACTCGCTTGCTAAGAATCTATGCTAACGGGGCTAACTCATTAATAAAAGCATACTCATCCATAGCCAAGACTATCCGTGGATGGTCCTAATCGGGCTTAACCGGGTCGGGCATAGGATAACAACCATGAAAGTATGGCCTGGCCGGGTCTAGAAATACTCATCCGACCCTTCCATCAAGTAGAAAGTCATTTCACTTCACTCGAAATCTCGAGAAGGAAAGTGCTTGTTGAAGCAATCCTACCTAAAAAAAAAACTAGGCACGACACAAGATTAATCATCGAGTCGAAAATACTCTATCCAAAATAAGGATGAGCAGTTTTCAAAGTCTTTCAAAACTTACCCGTTAGAATAAGTTTCCTAAAATTTTAACTTACCTACATATCTTTGAACTTGAATCCTGCTTGTCACGGATTCCAAGATCACCAGATTTATCTTATATTCTTAATTGAACAATTCTAGCGAATCACCACATCTAATGGCCATTATTTGCTTATACAATTCACTGACCACAACTTTTATTTAGACACACTAAAAATACAAATAAACTAACAAAATAAAAGTTTCGGTCATGAATATCGCGAAAATAGAAGCTCAGACTAGATGTTCCAAACTACATGTTCATCATCGATGCCATGAATATTGCAGAATCTCGAGAAAACATACAAAATCAGTTCCTTAATTTTTATAACCTGAAATTTACCTCGCATAACTTGAAATTTGCAATCGAACCGGGAGGAACCGTCTCGATTTTCAATTATATCTTGGAACTGTGCTCACTCGTAATCAAAATCGAGAACGAGCGAGACACATGATTGTCGCTGTTACTTTATACCTATGCTTTTATAATCCCTGCATCTAATGATCGGAGAAGCACTCATTAATTACTAACAACAAACTCAATTGGATAAGATCCGGATTATATTTCTGCATACATTATTGGGCACATACCATTTGTCACGTCTTGTTTTTAATGCAAAGGGACCCGATTCCTCGGAACACACTGCATATATTGACGCTCCGTCCTTTCGTTCAAGAGCTCTTTTGATTGACCTCGTTGTCTACGCAAAGAGAAGATATCTCGAAGGAGCATGACTTTTCCTCGTACGCGAAAACCAAAGACTCGTGCACGGTCGCGGGTGGAATAATTCAAAGTGCTAATAGCGTAAGCTCGACGTAGCATCTGACCAAAGGCGGTCGCATAAATTTAATCAATGTTTACATTAGTAGGGTGACGTGACCCCCTAATAAACCTAATTCATTTCACGGCTTCATGAAACCCAAAAAAAATATATAAAATGAATGGATGAGTTTCTTTGCATTCATGAACAAATTATCCAAAAAAATTCTAAAATCAATTGTCGCTTCCTTCAACTGAGGCATAAACCTTATTTTCTTAGTAATATCGTAGAACAGCCGGCGTCTAATATTAGTGATTTTTGGTCAAACAAAACATGAAAATGTTTATGACTCAATTGACATAATAAAAAAAAATATGAATGAATTGATAAAAATATAATAAATTTAGTAATTTTTAAACGATTTTCACTTGCATTCATTTTTGGAAATTTCTACACGAGACCTCTGGTACATGGAGTTGGCCGATATTAATTACCATATCAGCAGCTTTACACATATCACGATGATTTGTTTAAGCTAATCCCGAAGTTCTAATCCACAATTAATGCGTGATATCGCATATGCACTTTAATGCCCGCGAGACGCGATGCTATAGCAATAGGGATCCACCCTTCCGTTTTCCTCTCCTGGCAAATACACCTATCGCCCGCCAACCGAGATCTCTCCCAGTTCACTCGTTCGCTGAAGACGGAGGGGTCATAAAATCCGATACATGAATCCGCGAGCTTTTATCCAGGGATTTGGATCCGCTATCATAAATGTAGGCGTGACATTAATTTATCTGGGCTGTACAAGTCAAAATAGACAATTCGGATAGATGATCCGTATCAATCCATGTCATTTTTTTTAAGAGACGGAAAGTTTTTGGCGGGAAATGTAATTTTTTTTTTTTTAAAAAAAATGACGTGGATTGATCCGAGCCGTCTGTCTTTGATTTGGATGGCCGGATCAATCACGTCATCCTTAACACCATATCAATGTTAGGAGATTCGGTTCCTTTATCGGGAACATCGTAAGTAGATGAATTTTTGGAATTTCATGGGAAATGTTGGATTGTCGGGATTGTTGGAGCGGAGTTATAGTTTCGAACTCTTTTTTTTTATTATTATTATTTATGGAAATGAATTTTTGATGTGATTCCGTGGCTAGCTAAAACGGTGACTTGGCCTCTGAGTATCCCGATTAGGAAGACTTGATTGTGAACAGTGGGATATTGAATAATCTAGGACACCCCCAAAGAACAAAAGAGGAAAAATTTCATTTATATTTTGCAAATTCTCCACTCTTCGCAAAATATGAGGGCTATTTATCTATCGCATCCTAGTCCAAAAAATGCCGCGCCAATAACTGAAGTTGGCCCGGCAACAGCAGGGACGTCAATGAAACGAATCAGCATTTTTGTGGGGGCCAAACCGCAAAATCGGAGGAATTCAACACCCTCTCGACGCAACGGGGAAGCGGGACTGAGTCTACTGAAATCTAGTTCGTGGTAATGTACGCTTCGCAACGTAATTTATACAGCGGCAGAGTAAATTAATGAAAATAAATGAATAAAACTAAAATACAAATAAAGAATTTCTTACGGTCAATGCAAGTGGTCGTTCGCTTTCAAATACCTTTCTTCTTCTTCTTTCTTCTCCCCCATCTCTCTCTCTCTCTCTCTCTCTACTTCTTCCATTTTCTCTCTCTCAAGACATTCTTCCAAGGCGCTCCCTCTCTCTCTCTCTCTCTCTCTCTAACTCATCCGAATCCGATTTCCAGTGTTGATCTGCTTTTGCGCACAGCAGCTTCCGTTTTTTCTACGGGGATAAGGAGCGCGTGCTGTGGAATTTCTCTACTGGGGGAGAGATCCTTCATCACTCTTCGTCATGCTCGGCGCGGATTCGGAGGAGGTCGGGACTAAATCTTTGTTTCGTCAATTGCTTCAGCGGTAAGTCATTCCTTGCCTTCCACCTCCTGTTTTTTTTTTTTTCCTTGTTTTCGAATTCTCCATTTCTTGTGGACTCGGTTAGCTTAGTGCTTCCAAGGTTGTCCTTCTGGTTTGGTCTTGGTTTTGTCAATGGAAATTGGGTATATCGACTTACTGAATAGCGGTTGGTTCAAGATATCGGTTGATTCAGTTGATCAGCCGATCACAAAAGCCATGGAAGGCCACGGTTTCTTCGGTTCTTTGGGGGATTTTTTTGGTTGTGAATGCTCTAGTTTCATCCATTTCTTTGGCTTTGCTGACGAGCCTTCTCAAAACAGGTGAATAATCAGTACTTTTGTAGTTTTTTCCTCGAGTCTTTAGTCATTACGGTACCAATTCATCGTTTACGAATTGCTTGCGGCAACTTCTGTTTTCGTTTTTTCTTTTTCTTTTTTCCTTTTTTTTTGTGGGGGGGGGGGGGTGGAGAATTGATCGTTTTGCATTTGTGCTGGGTCAAGTTTGATGCTGATTGCAAATTTGATATGTTTGAATTGAAGTTTGGGTTACAATTTCTGCGTGGTGGATCCGAATATTTACCTGATCAGGATACCAACTTCAAATTTTAGGCGTTAACCCAAACATATCTACTGGAATAGGAACTCCTGTTTTTGGAGCACTTGTGAAGTTATTTCAGCGTACTTTTGTTGCACTATATGCCTATTTGAGTAGTGCACTTATTGGCTTCTTGTTGCGAATTTTGTCGTGTCAAATTCTATATGTTACAGCTTCAGCATGTATGTGGCTTTTCTTTCTCCCTAATGGATCTTTTAGTAGGATTTCATGGGATGTGCTCATAGACAACAAGCGCGTTCTATATTTTCTTTAGAATAACATATTAGTGTAGTTATTTTTGAGACCTGATGTGGTTTTCTTTCTTCCAGTTATGGTGCTGACTTTTCTTCTTTCTGCTTCCCTCTTGCCACTGGAGTTCATGCATGTTCCCACACTAGAAGCCCTAGACTGATACATGGTGTGAATGTGTCAATTTTCGTTTGGGAATGGGTGTTGTTTTCTTAACACCTGAACTGTTAGAAACTATGAACTTGACTTATTTCAAATTATGTTGAATTCTTTTATTTCAATGACTTCGAATGCTTATTTGGGACAATTTTAAGTAAGTGACGTGGCTAAGCCATTCCAAACAGACAATAGACTTGGTTTAGTAGGTAGGACCCACTTTTGTCCTAACTCCATATCCGCTTGAGTTTCGTAGTATCCCTCTCCCAACTTTTGTAGCAAAAGGATGTATCTGGTTTTAACAGCAGGAAAACACTTGTTCCGGCTTGTATATGCGCACCCATGCCATTTCCTTAGATGGACAGGTATACTTTTATTTTTCCATTGATATTAGTCCTTATTGGATAAGTATGAGACGGTGTGAATAGCATTCCCGCTTAAGATTCATGTAGTAGGTCTAATTTGTCATATGTAAAATAGGTATATGTTCCCAAATAAGTAGGATGTACTGTTACGCATGTAGTAATTATGGACTTTGGGAATTGACCACGTTTGTCAATTATGATATGGATTCTATTGACGCTTCAGTTTGGTTGTTCATTGATGGATTGGCTTTTACCGGTTTATTTGGTTGTTACTCATAAAATCAATGTTTTATTCCGCTAGTGATTATGGATGCACTATTATTTTCTTTATATGGAAGGAAATTGACAAATCTTTATAAAATGTCGGATTTTGTTTCTTGAAACTAATAGGTGACTGAAGTTGAAGAGGCAAAATAAGTGGTTGTGGAGACATACAAGGATCAGATGTGCAGTATGTGTCATGTTTGTGGTTCGGAATTATTAAAGGTATCTAATGGGAACAAGAATCAGCAAAATGGAATTATCTCGAAATTGAAGGAGGGGGCCATCTTATTACATTGTAAATTCTGTGATAAGATGAAGGAGCGAGATTCTATAAAGAGGGATGTCATGAGCCCTTACGAAACGCCGACCATTAGTCCAACAACTTCATTGTCAAGCTGTGACAGCTCTGTCTCAAGCTGCAGTAAGTTTTCTGCGGTGTCTGTCAAGTTTGCTCTATACATATTCACTTGTTTGATTTAGTCATTAGTTTAGCCTTTGGCTCATACGTATGCACTAACTTTAATCTTTTCATTTTAGGTGAATTTTCAGTGGACCTGAATGCCAATTATAGGTATGCATCTGTCCTTTCTCTTTCGTGTAAAAGCATGCTACCAAGTTAATTAATCATTAAGGACTTCAAATTTCAGAAGCAATCAAGAAGAAAGTGCTATGCCCAGTAATCTAGAAGATACTTCTTATAGAGTGGAGGAACATAAAGACTCTATTTCAGAAGCAACTAGCGGTGGAGTTGGAGGATCCAATATGGCAATGGAGAACAATTCTAAAGAGTTCAATAGGGGTCATAAACATGATAGTACCGATGTTGAAATTAGGCGGGTTAACCATCTTCAGGAAGTAAATAACACTGGTGTTGAAAATGAAAGTAGAATTGTTAATGGAGTAACAAACAGTGGAAATTCTAGTGGTTTTCTAGATGAGATAGAGGGCAAAGTTTGGGATCCTCCAGAAGCAGAAGACCCAGAGGATGATATGCCGGGTAGTATGGCTTATAACGATGACGATGATGATGAATGTGGTGATGGCACAAAATGGGGCAGTTCAAGTTCTCTGAGTAACTTCAGAAATGAAGGTAGTGGGAGCTACAGATTTAAAGAGGAAAAGCAGAAAGCTCTGGATGAGGTGATTAATGGAAAATTTAAGGCCCTTATCACCCAACTCCTTAGGTCTTTTGGTGTTGCCCCTACCATGGAGGGTGGTGAAAGTTGGGCGGACATAATAACTTCATTATCATGGGAAGCTGCTTCCCTTTTGAAGCCTGATGCTGTTGATGGAAAAGGAATTGGTCCAGATGCCTACGTAAAAATCAAATGCATAGCAACTGGTACACGCAGCCAAAGGTGGGTATACTCTTCCATAATTTTGGGACTAATAGTGGCTGCATTTTCTATTTGCTTGTTTATTCAAAGGATGTGGTTTTAGTGTGCTGTTGCTTGCTACGCTACATTAGATAGCGTGTTTATTTTTTATGATCATTATAAAGTGCTTTCAGTTCAATGTGCTGTTAACATGTTGGAGAAACTACAGTTTTGCTGCATGTTTCTTCTGCTTCATCACACATTTCCAAGAGAAGAATCAATTCATGCTCAAATATGTTTTCCTCTAGCAATTATTAGACCATACCTTGATGTATATATGCATGCATACTTGCGAATATCAGATGTTTATAATGCTGCTGTTGGTTTTGCAGTCAAGTAATTAGAGGTCTTGTTTTCAAAAAGCATGCCGCTCACAAGCACATGCCCACAAACTATAAGAATCCGAAGTTACTCTTGATTCGGGGTATGCTTGGACAATCATCAAGTTGTTTGTCATCATTTGATGCAATGAAGCAGGTAAAATGTCAGGATGTCTGCTACATCCAACAATTTATTGGTATATTAGATTTGATTGATATTTGCTGTCTTCATTAACATTCAAAGTTTACAGGAGGATTATCTCAAACCTGTTGTTGAGATAATTGAAATGAGCCATCCGAATGTAATTCTAGTAGAAAAATCAGTCTCTCGTGATATTCAAGAATCTATCCTCGCAAAAGGAATGACGTTAGTCTTCGATATGAAGCTCCATCGCTTGGAAAGAATAGCTCGTTGTACTGGCTCATCAATTGTCTCAACTGAGACTTTGGCAATTCAGAAGCTAAAACAATGTGAATCGTTTCGTATTGAGAAGTTTGTGGAGGAGCATGCTGGTTTTATTGAAGGAGAGAAAAAACCGAGCAAAACTTTGATGTTTCTTGAGGGATGTCCAACTGGACTTGGTTGTACGGTGAGTGTTGTTTTCATTAGTTGTTGTTGTTATTATTATTATTATTATTATTTCATGCGTTCTTTCTTTCTCCCCATATCTTTGAATTTAGTTGGATTGATTCCAGTATTAGAACTTCTCTTATGGTGGGAAAAAAAAAAACCTATCCGGGCTCCCTTTTAGCTGAAGAGGTGATAAATTCTCTAGACGTGTACATTTGGAGGTCTATATACTTCTCTTATGATGAGGGAGACATAGGAGTTTCATCTACAACTTGAAATATGCCCACACTTTACTCATTTTGTTAGATGAGAGATCATACATTCTCAACGTGGGTAAGCTAGGTATGCTTGTAAGTGCTGCTTACAAAGAGGTAGTGTGCCTTTCTACTCTTGCTACATTCACTTCCATTGATTCTGGTCAGAATGGTTTGCAATAGTCCTCGTATCAGGTTTTTGCAATCTTCCAGACAGTCTCGTTTTTGCTGACTTCTTCTGTCATGTCATGGAAGATGAAATTCCTGCTTGACCTTGTACCAATTCTTTGTTGCAGATTTTGCTGAAAGGAAGTCATAGCGACGAGCTGAAAAAGATCAAGTCTATAGTGCAGTGTTCAGTTGGTGTGGCCTATCATCTGATCCTTGAGACTGCATTCCTTGTTGATCAAAGAGCAATGTTTTCAACCATTCCTTTTGCTGGAATAGCACATACATCACAAAATGATCAATCATCCCCTACCTCAGTATCCAACGGTATTCACGATCCCAGTTTTGAGGAGGCTGCTCCTGATCATAGATCATGTGCAATTGATGTTCCCATTTCAAATGGATTCCATGATGGGGATTCCGGTCATGTGAAGTCAGAATTAGGGGGAAGCTCACCATTTTCTTATGAGCCATATAATCCGGTTGTATTTTCTGGATTCTCAAGCCTCTCAGCATCACTGAAGAAAGTTATAGGGGACAATTTTCCTCTCGCTTCTTCTTATCCTTCTTTGTCTTCATATTTTGGATTTACGAGAAAGGAACCAAATGGGCATGTTGAAAGTCCTACTTCTTCGTCAGCAAGCTCAGATGCAGTGGCCATAAAAGATTGTCTTGATGATGCGAAGTCACCCAATGGAGGAGAAAACCAGTCTTTATTAGCTTCCTCTGAGGTCCTACCGGAATCGGTAGAAGATGCTCGTGGAAATGATCCACTAGAAAAAAAGAGTGACATGGCGACAGTGATTGATACACAGAGTATTTTAGTTTTGATGTCTCGTCGTAATGCCCTGGGAAATGTGTGTGAGCAAAGCCATTTTTCTCGTATCACGTTCTACAAGAATTTTGATGTTCCCCTAGGGAAGTTTCTTCGAGATGAGATACTCAATCAGGTATATTATTATATTCTGTCTGCCCGATAACCAGGGTATCTTAAATGCTATTTGAATTTCATCATGATCTTCTACTTCTGAGAAATTAATCAGTTTTGCTTAAACAAAATGCCTATAGCTTTGAATGTGAAGAGGCCATTGCCTATCTTTTCCTATTTTATTAAGCTTACATTAAACTTGCTGGGAAAATTGCAATGTTAACACGAGGCAATAAGAAGTTTTCTTTTAGAATTGCACTTACAGAGGCTTTTGGTTGTGCAGAGAAGCCAGTGCACTTCATGTGGTAGACTGCCAGAAGCCCATTTCTATTATTATGCACATCACAATGAGCAGTTAACAATCCAAGTGAAGCGGCTTCCAAATGATAAGCAATTACCAGGAGAAGGAGAAGGAAAGATTTGGATGTGGAGTCGATGTGGTCAATGTAAACCTTTCAATGGATATACAAGATCAACGAAAAGAGTTTTAATCTCTACTGCTGCCCGGTGCCTGTCATTTGGAAAGTTCCTTGAGCTCAGTTTCTCTCACCATTCATCATTTGCTAGATTGGCAAACTGTGGGCATTCTCTTCAAAGAGACTTCCTCTACTTCTTTGGGTATGCAAAATAGTCTCAGTAGTGATCTTATTTCTTATTTGGTTGGAAAATCATTATTTTTACACATTCTGGCATTAGATATATACACCTTTCCCCTCAAACCGATTTTGCTTTTATTTTATTTATTTTTGGCTTCATCGACCGCCGACCCCCAACTAGGTTGGGATAAAGGTGATGTTGATTCTAGCATTAGATAGGTGAACAAGCGCACTGGAGATAGTTAAGAAGATGATGGTTTGATTTTCCTTCAACGTGCCATGATGTGACAAGTATATCCTGCACGTCCTAGAAAGGCTTTGCCAAGCAGTTGGCAACTACACTGCCGTCTTAAGCATAATGCTGTTCTGAACTCAACTATCTGGAGTTTGCATTTGAGAGAGTTCTCTTTTTGACTGTCTGGTGGGGTAACATAGGAGACTAGTTCAATTCCTGTTCTGTTGCATCTTTTTTTAACTCATTCATATTATGATGGTTTGTCCTTCCAAAGTGAGACTCTGACGGGCTTGTTCACGTTGATGCAGATTAGGCCCAGTTGTTGCGATGTTCAGATACTCCCCGGTCACGACATACTCCATATCAATGCCACCCCAGAAACTGGAGTTCAATAGTTCAATCAGATCAGAGTGGTTTGCGAAAGAAATTGAGAAAGTACGGGGTCTTACTCTACCTGCTAAAATGACTTGTTATGATTAAGAAAGTGCACACCACATGCGCGTACACAGAGGTTCAAAAGCAAGTGCACCCCAAAACTGGACACATCACTTTCACTTTGATGGTGCTTTGCCACTCTTTTTCTCCTTATTTCATATACCTGACTTGAAAGTAACAGTTCCATTTCTTTTGCTTTAAGGTATACACAAAAGGGATGCTGCTATTTGCAGAAGTTGAATGCACCTTAAAGAAGATAGGACCCCAATTTGCAGGATCTGTTTTGCATCAAATAGATTTACCAAAGGCATTCTCTGACATCGAAGAGATGTTGAAGCAGGAAAGCCATGATTTTGAGGTTAGTCTCCTTGCAATTTCTGCCATATATGCATGAGGAGCTAAACTCAAAGGTTCACTATGGCTTTTTCCTGTTATGTAAATGCTCCATGGGAGGTGTTCTAGGCCTCTCTCTCAAATGTCATAAAAAAAAATTGAGCATTTTAGCCATGCTCTTTTTCAGTTTTCCTATTCTTGCTGCTCAGCATGTATCACTCAATATACCATTACTTCTTAGTGTTGTATTTGTTTTGTTCTTGTGGCATGTTCTAGTTTAAATATGTTTTCTCAGTAGAACAACAAATCAGCTTCTCTTAAGCTACAAATATATGCATGTGCCGAGGAGGTGCATTACTTCCCCTAATCTGTCTTAGTGTTATCTTGGATGTATGCAAGTATTTTCAGCAATTTGTTTAAGTACGGTGGTCCTGCATTGGTGTTGCACAAGTTACTTCTGTAGGATCATTAGAAAGAGGAATGCTGATCCCTCTGGTTTGTAGTTTTGTCTCTGCTTTCTGAGTCTCATTTGACACAGTTGACTTTCCTTTTTAATCTTGTCCTTTTTCTCTATACTATAAGTGCTGTTATCTCAGACTGACACTCTCTTTTCTGGGTGGGACCAGTTGGGCATTCAGAATGCTGCCAAGAATGAGAATCCAGGCCAGAACTCTTATAAGTTGCTTGCTCTGAACCGGTTGTTATGGGAGCTTTTACTTGAATCATTCGTTTGGGATAGACGTCTCCATTATCTCCTCTCTGCTGATCCTCCTAAGGCAGCTGCTGTTTCTTCTGGAAAAGCAGCTCAACAACCGGAATCAAATATGGACGGTACTGCAGGTAGAGGAAATGAAGGGACAGATTTGGGAGCAAACGACTTTTCTGTCAGAGAGGTTCCAATAAAAGAACCTCTTGATGTAGAAAGAGAATTTTCAGTCAAGGATATCCCTATTGAAAGTCCCATCAGAGAACATGAGCAGGATGATCCATCCAAAGTAATCACAGCTTCTGAGGCTCTTCACGGTGCGACAGCTGACAATTTAAGTTATCATCAGATATCATCTGACCAGGATCTCCTTTCAAGATCAGAAGCAGAGAATCAATCATTTCCTGCTCATTCCAATATAGATAGAACCATTCAGAACTCCATGGGTCTCGTGAAACCTGGTTCCTTTGTCAGAGTTAGGGAAAGTCGAGGTCTTACTTCGCAGAGTTCACTCTTCTCCACATGCCAAAGTGTGGATGGATGGTTTTGGAAACCATTTTCAGAGATTAAGGAGCTCTACATGAATGAACTTCTAAGAGGCTCCTCGCCACGATTTGAGTTTGTTAGTAGCCAAACTTCTGAGTACTTGGTCACAACTCATCAGTTAATTTCTGAGGAAGGTTCAAGGCTGCACTTTCCTCTTGCAAATGGCAATTATGTCTTGTCGGACTATGAAGGTGAACTCTCGAGCATCATTGCTTGTGCTTTGGCCTTGTTGAATGATGAGCCTGCAATGACAGATCTTAGAACTGATGATAGTCGTTTAGACAGCTGGGTTGCTAGTAAAGCGGCTGAGAATATGCAGAATCTGATTCGGGTACCTTCAAGCACTTGGTCTTCAAATTTTTCGTTGGACTCGGATAGTGTTCATTCAACAAGAAGCACTTTCTCAGAAGAGTCGCGGTTATCCAGCTTTGATGGCCTGGTCTTGTTGGATTCTTTGCTTCCATCAGAAAATTTTAAAGCAGAAGTATCTTTAGGAGTGACAAAGTCGCTGGTGAAGGGTAAATATTCGGTAGTTTGTTTGTATGTTAATGAGTTCCGCGATCTCAGGAGCTCGTGTTGCCCATCCGAGGTTGATTTTATTGCTTCATTAAGCCGGTGTAGGAACTGGGATGCAAAAGGTGGGAAGAGTAAATCTATCTTTGCTAAGACTCTGGACAACAGGTTCATTATCAAGGAAATTAAGAAGACTGAATTTGATTCCTTTGAAAAGTTCGCCCCCCACTATTTCAAGTACATGAAACAGTCATTTGAGTCTGGGAACCAGACTTGTCTTGCAAAAGTTTTAGGAATCTACCAGGTTTGTCTCTTGACCCATACTGTTTCCTCTACGTCATTTACATTCTATGTTCTTAGAATTTCGCTTCTTATGTAGGTGACCTTGAGGCAAAATAAGAGTGGAAAAGAAGCTAGGCATGATCTGATGGTGATGGAGAACCTTACTTTTGGTCGGAACATTACTCGACAGTATGATCTGAAAGGGGCTCTACATGACCGATTCAATTCAGTGACTGATGGAGCGGGAGATGTTCTCTTGGATCAGAATTTTGTCATTGACATGAACTCATCTCCATTGTACGTCGGTAACAAAGCAAAGCATATCCTGCAACGGGCTGTATGGAATGATACAAGTTTTCTCAATGTAAGTTGGCAGTTGAAGTGATTTTGTGGTCATGTCATTACATATTTCGCCTCTAAGAAACCAGCTTATACACCATATTTTGGTGATAACACTTGCCATGGCTTTGCTGTTGAACATGCACTATTCTTTCATCTAGAGTTATTGCTTTTAGCACATCTTAATGGCGGTTAATCTTACTTCACTTTCTTTCTGCTGTACAGTCGATTAATGTGATGGACTATTCGTTGCTTGTGGTAGTTGATCAGCAGAAGCAAGAGCTTGTTTGTGGGATAATTGATTATCTTCGGCAGTATACCTGGGACAAGCAGCTGGAGACATGGGTTAAGTCCTCGCTCTATGTTCCTAAAAATCTGTTGCCAACTGTCATCTCTCCAAAGGAGTACAAGAAGAGATTTAGAAAGTTCATGTCTGCATACTTCTTGTGCGTCCCAGACAAGTGGTGCTCACAAGGTTCTACTGATAGTTGCGAGATTTGCACCATTAACGATGACTCTTCCAGGTTGGAATCCTGACGCGAGGGGACATGAATGGATTTTCTGCATAGATCATGTCCATTTTGGCTTTCGTTTTCTTTTCATTTGCGGTCAAAATCACCCTGTCTAGTATCCGTGTAAATACGCCATCTGCAGTGTATGCTCTTCACCCCGTCATTGTGCAATTTTTAGCAAATTTCCGGGGATAGGTTCATTTCTATAGGTTCTAGTATCCAACATGGGATAAATCTCTTTTTTGGTCAGTGTTGAGGAAGTGTAAAGAGTCCAGTCTGTCGAGACATGCTATTTTTTTTTAATCAATGAAAAGTCAAAAGGTCGTTACAAGCAACTTTGTCTTAGTCTGATGTATTCTCTTTCTAAACCCCTTGCC
Organism: Rhodomyrtus tomentosa; assembly: GCA_028455895.1. NCBI lineage: Eukaryota > Viridiplantae > Streptophyta > Magnoliopsida > Myrtales > Myrtaceae > Rhodomyrtus > Rhodomyrtus tomentosa. Next base: position 45,833,136 of record JAPCWY010000001.1, read on the forward strand.
CTCATTCAGAGAAGTAAAAGTTTAGTTAGTTCCTTTTCTGTTACCACTTATCGGGCAATCCTATTTGTGGTGCCGGCAAGTTGGTTGTCGTGGCTAAGGATGCGATCAACCATTGGTACAGGTCGTCATTCTATCGATTTTGGAGAAATTTGCCCCTTTGCTACGTAGCAAATTGCTTTTGCCATCTCGAGAGCTCATTGCTCATAACCCGGGATCTAAGGAAGTCTAGATGTTGCCATTGAATGCTCTAAAGCACAAAGAACCTCACAACAAGAACGGCAGAACAGATGCACCGATCAATGTAATGGCAAACTAGCCTCTGAATTCTGAGATTGTTTACCAGACTTGAACCAAATTTTAGTAGCTTGAGTGGTAGATACGCTAGTTCATACTGGCGCAATTTCTTAGATACCTGAGATCTCAGGAGCCCATCGCGAGAAGAATCAGAAAAAGGCAATATACCAATGGTCATTATGGGGGATAGCTTGCCACAGGAAAGCATAAAGGATCGGAGTTTGCCTTAAATCTCCCCAGCTCAGCAAAGAATCTCTCCTCTCTTGTGCCATTCTGCTGCTATAATTCAATGGTTTGGGAAGACAGCTTCACGTTGTCTTCCCTTCCTCCAACAAGAATTTGATGGTTGAGAGCTGACAAGAGATGGACGACTCGCTCGACCAATCACTCGTAGAGATTTATAAGCAAGAGAGTGATCAATCCTACCTCAGAGACGATGATACTGATGAGTCCCATTGCATATACCTGATGAATTTGATCTTAAGCGGCACTGCTCGGCTCAATGTTCTCTTGCCATCAGCCACCATCCTCGCCTTCACTATTTTCACTCCAATCTTGACGAATGATGGCAAGTGCACACCTCTGAATCGCTGGCTGATGGGCTCCTTCTTGGTCCTCTCTGCAGCTTCATGTCTCTTCTTTACGTTCACCGACAGCTTTCGAACAGCTACCGGCAGGTCATATTACGGGATTGCGACATTTAGGGGCATATGGACCTTTAATGGCGGCAGGAAAAGGCCATGCGTGCCCTCGGATTACAGGCTAAGGTGGACAGATCTGTTCCATGCGTTGCTTTCCCTGTCTGCATTTCTTACCTTTGCAACATTACACGGTGACGTCGTGGCGTGCTATTACCCGGGATTGCCTAAGAAGGTGACCAACGTTGCTCCTCTTGTGGTAGGGTTCGTCGTGAGTGTTCTGTTCGTCTTGTTTCCATCTAGAAGAAGAGGAATAGGGTATCCTTTCCTTCTACAGAGAGACGCCTTCTACTCCAGACGTTGATGGGCATCTCGTTCTCACCTATTAAGCTGTTCTTTTACAATAATAGCAGTTCTTCATTCAATCATTGTAAAAACTGCCATACTGTACCCTCAACACTTCTTCGCTCTCCGGCAAAGAAGAAAAGATTTATGGTCCTGGCCATATAATTGCAAGTGTCTTCAATATCTCTAGATGCAATCAATAAGTGACAAAGTGAAGGAACTCCAAAAAAATTTACTTGCTTGATTTTCAGTAGCCACCGGTGATACAGATCAATCATCCCCAAACTATCTGACTTATCAAAATCGTGTTAAACCCATTTCTCTCATGAAACTTATAACATGGTAAGAATTGAGTAAATCGGAAATACTCTTCAGGTACAATGGCATCGCAGGGGGATAGAAACCCCAGGTGGTTTTCTTCGCTCCCGGACGATGGCTTCTTTGATCATAGGCAATTTTTGGTGCACCTTTTTCCAGATGTAGTTCACCGCACCATCTGGAGGGATAGGCCCAATACCACCCGGATGGCCACTATTGTATTCAAAGTTCGACTGGACTTTCGCCATGTTTCGACGACATCTATCCTTTTGCTCTTCGGAAAAGCTTCTGAGATGGTTTACAAGCCAGTTTGGCCTCAAGGCATCTGCAGTAGCGATGAAAACAGAGAAGACTGAATAATCCAATATCCCCTCGAATGGGAGTTCAATGTCGTCGCTGACGATGACAGGAATACAAAGACTCTGTATGGCATCAAAAAGTCGGCAGGAAGTTGGTGTATCCCCAGCAGGATGCAAGCAGAATTCAGAGGTTCTCATCCCTTTAATGGACTGCTCTCTCCCAGTGGCATTAGGGAAGCCTTCTTCCATGATCACACCGGGCACCTCGACCAGCAAGTCCCAAAGCTTCTCTCGTACTACGCCGCCCTGTTACACAACTTTTACCAATAAAGTATCATAAAGAAGCTCCGAGTTATGGAAGGAACTTGCAGGTTTGATCGCTATCCTGAATTAGCTGGCAATTTTTCCTCAATGACTTCTTATAGAAAGTAAATCTAGCCCTTATATTGCACACTAATCCATCTGCTTGCGCGACACCATTCTCAGTAAATGCACATGAAAGTTGATAATTGCCAAGTAGAAAGAGAGAGAGAGACCATTGCCAACAACTATATCATCTTAATCTGCTGAAATGCAAACACAAATAGATCAAAATTACAAAAAATAAGTGCTTGAAACTACAGCCCAATTTTGTCGATCATCCAAGGATGGCACTAGCTTTATAGAAAGCCATAAAAGGAATAAGATATCAACTTAGTTATCATTTCTCCTGCAATCAATAAAGCATAACTCACCCGATGCCTATGCTTAGCCCCTTTAAAGTAAAGAAGGGTTTGACGTTTCTGACTTTCCAATAGTTGTAATCTTGGAAGCAGGTGGGTATATGGCACAATAACATCCTTGAGCAAAGAAACTTGCGTGTGGTGTACCATATCAGACGAGCTACCATTTGAAGACTTGGAGTCAAGCCTGTACCATCCACCAAAATCCACCACAAGCAGAATAGCTGGAGCGATCTCATCTCTCACATGCCACATTGCAACCGGGTCTGCGAAACAATGCTTCAACGTTTAACATAACCTGACAATCAGAGATACAGCATAAGTTCCTAAGACGCACACTGCCCCTTTGAATTAGCATTGTTCTATCTGCTGGACCGGTATGCAAAATGCATACTTGTCAAATTTAAGATTACTCCATTGATTATCTTCGGTAGAGTTCACACGTAATCCCATTACCAAGGCACGCATCCATGGGGATACTCAGAAAAGCAGAATTCTATCTACAACATGAATCGATTCTATTCCAGGAGATGCAAGGACAAAGAAACCAACATCAACTTCAGTTAAGTCCCCCAAAAAAAAAACATCAACTTCATTTTAACGCGAATCCTGAGGCGATCAACTTCATTTTAACGCGAATCCTGAGGCAGCAAACGATCAGAGTGCGAACCAATACCAGTGAGAACAAACACGTGGTCGCGCCCGCCCGACCGCTTCCACGCCTCGGAACTCTTCGCGAGATCCACCACTTGTCTCTGCCTCTCGTAGTCCTCGTTCCCCTCCTTCTTCCTGAACTTCCCCTTGTCCCTCCCGAGCTGCATTTCCGCGCTCAGAGTCGCGAAGAACGGCACGAAAACCACGTCCGCCTCCTCCCAGCTCGCAACCCTCTCCGCGAAAGACCTGGCCCTCAATTCTCGCGGCGTCTCGAGATCGCCCAAGATCCAGTACTCGGCACTGTACTGCTTGATCAGCGGGTTCTCGGGATATGGCGGGTGACGACTGGCGGGGGTTTTGCGCAGATGGGTCGGCCCGGATTGATGGTCCGGGTCGGTGGAGACCCTGGAATCGGCGTAGGACGAGGACCAGTAGCTCTCGAGGAGGCCATAGTTGAGAGATCTGGGTAGCTGTGCGACGTAGACTTTGATGCGGTCGGTGAAGGGCGATTGAGAAGAAGAAGAGGAAGAGGAGGAATGAAGGCGAGGGGTGGAGCGGAGGAAGAAGAGAGAGGAGAGGAGGATGGTGACAAGAGCGAGGAAGAGGAAGAGCGAAGGGATTGAGCAGAGAGCTTTGTGGGTTGAAGAATGGAGGTTGGTGCCGGTGTTCTTGAGCGGCATCTGGTGATATTCCTTCGGAGCTCTCTCTATCTCCTCTCGGCCTCCCTGTCTGTCGCTTCAGTACATTTAGAAAGTCTCAATAAATTTCAAAGCTTGATCAAACTTAAATTAACCAAAAGCTTACAGTTATGTCGGACTATATTTCCCATTAATAGCAAATTTAATCAGATTTTTTCAGCATTTCCACTCTCTTATTATATAGTTCCCGCGACACAAATCACTAATGCGATGATAACTCGACTCTACTTCAATAAAATATCCCGAGAAATGAAATATATATACATGCGCGCGCGAAGAACACTGCTTCGGAAGAAAGAACATTCAGGTCCATTTCTTCTTCGGTCATAATCGCGATCGATTCCACAAGTATGGACGTGGTAACGGTTTTTTTTATTCTTTGATTCTATTCCTAAAACAAAAAAGGATAAGAAATATGTTTAGTAACACAAATGATTCTATATCCGAAAATAGTTTTAGAGCAAATACAATAATTTAAAAAAAGATTCTTCTGAGAAAAAAAAAATCAATTTTCTGAAACACAAAACAATATAAAGTCCTACGTCTATCTCTTTTCTATTTCATTTCTCTGGTCACTTTCTCTCCACCTATAACAAATTATATGAATCAAAAACTTTATATTTTTGGGTTTTAATGCATGGATTGAACAGGGTAAGAACACATATAATAAACGTCCCTATTTATGTTATATACTTTCATTAACCTACTCATTATAGCCACATTCGATAATGGATCATTGTACCACACCACAAATACTTATGAGAGCCTAAAAATCTATTTGAACAAGCGAGAATTAAAAGGTAACTAATTAAAATAATTTGAAATCACACATTGACCCATCGAGCATGGTCTCTCCTTTTTTAAGATTAAAATGACTCTTAATGACGGAAAAATTAGATGGTATAGCACGAAAAAAAATGTTATATGTAATCTGCAATATGTTATATAATAGAATTAATATGAACTAATATTCATTAACTCGAAATATATGATGAAATTCACAAAGTGATTACGTGAAATTGAGAATTTTTTTTCCCAAGTACAAAATTCTTTTGCAATTACAAAATACATTATGATCAGAATCATTGCCTTGCGGGCCCTATATGGCCTCGAGGTGGGGTGGGGCCAAGTGAGGCCTCATTAACATGGCCGGAAAAGGTTGGTGGCATTGGTATGACCGGCCACACCGGAGAAGAAGTACGTACATGACATGGTTGCAGGATTATCAATACCCGTCGCAACACCTGCCTATGTTTAGCTACTATTCATTGAAGCAAATTCCATGTCGGAGACTTGAATGCGCATCGTCCGGTCACCACCTAACCGGAAGCAAAACATTTTATGGCGCCGGGCCACTTGCTCATGAGTTTTCAGGTCCTTTCCATGAATTTATTACGTGGTTAGTTGCCAGACCAAGCACGTTTCAGCTTGAACTGGGTAAACAAGTGATACTCCACCACCTCGACAACAAATGACGTCAGACTCGATAAAGGAAACAAGCACTAGGTCCAGCTCTTGACGAGAATCTAGCTAATGAGACAGACGCCGTTGAATGAGCGATCCAAATCGATCAATTTACGTTCAGGGCAAATTTTGCGACCCATGCTCTGTTTTTAGCAAATTTTCTTCTTAAATCATTGCCTTTGAAGAATGGGCGGCTCTATGGACTGAATTGTCAAGTTAGTGAGAGAGCTCGAGGGCCGGGTAATGGGCGGGGGCGCGAAGGTGGTGGTTGAAGTCCAGCCCGCCCCTCGCCTTGTATTACAAGAGAACAAAAAACAACCTAGCTCACCTCCTCCAGGCATCTCTCGTTGTTGATGAGGTCCTGGATTGTGATGTGAGCCATGAAAACGGCACCCTAATATAACCATCGCTAGAATATAGTAATATAGTAATGGACTATAGAGATTTGTGTATCTGATTTAGAATCAATCGTTCTTGACGAGAAATTATGACCATCCAAAGCTCGAGTGGTTTTCCTTTTATCATATTCTGTATCCCCGAATCAATGACAAAATCCCTTCACTACGCGAATCTAATGCATGGAGCTTGAGAGGGCTCCTTAGACAGCAAATGCAACCCCGTTATCGAGCTCGGGAGCCCAGGTTTTGTAATTATACAGTTAATGTTCTTTTGTGTTTGGACATCATAGTGTCGATATTTTGTTCTTTGCTTTCCATGGCACGTCTCAATCGCAGGGTTAGCAAAGGAGGACGTGAATCCTCTGCTCCGTTAGACCCTCCTCCGTGTTTTTAAATAAATCTCGACCATGTTTCATAGAAGTTGTGCTTTTTTTTTTTTTTTTGGTGGTCGGTCGGAGTAAAAATTGTGTTGTTAACGATATTATTACAGGTTTAACTTTAAAGCCCGCTGTGACTAATTAGAATATAAACAGCCCTAATATTACTCTTCTTCGAGAAAACGAGCTTGACTTACTCCATATAAAGTGCTCTAGAAAGTTCGTATCAATTCTCGTTTAACCATTTCCATTGGTTTATGTTCGTATCGAACATCTTTAGTTTAATGAAACCAAACTCGTTTCCAGGAAGAGAGGAGAAAAACCGAAAACAAGAGAGCACCCAAACGACTCCTGACGTCGAGCGCATATAAAAGAACATCACCCGTCCCGATGCCATTCTCATCCTCTTCTTCTATCGTCATCACTAAACATGGCCAGACCACTCTCTCCCTCACCGTCCCTGCTCGCTCTCCTCCTCCTCCTCCTCCTGACTTGTCCCTGCGCGCCCCACGTCCGCGCGCGCTGCAGCTTCCGAGCGGGAAGCGACGTCCAGGGCCGTCACTCCAAAGTGACGGGCATGTTCGTGTTCGGGAGCTCGCTGATGGACAACGGCAACAACAACTACTTGCCAGGAAAGACGGTTAAGGCCAACTACGCGCCCTACGGCATTGACTTCCCCCTCGGCCTGTCGGGCCGGTTCACCAACGGCAGGAACGTGGTCGACCTCCTCGGGGAGTACCTCGAGCTCTCCTCGCTGATCCCGCCCTTCGCCGACCCCGAGACCAAGGGGCTCAAGGTCATCAACGGCGTCGACTTCGCATCCGGCGGCTCTGGCATACTGGACAACACCGGCTCTATCGTGGTGAGAGACACTATTCGAGCACGTGGTTTAATATAAAGAGCTAAGTAGGGGGTTTGATCACAATAATAGGACACGCCCCTTTCATTTCACTTATTAACTAAAGCGGTGTTATTAGAACGGCGCTAGCTGAGCTTATTCAATCATCGAGCTCATCATCTGGTGAAACTTGATCAATCAGGGACAAGTGACGAGCCTGAGCCAACAGATCAGGAACTTCGAGGGAGTGACGTTGCCGGAGCTGGAAGGCCAGGTGGGTTGCCGGAGCAGCGAGTCGCTGCCCGGCAACTACGTCTTCGTGGTGGGGACAGGAAGCAATGACTACACCTTCAACTTCTTCCTAAGCGCCAACCGCAAGCATCTTCTCCTACGGTCCTTCACTGCCACTCTCATCTCTTCCCTGTCTCTGCAGCTCCAGGTGCATTCAATTCCCACACTCCACTGAATGGGGTCCATCATCAAGTCTGTACTATATGGTTTACCCATTTCTCCTCATGGTATTTTGCATGGGGCTATTGATAAACATGAAATTATTTTTCCTTTTTCTCCTTCTTCATTCAACACCTATCCTCTAGATTTTTGTTATGAAAGATCATATGCTACTCATAGACGGAATCAACATACTCCACATACTTAGAACATAAATATTAATGTAATTTCGGGAAAAAGAATTCGAGATCGCCACATATTTCGTCCTCTAAATGGCCGATCTAAACCTTTCTTCTTCTTTTCTCGTGGGAGAGCAGAAGCTGTACAAATTAGGAGGGAGGAAGTTCGTGTTGACCGCGATAAACCCGATAGGGTGTAGTCCCATGGCAAAGGCAAGGTTGCCGAGGCGTGTCGGTTGCTTGCAAGTTTTGAACCAGGCGGCTCAGCTCTTCAATGCCAAGTTGAAGTCGCTCGTGGATGACCTGAATGCAAAGCTTCCCGGTTCTCATTTCGTCTTTCTCAACTCTTACAAGATCGTTCGGGACATCATCAAGGACCCTACCTCACACGGTATGTTGAAATCTCTTTTCATTATCCTCGTCGCTTTCGTAAGTCTTACTTTGCAAAAAAAAAAAAAAAAAAAAGGAGGCTAAATTGCATATATGGGGTATGCAAGAAGCATTCGACAGATTAGTAAAATTGAACTGTCTTGGTTCCTATTAGAAAAGAACTATAGTATGAGTGTATTATCACATGCATGAGATGTGGGGCTAAACTCGCATCTATTGCACATACTTGAGCATTTCGACCTCAGAGTTCCGTCAGATCCTTTGTGATAACTGAACAAATTTTTCTCCTAGATGGTTTTCGAGTTCCAAAATTTAGGTGAATCGCGAGGTTTATTGCTAGTTGATTATTCAAGCTTTACATAATAGTTAGCATAATAGTAACAATGGGTCTCTACCGTCTTCAGGATTCAACGACCCTACTTCGCCATGTTGCGAAGTAGAATCATTTAAGGAAGGAGGGAATGGAGTTTTGTGCAAAAGAGGGGGACGAGTGTGCGCGGACAGGAGCTCCTACGTCTTCTTCGACGGGCTGCATCCGACAGAGGCTGTGAATGTTCAGATAGCAACCAAGGCTTTCACATCTAATCTCACTACTGAAGTTTATCCCATCAATGTCAAATATCTTGCCGAAGCGTAGTTATGTCAGCTTCCGTTTGTCCGCCTATCGTATGAAGGTTGTAACCCCCAAATTAGCTAATTCGGGTTAAAAGAGGGCGTCTTGATGTTTCCTTGGCTTCGACTTAGGTTTCTTCGCCTCATTTTCTTGGTCAGTTGGCTTTAAGTTGGTTGACAGATCTGATGGGGAGAGAACAGTATAATCAACAATTCCCAGATCTGTTTGTCCTAATTTTACAAGAAAATCTATGGGACCATCTCAACTCTGCAAATCCAAAAGGTTTATCAAGCGAAGCAATCTTTTTAAGATAATATATCTGTGAGACTAGGATATGTCGACATGCTTAATGTACAAGAAAAAATGTACCGATATCCAGTGATACAGATTCATATGACAAAAGCATAATTTCTTTCAGACGACCGAGAAACTATGCAAAGAAGCAGACATATATATACCCAATAAAAGCTTCTGAAGTACAATTAGCTGAGTTAAACCTTGGCTGAAACTAATTCACATGTACAGAGCGACGGGGAGGGCAATCGACCTGTCCGAAGAATAGACCGTTCTGTAATTTTTCCTTTACACACAAATGTACTCTGCTGACCCCGAGCAGCCAACCACAGATGGGTCGAGCATCAATGAAACTCTGAACAATGTGGAGCTGATTGAGACCATATTGTTGCCCTGGTTATGGATGAACCAACAAAAAATATTCAAGATGAGGTGCCGTGGTGTATGCTATTTGCAGACAATATCGTGCTTATTGATGAGACCAGGGCTGGGGTTAACGCTAAGTTAGAAGTATGGAGAAGCACGTTGGAGTCTAAAGGATTTACGCTAAGTCGAAGTAAGACGAAATACTTGAAGTGTGAGTTTGACACGGCAGGAATAGGGGATCAAGAAACCGTAAATATGCTCGGACAGGAGGTACCCAAAAAAGATATATTTAGATATCTGGGATCAATATTGCAAAAGGAGGGAGAGATTGATGAGGATGTAAGCCATAGAATCAGAGCAGGTTAGATGAAATGGCGCAGTGCATCGGGATTTTTGTGTGATCGCAAAATTCCTCTTAAGTTAAAAGAAAAATTTTATAGAACAACAGTCATACCTGCCATGTTATATGGAGCTGAATGTTGACCAGTACAAAGGAAATATGAGCATAAAATGGGAGTAGTGGAAATGAGGATGTTAAGGTGGATGTGTGGTCATACAAGGATGGATAAGATAAGGAATGAAGAAATTCAACGAAAAGTTGGAGTAGAACCGGTGGCGGAAAAGATGAGAGAGCATAGATTGAGATGGTTTGGGCATATTCTCCGAAGACCCTTAGATGCACCGATACGAATAGAAATTTGCTATCGAGAGCATAACACGAAAAAAGCAACAGGTCGGCCGAAACTTACTTGGAGGAAAGCAGTAAAACAAGATTTAATGGAGTGGGAAATAGATTGACGTACGGTTTATCTTAGGAAGAAGTGGAGGGAGTCTATTAGTATTGTGGAGGGGTAGTGTATAGATAGATAGATATATATATATATATATATATATACTTATTTATTTTTACACATTTATCTCTTTTCCCTCCCTTGATTCTGCTTTTATTTTTATGATTTTTTGGGGTTCATCGACCGCCGACCCCAACTAGTTTGGGATAAAGGTGTTGTTGATATTGATGTTGATGTTGATGTATAGGATCATGAAGAGATGCAGACCGCTAAATACAGATACCTAAAATGGGCCAATCACACAAAAACTCAAGCGGACATACCACGGTGACGCAATAATGGCCATGATCATATGCGGAGCAAAACACAAACATCCGAAACAAGAACACAATAAATTACCCTCATAAACCAGAACGGACAAGAATCACAATCCAAACCATCACAAACCCAGACAATAGAATTTAATCGAGAAACCAACATGCACCTGATCAGGAGAACTCGGAGAAGGATTGGCCAGAAAGCGAGAGAGCTCAAACCCACCACCGCCACCACCTCTGCTGCCATCCTTGTCCTTTCGGAGGCAGCAAAATCCAAGGGGCTTATCACCAACACTGCCATTGAGGTGGTGCATTCTGAAAGAGGCCAGGCAGTGAGTGCACTCCCAAAGAGCAACTGTGAGCTTTCTTGCAGAGATACGATGAGAAGAAGAGAGAGAGGAAGAAGGCTTGGAGCCAGAGGAGGCAATGATAGCTCCACATGCAAAGAACTTGAGTCTCACTACGTTGCATAGAACCTCAAAGAACAAAGAAGATCCACATCTTCGGTTTCCAGATGCATGAAGCTAGAACAGGAGAATGACTTATCTGCCTCCAATTAAAATTCATGATGTTACATGAGCACTCTGTTTCTCGTCTAACTATTTCTAATCTTTTACTCTATTTATCAATGTTGAAGAACAACCAATAACTAAACCACAACATGGCTACGCCTAGATGGAGTATGAGCAAGCATAATCATCCATGGGTGGAAAAAACCGAACAACAAAGAAATTTGTCTAATGGCTGGGAATTCCTAGTCATATGCTAACTTGAGAAAGCAGACTCAAGTGAGAAGGGAACCTGAATGTCTTCCTTGTAGAAAGTTTGACTGGTTACTGCCTTCAGAAACATTTGAGTATTCCGCCGGTCTCCTGTGGAATCATCTTTAGACTTTCCTTGTAGAAAGTTTGGCCAAAACTCTTTTAGTTTTCTTACCATGTGATTCTCCAGCTGACTTGTCCCCAACACGACTTCTAGAATTGTATCTGGGAAACAAATTTGACTTCCTAGTCCCATTTCCTCTAGGTGAGGCATTTTTATGGGCTCTAGTCCGAGTCCGTTGAACATTGTCATTTTCCTCATCATCTTCAAACTCGTCATCTTCATCATCATCCTCAATCTCAGAATCTGACATACCATCAGCATCATCCTCGTCTTCATTTTCATCCTCGACTTCTCTTTGATGTTCAGAACCATCAGAGACCTTCGTTTGCTTTGAACCAGACGTTGTAATCACTTTCTTCTCTTCCTTCACCTTGTTCATCAGGTGAATGTACCGATTCCTCATATCCATCAAAGGATGTTGCTCAATTAAGGAACCCCTTTTAAATGCCTCTTTCAAAACCACAGTATGGGTTCTATTCTTACTTGAAACATAAAAAATGCCCGGATGATCAAGCAGTGCTCTTTTAAACCTCGACCGAACCCCCAAATACTCCCCCACACAAAGCATATTATCCTTATCTGTCTTCTTGGAAACGAAAAGATTTATAAGCTCGTGTAAGACGGCCACGGCCCATTTATCAGATTCATCACTACTTTGCGATAATTGCAACCCATTTTCATAAGGGGAAATGTAAGGGAGCTTCTGCCAATCGTCAATCCACTTCTTTAACTTCTTATCCATCTCAAAACCTTTTGAAAGATGCATAGTGAACTCGATCGGCATACCTTTCGTATAATTGGCCGCTCTCCTCTCCATGATGGATTTCGCCAAGTCGCTGCTCCAACAAACTAATTCAAAAACTCGAATTCCCTCGCCATCCACTACTCGAAAATAATCCGGGAACTCTGGAACTATGCTCTGAACAAAATCTTGGGGCAAACCCATGTCCCATTTCAGCCGATCAATTATGTCCAGCGGTATTTTGAGGACCTTCGATATCATCAACAGCTTCAGAACCCTATCCGCAGCCTCCTGTCTGTAGCTCTCCCTCTGATAAACCAGCTGCTCTTCCGCATCCAACTCTAAAACTTCATCCGTGAGCTTGAAATGGGGGTGGACCCCGATGTTCCCGGGCAGGAACTCCGCGAAGATCGAAGGGTATCGGCGAACGAAGTCGACGGGGCGAATGGGGATGCGGAGGTCATCTCTGCTCTCGGCGATTACGGAAATGGGGAGCGATTTCGAGGGCTCCGATTTGAGGAGGTTCTTGAGGTTGACGACGGGTATCAAGAACTTCTCTCTCTCGACGGCGTGGTCAAGGCCTCGATCGCGGACGCATATGGTGGGCGCGGCGTCGGCGGGAGAGGTTCGATTTGGGGCCTGCGAAAGGAAATGGCTTTCGAGAGAGGTTCTGCCGATGCGTTTCGGAAGAATAGACCTCATGGCTTAGATCAGACGTGGGTGTGCCGCAGAAGAAGATCGTGTTGCTCCGCAGCAGAAGAAGATGGTGTTTTTGAGGAAGAGGCTGAGATTCCTGAGCAGGGTTTTGGGGAGGCTCCAGGGTTTAAGAAGAAGAGGCCGTTGATTCGTTCTTCTCTGCGTCTGTTTTCTTTTTTCCTTTCTTCCCTGTTACAATCACAATTTTTATTAATATCACAACTAATTATATGCTAATCTTTTTTAACAAATAATATATACATATGCCGATTTAATTGTACTCGTCAAAAGAAATCTTATAGGGATTGATTTTTCATACCGTAATTACTAATAATTATTAATAAAAGACCTTTTAAGAACACCACTATGAAATATTTTGCGAGATCATTGGCTCATTTCATGGCATCTTAAAAGATTTCTTGACGCAATGATCGAATGTTATTGTAAAAAATGACGAAGACATTTTTTTTTTAGTAATTTGACATTTTTGATTTACAATTTGTTTCTTTTGTTTTTCTGTTAGTATCTTGTCGGTTATGTTATTTTTGTTCTGAAAATTCTTTGAGATTGCTCAGGAATCTCTTTCCTCTTTGTCTTCAACCAATCTACTTATTAAAAAACAATCACAGTACGACAAACTTTACGTAGGAATAACTATATGGGGCTTTTTTCCAAAATAATTATAAAATATAAAATATTTACCAAATTAGGTTTGTAAAATTTTATTTATAAATTTAGGTCTCGCGTGCGATACGCGCAAATAGTCACGGCACTCAAAAAGTGCCGTGCAACATTTTTTTTATTTGATTTTATTTTAATCATTTTTTATCTTTTATTTACTTGTTTTCTTTTAATCTTTTTATTATTCAATTTATTTTCAATTAATCATTTTTAATTTTTTTTCTTGTCACTCTATTGCCCCTTGTCTCGCTTGTTCGTTCACTCGATGACGCGCCTTGATTCCGTGACCCCGTCACCTCGTTCGTTCGTTCACTCACTCATTTTTCTTTTTTATTGTCGCTTCGCGGCCTTGTCACCTCACTCGATGACGTGTCTCGGCTCTGCAGCCCTATCACCTTACTCGTTCATTCGCTTGCTCTTGCAACACGCTGACGCGCCTCGGCTCACTCGATTTTTTTTTTTTTTATGGAGCAGAGGCATGTCATCGTGTTGCATGAGCAAGCGAATGAATGAGCGAGACAATAGGGCTGCGGAGCCGAGTCACGTCATCGAGTGAGATGATGAGGCCGCAGAATGGCGAGGAAAAAGAAGAACGAGTGAGCGAGCAAACGAACGAGGCGATAAGGTCACAGAATCGAGGTACGTCATCGAGCGAATGAACGAGCGAGACGATGGGGTAGCAGAGCGACAAGCAAAAAAAATTAAAAATGATTAATTAAAATTAAATTGAATAATAAAAAATTAAAAGAAAACAAGAAAAATAAAATAAAAAATGATTAAAATAAAATAATATAAAAAAAATGTTGCACGGCACTTTTGAGTGCCGTGCAACTAAACAACATAATAAAAAAAAATTAAAAACATGCCTTGTACAGTGCACAGGGCATGTGCGTTGCCCTTGACTTTGCGCGCGTTTCTCGCGCGCTATAGTAACTAGCGTGAGAAACCTAAATTTATAAATAAAATTTTTACAAATTTAATTTGGTAAATGTTTTATTTTTAAAAATTATTTTGGAAAAAATCCCTAACTATATATGTCTATTTATTTAGAAAACCGTTTAACTTTCGTTTTTTTTCCTTTTATATTCTTTCGCTTTTAATCTCTTTAAAATAATCAAATAGGATATATACAAAAATTACATAGTGGATAAAACTTTCCTTTGCCCATCTATCTTCACTTCAAAACACACGAGTTTTATTCTATGAAATTTAAGGCGTTGCAATAAGTTTCTTACGTTTCACTTTCCTATCTTAAACTTTTGGGTGGTAATTTCATATCTCGAATATTAAAAAGATTGACATTTTACAGTCTAGCTACAATGTCACTTTTTTTTTTGGTTGGGGAAGGGGGAATAGTTGAATCGGAAGCTCTAAAACTTGTCAAATGATTGAGCCCTGAAACTTATTATAAGGCAATCAGGTCTTAAAAATTGTCACCGGTACGTTCAAATACTTCTGTTAACTTCAATCAATTTGGCCAACGTAAATGTCTACGTGGCTCTTTGTAATGTATTCCCTGTTCAAGGTAGTATTGACCTTACTATAACTTGAAACACGAAACTAAAATGATGTTTTTTTTTCTTTTTTCCAAATCATAATATTTTAACCAAAACCTTGATGGAATTAGATTTAAAAAAATAAAAGGCTAATTTTATTTTATTTTTCCTTTTGAGAAAAGAACACAAAAAAGAAACCAAAGGTGGTAAGCCCTCATCGTTGCCGCCCTACCATCATCAAAAAGGGCGGCGAGGGCTCACCGGAGCCTTGAGAGCATGCCCCCTTTTATTTTTTTAGAATTTTCGGTGCACTTATTAGGGTTATAAAATATACCATCCTAAAAAAAATCTTATTAACAAGCATATTTTAAGAAAATTTTGTCATTTTTAACGCACGAGTTACTTCATTTTATACGTCATCAATGTATTGAAAATCAAAATGTCCCTTTACTGGATATTGTTAACAACTATCCGGCCCAAAAGTTTAAGAGATCAAGCGCCAATTTTGGGTTCATATCACCAGTGATCTCTGTCCTTTCAACCAAAATCGAATTTTTTTTCCCTTTTAAATTGAGTCCCTCTATTTTATATTTTGTTTTTGTGATTCACTGTTACTCCTTCCATTTTACTTTCACCGTCGTCGATTTATATTTATTGACATGAATCAGCAATACGAAAATTAAATAATAAATAGTGCCCTAATCCTAAAGCACCCCATTCAAGCCCTTCCCACCACCGATCGCCGATCACAGCCCTCCCCCACCATTGGCCACTAGCCGCGCTTCTTGCACTGCCTTGCCGATGTTAATGTGACCATGTCGTTCAGCGGCGTCTCCCTCCGAACTGATAGCCTTGGTTGGTTGCTAGTTTGAGCTCCGAACAACCATCGTCAATGTAGGTTGGACATGCTCCATCTCACCAACATTGAACTGAGTCATGCTTGTTTCACGTTCATGAAAGTTGAAATTTAAGGAACAGGGAATCCGTCCTAAAATCACAGGTTCGAATTTAATGGTATTGGTAACTAGTGAAACCAAATCGAAGTTCTTGACAGCTAAACCCAACCGACCAGTTTGGTCGGTCTTTTTTGTTCACTTCCTAATTCATTGAGTAGAGATTTGTATTGAATGAAAATAAATCAAAACAAGTTAAATGAAATAATTTGGATCAAATCATTTTCAATCTGATCATTTTAATGAATCTACTTCCCATTTCATATAAGTAGAGATTTATATTATATAAAAATGAGTCAAAACAAATTAAGTGAATTAATTTGTTTTCGATCTGATCATCCGTATGACGGATTTAATTATGAAACAATATATTGCAGCTTAAAAAAAAAAAAAAAGATCTGGACTTTTAGTCCATATACCACCATCATAGATTCAAAGCTCTCCTCCCTTGATTTTTAGCCAGAAGGAGAGGACTATGACGGCACCAGTCATAAAGACTATTGAAGGGTTGGCGGAAACGCTAATGTTATCACAAGAGGTAAGCATGGGTTGGGTGGATAGAGTCTACACTTAGATTCTGAAACTAATCATGTTATAATTAGTTTCTAATTTTTGAAATATAGAACTGATCATGTGTTGTTATGGAATTTATTTTGGAACCGATCCTGTTTTTCAGTCCAATTATATAATCTATTTGAGAACCTATTTTCCTTTTGTTTCTTTTTCTGATTTTATTTTTTCATCAAAATAATATGAGTATGGATGAATTCACCTCGCTCTGGATAGTTGCATCGGTGTCGATGAGATGCAGAAAAGAGGCAACAGCGAGAGGCTATGGAGACGAGTCTACCAACAACGAGACAAAAGGCAACGACAAGCTGTGTTGCGTCTTTGCGCCGATGATGGCAACAACGAGAGACAACGAGAGAGAGAGAAGAGATGGAAAACACGAAATAGGGGAGGGGAGGCCAGTGTGTCTAGGGTTTTTTTTTTTTAAGAGTAGTTAAAAATTGATTCTAAAACTAATCCAGTTGAATCTTCACCTAAAATCGAGAACCGCACTCGTTTCAACCGGTTCCCAAAAAATGAAATTGGTTCCCAAATCGGTCCGATCCTGTTTTTTGGGTGGTCTGATCCGGATTCCGGATAAATTCCGCCCAATTGCACACTCCTCTGGTCACAAATTTCATCTACCGCATAATTCGCTGATGTTAAAGTGGGAGCATTTTGTTTTGCCTCCCCACACATGACTTCGGCCCATGAAATGCCTCATCATCTTCGTAGATCATCGACGCGTGCCGAAACCCGAAACATAAAAATCATGTCCTTGATCACGTGAGAAACTCGAGCTTGTATCGTGCGTCTTATCTAAGCCACGCACTCAAACGGATTCGTTCTTTAATCACTAATTATGTGTTTGATTGATGTAAACTGCGATCCGATTTGACAGGCCAGAGCTGCTTGCGATGGATAACTTTTGTTTGGAACCCTTTTATTTATTTATTTGTTTTTTTGGATTAAAGAGGTTTATGGGCTCGAGGCCTTGTTACATGCATGATTGAGA
Organism: Rhodomyrtus tomentosa; assembly: GCA_028455895.1. Classification (NCBI taxonomy): domain Eukaryota; kingdom Viridiplantae; phylum Streptophyta; class Magnoliopsida; order Myrtales; family Myrtaceae; genus Rhodomyrtus; species Rhodomyrtus tomentosa. The sequence goes on from JAPCWY010000001.1 coordinate 45,850,598, forward strand.
ATTAAAAAGGCATCTTTTTTGTTTGCAAACAAGTCCTTTTAGTGCACTCCCCAATGAGCTTTCCATTTTCTTTTTAGTCCATTATGGAGAAACGATTATTCTATTTAGACCCTTGATTAAGAATTAAGATTTTTTTTTGTTGAGTTAATTAAATTGGGTCGCTCTACATGAAATCTCTATGATTCACATTAAAGAATTCACTCCAATTAAACTTTTTAAGAAAAATTTATTCCGGAGGCCCCTACACTTTGAGCGACCAACGGAATTGGCTTCCTGTACATATCATGGGCTGTAGTGGTCAAGAACTTTATGACTGTTTTCTAGTTTATCCCGTGGGTTTTATTAGCTTCACTGTCGGCGTAAGAATTGATTTGTACACTATCACCGGACGATTGGCATGTTCGGATATCCCGACTGTGAAATTTTCTTCGGATACACACGCCTATCGTCCAACGGGGCACGCGCATCAGCGTTAGACCAGGGTAATACCTCCAACGCTGCCTGTGAATAATCCGAGAGAATCTTGTGCGAGGTAAATGGGTGAAAAAGGATTATAGCAGTAGTCTTAACTTTATAGCTAACTTTTTTGTGTAGATCATTACGCCTTTTGAAGGTGTGGGATCCGGCACCCATTATCCTAATCGAATCGAACTTTGTCCGGGGGAAATAAAAAAAGCTGTTTCCATTCAGACACAGATGTTACTACTAATTGTCGTGGTAAGGGCCTAACTTCCCACCTTGTCGAGTACGAAGTATTGAATTTCTTATATTCTAGATGTCGATGTTGTGTAAGAATATTTTTATATGCTTTTTGATTAGGGCCGTCAAAAATGCCCAACTAAAATTGAACATCAATTTTCAGCTATTCTTCTTTTTTTCTTTTCTCATATCGAGTAGTCACTTAAATTCTGGGCATTATACAGATTTCAGTTCGATTTGAGTATGGTAATTGATCCGTCCCAACAACTTGGCATATAAAATGTTTGAATAATATCAAAATCTAAACGGAATCAAACCGTTGATGACCCTATTTTTTATACGGGGTATAGTAAGGTACGTCAGGTGAGTATCCTTGTATTGGGCATTACCGTTGAGCGATCGGGCTCATTGATTTGTAGCGATGGTGAACGGATCTGGACAAAGGGGATAAAGTAAAATGAGGGTTGGTTCTTCCTCACGCCTTAATCTTTACATTAAACTTCCTTTGATTTAGGATTTATTCGACAGATGTTGAAAGACTGTACCTAGCTGATCATCACCTTGGTCCTTCGATGCTGATGATTGCAGCCTTTCTCCCTTTACTAGTGCATGGAATTTGTTCTGTGGGACACGTCAACCTTTGTGCAAGGAAAAACAGTGCTTGGCACACTAGCTGTCACGTTGTTTCCGTACATCAATTTTTTTTGGCATTTTTTTTTTTTATAATGGAGATGTCTGAGCCCGATACTTATTATTTAGCGCTAATATCTCTTAACTTTCATATATTTAATTGATGAAAGAAGAGAAGATCCATTTTGAGAAGAAAAAAAAGAAGAGGCATCCTCAATTGGGTCGTAAAAAACATTTTGGCTCTATGATCGGATAGGCCGGACATATTTCATACAAAATCGTCGAAAGACGAAATGTTTTTTTTTTTTTTGGTCAGGAAATCCTCAATGAAAAATACACATTACCTTCTTGTCTTAAGCAATTAAAAAGTCTTGCGTATAAATCGCCAACCGCAAAACGCATGGATTAAATTTGGACAAATTAGACTGTTAATCAAATATTCTCTAGTCACATATTCTGCTGCTCATTGTCATTATCACACGACCTAATTATTCTGTAATCCACCAAAGTTAAAAGGGTTAATTGATCGCCATTAGCTTGTAAATATATCTAGCAGACAAGCATCCTATTCTTACAAAATTTTCTTTTCAAACGTTTGATTGGGTGCTTCAAAGATCGCCACATCCTTGACCTCACCGTGCAGATTTTTTTTGTTGGAAGGCTTCGTCATGGCAGGAAGAGAAAGGGACAAAGGCCCAACTGTCGGATTCCAATTAAAAGTGGTAGAACATGCCCCAAATGCTTGATTTACAAGCTAATCCCCTTTCCCATAAATTAACTTTGTTCTTTCGTTCTTAGTGTAATTTTTTTTTTAATGTTTTAACATCGTTATGTTATACTATGATTTTGTGGTTATGGTTTGGTAGGGAGTCATTGCCTAGGAAATTATATGTTCATACTTGAGAAAGTATCACTAATTAGTATAGTAACTTTTAGATATATTATATAAGTGCTTCTGTAATTTAATACTGAAAAGTGTCCCTTTTAAGATTTAAGACTAAGTTCGCTAAATTGAAAAGTTTATGATTGAATTAGTATCCGTACAATAGGTTTAATTTTTTTTTTTTGGTAATTATCCCTACTATAGGGAGTCCCACTCTAATACCATATTGTGACATCTCTATATTTAATTATTTCGAGATAATATCCGCTTTGACCGTTCTCAAAACGAGCTTTACGATTTTGTCATTTGACGTATATGTGAGCGCTTTTCGAGGAAATTATCCAGTTTAGTGATGCTTTCACTTGAGGACCATTAGCATGGGGTTTTCGATGCTAAATGATGCAAGGCGTCTCTTGAGATTTAATTCCAATTTACCTGTATAATCCGGAAGCATTTTCCCCTTGCTCGGTGTACAATTTGGTTCCTCTTTGCCATCCTCTTTCCTAGGTGACCTTCCCGCCCTTATGAGACCGGGTTACTACAGGCCCATCAGTTTCTACACGTTTCATCCCTTGATCACACATCTACTAGATATGCCCCACTTCGATATCATATTATGACATCATTGGAGTAGTTTTTTTGTTTTTTTTTTTTTGCGATCTATGGAGTAGTTCATTCCACTTTGACTCGTCCTATATTGAGTCTCACTATTTTATCTTTTGGCGTATGGGTGAGCACTTTTCTTGGAGATAACCAACATAGTAATGCGCACCTAAGCATGCTTAACATGGGAGTTATAATGCTAACCAATTCTGTTATGTCAAAATGAGTCTCTTGTGGATCAATTCTAATGTTGCATATAGAATTGAAGAATGTTTCTCTGTGTTTGATGTGCAATTTAATTCATTCTTATCTTCGCCATGTTCGAAACAACTAAAAACCGCTCATCGTCTGGACCTTCTGGTCATGACGATCTCATTTTTATTGGATCAGGTCGTTTCAGATGGTCGAGCACAAGGAGAACAAAAGCTCATTGTTTCTCACCAGAGCCCTTCGCAGCTGCATGTTGCTTCTCTCTTCTTCATCCTCCTCTGCCTCCACAGCCTATACCATCTTCTTCTACACCTTCTTCCACCGAGACTCCCTGATGTCTTCCCCTCACAGCGCCGTGCTCTGCTGTTTTAGGCCGCCCTCTCCACCTTGATCAGTTCAACAAGAGATTAGAAAGAGTTGGTGTGTCCCTTTCGCAATACAAAGACAACGAAATGTTTGAAAGAGGCATTTTTCTTGGTATAAAACTTCTTTGGACTCTCACTAGGCATCCAACATTGAGCTAGTCTGATCCAAAGGGTAGATTTGATGGCTTAGTTTAAGTTATCATTATTGTCATCCATTGAGATGCACGAATAAGTTATGCTAAAAAAATTTTACATCATAGAATTAGTGCGGAGTTATTAATCTATCATAGGTGGCTTAGACTTTTAAGTAAATATGGTTCCAACCGGATATATTGATGAGTTCAGACTTGGATTTCACTTGTGAGGTTTTGATAATGAGCTCAATGCATGTATTTATAATTTTCTTTTGTGCCTATATAATCGTGTGATTCCTAAAGATTTTTTATTCTCTCAACCTAAAAGGCAATGATGTGTTTGCCAAGGGCACTATCGAATACAACATTTACATATGTTTTGGCATAATTTATGTTGCTTGTTGTTATTTTATGCTTGGCGGGATTTAAGTAAAGCAAACAAAGCGCACTCTCCATGGACAAAGAACGGCATTTGACTCGTTTTTCTGAGGGGAGTCAGAGCATAGTGCTCCTCCCAAATGCTCTCCTGTCTCACCTTCAATCAACTTCAAAGAAGACCCTGTGCTTTCAGACAGGCCATGTCAGCCTAATGTGGAACCCCTCGAATTCGCGGATCTCACGTGGGACGTATGTGTGTATATATACACAAGCGTTCGGATATACAAGATCGACATGTACAAGTTTATTCAACAGTGTCTCGTGAAGTTGTTGGATTGAATTTCTTTCTAGTTCGAACATCCAGAATATCTGTTGGTAGTTCATTTTGTCAATTAGAACAGTAGAAAAGACATTAACATCGTTATAAATGCAACGATACGAATTGATCGAGTGGCCATACACTTGATTCAGATGTGACGGATCTCGTATTCAATTTTCAAAGTTCCTCATTCGTAACAATGGCAAACTTGAGCGCCCGTCACATTATGGATAGAGCTTTGTGCGAAAATAAGTGAAAAAAAGATATACAGAAGAACACACAATTTACGAAGTTCTTACGTCTTCTTCGGTCAAACATCTCATCCTCTCTCTCTCTCTTTTTTACAATGATAGCCAAGTCTATATAAATTAGGGAAAAAAAAATCTTGTACAAATCAGGAGGAAAAATAAAATCTCCTACAAATTAAGGAATTATAGCTCATGCCAACCCTTTTGAAGTTTGATTCCATGAACATGAAAACTTGATGCATCCATTAACAGTTAACTAACCTATCATTTTGCTTTTATATAGCACTTACTTTGCTTTCAAGACCTCTCATCACCGTTCTATTTCTGAAAAAAGCCATCAACATACGATTCCAACTGAGCACGTACTAAGCCAATACAGTGGGGGCGTCAGGGCCTTGCTGCAACAGATTAAAACTTTCTTGCGGATATTCGTTACTGAGGAAAAGTTGATTTTTGGGTTGGGGGAGGGGGGTAAATTGCAAAAATCTTTCAGTTGATGGGGGCAAACTGCTAGAGTCTTCAAGTTTGTGAGAACAAAATCTGCACTTTCGTCCCTGATGATTATTGTTTGTTCAACCTGGAGGAGAAATCTGAATTATGAAATTTAAGTACAGAGTTAGCTCTCCGTCTCTCCAGTCTCTGGCCTAACCATATTTATGGCTCGATTAAGAAGATGACCCTCCATTTCTCTCGCGCTAAACCGTTCTCACAACTCCGCCGCCCCCCCCCCCCCCACCGAATAACTTTTGCCCTTCTTTGTTTGGAAGAGGAGAAGAAAAGGAAAACAAAGAGAAAAATTTCCACTTCCCTATCTCTGCTTCGCCGCCGTCAGGAAGTTCTGCTGTTTCTCTCCTCTCTCTCTCTCTCTCTCTCTCTGCCATAAACGTCCTCTCGCTGAGATATCAGCAGCTAGGCTGACCCTGTGAAAACAGAGTCTAATCAAAACCCAAATCTTTATCCTGCGGTTTCTTTCTTTGCTCTCTCTTTTGCCAAAGGTTGTCAAAACTAAAAAGTGAAGGACCTTGTTTTGCTTTCTGCCTGTCTAATGCCTCCTCTCGGTCTCTGTTTGCGCAAGCTATTTAGTATTTCCCTCTGCCGGGAAATTGTCGAACCTTAGAACTTGGTGGGTTTTTTCCCTTCTTCTTCTGCAGTCTCTCTGTATTACCTGATCTCCAATTTCTTGTCTGTTGGTCCGTAGTTTCGCGGATTCTTTACGTTACCATTCCAAAGGACCTGCCTTTTCGAATCAACGTTCTCTGATTTTGGTCTTCTTTGCACTGTTAGATTGATTCAGCTTCCTTCTTGTTTCTTCTCCTCTTGCACAGATTACATTCTGCTTTACTCGCGGGGACTTTGATTTAATCCGAATCGATGGCGTCAAAAGACGCAGATTTCTCTCCTCACAAACTCCCCTCGCTTTCTCAGGTATAAAACCCCACGAAAGGCACCGACATCCAACAATAACAAAGTTAAATTCCTTTCATCTTCTTTCCTAATTCTTTTTTCATGACAATGAACATGGAAAAAGTTGCTTCCTTTATTTATCAGGTCGTTGAAGAGCTAAAAGAACTACTAGGGATGGTGTTCCCCATCACGGCCATGAACTTACTGGCCTTCGTCCGACAAGTTGTGTCGGTCTTGTTCTTGGGTCGTCTCGGAAGCTTAGAGCTCGCAGGTAACCTTCCCCCGTTTCGCGCCCTGCCTCCAAATAATCCCATCGTGAAATGCTGTAAATTTTTCATTATCGTGTTAAAATCGTGTCAATCTCTATCTTTTTTCATTTACGCTTCGATTCGTGCGAAAAGGGCAATGGACTTTCTTGGTTGCTGTGAACAGGAGGAGCATTGTCCATCGGGTTCACCAACATCACGGGCTACTCCGTTCTGGTCGGCCTTGCTTCAGGGCTCGAGCCGGTCTGCGCTCAGGCCTACGGGAGCAAAAACTGGGACCTCCTCGCCCTCTCCCTCCAACGGATGATCCTGATCCTCCTGATCGCGATCTTACCCATCGGCCTCCTCTGGGTCAACCTCGAGCCCATCATGATCTTCATGGGCCAGGACAGGCACATCACTTCCATGGCCGCTACGTACTGCATGTACTCTCTTCCCGACCTTCTCACCAACACCCTCTTGCAGCCTCTGAGGGTGTTCCTCCGGTCCCAGTGCGTCGCCAAGCCCATGATGTACTGCTCCCTCGCCGCCGTTGCCCTCCACGTGCCGCTCAACTACGCGCTTGTGGTCGGTGCGGGGATGGGCGTGCCGGGGGTGGCGGTGGCCTCCGTGCTGACGAATGTGAACATGGTGGGGCTGATGGCCGCATACGTGTACGTGTCGGGGCGGCGCGAGATGCGGTGGACGGCCGGGATGAGGCGTGTATGTGACGGGCTGGGACCGCTGATGAGGCTCGCGGTGCCAAGCTGCCTGGGTATCTGCCTGGAGTGGTGGTGGTACGAGATTGTGACGGTCCTGGCAGGGTACTTGCCGAACCCCACGGCGGCGGTGGCTGCCACCGGGGTTCTGATCCAAACTACCAGCATGATGTACACTGTGCCCTTGGCCCTTGCTGGTTGTGTTTCTGCCAGGGTAACTTATTTTGTTTCTCTTATGGATATCTTACCATTTCAGAGTGGCCAAAGTTGGCGCAATGCTTCTTTATCCCGCATTTCACTATTCTCTCCCATGCTTTTCAAAACTCCTATAATGGTTCATCTTGTTTACGCATTTGATGCGTTACAAGATCTATTCTGGAAATAGTGGCGAATGGAGTATGGACTTGCCGGAATCGAGCACAACATCGAAAACATATGTTGAATCAGTGTCTGCCCTATGTTCCATTGATGTTTCAACTTCAACAAATAAGAATCTCCGGCACTCCTGTATTAATCATGATTTTATCAATCTCTTCGTAATGTATGGTTAGGATCAATCCTCAAGCGCTTAAATTACTTAGGATGATCGTCTGTCCTGTTCTGAGCTGCATGGGGGCAGAAGTAAATAGATGTGTTCACACATGTCAGATCAATGTTTTTATCAAAATGATGCCAAATCCTGCAGGTAGGAAACGAGCTCGGAGCTGGCAAGCCGTACAAGGCCAAATTAGCAGCCCTGGTCGCGTTGGGATGTGCATTCATTATGGGCATCATCAACATCACCTGGACGATCCTCCTGGGAAAGAAATGGGCAAGCTTCTTCACGAAAGACGAGCTGGTCACGGCGCTGGTTGCTTCCGTCATGCCCATCATGGGACTCTGCGAGCTCGGCAACTGCCCCCAGACGACCGGGTGCGGCATCCTGCGTGGCACAGCGAGGCCCGCTGTGGGTGCCCGCGTCAACCTGGGGTCGTTCTACTTCGTGGGCACCCCTGTGGCAGTGGGGCTGGCATTCTGGCTCAAGGTGGGGTTCAGGGGGCTGTGGTTCGGGCTGCTCACTGCGCAGGCGGCGTGCGCCGTGTCCATCCTCTACGCAGTGCTGGGTCGCACCGACTGGGAAGGCGAGGCCTCGAAGGCGAAGAAGCTGACAGCCGTCGAGATGGGATCCTCCAATGGAGCGGGAGTGGAGAGTGGTGAGCGTGAAGAGGCTAGAGGGTTGTTGGCGAAGGGAGATCAAGTGTAGAGTCCCGCGCGAGCTTTCTTTTGGAGGGAGTGCGGTTGGGAGAGAAGGAGAGAAAAAGACAAAACGTTTTCATGGGGATGGTGGACTTCTTCTTCGAGGTTGTTTCTTTCCAATTCCTAAGTAACCTTCTTGCCTGGGCTGAGACTTAGGATCTGTAATTGCGTTGGATGTATTTGATCACCCCATTGCCTTTAGATGTGAAATACTTTGTATGAACCTAAATGGAAACGGCGGCATCATTGCAAGGATTGAAGGCAATTTCATGTCTAGACATTGTTGATGATGGATTTGAGTCAATCACGGTCCCTGGTGGATATCCCCGTCATCTATTGACAGCGATTGCGTGAACTCTAAGCTCGGTAAGAAGTTCTCTAAATTGAGATCAAGCATCGTCGTAGTCTGTCATTGCAAAAATTCATTGGAGACCCGTCATCGCGATAATCTAAGTAAATTACTCGAGTTTCCCCTGCTAAGCTACAAAATGATTGTTCTTTGTAAATGAAAGAGGGACATGCTTAATTTTTCTAGGCCTCCTCCGAATTGAGCAACCTTTTTTTTTTTAAATGTTTGTTCTATGTTCTATGTCAAGAACGTACTTATCGCGTACCATATAACCATGTCCTTTGAGGACGCGTTAACTGGATTTTGTTAGGGAATAAAGAGGTAAAATCCCCACCTATCTTTCAGGGTGGGAAAAATTGTTATTTTTTGCAAAGATGACTAGATCTAATTTGTCAGTTAGAAGCGGGGGTTAGCAAGTCGGACTGATCGATTTAGGAACCGCCTGAACTGGTGGACTAGTTCCCGATTTCAAAAGGCGGCTCTCCGATTCCCAATCCTTAAAATTGGAACTGGTGTCAGGGCGGTCTGGTTCCCGGTTCTAAGAGAGTATAGGATCGGACCAGACCGCTTGCATCTGACCCAAAAATTTTAATTTTTTTGTTAATTTCGTAAACATAACCCTAAAGTATTTATTCTTTTCTCAGCAATCTTATTTCCCCACTCTTAGAATCTCATGCCTCGCCCTCGTGAAAAAATTACCATACTTCGGTCTCCTATATCCATGTAGCGTTTATGGACGGTCTTGTGCTAATTGGGTATTGCCGCATTAGCACACAACATAAACATAAGCTAGAACGACCATAGCCACCCTTTCTTTTAATTTTCACCTCGTCTAAATAAAGGAAGGCTATTCACGAGGTGATGACAGTTTACCGGTTCTGCTAGACAGCTCAAGAATCGAGGCAGACTAATTAGAACGATCCTTAGTTTCAAAAACTGAGAACATGGACCATCGATCCTGTTCCCGATTCTAGAGGATAATCGGATCGGATCGGGAACGATCTGGTATGCTTGCAACAAATCACGACCTATCATTCTCTTTTGCCGGTCATTTCACCTTGGTTATTATCTTTCCTTTTGCGAGGAGGGAATAGGAACATGTTCATATTGGCCAAATTTGTTTTGTCCCATACTAAAGTGGGTGTGGGCGTGGGCGTGGGCGTGGGTGCTCCTGTAGAAAGAGACTCTTTTTGAGAATGAGTGGATGGGGGAAGATCACTAGTGGCTTTTGGGATTGCGACATGTCCTTTTCGGGCCCTACTTCTATTGGTTGGTCGGATTTGGCCACAAGTGGCTCCAGCACCCCTCCCACTTTGCCATCCGCCAACACGTTTCACTTGCCCAATTCCTAGAGAAGTTGTCCGAGCGACCGTGAATTTTTATTGTTTTTTTTTTTTTTCCAAATAGCGACCGTGATCGACTCAATGATCAAGCACTCGGTCTTTCTTTAACGAAATTAGAATAAATCCTGAAGGTATGAGTAATGCCGAGATGTGTACACATGTATGACGGGTCGAGGTGAATTGAACTCTCGTGGACGAATTGAGCGGCTTTGTACCATGATTCCGCAGCTTCTAAGGTTAACACTTATGGTAACGAAATCTTGGCCACGTTACGTGTGTTTCGTGCCGATGAACTTTTACTTATATCCTCTCTCGTTTCGCTAAGTGATCCGATCAACAGAAGATGACAAACGGAAGAGTCAAAAGTCCTATTCTTGGAGCCTCCCACTTTGTTCCTTTTTTTGTTTTGTTGTCTGGGTGCCGAGTTGCACGCGTTCCGCTGTTGGCATCTGATTATGAAGATCAAGATTCAAAGAAAGCTTATTGGGTACCTGCAAGCCAGAGCAATAGATTCATAGGCTTTCACCATTCTACCCTCTTCAGTGGAACTGCCAAGGTGACGATACAACTAGAGGTGTCGATGAGGGGACTCGATATGTAGCTGAAAGGGGATGCAAATTGAGCTTGACACGATCGGCTAAAAAGAGTTCTTACAATCGGAACTGATCGATTCTAAACAGTAACCGGATGTCATACGATTCCGGCTGCTTTCAGCGCGATTGCTCTAGGTCATTGGTGCGATGACAAGAGAACTTCATGTCACTTTTTTTGCGGCTAGCTATGTCTTCAATGGATTGATGCGAGGATGTGATGTGTGAACTGTTTGATTCTGAGTTCATACGGGGAGATTGCTAACTTCGTGGCTGGTATGATGATGGGGCTTTGAATCTAGTGAGTCGTCCCGGTCGGGCTTGTGCAAAGGGTTCATGATTGGCCCCACGCTCGGCCCGAAAAGGTGTTGTCCTTTGTTTAGGTAGTGGGCTCGGGTGGCGAAGTTAGGCCCGACCCAGCCCGCCCAATCATCGTCTGAACGGGTTAGATGACTCGCCGTGGACACCGGACTGAAAACTGAGTACGACTTTGACCCAGGGGCCAGAGAGAGAGAGAGAGAGAGAGAGACGATCTGAGGGTGTGGCAGCTCGGTGCTGGTCTTGTTCCTCTCTTCGTCCGTCTGCCTCCATCCTCGGCAGTCGTCTCGTGGACAACGACTTGCCCCCATAACTTCTGCAATCCTCGGAATACACGCTCTCTGTTTGGTCGTGAAGGTGAATCCATTTTTCCTCGTTTCGCTCCTCTCGTCCTTTCTTTTCGATTGAATCTTTATCTTCTCTTTCTCTTCTTATTATTGTTCGTGTTTTTCTGCGTTCATTGGTCTCCAACGGCGTTTCGCTGAGGCGCCCTTTGCCTCATTGTCGCGAGTCCTCAATGTCTATTACGCTTGGCTTTTTCTACTCGAGAGTGTTCTTGCTCGATTTTGTCTGGATTGTTGCTGGCTGAACTCTCATTCCGCTTTCTTTGCTTGTTTCTGCATATGGGTTCGTGGTATGGCGATTTGTTTGTTAACAGCTTGGCGATTCGATTCCAATGGGCTGAGGCTTCGGTGGGGATCTGCAATCGATACTGTCCCAATAAGGTCATCTGGATAAAAATGCAGAAGCACATTGAACTGGATTTCTATCCCTTTGATGGTTCGGGAAAGGTCTTGACTGTGGCCTCTTTGATCCTTTAAATAGTTCAATTAATCCGAGTTCTAGCTCCTGTATGGAGAAATGCGATGAAAAAGATTTAAGTTGGAATTAGTGTTTGCTTTCTCCAAATGGGTGGCTTTTGTTCGCGGAGATCCAGCGTAGATAATGCTCCCAGTGGAAGCCTTACAAATGTAGACGGTAGTTCTAGTAATGACTTCAATGTCCATCAGTCTGGTGGAATGGGCAAGAAAGGAAACGACATTTCGATTCCATCCTCTGGTGGAGAAAATGGGGATGAGGAATTGCGGGAGCCCTTCTCATCTTCTGCGGAGAACACGGGTTCACATAGTTTGAGTTTGGAAGATCTTTCTGATGGTATTCCGCGTGTGTCAAGAGCATTGTCGCAGAAATCCAGATCGACTATGTCTAAGCAAGTGACGGTAGCTAAGGTGATTCAATTTTGTGTTTTCCAATTGCTGTTATTCTTTATCTCTCCTCTTTTCCGTGGCCTATCACTGGGTTAGCATTTGCAGGTTACAGCTTTCCCCTTTTTCCATATGCCAGCTATTGTTTTATTTCCTGCTTGTGTGTGTATATATATTGGATCAGGGCATTCAATGTAATAGCATGTCCTTTTATGAATTGTATTGTTTGGACGATAGGTATCAGAAGTTGGTGCACTTTTAGGAAAAGCTGGAGGGAAGGCTGTAGAAGTTTTAGACACACTTGGAAGTAGCATGACAAACCTGAATCTTAGCAGTGGTTTTACCTCGGGAGTGACTACAAAAGGAAACAAAATAGCGATTTTGGCTTTTGAGGTTGCAAATACAATCGTAAAGGGTGCTAATCTTATGCAATCCCTCTCGAAGGATAACATCAAGCATTTGAAAGAAGTAGTGCTTCCCTCAGAAGGTGTGCAAAATCTAATATCAAAAGATACGGATACGCTTCTAAGGATTGCTGCAGCTGACAAAAGGTAGGAACTGCATGGGCAGCACTTGCTTTCGCGACATCCTGCTGTAGATCATGTTTAAGTTCTTTATATGCTGACAGATGTCATTCTTGTGATTCTTTTCGGTGTTATTGACAGAGAGGAGCTGAAAGTTTTCTCCGGAGAGGTGGTTCGATTCGGAAATCGTTGTAAAGATCCTCAGTGGCACAATTTGGATCGATATTTCGAGAAGTAATCCCCATGCATCAAGCTGTTTTAGCTTGTATAATATCTTTGCAAATGTGGGACAATGCCTCTCTCTTTGTTGTACTTAGGTTGGATTCAGAGTTTACATCCGAAAAGTTAACGAAGGATGAGGCAGAGAGGACGATGCAGCAACTGATGGATCTAGTTCAGTACACAGCTGTGAGTGCTCCAATATCGAATTCGCCTGTCAATGTGCTATTTCGATGGTGAAAAGAAATGTGAACAATGCATATTTTGCCGTAAGAATTTTCTCTCTCGTCATGATATTTATGTCACAAGTGACATACTGGGATCAAGAAATGCAGCTGGTAGAATGTTTCTCAATGCCAAGTACATGTGAGGGAATTTTAATGTTTCCGATCTAAAAGGCTTAGAGTGAGTGATGTATTCTCCTTTAAATCATGGGAGTGATCTGCAGCTCGTCTGAACTAAAACATTTGGCTATGCATGACGTCCCTGGACGTTGCTGTTTGGTTTTTTCCACAGATCATGATGCAATTTTGTAAATAGTGAACTCTTCTGTATGATTCAGTTTCTGGCCTTTCTTATTCATGTTTTATTGAGAGAGAAGCAATGACAATGACTGGTCATTCACATTTGGTGGCAGGAGTTGTATCATGAGTTGCATGCCTTAGACAGATTTGAGCAAGATTATCAGCGCAAGCTCCAGGAAGAGGACAACCCAAATGCTACTCAGAAAGGTAAGTCATACTTCAAAATATGATTACCATAAAACTGCCTGACTGATGATCAGGAAAACAGAAAATCACCTTAGTGGAATCACACAATTGATGGTTCTCACTTATATGAGAATTTGTTGGCATTACTTTAATAAGTTTTACACATAATAGTTGAGTTTTGATGTTGGCAATTTGTAGCATGCTGCTTTGTAATCTTATGTCTCATTTTGTCTAAATTGGCTGTTGGATGTTCTCTCCGAGGTTGCGTCTATGATCAATGTGATGTCATTTTGAGTCTTCCTTATTGTTCAGTTATGGTTTTCGAAGTCAATATTTCTATGGATGGGGCAATTGGACGAGGTCACATCAATTTGAGTTTCTTGTCATACATGCATGTTGCTTTTCCAGAAATGCTTCAGTTTGTGTCAATTTGGCCTGTTGGCGCTTGAAGATTTGAGCTACTGGAATACAAAAAGTCTGATTTAACATTACTTTCGACTTACTTTTTGTGGCTGACATACAGGAGACAGTCTAACGATATTGAGGGCAGAGTTGAAGAGCCAGAGGAAGCATGTAAGAAGTTTGAAGAAAAAATCGCTTTGGTCGAGGATTCTCGAAGAGGTGTGAGTTGGTACTGCTATAGCTTTTTCTATTTTATGCTGGAGATTTTCTCATCCACCTCATGATATCAATCATCAAGTATGCAAATTGAACCTCAACTTTCTGAAGTATGAACTGAGTTCTTGTTACTAATGTAATGGCTGATTCACTTTGCTCGTTGTACCGATGGGGACATCCGGAGTGTGATTGTTTTCATAACTAAAAATGATTATCCTATAGGTCAATATTTGAAGCTAGATCATAAACTCACTTTTCAGTTCATGAAGAATTGAAGTATCGTGTTTGCATCAAGCAGGAATTATCTATGCATCATATATGTGTATGAGAAGACATGCATCATATACGTGCATGAGAAGACAAAGTTGTCTCCTTTTGCAGGTAATGGAGAAGTTTGTTGATATAGTTCATTTCCTACATTCGGAGATTCATGAAGCCTTTGGTACTGCTGGTATGCTTTTAAATGATTATTCATTTCATATGCTCTAAGCAAGGTCATCTTATAGTCAATTTCTGTTGTTCTGTGGGAGGATTGGTCACTTATGAAATCTCTTCTCTGACGCAGATTCTGATAAATCCTCAAAAGGTTCTGCGAGCAGCTCTAAAACGTTGGGATCTGCTGGTCTTGCTTTACATTATGCGAATGTTATTGGTCAAATCGATACTCTTGTGAGTCTACACTATAATCTGATGCTGAATACTCTGCTTTTTCATGTTTCCGGTAAAATTTCATAGGTAATTACTGGAGCTGATTATTGTGTTTGTGCTCCTTAGCAAGAATCATGAAAGCAAATAGGAAATAGAAAACTAGGTCCTTGCTGAGTCTTGCTTTTCATTTGTCAAAGCAATTGCATTCTCAATGGAGGTGGCCATCTTCAGCTGTTCCATAAGCCACTCCAACAGAAACTTCTCTTTGTTGTTTGCACATGGCTAGTGTGGGTTGTCAACGTGTATATGTGACTTCCAGATAATCAGTAAAACTTGTTCAGCCAAAGTTGTAGGGAAGATTTATGCAGGCAAACTGGTATAACAATTTAACCTAGGAAAACCCTTCATGGTGTCGCCGGTCGGTTAAAATTCAATAGCAATGGACTATATATGAAGATGTAGTCAATATCGATGAGCCACCATATCATGATTAAAAAAATTAGCTTTAGAAAGATCCATTCTTCTAATAGAGAAGCATATTTCTAGGAAACTTTATTTGGTTAAACTTCCTTTTTTGAATTTTTTTGCTAGTCAGTCACACTGCTTTTGGGACAAAAGCTCCCCCCTCCTTTTCCTGGTCTGGTTTTACAATTTCTCGTAAGGAATTTGACCTTGGGTTTTTCAACTGATTATTTTACCAACTAAAGAAGAGGCATCTAACTCAAAGCACCAGGCTGGTTTATTGGCATAACAAGTTCTCTAGAACTTTGTGCATCAAGTCAGAAGCCTGGTTGAACATTGAAAACTTTCAGTAAATTAGCACATGTTTTATTAACTCATATGCAGTTTTCCCATGTTTTTCTGTGGAAAGTGTATGATTGAACCTTGAATACTGTTTCACATTTTTTCAGTAAATAGGAAGGGGAAGGGTGTACTTTTATGTTTCTAACTTGAACCGCGACTGAATCAGGTATCCCGCTCGGGTTCTGTACCTCCTAATTCAAGAGAGGCTTTATACCAAGGGCTACCTGCTCATGTGAAGACAGCATTGCGCTCAAAGTTGCTGTCATTTCAACTTGTAGAAGAGGTATCAACTTTCTACATTGTGGTGGGAATGTCCCTTAAATTCCTGAGGACAGTGATGAGAATCTCTCATTGTTCATGAACTTCTTATTTTGTTGCTTTCCCGTTCCTTTCTCACATTTTATAAGCTACATTGATCATTCACAATGGTGATTGCAGCTTTCTATTCCTCAAATTAAAGGCGAAATGGAAAAGACTTTGCAGTGGCTTGCTCCTCTTGCTGCTAATACTACAAAGTAAGACTTCTATAGATCAGTGATCATTTTGTTATTGGTCATATTCTCCTGAATCTGTCTTATACCTTGGAGGCATGGTTACTTTTTTATAAATCGGTAGCTTAGGGCTCCCCTCAAATGTTGAATGTCTACATGCTGCCCTAGTTGTGTGCTGTGACAATATATCTGATAGTATATGCCTGTTGTTTTCTGGTTGTCCTGTTTTCATGGTGTTGTGATACATTAGCTTGGTTCTCCGCAACACTTCTGTTTGGCAAAGCAATTATTCTCATTTGACTCTCTCTCTCTCAAACATTGTCGACAGAGCCCATCATGGCTTTGGTTGGGTCGGGGAATGGGCAAACACGGGGTAAGTTTCGACAATTTAAAGCTGTGCCTTCTCTCTTCCCCCATGACTTCATAGTCAATCTTTTAGCGTGGTTTTCAGGTCCGACCTGAACCGGAAACCTACTGGCCAGAATGACTTGCTTCGCATCGAGACTCTACACCATGCAGATAAGGAAAAGACTGATGTCTACATTCTTGAGCTGGTGGTGTGGCTTCACTATCTTGTAAGCCAGGCTAGGGCTTCTAATGGTGGATTTAGATCTCCTATTCGGTCTCCCAACCAAAGTACAGTCCAGATATCTATGCACGGCAAGCCCAAGTCTCCATCGTCTGCTTTGACAATGGAAGACCAAGAGATGCTTCGCGATGTGAACAAGCGGAAACTGTTGACCCCTGGAATAAGTAAGAGCCAAGAATTCGAGATTGCAAAGGTAAGGTTATGCAAGCATCATAGACTGAGTAAAAGCAGTAGCCACTCCCCGACCAGGGAAAGCAATAAAGATCCGTTTCCCCTTCGGAGGCCGTCTTCTGTTCCCATCATCGATTTTGATATCGACCGGATCAAAGCACTGGATGTGATCGATCGGGTGGACACTATTCGAGGTGGTTGACTCTGCCAATTGAAGAAGTAGGCCGAGTCTGAGGTTTTTGCCTTGTGGGTAGTAGCCCGCTGCCTCTATGTTTTGAGTGCTTTGTCTATGGCGAAGTCCCGCATTTGCTCAAGCTACTCTGCAGATGAATATGGAGGCCAAGAAGTTGCTTGTTGTGGTGCAACGAGCTTGGGGCTTTTCTGTGTGACCTCTGGTCAACTTCATCTCACTAGTCATTTGGAGGAAGTAGTGTTATAGTTTTGTTCAATCCCCTGCATGTACAGAGAGCACTTGGTCATTCTGCAGTGTTTGCTCAGCTCATGGTTCTGTTTCTATATTTTCTTTGGTCTACCTTGTCGCATCTCTTAGCAAATCTAGAATACTGTTGATGTCGGATGCTCGTCTATAATGTGATCGATGCAGCATCCGATCGAAGCGGAAGCAAGTGAAACCAGGCATGACTTGATTGGGGTTACCGATAGTCGTGCTCGAACCCAGCCCAGCCGGAAAAGAGAGCGGAGATCGATGGAGCTCTACCTGGCTTCTGTCGGAATGTCAGTTCGAACTCGAGCCACTGTAGGGATCTCGCCGGAATCTGCTTTTCGCCCAACGTACCTCACGACACGAAATGCCCATTGGCGGTTGGCCCACGCAAACAACTAGAAACGGCTTTGGCTTTTGCAATGATTCCAATCGACTGCCCTCGGTCGTCTACGTCGATGCTGCTGACGTGGCGAACCCCCATTGACTCTGCTTCGCGGCGAGCCTAACCAAACCGTGCTACCATCGAACGCCTCCGTTTCAAGCCTAACCAAAACCAAACACGCACAAATCCAACGGTGTCGGAAAAAGAGAGAGAGAGAGAGAGAGAGAGAGAGAGAGACTCAGCTACTCCTCCTCCTCCTCCTTTTCGTCGTTCTACAATGATGGATTGCGCAAGCTCAGCGGAGAGCTGCGATGGCGCGTGCGCTTACGGTCTCCTGCTCAGCGCGCTCTTCCTCATTCCGATCTGGCACTACGTTTTGGGCGCTTGCGTCGGATTCAGCGTCTTCCTCTACAACTTCCTCGAGTGCCATCTCTTCGAGGACCTCGTTTCTCGTTGCCGATCGTCTCCTCCTAAGTTCACGTTCAACGCCTCCTCCGACATTTACACCGCCGTCGTCTCCAAGTGCCGGATTCTTCACGGAATGTAATCCACCTCGCTTCTCTTGCTCTCTCCCTCTCTCTCTCTCAGTCGACGGCGATGTGTTGTATTTAGTGACGGAATGTGTGCATGAAGATTTTTGGATTTTCCGATTAGTTTTTCATCTATAGCGGACAAATCGACGGGCGAAAGAAGTGGAAATGAAGTTGCTCGATTGATCTTAATATGGATTATGAACGTGAACGTTGAGAAATGGAACTCTGCTGAGAAGATTCATTGAGCTGTCTGGCTAATTTGAGAAGCATGCAGGTACCTGGCGACTCCGTGGCTTGCGAGTCCTCATGTTCAGACGGTGTTTCTTAATTTCTTTGGAAGGCCTCCATCGTTCAGCTACAGAAGGTGATGCATCTGTAAAATCATATTACTTATTTATCCAGAATGAAGATGTAAACTGAGCATCTTACAAGGTGAAGCCTCCTTCGTGGAGCAGTAACTTTCAAATACTTGCGTCTTGCACTTGTAGTGTTGTTCCAGGCCACTAAATCAAGTATCGGAGGATGATTCAAAAATAGTTTATGTCTGGAGTCAAGTGATAACATCTGCTAGCTCTCTCTGACGGGGTTGCTCCCTCTTTTTTTTTTTTTTTTTTTTTTCGGGTTATAGAAAATGCCGCAGCCCTGATATAATGTGCTTATTTACTGAGAATGACTGACGCAAATGTATGAACTTTCAATAACTTGCCTCTCATTTTATGGGCTTTGCCGCGCCAATATTTACTACATTTCAAGTTCTTAAGCAATTTTCAATATCATAAATCAGTATAAATGTAAACAGAGTTGGCTTGGTCTTTTTGAGGACAAAAAAAGCTTTAGCTGATCTATTATGAAGAATGATTTTGTGAAAGATGTTCAATTAGAGAGGAGTTTGGTGAAGTCCAGGTAAAACAGTACAAGAGCATAATAATAAAGTTTTAGATAATCTATTGAGAAGAATGATTTTGTGAAAGATGTTCAACTAGGAAGGGGTTTGGTGAAGTCCAGGAGGAAAAAAAAAGCAAGAGCATAATATCGAAGACCTCTTGAAGATCCTGTGGAGGACATGGTGTTTGATGGAGTGCAATGGCAAGAACAATTCTTGCGGCTGAACTTGCATAGTGGGAGATTTAGTAGTTCCTGCTGATATGCGACAACTGTCGTTCAATTGTTGTTAGTTTTTAATAATTTTTCAATTATGCTCTTACTCAAACTCATCTTGGTAGGATTGATTAGAGATTTTGACTGCAATTTCTACAATGCTTTTGGTTTTCCATTGCTGATAATTTACTCTTGGTCACCATTGTAACTGGGGGAGCTTTGTTGATTGTTTACCATGATAGTATCTTAAATCATATCTCTGCTTTTTCCCTTTCAAGGTTCCCTTTGCAATGAATTGATAAACAGAACTCGAGTGACAAGTTACTGGGCAAGCATGTGTGCGTTGGTCTGATTTAACAAATCTACACCTGATTTTCCTTGCAGGCAAATATTTCGTACTTCTGATGGGGGGACAATTGCCTTAGATTGGGTATTGAGTGCAGATGGTGAGTCTGAGTTGCTTGTCGTTGAAAATCATAAGTTCCTTACACTTCTGGAATAATTTTTCTTTTTCATTTTCTTTTGTCATATCTGCTATATTGTCTCAGTTAGATTGGTCAATTGTCTAGCACTTTTTAACTCCTAGGTCGTTGCTCTAAAATATAGGGAAAATACTTAATTTAAGTCAAGTGCAGCTATGTAATTCTTGCTCATTTACTAAATAACCAACTTAACACTGTGCGGTCATGGGCTCATATTGATTACCTTCAATGAATGACGCTGATGTATCTTTGCAGTGTCTGGAGGTGCCTTTCACAGGGAAAGTTGCATTTCGAAAGATGATACAACTCCCATTGTGGTGGTGGTTCCTGGCTTAACAAGTGATTCTTGTTCTGCTGTAAGTACCTTCCCTAGACAAAATCCAAAATTCTTGATGGTTTCTTGTAATATCAATCTATGATCAGTTAGAAGTCTATCTAAGGACTTAAAGTTTTGAACCCAGTCAACTTTTCTAAATGGCACAAGGCTCTCAAAGAATTAAGCTGACCAAGAATGTGGATTCTTTTGGTGTTGCTGATGTGTAGAACAATTGTTCCCTTTAATTATCAGTTGACAACATCCTTGTTCCTTTATCAGTCTAGTGATTAGATAGGATGGGTGATTTCTCTATGATGTGTGTGGCTTTCATTTTTTCCTTTGATTGATGGATAATATCTTGAGTGCCTTTAGCTGTTATAGTTACAGGTCTGTCAATAAGTAGCAGCTCTATTCAGGTAGTGATCACAAGTAGTTATTGCTCTTCTGTTGGCAAATTTTTTGCCGAAGTCTGTAGTCTGAACCCACTTATGCAGAGCCATTATGATTCTTTTCAATCAAGTGAATGAAGTTTGCCTGATTTGTAATTGCAGAATGGTAATCCAACATATTCATTTAATTTCACGGTTAACCATGTATCAGAAGAAAAAAGTTTATGTGACAGCACATGCATAACGTTTGCAACTGGCTCTTCTTTCATGCCCTTGGACCATTAAGATGGTCTAACAATTGGGAAGGAACTTTTTTCACACAGATCTTTTGTTTGTAAAGCTTTTGTTTATTGGCATTAAATGGACAAGTATCTATTATGTCTTTTGATTTCTCTTGCAGTATTTAAAGCATCTTGCTTTCAACACTGCCAAAAGTGGATGGAATGTTGTTGTGAGCAACCATCGGGGACTTGGTGGAGTGTCCGTTACGGTAAGATTTATTGTAGCTAGAAGGTTAAGGATTCATAGTAGAGAGAAGATTGTACAATTGATGACCTGGCATCGGGATGTCTGTCATGTATTAGCTTGACAACAGTTGTATGCCTGTCTCATTTGCTTGTTCTGTTTTCTCCTGTTTTTTTCCCTCTCGCAAATGAAATTCTGTATGCTGCTGCACTAGCATAGTCTCTTTCAAGAGCTTCCTATTGTTCAAAAGGGTTGGAAAGTAATTATATGCTACTCCTAATCCCCTAAAAAACCCTCAACTTTAGGTGCAGTCCCAATTTTACCATAAACTTTTTTTTCGTCTCATAAGAAACTCTCAACTTTCGGCCCAGTCTCAACTCTATTCCAAATTTTTTGTCTCATAAGAACCACCAACATTCATTTGAGTCCCGTTTCTGCCCCGTTTATACTCCGTCCAAAATTGTCTTTAGTGATGTAGTTTATCCTCCTCATTGCTCTAGTTTTTTTTCCAAAATTCCAGATCCAGGAAGACGTCTTTTTGAGATGAATTTCCATGTCAAAACCAAAGGACATCTTCTTGGATCTAAAATTTGGGTAAAGACTAGAGCAATTAGGATTGGTCTCCTTCAATTACTCTTACTTTTAAGAGTCTTCCTTCCATCTTGCTCGAGGATCTTCGACTTTGCGCTCTGTATTCAATTCCCATGCTCAGGAGTCTTCCATCTTTTTTGGTTGGAGAGCTTGTGGGACGCTCGAAAAGCTCACGCTTGGGAGCCTTCTATCTTTTGGTTGTCAAGAGAAATATAGGACGGAAGGTTAATGCTGACACATTTATGATTCAAGTAAAAATTGATTTTTTTTTATGAGACAAAAAATGTTTACGATAAAATTGGGACTACACCAAAAGTTGAGTGTTTTTTATGAGACAAAAAAATATTTAGAGTAGAATTGGGATTGGACCTAAATTTAGAGGTTTTTTATGGGACAAATTTTTTTTTTTAGGGTAGAATTGGAACGGATGTAAATTCGATATTTTTATTGTGGTATTAGGCCCTATGTGCCATTAAAAGAAGTGAAGGAATTTCATATGGTTCAATACTTATGTCCTTTTTGCAATGAAATATTCTGTATTCGATCTATTATATACTTAAACCATATAATTACCTGCGTTATTTCTCTGATATATTATGGAAAATTTGTTGAACTTTTGATGGTTTGCCTAGACATGTCAGATTTTACTGTGGTAGACGCTAGCTCGTCAAGTGTTGTGCCCGCTCTTGTTACTCTCTCCGAGCGATTCTACTCTCCTATACTGTTCAGATTTCCATTTCTCATTTCCTGTTGCCTTACAGCATATTCCTTGTTAACAGCTTTTCATGAACTACTGATTATAGAATGATTCTAATATATGCAGTCTGATTGCTTTTACAATGCTGGTTGGACTGAGGATGTCCGCACTGTCATTGACTATCTGCATAATGAGTACCCAAAAGCTACTTTATTTGTCGTGGGAACTAGCATTGGAGCCAACATTTTGGTAACTTATATTTCTCATTGAATTCAACTTTTGCATGCTACTCTTAAGAGTGTTCAACAATTTCTATCACCAAAAGGTCCATGTCGAGTCTCATCATAAATGATCCCCTTGTACCAAGAAGTTGCAGTCTTCATTGCTTTTTGTTTATTTTTTCCATTGAAGCTTGCCCAATTCTTATGATGAGTATTTTCTAGTCGCCCCTTGGATTTCTTTCCTTTATAGATGTTTCACGGTGGTTTTAAGTCGAGTATCTCTAGCCCTTGTCCTTGGGAAAAAGAATATTGCTTATTTTTAGAGTCTCTGTGAGGAATAATGTTTACATTATGTACTACGGCAATTTTCAGCAGTGTCTTGACACAATTAACTGTTTTAGGTAAAATATCTTGGGGAGGATGGAGAGAATGTTCCTGTTGCTGGTGCTGTAGCAATTTGCTCGCCATGGGATCTTTTGGTTAGTCTTCAACTTGACTTAATTTTACTCGAACTCGAGCAATTACATATCTTCCAATATCAAAATAGGGCATAAGTACTACTCTCTTTGGCACGAAGACTTTATAGTTTTCTGTCAGAATTGAAAATTGAAAACACGAAGGAACACATGAAATGTTGTTGGACACCAGATCATGTAGCAGTGTTTGAGAAAAATGTACAGCCCTTACGTCTTTTACGGCTGTACTACTGCAGGAATGTAGAGTGTCCTGTTATAGTCTCCTTAGACATATGAGATGGTGGGAGAGTTTACCTTTATAGTACTCGTGATGTTCCTGAGACTGTCGATTGAAAATTTCGGAAGATGAGATCTTTCTGCTTTGAGATACAACAGATAGTATAAGCGGTTCTTACAAGCTGTTATCTTTTTATTGACCTCAATTTGTTCAATGCTGCTGGGACGTAGATTCAAAGGGTTAATTGATAATTACGTTTCAACCACAGGAGCATATTTTTCTATGATCTTTCAATAACTATGCCTTTTTTTTTATCAAGAAATATAGGTATTGCTGGTCTTTGAACTTGTATGTTTTGAGTGCATTTTTAGGGCTAGAGTTACCTTGTTCCTTTATGAGACTAATGGTCTGAGTTGTCTTCTTGTGTCTCGCTCTCTTTTTGACTCTTGGCTGTATTTTTCTCTTGCACTGCCTCATCATTTTATATCGAATTGTCACTAGATAACAGCGTTTCTAATCTTACTGGATGGAACTGTATGCTTTTCTATTTTTGATGTAGATTGGTGATAGATTTATTAGTCGAGGACTGCGGCAGAGGCTCTACGATAGAGCACTTACCATTGGCCTTCAAGGCTATGCAGAGTTGTATGTCATATTCATAGTGACTCTTTCTGCGTTAGACTTCTCTTCTACTACTAAATAATTGAGCATTACTAATGTCAATTTGATTGATCTTCGCATATTCTTAGATTGACATATTTTAAATGGTTTTGCAGACATCAACCCCGTTATTCTCGCCTTGCTGATTGGGAGGGCATTAGAAAGGTTCCCTTTTCTTATGCTCTCCGTATTTGGTCTAAATATAAGAGCAAGAACTTCTGGATGCTGCTTGATTTAAAAAAGCTCAATTTAGTCTCTCTCCCAATCAGTTTGATGTCAATTACAAATTGAGCTCAATCAGAGCTCCTTTATTTATTGGAAAAAAAATCGTTTTTTTTGGCTACAAAACGTGATTAAAGACTAGTTTATAACACTGGTTTATTATGGCAGACTCTAATAGGTTAAGAATAATTTCCAATTCAATCTGATATCATTTGTTACTCGTGTTCAAGGGAAGTGCTGTCTGCATACTTGGTTATGCATGCTTATCTATAGGGGTGATCAGTTGATAGGTGAAAGTGAAGTGTAGTTCAGCACCCAGAAACATAGAGAAGGTCAGGACATGTGAGAGATGACTTCCATATTGTTTGTCTGCGTCCTGGGTACCGTTTCTTAGTGATTCACTGTGCATAATGGTCATGGTGGTTTTGTCTGGCTTCATTTTCTGGAATTGTATCTAGGGTTTCATCTTGATATAATAATGCTGTTTCATTCAGAAAGGGCTTCTTTTTTCCTGTGCTAGAAGCTGGGGTGATGCCTTTAATTGGACTAGCATATCTTGTAGAGGTTGTGGGTGTACTACATTGACCACATTTTTTGTACTAAGGGCGTTGGAAACATATGATGGCACATAGTTCCAGTTCTTCACAAATTCTAGGAGGAGATCAACTCATGCTAAGACAGCGATAACTAATCTCAACATCAACTCACTCTAATATACAACTCATGCACTAGGCATGGGCAATATTATACCTACATTTTTTAGATATTTGGCTCGGAAATTTTAAACTTCTTCACATGATTAAGAAGCCAACCTTTGCTGAGCATTTTGCTGCCATACTTAATAGGACATGGATTTTAATGGTATCTTTTTATGCTTTTTATGGATGCCAAATTCAGCGTTAACTAGACTTTTTAAGTTCACAATTTGTCACCATGCATATTAATAAGAGAACCTCTTGCTTCTTTGTGGTTAACCTGATTTCATCTGGCTAATTATGTTCGATATTCTTCATGTCCCAATAGTCACGCTCTATTCGAGATTTCGACAATTATGCTACCTGCCTTGTTGGGAAATTTGAGGTACTAATATCGTGCTCTTCATATCCTTGCCATTTTGGTTGTTCTTCTGTGAGTTCATTAATATTGCATCATTTCTACTCAGACAGCAGATACATACTATCGACGCTGTAGCAGTGCTAATTATGTAGGAAGTGTTGCAGTTCCACTGCTGTGTATCAGTGCTTTAGATGATCCTGTTTGTACTAGAGAAGCCATTCCATGGGATGAATGCAGGTTGAACTTATGTGGTTCACACTATATTCTAGACTTGTTATTTGAGCACCTGTCCTAAAAACTCCATGTGGGCAGGGCTAACAAAAATATAGTTCTGGTTACTCCAAGGCATGGAGGGCACTTGGCATTTTTCGAAGGGATGACGGCAACAAGCCTATGGTAGTTCATGGTCCAATTTCAATGCTATTTTATGTGCCTCTGCGTCATTGAAATGCCAGCCTTCCTCGAAATGCATCAATCATTTATTAGCGTCCAGGAAATCTCAAGGAGTAATGTGGTAGAATTCAGTTTGCTGTCATACCAGAACTGAATTTTGTTTTGGTGCTCACTAGTTTACTCTCGACATTTATTGTTTTGGGGACATTTTGTACTTATTATGATATCTCTATAGTTCTTTGGATCTATGCAGTCTACACCCATCATTTTCTTCTGTTTGGCAAACTTTAACTGTAGGTTGTATTAGATGCAGGATAAAGATAGAGAACCTTAATACTGAATATCTGTTCCTTTTACATTAATCATCTGTTTGTCCTTTCCGTGTCGCATTAAAATCTTCATGTTGGTTTGACGATCTCCTTTCTTATTTTTTTCACTTGTTACCAGGTGGGTGAGGGCTGTTAACGAGTTTCTTCACACACTACATTCTAGTCCATACATGCATATAAAGAAGGTACAAAATCACTGTCTCTGGCGCTTACTTTTCCCTTTAAGCACGCACTTAGCTACTGTCTTCATGTCACTGTAGATTCAAACGTCTGCTCTGCACTCGGCTCTGGAGTCTTCAATCGATCAGGGTCCTTATGTGAATGTGGCTGATGGAATGGTGGCTGCAATGGGAAATGAGCACACAAAGGATGCTGTTGAAGAAGAAACGGTAATACAGAAGAGTCCAAAGGCAAAAACAGAGGAAACATCTTTAGATGCAGCAAAGAGCGCCCGTGTAACAGGAATGAATGGCAGTTCCAAAGAGCTCGAGAATCGTGCAGGCATTCAGAACGTCAAGCAAATGGATGTAAATTCCTTGGTCTTGAGGAGTCTAAGTCAGATCACTCGAGTGACTGGAAGATCCATTTGGCTGCTTGCGTACATTGCTATAGTTACAAGTTGGCCGATTGTCGGCTCAGCCCTTGGTATCGTTTTCAAAGGGAAGCTTAAAAATATGTTACCTGCAGTTCTGCGTAGAAGATAATTGGCCGCAGTGCTCCTGTGTGAAGTATGTTGTATCATGAATTATCTACTGCCTTCTCACTGATTGTGCAGGTTTACCATCGTCAACGCTGAAATTATCTATCGAATATGAAAATGTAGATTCACTAAACAAGGGAACCATCAGACCTGAAGATGATTGGGTTTCTTTCTTGATTCCCCTGCCGTTTGGAACAATGCCAAGGAGTTAATGCGGTTGTCTAGATGTCTCTTCCTCGGTCGTGAACGCAGCAGGAGACGAGGAGGAGCATGATTCGGAAAAACCCG
Organism: Rhodomyrtus tomentosa; assembly: GCA_028455895.1. Classification (NCBI taxonomy): domain Eukaryota; kingdom Viridiplantae; phylum Streptophyta; class Magnoliopsida; order Myrtales; family Myrtaceae; genus Rhodomyrtus; species Rhodomyrtus tomentosa. Next base: position 45,877,210 of record JAPCWY010000001.1, read on the forward strand.
ACTTTTTCTCTTACCCGGGGGAAAAGGCGGAAACAGTCTAGTCTAGAGATAGAATAAATGCAGTGTGCCTCTTGGCTGACCACGAGGGTGGCTGGCCGAGGCTCGTCTCTCCCCACCACGGTCTTTTGGGACCCATACAATGCATGTGAGAATCGTCTTTGCAACTAATCCCCTTTCTTTCTCATCACGTGGTTGGACTTCCTCGTCGTCCTCCTTTTCATGACCTTGGCCCTTTTGTTCAGTGACGGTCTGTATACGGCCGAAGGGGCTTGTAGTAGAATAGAAGTTGTCCTCTCGATGCGTAGAGGGGTTGTGAGCTCTACTCCCACCGATTCAATGCTCAGTTGAACTCGAATTCCTCCATAGAAAAAAGGAGAGTCGACTTGTCGGTTCATTTGGGCTGCTGTCTGCTGTCCGCTACTTCTTCTGAATCTCCCTCGACGTTATCTTCCATTTCCTCTCAAAGGTCACGATCCTTCCCCCTTTTTTTTTTTTTTTTTGTGGCTCCAAACTCGGTCCTTCCTTTAATCGAATCAATTTTGATCTCATGAGATTATGACTCGCCATACATTAATACCCTGTTCTTATTTTGTCAATACTCTTTTGCCCGTTTTGCGATCTCCCCTACCAGTACACAAGCCAATTGATACGGTAAATTCACCGATCTACCTTCACACCGGTCTGAGTTTTTTCTTCCCTCAAAATACATGTGTCGCACGTATCCTTTAAATTTCCAAATAAAAATTCGGGTTAATACCACGAAAAATCCCAAACTGATACACTTGTAACAGATTTACCCGAAATTATTTTTTTGACCATGAAAAATCCTAAACTGGTACACCTGTGACAAATTTATCCCAAACTGGTATACCCGTGAAAAATTTACCCTTAATTAATTTTCGTTAAATTTAACCGTCAAATTACTTAGTTAGATGGCACGTAACAGTTCGTGGATGTCTCAATTTAGGGTTGTTACCCTCTGTTTATCACAGATATATCAATTTGAAATTTTTCGCTGTATTAATCGAATTTAACAAAGGGTAAATTTGTCACAAGTGTACAAATTTATAGTTTTTCGTGGTCAAAAAAATTAATTTAGGGTAAATTTGTCACATGTGTATCAATGTATGGATTGTTATGATAAAAAAATAGTTTGTGGTAAATTTGTCATAAATGTATCAATTTGAAATTTTTCATGGTCAAAAAAATAATTTGAGGTAAATGAACCCAATGTTTGGAGTTTTTCGTGGTATAAACCCTAAAAAGTCATATGATGACCAATTGCGGACGACAGAATGACGAGGCGGGAATTGTATCTTACAAAAGGGTGGTGAATCTGCCGTCGCTTTTGATTAAATCAACACACACACATCACGGATCGAGCTATGAAAAACAGAATCGACCCACTTGCAGCTTTTTTAGCATTACTTGCCCCCGCAATTCGAGGGTGTGCGTGGGAATCGAACCTTCCTGGATTTTGCATCGAAGAACTGTGCACGTCCTTCCCGGAGAATATTGCTCAATACCCCACCGTGTCCAAACAAGACAAAAGGAAGAAAAAAAGAGAGCGAGGCAGGACAAGGACAAGGACATGGCAAGCATCCAAATCGGCATCGCCTTGCGATCTCAGCCTATTCACACGTAAGCCTTTGGACTCTTGTCGCGAGGAGAAGCATCTTCCATTGCAACCCCTTTTCCAAAGATGTCCAAAGACTCCGTCCTGTGCACTTTTGATACAATAACAAAGATTCCTTCGTCCCTTAGCCGTTTGAATCAGTCTCTAAAAGCTTGTGTCCCCCCATTTTCTATTCGTGCTTTTTGTTGTGAAGATAGGATCGAACTTGGTCTTTTCCAGTCTCGCCAAACACCTCGCGAATCTAATCAATCGAGGAATAGGATCCAAACTCCTTTCGAGATGATTAAAAAAGAAAAAGGTGGAAAAAAATAGAGGCAGAGGAGGAAAACGGGGGATGCAAAAAGACGAGGTCGCAGATCCGAGGATCCAGCAGTTGGGATGATGCTTGACTTGGGGATTTCTTTTTCATTAAATTGACTCAAGAGTTGTCGAGTATGTATCCGTTTTTGTTGAGTTGATACGTGAGTCTGTGTTAGAAAAACTAGTGTGGTGCTAATTTGAGCGAAGGTCTAACTAGGTATGTTGACGGGGGCTCCCTGTATTGGGTTTCTACTGCGTGCTCCCAACGGATTTATCTATCTTTATCTTTGTACAAAAAAAGGGCTCAATACTTTCTATGCCCGTATTTCACCCAAAAAAAAAAAAATCGAAAGTTTATAATTCGGTCCGATGAAATTATACGGTGATGTCAAACTATACATGTACATACATCGGAAAATTGTCTTCATCTGTAGAAGGGACCATTTTACACGCGGCTTCGTTCGAGGTGAGAATCTTATTTCATGCGGATTTATCTAGTATTTACAATTCGATAGTGTATGCTTATTTAGTACTCGCAAAGGCACACATATCTTTTGGCGAACTTTCGAAAAACTTAGCATTGCCGAGTGACAAGGCTAAACTGCCAACAAGGGCTAATCACCCTCTCGCGAGAAAAATCCCTCGGACCATACGTTGAATCGACCGTTTTACATACAAATTACAGACATTACAGACATGAAATTTTTCACAACTGGACATAAGTATGGTTCACGCACATATTTAATACGGCCCCATTTTTCCAATGTGAATCTCTTTGCCAAAAGGAAAAGGACGAGACGCATTGTGTTAGGGCAACATGTTGTGTGGCGAGAAGGGGAATTGGAGGGAAGTCAATTAGGCTTCAGTTTCCACGTTGTTGATCTAACAAGCAACGAATATTACCAATTTCGCAATGTCATTGGCCGACCGGCCAAGACCTATTCAATAATCTTATCGTTCACCACAATTGTATTGGCAACGGAAAATAATGACATCCCCAAGTTCCTCAAATAATTGCATTTTTTAATGGTCGATACTCATATCATATGTGAAGAGAATATTACCAAAAATGTGCTGAACATATTGCAGTTGTGCCAACTGAGTTCTAAAGCTTTTACATTTATGTCATTTCAGTCTACCTAACCAACTTTGGCAGCGGTGCCCTTGTCGGCCCTAAAGTCTAAGGAAAAAAAAGGAAAAAAAGGAAAAAAAAAGAAAATAATTAAAAAAATTATCAAAATATTTTTAAAAAATTGCCCTATTGGCTTTGGACGACCAAAAGATGTACTGAAATGATACAAATGTAAAAAGATTTAGGACTCGATTGACAAAAGAAAAATAAAGATTTAAGACTGCAATTGATGTAATTACAATAGGTTAATGGTAATTCCCCCCATATGTGACCCGAGTATACTTATTTTCCTCGTACAAATGGGACGTCCGTGTCTATCTTTGAGTAGACCGGGGAAGCGGGATTTAATCCGGCATAGGAACACTTTTTTAAGCGTGTCATTTATAGAAAAACAGCAAGAAATGCGACTCTATAATACGGTTACGCCGAGAATGTTCGATGCATATGCTCTTTCCGAACTTTAATATAATCTAGGTACGGTAACGGTGGTTCCATAGGGGATCCTAGACACGCCATATGTCCGACATCGAAGCTCTTATCGACCCGCCCCCCCCTTGCCAAATTATTAGCAAAGTGCGTTCAACATGATCAAAAAGTTTTTCCTTAGGGCAAGCTACCACCATCGTAATTAGTGACGTCATAAAGAGTACAGGCATGTCCTCCCACCAAGAAACCTTCAAAAGTCAAAATCCCCCGACGCTTGTTCCGTCTCTTTGCGCGACTTTTGAAGGGTTGAGAGAAAAAAAAAAAGGAAGGAAAACGATGCCATGAAACCAAACTCTTGGAATCGTTCAAACGGCCTTTTCAATGCGAGGAAGTTTCCTCCTCGTCCCCTCCTAATCTAGACACTTTCAATTTCTTAATCTTGGGGTTAAGGACGTGATCATCACCACCATCATCATCATCATCGGAGGACATGCCCGAAACAAGAAGCGGCATCAACAATAACATGAATTCTCCATTTTTTTTTTTTTGTATTGTTTGTTTATGATGTAGTTGTTAGTAAAATGAAGTGAACATAAAGAAAGGGTCTTCAAAGTCGAAGATCATCGTTTCTTTCACCCATTTGATAATAAGTCACTGGCGATGCTTTGGCTTCGCTGTGTACATCTTGCACGCATTGGGAACGTTTTGCATAAGTCCGGATATTCTTCTTTGCAATCGAGCTCCCAAACATGATTTGTCCATGAAATTATCGATCGAAACCAGCCTATAACATTCGTTATAAAGTTTATTCGCAAGTGATGAGTCGAGGACGTGGAGTCATATATCTGATATATCTCAGCTAGGTTTACATAAACAAATGACCCCCATTTAACCTAATTTATAGTGCAATCACATCTATCTATCTCTACATCTTTCTACATGTGTATTTCCTTCAGGAAATCGCCGACGTGTCTAAATTGGGATTTATAATTACGACAGAACCGGCAAAGTCAAAGAAATTCATAACTGGATCAACATTCGTGGTATAATATGTCTTATGACTGATATCGTCGGGGTAACGAATACCGAAATTTGTACCAAGGAGGAGGAGGGGGAGGGGGAGGGGATTTGGAAAGCTCCAAACCAAGTTTCAAACACCTACAGCCAAGAGAGGGATTATGTTGAAGCATCTAGAAGGAAAGGGGGAGGGGGAGGGAAGTGAGGACGAAAGTCATCGGAGTGGACGGTAGGATCCGGGGATTCCCTCCCTCCCCCGCCCCTATTTTCCCGCTGGTCTTTGTCGACTGCATATGGCATCTTCTTCATCTTCCTTAACTACCAATGGACGGATCAGCCATCCTTGTCCTCTCACCATTGATTTATGCCCTCATTTATTCCCATTCTCCCTCTTCCAAGTATAAAAAATGGGACTGTCCCTCCACCTGAAGACACCCCTGCCCCATTATTTTAAAGAAGCTCGCACAAGGAAGAAAGATGCCGTTTCCATCTCCCAATACCAATGGACTTTGGGTAAACAAAGGAAAGATCATCACAACCCTCCAATTTCAAAGTCATATGCCCCTTCCAACACTTCCATAAAAAGGTCTAAGTCCTAGTCTCTCTTCTTGTTCCTCTCTCACCTGCTGCACTGATTCTCTCTCTTTGAAACCCTTTCGACCCGATGGAAGAAGCAGAAGATCAGGAAGAGCTCCTGAACCTCAGCCTTGCCATTGTTTCGTCGGGTTATGGCGATGAGGCCCGGTTGAGGAAGAGGAAGAGGAAGAGATCAATGTGGAGCGAGGAGGATAGCGATAATGTCGTCTTCGGATCCCCTGATGCGTTTGAAGGGTCTGAGGGCAAAGTCTTCAAGCTCCTTCAGATGAGAGAAGAAATGCTCGGTACCACCGAGCACAGGAGATCGAAGCAGACGAGCCCTCACCACCACGAAGGTGGCAAGGGCCTCCACTTGATCCACCTGCTGCTCATCACTGCCACCGCGGTCGACGAGAGCAACGCCGGCCTGGCCCTTGACAACCTAGCCGAGCTGTACCGGACCGTGTCGCTGACCGGTGACTCGGTGCAGCGGGTGGTGGCCTACTTTGCTGATGGGCTCGCCGCCAGGCTCCTGACCCGCAAGTCCCCCTTCCACGACATGATCATGAAGAGGCCGACCAACGAGGAGGAGTTCGTTGCCTTCACCTATCTCTACCGGGTCTCGCCGTACTACCAGTTCGCGCATTTCACGGCCAACCAAGCCATTCTCGAGGCCTTCGAGAGAGAGGAACACGTTAACCACCGTGCTCTGCACGTGGTCGATTTCGACGTGTCGTACGGTTTCCAGTGGCCTTCTCTCATCCAATCTTTATCCGAAAAGGCGACGAGCGAGAATAAGATCTCCTTACGGATCACCGGCTTTGGGAGGAGCCCCGAAGAGCTCCAAGAAACCGAGGGCAGGCTAGTTAGCTTCTCAAAGGGTTTCAAGAACCTAGTCTTTGAGTTCCAAGCCCTGTTACGAGGATCAAAGCTCGTCAACCTGAGGAAAAAGAAACAAGAGACCGTGGCGGTAAACCTAGTTTTCCACTTGAACATGCTGAGCAATTTCACAAAGATATCGGAGACTCTCAAGTCGGTGCATTCCCTCAAGCCGTCAATCGTGATGCTCGTGGAGCAAGAGGGCAACCGAAGCCCGCGGAGCTTCCTCTCGAGGTTCATGGAGTCCTTGCACTACTTCGCGGCGATGTTCGACTCGCTAGACGACTGCCTCCCCATGGAGAGCTCAGAGAGGCTGAGCATAGAGAAGAACCATCTGGGCAAGGAGATCAAGACCCGGCTGAACCAGGAGAGGGAGGACAGGAGCTGCGCGCGGCAGTACGAGAGGATGGAGACGTGGAAAGGGAAGATGGAGACGCACGGGTTCGCGGGGGTGAAGCTGAGCTCCAAGTGCATGATGCAGGCGAGGCTCCTGCTGAGAATTAGGGCACACCATCGGCCTCTCCAGTTCGAGGGCGAGAACAGCGGGTTCAGAGTGATCGAGAGAGACGAGGGAAGAGCCATCTCTTTAGGGTGGCAAGACAGGTCTTTGATTACAGCCTCTGCATGGCATTGTGTATGTTAGAGAGAGAGAGAGAGATTGATTTACATACCCTACAGTACTTCTAACACATTCATCGATTATTATCATTGTTATCGTTTTTTTTCTTTTTTTGTAACCCCGACATAGACTAATGAACAAAGTTACCGCTAGATTTTTGATTGCCAAGGTTGCTTGTTCGGATCTCTTTATCTATCTACCATTTTACGTATGTTATGTTCTTCAGTTTTGACATTTATATGTACGTTTTGACTTCACCTTACATTTTCATGCTAATAATAGAGAAGGTCTGAGATGAACGAGTCACGAGCACATCACGACTTTACTACGTTTCTGACCTCCGTAGTTGGCGCAATAATCAGGGTCTTCTCTGCTCAATCATTTTAGATCGTTTGCTCGGGAAATCCAATGATTTAAACGAGTTTTCTTCCCTAATTTTATAATCTTATGTCCTAAATGAAACTGTATATACCTTCGAGCTTGTCTATGTGCTAATCTAACCTCCACATGACTCGAAAATAATCTCAACAAAGACACTAGAAACCGACCCGATCCAACCAGACATGGGGAAATGCCAAATGGGCCAATTTGAGTTTTAAAATTCCTCGTGTGCATAGGGGTGAGCGAGCTTGGCTCATTTGATTTGGTTTCGATACCCTTGCCATCCCAGGCTTGGGCATCCCTCGTTGGGCTCGTCGATGGCCGGTGAAATGAAGGAGGGAAGAAAAAACAAGTAAGGGAAAACAAAACAAAAAGAAAGAAAAGAAAAGGAAAAAAAAGAAAACAAATTATTTGAAAATAAATAAAAAAACATTATCAATTATTTTCCGTGTCAATGCCGTTCATGCCACGTAGGACGATCGACATCTACGTCTAATATTGGTTAAATGGACTCAAATGGGAAAATTAAAATGTTTAGGACTGAACTGATAAAACTGCAATAAATTTCGGACTTTTTAGACAATTTTCCCAAGACATGTTAATCATAAAGTAACTTTACCAGTTAAAGTTACCCAAAAAAATATGCATAATGTCAATTCATCTCGACCTTTTGTGAACTATACAAAATATCGCGGTTCAAATTGTGCTCAACCTTACTATAATTTGCCTCTATCATATAGGCCTGATTCTTTAAAAGGACCCTAAACTTTAAATCCAATTTAATTTCGTCACGAATTTTTTTTTTAATTTTCACTCTAATCCTAAATCTGGCCACATGTAAAAAAAAAAAAAAATTCTCCTCCAATTTCTTCGAAATTATGAACATCATGACCAGTTAGAGATGTATTATCAGAACATGCGTCTTCATCAACCTTTATATTCGTATGGAATAACAACATCCTCGTGATATTAATAATCTTGAAGAAACCAATGGCTGGTTCTAGATGCATGGACAGGTTCGAGATTAGAGTGAAAATTGAGGTGCTTCAAACAAAAGGGTAGAACTGAGATTGAGTTCAAAGTTGGAGGTTTTGCCCAAATGATGTACAACAAAATTAGGGGAAAAATCTGGAGCCGTTGGAATCGCTTAAAATTCCAAACGGTCGCCTTTCCGAGCATTAGGATTCAAAAATCAAACCTTTCCCCCTCTCTCTCGCTCTGGCTCTCTCTCTCTAAAACTCTCTGCAACGATATCAAACCAGAGCACCATCCATTTCCGTTCTCGCGATTCCTCTCTTCCTTCCCGCAGAATCGGTCCAGCCTCAGCCTCGGCAAAAATGGCGATTCACAGAGAACAAACGAGGGTTGATGAAGACGACGAGCCTCGCATCCCCGTGTTCACCGTCGTCAAGAACGGCGCGGTTCTCAAGAACATCTTCGTCGTCAACAATCCTCCCCCGTCGCCGGGCCTCGCCGGTCCGGAATCGGCCGAGAACGACGCGGATGCGGGGATCGCAGAAGGCCGAGACGAGATGCTGATCGTCGGTCGACACCCCGACTGCGACATCATGTTGACTCACCCCAGCATCAGCAGATTTCACCTCCAGATTCATTCGGACCCGTCACGGCGCAAGCTCTATGTCGTGGACTTGTCTTCAGGTATTATCGATCGCTTTCTCTTTCATTTTTGGCTCCAGAAGTGGGTGCTGCACGTAAGCTTTTTTCCGGCGGAGGATAGTGGCGAATTCCAGCTGTTAGGGCTAACCGTCGTTAAGTGCACAAGCGCAAATGCGAATTCGGATGTCAACTTGTTCATTCTTTTGGTCTTGTTGGATTTAGTGCATGGGACTTGGGTTTCCGGGAAGAAGATTGAGCCTCGAGTTGTTGTGGAGCTGAGCGAGGGCGACACATTGCGTGTTGGCGGGTCGAGCAGAGAGTATAGACTGCACTGGATACCTCTGAGCCGTGCGTATGATTTTGAGAACCCTTCTGTGTTGGTGTCTGATGCATCGGCTGCTGATGAAGAGAAAGTAGATGAAGATTTAATGATTGACGAAGGAAAAGTAGAAGAGGGACGTGAGGTGTGAATTTCTGTTTTCTTCTATCGACATTCAGAAAAATGCACGCCAGTTGTTTGTGATTATTTCTATGTGTAGTCCACACTTTCTTATTATCTTCCTTTCTTAATTTCTGATAGGGTGATGATTCTTTGGAGATTGGATGCGAAGATGATGACAACTTGAAAAGTTCACTTGTCTTGGAAGATGAGCACTTGCATCAGGTCATAATCTACGCTTGAAATGATAGTTGCTTTGGCAAATGGCGTAAAATATTTGAGAATCCATCGAAGAAGTTGGCTGTTTTTCTTTCCTTCGAAGTCGACTATTCTTCTTCTTCTTTTGGATGAAATGACTACTCTTCTTACTTTTTCTGTTTATGAACAGGACTCCTTCGATGATGAGAATAAGGGGACACACTCGGCCGAATCATCATCGAAAGTCGTTGAAACTCTAGCTCTTGATGGTTGTGAAAAATTTAAAGTGATTTTTCAAAGTCCATCACAATTACCGATTCCTGAGATTGGATGCGAAGATGATGACAACTTGAAAAGTTCATTTGTCCTGGAAGATGAGGAGCACTTATATCAGGTGATAAACTATGCTTGAAATGATAGTTGCTTTAGAAGGGCATAAAATACTTGAGAATCCATCGAAGAAGTTGTCCGTTCTTCTTTCCCTCGAACTCGACAATTTTTTTTTTCTTGGATCAAATTTATTCTTTTTACTTGTTCTGTTTATGATTTATGAACAGGACCCCACTGATGATGAGAATAAGGGGATTCACTCGTCCAAATCATTTTCGAAAGGCATTGAAGCTCTAGCTCTCAATGATTGTGAAGAATTGCCAGTGAATAATCAGAGCCCATCACAATTACCAATTCCTGAGATTGAATGCGAAGATGATGACAACTTGAAAAGTTCATTTGTCCTGGAAGATGAGGAGCACTTATATCAGGTGATAATCTATGCTTGAAATGATAGTTCCTTTAGAGAAGGGCATAATATATTCGAGAATCCATTGAAGAAGTCGACTGTTTTTCTTTTCCTCGAAGTCGACTATTCGTCGACTTTTCTTTTTTATTTATTTGCTTTTTTTTCCGGTGGGGGGGGGGTGGGGTGGTGTTGGTCAAGTGACTATTCTTCTTACTTGTTCTGTTTATGAACAGTACTCCTTTGATGATGAGAATAAGGGGATACACTCGGCTGAATCATTTTCGAAAGGCGTTGAAGCTCTAGCTCTTGATGGTTGTGAAGAATTTCCTGAGAATATAGAGAGTCCGTCACAACTACCAATTCCTGAGAATCGAAATGCTTCAACTTATAGTGAAAAAGAAACTGATACAGGAATAGGCTCAAAATCGGTGGACGATTTTTTCATGGTCGCTGAGTTACTCCAAACTGAACCTATGCATACTTCTTCGCCTTTTAGAATTTTATTTGACGTAGACAACCAGAAGTTCAATGAAGAAAAATGGAGTACGGAAGTTGGCATTGCCACTGAATTAGTGTCAGCAGATGAAGAAAGCATAAGATCAGCGCATGATGATCTGGAGAACTGTTTAGTAGCTGAAGCTTTTGAAGAAAGCAAGTGCCCCCTATCAATTGACAGTGAACTAGGAGACAGCTTAAGCCATCCTTCTGCTCCTTATCCCCATTCATCCTGTCCAGAGATTTTTTCAGAGATGGAAAATCAACAGTTAGGACAAGAGGATCATGCAGAACAACCTTTAAATACTTCGGGATCACTTTCTGCTGAAGGAAAGACGAGGAGCCTCAGGAAAGAGCGGAAAATCTCTACAACCATGATAGATGATTTACAACCTAGAAAAGGTTGCAGTTCTGCAGTTGAAATTCCTGAAGAAAGCCAAAATCAAATCATACATATAGATAACCAAGAAGACGGGAATACTTTGAGCCATCGCTTTGCGAAGTCTTTAGTGGATGCAGCAATGTCGTCTGAGTTTGGAAGGGAAATCCTATTAGAGACCACCGATCAGAATCTTAATAAAAAGAACCAGATGCCACAATATGGATCTGTTATTGGGAGGCTGTCTGAAATTAGTAAAGAAAGCAGCCCTTCTAGACAGTCTTGCACAAAATCGAAAAGCTCAAGCATCTGGTCAAGAAGAGGGAAGCCTAGTACTGTTCTGCAGCTTCAGACAAACAGAAGAAAAGGAATGGCCAAAAGTGCTGCTACTGTTTCTAGAAACAAGGAACACAACCAGAATAATCACAAAGGCCAATTGAGTGGTGTTCCATTTTTTGGTTTAGATGGGGAGGAGGAAGAGATATTTACTCCAGACAAGGAGAACTTAACGCCAAATACTCGGCTACTTAAATCCTTGAAGAAGATGAGCAAGATGGAAGTTGTAGAGGCTAGACCCTCGGAATCATTTAAAAGGTCCTCTTCAAAGCTTTCTTCGATCACCAATATCTGCAACGAGGAGGATGTTTTCTGCTCGGATGAAGAGAATCAGACACCTGAGGTTCTCAGAGAGCAGAAAATGGCTGGATGTGCCTCTGAAAGTTCTTCAAGACGAAGAAGAGAGTTGGGCTTGAAGCAGGGAGCAGAAAGGTTGGCATTTAAATCCTTGAATGTCAGGTCCAGAGGTCGATCAACAGCATCTGGAGGTGCAACGAGAAGTGACAATTCTGTTGATGGTGTTCGAGCAATGGTAAGTAAAATCTCTGGTTTGTCTGCTGTGAGTTGACACAGAAGTATCTTTAGCTTTTGACTCTGTATTTTCTTTCATCTTATTGACCAAAGTTTTCCGTGAATGCACTCAAATAATAACAGGATAATTTGCAGAACAAATCTAATGGCGAGCCAAACAAGAGCTGGATTGTGGTTGTTGATACTACCTCTATTCTCAACAAGGAGTCGAGGAAGTCATTGCAGCTTCTGCAGGGTCTGAAAGGGACTCAGTTAGTCATTCCACAAATTGGTAAAGATTGTGTCCCAACTACTTAGTTCATTTTCCTGGAACTATGTAACCAGAAGTTCATATCTTCACTAACAAACTCCCACAATTTCCCCTTTGTCAGTCATAAGAGAGCTGGACCGTCTGAAGCGATGCACAAGCGTGTTAAGAAGAACGACTGAGGTCTCTTCAGCTTTAGAGTGGATAGAAGATACTATGGTTAATTTGAAATGGTGGATTCATGTGCAGAGGTCCATAGAGGAAGGAATGTCAATTGCGCCAACACCTTCTGCTACTCCTCATTGTATATTTGGCAATGCAAATGAGACTTTTTCCGCGGCTACACCCGGGGGTAGTGTAATGGGCATCATTTCGCCAACCACAGAAGACCACATCCTTGAATCTGCACTCTTCTATAGGAAAACCAACCCCAATGGAGAGCTCGTCCTCCTCAGCAATGATATCTCGCTTAAAATTAAAGCCATGGCAGAGGTATTGCTCTTGCATATGCCCACATTCCTAGCTCAACAACACATATGCAAGTGAGCACGCATTCAAACTTGCTCATCTGTGCTCCAAAAACACGCACGCATGCTGCTATCGAAACATTAGTAAATAGTCCCAACTTTAACCAAACTTTGCTGCTTGTTTCAGGGTTTACTATGCGAGACTGCTCAAGAATTCCGTGAGAATTTGGTGAATCCCTTCTCTGATAGATTCATGTGGGCAGATAGCTCTCCTAGAGGACAGACTTGGTCGTGCTTGGACGACATTGTTCTGAGAGAGAAGTTCTATTCACGCCCGTCGAAGAAATCCGCACGAGGAGAAGGTCTGAGTGGACTGAAGCTCATTCTTCTGCACAATTCTCAGTACGGGCAGCAAATCCGCTCATTTGGTTGAGAGCATTACTATCGTTTTTCAAATTCTCAACACCTTGCTTTGCCGTGGATGCACCCAAAGTTAAATCTAGATGTGCTTTTTCAAAACTTACAAGCTACAAAAGAATTTCGCATGATCTCGTCGGCGCATTGTCATCATAAACTATGTCTCTGATGATGGTGATATGATGTCGGGAATTGTTAGCACTTATTGATATGAGAGGAATAGTAGTCTTAAGACTACTCTTCTGCTGTCAAAAAAACCGTGAAGCCGTTTTGCCACAGCGCAAGTGCCTTGGCTGGTCATATAGCGTCCCGATCGACCTCAAGTACTTTTTTTTTTTGTGGGGTGGGGGGGGGGGGGGGGGGGGGTCAAGACCTCAAGTACTCTATTTGGCAACTAGTTGTAATTTTGTGCTTCTGGAGCATTGATGAGAACCTTGATGGGTGGCGACTAGCTCAATGTTAATATCCACAACAGGATTATTTCACAGAATCGTGCAAAAGAAAATACCCATACACCCTGTGGATTGTGCTATTTTAGGGGGACAAAAAAGGCCAGCATTTTGCATAACTATCACCCGAAAAATGATCTAGTCCAAAAATGTCAATGCAGCAGGAAGTAGACAGAGAGGCCGTATGCCAAAACTGATTTGATCAAATCGTTCTCATCATCTTGTCTAGATCGAATGTGTGGTGGAACCTGTCACACCACGCAAATATAGCTTTAGACAAACGTCTAGATATGATCCAGCTTATGGTTGCTAGTGGACGTAATCGTCGTGATTCGCTATTGAGGGTGGATATGAACCGAACCATTAGGATGAGATTAGAGATTTCCAATAAGCTCATAGTATTTCCTTTCAAACATAGAGAAAAAGGAACAGATTACAAACAGATTGAAGACAACACATTAGAAGGTACCAAGGAAAAATACAGAGGTGCAATTGGATTCACAGGAAATGAAGCACATCACTGACCCTTACAACATCTGAAACAAATCGAAGAAACCATAAAGAACAGATGAAAGCTAACTGTAAAGAAGAATTTATTAAAGCTCAGTCAATAAAATCAAGCCACCTCATTCAACAATTGCGAAAGAGAGCTGAAACTCACAAACCCTGGTGCATGCTCTGCCAACGCCGTTACTCTAGATTATTAGAACTCAACTGAACTCCATTTTTCTGACGGTCATTACAAGATGCTTGAAGGAGAAATGAGAGCGCACCTTCCGAATCATCAAAAGCAGATCGTGCGAACTCATTAAACCCGCCAAAGTTACTGCCATCGAAGTTTAAAGGGGAAAAGAAACTCGATGGATCATCAACGTTCCCTTTGACATCCTCCATGATGTTCTCAGCTCCACCCGAACCAGGAGTGCTGGAGCCGAAACTGAAACTCACATCACCAACTTTGCTTGTGTCTTCATTATGATCTTCTAGCAAAGATGGCCCAGTTGCTCCCTTATTCTCGTCAAGGGGAATCGCTGGGGTGTGGCCTTGGAAGAGAGTGATGTGCCCAAAAAGTTTGTCTTTCCTAGAGAATGTAGTGCCGCAGGAACAAAGCCATTTGTCCTTCCCACAGTGCTTCTCATGCGTTTTAAGATCTGCGATGACCGAAAACTTCTTGGTATTGCAACGGCTGCACGTATAGCTTTTGTCGCAGTGGGTTCTCTTGTAATGATTTTTTACGCACAATATCGTCTTCAGAGGTTGAAACCTTCTATGATCCTTGTTCCGCTTACAACCAGCATATGGACAGGAATACCTCTTAATAAGCATCATTTCGGAACCAGCTTCCTTGTGGGGTTTTGCAAGTGCAGCTGGCGTTTTGTATTCATCCCCATGACCTCTCATGTGCATGCGTAAGTTAGCATCCCTCTTAAATCCCTTCCCACATATGGTACAAAAGTGAGTATGCGGTGCAAGGATTTCTTCTTTCTCTAGCTGTAAGATCTCAAAGGAACCCGGAGGAAGATTTTCCCCCTCATCCCCATCTTCATCATCTTTTGATTCATGATCCTCCAGATTATCAGTACCAGAGTGATCCACTGGATCCACCTGGTTCGACTGATCGTGGACTTTGCTTCTGCCTTGACTTGGGAGCATAAGATTGCTGTTAAGACTAATTCCAGATCCAGGATTATTTAAAATCCCACCAAGCTGACCGAGCTGCCTGATGGGCGGCGTGGATGCTGAATTAAGGGAGTTCTTCACTGATGGTAGAAGACTACCGGCAGTAGAGATCAGCTGGATGATTATCGAAGTGAGATCGGCAGTTATGAGTTGCTGTTCCTGTGCCACGAGCTCATCCGGTCGTCCCAAAACTGGCCCTTTCCTTCCAACAATGACGTGCACTAAATCCTGAAGCTGATGAATCTTCTGTTCCAGGAAGGAGAGATTATTTAGCGTCGCTTTTGGGTCCCACTCTTGGGTCTTACCCAGTTGGAGCATATCATTCATCTGGGCACCTCGATATTGACTGGTAGAGTTGCCGGGAAGAGATGGCTGGCATTCAGAAGGGCGATTAAATTCAGAGAATGGAGGTTCGATCCTCAAGCCGTAATTTGAGATCGAAGGATCTTGATCTTCCCATTTGTGCTGATTCTTTTGTGAAGCAAAATTTGGGAATGATGTTTGCCGGTCCGGGGGAACATTCCTGGGTAAATCATTCATCGAGGAAGGCTTCACCCAGGTTTCAGCACGTATCCTCTCTTCAAGATCCATCTTAAAGTCCATCGGGAATTGAAGATTACCACCAAATAAAAGCTAATGACCAGAGAATTTCTGTTAAAATTGCAGACACAATTATTTTCTTTGAAAAAAGCATCAATACAAACAAAAGAACTAAATCATGTTTTTGCGCCAGTTGTAATCCTGTTAAACATAAGATCCGGGGTTCGCACAAAGAATAACATTCTGTTAAAGGCAATGCCAGCAAGAATTTGACCAACAAATCATTTCACAAATTTGACCACACAGGCACATTTTCACAAATCAACTAATCAAAGCGAAAAACCATCATCTCTCCATCAAACAAGTCATTTATTGTCTCAAACTTACACAACCCTCTATAGCATATGAAGCACCCTCCGATTCAGTGTAGACTGAACTCGAATCACCCTCCATCATGCATCCCAGGTTTCTTTGTTGTTTTCACTCATAATCCCAAATAACAGACTTAATTAAACTCAAAACTTTAAAGAAGATTAGCAACTCCTTTTAATGTCCATGAAGCACTCAGGACATCCAATATTTCATTTCGACACAAAACGATTCTAACAAAATCTGTACAGTGCTGATGGTGATGACCAAACCCAGAGACAACCAACTCATAATCAAGATCGATAGATGAAACAGCTAAACACTTGACAGCGCTCAAACCCCACATAAATCCTATGTTTCACACAACCTCCAAAGACATACAAAACGAAGTGTTCCAGCTCCCAGCTAAGAGGAATGAACAATCTCCACAATTTCAAGCAGCTCATGACATCAGGAACCCTGAAAGAACCCTAATAAGAGATGCGAGTGATGAATGAGAAAAGGACTTACAGAGATTGAAATCTTTCCCAGATCCCTCCCCGTGTCTATTCCGATTGCGGGTCGCTGTAGTTCTAGAGAGAGAGAGAGAGAGAGAGAGAGAGAGAGAGAGAGAGAGAAGGGTTGTCAAAGCCAAATTCAAGAGGTGCTCATAATCGACAATAAAAAAGCAGAGCAAAGCACACCCTTTTGGGCGAAAGCAAGGGTACAATGCACACGAATTAACAGACTGTGGGTCAGATCCCATCAATCCTGGCCGTTCGTGAAGATGTGTGCCCCACCAAAACATCGATCTTTTGATCAGCATAAAACACGAACTCCAACCCACCACCGCAAGAGGGTCAAATAGACGCACTGATTCTGGAGGCGAAGTTCGAGAAATGACGTCTGATTGGAGATGAAGTGGGTCCAAGCCACTGGGCTACACGACAATTCGTTCGTTCACATCCCCATCTATTTCCTTATCGGACGCATGCATTTGACCAGCCTCTCTTCATTTTCCCCTTCCTTTCTCTCAAAGTCCTGAGTGCGTTGCTAATAATTTTGGGGAGGGGGGCCATTGGAGTGCTGGAGCTTAATTTAATGGAGGTGCGTGAAGTGGAGGACTACCAGGAAGCTACGCCTCTGCGAAGTTCAACGAGTCTGTCTATCTCTCTCTTCCAGTTGGCAGCTGCTTCCATGAAGGCGGGTCGTGTTGCCTGGAAGTGAAACCAAGAACATGGGCGCAAGATCCAATTTTGCAGCGTCGAGGTTCATAAAGATATTAACTTGGGTCAACTGCTGACTTAACTCTGGCTGCAGTGGAAGCTTCATAACGCGTTTCACGTTGGCTTTGGTGCTTGAAGCGATTCTGGCCCCCCAACAGCCTATCATGGCTTCTGGCGTAAGACTTTTTAGGACACCACAGAAAATTTGTACGTGACTTCAGAGAGTGTTCACGAGTATCTCGGAGACTTGAGGCATTCGATGTAGAAATAACTTGTAATAAGTGGCCGATGATCACTAATTACATGACATTTTTAAACGTCAAAAGAGCTATACTTCACAGCCAGTTAAAATTCGAACCTCGTCGTGATGACAATATAAATATTACAATGGCTAAACCCACGTGCAAATTAGAGTTTGCCCCGCTCCCAACTTCCCCGATATGACCTTGGCCAGCTCCTTCAACCAACTAAATCAAAAGTAGCGCCAAAGGAGCAGCATATTTGGCAAAGTCTGATGTGCAGATCTGTTAGTGGTGTGTCCTAATAAACAATTAAAGTTGATACTCTAATATTAGTTGTGGATCAGGTGGTGTCGAAAAATCGAACTTCACTATACTTAGGTAATCATAATGTCTTGCTAGAGACCTCTTATGACTTATGTGCCAAAATAATTTTGAGCACACTACTAATATTTAGTGAATCTACAGGATCATACACAATAACGAACGGATTTAATATTTTCTCTGTGCCTTAATCTACTTCTCAAGTATCTTAATTTATTCTCCTATTACGAATATTTACACAATCGTGTGCGTTATGAGATAACGATTAAATGCATGGTCGAGTGGACTGTTTAGAGTATGTCGTGGGCCTAGGCCGTTAAGTTGTAGGGCCCAAACCGCGAAACGTGGGTTATGAGTAAAAACCCTAGAGACGCCTCAGATCTCGAGAGAGTATTATCCCGATCGCAGAAGTGGTAGAGAACGGTTCTCTATTGGCAGGTCTTCAAGAGAGTCTCAAAGAAAAAAATGCTATCCGTAAGAGAAACTCCAAGATCTGAAAGCTAACACCTGGATCGTTGGAGGTCTTAGTTCTTATGTGTGGATATCAGTAGAGGCACAACACTTGAGGCACTAATCCACAATTGACTGTCTTTTTGTCGCCGATCGCAAAAGGTATGTCTTGAATCTTTTTTGATTTCAATATACACATGGATCCTATTCTAGGATTTTCGTTCTGCTGCGTTTTAAGAATCTATCAAACCCAACAGTGTTATCAGAGCCGCTTGTGTTATATCGAAGTTGAATAGGAAGCCCTAATTGTCGATACATGTGATATATGCCTGAAGTGATTTTTAATTAAGGTTAGATGAATTGGGAACACGAATTGATATGATTAATTTGAGTATTTTCACATTGAGACGAACTTGAATATGTGCAATGATGTGGATTAATGTGATTGATCCAGAGGCGTTCAGTTAAGTAAATAGAATTTATGAATTCTGTTTAAGGTTCTGAGAAGGAATAAAGCATGGACGACCTTAGGGATGATTTAGTTGAAATCGCCCACCTTAACAGTGTCGGTTTAAGGGGGTGGACAGTTTCCTGAGAAAACAGAATTGAGAATTCTGCCTCTTGATCACGCGAGGGGCGCTGCCCCTCGAACCCCTGAGGGGGCGCAGCCCCTTTGACCCCTGCATGGAATTATTCGCTCCCAGTATGGTTAATGTACCTTGTTATGATAAGTGATGTTTTGTTTCATGTTCATAACATGCATACATTCACTACTAAATAAACATTGATAAAGTCCCTAATAAACATGAAATTATTCGCTCCCAGTATAGTTAATGTGCCTTGTTATGATAAGTGATGTTTTGTTTTATGTTCATAACATGCATACATTCACTACTAAATAAACATTGATAAAGTCCCTAATAAAATTAAGTGATGATATGATGCCTTTCTCATCATACACCTATTAAGACTTGAATCGTCAAAAGATGGGTTTGCAAAAGCAAGGTGTCTTCGACCAAAAAAAAAAAAAGCAAGGTGTCTTTAACTATTTGAGTAAAATAGGATGGATGATGGTTATCTACATGTCAAGATTGGTTTACTTAACGAGGCTATCAAAATGGTTTTGGGCCTTGAAGATAGAGTTTGGGGGTAAAATATGAGATGTCAATTCCAACAACCAAGAGTTGTATTCAACATAATTGACAAAGAGTTGTCTACCTAAATAACTGAATCTTGAGCGATAAGCCAAATGTTACTCGAGTCTTTGTGAAATATGGATCCTGGTCTACTATACTTATGGGGACACATTTTATAAAAGTATAGTGGGAGTTGATTATAAATTATATTAATGAAAAATTCACTTTGCATATTTATTGTAGACAATGTTAAATACCTCTGCATCAAGCTTTTCACTGCGTTCTGTCCTTGAGAAGGACAAATTGAATGGTTCAAACTTCTTGGACTAGTATAGAAGCTTGATAATTGTTCTCAAGCAGGAGAAAAATGATTATGTCCTGGAGAAACCACTCCCTCAGAAGGCACCTACTACCAATGCTCCACATGCTAAGAGAAATGCTTACCAGAAGCATAAATATGATGCATTAGATGCATTTTGTCTAATGTTAGCTACCATGAACTTAGACCTTCAGAAGTAGTTCGAAAACATGGATGCTTATGATATGATCATGAACCCGAAAAATTTGTTTCAGGAGCAGGCACGTAATGAAAGGTACCAGACGGTAAAGGCCTTCATTGAGTGCAAGCTAGCAAGTGGAAGCTCAGTTAGACCATATGTCATAAAGATGATAGGTCATATTGAAAACCTAGAGCAACTGGGCTCTCCCATTAGTCAAGAGTTGACTACTGACATTATTTTTCAGTCACTATCTCATGATTATGATACGCTTGTTATGAACTATAACATGTATAATCTAAATAAGATTTTGACTGAATTGCATGGGATGCTCAAAACTGCTGAGCAGAATATCAAGAAGGACCCTACCCCTAATGTTCTCATGGTTCAAAAGTCGAAAAGCTTTAAGAAGCCAAGTATGGTCAAAGGTAAGGGTAATGGTACTAAGCCTAAACCCAAATCGAAAACCAAAATCAAAACGGGTCAGACTGATGATGTTGTCTGCGTCCATTGTGGTAACAAGGGACACTGGAAGATGAATTGCAAGAAATATTTGGAGGATCTGAATAAGAAGGGAAGTGAGACTTCCACTTCAGCAATTTATATTATAGAAGTAAATGTTATTACTAGTTCTACTTCGTGGGTATTAGATATCGGTTGTGGTACTCACATTTGTATGAATGTGCAACGATTGAAACGAAGTAGAATACTAGCAAAAGGTGAAGTGAAACTACGCGTTGGAAATGGAGCAAGAGTTGATGCATTAGCCGTAGGAACATATGATGTAACTTTACTTTCTGGCATGATTTTAGAATTGAATAATTGCTACTATGTATCTGCTATACGCATGAATATTATTTCTGTTTCTTATTTGGACAAGGAAGGTTTCTATTTTGGATATAAAAAATAATAGTTGTTCATTTTATCTTAATGAATTGTTTTATGGTGGCGTCCATGTTTTCGATGTGATATATGTTCTAAATCTTGATGTGCCAATCTATAATATAAATACAAAAATATTTAAATCTAATGATTTGAATCCGACCTACCTATGGCATTGTCGATTAGATCATATAAACGAGAAAAGAATTCACAAGCTCCTTAGCGATGAGCTATTAAATTCATTTGATTTTGAATCATATGATACATGTGAACCTTGTTTAGTTGGCAAAATGACAAAAGCTCTTTTTACTAATCAAAGTGAGAGGATAAAAGAATTGTTGGCCATTATACATACTAATGTGTGTAGACCACTAAGTTCTACAGCCAGAGGAGGTTATCAATAATTCATTACATTTACTGATGATTGTAGTAGGTATAGATATGTTAATTTGATGATACATAAATCTGAGTCCTTCAAGGAATTTCAGAATGAAGTTCAAAATCAACTTGATAAGAATATCAAGGCTCTTCGATTTGATCGAGGAGGAGAATATCTAAGCAAAGAGTTCAATAACCATATCAAGGAGTGTAGAATTGTTTCACAGCTTACTCTTCTTGGAACATCACAATGGAATGATGTCTCTAAGAGGAGAAATCGAACTTTGGTAGACATGGTACTCATCAATGATGAGTCATTCAAATCTTCCGTTATCTTTCTAGGGATATACACTTGAGACAGCTGCGTTCACACTTAATAGAATTCCATCAAAAACTGTAGAGAAGACACCTATGAGATGTGAACAGAAAAAGTTCCTAGTATGTCTTTTCTAAAGATTTGAGATTATGAAGCTTATGTAAAACGTTTACTTTCTAATAAGTTTGGGCCCAAATGTGATAAATATTTCTTTGTAGGATATCTTATGGAAAAGAAAAGATATTACTTTTACAACCGATTAGGGAACAAAGTATTTGTTACTCGAAATTGTGTCTTTTTAGAGAAAGAGTTTCTTAATAAAGGAACCAATGAGAATAAGGTAAATCTCGAAGAAGTTATTGTACCACAAGAGAGTGTTCCAGTTCATGATGAACCTCAGTTAGATCTACGAAGAGTCATAGAGTCTACTATAGGGGCACCTATGGTTTGAAAGAACACATCGTGAACCTGTGAGATATGGCTTTCATGTCACAGAATATCATCATCTATTGTTAATATAAAATGACGAACCTACAACCTATACAGAAGCTATGATGGGCCCAGACTTTGATAAATAGTTTCAGGCCATGAAATCCAAAATGGACTCAATATATCAAAATAAAGTTTGGATTTTGATTGATCCACGCGAAGGTGTCAAAACTATAGGGTGCAAGTGGATTTTTAAGAAGAAAACTGATTTGGATGGAAAAGTTCACATTCATAAAGCACGGCCGGTAGCTAAAAGTTTCAAATAAACTCATGGTATTGACTATGACAAGACCTTTTCACCAATGGCTATGCTTAAGTCCATTCGGATTATCCTAGTATTTGCCGCATATTATGACTATGAGATATGACAAATTAATGTAAAGACATCTTTTCTTAATGGAAACCTAGAGGAGGATGTGTATTTGACATAACTTGAAGACTTTACATCACCAGACAACGCTGGGAAGATATGCAAGCTTCAACGTTCTATCTATGGATTGAAGCAGGCATCACGGAGCTGGAATATTCGTTTCGATGAAACTGTCAAAGAATTTGGCTTCATCAGAAACAAAGAAGAAGTTTGTGCATACAAGAAGTCTAGTGGGAGCGCAATTGCGTTTCTAGTATTGTGTGTAGATGACATACTACTCATTGAAAACGTCATTCCTATGCTTCAGTCAGTTAAGACATGGTTAGGGAAATATTTCTCAATGAAGGAGATGGGAGAGGAAAACTATATCTTGGGGATTAGATCTATAGAGATAAATAAAAAAAGACTTATTGGATTGAGTCAAAGTACATACGTTGACAAAGTCATCAATAGGTTTAATATGCAAGATTCAAAGAAAAGTTTTTTCCCGATGACACATGGCATGACTCTTAGCAAGATTCAGTGTCATTCGACACAAGATGAGCGAGACCGAACGAGTAGGATTTCTTATGTATCAGATGTAGGATCCATCATGTATGCCATGTTGTGCACTCATTCTGATATTTCTTATGCATTGAGCATGACAAGTAGATACCAGTCATATCCAAGAGAAACTCACTGGATAGTTGTAAAAAATATCATTAAATACTTGAAAAGAACTAAGGATTTATTCTTAGTCTGTGAAGGTGAGGAACAGATCACTGTAAGTGGTTACACTGATGCTAGTTTCCAAAATGATAAAGACGACTTTTGATCTCGGTCAAGGTTTGTCTTTTGCGTGAATGGTGGAGCGGTGAGCTGGAAGAGTTCCAAGTAGGACACTATTGCAGATTCTACGACAGAAGCTGAGTATATTGCCGCTTTAGAAGCATCAAAGGAAGATGTATGGATTCAAAAGTTCATAAAAGAACTGGAAATCAGTCCCATTGGTTCGAATCCAGTGGACTTTTATTGTGACAACAATGGGGCCATAGTTTTGGCTAAAAAGCCTAGGTCTCACCAGAAGACCAATCACATACTCAGGAAGTATAACCTCATTTGAGAATTCATTGAAAGAGGCGATGTCAAAATGTGTAAAGTTGCAATGGAGTTGAATGTAGCTGATTCGTTGACGAAGGCTCTTCCATGACCTAAGCATGAGCGTCATTTTAACGCTTTAGGCCTTAGACACATTAGTGATTGGTTTTGATGTGAGTGAGAGTATATGTTATATACATTTTTATTGTTTATTAATAAAGCACATGTTATATTTGATTTCGATCTAATTTTAGTATATGATTAAGTGCGAAATCTTGATCCCCTGAATATTAAATATCCTTGATAGATAATCAAATACGTGATTTCATCGTGAAACTGTATTAATAGAATGGATATTAACATTCTAAATGTCCCTAGTCAATTGACATTGTGCATTGAGGCGCCAAGGGTGTTTGAGACTAGCATGTGAGTCAACTGATGATTAAGTTTCAAGGGTCATGAATATAGAGATATAAAGTTGATCACATGAAATACATGTTGGAGAACATTATATTGGATATACCCGCTGTGAGAATACTATAGGATTGTTATATAATGTCATAAGTATTTTTCATTACAGCTATAGAGTATAGTCCTTTGACTTGAGTTTGCGATTATTTCCTAGACATAGATTGGCATGCTTTAATACTGCCAAACGTCAGTTGTAATTGGTGATTATAAAGGTAATGATTGGGCATATCCTGAATCGTGCTAAGGAATGTGAGTAGACAAGATAGAATTTGTCCATCTCATATAACGAGAGTATGATATCCTAGTCTCCCGTAGAGTTGAGACTGTGAAATGCATGGTTATGCTCAAGTGAGTCGAAGAGTCATCTACTTGGTTTGATAGTCTAGCCGCGATATCGGAAAAATGAGTTTGAGCTATATAAGGATGGCACTTGTCCAGCCTTATGCTTAACTCATATATCAAGTGACAAAGTGATTTAGTTTGTATAATTGGTCCTAATTCAAGTGGAAGATTGTTAGTGTTTGCCCTAAGAACCAATTAAAGTTGATACTCTAACATTAGTTGTGGATTTGGAAAATCGACTTTCACTATACTCAAGTAGTCATAATGTTTTGCTAGAGACCGCTTAAGATTTGTGGGCCAAAAGAGTTTTGAACACACTGCTAATATCTAATGAACCTACATGATCGTACACAATAGCAAACTGATTTAATATTTTCTCAACACCTTGATCTACTTAAGAAGTAGATTTTAATTTATTCCCCTCTTATGAATATCTACACGATTGTGCGTGTTATGAGATAACGATTAAATGCACGGTTGAGTAGACGGTTTATAGGATGTCGTGGGCCTAGGCCGTTAAACCGCGAAACGTGGATCATGAGTAAAAACCCTAGAGATGCCTCAGACCTCGAGAGAGTAGTAGTAAAGAACGGTTCTCTGTTGAAAGGTCTTCGAGAGAGTATCAAAGAGAAAAAGACGATCCGCAAGAGAAACTCAAAAATCTAAAAGCTAGCACTTGGATCGTTGGAGATCTTAGTTCGTATGTGTGGATACTGGTAGAGGCGCAACACTTGGGGCGCTAATCCAGACACAATCAACTGTTTTTTTGTTGCCGATCGCACTTCCTGATTTTTTTTTCTAATTTCGATAAACATATAAATCTTGTTCTAGGATTTTCGTTCTGTTGTGTTGTAAGAATCTATCAAACCGAACAAGATCTTGATGGTTCCTTGACTTCTGCCCAACCCTTTGTCCTTTCGGATTAGATTTTCCAGTGAGCTGAGAAAATTTCAAGATGATGTCCAATTCCTGAAAAGCTAATTAGGTGTCTCTCTCTCACACATTAGATTCAATCTTCGTGTACGTGGAAACAAAGTAGATTTCATCAAAATGTCCTTAAAAAACCTCAAGAGCACCCACAAGATTCTGCCCAAGAGTAAAGTTTTGGAATAGTATGCTTCGGTGGTGGCCGAACACTTCCTCGCCAGATGCAATCAACTTTGAACTTCACAAGACAAGATCTTATGTATGGATGTAGAAACGCTAAAAACCCAGACCCTGAGCAACCGATACAAGAATTTGCGGGTGGCTGAATTCCACAGCATGACAATGAGGCCACACTTCAGCTCTTGACACAAACAGGTTTATTTCTTCCCCTCGAGGTCAAATTACCGGTTTCAATAGCCTTCACTGGTTAAGAAAGATGGCATTTTCACAAGTCTGTTTTGATGGCCGCAGCCGCTCCGAAACAAAAGAAGTATTTCAAAGAGGTGACACATGCAATGATGGTACCTCTCATCCTTTTACAATCACATATGTTGAACAGGAGACTTTCTGGCCGAAAGAAGAAAGGCAATTTTGTTAAGACTGCCATTCTTACGAACAAAATCATTCAGGATGCAACCTAAACTTCTGACTTTGAAATCATAAAACAAAGAGACTAGGTCACCAGAAGCTGCCACCCATTACAGACGTTCTGATGTGCTGAGATAATTGTTTAATTTCTGCCCTTCCGATGATTCAAGCGTGGAGGATTTTAGGAGGCAGAACCACTGGATTTAATACCCACGATAAGCTCACAAATTTAGGGTGGCGGCCCTTTCCGTGTCAAGAAATACTGTCCCAAAACTAGATGACATCAGATGAATTGAAGAGAAAGATCATACCAAGAAAAAGGCCGATTTTGTCCCATCAATTACAATCATCTCTCTTTTGATTTCACAGGAACTCCTTTGTACATGTTCACGCGTTCTCTTAATGCATCCCGCCGTGGTCTAGCTATCTTATTGTTAGGGTCAAAAAGCAGCACCTCTTCAAATGCCTTAAGAGCAGACTTCAAGTCTTTCTTCTTTTCATATGCATCACCAAGGTTATTCCAAGCTGTCACATATCCCGGTTGAAGCTTCACTGCAGTTTCAAATTGAGTAATTCCTTTCTCAAGCTTGCCATCTCGAACATAACTAACACCAAGGGCATTGTACACCTGACATGTGGACAGCAAATTACATACCCAGAACATGGCCGAGAGGAGCCGCACTTTATATAAATGCCCAAAGAGCTATGACTAATGTCGAGAACCTCTGATTTATTTTCTCATTAGTTTGAAGTTCAAGCTTCTACTCGTTGTCCATGTGATAGATATCAGTATAACTTGCACAGAGCACAAATGATATCTAAATAATCAGGAAGAAAAATAGAACATGTACATCCAGGCCATAACATAAAAGCTTACATGTCAAATGAATGGTTCCTGGATTCAGTTGACCCCACAAAGGGTTAACAGAGATATTTAGCTGAGGAATGTCTATTTTGGGGAATAGTACAAAGCTTAGGAGTGCTGCTACGAAGGAAGCAAGAAAAATCTATCATAGAAGAGGCATTTCTTCCCTTTTATGCATCTAAAATTAATCTTTCTCCGCTAACCTACCTCTGCTACATGAGTTTCTATTCCATTCTACTTTCAAGGGCTTTTTTATGGCAGCAACTATTCAAAGGAAGGTTACACATCGTGGAAACTTCAAAATTAAAGCAAAACCAGAAGCTCAAATAGATGATTTGTATCTATAACCTCTTCTAAACGTCATGTAACCAACACCTGGGTAAGATTTCAATGTCTCAAAGAACCAACGGAAAAAGAAAACAAACACGCATAGAAGGATGGAAAAAGCAAATAATTGTACTTGATAAAGAACCAAGACTCATCCTTCTATGTAAGTATTACAATGACCTAGTACCTGTGCAAGATCTTGATCATCTCCATCCCATTTTTCAATTGCCTGGAGCAAGTACTTAGTTGCGGCTGGGTAGACTTTCCTTCTTAGCATCACTGCACCCAGTTCAAAGAACTCAGTTGCACTAGCATCGCCACTTCTTACTTGTTCCTGTTGTATAAAAAGAGAAGATAATAGGATAATCCTCCGCAAATAGACAAAAAGAAATGAAAGAAGAAAACACAGGATGACATCTGTAACTATATGCTCAAAGACAATCGAGCCCCAAGAGTAACATGGCATGCCACAAAAGTTGCTACTAAGCAAAACCAATGAGACTAAAACTAGAATAAGAGGTGCAGGGCCTGATAGTGTGCCGGTGTCTCACTTGTCTGGATGTAACAAGTGTGGACTGGGCATAACGTTATAAGACTAGAACACTATCCAGTGGAAGTAACAAACCTTAGGTGTTCTCAAAAGAAATGAGCCGTATGCCCAATACTTTAATTTTCTTATGAATGTATCATGGTTTAGCATTGTTACAGATTTATAATAATGCGAAAGTAGCATGTTTGATGTGAAATCAAGTGTCACCATACCCCATCCCATCCCAATTTCATGTCCTATGGATGCAGTTACCAACCTCAATAAAGAAGTCATGCAACAGAGGCCTCCATTATGTATAAATGTCATGAAACCGTCCAGGACTGAACTCTGAAAAAAGAAAAAGAAAAAAAAAAAAACAATTTACCTGCAATTCTTTAGCAGAAAGGTCAAGTTCTCTGCGGACTAGGACTTGACGGATGACAAAGAAGGAACCCACACCAAGCAAGGCCAATAGCAAAAGCAAATAGGACAGTTGGATTCCCAATTCAAACAACTCTCCAACCTCATAAACAGCATTTATTTGAATAGTTTCACTTGCATCTGCAACTTGTGCACAAGCCAACCAAGAGAGAAGTCCGACTGATGGTGCATATACCCAGACCGATGGCTCCTTCACCTTTAAAATCTTTTCGATAATAAAGGGGTTTTCCAAAGACTCTGAAACAATGTTAAAAGGAATAAAAAATGAGATCATCTCTGTGGCTAACAGAAGAGAAACAATGAAACAAAACATAGTTGAAGAGAGAAACAAGGTGTGCGATAGGTAATGACAGAATGAGACAGCTTATTAAAATTGATCTTCCCAAGGAGATTTACACAAGAACTTCCATTGTATTAGCACCCAACTACCGTAAAGAAACTTAAAAGAGAAAAATACCAGGGAAAGCATGGTAAATAGTGGTACAAAATATCACAAGCCGTTAAGTCATCCCTAAAGTATTAGTAGAATCCAGGGAAGATAAGGGGAAAAAACTGCTAGCAGCTAAAACAGTTACATCAGTGCGCAGACTAACCAGATGAAAACTTTAAATTATAATGTAAATATTGTTGTTTGTCTCATGGCGAATCTGCAGTAGCATTGCTGGTGACTAGTTCATGGATTCCGTTTTGTCATCCTAAGAGATTACTGCTCCAAAGTCCAAAAAACAGGGTCGAACTTCTTTGTGCACAAAATGGAAATTACGCCAGTGGTCAAAATTTATCTCCATCAAGTATAACACACTGCATTTGATCCACTAGGGCCATTAAAATGATATTTCAAATTGAATAATCTTGTACGTAAAAGTTAGCAAAAGTATTCTACTCTTAAGTGGCTAAACTCTGAAATCATCCCAACTATTTTTGAATCAGCAGAAGACCTTTCACATAAAGAATTCCCTGTATTCAAACAGAAAGTGAGACCTACAAGCCCCAGCTTTCCTAACCTCAGTGATAAGCAAGAACCATATGTCCTAGGATGAATCATGACACTAAAAGTGGTATTTAGACAGATATTCAGGCAGATAGAGTTCTGAAATATAGCACAGTTCCAATATCACAAGTTCTTGATTCTTGGCATAAAATCTGGAAGATAGGCAGAAACATTACTCTTCATCCGCGGCAATGACCTTGATTCTGCCGTCAATTCCCTTTGACATATCTGCCTTCATCCACGACAGATGGAAAGAAGATTAACAGCTTTTATGCAAAGCGAAATTACTCATAGTTTACTATGGATTGTAAACGAGGGCATCTAAGATATAGCGAGACTTGGATCAAGAATTGTACTTATTCTGTTTAAAATGCAAAATGGCACTGTTAATCAAAGGTATAGCAACGATGACTTCACCATTACAAGTGTTTTCTCTAGTCCAATCCAAAACAAGAAACGCAAAGTCGACGAACTGCTGAAGTTGCCAGGAAATCACAACCACGAAGCAAAATGAGTTGCAGAGGCCTTAATTCGAGAGTCCTTGCGATGCCAAGCTCGTAATTATACAGGAGAAATGGAATCGAAATTTCCAAAATTTGCGCCCTAAACTTTATTACCTGATTGTTTTTCTGAGTCTGGTCTTCAAGAAGGTGGAGCGTGAGAGGATTGAAGAATGGAAAGATGGTATTCGGTCGGAGATGGAGGAGAAGGAAGGAGATGGGGAGAGGGATAAGGGAGCGTGGTCCGCCATGGGAGCTTAAGCAACTGGAAGTTGAAGCGGAAGGATACGAGCCAGCGAGCCATTCAATTATCAAGTTCCCTGTATTTCTTTCATTGAAATTCCAATTCTACCCCCGTCTGTTTATTTTTGCTTTTTTTTTTTCATATTTCTATATGTTCTTTTCCATTAAATATTATGGATTTCGCTAGCTTGACAATCTGACACAACTGTCATTATTTCTAACCCATATTTTTTCACTTAATGATTACTTTATGCAAAACACGTGGTAATAATATGTAAATCAATGATCATAAATAATTAAAAATACTGTCAGACTGGCAATGAATCATTTCACTTTATCATATCACTTACATTTGATATTTATAAGATTTATCTATTATCATTCCTTCCAAAATAGGGAAAATTGTCAAAAAAAGTACTAAATCTATTGCACTTTCGAAATTCCGTTCTAAACCTTTTAATTTGTCAATTCAATCCACCTTTTGTATTTGTACCAATTTAGTCCATCTGGCCACTTTAGTCGGTTGTTGACATGACATTGCTTTAGTGGGCCTAGTATTTTTGGTAATTGCAATTGTTATCATGCTATAAAAACTGTTATTGTTGATACCTTATTCTCGGTTAACTTGCCTTTAAAATAGCAGCCTTTCTCATCCCAAGCACAAAGAATACCTCGCCCGCGTGCTGACTTCCTATTGATTTCAGGAGTTGATTCAAAGAAAAAAATAGATTCAATATTTTAGATTAGAGTAGAGAGGCTAGTGCCACGAAGTTCTTTCAAAGTCTTAAGTATATGAATTTGCAGAAGGGAAGAAAAGTCTTTTCCCAAATAAGCAAACCAAATTTTTCTTGATTATATTTAAATATATTTTTTTTCATTTTTTTTGTTTTTTTTTCTTTTGTTTCTTTTTCTTTTTGTTTTTGGTTCTTCTTTCTCAGGTCATGGCTAGAATAGATGGTCAGCGGGCCACTGACGCCGACGTCGACACTGTTAGGTGAGGCTCGGCCTCTCCAGATCTAGGGTAGGCCGCACTCGCCAAGCCACAGCCACCCAGCCATGACGGCAACGCAATGGCTGGGTGAGCTTAGCCTCGCCTAGAGTTGGCAAGGCTGTTGCCCAGCCATGGCATCGTCGTTATGGATTCGTTCCTTCATTTCAAATCCGTTGAATCTTGTCTCGTTCCTAAGCTAGCCACCATTCACGTTCTTTCTCGCTCTTGCTTGGAGCTCTTGTCGCCATGGCTGGGCACTGTTGACGCAACGTTCAGCGAAAGATCAAGCAAATCTTGCTTTGGGAGGAAAATCACGAATTCAATATTGATCAAAGTATATTGTGTCGTCCAAAAATCTTAAAACAAGATTAAGTAGGGTGTTAACCCTACTGACATCAAAACTAGCAAAATTACAAAATTACCACTAAAAATAAAAATAAATCCAAAAAATACTAAAATAATTCAAAAGACCAGCTAAACGATCTCGGATCGCCAAAATCCATCGTCAATCAATGCCAAAGGCATTGAATATTCATAAGACGGTCGTTTCACTTGAATCGACCGAATCT
Source organism: Rhodomyrtus tomentosa (assembly GCA_028455895.1). Lineage (NCBI taxonomy): Eukaryota > Viridiplantae > Streptophyta > Magnoliopsida > Myrtales > Myrtaceae > Rhodomyrtus > Rhodomyrtus tomentosa. The sequence goes on from JAPCWY010000001.1 coordinate 45,908,226, forward strand.
GAGCCCATTCTGATATCGTTGACTCCGAAGTTGAAAATTCTAGACTAATCTTCTCGACTTTCGTTGGGACTTCTGTTTATCCAATCGGTCCAGAAACGTACTGCTAATATGTTCCGCATTATTTTCCTTCACTTGGGAAAAGCTCGTCCTCGAGTTAGAATCAGAATCTGGATACAACGGCTTAGTGGACTCATGAAATGGTGACAAGTCAGCAAAATTGAAAGTGTTGGATATGCCCATGCTACGCGAAAGGTCTATAACATAAGCATTATCGTTGATCTTCTTGTTGACTGTATAAGGTCCATACTTCTTCTTCTGCTGCTACTTGTTGTAAAAACTAGCTGGTAATTGCTCCATACGAAGAAACACCATGACTTGATCACTTATTGCAAACACTTGCTTTCATCTGTGTTTATCTACGGCTGCCTTATACTTCTGATTAGCTTCCTCAAGCTTCCGCTTGACTTCACGATGCACCTCTACAATCTGTTTAGCCATGTGATCCGCTACTACACTCTTGTATGCTTGCTTAGAAAATTGTACCAAATCCAGAGTGTGCTGAGGTGTCTTTGTATAAATAACAAAAAAAGGCGACCTGCCAGTAGAACTATGAACTGCATTGTTATAAGCAAACTCTGCCTGTGATAAAGCAATGTCCTACTGCTTTGGCTTATCTCCACAGATGCTTCGAATCAAGTTCCCTAGGGTTCTATTGACCACCTCTGTCTGTCCATCAGTTTGCGAGTGAGCTGTGCTACTAAAATTTAAAGAAGAATCAAACAACTTCTACAAAATCCTTCAAAAATGCCCTAGAAATTTGCTGTCTCTATCTGAAGTGATAGATTTAGGTACGCCGTGCAGACGAACCAATTCCTTAAAGAATAATCTGGCCACACTTACTGCATTAGAAGTTTTCCTACAAGAATAAAGTGTGCCATCTTGAAAAATCTGTCTACCACAACAAAAATAGAATCCACGCCTCTTTAGGTTTGGGGCAAACAAAGCACAAAATCCATGGACAGATCTTCCTATATATTATCAGGAATAGGAAAATGCATATATAAACCTGTATTCTTAGATTGCCCCTTAGCAATTTGGCAAATATAACATTTCTACACATACCTACTGACGTCTTTACGTAATTGGAGCCAATAAAATCTCTCCCTGACTGCAGCAATAGTTTTATCTCGATCCAGATGTGCAGTTAATCCACCATCATGCAAATCACGAATTACCTTCTCTCGTAATGATGTCCGAGGAAGGCAAAGTTGATTGCAACGCATTAGATAACCATCTAGAATATAGAACTCTTGCACAGGTTAGCCAGTAGCACACGTCTCTCAAATCTGTCTAAAATCATCATCGTCTGTATAACAGCCTTTTAGCTACTCAAACGCCAGAATGTCCTGGTGCAATGTAATTAGCAAACCAGCTCTCCTACTCAATACATTTGCTATGACATTATGCACACTAGATTTGTGCTACCACCTGAAAGGGAATTTTTGTGAAAATTGACACCAACGCACATGCATATCTTGATTGATCCTCTTCTGACTATTTAAGTATTTCAAAGCTTCATGGTCAGAATAAAGCACAAATTCTTTCCCAATCAAATAATGCTCTCATGTCTTCAAAGCCCTTACAACAGAGTAGAACTCTTTGTCATAAGTGCTCCATTTCTGTCTCGCATTACTAAGCTTCTCACTGAAAAAGCAAATTGGCCTGCGCTCTTGAGACAAAATAGCTTTTATACCTACTCCACTAACATCACAATCTACCTCAAACAACTTGTCAAAGTTAAGTAGAGCTAGAATATGTGCTGTACACAACTTCTCCTTCAGAATAGCAAAACTATTTTCGGCTTCCTCTCCCCACAGAAACCTACCTTTCTTCATACATTCTGTAATCGGGGTTGCGATAAAACTAAAATTCCTAATAAATCGCCTATAAAAGGTAGCCAACTCATGAAAACTCCTAACTTCAGAAACTGTTTTTGAAGTAGGTCGCTCTCTGATGGCTTTCACCTTCGTCTCATCCACCTCTATTCCTTCAGCAGTGATAATAAACCCCAAGAATAACAGTTTATTAGTCAAAAAACTGCATTTTTTAAGATTCACATACAGCTTACTAGTCTGCAGAGCTGTCAACACTTCCCTCAAGTGCATCAAATGATCCTCCTCAGTCTGACTATAAATCAAGATATCATCAAAATAAACTACGACAAATTTGCCAATAAAAAATTTCAGAACCTGATTCATAAGCCTTATGAAAGTGCTCGGAGCATGAGAAAAGGCCAAATGACATCACCAACCACTCGTACAGCCCCTCCTTTGTCTTGAAAGTTGTCTTCTACTCATCTTCAAAATCTGATGGTAGCCATTTTTCAAATCCAGTTTCGTAAACCACTTAGATCCGTGTAGTCTATCTAAAATGTCATCCAACCTAGGTATTGGAAAATTGTAGCCCACAGTTATCTTATTAACGGCTCTGCTGTCTACACACATCCTCCAGCTCCCATCTTTCTTAGGAGTTAGCAAGTCAAGAACAGCACATGGGCTCATGCTATCCAGAATGTGCCCCTTTTGCAGCAATTCTTCCACATTCTCCTTTAAAATCTCACTTTCATTAGGACTTATCCTGTAGTGTGGTAAATTAGGCAGACTGGCATCAGGAATTAAGTCAATATGGTGCTGAATATTACTCATAGGAGGTAACCCATCTAGGATCTCTTCAAGCATTAGCTCACTAAATTCTTGCAATAAAGGTCTAACTGCTTCAGGGTACTCCTCCTCTTGTAATTCAGTCTCTGTGTCAATCGCTTGCTTCACTATCAACACATGAATTTTCCTAGTCTCCTTAATTTCATATTCAAATTTCCTTACAAGGGTAAGGAAATTATCATCTGCAGCTTGTTTTCCTTTATTCTTCAGGGGCACCAATGTATACATCACCCCATCTTTCACCAGATTATACTGGTTACTCCTCTCCGAATGCTGAGCATCCACATCAAATTGCCACGGCCTCCCAAACAACACGTGACATACATCCATATCTATCACATTACAATACAGCTCATCGTAATACTTACCAATGGAGAATGGAATTTTGCATCGTTCAGTTACCTGAATGCTTTCTGCTCTAGATTTTATCCATCATAATGTATATGGGTTAGGATGTTTCTCCACAAGTATCCCAATGATATTTTCCATGCTCCTACTATCAATGACCACATCAAAGATCTTCCCCAGAATAGTGCATCTGGTTCGGAATAGCTGATGGCGCTGTGAATCATTCTCCTGCTTTGGGGCTAACATCATCCTGCGCACCACACAGTTTTTCTCTTCCTCTTCCCCATCTTGAAAATCTTCTTTATCACCATCTGGTTCGTAGCAATATCTGTCTTCTTCCTCCTCTTCTCTTGCTGCCACGTTTATTGTCTTTCTTTGAGGGCATTCATTAGAGCGGTGTCCAGGCTGATTACACCTGTAGCACTTAGCCGCCGTTGGTTTAGTATAAGGATTCGGGTTCACAGTTTTATGTGATTGCAATCCCTTGTCCCTTGCCTCGTTCAGACAGCGCTTTTCTATCGCCTTATCCCATGATTTTGCTTTGCGTTAAAGCGATTGTTGAAGCTACTCTTCTCCATGGAACTGCCTGAGCTACTACCCCTATAATTTTCAAAGCCTCTTTTACTTCGTTCTTGCTGCATCAATTCTGCCTTCCTAGCCATGTTCTTAGCTTCAGTCAAATTCCGCAAAAACTATACCCCAATTTTATCCCGAATGAAGGGCTTCAACCCATCGAGATATCTGGCTACCTACTGTCCCTCTGTTTCTGACATATTATTTCGCTCTGCCAATATCATGAATTCTACCGTATACTCATATACGGTTCGATTGCTTTACTGGCAACGCTGGTATTGTTGGAATATGATCTGCTCATAGTTCAGCGAAAGAAATAAGAAAATCTTGCTTTGAGAGGAAAATCACGAATTCAATATTAAAAAAAATATCTTCAGTCTGCTCAAATATCATAAAATACCATATGAGGTGCTAGACCTAACCCTACTAGGGTTCCAGATACAAAACTCAAAATTACAATATTGCCTAAAGATAAATATTACGTAATATTACGTAGATCGTAACTTTATCTATATTGGTTGCGTAAATCACAATCTTATCCGCGTCATTCAAAGATCGCAATCTTATCCGCATCATTCTCGCCTACTAGAAAAAAGATGCGTCCTCGAATCTGATTCATCTTCACTTCAATCTCTTCAAAATAATTTTCATATTACGAAATCTAAAGATGCTTCGTCCAGGATGTCTCCAACGAATCAAATACATCCGCTTGAGCTCGCGGAAATTCATCGAAAACACGTCTTCAAGTTTAATTATTAGCGAACATAGTTCAAAGCGTAGAGAACTTCCTTTGCTAGGCCATTGAAATACCCTTAACCGACCAAGACATGCACTCGTGTCGCTTTCCCAATAAGTAGTATCCATGTCGTCAAGACCATCACTCTTTGCATCAAAAGCCACGTGCCTCCATCTTCTAGAGCCACTTGGAGTAGTGTAGGTACTTGTTTGCTGCAGTAAACTTGCATAGCTTTCACCAACTGAGAAGTTCGCTTCATGCATTGAGGCGGCACTGGACGGGTTTTGCCTAAATCTTCCTCTGCTTATTCTATTTCCTCTGTAAAATCTGTCACGGGATTCTCTGATTGGGTTTTGAAAATCTTTGATTAACAAAATTTTACAATCCGATCTCATGTTCGATTCCCCAGATGAACACTTGTGATTTAAGTGGGGAACAATGGCGATGGGTTGCTGTGCTAGTATCCCCGGAGGAATAATCGAGCTGCACGCAAGCTGGCCCGGATACCTTAATTATAAAAAAAAAAAATTACAATCCCCTCGTATATTAGATGGTTCTTGATCGAAATTTGTAAACTATTGCCCAAAAATCCCACCAAACATAGCAGCCATGGGATCCAGAACTGCCTTAGCACCAAAGGCAAAATGCCTGAGAAGCTTTGGATTTATGTCTTCCAGCTTCACATCTCCCAAGTTCTCATTAATAATAATGGCAATAGAGATAAGATGTTGAGCATCCTCTTCTGAACCAGAAGCAGGGTATGTCCCAAACTCAGAGACGAACTTGTCCGGGGCTTGAAGCGCCAAATGCAAAAACGATGGCCAATCAAACTTAGAAAAATCACTAAGAAGAAGATCATCAGGATCTGCTCTCAGTGGCTTAAAATTCAATACTATGGGCTCTTTCACTTGTGTAACTATGCCGCCTCTTTCACAAGTATCATACTTTGTGGTATCCTCTCCAATAATGAATGAGAAGGGTCCTCTTCCTTCACCCACTACGGAAAAATCGGTTACCGGCGTCTGAGAACAAGGCGTTTCAGTCCCTCCTGCTGCTCTACTCTTAGGGTCTATAGCCGTAACATGCTCCCGCTCTTTCCTCCGCGAATCCATCCGTTTTTCGGTGGCTTCCCAAGCCGCATCCGCTTCCTTGCCATCTTCATACTCTTCAAATCCGTTTTCCATCACTGGAAACTTATTGTTGTGCTCATCGTGCGTCACCAACTGCTCCGGGTCAATGGTTTTATCGAGCTCCTCCGTGTTTCCTTCATCGCCGACGGCATTTGAGTTGAAAATCGATGCCTCCTCATTGAACACGGCCAAATCCCAGTCGTCTAGCTCGCACGCCGGCATCCGCTCCGTCTCCTGGAGAATGTCGCTAGGGGTGATCTCGTCATCCTTCGCTAACACGAAAGCTCCTACCATTGTGACTGAATCTGAAACCTTGCATGCACAACCGTACTCACTCTTATTCTCTGAGTTCTCGAAGTTCGTCAAACAAGCTACGTAGACAGATAGCACAATGCGAGGTTTGAGCTGCAACTTAGCCTCTTCGCTCGATTCACTAACTCCTCTCGATTCAACAATAGGAAAATCTCGCGAACGCTTGTGATTCTGTTTTAAACCCATTAATTTTTGCTGGAACTACTCATAGTCTGGTGGAAGGAACTTCTGCTTCAGCAGTCTCTTCATTTTGCGCCAAGTTCACACCATTTATTTTCCTTCTCCCTCCCTCATATTTTGCAATTTCCCCCACCATACAGACACACCTACTTTCAATCTATAGGCTACTAATCGCACCCTTTTCTCACTAGGGTTCCCATATAATCGAAGAATCTATATACACCAGCAATCTAATCCAAAAATTCTTCCATTCCCAGACTCCCATTAAAATAAGAGATAACGAGTTTTAGTTTAAAGTCGTTAACATGATTGTTGTAACGTCGTCTGCCATGTCTTCTATCGTGATCGTCATAATGGCCCCTTCAAATTCCTCCATAACAATCTATGTCTTCATAATCAGCACGTCCTTCATAAAAAAACTTGTGCTCTTCTTCTTCCGAACTCTCCGAGAACAAAGGGTTATTCTGCTTGCAGACAGGAACATGCCTATTGACAGGGTCACCGCGAACAAGATCTGCACCCAGTCTTCTGCCATTCCGTCGATTTCGGCTCACATCAACGCCAAGACCCTCAAATCGATTTTCCAATTCATTAAATCGCTGCTCGATGCGATGAAGTCCGAGATCAATTCGTTGATCTATGCGTTCCATTAAACGCTGCTCCAAACGTTGCAGCACGCCGTCCCAAGGATAGGGGCTCCAGTCTCTTGATAATTGTCATGAAGACCACCGCTAGTTGACATAGTCTCTGATACCACGACCACCGCTAGTTGCCATAGGCTCTGATCAACAAAAGAAATAAGAAAATCTTACTTTGAGAGAAAAATCACGAATTCAATATTAAAAAAATATATTTTGTCTGCTCAAATATCATAAAACAGTGTTAGACCTAACCCTACTAGTATTCCAGATACAAAACTCAAAATTACAATATTGCCTAAAGATAAATATTACGTAATATTACGCAATATCACGTAATATTACGTAGATCGTAACTTTATCTATATTGATTGCGTAAATTGCAACCTTATCCGCATCATTCGAAGATCGCGACCTTATCCGCATCAACTGTCGAGGTCTGGTCTCACAAGATCTGGGCAAAGCCGGAGCTTGCCTAGCGACGCTGGTGCCGACCTCGCACAACATCCCTAATTGCCAATGGCTAAGTCGACCCTCTGCTCTAGCCATGGAGTGAGGAAGCTGGAGGAAGGAGACCAAAAAAGAAAAAAGAAAAAGAAATACAAAACAAAATAAAAAAAATTAAAATTTGCTTTGGCAGCGCCATGTCAGTGCCTGCTAGCAAAAGTTGATCAGATTGACTGATTTGACATAAAAGCAAAAGGTTTATGACTGGATTGACTAAAAAAAGATTTAGAATTGACTGACATAAATACAAAAGGTTTAGAACTGAATAATAAAATTAAAAAAGGTTTAAGATTGAGCTGGCAAAAGTGCAATAGGTTTATGACTTTTTTGACAAATTTTCCTTTTAAAGCATATTTCAAGTAACCTTGATTTTTTAATATAACTAAAACAACAGGTTTCTCTCAAATCAAATACGTTTGTTATGAAGCAGCTCTTTTTTACATCCAAATGGATATAATTTCTGTCAAGTATTTAGTAAACTTAACTCCCCAAAATTAGACTAACTACTCAAGTCGGATTGTTTAAGAAACCAACATCTTTTCCAACCTTAAATTTTAAATGTAATATAACCATAATTACCTGATCCAACGGAAGAGAGTAATCGTGGAGGTAAAAAACTTAAGGGTGTGAGATTCCAGGTTCCTTCCATAGCTACCGTGATAGTATGACAGTACTGTTATTATTTTTGACCCCTAAAATTTTTCAATTAATGAATATTTTATGCAATCAACGCGATGATAGTGTGTAAATTTACAGTTAGAAACAACTAATAGTACTGTCAGACTGTCATGTAAGCTTTTCTCTTCAAGTAAAACCTCAAACCTACCCATCAGAAATGGTTCTATTATAACCGTAGCCGTGCCAAAATTGTGTTTGCTTAATGCTATGTTAATATGCCGGGTATCAATTCAACTATGTATTTCCACTCCTCACTCAAGAAGGCGGTGATTTTTTTTTTCTTTCATGAAACGCAGTGTATTACCAACATCCATTATGTAAAATTATGGATTTAAGCAAGAGAAGTCCAGAAATCTTTCGGAAGCGTCTGACGTATAAGAATTATTATCGTTGGCAAGATTAAAAGATAACATGGTGAATTTTGACAATGGACTGTTGCAAATAACCAAATATCTTCCCAGAAGAACAATTTTACTTGTAAAAATACTGAGATTATACATGACACAACTTTATTAATATCATGAGTGATTTATCTACAGCACACTGAATTTGGCCCGAATCTCTCTCTTCAGAGATGCCCGCAGTCGTATGCTGTGTGAGCGATTCGGTCCTTGAAGAAGACGATCAAAATAAGAACACAGACGATCTTCACCACCATGCACGGACCTTCGCTGAGCTTATTGAGCACGTAAGACAAAACGGACAGCCCGAGCAGCCTCATCCTCCTCTCCTCCACGTAATCCGCGAGCGCCTCTTCGTATTTCCTCCTGCAACTCTCCTCTGCTCCTCCTCCCGTGACCTCCGAGAGCTTCCTCGACAAGCATCTCGCGAGCACAACCGCGTCCTCCAAGCTCGCGCTGCCACCTTGCCCGATGAACGGGCTCATGGCATGCAGTGCGTCGCCCGCCACTGTCACGGTCCCCTTCCGGAACCTTCCGTAGAGTAAGTCCCATGGGGCACGGTACCGGAACCGCATGCTCGACAGGGAGCTCTTGTCGCTTCTCCTTATCATCTCTGTCATCTGTGCCGGGAAATTATGGGTCGATTTCAAGCTTAACATCCTTATCTGTTCTTGATCCCTCGAGATTGTCGAATCTGTCGCATCAATTTGTGATAGATAAGCAGGTGAATAATAGACCAAGTTAGTCGATAACGCGGAATATCCCACTAGGAGTACCTTGGGAGGTCCAAAGACGGGTTATAAACCAGTAGACCAAGTTATCATTGACCGGGACCGATCCTAATATAACGCCATCCGTCTTGGCGATGGCGAAAACATTGTCGAACTTGTGGCCAGCGGGATAACTGGTGAATCCTCTCACCGCGGAGGTATAGGAAACCTTTGTAGGGTTCATCTCCAGATAATCCAGCACAACCGAGTTTACCCCGTCACATCCGATTAAAACCTGCCGAAGATGCACGACGCTTCTCCATGAGAATTTCTTATTAGGAAACTCTGGTGAAGCTAGCTAATGTAGTTGATCAAACGGAATGATATCCCCGCTTTTAGATAGCAATTGGAGATGTTTGTCATGAACCCAAGTTATCATATATTACAGTCGAAGTGGACATAGGCATACCTTTGCTTTTAGTTTGGATCCGTTACTAAGTTGAAGCACCGGAAAGGAAGTAACCGGATCCGTTTCTATACACAACACGTGACATCCGAAACGAACCGATCCGTCAGGCAGATCGCCGGCCAAAGCTTCGATTAGCTCACTTCTTCTAACGCATCGAACTTCTCCCTTACTGAAGAATTTCAAATATTGCAAAGTCAGTAATTCTTGGCATGTAGTAATTGTTCATTGCGGTGTTATCGAGCACAGTTTGCATTATTCACTGCATCGACTGCATCCGAGGGTTGTATCACTGTATTACCTGAGAGGGGCTTCAGTCTTGATGAGCATGCCTGATCTGCTGTCAAGTCTTACTTCCCGGTATCTGTTCATATCGACCATTAGTATACAGAAAAACCAAAGTACTATTTAGTCAGCCAAAAGTTCATGTCTTAAACGCATTTCTCCATGGGGAACTTTTCCTCCTCATTGTCTAACGATTATTCTACCACAAGAAAACAACAGCAGGACTCCCCAGTTGATGAAAACTTAGTTTATTGGCAAGAAAACATCGGTATTGATTTGTTTGTGACTATAATCTTTTCACTAACGCGATTGTTCTTCGACTTTTGAAAGGATCCAGCTTGTGAAACATGAATACTAAAGTAGTTTCGGACTGTTAAACGAATTTTCTTTTACATGGATGAAGCATGTTATGTATGAAAAAGGGCGCCCCATAAAGGGAGAGCCGTACGCTTGAAGAGGCACGGCGTTCTTCCTGATCTTGTCCCCGACACCGAGACGGTCAAGTGCAAGCCATCCGTTAGTTCGAATGGTAATGGCGGCTCCGGCGGAACGGAGAGACTCCGAACTCTCCAGCACCAAGCTGTCGATGCCCTTCCTGCATATTCTCCTCTCTTAGAAGGTATAAAGTGAACAAAAAAGGCAAAACAAAACATATTGTCGAACAACAATAAGGATCACAGAATTCAGGATTATTTTATCTAGCACATAATTGAATGTATCAAATGAGCATAGAGAGACCTGTGAAGAGCGAGGGCAGTTGCTAGGCCGCAGATGCCACCACCAACAATGGCGACGTCTCTCTCTTCGACTGCCTGCATTCTCTCAAGTGCGCGAGTGCCGAATGCTTCGGCCACAACTTTTTTTTACGGGCTTCTTTTGATTTTGAACAATGATTAATTGATGAATATGAGTAGTAGTTTCTCGAGATGCGAGCGTATATATAATAACTGGGGTGAGGATCCCCTGCCCTAGGTGGATCCGGGTCCTAACGACTGACCTTTAAAAAAGCTGCACACCATAATGGAGTTTTTAACAGATCATTGTTGACGGGACTGACCATTCTCACCTCCAAGTCTTGTCCGGGCGGTTGCCTGCATGACCATCCAACTTGCCAATTTAGGTCTTTGTCTTGACTTTATAGATTGTCCCTACCCAGTGCTTGCGCAGGTGTAATCTTAGGATGGAGATCCTTGAACTGACCCACTTTATCTCAAGTTGAATTCCATGCATGGATTTGGATCCTCTGTATGGCCGCAAAGAATACAAGGGTGTCCAGATCAAATCAAAGCTGCCCAATCAACAATGAACGGCTTTGCGGCTATAATTTATTATTATTATTATTTTATTTTTTTTAAGAGATCAGGGCCGTCCATTATTGATCGGACGGACTTGATTTGATCTGAACACCTCCTTCCCTCTTTGCGGCTACGCAGGGGATCCAGTTCCCCATGTTTAGAATGACACTTATGTAATAATTGTGAAAATGCTGTGCATTTTTTAAACTAGTGCTTCGAGAAGAGCCTGTTAATTTGTTTAGTTTGAACTGTACTCACTTTCGTTGTGTGTATCTTTTAAAATTTGGTCCTTCTCTCTGATCTTGGACATCGATTGACAAAAGGGTCCTAGAATTATCATTCTTACACCTAAAAGTCACCATTCGATTTAAATACAGTGGTTCAGTGTTCTTATTGTTCAAACACCAAGGAATTACCAAAAAAATCCTAACACCTATTGCAATCGTGTCAATTCAGTTTCAAATTTTTCTCTTTTAATAAAAGGTTTAGGATCGATTTAGCACAAATGCAAAAAGATTATGACTAGATTGATACCAATAAAAGGTTTAGAACTGAATTGGCACAAATGCAATAAATTTAAGACTTTTTTTAACACTTTTTCCAATTTGAGGAAATTGAAGAAATTTTTATTTATCTGACAAAATAAAACACTTTTTCTGTGTCTCAAACTTTTGCATTTGTGTAAATTTAATACAACCCTCCAATTTTTGCCAGCCGGCGCTAATATGGACAATAGCCAGCATTGAATAGCACTACAAGCACTAACGTGACAATTTGTAATATTATCTTAGAATTTTTTATTTTTTCATTTTTTCCATCTTCCTCCGGCTGGTCGCCATCGTGTTAGTCTACCAATCCCATCTAATATGTTTTCTTATTTCAAAACCATCCTGTCATCAGTCAGCCTAACGATAAGGCTTTGACAGGAGTAGAACTTTCGGGCTACGTAAGGTAGCACTCCAAAAATGCATGTGGTAAAAAAGTATTCCCAAAGTGTTTCGGGAACACTTTTGAGAAACCCGAAAAAAGTGTTATTACCAAAAAAGTCCTAATACCTATTACAATCGTGTCAATTTAGTTTTAAACTTTTTCTTTAAATAAAATGTTCAGGATCGGATTAGCATAAATGCAAAAACTTTATGACTGAATTGGCACCAGTAAAAGACTTAGGATTGAATTAGCACAAGTGCAATAAATTTATGACTTTTTTAACATTTTTTCAATTTGAGGAAATGAAAGGAAATTTTATCTGAAAAAAAAAACACTTTTTATGAGTTCCAAAGCTTTTGTATTTGTATAAATTCAATCTATCCCTCTAATTTTTTCCGGCCGCCGCTAACATGGACGACAACCAACATTGAATAGCGCTACAAGCACTGACGTGGCAATTTGTAATATTATCTTAGAATTTTTTTAGTTTGTCTTTTCATGTTTTTCTTTTTATTTCCATCTTCCTCCTACCGGTCGCCATCATGTTAGTCTACCAGTCCCATGTAATACATTTTCTTATTTCAAAACCATCATGTCACCATTTGGCCTAATAGTAAGGATTTGACTAGAGTGGAACTTTCAAGCTGCGTATAGTAGAGCTTCAAAAACGCGTATGGTAAAAAAATGTTCGTTTCGGGAACATTTTTGAGAAACAATAAAAATTTTTAAAGAAGAAATAAGAAAAAAAAACTTGCTTTTATGTTCCTAGAACACCTTTTAGAAACACATTTGGAACATTTTTTTTTAGAAAAAATTAGGAACAATTTTGTTTTTGAACACACTCTCTTCTCTTTTGTTTTTACAATATGTTGACACTTGATTTTTAATTATTTTATTTTAAAAAATTAATTAAAAATATCAAAAAAATTCATAAAAGTACAAAATCAACCTTGATTTGGCCTAGCCTTAAGAACTAAATTTGAACAAAAATATTTTTCATAATTTTTGACATTTTTATGATTTATTTTAATTATAAAATATCCAAAAATCAGGAAAAATATTATTCATGGTTAGGAAAATACGCAAAAATAGTCATATTTTTATTTTACTTTCCTTTTCATTTTGGCCTCTCAAATTTTTAAAAATTCAGTTTGGGACCACATGCCTCTTCATTAAACATAATCCGAAATTGACTAAAAATTTTCATTTTAAATTATTTTAGCCAAATTTTTTACTTTTAGATTCATGACATGAGACTTTGATACTCTGCATTTCAGCCCTCATATTTGGAATGTTGTACAATTGGACTAAACGGAACTAAATACACAAATATTTTTCATTTTAGTCCCTAATTTCACTCAAATTGCAATTAATATTTTTCTAAGGGTTCCCATTTAAAGGTAATCATATTTTTAACTACTTGAAAATATTTACATGTGACTCATAATTGTAATTTTTCCTATTATAGAAAATATATTTGATATTCTCGTTGTCCAATTCCAATTTGTCTTCTCTTTAATTTTTTTTTATAGTTGATTTCGTCCATATTGTAATTTGATAAATCATGCATAAATTATTTATACATATATCGGTCTAATCTGATTTAATAAATTGAACAAATGAGATTTAAATTGTTTTGATAAGTTAAAAAATAAAGACATCTGAATTTTAATATATATAGTCTCTTTAATTAAATGAAAAGAATAGGAACATTTTTTTTTTTGCAGATATCGAACAAGTTTTTTTGTTGTTGTTCCCGGAACAAAAACTTTATGCCGTTACCAAATGCGTTTCTATTCTTTTTTTTTTCGGGAACAGAATTCTTTTATAGTTACCAAATGTGTTTTTGTTTCCAAAAAGCCTTGTCGAGAATAGAAATAGAAAAAAGTGTTTCTGTTTCCAAAGTTATTCCGAAAACGAAAACGTTAGCATATGCTGGCGTCTCAGATAAAAAAAACTAGGGTTTCCTCATAAGAAAGTTTTACACCTGTTAATCTTGGTCGACAAAGAATGGTGAGCCAATGGACCACGTTCGTGGAACAATGAAATTGGCCTATGTTTGTACTTGAAGTTAGAGAAGCGAGCGAGCTTATACGGTAGCTAAAATTGTTAGGTTTTTCCTCGCTTCAATTTGTTAGGATTGACACACAATCGCAGCAAAGTAAAATACTAGAGAAAAGAGAAATCGAGACACGAGATTTATCCTGGTTCACCCTTAAATTAGGGCTATGTCCAACAGAAGATTTCATTATATCAGCACCTCACACCTCTGTTTACATTACTTAATTACAATCGAACAAGAGTATATATATCAGTGGCTATTCACGAGCCTAAGCTCAAACTGCTAATGAAAATTTACGGGCTTAAATCATAAAAACCCTCTAGTGTCCAGGGGGCACTGCCCTCTTGAGACCCCCGTAAAGGTGACTCCCCCAGACCCCTGCCTGCTCAGCGTGGAGCAGGACCCACGTGCTTTCCTATCGCAGGAGAATATGAATCACACCCAAACACAATTAAAGGTAGTCTCTGACAAAAGAAAATTAATGATGTTCCTTTCAATCATTGTCGAAAAAGTTCTCTAGAAGATGTCCTCCTTCAATCTAGAGTAGACATGCCACGGTTTCGGAATCGCTGGTTCCGGTGTATGAACTAGTGATTCCAGTTTTGGTTCTAGGTCGGTTTGACGGCCAGTTCCGGTTCAATTTTTAAATAATAAATAATAAGTAATAAATAATAATTAAATTGTATAAATAATAAGTAATAAATAATAATTAAATTGTATAAATAATAAGTAATAACTAATAACTAATAATTAAATTGTACATTTAGGGGGAATCGGCCCCGGCTTAGACACGGGAGTGCGCTAAAAAAACTTTCTTTTCTAAACTAAACTTGATTCGAGCCATTGAGCCAAGAGTAACAGCTAACTTCAACTCAGTCATTAAGCATCTTAAAGAATCATATCACTCATAATTTTTACTATACAATCGATGTGAGATTCCTTGTTTAAGACTCTGGTCCTAATCCTGGCTCCTTAAAAGATATTCTTTTGTGTCTCTCTTTCTTACCAAATAATGTGGGACTCGTCCTCATCTTTTTGTGGTTTATGACCATCACAAAAGTCCCACATTTGCCAATAAGTAGAGGAAAAGAGGGGCATCAACATCCTATAAAATGGAGGTGCAGTCATAGTTTTAATTAATTAAGAAAAAAAATGAAAAAAAATCAGTACTTTTTTTAAGGCCAAATAGCCATTGGGGTTAGGGCCGGTTTCGACATTTTGTTGAACCTTAACCGGCCCATGAAGGGCCGGGCCTGTTTCCATTCTGAACTGGAGGGCTCGGCCAATAGGTCGGTTTCGATTGGTCAACGAGCCGGTTTCGAGTCCAAATCAGCCCATGATTATGTCTATTAGAGTGCCTCATCTTGGCGCCCCCCCCCCCAAAAAAAAAAAAATCTACAGTACCTCATCCTATTAAAGTAATCCTAAAATTGATTGTTATGTTGACAATCCTTCTAGAAGACAAAAACTACTACTAAAGCATGAAAGCGAATAATGCAAACAAAGTCATCTGAAGATTTTTCCAAGGATTGAACTTTGTGCTTTCTTGTTGCTCGAAGAGTATTGGCTCCATTAACGCGCGTTTCTATTTTGTTGACATTTTATCTTTAGAATAAAAGCATCCTTGTTCCAAACTTCCAAAGTAATCGTTATTCTTTTGGTTCCAACGCATCCACCATATCACGCACACTGTCCTCTTTCGTTTAAATTTTCTTTCATTCCTTTTTCCTCAGAAGGTTAGACATCTGCCCTTGGGATCCAAGCCATCTATTTTTAGACGGACGGCCCAGATCTCCTGATTTTAGAGAGCAATTTTTGAATTTTATATATATATATATATATATATATATTTGTTAGTAATAATCTGGGTCATTCATTCATAACACGGACGGTCCGAATTTCAAGGTACTTAACCTTATGAGGAAATATTAGACGATTCCTTTCCTTTTTCTCTCGACAACTTAAGAGTCGGGAGACTTCTTAGCGCGCCTGTCAAATCTCATTCCCATCAAGAAGTCGAGTAGATAGCAACCACCATACGACTCTATTTTTGTTTTAGATGCAATTAGATGTTGAGTTTTAATCAATTTGACGACAGCTCAAACATGTTGAAGTCTTTCCACTCTAAATGGCAAAAAGCATAGACATCGTTGCCGCTACGGGCTGCAAGTCTCCGAATGCTGGATTCAAATCTGGCCAGAATTCAGAATTGTCATATAGCTCCTCAAAATCAACCGGCTTGGGGTTCCATTAGAGACACGCCACTGGAATTTAAGTCCGACGTTGTAAAGGGCTGACCAAGTTCAAGGATATACCTGAACAGCTGGGTCCTCGAGCAATGTCCACGAAATATGCACGCGTAGGCTCTGTTTTGTTGCGCTAATATTTCCCTAAAGCTAACCGTTTGTATCGCCAGATGTAATTTTTCAATGAAAAATGTTTTTATCACCGATAACTATTTATGTCTCGTAAGTGATACATGCAATCATTTTTAGACATGCAATCATCTAAAACTTTCATTCTGCACGAAACGAAAATACCCTTAGATGCACTTGTACTATGTTTGTCACCACAACTGTCCTTATACTTGCTCAATGTCATCCAGAAAGAGAGGGAGAAGACAAAGATCATTTAAGGTCGAGGGTTGACGTGCTTGGTTGTCTTTCTGCCGTCGTTCAAAGCCTCAAGGCGTGGCTGCGCAACGGTGCATGGCATTCTTTTTCCGCCGGTCCAATTTGACGTTTAGAGATGGTCTAGCAGTGCATGCTTGTTGGTTTGCTTGTGCTGCTTTCCTTCTGCTTAGTGCACGTTTATCTTCAAGGTAGGAAAATTACAAAGAGAAGCCACTTTATTTTTTAAAAAATGAACATTTATATATATTCTACCCCACTTTTGCCTCTCTCTTTTTTTTTTCTTCGAACAATTTTCCCTTTGGACACCCCCTATTCCCTTAGCAAAAATTACCAAAAAAAGTAATAAAAAAAATCTATTTTAATTGTATCAATTTATTCATAAACAATCTCTTTTACCGATTGAGTCATAAACCTTTTTACATTTGTGTCAATTCATTCTTTTTGGCCAATTTTGGACGGAAATCTTTGACATGGCTCGATCAGTATTGACATAGACATTTTTCAGTAATTTTTTAAATATAGGTTTTAAATTTTTTTGTTTGTTTATTTATTTTATATTTCTTATTTTTTGTCATCCCTTCCTTCTTCCTCCAATTAATCCCTGAGGTCCAAGGACCGACCAGAGGCGAAGGTCAGCAAGGTCGATCTTGATGGCCTCTCGTTAAGCTCGCCCTTGTTGGCCACCCGCGTGAGCAAGCCGCAATTTGTCTAATTTTACTTGTTAAAAATGATTTAAAATGATTCACGTCAGCAATTGGATGAACTGAATTGACGCAAATACAAAAAAGTTTAAGAATCAATTGAAAAAAAAAAGAGAAAAAAAAGATTTAGGACTGAATTGACGCAATTGTAATAAATTTTGGACTTTTTTGATAAATCTCTCATCACATGGAATTTAATATATTTTCCCTTACGTGATGCGTAACTTCTTTCCCAAAATCTACCCCACCAATGCCGAGTGCCATGGTTCCACACCCTTTGAATTACATTTCGAGGAATTCTTCCGTCCATACGTTAGAAGGATTGCGAAGTACGGTCCTTCGACATGGTCTGGTCTGATCCATATCGATCCATGGAAATCATATCATTCTCAGTTCTAACGGGCTTAAATCCCTACCACTTAACGGGTATTACATGCTAGGATAGTGGCCGGACTTATCACACAAACTAATGGATGTGATCAACAGGTTTCAGTCAATATAAGAAAATTGTTTGATTGAACACATGTTTGTTGGTCTCAAGGAATGGGCCTTTGAACTCATTGGGCTTTTCAAATTTTCAGTTTTTTTTTTTTTAACTTTTTCAATCTTAAGCTGCTCGGCCAAAAAAAAAAAAATTCTTAAGCCGCTCTACCACAAAATATGAGCTTCTATTTTTTCTTTTTTCTTTTTTTTTTTGGGGGGGGGGGGGGGGGGGGAATATGACATGAGCTTGACATGCTACTAAAACAACATGGAGATGAGAAGAATTCCTGGTTGGAAATAGTGGTAAAGCCAGTTGGTAATCCACTAATATATAACTGCACAAAATAGGGTTTAGTAGCTACTAAAAGATTCGGGACAACTTCATTTAATACAACGATTATTAAACGTCACATTATTTAATCAACAAGAATTTCTCAGGATTGATACATCCTCACACAATTAAATCCATGGATACCCAAACAGAGTCTATCACTTGCACAACTCCATGACCACCCAAAGATCACTAGCGACACAAGCGACTTTAAACTCGGAGAAACCGGCTTCCTTGGCCAAGGCCCGGAATTCTCTCTCTGTTCTCTCTTGGCCTCCCAAGTGCATCAACATGGTGTTATCGAGTCTGGAGGTGTACATCGACGCCGCGCTTGTTTCCGGCAACTCTGGCAGCACCAGATCCATCACTAACGCTTTACCTTTACTCGGCAGTGCCTCGTAGCAGTTCCTCAGTATTTTAATGCAGTTCTCATCGTTCCAGTTATGCAATGTATTCTGTATATTCATCATATAACCATACCCATATCATCGAGTGGGTCATGAATTTACATTGTGTGGTATAATCATAAAGAAGAAACTCAAGCTATCTGTTCGTTAGGTGTTGCTCTATATTCACCTTGATCATGATTGCATCTGCTTTTGGAATGGTAGAGAACATACTCCCACCGACATGCTGGACTCCTACACATCATGGAAACAATTTTTTTTACCATAGTTCAGTGTATCTAATGACATGAACAGAGTCCAATTTTTCGTCTGAATTGTCTATTCATAGTTCCCACAATCCTGGTGTCGTATCAGAGAAAAATACCAAAAAAATCCTAAGCCTATTACGTTGGTACCAATTTAGTCCTAAATCTTTTAATTGGACCAATTAAGTCCTAAACCTTTTGGTATTGATATCAATTTAGTTCATCCGGCCAATTTTAGTCAGAAATCGCTGATGTGGACACCGGCGATCCTACGTGGCACTGACATGGATATTTGAAGTAATTTTCTTTCAAAAAAGCATTTTATTTTTTAAAAGAAATTAATTTTAATCATTTTTTCGTTCTTTTTTTCGCTTTGCCTTTCCCCTTCACCTCTGCAGGCTGCAGCAGAGCCCCCTCTCCCTTCTTCCCCACCAGCTCGTCCACAAGAATCGCCCGTCGTTTTGCTTCCGGACGCTGCTCCGCCCAAGACAGAGGCAGCCGCCCAATGGTCCCCCTATAGAGTCATCGTTGGTTCAGAAACTCTAGTGGTGTGATTCTGCAAGACCTTCATGTTATGGCTCCCCCGCCTCAGTCAATCCAATAGCTTCGCGACCTGGTAGATCCAGACAATTCGCTCACCACTGAATGTTCAGATTCCATTGAAGCCTAGTAGCCCCTTAGGCATCCTTGCAGCTTTTTCCAAATCCGACGAGGTCTAGCAGTTCAGCCGTTGCGCGTTCCCCAACAAGCCGCTTCCCTGATGGCCTCCATCCGTCGCCATCGTTACACCCAGCACCCTGGCCTTCTGTGACATCGATGAGAGGAAACGAAGCTGTTCGGCGGGCGGAGTTTGGGTGGTTGGGTTTGAAAAGAAGTGGCTTTGGGGAATGGGTTGGCTTTAGCGATGAAGTGGAAAGTAAAGCAAAAAAAAAAAAAAAAGATTAAAAATACATTTTTAAAAATAACTTTTAAAAAAATTACTTCAAATATTCGTGTCAATGCCACGTAGGGCTCTCGACATCCACGTCAGCAACTTCCGTCTAAAATTAGACGGATGGATTGAATTGGTATCAATACCCAAAGGTTTAGGACTGAATTGGTCTAATTAAAAAGTTTAGGACTGAATTGGTACCAATGCAATAGGTTTAGGACTGTTTTGGTAATTTTCCCGTCGTATCATAATTGCTACAAAAAAAAGAAACATTATACTAAGAAATGAAGAGAGCTGCTATCCCGACAATTTGACAGTATTGTCATTATTTCTAACCCTACGATTTTATAATTAATGAGTGCTTTACACAAGATACGCGGTGATGGTGTGTGGATTTACAGTAAAAAATAACTGGCATTGATGTAATTACTGTAAACCTGTCATGAAAACATTTCCCAAAAAAATGAATGTGGGTAATGTCCCGTCTGCAATCCATTGATCGAATAATTAGTTGGAGGAAAACATAATCACTTCTAAAAGAATCACCGGCCGTTCGAAATATATTATTAAAGATTGTAGAAGGAGGAAGAGAGAGTTACCAGAATAAGAAGGAGCACTTTCTATTACATGAGGCAAATCAAAGTTGATGCCCTTGATAGAAGGGTACTTGGAGATGATCATATCGAGGCACATGCCCGTTCCCCCAGCCACATCAACTAATGTTGTTAGACCCTCAAAACCTTGATAAAACTCGAGAATTCTGTTCATTACTATCGTCGTGAGACCTGCCATCGCCTCGTTGAACATATTGTTATACGCCGAATCTATATCCATGTATTCGAATACCGACACTCCATGAACTTTCTTGAATTGGTTCCCCCCTTCAAGTATGGCCTTGTTCAATTGCAACCTGCACACACACAGTTTTTCGCACGCTTCCATTAATTAATCGATCGTGTCACGTGCTAAGAATACGAACCATGGAAAAAGCAAGCAGGTTTTTGCCAGCAAAATACTTTTCTTTCCTGAAAATTCTACATAGAAATGCAAAAAAAAAAAAAAAAAAACAATCGTATTCTATGGATTTCTTACATATTGATTGGTTTTATGGCGACGGATAAGATGAGCCTACGTATAATGTTTTTCACTCTTATACGGCTTACCAAACTTGCTGTGGAGCCGGATGGAAGGGAAGCTCCAACAAAGAAGCCAACGAGCCCTCTCCCTCTTCCCTGGCAAAGAAGCGAGCTGCTGGGGTGAGGCCGTACAGCCTCTCGGTGGCTCGGCCATCGTCCAGCTCCCGCACCTCACAGCTCAGAAACGAGTGGCTCGCAAGGAGGCGCAGCATCCGGTCGAGCTTCGGAGCAGCTTCCAAGCTCTGCGTGGTGAGCTGAGAGATGACCTCGGAAGCCGACAACCGAGCCCCCGGGCCGGCTCGGGCCAGGATGTCGAACACGCCGAGCCGGGAGGCGGCGTTCAGGACCATTGGGAAGACGTGGGAGGTTGCGAAGAGCATCGCCTGGACCCATGTGTTGTCGGCTCCCTCTTGATCGTCGGCGACGGAGGGCGTCATAGTATTTTGGACAGAAGCCATTCTTTGTGGGTTCTGCCTTACATTTTTTTGAGGCAGCAGATGCTGGCCCTGAAGGTAAGGGGGAAATCAATAAAATATATATATATATATATATACTCTCATATAGATTATGGGAGGATATTTTTCCCATATCAAGGGCTAGGATCTGGTGCCTTAGAAAAACTAAGTACCCGTATCCCTATGCGGGCGTTCCTTAAATCTTTCTGGCTGTGGAGTGGGCCATTGCGTGCTTTGATGACATTGGAGGTGCTCCATGCTTTTCACGACTTGAGCAATTATTTATTAGGGTTTCATGTTCAATTGCTTTTCATACTATCAATAATTGCAAGTGCATAGAAGTCATTATTATAAAAAAAGGAGAGAGTCATAATCGTAGATTGAGTAGGCTTTAAATTCAAATACGGCCGGACAACATATGTAAATTTGTACAGAGTCTCAACCTTCCAAATTCATTGGAACTACATCGGCCAACTCTCCATTAATATATCAACTTCGATGCAGAGACTTCGGCATAGGATAATCAAAGTAGAAAGTTACCTTATCAGGCTAAAAGCAAAGTCCCAAGAGCAATGGAAATATAACTCAATCCCTCCGCGCGAGAGGATCTCGACACTGATGGAACCTTCGACACCTGCGCTCCACCCACGTTCTCGAAATTCCTTGTTCTCAAAATTACGATGTAATCTCATCTGTCAACACCCATTTACTACTATCCTT
This sequence comes from Rhodomyrtus tomentosa, assembly GCA_028455895.1. Lineage (NCBI taxonomy): Eukaryota > Viridiplantae > Streptophyta > Magnoliopsida > Myrtales > Myrtaceae > Rhodomyrtus > Rhodomyrtus tomentosa. Next base: position 45,930,239 of record JAPCWY010000001.1, read on the forward strand.
CGACAGAGGTACCTTAGTTCATTTGGATCATCCATTTTGAAATGAACTGCCCAGATTATTCATATAGGGGAGTAGAATTTTATGGTTTTTTTTAAAAAAAAAATGATTTGGGTCACCCATGTCTTTAAGGGAGGAGATTTGTTTCGTCCTTTGACATAATTTGATCCAGATTGATCCATGGAAATCATATCATTCTTGGATGTGGTCAATAGTAGGGGTGTGCAAACTGGACCGGACCGGCCTAGACTCATCGGGTTGGTCCGGTCCTTGAGGATGGTAGTCTGGTCCCCGGTTCCATGGTTTGGAACCGCTCGGACCGCCTTTTTTTAAAAAATGATTTAGGACCGGACCGGACCGCCAATTTTTTTTTAAAATTAATCTATATCTAGACTTAGTTTTTTTAACCTTTTGAGAATCCCATAAATCTCATCTAACGCCTCTTAAGTTTAGTGGTGTCATTATACGTATTATTTAGTAATTTGGGTTTTAATATTACTTTGGGACAAAATCAGGTCTTAACTGATGATAAGATCTGTTCCTTATGATGGGCAAATGCAAGAAGAATAACCACGTACGTGCATGAGGACACAAACTAGAGTCATTATGCAAATTTGAGAAATCTATTTTTTTTCACAACAAAAAATAAAAAAGAAAGAAATAAAATCCGAGTTCGGTTCCATCGCTCACCCGAGTTCAGTGGGCCACATGTCGGTGTAGATTACGAGCATAAAAGATCACGTGAAACCTTCAAGGCCAGATCGAACACACGTTAGGTGCTCTTAGCATTTACATGGTTGTCTTGCCGTAGGTTGATTATAGATTGTAAATTGCATTATAATTTCTAAGGTTAGATTTTTATAAGTAGTTAGAGTTAGCGGCTCTACTGGGCCCGTACCGGGACCGGCCCTGACTGTTAGTCCTGGTCCTGTCCGTGGTCCGAAAAATATGGGGATTGGGGCTATTGGTTCGGTCTCCGGTTCCATGCCAGGAGGGACCGACTCGGACCATGCACACCCCTAGTCAATAGGTTTCAATCAATCTAAGAAATGGGCCAGTAAAAACCGTTTCATTAGGAACGAGCCTGTGAACTCATTGGGCTTTTTAATTTTCAGTTTTTTTTTTTTACTTTTTCAATCTTACCCCCCCCCCAAAAAAAAAAAAAATCTTAAGCTGCAGAACGCATTGTGCAATTTTTTCTTCTTTTTTTCTTTTTTGCCCCTGGTTAACCTTCGGATATAGCTTATATACCTTTAGATTGCATTTGTCAGCACATTTTTGCTGGATAAAATAACAATACGGATAGGATAAGGATAGCTAGAATTTTATATATCCAATCTAATATTTGTTAACATACTGATATAGAATAGATTCAAATAAATAATTTTCAAAGAAGTATTTGATTTATAGGATAAAAATTAAAATTAAACACTATTAATTTGTTTACAATCCATCCATGTTGAACACCTGTTTTTCTCTTCCCTTTCACTGCCCTTTAGGAGTGAGCAAATTGGACCGACCGGACCGGGACCGGTGGTCCGATTCCCGGTTCTAGAGGGTGGTGGTCCAGTTCGCCGTTCTTAAAATTGAAACCGGTAGGTGGGTCATGCGGTGTTCCAAAGGCATAAAATTGGATCGGACTGTCTGCATAGGACCGGTTTTTTTTTTCTTTTTTGACTCTTTTAAAGTTTTCTAGGGAACAATTGCACAGTCACTAGGGATATATATGAGATTACGGTTCATTAGCCATCTGCAAAATCTCCGGGCAATATGTAACACATCAATCCTCAAAAAACAACAAGAAATTTTGAAAAGCGAATGAACAACAGTATCATCTCAAAGCACCAGCGTTCTGAAGCTTAGTTCTACGGATTCTGCAATCGGTCCTCTAAGAAAATTGGGTGCGGAAGATACGAGATTAAGTCCCAGCAATACTGATAGTGGCAGGAGTGATGGCGAAGCAGATGAGTCTAGTGAAGAAGGAGCTTCCACTATAATGCTTCGATGAGGTCCTCGATCTGTTGAGCCGAAGGTGGGATAGAATCAATGGAGCACAAGCCACCCTTGGATTCTTACCAAGAGAAACTAAGCTGCAGGTGTATAATTGGCGGAAGTAGGAATCAGACATCGTTAGGTTTTTTTCTTGAATATTTATTCTCTAGGAGCATCTTGCATATGTTTCTCTGGGTTGCCATTACGTTTATTTCGATCTCCCTGTCCAAGAGCCTAACGTGGGAGGAAACATGCACGATTCCAATTTTTTGGCACTATGATATGCTGATTTGAACGCTGTTCTATTTCATTTGTTGTTATGTCACCGGTTCCAAGGGGCCGCCCGAGAACCGGACCGAATTGACTGTCCGATCCGATTTGCTGTCTCGGGGATGGCAGGTCCGGTCTCTGGTTTCAAAAAATGAGTGATCTCGATTCCCGATTATTGACGGAACCAGGCCGGACCGGGAATTGATCACCCCTGCCACCCTCGACCAACTCGTTGGCTCTTTCTCTCTTTCATTTTTCTGAATTTTCTCGTGGAGGAACAAGAGGATCGAGGCTCACAACAAATTCGTCTTAAGGTATCATCCGACAGAATCCTTTCATCTCTGCACTGGTCATTCTTCACAGCTTCTCCTTCTCCATTATCCTTCGGCCACTGTTAGCCACCGCTGCTCTGTTTCTGGTCAGGATAGCCACAAGTGCACGAACCTTGGTCGTTCCCACTTCGTCGGCGTCCGATCAATGGCATCCATGTCTGTAGGAACTTTGTCTCCGATCGGATTGCTGGCCGACGTAAAAAAATTCAACTCTTATCAAGGAAAATCTCGAACGCTCTGATTCTGCTTCTTATGAATGAAACAGAGCCAGCGAGCTCTAGCGCCACTTTTCCCGATGGCCGAAGGCGAGAAAGCAGGTCGTCGCCAATGGGAGGAGCGGTGGCCATCATAGTCTAAAAAAGCCGTCGTGGTGTAGGTCCCACCTTCGAAACGCGGCTAGCGGAGGCTTCTTAGGGTATCCATCGTCGTGGCGCTCGTGATTTGGTTTTGCGGTGGCCATTTTGGTGAGAGAATATGGAAACTAGAGAGAAGATGGTGGCGTTGGGCAAAATAGCGATTAGCAGAGTTTCCCATGTAGAGTGGGTTTGACCAACTTTGTCTGCAACAAGCAGCCAAAGCATCGTTATGATGTTGATGATGGAATCTAACGCTAAAATATAGTGGTATCAAATCCCAAAAACTTTTAAAAAAAGGAAACAAAAAAAAAATCAGCCCGATTGCGATAATGGTCCGTTCAGGTCGGTTCGAGCTAGGCCGGCCCATTGACACCCCTACTAAAATGGAATGCTCGTAAAAAATATGATAGGGGCAAGTACCTCCTATGAGCCGATTATATTTATGAAACTATGCAAATAGACTTTGTTTATACTGAGGATGGATCCTGAATACTAGCACTGATAGACCAGTGCAAACACAAGCTCTCACAACATTTACAAGTTTATCGATGATCAATCAACTACTAGAAGCTGATAGGGCGTGCACGGCAACATTTTTGCTCACAAGCAGAAGCTGATTTTTCTATATCTGGAGAGAATTAAAAAAATTATTTTTTTTTAAGTTGCTCCAAAACTGCTTTTGGAGTGTAAAAAAAATATGCTCCAAAAATAAAAATAAAAAATAAAGTTGAGTAACCAAACGACTTGAAAAGATGCGCTGCCAAACGGATTTATAGAAATTATATTCCATAAGTGTCGTGGGGCGTGTGCAGCTGAGGAGATAAGCAAATGATTTAGCCAAGCAAGACGTTCTGATCTGCATGAAGAAGCAAATATGACGTCTAGTCAAATCTAGAGCTCCACTGATGATCGCGGTCTCATCATGGGTCAGTTCATCTCCCTTTGCCAGCATTCAGAAAACATAATCGCGAATTGTGAAAATGAAAAAGAAACCATAAGGAAGTCAAGATGCAAGCTCCTTTCTTGAACCCATTTGCATGCAAGAATCTTGTAGATAGTCTGCAGGAATTCAGTAGAACTGGAGAGATTTATCTGCTAGAAACGGGGGTAAGGGTTTGCGTAGAGTGCAGGACGGACGATACCTTGACGATTGAGTTATCAAAGAGCCTCAACCACCAGAGATGGGCGGCGCAAAGTCGGTCATAGGTGGCGGCGGTGGCGGCGGCGAAGAGGGAGAGAGAAGATCATGGAGTGAGATCACGAGTTGTCTCGCGAGTGGGAAATTGGAGAAGAAGAGAGAACTGAGAAGTTTGAAAATGGGCTAAATGTGTTGTAAATGGGCTCAGATTATTTAAAACCCATATATAATTTAGGCATCCTCTTTAGTAAAACCCATTAGGATTGAAACGAAAAATAAGAAACCCATTAACGACCCATTTAAACATATATGAGTTAATAGATGGGTTTGGATGATTCATTTTGACGGATCTAAAATAGGTTTATGTTCAACTCAAATGACAAAATACTCTTAATCTAATCGAGACTCGTTGGGTACTCGCATTGCATGATGAAAACTAGAGCGTCGCCGGTTCAAGATTATAATGTGATATGAGCAATTTAATTCACTTATAATAAGACACCATACTTGTGTAAAGAAAACTAAATCATTAAACGGCACCTCTTCCTCTCGTTAAGTTCAACCAATTGCTAAAGGCATCTTAACCACAAGATGCTCGACACGCTACTGAACAAATTGGAGATGACAAGATCCTGGTCGGTGCTAGTGGTCAAGCCAGTTGGGAACCCACTAATAAATAACTTTCCGAAAACGGGTTTAAGCAGTTACTTTAGGATTCGGATATTAAGAATGTTAACTGGTGTTGGTTTGATTTATAGGTTGGACCGGTGGGTTGCACCCAACCCTCGACTCAAGAACCGAATCGAAGGATGTCATCCTATTATTTTACTCGCGAGGCTACCAAGTTCTTCTTGGGACCGACCTTAGACTGGCCGGCCAGGGCCAATCACAGTGAATTTTATTGGACCTGGATCGCGGGTCACCCTTACATAAATCACAAAACCTTCGGAATTTTTCCAACCAAAGTCATCCAATTTCGCAATCACCTCTTCCTTCGCCCTCGGTCCCGGGCACTTGGTCTAGATGTAATATTTTAGCCCTTGGTCTATCGAAGGCCGTCCCCTTATCTCGTGAAAACAATGCGTTAAAATCATTTCTTTCGAAAGCGTAGAAGAGGATGAATGGCTTGAATTATCAATGGGTACACCCCTATTTCGACATGGGCCATTTTCTATTCTTCCAGACTTTTCCCGGGGAACTTGCGAGGTCTCCAACTCAGTTCCACACCCCTCTGCGAGATGTCAGGATATGTCCTTAGTTTGATCACGAGCCAGCGACTCCTGACTCACTCAGCCGCTTGCGGATCCGGATCGCATGACATACATTGTATATGTCATGCATGACCGACTTTACATCTCAACCGTTCATTATAAATGAACGGTTGAGATGGAGGCACGTCATCTCAGAGTGGAAAGCTCCGAAAATTTGAGCGAAAATTCATATTTTTCATATTTTTTTAATATTTTTTAAAAAATAAAAAATACTCGAAAATTTAAGAAAAATAGCATTCGATGTCACAAAAATATAAAAAAATAACCTATATTTTTATTTAAAATTCTTTGCCTTTTTTACCTCACAAAAAGTCAAAATACAAGTTCAATTGTATATGTTGCTTTGTTACACATATGATAGAATTTGGTAAAAAAAATGTCAATTGAGTTTTTTAATTTGTAATTTCTGACATTTTAAGAGTCTTGTCATCCAATCTGATTGTCCTTATTTGCAATTTGGTCCAATTGTTCGCATAAATAGTTTAATTGCATGATTTGGATAAAATTGCACGTTTTATTGCAATTTTGTCCTTGAGCATAATTGAAATTAATTTCAATTTATGAACTATATTTGCAAATTGAAGCCACTACCCAATATTTTTCATCATTCTAAGCCGATTGGCATAGGTGGTTTGGTCCAATTTGATTGTTTAAGCCCTCAATTACACAATTTTTCGAATTGCGATGAAATGAAAATTTAAGGTTTTTATAAAAATTGGCTAGAACTTTTGGGCAAGAACACATTTTTAGATAATATTCATGTCCTAAGTTCGATTATGAGGTTTAATTATAAAAATTTCTCATCAAATTGTGATTAATTTTGAATATCAAGTCAGAACCGATTCTAACCGGTCAGACCGCCTGGTCAGACCGGTCGAACCGGTCCACTGCAGTGCCGCCTTCTTCCCCAAGCTCAAGCGTGAATGAACAGTTCCCGGGCCAATTTTGGTCGTCAAATTGAAGGGCTATTCGTGAATAATTGGAAGGAAAATGGTGGGTGCTTTGTTCCTCTCGTCGTCCCCCGTTGATCAACACTGGATACACCACCTGATGTTGCTGGGACGAGGAGTAATTGACCAGTCAAGGTTGTGGTACATGTAAAAGTCAACAAAAGTAAACTTAGATCAAATTCATCCAAATTCACACTAATGGAGAACGCCAGAGATCCTGACGGATATAGACGGAAACCCAACAAATTCTGTCACCGTCCAATGACCAAACAGCACATGAGAAGCACATGACAGGGACAAATGGGAGTTCCCCGTTCGGCGCCAAAATTTCAAATAGATATAAAGCTAATTGATCTTTCTAGAAGAAAAGGTTGGTTAATTCGGTTTCTGAGAGTGAACAGAATCGAAAGGGAGGAAGAATGAGAGAGAGAACTTGCTTTCCGACACGCGTCGTTGAGGGCTTGAGTTCGACCTACAAGTGATCTCCGACGACGATTCAAGCTGAATCGAGCTATGATTTCATGCCTATGAGATTTCCTAAGCTCTGTAGAGTCGATCGAATTGGCTCACGTTGCCTATAATCCCAAAAAACAGTAAGTGAATTGGCTCACGTTGCCTATAATCCCAAAAAACAGTAAGTCAACCTTCGAGCTCCATCTCTAACCTTCAATAACGGATCTTCATTTTGATTTCAATCCTTGCAAATGATGTATGCGAAACATCTCTAAGACATCACTAAGCAATACTCTAAGTTTTGATTGCATTGAAATTGAGTCAAACCCTGCCTTTAAATCCCGTCGCCATTGCCAACCCTGTCGAAGCTTCCCTAATTTAGGCTAGCCTAAACCAGGTCAATCGGATCTATAGGTAAGTGTTCTAAACTCATATAGATGCGATTACGTGAAGGAATTGGCTTGATATGGTCTTTGTTGCTTGATTAGAGTAGCCATGGCTGAACTAAATAAAGCTCGATTAACTTATTTTTCGAGAATGATAGTGTTTGATTCTATGATATGTTGCGCACAATGTTGAAACAAATCGAATCATGCTGATCTTGCCTGATTGTGTCAAGGTTTCACCGTTAGATCTCGCTGAAGGTTCTCTGCCGTCCATTGCAAGTGAAGAATGCTCGACGAAGAAGACAATTACCTGGCGGTTAATCAATCAAAGGTGCTGACGTGGCGCCAACGTGGCATGCCACGTGGCAGCCAACATGCTACGTCAGCTGAGCCGTTAAAATTTATTACGACTGTTAGTCGATCCAATGGTCTAGGTTTGGCCACATGTTGGCCTGATGGCCGTCAGATCAGTTTCAAATTTTCTGATTAATAAGAATTGATTTTTCGAAATAAAAAATAATTCGGTAGATCGGACGGTCGAGGATTGACCAAGTAATTCGATCATGGCCATAGATATAAGTAATCACATTTGACGGTTGAGGAATAGTCGGCTTTTAATCTAAGCCGTAGGTTTTAGTCAACTAATCCCAAGGCCGTAGAGTAGCTACGTAGCTCAATAGAAGTCGTCAGATTAAATCCAAATAACCGAAAAATAGAAAAACACGGAACGACGTCGTTTTGGAGGTTAAGTCACGCGGGTCCGAGTCTAGGTAGGGTTCCGGTCCGAGTTGATTAGGTCGACTCGGTTTAAATCATATTTTTAAATAAAAAATTCAAAAATTATTTTAAAAAAATAGAAAAAATTCTAAAAAATTCTAAATAATGTTAGAATAACCAAGAAAATCCCAAAAAATGTAGAAAAATTGTGAAAAATTCCAAGACACTCCAGAAATTCTCACAAATTAAGAAATTACCACAAACAATTGGTCAATCTTATTTTGAGATTTCTTATCTGTTCTTCTGAAAATTGATGATATTACCCTTTAGGGGTAAATCGCCTCTGCTTTATATATAAGATAGGTCGAAAATGCCAAGAGGAGGATTAGGGTCAATTAGTTGATCAATTTTTCTGCTTGGGTTTTCGAATCTCGTCTTTTTTTTGAAAATAATGATTTTACCCCTCAAGAGGTAAATCGTTTTTCTTATTCCGATCAAGTTGTGAAAATTGCTCAAAATTAGGATTTGGATTTAGTAGTCGACCAATCCTTCCGTTTGTAATTTTCACTTCTCATCATATTCCATAATGATGATTTTGCCCCTCAAAGGGTAAATTGACTCTAAAAATTTCAGAAAAATTCTAAAAATTCCCGAGAAATAGGAAATGGATTGGTTTGGTAACTAATCCTATTTCCACTACCTTTTGACTTCACACTTCATCTGAAATGACAAATTTGCCCTTTTAGGGAAAATTATCTCAAAACTTTTCAAAATTACGATTTTGCCCCCTCAAGGGTAAATCGTGTCCAAAACACTCCTAAGCCGTAATTGACATTTCTCTAGGCTAATAGGGTCTTACTAGGGACGCCGCGTTGCGTTCATGTGATTTATCCGCATGTTTTGGATTCTTGATTTGCACATTTATTTTTACTAATTGTGAGTGTTAGGGTAGTCGCTTCTATCTACATGAATTCCTAGATTTAGGGTCTATACCCCACTTATCTACATGAAATCTTAGGGTTAGATAAATCATTCAACTTAGGTATCGAAAGGTCGTCAACTCTGATAGTCGACGTAACAAAGTCCCCGATCTCATTTCTCTAGTTTCCGTAAAATCGAATAAAATGCTCCCAACTATTCGATGGGATTTTTAATTGTACCCTCCACGAAACGATTGGTGGTGACTTCTTGACATGTACACGTATCACATGTCGCTGAACCACACCGAAGGTTGATCATGTATTTCATCGTTGCGATTTGGGTAATGAACCTTGGGAGAAGCCCGCGTCCAACAAGACACCAGACGGCCCATTAGCCCTCGCCTCGCGAAGGAGAGGTTCGCGACAATATGCTTAAATTTCATCCTCATACCAATAATGCATTGGAAGAATTTCGAAGAAGCTAACCAGGTACTCTATGGAAACCAACACTCAAGACCCTTGGGGAAGACCATTATTGCAAAATTCTTATCCTACATAGGATATTGCATCCGACACCCAAGACTGGCCATCTAGCTCCACGTGGCCTCAACTCCAACTATGGCCCCATTCAGATACCATCCACCTCTAACCAAAACCCTCAACAACATCCGTAGGACCTAGTCACCATGGGAGATATCTTGTCAGGAGAAAGACACATGGCAAAATAAGAAGATAGTCCCCCACTATCTGAAGGCCCAGACATTAGATTATCCTAGCTTGAAAAACAGTGGCATTAGAATAAATACAAAAGAGACAAAGATGACCTAGACAGTTCCGACTCTGACGATGCCAATTATCACCCCAATCCAGACCGAAGTTAGTTTTGAACTATTCAGACCTCATGTGTGTGATTATGTGAATGTTAAAGTCGTGTCTTTAATATGTCAAAGTTTGTAGGTGAAACTACCAGCTCTCCTGCAAACTTTCGGACGACTTTCTGAAAAAGTACTGTTCACGGCATTGTAGCAATTGTTGTTGATCACTGTAGCAGTACTATTCACTGTTTGGTACTGTGGCAATAATGTTCATCCGAATACTCCTTTCAGTTTTTTTCACAGATTTGCGTAGCCATTGTCAGGTGGTCTTATTAACTTTGTATGACTATAAAGGGCCCCCGAAGGTGTCGTAATCTGCAGAACTGGCCTCTTATGAAATATCAGTATATTTTCTACAAACCATGAGTTTCTAAGTTCCATTTCTTCTTCTTTCCTCAAAGCATGGTTCTTTGGATATCAGAATCCTCTTGTTGATTCAATAGTACGATTAGTTTGGTCCAATATGTTCTTCACTTACCACTATGTGGAATCAATGAATCAGAAATTTCTGGCACCTTAAGGGTTGAGCTTCAAGAATGAGCTTGAGTGAGCAAATAGGCGGTCCCCTATTAAAGGCCGGGAATGCCTTGTGTTTGTGGATAACATACATACTCATCAAGCTCAGGCTTGTCTCCGCTTCATTTAATGTCTGCTCATTGAGTTCAGGCTTGTCTTCGCTTTCTTTAATGGCATCAGAGCCATCCATCGTCGAAACTAAGTCGAGATTAGTATTTTGGAATTTAAAACCTACTGAAGGGTAAAGAAAAATTCTTGGCCCATCAAATTGCCCGAGCCATACACTTGCAATCCTAAACATGAACCATTTCCTGTTTTGCCAAATATTTGTATGTTCAGATCGGAGGACTTTCCCCTTTTGTAGCCTTTTGTATCTGAAGAAAATGCAGCACCCTTCAGGTTTCCTCTTGTTGAAAGTTTCTCTGCCAACAACAGAAATACTTTCATTCTCTGAAAATCTCAACTTCAAATGATGTCGATCTTCAAAGGAAATAGAAAGTCCCTACTCTAGTGGAAGTTGTTTTGAACTGGCAGACATAAAATGCTCTAGCCCAAAATGTAGTCATAAACTCAGTTGCTACTCGTCTTGATCGTGTAAACCATGCTACATCTATTTCAAAGAAGATGTTGAAAGATTTTCAAAAAAGGCTCTATTTGATGGAAACAAAACAGATCATTACCAGCCATTATCTGGAAGACCAGATTCCTGAGATTGAGAAGCTCAGACTCTAGGTCCAGATATTGCAAGAAAAACAGCCTCTCTCAGAGCAAAGAAATCTACATGCCCTAGCTCCATTCTTTTCCCCAACAGTAACACCAAAGCCAAGACCATTCTTCTCATCAAGCTCTTTAGATCCTAACTCTTTTGCAACTATACTTAGCATAACACCATCTCCTCCAAAGATAATATTCTCTCTCTTCGGGATCGTTTTAAGAAGTTAAATCAAGAGAAAAACGAAAGAGACAAACAAACCTCTCTTCCACCTCATTCATCTCCATCAGAACAATCTCCTCCATCATCTTCACCTCATAAACCTTTCCGTTCATATATGGTTTCTAATACTTTGAAAAATTTCCTTAGAAACCAAGTTCCTACCATCTCCACAGTGGTATCCATAAATCCTTCACCTCTAGCTACTCCTGAAGTTCTTTGTACTCATGCTACATTAATATGATGGATCTGGAAGTTGTAATGTGGATTCGGAAGATTTGTCAATGAAGATTGAGCTTGAAGGTAAAAGTACCATAAGGTAATAATTTTTCCCGCAAATCACCTGTGTGGATAAAATAAAGCCAAGATATGAGGAAAATAACTGTAGTATGCCTTTCCGGTTCACCTCTTCCAAAACTTCTTTGGAAGATGAAGTTATTATTCCATGCTGCTAAAGGCTGAAATCAAGTGAGCATTTCCGTCAAAGCTTTCTGGTTTGAAAAATCTTCCATGAGTGCTCTGGACAGGACTTTAATAATATTGTCTGTGGAAAATTCAATGGCAACAACATAAATGTTGAGACAATACCAAAAGAAACATTTGAGTTCGTCAGGAAAATCATGATCAGGAGACCACCGCAAAACATAAATGAATGGATAATCTGGATTAAGACCATACGATCCTAACATCAATTCACCATAGTTGCTGAAGATGCGGTAATGGTACTCATACATGTAATACCTCAAATTCTCAGTGAAATTATTATCTTCAATTTCTCCTAAACCTTCTGGGGGATAACTATGAGAATTTCATGGTGTATTTCACATAGGTGTAGTGCGAAATATTCTTGTTTTCAAAGGATTTCTGCGAACATACATGTTAATGGATTTAACTGGCTGCTTGGGTCTAGACAGAAAATTTGCAAGATGTTTTCTTTCCTGAAATGCATCTAGCATCAAATGAATATTTTGAGAACCATTCGACCCACCGTAACAGCTGAGGGTGGGGAATCTATTTATGCTGGAATTTGAGCATTTGGGAAATGAAGACATCCATTTCTACCAAAAATTGATGCCCAATAAGGTGGTATTCAAACTTCTTGATGCCATATTTAACTGCGAGAATCTCCTTAAAAGTAGAGTAGTAATGCATTTCTGTAGAGGTGAATCTTCAACTTTTGTAAGCACAAATAAAGCTCTTACCTTTGATTTCTTCAAGGAGAATAGCAGCCCAATATTTATCACTGGTATCTATTTACAAAATTCTCTGACCAGTGGAAGAAATTTGCAAAGGAGGAAGATGCTACAAAATTTTTCTGAGATGGGCTACAGCTTGTGTCTACTTTGGCCCCAATAGGGGAGCATCTTTCTTCAACATCCTTTGAAGAGAATAGAGTGCTTTAGATATCTTTGGCACAAAGTCTCGGAGATAATTGACAATTCCAAGAAAAGCCTGGACTGGGCTAACTGTCAAATTCTAAAAAATTATTGGTTGTAATTCTCCAGATAAAGACCTTATCATTAGTTGGGATGTTCTTGCCAAGCTTTCCCAGCTAAGGATCAAACCCACTAGTTTACAATTTGGTGACTATTTCCGTAAGTATGTGGATATTCAGAGACTTTTCATTATTCAGCCAAAAATTCTTGATCAATTACCCAAATTCTCTTATCATGTTGTTCTAAGTCTCATTCTAAATTTGTCCAAACTTGTTCAAACCTTCTTTGGAAAAATACTGACTTCTTTGTCAAACTCACATTCAAGAAAAGTGAAGATATTAATCCCACAAAAGCCAGTCATTCTGGTATGAATCCTGAACATCTTGCTTTAACCCCTGAAGGAATGTGCTAAGCTCCTCTCACAAGGTCCGAGCTACTCTCACAAGGTCTGATTGAACCCTATGATTCACAATGGGCTTGTGAAGCCTTTTATGTAAACAAGAGAGTAGAACATAATCGCATTAAACTCAGATTGGTGGTTAATTACTGACCCTTGAATAAATTCTTTCGGGATGACAAATTCTTTTTACCGCACAAAAACTTTTTGTTTAGTAGCTTAGCCTAGTCTAAGATCTATTCAAAATTCGAACTGAAAGCAGGTTTTTGACAAATTGAAATTCATCATAATGACCGTCATAAAATAGATTTTTGCATTACAAACCAGCCCTTTCAATAGACATTTGTCCCGTTTGGTCTTAAAACAATCCCATCCGTTTTTCATAAAGCCATGTGTAAAATTTTCCAGTCTACTCTCTCACATGCCCAGATTTATATTGATGACATTCTCCTCTACAGGCTTGATGAGGAATCCCACTGGAAATTACTTTCCCAGTTTGTTAACATTGTGCAGAAACATGGAATCATGCTTTCACAAAAGAAAATGATTCTTGCTGAAAAAGAGATTGAGTTCTTAGGCATGCATTGAAAGAAGGCACCTATTGCCCAGGTCTTCACCTTGCAGAAGAACTTAAAAAATGTCCCTATGAGAATTTGATAGTTAGCCAAGTCTAGGCTTTTCTTGGATTTGTCAATTATCTCCGAGATTTTGTGTCAAAGATCTCTAAAGCACTATATCCGTTAAAGTGCGAATTTTATGACACGTGTCAATAGACGGGTGTACCAAATTGGGTTTTTTACTATATTTTTTTCGTGTGCATATCAATTTAAAATTTTTCTTGATATTAACACAATTTAACGGAAGATAAGTTTGTCATGGGTATGCCAATTTGGATTTTTTGTGGTAAAAAAAATTAATTTAGGGTAAATTGTCACAGATATACCAATTTAGTGTTTTTGACAATAAAAAAAATAGTTTGGGATAAATTTGTTACAACTGTACCAGTTTGAGGTTTTTCATGGTAAAAAAATAATTTTGGATAAATTTGTCACTAGTGTATCAATTTAGGATTTTTTATAGTATTAACCCTAGTTATGTCCAAGCCGAGAAAATATTGCGCGGGACTGGAGTGCCATGTCATCTATGAGCCACTCAATACAAAGTTTGACACGTATACGGATGGGGCCATTTTTCAGAAATTTTTAAACGCGCTCTGCTACGTGTTACTGTCTCCCTCTTTCCTCCGTTGCGCTCTCTCTCTCTCTCTCTCTCTCTCCACCGTACAATATTCACCATCCATCATGAACCCTTAGTCACTTCAAACCAAAAACACAAAAAGTCTTCCTTCCCTCCTTTTTCTTCTTCTTCGAATCCTCTCAGCATCGAAGCCAACAAAATGTCAGGCTGTGGAGAGGTAGGCAAGTGGTTGGGAAAGGGCATCGCGAAAGAGGCACCTGAAAGTCTTGCTCGACAACATTTAGGGCATTACACAACAGGCAATCCAGCTACGGGCCAGTCATGGGAAAGTGAAGCCAATCAGCCCGCTGATGTACAAGGAGGCACGGGTTATCGAAGAACTTCCTCGGAAACGTGAACTGTGACGCCGTGACCTACATGGAGCACGCTCGGCGGAAGACAGTGACCACCATGGGCATGATTTTAGGAGGGTCATTATGTATAGTTGGTGATGCAGTCACAACTTGTTCTAGGTTGTGTTTAAAAAAAAGTGAATTTGTGAAGTTTTTAGTTCGATGTACGATTGGGTCTATTTTTGGTGAATATAATCAGTTTTAAGTTCTTCCATTTCGTTTTCTGCTTGTGTTTTGGGATAATTCATGATGATCGTTCTCTGCTTATTATAATGCCCGGATTCAAACAAGGTCGAATGCAAAGAGCGTATCTGTGAACTCGAGCTCAGAACTGGAAGCAAAATGTTGAGTTAATGAAACTCAGTCTATATGAAGCAAAAATGGTGAGTGGTTGAAGGAGGAAGAAGAAAGAACGTGAGAGAGGGGGGAGTAAAGGGAGGGAGAGAGAGAGAGTAAAGTATGAGATAAGGGAGCATTTAAGGCAGCATATGGCAACGTTTCAGAAAAAATATTTTCGAAATACTTTGAGAACGAAAATGTGGTTAGGATCACCTGCCATAAAGGCTGGTGATCATAGCCCCTATGGACGTCGGATCACCCACTGTTGAGTGATCCGACGACCCTAGGTGTAATGATCCCATGCTTCTATGGTAGGGGATCCAGGTCCACAAAAACGTCATATGATAAATAAAAAAAAAAGTATTCCCAAAGTATTCGGGAATAATTTTGAGAAACAGAAATAATTTTGGAACAGAAATAAGAAACAAAAAAATTTATTTTTTTGTTCCTATAACAATTTTTAGAAATTCATTTGGAAATTTTTTTATTTTTGAACAAAATCTCTTTTTTTTTGTTCTTGCACGATATTGACATCTGATTTATTATTATTATTTTGTTTAAAAAATTAATTAAAAATATCAAAAAAATTCATAAAATTACAAAATCAACCTTGGAAGCTTTAGCATAACCTTAGCAACCAATTTTGAATAAAAAAAATATTTTTCACAACTTTTGACATTTTTAGATTTATTTTAATTATAAAATAGCCAAAAAAAATATTCATGATAAAAAAAATCAGCAAAAAGAGTCTATATTTTTATTTTAATTTCATTTTCATTTTGATCTCTTAAAATTTTAAAAATTCATTATGGGACCACATGCCTCTTCATTGAACGTAATCATAAATTGACTAAAAATTTTTATTTTTAAATCATTTTAGCCAAAAAGTTTTATTTTTAGAGTCATGACATGAGAGTTTGATACCATGTATCTCATTTCAGTCTTCATATTTTGCAAAATTGTACAATTGGACTAAAGGGAAATAAATGCATAAATATATTTTGTTTTTATCTCCGATTTCACTCAAAGTACATTTAATATTTTTATAAGGGTCGCCGATTAAAGGTAATCACATTTTTACTACTTGAGAACATTTACATGTGACTCATAATTGTAATTTTTCATGTCTATAGAAAACGTATTTGATTTTCTCGTTGTCCAATTTCAATTCGTCTTCTCTTTTAGTTTTTTTTATAAGTGATCTTGTCCATATTATAATTTGATAAATCGTACATAAATTACTTATATATATATATATTAAAATTAAGATATATTTATCTTTTTAACTTACTAAATCAAATTAAATCACATTTGTTCAATTTATTAAATCAAATTAGACCTATATATATAGTCCCTTTAATTAAATGAAAAATTAAGAATATTTTTTTTGTAGTTACCAAATGCGTTTCTTTTTTTTGTTTTGTTTCGGGAACAAAAACTTTATGAAGGTTCGAATCTTGTTGTCGACGATTTCTTATTCTATTTTTCTTTAGTCTTTACCAAAAAAATTTTATGCATTTACCAAACTCGTTTATATTCTTTTGTTTTGTTTCGGAAACATAATTTTTTTTGTAGTTATCAAATATGTTTTTGTTCTAAAAAATAATTATCGGGAACAGAAATAGAAAAAAATGTTCATGTTTCAAAAATTGTTTCAGAAATAAAAACGTTGCCATGTGAACATTAAATTTCCTAAAACGTGTGGGTCCCGTCTGTATACTTGTCAAATTGTATCTAAAGTGCGCTGGACATTTCAGTGTCACATCATATTTTTTAGTCCAATTGAGATTGACGTCGGGTATGTTGACGTGGACAGACATGGTGGGGACTGCCACTAGCGCATCCTGCCAAACGGTCAAGAAAGTAACAAGCCACGGGAGCCAACGAAAATTAGAGCACTTTGCGGATGAATTTCATCTTTGTAGCAAATCTGTTCCGTAAAAAAGAAAAAAAAAAGTTTATGTGAACTTCAACATGCTTTTTAAGTGTGAAATATTTTCACAGTACTATTAATTATTTCTAATCATACGATTTTTCGATCAATGAGTGCTCTGTGTAAAATATGCGATAATAATGTGTGAATCTACGATTTTGTACCGTTCCTGACAGTACTGTCAGTAGAGCATTTTACTTTTAAGTATAACTCACGCAGCATAAGTATGAAAATTGACAATATCTTATGGATGTGGATTACTTGACACTGAGATTTCCGTGACATGCGTAATATTATTCAAATTATGTCGTCCAAATAAAATGGACAGTCAATAATGAGCTATGTCATTTGTTGAGGGAAATGAAAAATATCAAGCTGAAATTTTTTTGGGGTTTGAAAATTTTGATTCCCAACTATTCCTCAAATCAGGCCGTCCATTTTTATTTGGATGGCCCAATTTGAGTAATGTTACGCACGTCACGAAAACTCCAATGTCAGGTAATCCAAATCCATATTTTATATGCACACTGATCTCCCCTGATTTGATTTGTGTAGTTGGACATTCTAACGCTTTCTTTCCTTTAAAGGAGTTTTTTGTTTATTTAAAATAGCATGAAAAGTCGACCTAAGAGCTTAAACTACTAGATGGAAAGGATAACATGCATGTAATGAGGCGCACTCACATCTAAATATCAAATAATGTGTCGTGATAGATTGTAATTTTATTGAGATGTGGTTCATACTCCCAAATGATAGAAAGTATTGGGTCCGAGAGTCATCCTAGCTGGAGACAGCACCCTCGGATACTAGGGAGCTTTTATAGTTTAAACCCATATTTTTTTATTAGCAGTTTGGGTTTGAGTTTATGAATAGTTATTACTATATGTGTATATATTTTCTTGTTCGCTTATAATTGAGTGATGTGATAAGAGGTGCAATGTGTAAATTATGGTGGAATCCTTTATTGGATGTAGCTCTAGTTTAAATGTGAACATGATAAAATTTCGTGTCTCGATTTCTCTTTCTTGCCTTACGTTTTAATTCGATTTGATTATGCACCGAAACCTAACAAATTTAACCAATGTAATAGTTCCCGTGTCGCTATTCTAGGCCGTAGAACAAGGCTATTACGAGATATAGTTGAGTGAGAAGTCCACGTTCACCTTGGATTATAAGTAGCTGGTGCCCACTGCCAATGCCATATGCGAGACCAACCCAGATTGTGAATCACTTCCTTCGTCGATTCATATATCCTGGAGGGGGCAACCGAGCATCGAAACCCACCCATCCAAACGGCTGTCCCACACAAAAGCATCGAAAGCTAAAAATGGGTTCCATTCAAAACCAAGTAACACCCCGCCCTGAAGAAGAAGACCCATGGCTCAAAGCCCACTTGTGCTCTAGCTATCACGTCTTCCCAGCGATCCTGCACGCTGCCGTCGAGCTCGACCTCTTCGGGATCATAGCCCGGGCCGGCCTCGGAGCCCACGTGTCGCCCGCCGAGGTGGTCGCCCACCTCCCGACCCAGAAACCCGAGTCGGCTGAGATCGTTGATCGGGTCCTCCGTTGCCTCGCGAGCCACTCGCTCCTCACGTACAAGTCCGAGATGTTCGACGAAGGGAGGACCGTGGAGAGGCGGTACGCGATATCGCCGGCGGGGAAGTACTACGTCAACGACGAGGATGGCGGCTCCATCGGCTCGCTCTCTCGCTTCGCCTTCCACCGCTCCACCATTGACGTCTGGTGAGTGGAAATTTCCGGTCGACGACTTCGGCTTGATATCGGAATATTATTTAGTTTCTCTAGTTGTGTAATTAAAGAGGGAACTTAGTCTTAGTTCCTTGATCGTACTGAGCAATTAATTGAATCAAACAAATCTTTCTTTCCTTTTTTGCGACCGTAGGCTCCAAGTCAAGGAAGCAATCGTCGGGGGCGGCAACTTGTTCCAGAAGGTGCATGGCAAGACCATATTCCAGTACATGAAGGAGGACTCATCCCTGAACAAGTACTTCAACGACGCGATGGCCGATCTCTCCGCGATGCAGACGAGGAAGATCCTCGAGGTCTACCACGGGTTCGATGGGATCTCGACTCTGGTCGACGTTGGTGGTGGAAAAGGCGCTACCCTTAACATGATCGTCTCGAAGTACCCCTCGATCAAAGGCATCAACTTCGATCTGCCCCAAGTCATCGAACACGCTCCTTCTTATCCCGGTACATTTATCATCACATGCTTCCCCGGCTTAGTCGCATTTATTTTGGTTCGCACTCTTTGGCACGAATTCACGTTTGCCAAAAAAATTAGAGACGTTGTCGTACCTAATAATTTTTGGCAACAATGGCCTGCAGGCGTGGAGCACGTTGGAGGGGATATGTTCGCTAGCGTCCCGGAGGGCGACGCGATCATGATTAAGGCAAGCTAATCGAAACCTTCTCATTAATTGCACTAATCGAACTGAAGCTGGTTCCGGCGAGCTGTTTCCTAACTTCATGTGACTCCGCGAATCGGGCAGGGCACGTGCCACAATTGGAGCGACGAGTCGTGCGTAAAGTTCTTGAAGAACTGTTACAAGGCTTTACCGGCAAACGGGAAGGTGATGGTGATGGACTTCATCATGCCGGACGAGCCGGAGGAGACGATGGCGTCTCGGTACGTGTCAATGCTCGATAACGCCATGTTGATTCAGCCGGGCGGGAAGGAGAGGACCGAGAAGCAGTTCGAGTACTTGTGCAAAGGAGCTGGATTCACGGGCTTTAAGGTCGCTGCCCGAGCTGTGTCCGTATTGGGAGTGATCGAGTTCACCAAGTGATTGTACGGGCTCAAATCTGTCTCGTGTCTTCTTTCTCCGTGTGGATCTTTCTAATGTTCAAGAATCAACTAAGGGTGTGTTTGTTGCAAGTAAAATGATTTTCGAGAATTCGTTTTCTGGAAATTGATTTTCTGGAAACCATTTTCTAGGAAAACGATTTGTTTTACTTTGTTTGGTAATATGTTACCGAAAATATTTTTCGGTGTTTGGTTTTCATTTGGAAAACGATTTCAATCTCATCAATGGGACTGTCCTTGTGGATTCAATGAATAAAAAATGACCTTTCTCTTACAAGCAATGTAACATTGTTTGTGAATTGAACGCAAAAGAAAAAAAAAATGTCGACAAAACTATATTAATCGCAAACCATTTTTATTCACCCATTGAATGGTATATGAATTATCAAACTCATGCATATAATAAGAACAAATAAAAATTCGATTGCTTGATTAGGACCGCGACCTGCTTAAGTAAACTTTTTTCATTTTGAAGCTCGACTCGGTTATGTAGTTGAGCTACCTAGTCCAATTTGACTTTAAAATCAAGCAAAATTTGAGCAATTCACCATTGAGATCGAGAGAGGGATAATTCTCCAAAAAGCCCTAAAAACTTATTATACGGCCGGCAGTCAATTTCGTCCTAAACATTTTAATTATGTTACGTCGTCCTAAATCTTTTGACAAATTACTAGTTTAGTCGTCAAACTCTTCAATTGTGCCAATTTATTCCTAAACCTTTTAAAGATTTGCTAATTCGGTCCAAGATCGTTTAATGAGATACAAATGTAGTCCTTTCAATTAATTTTAGCTAGAAATCACTAATACGGCGATCCAGTCAGCGCCAACCTTCCTATGTGGTGTGGCCCTTATTGATATTGATAATTTTTAATTTATTTTTAAAAAATTTCAGAATTTTGTTTTAAATTTTACTCACACTTTCGGCCATCCTATATGGTGTGGCCATGGATATATATATATATATATATATATATATATATATATATTTGGAGATTTTCAATTTTTATTTGCTTTATTTTTTTCATTGACAAGGCCAGAGAGGCCATCAGTCGTCGTCCTATATGGTGTGATTGGCATTCATATGAATAATTTTATATTTTATATTTTCAGTGATATTTTTTCTTCTTTCATGTTTTCTTTTCTTTTTCTATCTTTTTTTTTCATTTTTATTCACAAGTCTAGCACCCCGCAAAAACTTGTGAATGAAGAATGGAAAAAAAGAAAAAAGAAAACCTGTTGGTCCTGTGAATAAAAAATGAATAAAAAGAAAAGAAAAGAAAATCAATAAAAAGAATAAAAATATTTTAACATAAAATTAAAAATTTGTTCGCGTTAGCATTGGCCAGGCTACATAGGATGCTAGTGATGAATGAACGTCCATGCCAATAAATTTTCGTCAAGAATATCCGGAAGGACAACAATGGCACTTTTGTTAAAATTTTTAGTATTAAATTTGCACAATTGAAATGCTTATAACTGAAATGTACGCCGTACAACACGCTTAGGATTCGGTGGATAATTTTCTTCCCGATGGAGAAGCTTACTAGCAATCTCCACTGGCTTCCGTTTCCGTGCTTTAAGCATCTTGCACCACAAGATGCAACCGACATTTCACACGCTTTTTGTCAAATGGAAAAGATAAGATGACGACACAGTCACACCACTCATGACCGTGACATGCTTGCCATACAAATTTATCAAAATTTCCTTTTATTTATTTATTATTTATTTTTATTTGCCACCAGACTTGGAAAAGCTTTAATCAAAACACCACCATCGCCTTCCACGGACGCTTGAAAGATGAAGTCAGTCGTGAGTGAAAATGGAATGCGCAGTGGGTCCCCCAATCACTTCTCACGATCATTCATAGTGGCATCACGGGAAGATGCCTTTCCTTATCCCCGTCTCGTTACCTGATTGACGATTCAGACAAAGCCCGTTGATCAATTTGGCATAATCCTTTTGAGCAAGCTTTCCTCCCCCACCCCCCGGTGAAACGGACTTCCCACCTACTTACAGAAGCAAACAACATCATCCGTCCAGGGACATGAGGTTGCGTTTGTCTAGGGTGCGTAGAACTTTCTCCTGGGGAAGAGAACCTTAACCCAACCTGGACTTTAGGAGGGAGAGCGTTTTGTCGCCAATTGCGGACGTGACCTTTCCACTTCTCTGGCTTTTCCAGCTCTTTTCCTACGGACAAGAATAGTTAAGGGGGAGTCATCGTTTGTCCCATTGACTGGTTCTTTCTGACCAACGAAGGGTCGGCAGAGGCAGAGAATGGTAGCTTTTGATTTCCTGTTAGGATTACTGGAAGATGGAACCGTCTTTCTGCTTAACAACAAATCATATGGAGCGCAAAATTAAGAAACGAACCCTGTGTTGCCGGCATATTAAAATGATTTGCCGGGGGGGAAACGGGGATGATCTGAACTTTGTGGCCAATACCAATACCAACAGACCACTGACGTCCGACCAAAGCTTGGGGCAACATCAGATTCCAAATCCCAAACTGACAAAGTGCAACGAGTCCCGCTCCTCCTTCAGTTGATTAATAAGGGAAAATGTCGTAGGCAGACTGCGAGGACCCCGCCGGATGTGGTTGGTAGCCATGGTCTTGCGTCGATTCTTCCAAAAGAGCTAGCATGTGATATGAGAAATTTTTGTCACCCCGACAAATATTCACCGCAACTTCTTCCGGTGGATCGAACTTCCACAGGGCCTTAGTCAACTTTGGTGGCGGAGAAAGTTCCCGGCTCTGCCACTCGTTTTCACACTTTGACCACCACCGCATGCGTGGAGATTGGATTACTACACTGATATGTCGAAAGGGATTTGTAGCCTTGTAGGTATAGTTTGATTTAAAATCATAAATTCGTTAAATCGAGTACAAATATGATACTAGCGTCCTGAACCCCCCAATCCCTTTACCAGTTCATCTTCTTGACGATAATGAAAGCCTTTGGATTCAGTTCATCAGGTGTCGATTCAATAATCCATCTAAGAAACGGGCCAAGAAAACAACATTTCAATTCTAGGCATTCTTTGTGGTCCTTCTAACGTATAACGGTTGTCATGTGATTATCTTGATAAATTAAATCGCCAGAAGCCCGCGCGACTTTATCGATAATTCTGATCTTAAGTCAAACAATCTCGGATTGCGCTCAAAATTGGTCAGTTGAAGTGAAACGATCGTCTGATTTAAAATCACCGCTTTGCTATGTGATACGATGTATTTTAGCATTTTAGAGTCGTTTAGACCACTTTTTTGGCAGTTTTTCTATTTTTACAGTTTTGAATTTTTGCATAATTTTCGAGATTTCAATTTGATTCCTTTTAGATAAGATTAGATTCGAATCGATTACTGTTATCTTTAGTTATCTGCATTCTTTTTGGAGTCCTATCTATATATAGGGACGTCATCTCTTTGTAATATTTAGACTTTCATCAATTGAATACAGTTTATTCTGATGAATTATCTTCCTGTTTATCACTACCCTATGCCATTTGGTATCAGAGCGAGGTTTCACCTTGTGATGATGACTAATAACGTTATTTAAAACACCTCCGCAGCTGAGGGCCATGAGTCTGTTTCGCGTAAGGAATTTACCCAATTCGTTGAGGAGAATCGACAACTTGCTGAGTAAACTCGGTGGACTATGCACAATCACCAACGGACGATGCAAGACTTGCTTGTCGCCATCCAACGATTGTCTGCAAACCCTAACCCTAACCCTAACCCTAGCGTTCTTCTAGCCGAGCGAATTCCTGTCGCTCATGATCGTAAAGTAGCTATGGAGCGAAGGGCGAATTCCCGATAAAGACGACAAGGCTATATCGAGGATTCTGAAGCAGAATATGAAGATAAAATCATGGATGTTCTTGTTCGTGGAAACCGTCGATATAGGGACATCCTGGACGAACCTGTTTGTTGAGGTCGACGACAAGGAGGATATCGACGAGAGCTCGAGCAACATCAACTAAAGGTCGAACTTCCTACTTTCAATGGTAATTTAAGATTTTCTGGATTGACTCTGGGAGGTTGAGAAGTTCTTCAACGCCATGGAGATTGAAGAAGATTGTCAAGTTAAGCTCGTGGCGCATAAATTGAAGGGTGGCGCCTCAGCTTGGTGGAAACAGAAGCAACTTTTCCGGCGTCGACAAGGGAAAGCCCCTATCCGGACTTGGAATCGCATGAGA
Organism: Rhodomyrtus tomentosa; assembly: GCA_028455895.1. Classification (NCBI taxonomy): domain Eukaryota; kingdom Viridiplantae; phylum Streptophyta; class Magnoliopsida; order Myrtales; family Myrtaceae; genus Rhodomyrtus; species Rhodomyrtus tomentosa. The sequence continues at coordinate 45,954,061 of JAPCWY010000001.1, forward strand.
GAATTGTTGAAGGATTGATTTCTGCCTCCTGACTTTGAATAAGTTTTGTTCCAGCAATTTCAGTCTTGCAAATAGGGAAGTCGTACGATTCAAGCCTATATGGAGGAATTGCTTAGACTTTCGGTCCGCAATAATCTTGCCGAATTTGAAGCGCAACAAATCGCCAGGTATATCAATGGTCTTCGCTTAAACATTCAAGATCGTGTTTCATTGCATCATTTATATTTTGTCGAGGATGCGCAAGAGATGGCTAGAAAACTGAAACTGCAATTGGAGCAAAACAATTATTCAAGCCGATCAGGGAATTATACTCCTTGAGGACAATTCAGTCGAGGAAAATTGCAGGAGGGTGCTGAATCCTCTAACTGGAAATTCAACAATGCAAATCGAAATTCGGGAAGTAATGTTGATGCGCCCAAGCCTACTGATGCCCCTGCGACAATAGGTTCGTGATGTTGCTTCAAATCCCTATGCCAAACCCTATCCAGGGAAGTGCTTTAAATGTAATGAGCCTGGGCACCGTTCGAGTGACTGTCCGCGGCGAAAGATGATGAATTTGGTCGAACCTGATGATGAGTTTCATGAAGAGGATTGGGGGGATGAAGAAGAGATAGTCGAAGAAGAGGGTGAACATGTTAATTGCGTGGTTAGACGACTGCTGCTAGCTCCACGAAAGGAAGATTCGCAACAGAAAAAATCCTTTCTGCACTCATTGCACTATCAATGGAAATGTTTGCAACGTCATCATTGATAGTGGAACCTGCGAAAATATAGTATCGCAAGCACTTGTCGAACACTTCCAATTGAAGACTGAAACTCATCCTTCACCCTATAAGATTGGCTGGATTCGTAAGGGACCAGAATTAAAGGTAACTCAGATTTTTCGTTTGCATATTTCAATTGAAAAAACGTACAAGGATACGATAATCTGTGATGTAGTTGAGATGGATACATGCCACGTTTTACTGGGACGGCCTTGGCAGTATGATGTTGACGTTACTCATTGAGTGCATGAGAATGTTTATTCGTTTGTGTAGGATAGGACGAAAATCACCCTTCGTCCCTTAGATGAAGCTGCACGTGTCCCGCGAACTACTTAAAAGTAGAACAATGATAAGGCTGATATTTTGCTTAATGTTTACAAGAAAAATGGTATGTACTTAATTATGGAAAGTGGATCTAAGTAGAAAACCATCGAAATTCCAGAAGCACTCCAACCTTTACTGAAGGCTTTTTCTAGTATTATTCCTGAGAATTTACCGGATGGATTACCACCGATGCGAGACATTCAGCATCAAATTAATTTCCTACCGGGTGTTAATCTTCCAAATTTGCCTCACGATCGCATGACCCCGAAGGAGAATAAGATATTACGGGAAAAGGTGGAAGAACTTCTTTGGAAGGGATTTATACGAAAGAGCATGAACCCTTGTGCAGTTCTCGCTTTGCTTACATCGAAGAAAGATTGGAGCATGCAGATGTGCGTGAATAGTCAAGCGGTCAACAAAATTACTGTGATATATCATTTCCCTATTCCTCGTTTGGATGATATGCTTGACAGATTGGCTGGATCAAAGATCGTTTCAAAGATCGATTTGTGGAGTGGATCCATCAAATTTGCATGAGACCTGGGGATTATTGGAAAACGACGTTCAAAACCAGCGAAGGACTTTATGAGTGGTTAGTCATGCCCTTCGGACTTACCAATGCCCCGAGTACTTTTATGCGCTTGATAACGCAAGTTCTTAAACCTTTCTTGGGAAAATTCGTGGTGGTTTATTTCGATGACATACTTGTTTATAGCCTAGACGAACAGCAGCATGTCGACCACCTTCGAGATGTTTTGCAGGTTTTGGAAGGAAATCAACTCTATATCAACTTGCCTAAGTGCAGTTTTATGACAAGTAAGTTGTTGTCTTTGGGATATATTGTTAGTGCAAATGGACTTCGAGTTGATGAGGCAAAAGTTGCTGCGATTCGAGAGTGGCCTACACCCAAGACTGTTGGGGAGGTGTGGAGTTTTCATGGATTGGCAACATTCTATCGCAGATTCATTCGTAATTTCAGTACTATCTTAGCACTTGTTACAGAATGTTTAAAGAAGGGCCAATTTAAGTGGAGTGATGAGGCCGAGGCAAGTTTTGCCTTAATAAAAAAGAAATTATTTATTGCCCTTGTTCTTGTTCTACCGAATTTTGATAAGTTGTTTGAGCTGAATTGTGATGCTTCTGGAGTAGGAGTTGGTGCAGTGCTTTCGCAAGAAAGTAACCGGTTGCGTATTTCAGTGAGAAATTAAGCGAAGTTAGACGCCGATGGTCTACTTATGAGCAGGAATTTTATGTTGTAGTTCAAGCTATTAAGAATTGGCAGCCCTATCTCTATAAGCGTGAATTTATACTCAATAATGATCATCAAGCGATCAAATACATCAAGGGCCAGAAACATTTGAATAAGATGTATACGCGTTGCGTTTCTTTCTTGGAGCAATTTAATTTTGTGCTTCGACATAAGACAGGCCACCTGAATAAAGTGCCAGATGCTCTAAGCCGTCGAGCTGCATTACTCGTGACTATAAAGAATAAAGTAGTGGGCTTTGAGATTTTACGCAACTTCTATGCTGAAGACGAAGATTTTCGAGATACTTAGGTGAAGTGTCAAGTTGTTGGTTCTGAAGGAGATATGATCATTTATGATAATTTCTTGTTTTATGGCAACAGGTTATGCATTTCGTGTAGTTACTTTCATGAGAAACTGATTCGAGAATTGCATGGTAGAAGTCTTAAAGGACATCTAGGGCGTGATAAATCTATCGCTTTGGTGGAGGAGCGTTATTTTTTACCACAATTGAAGCGAGATGTTCGGCATTTTGTGTTATGTCTGTCAAGTTGCAAAGGGGCATTCCCAAAATATTGGACTTTATACACCGTTGCCAATTCCATCTAGACCATGGGTGGACATATATATGGATTTTGTTCTGGGACTACTACGAACACAACAAGGTATGAATTCTGTCTTTGTAGTAGTGGATAGATTTACAAAGATGTTGCACTTCATACCTTGTAAGAAGACATCCGATGCTTCTCATGTTGCTGGTATGCTCTTTCACGAAGTAGTTCGTTGCATGGGGTTCCAAAGACAATTACATCCGATCGAGACACTAATTTCCTCAGTTACTTTTGGAGGACACTGTGGAAGTTGTTTGGTAGTAATTTGCAGTATAGCAGTTCTTTTCATCTCAGACTGATGGACAGACTAAAGTGGTTAATCGGACAATGGCAGACATCATTCGTTGTCTGTGTAGCGACACACCGAAATAATGGGATCTTTATCTGGCTCCAACAAAATTTGCTTTCAATAATACAGTTAATCATTCCACTGGAAAATCCCATTTGAAGTTATTTATGGCCATGTACCTCAGCACATACTTGATCTGGTTTCTTTGCCTAAGATTCCTGGTTATAGTGTGGTGGCAGAAAATTTGGTGACAAAAATTCTGAAGGTTCAAGTTGGCAATGAGGTCATGGTCTTTCTAGACAAGGAGCGATTTCCTGTTGGTGCGTATAACAAGCTGAAGAACAGAAAGACTGGTCATTGTAGAATCCTCAAGAAGATCAACGACAATGCTTACATTATTGATCTTCCTAGCGATCTTACTATTTCTCCAACATTCAACGTGACGGACTTATCCGAGTATCATTCTCCAGACATTCCGTTTTATCCTGATGATAACTCAAGAGCGAGTTCTTCTGAAGAATGAGAGAATGATGTAGAACAGTTGGCAAGTGATTATCTTGACAAATTAGATCACCAGCCCGCGCGACTTTATCGGTAATTTTAATCTTGGGTCAAACGATTTCGGATTGCTCTCAAAATTGGTCAGTTGAAGCGAAACGGCTGTCTGATTCAAAGTCATTGCTTCCTGTGAGATACAATGGATTTTAGTATTTCAAAATCGTTTAGACCATTTTTTTGGCAGTTTTTCTATTTCAGCAGTTTTGAATTTTCAAGCAATTTTCGAAATTTCAATTTGATTCATTTTAGATAAGATTAGATTTGAGTCAATTACTGTTATCTTTAATTATCTACATTCCTTTTGGAGTAATATCTATATATAGGGACGTCCTTTTTTTGTAATATTCAGACTATCATCAATTGAATACAGTTTATTTTGAGGAATTATTTTTCTGCTTATCGCTACCCTGCGTCATCTTCCCACAAAGGGTTTATTTGGTAACATTTATGTTCCCAAAAATTGAGTCTGATTAAAATTACTTTTTATGATTTTGTTCCCTAGATGAGTGTTAGAGAATCAAAACGCGTTTGGTAACTACCAAAAAATTTTGTTCTGAAAAATAATTTCTCTTCCCAATTTATAATGTAAATCAAACAATTGCATAATCACATTTGATTATTTTCCTCAGACCCACAAGTACGATCTTCTTGCATCTTTACACCTTTTTGGCTAAAATGGGGATGCTTTAGATTTGTTTCTTTAAAGGATAATACTCTAAAGTTATTATTTTTCCATGCTTATCTTGATTCCATGCATATGCCAAGGATGAAAGAGGTAAATTTGATTATTTTTTATTGCTCAGAATGAATAAAACCCAACAACAAATCAGACAAGACTTAGGACAAAATCGAAAGGTAAAATCACAAAAAAAAAAAGGATTGACCAATTGAATGGACCTATTTCAACCTATTTATTACTTTTTGAGATTTTTCTTGGAATTTTCAGGATTTTTTAGATCAATTTGCTCATGAGGGGCGAAATAGTTATTTAGGAAAAATCAAAAGACAAAATCGTCAAAAAGAGGATTAGCTAGCTGAAATGACCCATCTCCTAATTTTTTAGAAAATTTTCTATTTTTTCCAAATTTTTAGATTTTTTTTTATGAATTTCCCTTTTTTGGATTTTTTAATTATTTTTTTTATTTATTAATTTTCACAATTTCTATTAAAAAATTATGCGGATCGGGTTTGGTTGACCCAACTTAGGCCTCGTGAGTTCTCGGAGAGAATGAAAGAAGACTCTCAAAGGTGTTCTTTTTCTTGAGAAATAACTTTTTTTTGCTTTTCAAAAGTGGTCCAAATGTGTTCTTGGGAGCGGAATCAAAATCAGAATCATTTGCACTATCAAACATGTTTTTGATTCTTTTTTGTTTCTGAGAACATAAACAGATAAACAGAAACATTACTAAACTGACCCTAAGTGTTTCCCTTTCATTTGGGCCCACTGCTCCACTACTTGCATCATAAATGTACATATATGAGATTTTATAAGCATAAGTGTTTTATCTAATAGATTAGGAAGAAATTAATTCGAAGTATTAGGCTCCGTTTGTTTCTTGAAAAATGAATGATTCTAAAAATGATCACTTATACCATTTACAATAATTAGTAATTGAAGAATACTTTCATTATTGACAACAATTTATGTTTAAATATTTTCATGGACGGTAAAAAAAAATTCGGTTATTCATTTTCACAAGTGATACATGTGATTAATTTTAGCCTAATGGAGATTCTTGGAACTCGTATTGTGTGATAAAAATTGAAACGTGGCCAGAATTAGATTATTATGTGGTCTTTTCGTGGTTTAAGTCACTCATAATAAGTCACCCAAAACCGCAACATCATGCCTAATGTTTCGTTTATTTCGGAAAAAAAAAATACATGTTCCTAAGAATGATCATTTATTACTTGAAATAACTACTTAATTCTGATCATAAAGATAATTAATTAATGAAAATTATTTTCATCATCGACAACAAATATTTTTATAGGCGATGAAGAAATTTTTCGCTCATTATATGCGACCGTTTTTATAGGGAAAACTATCAAAATATTCGTCTTTCGCGAGCCAACGGATGCTAATTGAATAACAAGAAAAGGCGGACAACTTCATTTGATTTCACTTAATTGGAGGTCACATTATTCAACTAACAAAAGCTGCTTTTGATTACATCCTCTCGTCCCCTCTCTCCACACCACACCCACCCACCCCCCCCCCCCCCCAGAAAGCGTCCCAAAAAACCTACTGCTAAGACACCCTTTTTTTTTTTTTTTGCCAGAAAGCGAACTTCCAATACTGGATACACAGAGAGCCTTTCACTTGTAGAGCTCCATGACCACCCAAAGATTACTAGCGGCGCAAGCGAATTTCGAGTCGGAGAAACCAGCGGCCTCAGCCAATGCCCGGAATTCTCTCTTCGTTCTCTCTTGGCCTCCCGGTTGCATCAACATGGTGTTATCGAGCCTCGAGGCGAACATCGACGCCGGGCTCGCTTCCGGCGTGTCCGGCAACACTAGATCTATCACTATCGCTTTACCTTCACTTGGCAATGCCTCGTAGCAGTTCTTCAAGACTTTGACACAGCTCTCGTCGTTCCAATTATGCAAGGTATCCTGTTAATTTATAAGATTATCACATCCATATCATTGACGATCATGAGATATTATATTCCTGCATAAATGTCCAAATTCATAAATTATCTTTTCCTGAGGTGTTGCTCGCCATATTCACCTTGATCATGATCGCATCTGCCTTTGGAATGGTAGAGAACATACTCCCGCCGACATGTTGTATTCCTACAAATCATGGGAAAAATGAATTTCGTCGCCAGCATTCAGTTAACTACATGTTCCTATTAACTAAAGGCATGAAATTAATCATTTCGAAGGAGCATAAGGTTACCGGAATAGGAAGGTGCACTCTCTACGACATGAGGCAAATCAAAGTTGATGCCCTTGATAGTAGGGTACTTGGAGATGACCATACTGAGGCACTTGCCGGTTCCTCCGGCCACATCAACTAATGTTGTTAGACCCTCGAAACCTCGATAAATTTCGAGGATTTTTCCCATCACTATGGTCGTCATAGCGGCCATCGCCTTGTTGAACGTATTGTTGAATGCCGGATCAATATCCATGAACTCGAAAATCGAAATTCCATGAACTTTCTTGAATTGGTTCCCCCCTTTAAGTATGTGATCGTCCAATTGCAACCTGCATATATGATGTGGCCGCAAGAACATAAATATGACATGGTTGTATAGAATTGAGCCTCTGCAAACATTTTTTTTCTCTCGTGTAAGGCATACCAAACTTGCTGCGGAGCCGGATGGAGGGAAAGCTTCAACAACGAAGACAACGAGCCCTCTTTCCCTTCGTTCACGAAGAATTGAGCCGCCGGCGTGAGGCCGTACAGCCTCTCGAAGGCCCGGCCGTCGTCCCGTTGGCGCACCTCGCAGCTCAGAAGCGAGTGGCTCGCCAGGAGCCGCAGCATCCGGTCGAGCTTCGGAACGGCTTCCAAGCTCTGCGTGGGGAGCTGAGAGGCAACCTCCGCGGCCGGGACCCGAGCCCCCGGGCCGGCCCGGGCCAGGATGTCGAACACGCCGAGGCGGGCGACGGCGTTCAGGACCATGGGGAAGACGTGGGAGCTGGCGAAGAGCATCGCGTGGACCCACGTGTCGTCGTCGGCCGCCTCTTGATCGCCGGCGAAGGAGGGTGTCACGGCGTTGTGGGCAGCAGCCATATCTTTTTTCTCTGTGTCCTACGACGGTGGAGGTGAAGCTCGAAGTGGGGTCTGTGTGTTTTGCTCTCGCTGCATCGCATCGCGTATTGCTTTTATGACATTGGAGAGGCCACCAAAGCTTCTCAACTTTGTCCCAACAATCAGTCAAGAGTTCACACTGCTTTGCTTGGACCAATTAATTAACAAGTGTTTGTCGTGCGTTGCATAATCGACTATATTGCCGTCGCACCCGGGAAGTTTCCGCATCTCTGGAAGTATTCCTTGAGCGATCAACAACTTTGACGAACGGAAGGAGAAAGAAGAAGGGTCCCAACAGAGAGTTTCTGTCGATGTGCTCTCGAACTTATCTGCGTTCAAACTGTGGTTTTTATTTTTATTTTTTTTCTTTCTGTCTTTAGATTAATCTTCGGGCGGCATCTTCTTATACGGGTGAATCTTTTGCCAGGTACATGTGGAGGAAACGACTTACGCCATCATCATTTCCACATTTTGTGAGACTTATATTAAAAAAAAAAAATTAATACGGAAAAGCCCTATCAATGCAGTCCTACACCTAATGTTTTTTTTTCAAATTCAATTGTAAGTATTTTATATTTGTATCAATTCAGCCTTTCCGGTCAATTTTGTTCGGAAACTGCTAAGGCGGCACAACCAACGTTGACGTGACTAATTTTTAGTATTTTCGAATTTTATTTTCATTTTCATTTTTTCTTTCTTTTCTCTTTTTTTTTTCCTTTAAAAAAATGATTTAGAAATTTTGCTGAATTGAAGGCCAAAATGAAGCTCGGGAAACAGTGAATTGTGTCGTTGAAGTGTGTGAATTTTAGAAACTTCATATCGCGTTCCATATTCAATTCATTTCTATCGCCAAACAAAAATCCTCTTCTTTCTTTTTCTTTTTTCTATTTCGAGCATTCCAAGTTATCGACACTTGTGACATCGAGATTGTCGTTTGGCCATGCCGCCCCTCCATTCGACCGCCTGTGCCATCCGCTGACCTGCCGTCTATCCTCGTCGTTGCCACCAACCGCGAATCATTCATGGGCCGTGCCGATCCGAGATCTGTGGACTTACAATCCCCAGCCACACCGCCATGCCACGCCGCCCTCCGTCGACCCACCGCCCAAGGATCACCGTGCCCCGCAAGCCCACGAGCCATGTGCCGTTGCCAAGCCTGCAAATTGCCGCCGTGTCGTCGTGTCCCCGTTCGAATAGTCACCTCCGCGTATCGTCGTCCCCATCACCGCCGTCAATTTGTGAGGAAAAAAATATTTTATTTATTAAAAAAATTTATTTATAGTGGATGTGCGGCTAAAAAAGGGGGAAAAAAAGCGCCCCACTGTGCGCCTCTTTAAGGGGCGCACATGCCCCAAATGAGTATTTTTAAAAAAAAGTAAAGTAAATTTGTTTTTTGGGTAAGTAAAAAAAAAAGTAAATTGGTAAACCATGATTTGAATAAAATAAATAAATTGGTAAAAAGAAGATGTTAACCACGATTTGAAGGAAAAAAAAAAAAAAAGAGGGCCCTTCATTGTCCATGTCCCTCCTTTCAGGCTAAATTGTCATTGACATCATGACGTGTCTCGTCTCCCTCTCCATCCACCCAACCCCCCCCCCACCCCCCCCCCCCCCCCCCCAAAAAAAAAAAAAAAAAAAGCTTTGAAAGGGAAATCATAGATAATAAGGGATGGGGACGGGTCTCTGCAGGAAAAGTAGGACAACAGACGAGTCCCAAATCCAACAAAAACAAGGAGCAACCTCAGACTCCAAAATCGCAAACGAGTCAAAATTGGGTCCATTTCGATTTTTGACCCGAAATGTCGTAGGCAAGACCGCGTGGGACAAGGCGACACGTGGCACTCCATGGTGGCCGACGCACCGATTACCGAAAGTCAAAACAGATGTGTCGTGTCGCGGGACGACGGTCGAGACACCTAGGCTATGCAGAGAAAAGAAGAAAACGACATGGGACGCACCAGTTCTTCCTGAAGGCGCCAATGCCGTCCCTGTCTGGTGTTAACATCCCAAAGGGTGTCATATATATATTAAAGCCTTAAAGCATTGCTTGAAAACGTGGGCAGTCAAGTCACGCGCTAGGAAAATTCACTCCTCTTCTTTGAATGGTAACCCCCCCTGCCCTACTCACTCATTCATGGCTCCGAGTCACTGTCGTTGAATAAATTCGACCATCTTTCTTCTGCCTTCCCGATCTTTGAACAAAGAAAAGTGACATGACCGAGACGCCCCCCCCCCCCCCCCCCCCCCCCCGCAGTCGAACAAAACAAATGACCCACCAAACTTCCTGGGCAGCTCATCAAGAAAGAAAGACGCCCAGGCGGCGGAATTTGTCTAGAGCTTCGAGTTGCATATCGAAAAAAGATACTTGCCTTGAGATGATGCCATGCCATTGTACAATCACATGAAGATTGAACTGAAGCTTCCTACAGATAACGAGGACAAGTCATTGACGAGCCAAAAAGAAGACCAAAATTATGAAAGAGTATTGGGTGCCTCGCAGCCTCGTGATGAAGCAAAGAATGGTAATAAATTGGATGAATGATTGAGGAGTCGTAGCTTTCTATTCTACATAGAATTACACAATCAACAGCATATATTCGTAGCTCACTCCATCGTGGTCCACAGGGCACCAAAGGCAAGCAATCTCCGCCGCCGACTTTTTTTGCGCATCCATGTTGCAAAATCGTGTCTCCTGACGACAAACACCGCTTGCCAGAGTGTCGCGTTTAGCGGTTTTATCCTCATATGCATCAAAGGAGACGGCCGCCCGCAAATGACGCCGAGAAACCGGGTGGAGAGGGTTTTGCCACAGTGCTATTCAATCGATCTCTACTTGATGGTTATTCCGCCGCTCATCTGACCGATGACGAAACAGCTTAGCTACACGTCTCCTTTCGCAATCCTGTTAAAGGCAGAAGTAATTGGACAATTAGAAGCAAAGACATCTTCATCTTAATTTCGACACGCTTGTATGGATCCAATTGAATCCAAGCCTCGATACAATCTGAGCATCCCTTAATACAGATTTACATAGAATAAGCCACTTAACCTTGAACATATTCAGATGAAAGGGTTTCTCCGGGTTCATCCTTCTCAACTTCTGGTATGTGTAAGCAAAACTAAGCTGATCACGAGGAGTAAACCGGTCAATCTCATTGAACCAGAGACAGGAAAATAGATTTGACATTGGCGTGTGTGCCCTGACAATAAAAGATCCTTCCGGCACATCTACAAGTAACAATTGGATATAGTGAGAACAATACCAAATTAAAGGAATTCTGTGGCAGTTCATGGACACAAACGAATTGAAGACACAGGATGATCATAAACATACTGCTAGGGAGAAGTTTCATTGGATCCAATGGATTGTATCTCCTGAGCCCATCAGACTGGTAGAATGTGAACTGTTGGTCTATGATACTGTGATTGTACTTGTTCAACCTCTTATTTTGAGCTACTTCTTCCCAAACACAATGCCGATCATAGTGGTTAGATATCGAATATTCATAACCTTTCCGCCACAAGAAGTACTCCAAAATGAGCAGAGGATCCAACTGGAGTCGGAGCTTGCTGTCCAACCAAATTGAATACCTGTGAATTGCAACACACACATGGATTGTTGAGCGTTCCAAAGAAAAGCAAACAATCAACACCTTCCCCTCCCGTCCACCCATGTTCATTCTATGACCATCGTCATGACAAATATTTGCAGACAAAATAACTCAAAATAAGTCTTAGGCGCCGTTTGTTTCGCAGAAAATGAATAATTCCCCAAAAATAATCGCCTATATTGCTAGAAATAATAAGTCAATGAAAAATGTTTTCCTAATGGGTAACAATTCATGGCTAAAAATTTTCGTTTGTTTTAGCAAGCGATGTCAGCTATCTTTTTTTATAAAAATATTTCTAAATAGCTCATTTTTTGCGAAACAAACACAGCCTTAGCTCTATCTACTGACTCCAACTTAGACAGCAGCAGTTCTATCTCTTTTCCTGTAAAATTTGAACTAACATGCATTAACATTTTCTCATGGACAAGTCCAACATTAGATGACATATCTAAGGTCCAAGCAAAGCACTGTCATGAATAATCTATCATTGAGAACCTCCATTATGTTTGCACCTCTTAATTAAGCGCTGAGGGTAAAATTCACTAAGGAACTATTCAAGTACTTGCAAGAGAAAATTGGGTACTTCTTGAAACTTGTAGCCATAACATGCAACCTCGCTGATCATACTCTTCCGAGATAAACAGCTAAAAATTGTTTACTTCTGTGTCCAAGGAAAGAAAACTATTCTTTGCACATGTAGCTGTAGAAAGAGAGGAAACAGAAGTTCAACAGATGCTGCCTAGAAATATGCAGCCAAAATGATGGCCACATTTTGCTTGACTGCAATTGTTAAGACAGCCAAAATGATGGCCTGAATACCTGTCAAGGCATGCCATGGATGAGTCGAGGGCCCAGATATTTTTCAATAGCCACTATAGATTATCCGTTATATGGGGTATGGAAACTGTTCAAAGTTGCAAAGTGCAACAAACAAGAACAAGTCAATGAAACTACCCGATCACTTTTCTTCACACTGCGTAAGCCCTTTCAGCTTACCTTGCAGATGGAAAAAGCCGATGCGATAGAAACTTCGGTATCTTGCCAACTCTCCGCATATCATCATATGGTAAATTTTTTACCACCACAATTTTCCAGAGACCAATGAAACCCATCGTGTCCACCATATGGCCCTCAGAAGTAAGCGTCTGCACAGTAACTTCATCCACGAACATAACGAAACAGACATTTTTTCTAGACAAACGAGTGATCTGCAACAGATGGTGCTAATACTATCAGCCATGAGATTACAAACAACTTTCAGATTACTACGACATATATATCAAGTAACCAGAGCAACTCTGGTCATACAGCATTCTTTACATGTTGATTATAGAAACAGACATAATAGTTCTTAAAAATTCAAGAAGTAATGAAATTGGCAACCACAAGCATTAGGTGAAAGGAGATGCCCTGCATTTTGTATTATGAAAAAAATCCGAAAAAAGCATTATCTCTATTGGCATGTTATTGTGCATTTCAAAGGTGAAACAAGATCCCTGCATTAAAAGAAAAGATTTACCTAAATCTAACATCTGAGGTAGCCATTAGTTTCAACTACAGTCGAGGATGATATAGCAAAAGAAAGATTTCAAATCATAACAAAAGCACATCACCTGCCCCTATCTCTATTGGCATGTTATCGTGCATTTCAAAGGTGAAACAAGATCCCTGCATTAAAAGAAAAGATTTACCTAAATCTAACATCTGAGGTAGCCATTAGTTTCAACTACAGTCGAGGATGATATAGCAAAAGAAAGATTTCAAATCATAACAAAAGCACATCACCTGCCCCACTAGATTCCTTGTCTAAGAGTAGGATTTAACTATTGCATGGCCTTAACACTCGATAATACAGACACGCATGCTCTTCATTTCGGCCAAAGATCAATCTTCCGCTCATCTTTCCTTTCAGGCTTGCAGCATGCTTGTTGATATACACAGCTTGCTTATATTCCCTTTCCCTTTTTGTTTTTTTGGGTAAACATGGCAGTAAATTTCAACCTTACTGTCAAAGTAGATGCACAGGTAACAGTAAAGTCTAGCCAAGATGGGAGTACCAAAGTAGATGTACAGGTAACAGTAAAGTCTAGTCTAGTTGGGACAACCAAGGTATGGAAGATTTAAATCCTCTTATTCTGGATAGTAAGAAACTCCTAGGGACTTTTCCTTCAATATAAATATGTCTCATGTCCCAGTAAGATAATGGAGATGCTCCAAAATTGGACAATCAAGAAAGGCAGGAAAGAGGACGGTATCTTTACTTATCAACTCCAACCTTGTCTAGGTTTTTTCTATCCGGAGATGAAACTAGGGTATGGAACCCAGGAATTGTCCCTGAATAGTCACTGCTGCTCAGAATTTCCTTTATTTTGTTTTTGTCGCGATATGTGTAATTTTGTGTATGTTGTTTTGCTGATGTTTCCAATGTGGGCTGCGCCGGTGATGTTACTCGGTCAGGTCTGCGCTTTATTTTGTAAAAATTGTTTATCGGGTTTAGTTATGAATTCCTTCAGTTTTACCGGAACTTCCAACAGCTTCAAGCTGTTTCAGAGTTCCGTACAGACAAAACTGAATGGTTATCATCGACTGACGAACTGGTGGAGGGTGAATGCCTTAACCACAGGGATTAAAGGCATCCAATTGAGCTGAATAACCTTCCTTCAAGACAAACTTTAAAACAGAGAACCATTCCTAGAGGATCGATAAATTGCCGAACTGGAGGAAGCTTTGGAAAATAAAGTAGGAAAACTTGCCCATCAAAATGGATAGGTAAAATCTTCTATACATTCTAAACCAGGACACAAAGGAGGTCCATTGAAAAGTTCAGGAAATAATGTCAGGACCACTTCTGTAAAGAGTGGTAAAAGCAGTCTTTATACTACAAGGGTTACCATCAAGAAAGCGGAAGAACACATACATCATACAATTTCATTCTCCATCCAACATCATCAAGCCTTTCTCTTGTTTTTCTTGAGCTTCTACTTAGCTATGATCCTTCAAAAGATGCATAAAAAATATATATATATATTTTGGTAAATGACAAGCAACTATTCTCTCTCTTGTTATCTCATTAAAAGCACTTAGCCATTTGATGTTTCATATACTAATCTATTTTAGGATTTGAACATTACCTCTTATTTGAAGAATTTTCTCTGGAAGATGCATCCAATTTATTATAGCAGTTGTCCACACAAGATTGCATTTCTCCAAATGCATACATATGTACGTACATACATGAAATACCCAAATTATTTCCATAAGGTTGCATTTCTCCCTGATACTATTGAAGGGGTGTTTAGGTTGATTCTTGCTTTTAGGTGTGGACTTCTACTAGCTGCTTTTAGCTTTTGACTTTTGCTTGAACTTTAAAGCTTAAAACATATTTGTAGAGTAATTGAACACCTTGAATCTTCAGGAACATATAAATGGTAACATTTACAGTCATCTCAAATTTTTTTCGCTATCTGCTTAAAAATACTAAGTGCTTTTAGAATTGGCCCACAAGGGCTTTTTATTAATACTTTACCTGCAATAATCTTAATCTTTTCAAGACCATGGTAAATCCAAAATGTAAACTAAAGCAACAATTAAAATGTATGTCATGTATTGTGATAGAAAATCAAAGCCAATGTCAGAGAAATTATTTAATTGTGGCACACAACCTGTTCGGATGATGTGGAACAGGCAAATGCAACATATATACTACTTTCTTTTGCTTTATCCTTCAACCATATTCTTACACAGGTGGAAGGGAATTGATAAAAAATAGCAGCGACATTTGGAAAATGTTTCATGTATATCCATATGATAGGACTAGCAAGAATATATTTATATAGGCCTTTAACAGAAAGGTAACATACACCAATACAATGGATGGTGTGTGCTACCTCAAGTAGAAGTATAGAAGCAAATCACTTTGGATTCTCTTTCTACGGAAAAGATGCAAAAACACACCCCTTTTGGTCGAGAAACCTCCAAACAAACAGGGTAAGCAGCAAACTTTCAGAGGAAAATAATATAGAGAAACGCACCATCTTATTAGCAGGTGTCCGCAAACGATCTGAATTCCCAAAAATGCAAGAGATTACAGCAATGTGGCATCTACTAATGTAACTTGTGTCATCCTCTGATAAGTCAAATCCAGGACTTCTAACAAAGCCACAGTGCATCTTCTGATCACGAGCCAAGAATGAGTCCTCTCGTTGTTGAAGAGTTTGATGCCCAGCAAACCTCGGCTTCCATTCTGGTTGCCAATCAGGCTTTTCCTCTATATCTACATACTGCAGCGCAAATCTTGCAAATTTCCGACTCTCTAATGGCTCAACAAGCTGTGCAGTAGAATTCAATAGCTTCATCTCACAAGAACCTGATCATTTCTTTATGGCGTCAGGCAAAAGATAGAAGACACTCAAACCAACAGATTGCAAATTCACCAATGACAGAAGAACAACTCTCTGTTTCAATATGTAGATAAACTTGGTTTTGTGCCAACTATTCTACTCACTAATAACAAACTGAACTTCCACCAAACCTCAGATTTGGTGGTGTATATGAATTCACTTATCATATTAAATAAAGGAAGCATGAAACATTCTGTCAATTGTCATTCATCATTGCCTTCTTTCTCAATGCTGTAGTGGAAGGTGTAAGGAATCCCAAATTTGATTGCTTTTTGAATTTCCAACATCCATGGTGCAAATTGAAATTTGCATCCACATTATTTCTACAAAACATTAGTCTAAATAGCTTGATTAAAATGGGTCAAAGGTACTCAAAGTCGAAGGATACCACATTACAAGCTCACTCAACTTCTTACCGTAGTATTGATGATTAAAAACCAGAATAAGGACATGAAAATAGAAAATTTGAAGAAAAGATAGGTAGAAAATCAAGACTTACGGCGTTTTGATTTTCTTTTAGTTGACCTTTTAGTTGCATGACCATCACTGACACTTTTACGTCTGGAATTTGTTGTCAGACTATCCAAACTATCAATATTGTCCGATTCCTTCTGAGATGATTTCTTTGATGCTTCATCACCTACCTCAGCAACATTTCGACCCTCGGTACCAAATTCAAACTTATTTGAGGATTCTTGACCATTTCCTTGGTAAGACTTCTTATTCACTTCATGAGACATGATAAGATCAGAATCATCTCCATCGTCACTCAAGACAATATCATGTGCATCATGCAGATCGATACCATCATAATCGTCCTCAGCATCAAACTCTTCATTTTCATCTCCATTATCAGATAACTGATTTTTATTGCCAGTCTGCTTTACTGAGTGGCCAGAACTTTTCAGCGATGCCTCATATTCTGCTTCATACATTTTCAGTTCATTGCGCCCAGCCTCATTATATAGTCCAACTACTCTTCGATCGACACCTCGAGAAATGGCAACAGAGGACTTCTTGCTACCATTTCTTCCTTTCGAGGACATGCGACCCTTATCAGAAGATGCATTGTTAGAAGTCAATTTAGTGTTCTCCACCGCTTCTTCACTGTAATCCTCATCCCTTCTCCTATCATCCCTGTCCCAATACCTTGAATCCCGCCCATGTGCTACTGAACCCCGTCCAAATCCAAGGACTCTGACGTTCTCAGTTCGTGTTACATTAGCAAGGAAGTCAAGGTCGCTTTTCGAGTCATCTCCTTCGCCTTGGTAATTCTTTCTATCTGCCAAAAAATTATAAATAGGAAACAAATGCTTAAACTCACAATTTGAGCAACCAATATGATCAAACTGAATTACCTAAATAGCGCTTTGACTCTATTGTTACAGACGATGTCATAGATAGTAAGCAGATCAAAAAGAAAAATTGCCAGCTATTGCTGTTAAATGGCACCTCAATTTACAATTTTTCCGTTCCGGATGTAATATGAACTCTTTCAAATGCCTATTAACTTGATAGGGTCATCAGGCATTCAACTATACGACCTTAATCAAAACACCTAATGCGACCTCGGCAACGAAAATGCCAACATCTGAAGTCGCAAACAGAAAACTTCGCTTCAAGTACCTTAACTCACCCACAACCCAACCCTCAGCAATCACAATCATCAAAACAACCGCATCGAGTAAAAAAGAGTTCACTCTCCGAGCCAGAACTGACCTCTACCATCCCTGGAGAGGCAATAGTAAGCTAACGCCGTAACAGCCAAACCCAGAGAGAGGACGACCGCGACGGCGCCGATCGAGCACCGCCGGTTCTTCTCGGATCGAGCGGATCGCCGACTGCGGCCGGGCTTGTGAGGCTGGGGGGCAGCTCGAATCCCAATCGGGGGGTGATCCGATGCGCCGTTGGAGTAGTGGAGATCGTGATCCCGGTACCCGAACTGCCTGTACTGAGCCATGCGCGTCTCATTCCACCATTGCAGATTCGACCGAAGCTCTCATCAATCTGTGTGCCCGCAAGCATAAGCCAATCTGCGAGCGCAGCAGAGAGAGAGAGAGAGAGAGAGAGAGAGAGTAGGCGAGGATCTATGGAGGAATTTCGCACTATCTCTGCTCTTGGCGAATCAAGAGGGAGAGAGAATCTGCGTTTTCATCAGTGTGTGTTGAGTTTCCAATCCGAGGTCGAAAACGGATTGATAATGACGATGCGAGGCTCGTAATTAAGGAGCGAAAAAAGCAAAAGGAAGAACGTTGACGTAATTACGGAAATGCCCTTGTGTTGTGACGGCAAAACGGCATTCGTTTCGGGCTAGCCGGGTCACCGTATAGTTGGAATTGGAATTGGAAAGGTAACCGATGGAAGATGAGGCACAGTGAAGTGATCTACCAACTCCACTTTGCTTCAGAAACAAATTTGTTTTTTTTCTTTTTTTTTTGGCTAAGTACGTATCTTGACCCTTAAGTTTCGGTGTTTGTACGATTTAATTTGTTGAATTTTTTTCTACGCAATCGGGTTCTCTAATTTTCTGAATTTTGTGCAAATTGATCTTATAAGTTTTATCATGCACAATCAAACTCTCTAACTTGCGAAATTTATTTGTAAAAGTTATTTTCGATAGACCACTCTAACAAAGTTGTCGAATTAATTAACGACGTGGCGTTATTTATGGGTCAGAAACTGACACGTGATGCTAATTCGCCACCAAATGCTCCACCGAAACACTTGATCAACCAGAGGATCATTTGACAGAACAAAACTTAGAGGATGAAATTGCATAAATCCAAAAAGGTAGAGGATCAAATTGCACGAACGATGAAGCTGAGAGGGCTAAATCTGTACTTAACCCTTTTGTTCTCTCTCTCCCCCCCTCTTTTGGGGGGGCTATATAAATTACAAACCTCTCTTTGGCACGGACATATACCAAGCTTTTTGTATACGAATGTCTAACCTAACTGCCTAAGCGACAACATCTCCGGCCAAGCTATGGCGTATTGATACTCTGTAACATGTTAAAAAGAATAAGTACACTTCACTTATGCAAGTTGTACGAGTCCATCTCATACCATAGTTAGCCATCTCCATTTTGGACGTGAGTCTTAATTTAAAGTTCCCTTTGCTTTGCAAATAATGAACGACTTAGAAAAATATTATTGTAAGAATGACTGTTTATATCGTTTTAAATAATTAGCTAATGATTTCTTCCTTGTCGACAAAAATTTATGTCTACACATTTTCGTGGACGATAGAAATATTTTAATTCCATTTATTTTTATAACAACACTAGCAGTCTTTTATAGGATAATATCTTTTAAATTATTTATTTTTCAAAAAATAAGTGCAGCCTAATCTTTTGCCGGGGATTCGACTTAGAAAAATTAGCTTAACAAACTACAGAAAAAAAAAATGAGTTGGGTGCATTTAAGGTAATTTTCCCTCATCCAAACATATGGATCATGAGATTGTTCTTTTCTCCTTCACAAACCTCGGATGATAATGATAATGATAAGGTAAAAGCCAACGAAAACCTTAATTAAGTATACCGCGACATATTTATTCTCCATTAAGATTTTATCGATAAGCACAGTTAAAAATCTACTTACATAAACATCGGAATGCAAATAATATTGACATGATGCCTACGTGACTTACGTGAAAAAATAAAAAAACCTACGCTGTTTTGGCTAGAAAATCAACTAACGAAAACTTGACAGATGATAATACTTTGCTTGGATACAAGTTCGGGCTTTTTATGTCATAAGGAAAACTTTAGTGTAAACATATACAGTAAGCATAATTTGAAGGTTTTTTCGGATAACTTTCTCTCCGAGAGATAATGGTAAGTGAAAATGAGACGATGGATGGCATTAATTGCGGATCAACTTATTGAATCCTTCCTCGCCAATGCCAAAGCCACATAATGTGAGCATCGGAATGAAAGATGGTCGGACTAGAAATTCTTTCCGACATATGACATCACACGTCTGCCCAAATTGTTTCTGCCAACCGCCCAATGAGTTGAAAACAAAGGGAAAGGAATCCTAATTTGACAATATTAGTTATGGGGAGTAAATAAAAACATTCGGTTGCACAAATCAAGAAAGTTAAGATGAAATAAAACTTAGAATGAAGTTCGAGGACTTGATTGATTGCACAATAAAAGAGGACCAAATTGTAAAAATTTTGAACCTTGGAGAATTAAATCTGTAATTAAACGTTTTTTTTCTTTCCTTTTGCTTTATTTTTTCAGCATAAATCTCTATTGACGTGATACAATCACGGTTATTTGCATATGAATGTCTACCTAAAACCGCAACATCTCCTAGAAGCAAGCAATTTACAAGTGAAACTAAGAGATATCACTGGCCAAACTATGGGGTTTTGATTTGATTATTTGTGACATATTCAAAGGAATAAGTACAGTTTAATTAAGCAAGTAGTTCAATTTCATCTCATATCATAGCCAGGTATCTCCATTTGGATGCCTTCATTCGTTTCGTGAAAATTGAATGGTTCGAAAAATATTTTCCGAAAGACGATTGCTTGTACAAGGTTTTTGATATTTGTGACATTAATTAAAAGAATAAGCGCAGTTTAATAAGACATGAATATACCATAAACATTCCAAAGTCGCTTGATAGGAGGAATTACAGACAAAATATGGAAAGTGAATGTTGAGATGATGGTTGATGGCATTAACTAGGAATCCATTTATTGGATAACTCTCTTACAAATGGAATTGAACCAACGCATTGGCCCCTTTAAATAGCATTGTACAAGCACCTGAATGAAAATGGTCGAACTAAAAATTCTTTCCCCCATCATACGTTTGTCCAAATTGCCACCCACTAGGCGCCACATTGTCCAATTCTAATGTCGCCCCATCACTTAAGGTGACTTGAAATGACAAACTTTGCCCAGTTAAGACAGTTCCAGTCTGCCAATTTTGCCCCCAGTTACGAGTCATAGCAATCCATTGTGTGTTCGAGCCCTTGATCTTCACAGCGTTCACGTCTCCGGCACCGCCGACGTTATAAATCAACACGAGTGTCCAATACATGTTTCCTTTTATCTCAAACTTGACTCCTCCTTGCTTGTAACACAAAACGCGGCGATAGTGGACGGGAACGATTCCGGCCTTATAGTAGGCGATCTTCGTGAACATTGCCATAGAAAGGTCGAAATGTCTTAGCGGAGGATTGCACCAGGCGTCCGGTTTGTGCGGAGTGTAGTTCGGAGGGCAGAAGTTTGTTGCGGTGATTGTGATCGAACCGGCCTTCGGGATGCACCACTGCGGGTCGTTGTTACAGTAGATCTCAAAACAGGCTCCGCAGCTGAGTCCGTTGTTGAAAAGGGCTGTGCTCAGCGCCGCCGTCGCTAGTCCATACCCTTGTTTGAAAAGATCTCCATATCCGCAAGCTCCCTCTGCAAGCAATGACCACGAACCGAGAAGCAAATCAACACTGAACAGACATTAGCAACATGGAGTGGACTAATTATCCATCTGTATAAAGGTCCTCACACACAAAAGGAGTACAAGAAAGGATAATAAGATTAGGGCAAGGCTCTTCTTTCTCTCTCCTTGCCAAGAGATATCTACTTACGCATGGTTTCTCCACCACCCATGTCACCGTAAAAAGTCGCATGCGCATCGTACCAATTGCCGTCTATGGCAGAAACCGCCATGGCCATAGCCGATAAGAGAAAAACCTCGTAAACAGCCATGGCGAAGAGAGATAAGAGCAGAAAACGTTGAAATAACCTAAAGGAGAAGTACATGAAACAATGGAGAGATGGCCAGTGATTTATACTCGTCAACCCCGCCCGATTTTGGTTTTGTGGACTTCAAAAGACAACCGAGAGAAAAATTGCCAAAGATGGTTTATACGGAAAGGTTATGAAATTAAATATTGCCAGAGAATATAGATGGATTATAAGGAAAGACGAAGGCCAGGATAAAACCGGAAACTAAATTATCCGAGTGACAGTGATACACACACATATATATATATGGTAACATGAAAAGATATCAATACGATGGAATTCAATTCTCGTACTGGCTTTTCATAGAGTTCGGTCAGGAAAAATCTTGCCATACTCCAGCCAAGATTTGGTTTGTCCAAACCATAGATAGGTTTTACAGCATTCGCAATTATTAGCACAGGTTGAGGATGAGAATGTTGCCACCTAATTACTTAAAACTTCCGAAAAGTTGAGGAAACATTTTCAATGTGTGAACATTTTTCTATAAAAGAACATCCTTACAGATAAAACCTTGCCAAAATTTGCAATATACTTGATTTGCCGAAACCCTAGATAGAGTTTACGGCTTTCGTCATTAAGGAAAAATTGCCAAAAAAGTCTTAAACCTATTGCGTCTATATCCATTTACTCTTAAAAATTTTAAAAATTTGCCAATCTATTCCTAACTTTTTTCAATTGTGTCGTTTTACTCCTTAGCATTTTTCACTTTTTTTTCCTAATTTAGTCCTAAAACTTTCGGCGATTTGTCAATTTAGTTCGTCCAACCAATTTTTTTCTCAGAAACCGATCACGTCAATCAGTGAGGGCGGTCCCACATGACATAACAGACGCCAACGTGGACAAGTTTTATAATTATTTTAATTTTAATTGTTTTCTTTTTCTTTTTTACTAAAAGAAGAGAAAAAAAAAGTGGCAATTCTTCTGACCCAAAAAAAAGTGGCAATTCATATTTTTTTTATAAAAAATAAGAAATTCCAAAAATTGTCAACCTAATTAGTTAATCCTTCCAAAAAATTGAGGAACCATTCGATGTGTGAGTAATTTTCTATAAGAGAACATCCTTACAATTATATACAAATATATAGCGAATTTGTTAAAAATGGCGAGAAGAGATAAAGAACGACGGGTCTGGATCCATCTAAATCAAAAACACTTACTATTATTATTTTTTGTCAGAAATTAGAAATACTTATTTCACAATGGTCAAAAGAAAAAAAAAAAACACAGAGAGAAGATATTGTCCTTTATTGAATATATTTTTCCTCAGCTCCTCCTTCCTTCCTTACAATAGGCGTCGGCTCGTAGACTTGGTTTACAATTCCTCACTATGCAAAACATTTCATGTTTGGTATGGGCATCCTTAAAATTCTATTTTTTTTTTTGAAGTTTTTAATCTCGTTTCCACAAGATTTGAAGAAGAAAACAATTAAAAAAGCGCCATGTAGGAAAGTGACGCAGGATAGCAATAGTTGGAATACTCTTCCAACAGATAAACCGTAATTGGATTGATAATAGTCTGAAAATTACAAAGAGCGGGCGTACTTTATATAGATAGAACTCCTAAAAGAAATATAATTGCTCAAAAATAACATAAAACAAGTCTAATTTAATCAATCAAACGGAATTGAAATAAAATATCCCAATTATCTATATCGCTAAAATTCTTAAAATAGAAAAATACCTAAAACTTTATCTAAAATCGTAATATTGCATTTTCCCTAAAAATTGTACGCTAGTTGTCTTCCATCATTCTTTTCCTCTTAAGAAGAACTCGTCATCGAGTTCGTCTTGTCTGAATCCATTTCCTCCTGTACTTCCAGTGTCTCTTCCTTTTCTTCCTCCTCATCCGGCCTCTCTTCTGGAATTTCCAAGAATCCAATGGATTTTCGATTTTTTTCTCAACTTCAGGTGGGATTTGATTCAATAAAGGATACGCACCCTGGTAGGAATAACCAAGTGTCAATGAATAAGGGACTATTTCAATCTCACACGGTTTCTTCATTCCATCAAGAAATTGCTTCGGAATATCTGACAAATCAGAGTGTTGAACTTTTCACACAATATCATTAGACAATTCCTTTCGCACGTCGAATCTTACATAATCAATTTTATCCGAGCCTTGTCTACCAAGTAACATTGATAGAGTCCTTCGCTTTTCTTCAATTCCTAGACATCATCCTCATCTTGTTCGCCCGGTTTCTCAATGAAAACCTCGGCTTCTGGAGTGATCTCCGGGTCTTTTTGCTCTGTTTTTTCTCTCACCTTCGGTCCCTTCTCCAATTTCTTGAAAGGATGGTTCTTACCCTCCATGAGAGCTGCCCCTTCAAGTTCCTCAGTCTCCAGAGTTTCGGAGGCCATGGTGAGAAAATGGGAGAAAGAAAGGCACAAAAAAATCTATCGATTGGTTTGAATTTAACAAGTTGTGATCATAGTCAGGCGGAATGAATCAAACCTTTAACATTCTATTCATCCATCTCTGTGTTCAGATGGGCGTTTTTCCTTATCCGCGTCAGGATATTTGTGTTTGCTCCCACCAGGCTAAAGTACCGCGTCTCAACTTGTTCGCCATGAGTTTTACTTGGCTATCCTCATCGATCTCTATAGCATCAAAAAACTCCTCAACTTCCCAAAGCCAATCCAAAAAGACTTCGATATCCAAATTGCCATTGAAAGGAGAGAGATCAACGTTCAATTAATATTATTCGAAATTTCGTCGGTATCCCCTATGTTGACGACTCCCACAAACATGCTCTCCTTGGAATCCTCCATAACGATGACCTCCACGAATAGGCATGTCATGGAAATCCTATTCTTCAAAATCCTGATATAGGCTTGTCGCCTTTGTCGGTGATGTCAATAACTTGCCCCCCGATCCATAGCTTCTTCAAGATCACAAGCGACATGAATTCGCTCAGCTGGAAGAACGACAAGTATATGGTTTGTGTTTGCAAACGGCTGTTGGGTAGAGGTAAGCAATTCTTGCATTGTTTGTTGGTGGTCTTGTAGAGTTCGTCGAGTTTTCTCGGCAAACTGGGTAAACGCCTTCCGTGTAATAGGCTCATCAATGGCCCTCAGCTAGAAGGTATATGGATTCAGGTTATGCGATATCGCCGCAAAGAGAAACCTCGCTCTGATACCAAATGACGCAAGGTAGCGATAACTGTAATACATGAAGGTATATCGATTCATATTATGTGACATCGTCGCAAGGAGAAACCTCGCTAAATCTCGCTCTGATATCAAATGATGCAGGGTAGCGATAATTGGAATACTCTTCCAACAGATAAATTGTAATTGGATTGATAATAGTAGAAATATTACAAAGATCGAACGTACTTTATATAGATAGGACTCCTAAAGGAAATAGAATTGCTTAAAGATAACATAAAACAAACCTAATCTAATCTAATCAAACGGAATTGAAATAAAATATCGTGATTATCTATAAAGCTAAAATTCTTAAAATATAAAAATACCTAAAACTTTATCTAAAATCATAATATTGTCTTTTCCCCAAATATTGTACGCTAGTTGTCCTACATCAGAAATGAACATTAATTTTGGAATGATACTCGAAATTTTCCTTTAGACAAATTGACAATGTTGATGGAAAGACTTGATTGCATCAATTTGACAAATTGTAGGACTTGTGGTGTACTTATTCTTCCGAGTCCTTTAATGTCGCCAAAAAAATAATAAGAAGAAATTCCAAAAATTGTCAACCTAATTAGTTAATCCTTCCAAAAAATTGAGGAGCCATTCGATGTGTGAGTAATTTTCTATAAGAGAACATCCTTACAATTATATACAAATATACAGCGAATTTGTTAAAAATGGCAAAAAGAGACAAAGAACGACGGGTCTGGATCCATCTAAATCAGAAGCACTTACTATTATTAGTTTTTGTCAGAAATTAGAAACACTTATTTCACAATGGTCAAAAGAAAAAAAAAACAGAGAGAAGATATTGTCCTTTATTGAATATATTTTTCCTCAGCTCCTCCTTCCTTCCTTACAATAGGCGTCGGCTCGTATGCTTGGTTTACAATTCCTCACTATGCAAAACATTTCATGTTTGGTATGGGCATCCTTAAAATTCTTTTTTTTGTTTTGAAGTTTTTAATCTAGTTTACATAAGATTTGAAGAAGAAAATAATTAAAAAAGCGTCATGTAGGAAAGGGAAATTGATTTTTAAATGACACTTGAAATTTTCCTTTTGACGAATGACAATGTTGATGGAAAGACTTGATTGTATCAATTTGACAAGTTGTAGGATTTGTGATATACTTATTCTTCCGAGAACTTTAATGTCGCCAAAAAAAAAAAGAGTTAATAGTAAATCTGTAGTGGAAGTATGGGTTTTTTATGACTTTTCTCCAACGACAGTGGTAGAAAATTCATGATCCCAGGCATTATTTTCCAACTCATGGGGGCTTTTCCATAATTACAAATAGACAATGGAAAATGAAAAGATAAATGCTTTCCTTACGGTACTATCAGAAAAAGTATAATCTCAACCGTAGATTCACATATCATCACTGCGTGTTTTGCATAAAACAATCATTGATTGAGATATTGTTTAGTCAGAAATAACTGGCAGTACTATCAAATTATCATGCTATCATCTCCCAAATAAAAATGAGACAATGGACGGCATTAACTATGGATCAACTTATTGAATCCTTCCTTACAAATGTAAAAATGACCTTGAAATCGACGCATGAATCCCCAAAACCACGGAATGGAAGCAATAGAATGAAGATGGTCCACTTAGATATTCTTTCCGTGGCCTAAATTCTTTCCGCCGACCGCCGAATCAGTTGAAAACAAATGGGAACAATAAGAAAACGAAATCATAATTTGAGAATATTAGTTATGGCAAGTAAACAAAACAGTCAATTGCACAAATTAAGAAAGTTAGAGGATTATTGCGAAGGACCAAATTAATATAAATTCAAAAAGTTAAAGCACTTGATTGCACAATGAAAAGTTAGAGAACCAAATTGCCCAAACTCTGAATATTCGAGGACTGAATCTATACTTAACCTCCTTTTGTTTCGCTATATTTTGTTCTCAACAACGTATTCTCTATCGGCATGATACAATCACAGTTATATTCACCAGTGAAACTAAGAGGAATCACCGGCCAAACAATAGGGTTTTGATATCTGTGACATGTTCAAAACAATAAGCACAGTTCAATTATTCAAGTAGTCCGGGTCCATCTCATATCATGGCTAGGCATCTCCATTCGGACGCGTTCATTTGCTTCGTGGATAATAAATGAGTTGAGACGTATTTCTTTGGAATGATCATTTGTATCGCTTACAAAATGAATGAACCGAAAAATATTCTCAACGTCCACGACAACATTTAGACATAAATTATTGTCAACAAGGAAAACATTTGAAGTAAACAATTTTTTTTTTTGGAAAATAGTTTCCATAATGTTAATAATTTACAGTGAAACGAACGGATCCTAACTCTACCCGAGGATTCGGCTTAGAAAAATTAGCTTTAAAGGAAAAAAAAATGAGTTGGGTGAACTTAAACTAATTTACCCTCTTCCAAACGGAAAGAAATCGTATAACTTTTCTTTAGAAGTTTAGGCTCTAAACTTGTAATCCGGGTCGTCTGCATTATGAATGGATGACCTATATTATAACTAACAAAAACATATGAATTATGAGATCGTTCTTTTTCGACCGTATGCGTCGGCTGATATTAATAATGATAATGGTGGAAAACATGCAATCTCAAACGATTTTTTCAGTAATGAACGACTTTGAAAAAACGTGGACATACCATGAACTTTCCAAAGTTGTTTGACTATGACAATAGGAAATGTAAGTGAAAATGGGCCGATGGATGATGGCATTCACTAGGAATAAATTTATTGAATAGCTCTCTTACAACTTGAAATCAATGCATCAATCCCTTTAAACAACAAAAATACAATCACTTGTATGAAAATGTTTCAACTAGAAATTCTTTCCCCCTTCATATGTCTGCCCGAATTGCCACCCAGTAGGCGCCACATCGTCAAATTCCAGTGTCGTCCTGTCACTTACGGTGACTTGAAACGACAAGCTTTGCCCCGTCAAAACAGTTCCAGTCTGCCAATTTTGCCCCCAATTACGAGTCATGGCAATCCATTGGGTTTTCGAGCCCTTGATCTTCACAGAGTTCACGTCTCCTGCACCGCCGACGTTATAAATTAGCACGAGGGTAAAGTAAGGATTTCCCTTAATCTCGAACTTGACTCCTCCTTTCTTGGAACACAAGACGCGGCGATAGCGGACGGGGATGACTCCGGCCTTATAGTACGCGATCTTCGTGAACATTGGCATAGAAAGGTCAAAATGCTTTTGCGGAGGGTTGCACCAGATGTCCTGCGTCTTCGTGTAGTTCGGAGGGCAAAAGTTCGTCCCGGTGATTATTATCGAGCCGGCCTTTGGAATGCACCACTTCGGGTCGTTGTTGCAATAGATCTCGAAGCAAGCTCCGCAGGTGAGCCCGTCGTTGAAAAGGGCCGTGCTCAGTGCCGCCGTCGCCAGTCCATACCCTTGTTTGAAAAGATCTCCATATCCACAAGCTCCCTCTGCAAACATATCAACAAACATTAGGGACATTAGATAGCCTAATTATCCATCTGTCTATGGTCCTCGCAAAGGAATGCAAGAAGGGATAATAAGATTAGGGCAAGGCTCTTCTTTCTCTCTCTCCTTGCCAAGAGATTTTTACTTACGCATGGTTTCATTGCCACTCATGTCACCGTAGAAAGTTGCACGTGCATCGTACCAATTACTGTCTACAGCAGAAACTACCATGGACATAGCTAATATGAGAAAAACCTTGCAAACAGCCATGGCAAAGAGAGATAAAGAGCTTGAGGAAGAAGCACATTAAGCAATGGAGAACAGGCCAGTGACTTATATTCGTCACCTTCGCCCAATTTTGGTATTATGGACTTCAAAAGGAAACGGAGACAAAAATCGCCAGAGCTGTATTATATGGAAACTAAAACCAGGATAAAACTGCACGCCAGATGGCAGTGATATATAAAAGGTAATACAAAAGGATAACACTACTGGCTGTTGCCATGGTTTGGTAAGTACAGGAAAAATCATGCAATACCCCTGCAAATTTTGGTTTGTCGAAACCCTAGATGGGGTTTACAGCTTTCGTAATTAAATATATGCTTTGGAATGTTGCAACGTTCACTGAACCTTCAGAAATTCCATGTGTGAATAGTTTTTTCTATAAGGGAGGACATCCTTATAAATTGAACCTTCTTAAAATTCGCAATATTCTTGTTTTGTCCAAAATCCGGATAGAGTTCACATCTTTCGTACTAAAAGACTCGTTCTGGTAGCACAGCTTGAAGATAAGATGGGGAAAATTACAAAAAATGACACAAGCCTATTGCAACTTTGTCAATACAATCCTAAATTCTTTCTTCTTTGGCAATTCAATTATAAATCTTTTGTATTTGTGCCAATTCAGTCCATTTTCAGCCAATTCTAGTCTGTTGGCATTGATGTGGCCCTGCCAACATTGAAATGGACTTTTTTAAATAATATTTAATAATCTTTAAATTTTTCTTCTACTTTTTTCTTTTCTTTAGTTTTTTTCCTCCACTTGCCACATCACCCTTAGGTAAGGGCATTGCAGTCCTCGACAGATCAACATGGGGGGCCGCAACACCTTCGCCCAGTGCCGGTGAGGGCATCCAAACCTTCGTTGGTCTTAGGTGGAGAAAAAAAAAGAAAAGAAAAAAGACACAGACAAAATAATTATAAAAAATTTAAGAAATTATTATAATATTCTTTTAAAAAAGCCCACATGAGTGTCAGCAATGTCGCATCAGCGCTAGCCATCCAAAGTTGGTCAGATGAACTAAATTGGCACAAATACAAAAGATTTAGAATTTCTTTGCTAAT